>CM033620.1:19036642-20536591 GCA_019453435.1 Rhinogobius similis
TGTCTCTACAGTAGGTTTTTAGTTTGATGTGTACCTGTCTCAGTCGGCTGAATTTAACGTCTCCGAAACGAGGTGGTGAGAATGGTCCAGAAATTACGCATTGTTTATCTAAACTGTGGATTGTGGAGATGAGGGTCCTGAAATCGCCCATGAGGGTCTCTGACTGCTGTAATCTGAGATCGTTGGTTCCGGCGTGAATTACAACTGTTGATATTGATGGATGGTGGTGGAGGATGGTGGGGGCGGAGTCTGTAATGTCCTTTACCAGAGCACCTGGGTGACAGGAGGTGTAGCCTTTCTTTACTCGCACATGCCGAACCATGGACGAGCCTAGCACCAGAACGGACGGGCTTGGTTTGGGCGCGGTAACTGGGCCATCTGCAGAGGTTTGAGCCCGACTCTGCAGCGTCACGGGCCACCTGCTCGAAGCGCGGCCGCCTCCCGCGGCACCCGAGTGTTCAGACTCGAAGAGCGCGTGGAGGCGCAGCAGCGGACCCTCCGACTCACGCCGAGCTTTCGAGCTCGACATGAGTTGGGAGGACGTGAAGGGCCGCCCAGCTCACGCGGCGGTCGGGACCAGCGTGGCGCTGGGCGGTCGTGGCGGGGCCCCCAGACCCACGCCCGGCGGTCTGTCCCGGCGTGTGTGGGGAGGCAGCCACGGAGCCTCCAGATGGGGATGGAGCAGCAGGTGGCGGTGAGTGCAGCAGCGGAAATTCACTCTCATGCAATAGACCCAGAGGTGGTGGTGATCTACGGCCATGCCCGCAGCCGGGAGGTTGAGGAGCCGGGTGAAATGCAGGCGCCGTGGCGAGA
Organism: Rhinogobius similis; assembly: GCA_019453435.1. NCBI lineage: Eukaryota > Metazoa > Chordata > Actinopteri > Gobiiformes > Gobiidae > Rhinogobius > Rhinogobius similis. Next base: position 19,037,456 of record CM033620.1, read on the forward strand.
CCTAACAGCCGATCCGCTGGTCTGAGAGCGGGCTGTTGGCGGCGGGTCGGGTCGACTGGATCTGCGATGGCGTGCCCCTCGTCCGGGAGAACCTGCTCCCATAGGGAAAGTGTTCGGCCGTAGGCCAGGACAGTGAATCTGTTTTCCAGTTTTGTAGCTCCAGTGTTTGGAGAGCGCAGGCTATCCCGCGCCCTGGAGCCACTGCGGGACCCAACGAGAGTCCACGGGTCTGACTTTACAGGAGTGGAGCTGGTTGGAGCTTTGGGTCGCTCCCTGTTTAAACCAGTGCTGTCTGTCTGAGATGGCACCTGGAACCGGTGAGGACAGCCGGCGTGATTGGGAGGCGTTGGTGGTAGAGTAGTTAGCCGTGTCGGCTAACTGTAGGCTGGTGGCAGCGGCGTAAGTCCGTCCCAGGATTATATCTTGATCGCCATCCTCTTGGATTTTAAATAGTAAGGAAATTCGTTGTTCCAGTTCGGCAACTTTTTGGGTCAAGCCTGCGCAGCTCTCACAGCTGGATGAGAAGGTAAGTGAGGGCATAGCTTAAGGCTCACCTGTAGCCCTAGCTATGCTAGCCTGCGGTTGTTGACTCACGTCAGTGTCCTTATGATTAAAAACACTAAAATCCTGGAATCCGATGGTTAAAACAAATCAGTCCAGATAAAAACGCAGATAAAAGCCCTTAGGTTGTGCAGGATAAGAAAAGAGTATTGTTAAAAGCAAAAAAATAGACTTTGTTTGGAGCCGGTGTCTCTAGCAACCTAGACGCCGACGCATGCGCATTCTACGATCAATTCTTCAATTCTACGATGGACAGGTCTCAATCCTGGTTCTGTTGGACCTCAGCGCAGCGTTTGATACCATCGACCACAACATTCTACTGCAGAGGTTAGAATGTGATATAGGTGTCAGTGGAACCGCCCTTAGCTGGTTTAAATCCTATCTATCTGATAGGTACCAGTTTGTTAATGTAAACCAGAGATCTTCCCCATGTTCTAAAGTAACCTACGGTGTGCCGCAGGGTTCAGTACTCGGTCCAGTTCTGTTCACACTTTATATGCTGCCCTTAGGTATGTTCATCAGAAAGCATGGCATTAACTTCCACTGCTATGCAGATGACACTCAGCTTTATTTATCAATGAAACCTGATCAGACCCATCAAGTAGACAGACTCAGTGCCTGCGTGAAAGACATAAAAACTTGGATGACTCTTAATTATTTGCTCCTTAACCCTGAAAAAACCGAGGTCATTCTGCTGGGCCCTAAGCACCTGCAAGACTCTTTATCTGACCAGATAGTTTCTCTGGACAATATCACTGTAGCCCCCAGCTCTACTGTAAGAAACCTTGGGGTCCTATTTGACCAAGATCTCTCGTTCAAAGCACATATAAATCAAGCCTGTAAAACAGCCTACTTTCATTTGCGTAACATAACCAAAATTAGAAAAATCCTGCCCAGAGATGATGCCGAAAAACTCATCCATGCATTTGTCACATCCAGATTAGACTATTGTAACGCCCTGCTTATAGCGTGTCCTAAAAGCTCTATAAGAAGCTTTCAACTGGTTCAAAATGCAGCAGCAAGATTATTAACAGGTACTAGAAGAAGAGATCATATTTCACCAGTGTTAGAGTCTCTTCACTGGCTTCCTGTTGAGTTTAGAATCAAATTTAAAATCCTCCTCCTGACTTATAAAGCTTTAAACAATATGGCCCCATCCTACCTCAAAGATGCAATAGTAGCATACCATCCAAACAGAGCTCTTCGTTCTCAAAATGCTGGACTATTGTTAGTCCCCAGAGTCTCTAAAAGCACAGTAGGAGGTCGAGCATTTAGCTACCAAGCTCCTGTGTTATGGAACCAGCTCCCTGTTCATGTAAAAGAGGCCGACACAGTCTCTACATTTAAGACCAGGCTCAAAACGTTCCTCTTTGAAATAGCTTATGGTCAGGCCAGTTAGGAACAGAAATAAAAACCTACAGTTTTAGCTACGCTGCCCTTGGAGCAATTCTGCTGGAGAAGTATGGCAGCTTGAACACTATCCTCTGGTTCTTCCTACTTTACCTATCAACAATATTTAATATTACTTCAACTGTAGTCTGTTCATTGCTGTTCACATGTTTCTCTTTCTCTCCACTTCCCCCGGGGAGTGGAGACTGTTTCAGGCACTGCGGCTGCTCCAGTGACGACCCCCACCCCCATCTGTCTGGAGGATCGATCTCTACACTGGACGATCTATGCGCCACCCGCCTGGAGGAACTCCCTCAACCCTGGATTAGCCACACCTCGTCTGCCTGGACGAACTCCATCTACTTAGATTAACTGTTCCTCATCTCCTGCTGGAGGATCTCTCTACACTGGTGGACTGCTCCTCGTCCGCCTGGAGGAACTCTTTAAAGCCACCTCCCTCTTGAGTGGTTCTGGCTCCACAGTCAAAGTGGATGTCAGTCCTAGTTCATCTGCAGCCTGTCCGTCCGTGGGAGTAGGATCTCTCCTTCACTGTGGTTCTCCCCGAGGTTTCTACTTTTTCCCATGGGGTTTTTTGTAGTTTTTCCTCGCCGCGAAGGAGGGTCAAAGGACAGGGGCATTCTGGGACAGTTATCTGAACTGCTTTTACCTGTGGCCCATCGAGGCAACTGTTGTTGTGATTTTGGGCATTATAAAAATAAATTGATTTGATTTGATTTGATTTGATTAAAGCCAGGTGTCCTCTGCACGATGGTCATCTGCGACGTAAGATTTCTGATCTGAGTCTGGGAAGAATCTTGAGTCGTTGCTCAAAATCGTGGCTCGTAGATGTTAGAGTGCGACGGGGACAAAGACTAAACTTAGAACCGTTGTACGACCAAAGACGAGCTACCATTAATATCAAACCTGATTGATATTTTGGAATCTTGGTCGCAGAGTGAGTCCTCCGGGCGCTGTGTCTACAATCGATCTTTGTCAAAAATGTAAACACAAGTGCGCTGCAAAGTAACGGCAGAGTAGTCTTCTCAGTTCGCTTTCATTTAGCAACTTTCACAAACGCAAAAACCCCGCTAGCATGTCTCCCTAGCCTCTGCTAACAGGTACAACTGTGATGACTCTATCGTACGGAGCCTATGCAGTAGAGCCTATAATGTTCGCTCAGATAGACTTTTGTCATCGCTACGATTTAACCATCGTACAATGTGACTGCGTTCTGTCTGATGACTTTTAATTCATTATGTCTTGCGGTGTGACGTCCATAAATCTTACAAGATGAAAAAAAAACATACAGTGCACACCCGGCTTAAGTCTTTGTTGCTTTAAAGAACTGTCACAACAAGTTTGTGAGTTTTCAAAATGTGGAAATGTCACTTGAGAAATTGCAAAAAATACATTAGATTAAATAGGTGAAGTGTTAACAATACTAGCTGAAAATAGTGTTCTTTTCCAAAAAAACCAAACTATGAGCATCAGAGATAACCTAGTTCTTCTGTTTCTTGGCATTGCTTGTCTCTTCGGGCACACTAAGGGCTTTTGAAACATCTGGAAACATCAAATCTCACCAGTACAGAGCCGGCTGTTATTGATGGCTCTATTTCTTTCAGTGTCATGTCTGAAGGCCTCGCTGCTCCTTCAGCCAGAATCTAATCCAGCTCAGATGTGCTGACGCTGTGTGCCACAGACAGGAGACAGAATGGATCAGGAGGTCAGCTGCTCAGGAGAAACCTAAGGCACCATAAAACCAGGCTTTCCTTCATCAAATCTGAGCCGTACTTCGGGTTTGGTGCAAGTTTTTTTGATGAGATTTGTAGTTGTATATTTAACTTTTTACTGCTGTTGTAGTTACAGCCGCAGCACGCCTATCAATCCACAATAATAGATAATAGTTTTAGCCTGTTAATCTAAAAAACAAACACATTTTTGCAAGTTAATACTTTGTCCTAATTTCTCAAAATCCAAAGATATTGAATACTAGGTCTATGTTTACATTTTTCACAGAACTCTAAGAAGGACAATACAATAAATTAAAAAAAAGAAAAAGGAACTGAGTCAGGAATTGTCTGAATTGAAACAGGATATGTGCCATCAGGATTTCATGTGAAAGGGCACTGACTATGTATCACCACTGTTTCCCACGATTGGTGTCAGCAAGCTCAATGTTTATGTTTTGTAACATCTTGGCCAATCATCGTGACGGGAACTTTTGTAGGACTAAAGTCAAAGGAAATGCACAATATTTTTCAAATGTGTGGAAAATTGAATCTCACCTCTGCGCTCCTGTGATACAGTAATACACTTTTTATACACCTTATTTTTATCATTGCCTTTCGCCGCTGTCCTATTTATTCCACAAGTGTCAGACAGTGTCAACAGGCGGAGAAGTGCAGAGGCTGGATTGAAAAGCTTGACTCCATTCCTCTGCTCCCCCACTGAGAGCCGGAGCTAATGAGAGCGCCCCCCACTGTTCTGATGGACCCTTTAGTCACAGACCTTAAAGTGGCGCTTTATGAAATATTTAAGAGTGTTCAGATGTGTGGTTTTATTGAACATCTAAATGGCCTGTGCAGCAGCAGCGACACTGATGGGCCTGTTATAGATGTGTGATCCGAGTGAAATAGTGTGAATATGCAGCAGGCCATCTGTGATGCTACACTTGTCTTTTCTTTACTGATCCGCTTGTATTCTTTATAGACCAATGTAATGAACAGTGGGTGAGAATGTGAACCATCAGTAACTCTGTGTTTGATTTTAGATGTAGTCAATTTCACAAATCACCATTGAACAAAGTCCTAAACGGTCTAACAGATTGTGAAATCTTGTGTGCTCGGGATTGTTTGGAAATGGTTGTGTCTTATTTGTAAAGATTGTACGTTAGTCAGAACTCCATACTAATGTAGAAACCATTCAATTTTTAACCACATCTGCAATGAACTGGCGGCACGATGGCATTGTGAAGACTGCTTCCTTTTATACTCAAACCATGTGGATCTGTAAATAATGGTGTTTGTGTCTAGTATTATTGTGCATGCTGCTGGCATGAACTGCGGCCTCCAACCTCAACAAAGTGAAGGTAGAAAAGGATTAGGTTTTAGAGGAGACTGGAAAAGCCTCAGAATCAAGACAGTGCTGGTCTTACAGCTCAAACCTGATTGGATTTTATACTCACACTGCAAAGTCCTGCTGCTCCTATATTTCCCCTCTTTATTTCTCTTTTTCTCCTGCTTCAAAAACAACCAGCCATCACTACACAGTTGCGCTCAGTGGTTTAAAGCTAACATCAAATGCATGGCCCATGCTGCAGTGGGCTGTTATCTGTCCAGCTCTGCCCTGGGCCTCATCAGTGGCACAGCTGTGTGATTTGATAAAATACTTGGCAGGACCTCGACAATGACCTTTCCAGAGTCGCTGAAACACCAGCGATTCATGAGCAACCTGCAAACGGTAACCAGGCAACGGGATGTGAGTCTGCGGTGTACAGTCCGGCGCAGAGGGTTTTCAAAGTGCCTCTGATGTGTTTTTGGTAATTGTGCAAGGAGCCTGTCGGGAACTGACACCTTTGAGGTTCCAAGAAATGGCTTCAAAAAGGTATTTTATCTCATAGTGTTATGTGTGAGTCGAATTTCAGTGGGCATAAATTATTGACAGTGCAAGGTCAAGGCAAGGCAGAATAAAATAAATGCACTTCATCTATAGTTGCATTATACTATTCTATATTCTGCCCTTTTAATACATATTTTGAAATGCCAATCTCATTTGTTTATCACAGAGAACACATTTCAAATGAAGATTATACGAACTGAAAAAGAAAACAAGCAGAATGGATTTACGTTGACATAATTTCATATTTACATTTCTTGTAAATAATCTCAAAGTTATACCAGGCCATGACGTGTTCCTGTGGCTGGTTTACAGTAGAAAACACTTCTGCCTTCATTATGATGTCCTCAGGTCCCACAATCAGCCAACTGCACTGCCCTAATCAGCGCTCATTTGTCAGTAGAAGTTTGTTTTGGTGATAGAGAATTCTGTCTATTTTGACTTGAAATCTTTAGAAGTTCCAAAAATTAGTTCCAATGATCACAATTAAACAGTGTCCTAATTCACACCCAAACCCACATCTCCTCAGTCAATATGTACCAAACAAAGCAATGAAATTAGTGTGTTATTTTTTCCATGACCAAAACACTAAATTGCAGAGCTGATTACAGAAATATTCAACCGATTTGTACCACAAATTGAGAGTGGAATGTTGAATCTTTTCTCTTATAAATGTGAACGGAACTGATTACTAAATTTTATGATATTTCCTTTTTTTTTTTTTTTTTCTTGTATGATGTCCTGTTTGCCATTCACACACAATATTTGACATGTACTTATTTGAACCCAGAGGCAGTGACATGGCGATAATGTTACCCTGTTTAAACACTCCAACTTCTGTTTTTGATCCAGTGTTTTTGATAACTTAATAAAATAAATTCATTGCTTTTTTCTTTTCCCAGGCTTTCTGCCGTGTTTAGCTCTGCCAGCTCCTCTGTACACATGGTGCACGTGGACAACTGCAGTCATCTGTTTTGGATTTGAAGAGCTTTACCCGTTTTCTACAGCCCGGTGAAGACGGTGAGGATTAGGAGAAGATGGTAAGGAAAAAAATCCAGATGGAGAGAGAAATCATCTATTTATTTACACAGTACACATTCAGTACATGTTTCAAGCTGAAGTTTAAATACTTTTCAGCAGTTTTAAGTTGATTGGTTTGGGACAGACCAGTCAGGTGGATGCATTACAATTAAAATTTATATGACAGGTTAGACTACACATTTCACTAAAAGGTAATAATGATTACCTCTAAAATTTTACTACATATTTTGCCTATATTTCCCAAGTTTAACAACTTTTGTAAAGTTTATAATGTTATTTCCTGGTTGAACATCAGCAGCAGATGTGACATAGATACAGTCTGCCTTGCGTCATATTCGAAGGTGATCAAATCTCTGTTGACTCAATAGGAAACTTTTTTCCCTCTTCTTATACATTTCCTGTGGAATTATAAACATTTTAAGATAAGCTAATTCTAAGCAAATAATTCAAATCACGTCACAACTGAGTCTTAAGGAAGTTGTTGACGTGGCGTTACTTCAGAAAAGTAAACTGATTGTTCTGTGTATGTAAAAATTCAACAGTCACCATGGCACTAGCATCGTGGTGACATTTAGCCTGCAGCTAATGATAACGAGACAAATTTGGGCCGTTTTACCACTTTATTCTTTTCCGTGTCTTTGTGTCTGTATTTGGCACAATATAACACCTAAACCCAGCGTTTGCTCTTGTTGTTGAACAGCGGGTGATAGAGCTCCTGTTCTTTATTAAAAAGAATGGATTGTTTCCTCATGGAGGTGGGCGTTCCCTCGGATGACGACTGGATCTTTTCACCTTATTCTGCCCCGCCCACTTTTGCCTCTTTTTATGTTTATGATCCAAACTCTTGTAGTAAAGGGAAGTCTCTCGCTAAAACATTATATAAAGTGCTTTGTCTAAAATGTTTAATGTACACGAGCAACAACAAGTCAGCAATGCACTGATTTCCTGGGCAGCCTGAAATCGGCTTTTTAGTCCATGTAGAACTTAGTTTCTGTTGAGCTCGTCTGCCCCATGTAAACTAATATAAGGGAAAAAGATGGCGGTGCATACAACAACTTACGGAATGAGGTGAATAGAGGAAATTCCACAACTGTTACCTTGCACCTTACCGTACAGTAAACAAGGTCCAGAATCCAAATAAATTACACAGTATTCATGATTTGACAATTAAAACCTGTTGACACCTCTATTTTGTTGATTGATTGTTTCAACTGTTCAACAAAAATGTGTCAGTTGAATGTAAATTGTCCCTGTATTTTCAATGTTATGTCCCCTAGTATTGGTGACATGAAGGGATTCCTTTTTAGAAATCTGCATTACTTCGTGTAACTTTTATTTTTCAAATTTTCTTCACAACTTGCCACTCTACTATAAATATAAAAAACGATGATAAATACCTACCACGTGTTTTATCCCACCAATCAAAGTCGTAATTTGAAATTGCAGTGTTTGGATGCTTTACATGTTTCGATTGCACTCTTCGAGCATCACGTGACTCAACTGAGGAAGGATGCAGAGTGCATTTGAAACATGTCAAGGTAAGAAACAATAAAACTGGTCTGTGAAAAAGAAAGTTTGATTCAGGACTAATTCAACATCTATGCATAAACAACTATGCAAGGTCTATATGTGGACTACATAACAACTAAACCAGGCCCATACATGGACTAAAACAGGTGCTGTCTCCTACAAAACACAACAAAACAGAAATAAAAGTATGTGAAAAAGTGTTACCAAATTAAAAAGGTAAAATGACTATCGAGTCCCATCAGAATGAACCTGCAAAACCAATATGCAAATGGAAGCACATAAAAGGGACAGACGACTTACTTCAGCAACTTCTGGAGGAAAGAGTGATGAGTAGAGAAGTTTTAATTGCTTTTACTTATGCGATGATCTATAACAGCAAAAAGCCTAAAGCAGTCGTTAATAACAAGTCATTAACAGGCAGCACAGAAGTTGGCATCTCCGGGTCGTGACAATCCTTTCTGCAGAGTGGGACGTGCTGCGATGACACACCAGTCACAAAATGTCAGCTGTGAAAGTCTGCTCCTGTCCAGATTCAAGCTCCACGCCGCATCAGATAATATCAGTGGATCGAATCAAAATAGGGTGAAGCCTAAACAAATCAGTCTCCAGTCCCTTCTTTAGTGGAAGATGCAGTGTGTATCGCCAATAATGTAATACTTTTTGCCAATTTTATGTGTAATAAGCTTATAACATAATAATCAGTCACTGTTGTAACTTCCCAATAATGTAATAAGTTGGCTCCTATTCTCTTCATTCAACATAATAGCTGCAGCCAATAATCTAACACTGCAAACTGTATTTCTTCGCTATGTTTTTGACGGTTTTGTTCAGTTTGTTCAAGTCTATAGGGGGCGCAATGACACTCACAGCTGTGTTTATGCTCTTGCGTGGATTGGGTCTAATATATAAAATAAAAAATGTGTACCTACAAAAATGTTACATAGGTCATTTTATATGTTAAGTTTGTGATCAATAATACCAGCCAGAAAGCCATCAGAGCTCAAAGAGAAAAGATTCTCACTAAAGTCAACCTGCAAGAGGGACTTTGTGTTTTGTCCGTATGTTCACTTTTAGTCAGAATTCTATGTGGAATTTAATAAATGAGAGCCAATAACATAAAAACGTATTATTTTATCGGCAAGGCGTCAGTTCGTTGTTGTTGTTATTATTTTATCAGTTGCCACAGGGTCCATCACCTGCTTGTCTCCATACGGATATTATTGCTTCGCCTGTAATGATCCACACTATGACATTAAATACATCTATCTCCATGGAGATAGATGTATTTATAGACCCCGCTCAGAGTGAGAATGCATGGCTTTAAAAGATAACTTAGCAATAAAAACATTAATTGAGAACAGGAGATTCGATGATGTGCAGGTGCTGAGGCAAAAAATAAAAGCATTGCATTCTCAGAGTGCAGATGTCATTTTTATCATTAGACAACATTCTAACCTTTTTACTTTGATCAGATCTGTTTTCTTTGAACCAGTAAACACAGTGCACCATTGACATAATAATGAATCAAGTCAGATTCTGAAAAGTTGTATGATCTAATCGCTGTTAGTTTGGTGCTTCAGTCCTTGATGCCAGCATTTGATACTTAGATTCAATTAAAATAGATTCTACAACAGTTCTGTTTAGCTGTGCATATGACTGAGAGGGTTTTATCTGCACTGCACTGCTCTGTCTTTTAAAGTACATTGTATAATGATTTATTCATTTTTTGTCTGTTTATGTTGCGATTTGGATGCATTTTCCTGTTATGTAAAACACTTGGTGTACGTAATTGCGCTCTAAATAAACCTTGCCTTGGCTTGATTGATGTGGCAAGAGATAAATTGTTGAACATGAAATGTGCCAATCATGAAGCCAGTAACAATAAAGACAATGAAACAGCAATAGACTTTATGAATTAACTGCAACATTTTTAGCACAGCAAGAGTGTGCATGCAAATTGAGCCAACTATTTCAGGATAATTCTGCATTGTATAATTGAGTTATTGAGTAAATGCTTCTCCAGCTGCTCAGAAAGTAGACCTGTGCTAAAAACTAGCTGTGATTAACAGCCAGTTAACTTCTCCCAAGTTGAGGCCACTACTTGCCAAGACTCACACTCTGCCAAGATTCAAAATGCAAAATGTGAGGTAAAGCAGCGAGGGGTACATTGAGCAGTCATTAGCTTTGGCCAAATTGGAACACGGCTGTTCTTGGTATTGTGAATACTGGAAATCCACTGGGTCACTAAGATTAAGTTATTTTGTTTTATAAAAAAAAAAAAAAAAGAGCTGTTTCTATGACAAAGCATTTCAGCTAACTAAAAAGAATGTTCTAATATGTGGTAGGCCAGTCACAATCATTGCTATATTGACTTTAGAGGTCAAAGTTGTCTGTGGATGGCTTTTCTTATTCATCTTATTCATAATAGATACAAAAAAGGGCACAATTTGATCCACCATTTGGAGAAACACATTCCCCTTTGAGGATATTTGTTGAGAACAGTTTGTGATCTAACACTGATGGAAATAATTTTGTAATATCAATATTTAGTTTGAATTTCAAATTATTGTTAGCTGGATCAGGAACTTGCTCCTCCAACTTTCCTTATCAACAATGTTTATTTCACCTGTTGCTGTTCACACATTGTCCCTTTCTCTCATTCCTGTCGTGCTACTGTTTCAGATTCCTCCTGCTGCTGCTCCAGTGATGACTAAACCTTAGATGCCACAATGGTTTGAGAGAGCTGGTGCAAGCTTCAATATTTCTCACATAACTTGGAGGAAACCCGAGCACTACAGCTGCCTCTAACTGAAGCCAATGTGCTGACCCGTCCTCATATCCTCCGTCATTACTTTGGCCAGTGATCTTCTCACCCTCATCTTGTCCATTTAATAGAATTGTCTTGTCTCTTTTCCCTCTGTAGAGAATTAGAAAAGCAAATGAGGGGCTGGAGGAGCACTCATATGTATTCAGCGCTCCTGATTACTATGGCCCCTGAACATAACACAGAGATCAGAAGCTCTATGAGACAGAGCAGCATGGAAATGGCCTTAAAATTTCAATTATATGAAATGGTTCTCATTTGACACAGCAGTCAACTATTTTTGTAGTCTGTGGATACTGTTAGTGTTGGAAATCCTTTTCTACAGCTACAACTGTAGATTTAGCTGCCATTTTTAAAAGCTCTCTCTTTCAATTTCTGCTACATTGCATACTATCTAGGGGTGAGCGATATTGACAAAAATGAAGATATCAACCTTTTTTTTTGAGAATCCTGACAATTATAGTATTTAAAGCAACAGTAGGACTATGCAACTTTCTGGAGGTGGCACATCACCTTCGGGATTCTGTGGAAATAGAAAGTTACAACCATACTTTTGAGCATTCTTCATGGAGTTAGAAATGTTTTATGTCCTACTGTATAATCTTACTGCCAGGAAACACATTTTCATGCAAACAAGCAGGAAGAGGCTACTCCAGGTCAAGTATGAGTCAGGTTTATGGAAACTTAAGTCTGCTCACGTTAAGGATGTATGTTTTCTCATACCAAAATGTAAAAAAAAAATCATTATTTTAATACATTTTTAAACATATAAGTTGAGGTTTAATTATAAAACAAATGCAGAAATATTACCTTACTCAATATTATTTTACATCTCTTCAAAACACTATTCACGATATTATCAAACTTTAAATAAACCTCTAATACTACCCATCTTAAAGCAATTCATATTAATAACTTTGTGTAGTGGATGAAAATACATAGTCATAGTGTGTGCTGAACGATAGCCAGAATAAAACCTGCAATACAACTATTTTACTGTAAACATGTTGAAAGAGAGCGAGAGGAGAGAGTTCTGTCACACAACTTTTTTATATATATATTTCTAAATCTGAATCTTATTTTGAGTTGTATTTTCAAGTTGCCCAAATCCACAAACTCAACTTCAAGTGCACCAAAAATACACTTTAACCACACATTCGCCAACATCAATTCACAGAGCAGCGAGTGTTAAAGTTGTGCGTTTGATGGCTTTGAGCTGTGGGAGTGTGGGAGAGTGGCTCCGCAGGGCACCAGTTTACACACACATGTGACACAATCCATTTGCAGAGCAGTTGACACAATCAGTGCCTACATAAATCATATCGGCTCCGGCAGGCCCCGGGCATCCTGCTGAGGTGACAGTTTGATGGCTCACCTCCAGAAAGCAAACTGCCAATCATGGACGGCAGACAGATGTGAGCGAGGAGCAGCTCAGAACAGATAATTCAGCTACTGGGATTATTCCGGTTTCCAAATAAATGTAATGGCTTGCAGATGACAAGGTGTGACCTGTAATAATCACTAGACGTCAACATCCGATGAGGTTAATACGAGCTGTTACCAGGATGACCACACTTTTGTACTGCAGTTGTTCAAATGCAAATGACTTCTACAGATTAAAGTCCAGGAAAAATCTTCAAATTACATAACACATTGAATGAACAAAATATTTTCACCTATATATATGTACATATCTTATCTTATCTTATTTATTAACTTTTATTTCACCAAGTAAGTACTCACTGAGATCAAGGCCTCTGTTTCAAGATTTCAAGATATTAATAATGGATTCAGTATTTATTGTTTAAAAATTTTGAGTGCCTTTAGTACCTTTGCTTTGGCATCTCATGTTTTAGAACTTAAAAATAATATATCTACTAAACTCACACATTACCAGTCACATATCCCCCCATCAGAGTTGGTGTTAACAACTGGCAGCAAAGGGAATTACCATGTGGAAATAAACAAACTCGCTTGCCCATGACATGCTAATACATGTCTGCAGTTGTAATGAATGTGATTTGATGGCAAAAATGCTCAGAATGAGTCTGGTGAGGATTTATGACTTAAAAACAGCACAGAAGACCTCCACCTATGATGTCACAAATATGGGAAAAGTGTTTTGTGAGGTTTGGGGAGATTGAACCTCTTAAATCAGATTAAAGAAACTAGCATGAGTGATGCTAAATACATCTCCAGGTATTTTTGATAATGGAATAATACTATGACATAGTATGAAGCTAAAAAAAAAATGTCAATTTTGCATAATCCCTTAACAATAATATGTGATCTCTCTGTCACATATCAAATCAAATCAAATAAATTTATTTTTATAATGCCCAAAATCACAACAACAGTTGCCTCGATGGGCCACAGGTAGAAAGCAGTTCAGATGACTTTTGGGCCTTAGAAATCTCCCTGGACTTTGACCCTCCTTCACGGCGATGAAAAACTACAAATATCCCCATGGGAATAAGGAGAAACCTCTGTTAAGGAGAGTTCCTACTCACACGGACGGACAGTATGGAGATGAACTAGGACTGACATGTCTTTGGACGGTGGGAAGCCGGAGGAACCACTCAAGAGGGAGGTGGCTTTAAAGAGTTCCTCCAGGCGGACGAGGAGCAGTCCACCCAGTGTAGAGAAAGCTCCTCCATATGGGTCCTGGGTCGGACTGATGGAAACTTGGCGTTCATTCATTCTTCATCTTAGGCCTCTCACTAAACCTGGTTCTCTTTCGTGACACGCACTTGTCTAACTACTGAAATGTATTCAACTCTTCAGTTATTATTACATTATTAACAGTACTGTCCGTATTATTTCAGGTAAATACAAGGCCAGTGTCTTTCAGCTGCGAATAGTCATTTTAGGAATCTGTCTTTTCAGTCCATTATAATATTATCCATTCAGTACAGGTTGAGAGTCTCACAGTGGTTGGAGGTGTTCTGTAAAACGTGATGCCTGCTGAATGTGCAGTGTCCATTGTGGGCACGGCTCTGCTCTGCTGAGAGGCTAAAACATGGCTCTAAATGGCACCTTCATGACATTCTCTGCCTTCTCTTGCCATGTTCACTCACGGATAAAAGCTCAAAGTCCCGATACATTAGTGGACTTCAGTTTTAGCCTTGAAGTGAGCAAATGCAACTGTAGCACTTCTGGGGAGATGGTAGAGCCCACTGACAGTAAAATCTAAAAGAGAGTGGAATATCCAGTGTATTATGTGTAGATTGTAGGTATTGAAAATGTATCTCTTGAGGCTGTAACTTAAATACTAAAAAAAGGAAATTGTAACGTTTAAGCGTTTGGTTAAATCTATGCAGGTTCCACAGTATGGCATTAAACTTATGCAGGTGACACTACTGGCCAAGTTAGAGGTCAGATCTGTGAAGTTACATGGTGCGCCTTTAATTCATTGTTTATCCCATGTAACTGTGTGGAGTCCATCTTATTCATGTTTCATTATCGATGGATTCATGCTAGTATTTCAGGACTATCTTAGATTGAGTAAGCATGATTTGGTCCAAGATACAACTTAAGAGAAAGTAAGTTGTATGATATATACGTGCACTTAGCCCGACACGTTGAGCAGCAGCGGCGTTACCTCTCCAGCACGTCAGGCTCCATCTCCTTCCTCTGAAACGTCCTGCCTCCTGAGCTGTCAGTCACAGTGACAGCAGGTTTGATCACACAGGCATTTCATTGGTCACTGTAGAGAAGTTAGACAATGCATCTGAAGTTGTTTCTTTATAATATAATACTTCATTATTTATTTGGTAAGTGTTGGACAACAGTGGCAGAGCATTCTTTATTCTTAAGTGCATCTGGACTGATTCCCTTTGGAGCAGATCGGGACGTCTGAGAGTGTCTCCACTGTTGTAAGTGAACCTAAGGCATCGTGTGGGTGTAAGGCGGGATGTGAGAGCTTCCAAAGCTAGCACACAATATTATCCATTCACTACAGGTTGAGAGTCTCATAGTGGTTGGAGGTGTTCAGTAAAACGTTGAAGAGTTTGCCCTTGAGGATGAATAAAAGTTCTTCTGATTGTGTTTGTATCAGCTGTTTCCAGCTTGCCAACGCACAGTGCTTGCATCAAGACCCAAAATAATGAAAGTATAAATTCCAGGGCATAATGGATCCAACAAAATTGAAAACAAGAAGATACAGTATGTCTTGTTTACTCTTGCTTCAGCCACAATTGTCGAATTACTAAATGTCTTTTTGTGAATTAGTAAGATCAGTCATATGAAGTATATACAATTTAGATTTTACCTATTAAGAAAACATTTATAAAGTTTGGGTGACCTAAGCTGCTCACTGCAAAGAAACACATTCCACCATCAACAGAATTGGTCCAAAATGAATCGGTCTGAGGGACCAGGGCCAGTGGAAACATGGCTTATTAAGTGAATTAATTCCAAACAATAAAAAGTTTCTTCATTTTAAAATGTTCTTGTCCGATCAATACACAGTGAAGCTCTGTCATTTAAGTAGCGGTCCACTATTCTGTGTTAAAGTGCACTTTTTGTAACTGTATTCTTGGCACTTCCTGTGAATCAATCGTTGTTGTCCTTGGAAATTCAGTAGACAGTGACCCTTTAAGAAATAACATAAAAACTAAACTGCTAATAGATCAATTCTAAATCTAGTCTCTAAATGAAGGTACAACATAGCCCCGTGCTTGTTCGATTGGTCCACTCCAGTTCAAACAAAGCAAATGCAACACAAAGTGGAGAGAGCTGTAACACGGTTGAGCTTGTTCCGGGCTGTCAGTGCTGCTCATGGACACTCTAAAGAGGCATAAACACCATTCATAATTTATGTTTATGCATTTCTCATCACTCATGCACAATAGCTGTTTCCACTTCACACAACTTCATGCAAATGTGCACTGGATTACAAAGGAGGAATGGGAATAGAGGAGAACTTGTCACAATGTTTTGAAGCTTGTGTTAGATTAGAAAGCTTTTCCACACAACTGTTCTATCACTCCATTAGCATTATAGATTGTACTCACTATTTAAACACTCCATTTGTTTGCCCTTTGTTGGTAATTTTGATTGAAAGGTATGGTTTACTTTGCACCCTCCCGTAGATGATTGTAAATAGAGCGTAATGTAATGTAGTAATGACACTTTAAACAATGATTCAACCATCCCTGCATGCGACTAATGAAAGGTGTTTTGTTTGGATGAATGTACACGTTAATGAACGACAGGTTTCTTTAGCATGTAATTATTTTCTCCTTTTGTGTTATTTAGAAATTATCTGTCTGCATGCATCTTCAGCCTGTATCTTGGTCAAGAATAAGCAAATGGATTCCTAAGGGATAACAGAAATCTTGAACTTTGAGAAAAATTCCTCTTCAACTATGAACACACAAAAGCATTTTATGAAGTTTATAAAAACACATTACCAGCTGTTTTTCTGAATTCTTTTGGGAACAATAATTATCTACCCTAATATTTAAGATACATTCAGGAAATACCTGATTTTGGAATTTGGAAGGAGTTAGAGCAATAATTTAGTTTGATTAAAATGAAGCTGTACATGAACAGTGTTTAACATTTCATTGAAAGCAGATGTTACAATATGTAGAAAATAAATATAATAGAAGAGAGTCAAGTCATCAGCAACACTCTAATATTGTTAACAATTAAGCAGTGAGTGACACACAGTAAAGGGCAGTAAATTCCAGTTTATGTGAAGAAAAAACAAAACACAATCATTTATCAGTATGTAGAACAATAAATTTTTTCTCCTTGCGTTCACACTTGTTCTCCCAATCTGAATGTGAATAAACTGGGACTTCACCTGGGAACTAAGCCTAGACTAAATCAGGACGTAAACTTAGCGGTGATCATTTGCAAGTCTTGGAGTCACTATTTTGATGACTTGAGACCTGACGAAAATTGATTAAGACTTGGGACTCGACTTGGAGCCCTGTCACTTTACAGCTGATAGTTAGATGTACTTTCAGTGTTTAATTTTCCATTTTTCAATTTCTCTATTTGTGACCTGGACTTACTTTTAAAGAAGAACCAATCTCAAAAATCTTGTAAAAAGCTAAAATATGAGCTATATTTGGTAATTTGATATAATTACTTGAAAGAACTTGGACTGGACTTGGATTTGTTGACCATTTGTTGACTTGGAACCCTTTGAGAACTTTTGACACCCAGAGCAAGGTCCTGTTCTAGTGATTGTTCAGGCTTGATCTTCTCTTTGTTTAGTTTTGGGTTTAGTAATAGTTTAGTCCCAATTTTGGCTTGATGAATGTCCAAATCAAGACCAAACACAAGCCTGAAGATATTACAGTCTGGGGTCTCATTTATAAAGCGTGCATATAAAAATGTTTGACAACTTAAAGTAGACATATGCAAAACATTTATGAGATTTTAACCTTTTTACAGCAGCATTTCCTCATCATTATCTGACTCAAAGTTGTATTTTTCTTGACGTATGCATGTTTGAGTAATCCTGTTTTACCTTGTAACTGAGGGTTGAGTGCTTAGAAAATTGTTGTATTCTCCCACCTCCTATCTCCGTCCACATACTTAAATAAATACATTACGTAAATTACAATCCGCTGCTGGTTTCTTTTTAGATCAATGTTGCAGTTTACAATGAACAACATGTAAAATGACAATCTAATTAGGTCACAGTCTATCACTAAGCACCTGAAAAAAGGAAAGGAAGTTTGTGGAAATTTGCGTTGTGTTCAGAATTCCATGTAAGCTTTTCTGAGACCAGTCCTGACCACTACAACTCTCCTTTTCTCTCCTCCTTTTAGCTCTCTCTCTCTGTTTGTCTCACTCTCTCGCTCTCTCTCTCTGTGGCCCCCAGAGCTGCATGACTCAGGTTAATAGCTCTTCAGATACAGTCCGAGGCCAGTGCTCTTGGTAATTAAACATTAGCCTGCCCGCACACTCGCACAGAAATATCATTATTGCACAGGAGATGAAGAGATAGACCTGTCTGTGTCCGCTGGGCTCGTGGGGGGTACAGCAAAGGCATTAGGCTGGAGGTGCACGTCATTTATCCAAATATAAAGCAGCATATTAAGCGGAAGGAAAATGCACTCTTGTAAGATTTGTAGCGGCAATTTGCAAACAGTGTTTTGGCCTTAAAGCATTCATGAACTTAAGTCAACCTCAGAATAGAAGCACAAATAGCTGTACTTTTCTCTCATTTCAAGTGAACAACTTCTGTAAAGTTGTTTAGTATTCACCATGGTTATTATGACTGGAGTTACATAGTTTGCTTTTGACTTTGTGTATCTTAAACCCACTTCCCTCATCATCGTCCAGCCGTGTTCCATTGTAGAAAAGTTTCAAAGGTCGTCATTTCGTCTGAGAACTCAGATTTATATGATACTCTGAGCTGTGGTAAATTGAAGCATAAACCACCAAAGGTATATAACAGTTTACTAACCCCGTGGTCTCTGGAAACAATAGGCCAGTCATATGCTAATCAGGTACTCAGTGATGAAGGGGCTACAGTCAGCTAACAATAGGACCCTTCACAGGGTTAACATAGTGACAAAAAGGTTTGTTTCAGGTGAAACTAGGCAGGGTAAACAAATGGTTTAACAAAGACAGGCTATTATCAGGGGCTCCTCCCTGTGGGCAGGGCTTTCACAGCATATAAGGCAGAGGTCTCAGATTGATTGATTGATAAGGACTTTCGGATGGAAGTCGAAATGTCTTGTATTTCAAAACAGTGTCCAGATGACGACCTTTGAAAACAAACAAATCCTCACAAAATGTCTTTCTCCACTTCGGAGAAGCAGCTACAGAAAAACTGCACCATACTGTAGCCAATCTCATGTTGCTAAAAGCACTGAGGGCTGTTCAAGTATAATATCATAGCAATCCAACCCTTGTGCTCTCTTTATTTGAGCAAGGCAAATTTGGTCAAAGAGCAATATACATTTTCGTATCAGGAAAAAAATACTTATTTTATTTAAAATAATGTTGCATAAATTGTATGTTAGATGATGTATTGGACTACCCATGAAAGTTTCATAGCAATGAAATAAAAAAATAAAAAAAATCTAGATGGGGTCAAATGGACTCGAGGATGACCCTCCCACTGGTTAACAAGGGAGAAAAATGCACATATACAAGTGTAACAGCAACAGGTTTTTGCAAGCATGCGTGGACTTTTTAATTCTTGGATAAAAAAATTATTATAAACCACTTTTAATTGAAATACCATATTGGAGCCATTCATCAAAAATAGATGTGTGTGATTTATGAATGAAGGAGATACACATTAATATGATTACAGTGTTATGGAAATTGCTGGTGATGGCTTCCGCTCTCTGCTTTTTACACATCATTATTAATGAGTACGTTTCAGAGCAGATGGCCTGAAGTAACAGGACAGCCAGAGAACACTGACATGTTGACATTAATATCAACTTGAATAAATGTACAGTTAACATGCCCTATAAAGTATAATTATCATGTATGGCATATGTTTAACTGGAGACGTATCAGCGCTTCAATCTACTTCATTATCAAATTTAACTAATGATAAATTAACAGTACAGATTTTGTCTCATTAGTTTTGTTCTCTGCCTGCCATGTATTTTACATTAATATACATTTTATTATATTTTTTATTATATTATTTACACATTTTTATTATATTATTTACACATTTCAATACATCAA
Organism: Rhinogobius similis; assembly: GCA_019453435.1. Lineage (NCBI taxonomy): Eukaryota > Metazoa > Chordata > Actinopteri > Gobiiformes > Gobiidae > Rhinogobius > Rhinogobius similis. The sequence goes on from CM033620.1 coordinate 19,057,095, forward strand.
AATTGATTACTTTCAAAATACAGTACAAGTAATGTTTGCTTTGTTTGCTAAAAGCTGTGCACTTTTACACTGTTTATCAACAAAATGTATATGAATTGTTGTAAATATGGGCTGTTACAAATATTGGGTTAGGGACACAGTCGGATCAACCCATTTTTCCCTGTAATTACAATTTTGGACAAACAAACCCTCCAACGAACAGTGTTTGTTATAGTAGTGCTTGTCATTACTTTATAGACTGCAGTTTTCAACTTCAAATCACTGTTAGACCAGACATGGACTTACTGTTTAGTAAAATGTTGAATTTTCTCTTCAGTCTACGTTCTGTTTGAATCCAGGAGGGTCCAGAACCAGACCAGCACAGTCAACAATCGTTCAATTTTGTGATGTTCAAATCACAGCCGCCCAAATGCAGAGCAAACATTTAAGTTCTTGCACCTCACTTTACAGAGTTTTGTGCTTACTCATAAGTCACAATGTTCGTTTTTACACAAACCCATGTGTTTCTCTGGTTTATGTAACTGTCAATGACGCTAAGATACTAGAAACAAGATACATCTATCATCATCCTCATCATCATTAAAGATTGTCGCCTTGGCTGACCAAGAAATGTGTATAGCTACAGGTAAAATTATAGATTCAACTTGAAAATTCAGGCAATCTCAACTTTTGTAGAAATATCGTGAGGAAAGTCCCAACCCGCTGTTTTCAGCAGAGGTTGAACGTTTCCTTTATTATTTATCAACATTCAAGAGTCGTGTTCATATTCGATGTAAGAATGTCATTATTCTTTAAAGGCTTTCTTGGTGATTCTTTCAACATCTCTGTGCATTCAAAAGTAATGTAGAGTTGCTTAAATACAATATATTTGTGTATTTTAAAACCATTTTAACATCAATGCCAGGGCTGCACACGACGGCTGAATGGTTTACCTGCAGCACCAACTGGACGGATGGTGGTGCAAAGATCTGTTCTCAGCTCCAGTTTGCTGAATGTCTCTCCCATTGTCAAATGAAGGTGATTAAATGCACTGAGGGGCATAATGAAATGATAAAGAATGTATTTTAGCTACAAAAAAAAAAAAAAGAGAATGTGGATCCACTATGTTACAATTGTTTTCCCTCCTCCTCCCCCTCCTCCTTATCATCATCAAATGTGTATATATTCAGAGTATTTAGTCTCAGTCTATTTTATTTTATTTTAGTAACTCCTTATTTTTATTTAATCATTCATTCTGCTAATATTACTCGTAATTTAATATTGCACTTAATCACCAAAGTAAGTGACTTTGTACACTGGCAAAGACAATTAACCTTTCACCGATTTTGATCATTATCATCTTCTTCTTTGGTTCATGCATGTTTAAGTAATCCTGTTTTTTCATGCATTTGAGACTATTCAAATTTCAGTTTTCACCTACTCCCTATCTCTGCCTATTATTTTGTACTTACAATTATTAAAACAAATATCTTTCTTCATTTTTCATATATAAAAACTCTGTTCAGTTCTGCAGTTTGAACAGTCAATGGACCTGTTTCTATTATTAAACCGTTTTAGAATGTAATTATCTATATATGCTGTTTAATACTCAAAAAGCATTATATCTTCTTTAATAGCTGATGAAATTGTGTTACTCTTGGTGTCAGGCCGTTATGCAAATGCAGCTTCATTAGTTTGTGCCGACAGAGGTGAAGGTACAGCGTGTTATTAAAACAGGAGCCACATAAAAGTCGTATTTCCTTGGAGAGTGCATTGTTCACTGTCTTCTATTATATCAAATCAAATCCATTATCCCAAAGGCTGCCAGCTATAATAGAAACGTGGGTGGGCATTTTTAAACAGCTCCAGGCCCCCAACCAAAATCACACAAACAAGCGTGCGTGTGTTTTGTTTTGTTTTTAATTGAGAGTGTAACTTGCGATAGCTAAACTGATTGCTTTCTGTTGCTTGTTAGTGATGTCTTGATTAAAACATTTTTTCACTGTTGAGACTGCATTAGACTTGAATGTTTGAGAAGTGATTAGCTTAGTTGTGTAATTAATTACCAAAGTGAGCTGTTATAAAATCTAAAAATACATTGAGACGTAGGTGAATTTACTTATATTGTTTAGGCCAATGTGCTGTGTGTCAGTTATCCTCCTTCAAAAGGCAGTAAGTAATACTTTCTGAACTGGCAGAAATAACTTAGCAGACATTTTCATTTATTTATTTATATTCCAATTTAAAATAATGTGTACGTTTGAATAACACACTTTACAAATTAAACCTCTGTTTCAAATGAGGTATTTAGACACCGGAGTGCCCTCTGCTGTCAGGAGTGGGAATGAAAAATGAATAAACACACAAAAAAATCAATGCAGCCCTTAAGCAATGTGACTGCTTTGGTAACCGTGTCATGCATTTGTTGTGAACACAAGTTGACTGCAGAACGAGTCCAGTGATGGTTAACGGACGTAAAAAAAAAAAAACAAAAAAAAACAGTGAGTGATTGTGAGCTCTCAGAGAACAGGATACACTATATAAGTATGAATGACACAACACAACTCCACACATGTTTTGATAATAGTATAACATGGTTTGAAGCTCAAAATAGTCCATTCAGCACCATATGTGTCGTTTAAACCCATACACGGTGTTTAGTTTATGGTATACTTTTTGTGCCAGGGAACACAAGTGTGCCTTGAGGTTTATAGAGGTGTCCCTTGAAAAAGTGTCCAATTTGAGTTAACAGATTCACAAATGTGGATGTAATTGACAAATGTACCTTTATTGGAGTGTCTTGAGCAACTTCTGCACCATAAACCCCACAAATCTATCACTATTGTCAAATTTAAAGACCTAGACTGTGGCACAGAGATTATTTGTGTCATTATATATCCCGTTTGCTAAATCGTCTGATTTGGTCATGTTTTAGCTGGAGTTTGTGTGCCGTGGGATCTTTTCAAATCAAAAAGTGTGCCTTGACTCAAAAAAGGTTGAGAAACACTCCTTTACATCCTATCAGTCTGACCACTTTGACCCATCTCCTGATCTTGCACTATAGGTTTGATTGGCCTAGCTGGACTACCCCACTAAATACTACTACTACTAAAATTGATGTGGGATAATGGAATAGTCAGAGAAAATAACAAGTAGAACATCCAAACTCTTTCTTTGGGATGAGAGCGTGTATTGGTCACTATATTTCACAGCTTTATATCTGGGGCACATCATGCAAATGCAGACAATATATACAGTCAGTCTGCAATGTAGGCTACTGTTTTTTGTTTTGTTTTTTGTTTTCTTTCATAAATCTGTCTCATTTTGATTCCTCAGTGTGCCCATGTGTCATGCCCAGTTTGCCCTTCATCAGTTTTCCAAAAAACATTTAGCAAAAGTCTGTACATCTGTTTTCTGTTGCGGAGGTGAACTGAGGTAAGAGCCAAAACTACAGTACAGCCAGTGAAAGTTGTGTTATTAAATGCATGCCAAAAGCAGTTAAGCTGTGTCTTGGTGAAAAGTGGAGTTTGACTGTTCTGTACTTTTGCATATTTCTACTGAGTGGTTAGTGACATACTTGCCAGAGATATTTTGAACTCATCGTGCCTATTTCCCAACTTTCCATTTAACAGTGAACCGGAGTATGAGCTGCTACCGTGGTAACTCAAAATGACTGTGTCCGCTCGCTCTCTCCGTTTCTCTTTCCCTCCTTCCCTTTCTTAGCATCGTCTTCCCTGTAATTGTCTTTTTGTCTCCTCGCTTTTTGTCTTTCTCTCTCGCTTATTGCCTCTCCTTCTCCAATCTCTCTCACTCACTTTCTCTGTCCACTCTCCCTCTATCTCTCCCTCACCTCTCTCTTTCTCATCACACCCTCTCTCCCATTCTTCTTTTGCTCTCTCTCTTTCTCTCATTAACCTCCGTTCTCTCAAACCTTTCCTGTTTTTCTCCCTCTCTATCCATTTCGCGTTCACTTTCTTCTCTCTCTCCATCTCTTGCCCTCGCCCTTCTCTCTCTGCTCTCTCCCTCCTATCTTTCGCTCTGTCAGTTTCTCTCTCTCGTTCTCCTCCTCTCTTTCTGCTCTCTTCCTTCCACCTCTAGCCCTTTCTCTCTTCACTCTCTCTCACCCTTCCCTTTCTCTCTCTTCCCTCACCCATCTCTCTCTCCCACTCATTCTCTATCTCTCTCTCTCTGCACTCGTCCTTCCTTCTCTCTTTTTTCACTTGCTCTCTTACTCTCTCAACTGTCCTGTCCTCTCTCTCTCTCTCCCACTCCCACTCTTCCCCTTCTATATATCTCTCGTTCATCTCCTCTCTCTCTGTCTCTGCCTATTTCTTTCTCTCTCTGCTCTATCAATCCTACCTTTCTCCCTCACTTTCTCTCTCTTTACTCTCCCAACCTTGCCCTTCTCTCTCTCTCTCCTTCTCCTCCTCTCTCTGTCTCCCTCTCTGCCGTTTCTCACTCTGTATCTGTATTTTATTTTCTCCCTCTCCTCCCTCAATGTCTCTCCCTCTATCCTTTTCTCTCTCTACTGTTTCCACCTTTCTGTGTGTGTGTGTGTGTGTGTGTGTGTGTGTGTGTGTGTGTGTGTGTGTGTGTGTGTGTGTGTGTGTGTGTGTGTGTGTGTGTGTGTGTGTGTGTGTGTGTGTGTGTGTGTGTGTGTGTGTGTGCGTGCGTGCGTGCGTGTGTGTGTGTGAGGGAGAGTGAGTAAAGAGAGAAAATGGTAAAAAAAAAAAAAAGAAAGAGTCCTTTTTACCATTTTCTCTCTTTACTCTCCCTCACACACCCTTCCCTTTCTCTGTCTCTCTCCCTCTCTCTCTCTCACTGTCTTCCCACATTTCTTTCTCTCTGCTCTCTCCCTTCTATCTTTCTCTCGCTCTGACTTTTTCTCTTTACTGTGTCTCTCTCCCCCTGCCACCCCTCCCTGTCTCTCTTTTTCGTCCTCCTCTCTATCCTTCACTCTCTCTCTCCCTTCCTCTCTCTCTCTCATCTCCAGCTCTGCTCTGAGGACTTGCTTCGCTGTCCTGAATTTAAAGTGGCTGTGGGCCTTGTCCTTGCAACAGAAGCACTCTCTCTCTCTCTCTCTCTCTCTCTCCCCTCTCACTCTCTCTCCTGGCTTTTATCACCTGATGCAGCTTGGGCCAAATGAGGCTCTGTGCATGTCTGCTCGTTTATCACGGGCGATCACCGAGCACCCGCGGGGGCACAGAGGACCTTGGTTCGCTCGCCGGCGTTCCCCTCTCTGCCATTTGTTCTTAAAGGCGAGGCGAGTCCAGTGTCTCTGCAGGGGAAACAAATGTCAACAGGATAGCAGTGTTTACACAAGATGAACGTGTCACTGCTGGAACCGCGGCACAGGCGTGTTTGGTGAGCCGGCAAAGGGAACGCGGTGATAGATTGGGATGTTGGTAGAATATGGTAAAAACTGTATACATATTCTCCTGTAATACATGCTACGATATTGTACGTGGACATAACCAGTTTACATTTCACTTTGACAAATTTCCATTTCATTCATGACAGCTAAAATAATATTCCTGTACTGACTGTTTTTCTTTATAATTGTGCACATGCCATACACGTTTTGCAGTGACAAGAGAATCAGGGGAATTAGTGACAATTAACATCTGTCCAGGAACTTCTGACTAACTCTGACTAACTTCCTGAAATAAATAAAGATGCATAGAAAGAAATAAAAAAATAAATAACAGATGCTCAATATATCTTTAAAAAATATATTGTAATTGTAGTTTGGGGGAAACAGAATTAGAATTGTTAGAGATTGAACTGTATAAGATTTTTTTTAAATGTGTCTCTGGTTTCTTGATGATGAGTTTCTTGATTTCCGTTCAGAATCAGAATTGTTTTATTTCCATTGTCAGTGAAAGAAAATCACAAACTAGGAACTTAAAACATAAACAACATAAAACAATGAATAAAATATAAACTATGCTGGAAAAATGCATGTATATAAGAAGGTGTTGGATCTCAGTTTTTCTCCATTGGTTTGGCTCATTTCTTGAAACAGTAATTACATTCTCAAAACTCTACGATCATTTGGCAAAACAGTCTTACAGTTCTGCACAACACTATAGCTCATTAACACTATAGCTCACCTGCAAAAGCTCATATCTCTCTCAAAACTGTTCACTCACACTTCAATCTAAATCCCTCTCCCATTTACTCTAAAATAGACTTAAATGAAAAAAATATATATACTATGGACAGAACTAGACTGCAAAACTAACAGGGCAAATAGATAGCAGTATATTTAAGTTTCTCTTACCATTTCTTCATCATTTTAGGTTTTCTTTGAATACAAATAAATCCTGCATATTTTACCAAATGTCACTGCAACTTACATTACATCTTGAGCTCACAATTGACTCATGGGCGACATTAGAGTTTTGTATGTCCACCTCTGACTGTGTAGGTTTCATGTGCCTGATTTACATGTAATAAAGTAAAATCTGTTTTGTCCCAGTGCAGATAAAATGTAAAAGCATCTATTGAGACCACAGCGCTTTCTCTGCATCCATATAGACCGTTTTATTTTACGAGGAGCAGGGAGTGCAAAGTTAGTATTCTAATGTTTGTTAGCTTTATCCAAGCACCCACAGAGACTCGTGAAAAGTGCTTCTAAACTCATTGCGGTGAATATTTAGGATGCTGGGACTGCATTAGTATAGTGAGTGATACACGTGACTGCTGTAAAGAGCTAAAAACTATTCTATTTTTCATGATTCGAATCAGTAAAAATTCAGGTACAGACCCTTTAAAAAAAGGTTTAAAAAAAAGACTCCAAAAATATCCAAAGAATTAAGAAATTATAGTTAGGATCCCAGCTGAAAATCTAAAGATGGACACAGTTCAGCAGCAAATGCCTGCTAATAACGGTCTGAACATGCAAAAATGTGACATTAATACAACTTTCACTCATGATTTCTCAACAAAAAGAAAACTTTCCAGCATTTCCAACAATGTCTTTGATAATCCTCACGTATTTTTATCACTTTTGCCACGTTTGTTTTGCTGACACCGGAGTCAAAATAACAATCAATCTTTGCTAATGCAGCTTTATTTTTAGCAGCTACCTCTCCGTCTCCACCTCTGCGAATTATAATAACAAAAGGCAGATGATTTATCCCTGGTTCTTTTGTAGTGTCTCTTTTCTCCTACCTGTCTGTGGAAGAAGGGCCTGATGCAACAGTGTGATATGAGCAGACAGCGCTGACCTGATAACGCGCCCAGGGCTAAGGCTGAAGCGCAGATAAAGAGAAGAGCCGGAGAAGAGGAGGCTTCAGGAAATACAAAGGGTAGTTTTTAAAAAATGACCTCCACGGCACGCAGCAGTAACTTTCTTTTTGATTATGTATACTGTACAGGAAAAGGTTAAAATAATCGCCTACATCTGAGACAGGGACAAAGGATTGTCCTTCAGATCTTTTTTTTTGTTTTGTTTTATGTTATGGAATTGTTGAGTTGGAGCAATATCTAATGGATTTCAGCTTTCTGTTATAGGCAACATTTTGAGGGTTTTTCATAGTTCAAAAAAACAATATACTTTGTTTTAAATTGTTAATAGCTATGGACCGTCCTAATTATTCATCATTCTGAAACCCATGCATAGCCAGGTTAATCCAATCCAACTTTATTTGTATACTACATTTTATAAACAAGATAGTCTCCAAAGTGCTGCACAAATAGGAAGAGATGAAAATAATAAACAACAAAAATCAAATAATAAAAGAAACAGAGGACCACACAACGCATGCGGTGTGCCAGGGAATAAAAGCTGCTCCGTTCCATTTCTAACAGACAGCAAGCATAGATGTCCTTAATTGGTCTTGCTTCACATGACAGGAATTAGGTTACAAATATTGTCATTTCAAAGTATTTATAATCTAATTTTAATTAAGTGACATAATTAATGATCTGCACAAATGCACTTTGAAAGCAAAACACATCCTGAATGTCTGTAAAGCAGTGAAATACGTGCTACTTTGGTCACCCACTGCAACTGAAACACAACCTGTAATTTTGAACCACAAGTGAAAAACATGTTCCAGAATGAGCTGCCCGCTAGGCCCTTCATGACAGAGAAATCATGAGACAATATGCCTTTTAAAATGTAAAGGGCAGGCAATATAATTCAGTCTCTTATTTCACAATTAGCTGCTTCAACAGTATAAAATGCACTAAATGGAGGCCATTTAAAGAGCAAATATTACTTTTACAATTAACTAAAATGCAATAGCCCAGTCAGTGTGGTCTAGAGGTTTGAGCACTTGAGGACTAGTTAACTTTCTGGTTCTGCTAGCCTTTATGGAGTTCGATTGAAAAAGTGTCACGTTTAAAAGTTTAAACTGAAATGATCTACCTGTAAGTTGACACAGAAGCGTCACCTGCTTGTTTCCCTTCAATGTCCACGGAGACGAGTGGACATTGTACAATAAAAGTGTGTGCATCTCTTAATGGGTTTTATAAACTGAAGAAATAATCTAGCTGAATCTTGCATTTGTAATTACAGTTTCAAGTACTTTTTCCACTTTACAACCTTTAAAAAGTAATAATTATCCATCTGAGCATTCATCCCTCGTCCTCATCCCTCTAGTCTCCACTTTTTCCATTTGAACCCAAACAAATACACAGAAACAATATCCACAAAATGCTCCTAAGACAAGCTATAAAGCAGAGTCAAGCGCAGTTTATAAAGTTGGCTGCGTTCATAAACACTTGGATCCTCCTCAATGGACAGTGAAGACATCTACAGGAAATAGCGTTTTTCCAATCCTCACACACAGAGACGGGGGTGTTATGGCCTTCGATAACAGTTGTTTAGCCCTATGCAGAGACATTCCTATTTCCCAAACAGCAGTTCAGAAACGCCTTATGCCACACACTAAACCACTTATACCTCCCTTTAATGTGTTGCCATTGAATGAATAGACACATAAAGCTATAGCTAAACTGCCCCAGACCTAACTCTATTATCGGATAGAGACACTTGAATATGAACATAAAAACACACACAAACCTCCCATTAATGTTCCTCTTGTGCTTTTTGAACTTTCGACTTGGACTCAACCAGTAAAATAACTTTATTTAATCCCAAGGGCCATTTTAAACACATTGAACAATTAAAATACAATAAAACATAGACAATCTCAAACAAAGATCTCAGTGCAGAACAGGAAGACTGGTCAGGAAGGTTGAGCAGATCCTGTGTCAAGGCAGTATGAGGAGAGTAACAGCCCTCAGATATAAGTGTCCCTCCTCATGTCCCGCAGCTGAAGCATTACAGCAGCGTTTAGGGGGAGCAGGTGAACTCTGGAGACACAACAGGAAAGCTCTCTTCTAAGCTTTACTTGAACTCTGCTTTGCTTTTTCCTTTCCCTGTTTTCGGTGTTGAGATGAGTTAGGCCATTCTTTCAAAGTATACACCTTATTCCAGAAGTTGCCACGAACTGCTTTTACCTGTAGCCCATCGAGGCAACTGTTGTTGTGATTTTGGGCATTATAAAAATAAATTGATTTGATTTGATTTGATGGGCGCCGCCATCTTTTTGTCCGTTGTATTAGTTTACATGAGGCAAGTTCTACATGGACTACAAAGCCGTTTTCAGGCCGCCCAGTAAATCGGTGCATTGCTGACTTCTTGTTGCTCGTGTACATTAAACATTTTACACAAATCAGGCTACTTTATATAATATTTTAGCAGCGAGACTTTTCCCTTGTTTGCCATTTACATGAACTGGGTTCTTGTCAAACTGGAAGTGTGTTTACTACGAGAGTGCAGATCTGAGGCCAAAAAAAAAAAAAAGAAGCCAAAAGTGGGCGGGGTGGAATAAGGTCAATATCCACTGATAGTTCAACTGCATTCGGTGTAAGTCTCTGTTGCATTTCAGATTATTTGGTTAACTTGGTACTGGTGTCCCCTTAGTTAATAAAAAAAATCACTCTTAATTTTATAAAACTGTCAAAAACTACTTGTGTGTCAGCCTATCAACCATTAGTGACCATGGCAACCGTGATGGACATTGAAAATACCCCTTTGCCTAAATTGACATTATCAGAATCTATACAAAATGTTTTTAAGTAATTTGAGCTGCGAAGGCTGGAAAGTTTTAGCTAGAGCTCCTAGGAAATTGGTTTTACTGTATTTTGTGATTTGATAAACTATGTAATATGAAAATGTTCCATCACAATGTCATCAATGTTATCAGTCTCTGTCAAAAAAATTACAGTGAGACCTTGCCAAATTGTTTTCTTTTTTTAAATCTTTGGTCAATTAGAAGATACAAAAATACCTATGTAGTAGTTTCAACTGTAAAATTACAACAGATCAAAGTAAAATAAATCTTAAACACTGAGTATGTGTGATTCACACACTACATTTAAAGTCTACACTTTTTTACTTTTAAACATTTTGCCCATTTGTCCCCAGTTTGGCAGTTTGTGTCAAGTTTATAACGTTACTTTCTGGTTGAACATGGGCTGCAAATATGACATATGTAGAGGTAATTCCTCAACTGTTACCTAGCAACCATATTTTTAACAAAGGCCAAATTCCTTATAAATTGCACAATAGTTAGAAATTAACAATACCTGATAAGACCTTTATTTTGTTGAATGGTGGTTTAAATTGTCAGAAAAATGTGTCAGCTGTTTGTAAATTGTCTTTGTATTTTTGATTGACAGTGGGATTCCGTTTTAGAACCCAGCCCAACTTCTTGTAATTTTAGACTTTATTTAAATTTTAATTTACCACAAGTGCCCTCCCTCCAAACTGATTCATAATTAGACAAACATGAGAACCTGTCACATAGGCTTTAAACGTCATAAAGGTGTGGAAGTGTCTTGTCTGAAGACTACACTGGTTGATCGAACAGCAAATTCATCATAAGCCCCTACATGCAATTAACACACTATTGCAGTATCTGACTCCATAACACCAATACTCTGCTTTTAGTGGGAGACGAAGTGCATTCTGTGACGTTAATGTTTACTGTCATTTCTTCATCAAACAGAAGACTCCGCTATGGTTCAGTCCTGCAGCGACGAGCTAATCACGGGCTCAGTCGGAAGCTGTGGGAGCCGTCTGTCCTCTGTCTCAACAAACACTGAGAAACTACTCAGGAACATACTAAATTATGTCATGAACATTAGCTCGTGTGACAGTTACATGTGCGTAATGGCTGCTCTTGCTGTGGTTCTTTGTTAGTGCAACGCTAAATAGTATTAGCGTCAAATGGACAGATGGAATTGTGCAGGCATAAACAATGACAGTGTTTATCAGAGGAGAACTATCGGTTACAAATAGAGTTTTTAATAGCAACTCAGTACAGATTAAAGTGCCACAATGAAAATAAAAAACACCACATTTTAGTAATTTCCAACATAAAATAATATTTGTTTCTTGAATATCTCCATGTGGTCTTATAATTAAAGATCAACACCTTTAAAAATATATATATATATATTCAGAAATTATCAAATTGTGTCCTGTATGCGTTTTAATTATTTTATTGTGTTTTTTTTTTTGTACAATCCTTGTCTCAAATACCTCTAAAATTGTATTGTGATAGTTTGTCTTCAGCATAATTGTTATTTTGTTTATTTATCAAGCAATAAAAGGAAACAATAGATAAAGCAGAAAAGGTTTTGGTTTTTAAAGATTATTTTTTGTATGAATGAGCACTCTTCTACACACACATATAACACACTTCACATGAGTAGTTTTGAGGGGAACAGTTCATCGTCGTTGTTAGTCAGAGTTCACTGGAGTGTAGTAATTAGTACAGGATGCTGTACAGGCAAAAGCCGAAACTTCTTAACTTTGGTTTCACATCATCAGATGGAACAGTGTTGACCCCATTTTAGAGGATAACAAAGAAAAAGAATCCCACTAACAATTTTGCTATTTTCACGGCGGTAACACTAGCAGAAAGAGGCTGCTGGAGGCTGGATGCAAGCACATATATGGTGAACACGTCTGAACCAATGACTGAGAACTGTGGAGTTTGAAAGGCCGTCAGTGTAGGAGATGTTTGCAGCCATGGCATATCCAGGCAAAGAAAGAAGCCAACGCTTCACAGCGGAGTCAAAGAACAAGAGGGGCTCATATACAGGACAATAAAACAGCTCCGAAGCCCCACGATGTAAACATGAGCTGTTCAGTAGCGGTTGTGATCAAAACAGCGGTGTGTCCTGAAGAGAGACCACTGCAGTGACGACCGCTCTGAAACCTCATGACCGCACACTGCCAGTCTTGAGTGCCACTCCGCGTCTGTCCTCCCAGATCCCTGTGGGTCCCAAAGTTTTTTTTTTTTTTTTTGGATTGTCATGCATCCTCAGATGAATAGACCTATAATAATGAATAGGAACTTGAAACTGTTCCGAAGGACAAATGTCTAACATGTACATGTACTGTCACACCCCCTTCTAGCCTGCGCCGCGGTCACCTGTCACAGCATTCATTCATGAAGTTATTTCCACCTGCTTTGATCTTCATGCAGCAAGCACGATCAGACACGTCACTTACACACACACACAGACGCACACAAACACGAGGTGCGCACTGCTCTGTGTATGCGCTGTTTCCGCTGGACATGAGCAGAACTCAGGACTGAGGTGTTTTAGTCTGACACCGATCAGTTCATAATTTAATGCAAACAGGCTCAACATGATGTTTTTTCAACATCTGAGGCAGATTGATACAGTTTTGCGCAATGAAAATTCCAGGAAATTTTCTCATGTTTTGTTTTCACTGCACTAATTTTGAAGTTTATTTGTTACGATTCTGGCCATTCACAGAATATGCCACACCACACCCTACTTTTGCTTCACTCCACCTCATATTTTGCATGATCACGCCTCTGGTTTAGAGCTCCACGACGTCACAGTTTGCTCTGGCGCAAAACGTCATCATTACCTCCAGCGCTGCACCACCGCCAGGGGCAAAATACGGCCCATAGTTTGTTTATATAGTATTGTACTTTTTACTTTAACATACGCATCTGTGGTGTCTACTTCTTACATTATCAAAACAGGCTTGTTATAGTTTCTGTCCCTTTCCGAATCCTGCATGGGGCTGTATAGCGATGCTTTGTTTTTTCCTTTTTGCTTTCATTTCTAAACTTTTGATCCTGCGGCATGAACTCATGGAGTCTCGCAAGACCTGTTGGAAGAAATGAAGGCCAAGTGAAGCAAATACAATGATGTGAACGCGAGAAGAACCGGGAGAGCGAGGCACGGAGATGAAAGACGAGAAGCGCGTTCACGTGGCGACGGTGCCTGTAGCTGCAAAAACAAACTGTACTAAAATACTTCTGTCACGTTTGACCACAGTGTTGCCAACTGTAAGTGTAAGATCACAGCTGTTCATAAACATAGACAGGAGAATGAATTGACCCAACTATCTCAATGCATGTCTCAGCCATCACACACTTCATCTAACTATACAGTTTGTTCCTTGCTGTATTTGTGCTTTTTATTTTGACTCTGAATACTATATGAACTTGTTTACTGTGGTCATAAAGGTGTCATAAACGTTTCCATCAAACAAAAGGGCGTCCAGGACTTGTCTGTTGTCTTAGCAAAGCAAGTTAAACTGTAATAGAGAGACTTTATATTTAAACCAATCAACAGTAAAACACTAGCAGTCAGCGGCAGGTAGTAAAGGCAGAGAGAGTCTTTATGGAGGGACAGGCAAAGGCGCACGTATAGTAGAGCCATAACACCAAAAGGTTTTAGTGTTTTAATTTGCTGCTGTCAAAATGTTACAATGCATTACACAGAAAGGACTTTGTGTCAAGCAAGTTCAAGGACTTCAAGCAACGTACTTTTGATATTATTTTTTTCTGCTAGGAGAACGCTTCACCAGCCCCATAAGAACAGACAATTGAACAATCAAACAGACTTTCTCAGATTCTCACATTGACGGAGCGATATTGCCTTGGATGAAGAACACACACTTCTTCAGTTCTTTACGCAGAGAGAGTCTCCGCAATCAGATTAGTTTATTTCAGTAACGCATGTGAAACAAAGGAACTCACTGGTCATCCATCACATTGATTTCCAACCAGTGTGCCAGCGAACACTAGTGGGCGGTGAGGTCTTGCCAGATGTGCCTTGAAAGAAAAGGATGTCATATCTTTGGATTTTCAATTGAAGAGTGTTTTTTAGTGAAATTCTTCCTCCAAAAAGAAAGCAGAACCATCACCGGACACAGTGGCACTGGCAGGAGCGAAATTTCCCACGTTAAATAACCTTTTTTCCCATTTGATATATAATATTGTAGGATGTGGAGTGGAATATTTTCATCCAAATAAATGTGCTGAGACTCAGAAAAGGTTGAAAAACACTATTCTATAATTTACAACAAAATTAAGAAATTAGCTGTTAACGTTGTATTTTGCCTTTCTTTTTTCCTCATAAGTAGCCATATTTCTTTTGATATGAATGGACCAATGCATGTCTCTGATTGGCTAATCCATCTGTCCAACACATCCATTTGACTGGCAGAGATTACGGCGTGACCAGACTGATATGAATGTGTGTAAAAGTAAAGAGAGATATCATTCTAGACATTACAGGGAAGGAGTGATATCAAACCGGTCCTGAACCAAAATGCACTAAATCCTGTAATTGAAACACAACAATTCTACAGAAAGTAAGAAGTATTTGCAGAAAGAGAAGAAAAATTATGTGTACTGTTGTGAATGCACCAAAACAAAAACCACCACTCCACACGACATGATTGAACCTCGAGTGAAAGTTATAGCTGCAAGATGCTGTCTTTGTCTGCGTATAAAAGAGGCCATGATACACTGAACTGTACTCCATACCTGCAATACCTGCATACCTTTGTCTTATGATGTATGCCTCTCCATAGCGGCACACCTGAATACTGCTCTGTCTGATCAATACTCAATTAAAGTGTTTTTTCCTGCTTTGGGGATTACGGTCTGGTTGAAATGGCGTCTTTGTGAGGTGATAGCGACCCGGAGGAGCGCTAAAGACAGAGGCTAGAGGAGTGATCAGCCGGCATGCATCATTACTCCCTCAGTCAATGGTAACAAAGTGCCCCAGACCGCACACACTACATTAGACGGGCCGCTGAGTGAGCAGCAGGCTGATAGTGAACGTGTTAGAGCTGTAATGTGGAGCTATGTGGACACTTTTGACCTGGGTATACAGCACTGGTAACTGCAGTTCAACGTTAAAGATATAAATGTGTTGGGTCGGGGTTATGACTTTGGTTAAATATTTTAAGGTGAGAAGCCACAGGTGAATTGGAAAAAATTAAAAATGTAAAGATATTGATTTGAAACCTCTCCTGAGGTTTACTCACATAAATGCAAGAAAAATGTGAAAGTGTGAAAAATTGTTGATGTAATGTTTTCATGTAACTGCCAAAATTGCACATATCTGTGACATTTAAAGCTGACAATTTACCTCCTTTTTTTTTTGACTGTAATAAGTTTATTTTTCTAACTTTGATAAATCAGGCTTAGAATTACATACTAACCAATCACTCTATACCTTCTGTCAAAAAGTACAAGATTGTAAAGTTTGTTGTAGGAGCCACTTTGAGTGGTGATCTTGATGAAAAAAATGCATTTTAAGAAAACGGCCTTTGAAGTTACAGTGTAAATCTATGGATGCAGATTCTGGTATTTCCAAAGAATATACATAAGAAATGACCAAAACAAATCTTATCTGAAGGCAAGGTGTAAGAAACACAAATATTCAAATCATTTAATATTCTCAACATAAATATTTTGTCACTCACTATAGACTCAAGTAAGAGTACTGTTACTTAGTAACAAATTACTAGAAGTAAAAGTATGGTGTCAGAAAACTGCGCTGAAAAGTACAATTTCTTAAAAATGTTACTCAAGTAAAAGTTATAGAATAATTGCGTAACTCAATTTGTTTCCCTAAAAGGCAAATCAACTTCCCAAAGTGAGGAGCTTATGCTCACTTCAGATCACATACGACTAAAATCGCTTTGTACTGAACCTAAAAGAGCTTGCTGTGTCCTCAGGATACGGCAGGTATGGCATCAGGTTCAGATGTGACTTTTTAAACCAATAACAGCATAAGTTACAGTTATTGTGTTTTAAATTTGTTGGTTTAGTTTAATTTAGTTTTCAAGTTTTGCTATTGTTTTTGTTTATTCTTCAGTATCTCTTTTTCTTCTAAACATTGTGTGTTGAAATCGAGTTGTTTGGGACCAATTAGATTTAATATCTTTGTAAAGTAAAATTGGATTATAGTTTTGTGTAAGTGTTTCTTGTTTTTATAATGGATTTTTTAAGTGTTAAATTTGGTATGAAATTATGGGAAATTATCATGACCATAGTTTGTTTTGTCCACGTTATTGACCAAATATATATGACAAAAAAGTATCATAAGAATCAGGCACTGTACCTAAGATTAAAAAATAACTAATACATACATATACAAATAAAGACATTTTGGACACTGACCTTAAGAAGTAAAAAGTAAAATAAAAATATTTTCCTAACTTCAATATTATTTACAGTGTATTTATATCAGATACATATATTAGGTTGGACTGAATGAGTTGCAGTGTTTAACTTTAGTAGTAGTATATGTTTTCTGCACATAAAATTACTGTCAAGTGCAGCACAAAAGAGCACTCTACATTCATATTATTTGATACTTAAGTTAAAAGGCTCAGACAGTCTAAAGCACTCATATATTATACGCCCAATCTTTCCCCAAAGCAGGTAAATTAAGTCAAAACAATTCAACATATTCCTAATACAACCCGCACATGCTACAATATGGATCTCAATGCCTTCTGCTGCGTTGCCATGTATAATTGAGAAGCCCTCGTGCGCAGAAGGGTTGGCTGTTGCACTGGTTTGCAACAATCAAACAGAATCATAGAGTTCACGTGTAAAGCTTTAAATGGGAAGACTAACCCGGTTTGATGTGTTGTGGCCAGTGGACATGCTGTACCTATAAGCCTCTGATCATTTACACATGAAACACCTTTTTCTGACATTAAAGTTTGTTCTTTAATGTCTTATTCTGTCTGGTAATCTGAATGTTATATTATTTAAGCTTGTAGTTTCTGGCAAAGCAACATATAGGTGTTATCTTTTGCTGTTGATGATTTGTTTGAATCCATATAACAAAGTATGAATTAAAATGTTATAAACCATCGATTCTGGCCCTGAACTCGTGTTTTTCAGCCATTTTCGAGTCACAGGATACTTTTTTGGTTGAAAATAATTCCACAGCACATCACCTACTAAAATATTACCGTAATAATCATAATGTGGCGATTATTGTCCATGTCACTGTGTCCAGTTCTTAAAAGCCGTCCGTGGTGAGCGTTTTGCTTTCTTTTTGTGGACAGAAGTTTGCAAAGGACACTCAAAAGCTGTATCTTTTAGGCACACCTGGCAATACCTCGGTGTTCCCTGGCCCACTGAGTGAAATAAACGAATAATTATATTTTATGTACGCATTATTTTCCCTCATATCTCTGTTTTATTTTAAGGAGAAAATTCCACCATGAAATGTTTCCTTTTTCTTCATCAAAATTTCACATTATATGAAAACCCTATAGCCTCTGAGCGATTACATTCTATATTAGACATTGGTAAGTGTGTTCTACAGTATTTGACTATTTAATTTTGCCTCACTGCCAGAACCTCCTCCTTAAAGCAGCTCCCTAAACTCCGCTGTCAGTTCTTGTCTTGTCTTTAGATCTGTGAGCAGTGAGACCAGGCCAGTCAGTGCGCCTGATTGGCTGACAGATTTTTTGCATGTCTCCGAGCTCATCTGCGGTTGTTAGCTTTTCGGTCACAGTTGTGAGAGTCGTGCCCCTCGGTCTGTCTCCTCCTCTGCTGTACCTGGACAGAAGCCAGTGCTGTCAGGCCTGATGTCTCCATTGGCTACAGCGGTTCATCCATCTGAGGAGAGCTACGAACTGCAACGTTTTTATTTCTCTATGTGTCCTTCTCTTCTCTCCAATGACCTCATCCTATATTTCTGTTCTTTTTGTCGATGCATTTATAGGAGGAGAGCGGCAGAGTTTTTGCAGAAAGTAACAGTTACTTCAGCTGTTACTGTTTTTTTGCTGCGGAGTCAAAAATAATAAGCCAGAGCTAAACGATGCTGTGTCAAATGACAAGACATTACACGCATCAAGATATCTTCACACATGTGTTTGCCCATTGAATTAATGAATTATTGGTTTTATGGGCTATATGGCAGAGTAGGAAGCATTTATTACTGCAACTTCAATGACTTTTAGAACAGAAATAATGACTAATACTCGACTTCACCTCTGAACTAAGTGCAGTATTTGTTATTTGTTATTTGCTCATAACATGGAGTGAAAGCAGCATTTTGAGACAGAATCAGATCGTTGGGTGTTGTCTGCAAGTAATTATTAAGTATTTTATCAATCATGAACCTGGAAGAAAGAGCCAAATGCTGAGAGGTGATAAAAACCTGTTCTAAACCTGTGCCTTCATGTAACCAAATGCCAAAAGGTTTGTGTGAGGTACAGGGACTAGATACCAACAGGAACTAGCTATAGGAACTAGATTCCTACTTCCTCCTTTCAGGGTTTCAAAATCAGGTAATGCACCTTTAATCATGAGAAAACATTAAAGGTTTTACCAAAATATTTAAAAGTATAAGATTAAATGCATGACACAGCTAGTTGTCATAGTTCTAGTTATAATGACACAGCCAACAGCTAACGGAGATAAAATTATTTACAATCAGATGTAGGGGAGGACTGGGACTCCTCATTCCTTCTCAACACCTTCTTTTCACTCTGTGCTTTCTTCCTCTGAACACCTGATGCTCTCTCAGTGAAGAATTAGGGTCATTTCAGATCTAAAGGGTCATGGGGAAAGTCATCTTCACTCCCTTCTAAATTGATGAAGCCACCTTTATGTCCGGTGTCCCCATCATTAGAAAGAGCAGCTTCCACATTCGAGGTGCATAGCTTTATGGAGACTGAAATTGTAGGTTTTCTCCAGTCTTCACAGCAGCAGGCCGGATGGAAATCAATAAAGTAATTTTCCCCCAGACTTGTCGTAATTAAACAATCTGCCATGTGCACTCAGAGGAACTGCAGGATTTGAAGAGGAGTCACTTCCAGCTGTAGCTTTGTGATCAGGACTGAAGGCAGGCAGCAGACTGTGCATGAGCATTTAGTGTGACCTACCTTAACCAGGTCTTTGCACATCAAGACATTTTTGTACCACTTGTTAATGGCTTTATAGTTAAAACAATCAAGCCTTGCCTCTTGTCAATCCTCATTTCAGATATTGCAGCGTGATAAATGAACCTGGGCAGCAAACACAAGCAGGAATCCTCTTTAGTTTTGTCCATTGACTGACCACAGCCAAAAGATTCACCAGGTTCATGGAAATCATCATCACCAGTATAACTTTATGTGCTGGTCACTGTTGTTGTGGATTCACCTTGTGGACTCGACCATTGTGTTTACCGTCTCTCTACACTATTGACGCAAAAATTAAGGAAAAACATACATTTGTCTTTAACACAATTAATTCACAAGTTCAACTCATCAGTAAAATGAAAGCAGTAAAAAGAAATAAATAGAGCAGAGCTTTATGTTTAGGACAGTTGCTGCACACACATCAGCAGGAAGGTCTAAAGTGTGATCCAATGCAACGTGGCGTCCACTGCTCCTGACAGGTTGCCACAGTGGCTTTGAATACATGTACATTTTATAGAAAAGTAAAACATTAAATATCTCTGATCTTTGCTGCAATTAACAATAAAAAAAAGTACTCGACAGACATGGCCTATGGATGGGAAAAAGATAGTATAGTCATACATAGTCAAATTTCCCCAAATATGCCAAAGTAAATTCAAATTAGAGGCAGCACAGTCTTTCACGATGATCACCCTCATATCGTGACGTGTTTCTGTTTGTCCAGATTCATTATTTCATAGAGACAGCAGAGAATTCATTTGGAACAAATAGATTCAGTAAACACAGTCTGCCATCAGCCTGGTGTTAGCTGCTGAGAATTAATGTGTATGGCTCAAGATCAAAAGAGGCCACATAGTTATAGGAATAGTTTTATTTTTAAATTATTATTATTAGTTTGTATTAATTTAATGAATTCATTCTTTTTTAAATTTATTGTCCTTGTTCCTCAAGTGTCGTCAGAGGTGAGAGTTGTGAAAGAATAGCCTTCGGTAACTTCTTATATTATATTAATCAAGTAGAAGTACAAATAAGACAGAAATAATTTACTAGTTAACGCTTCTAGACGCTACAATGTTAAATAATGCACAAACCTGGTATTTTCAAAGGTCATACCAAAATCTAGAAGAGCAGTGCAAGAAACAGAATTGTTAAATAATCAAATATTGTCAAGATAAAGCTTGAATAAGAATACCCTGGAATGGTGGCTTGCACTCTCACCTCCCAGAAAGCATGTTCTCTCTTCTTGTCTGCGTGGATTTGGCACAAAGGTAAAATCTTCCAGCTATGGTAATCCTGACCAAGCCTAGCATAAGGGAGATGGGTCCCCAGCGCCCACTGCTGCTGAGGTGCAACACCAGCCCCAGCGGCCTCGAGAGATGGGTCAAATGCATAACAAATTTCCCTGCAGGGACAATACAGTGTTCTTAACCATAACTTTTACTCAAGTTAAAGTTACATTGTAGAGTATAAGTATTACTCAAGAGGCAAAAGTATGGTGTCTTAAAATCTATTTTAAAGTTCAGAGAAATAATAGAACCAATATTTAATATTACGTCATGTGATCCTGTCGTTAACAGCGCCAGTCCCAGTGCTATTGATAACTCTGTTGACTCAATGGTCAACTCTCTAAAAGCTGCTCTTGATGTTGCAGCTCCACTTAAACAGAAAGTAATCAGGGCAAAACGAGCCTCCCCCTGGTACAATGAAGAACTACGTTCTCACAAACAAAGGGTAAGAAAACTAGAGAGATCCTTACGCCGCTCCCACACAGAAGAATCCCTAAAAGAATGGAAAACTTGCCTTCTGTCTTATAAGCAGGCTCTGCGTAAGGCTCAAACCAGATATTATTCAAATTTAATAGAAGTAAATAAAAATAACTCTAGATTTCTCTTCAGCACTGTAGCCAGGCTGACAAACTGTCACAGCGCAGTAGAACCCTCAATACCAGTTACTCTAAGCTGCAATGACTTTCTTTTATTCTTTAGCAGCAAAATCACAACTATTAGAGATAAACTAAATGCAATTACTCCCACTATCAGTACTGAGCAAGCCCAGACTGCAAAGCTAGTGTCCCATACAAATCCTTCAGTAATACTAGATAGGTTCACTGCTGTTGATCAGGCAGAGATAACTTCAGTCATTATGTCCTCCAAAACATCAACTTGTATTTTAGACCCAATCCCAAGTAGACTCCTCAAAGAAATTCTCCCCTAATTATAAATCCCATTCTTAATATAATAAATACTTCACTAGAAAGCGGTTATGTCCCTCAGTCCTTCAAATATGCAGTGATTAAACCACTTTTGAAAAAGCCTAATCTAGACCCCGACATACTGGCAAACTATAGACCTATTTCTAATCTGCCCTTTGTCTCTAAAATCCTTGAAAGAATTGTGATTAAACAGCTTTGTCGCCACCTGCAGGACAATAATTTATTTGAAGTTTTTCAGTCAGGGTTCCGTGCGTACCACAGCACTGAAACTGCACTAGTTAAAGTCACAAATGATCTGTTATTAGCTGCTGATAATGGACAGGTCTCAATCCTGGTTCTGTTGGACCTCAGCGCAGCGTTTGACACCATCGACCACAACATTCTACTGCAGAGGTTAGAATGTGATGTAGGTGTCAGTGGAACCGCCCTTAGCTGGTTTAAATCCTATCTATCTGATAGGTACCAGTTTGTTAATGTAAACCAGAGATCTTCCCCATGTTCTAAAGTAACCTACGGTGTGCCGCAGGGTTCAGTACTCGGTCCAGTTCTGTTCACACTTTATATGCTGCCCTTAGGTATGATCATCAGAAAGCATGGCATTAACTTCCACTGCTATGCAGATGACACTCAGCTTTATTTATCAATGAAACCTGATCAGACCCATCAAGTAGACAGACTTAGTGCCTGCGTGAAAGACATAAAAACTTGGATGACTCTTAATTATCTGCTCCTTAACCCTGAAAAAACCGAGGTCATTCTGCTGGGCCCTAAGCACCTGCGAGACTCTTTATCTGACCAGATAGTTTCTCTGGACAATATCACTGTAGCCCCCAGCTCTACTGTAAGAAACCTTGGGGTCCTATTTGACCAAGATCTCTCGTTCAAAGCTCATATAAATCAAGCCTGTAAAACAGCCTACTTTCATTTGCGTAACATAACCAAAATTAGAAAAATCCTGCCCAGAGATGATGCCGAAAAACTCATCCATGCATTTGTCACATCCAGATTAGACTATTGTAACGCCCTGCTTATAGCGTGTCCTAAAAGCTCTATAAGAAGCTTTCAACTGGTTCAAAATGCAGCAGCAAGATTATTAACAGGTACTAGAAAAAGAGATCATATTTCACCAGTGTTAGAGTCTCTTCACTGGCTTCCTGTTGAGTTTAGAATCAAATTTAAAATCCTCCTCCTGACTTATAAAGCTTTAAACAATATGGCCCCATCCTACCTCAAAGATGCAATAGTAGCGTACCATCCAAACAGAGCTCTTCGTTCTCAAAATGCTGGACTATTGTTAGTTCCCAGAGTCTCTAAAAGCACAGTAGGAGGTCGAGCATTTAGCTACCAAGCTCCTATGTTATGGAACCAGCTCCCTGTTCATGTAAAAGAGGCCGACACAGTCTCTACATTTAAGACCAGGCTCAAAACGTTCCTCTTTGAAATAGCTTATGGTCAGGCCAGTTAGGAACAGAAATAAAAACCTACAGTTTTAGCTACGCTGCTCTTGGAGCAATTCTGCTGGGGAAAGTATGGCAGCTTGAACACTATCCTCTGGTTCTTCCTACTTTACCTATCAACAATATTTAATATTACTTCAACTGTAGTCTGTTCATTGCTGTTCACATGTTTCTCTTTCTCTCCACTTCCCCCGGGGAGTGGAGACTGTTTCAGGCACTGCGGCGGCTGCTCCAGTGACGACCCCCCCACCCCCATCTGTCTGGAGGATCGATCTCTACACTGGACGATCTATGCGCCACCCGCCTGGAGGAACTCCCTCAACCCTGGATCAGCCACACCTCGTCTGCCTGGACGAACTCCATCTACTTAGATTAACTGTTCCTCATCTCCTGCTGGAGGATCTCTCTACACTGGGTGGAATGCTCCTCGTCCTCCTGGAGGAACTCTTTAAAGCCACCTCCCTCTTGAGTGGTTCTGGCTCCACAGTCCAAGTGGATGCGTCAGTCCTAGTTCATCTGCAGCCTGTCCGTCCGTGGGAGTAGGATCTCTCCTTCACTGTGGTTCTCCCCGAGGTTTCTACTTTTTCCCATGGGGTTTTTTGTAGTTTTTCCTCGCCGCGAAGGAGGGTCAAAGGACAGGGGCATTCTGGGACAGTTATCTGAACTGCTTTTACCTGTGGCCCATCGAGGCAACTGTTGTTGTGATTTTGGGCATTATAAAAATAAATTGATTTGATTTGATTTGATTTGATTTGATTTGATTTGATTTGATTTGAAAACTGGTCTGATGAAGTGATGTTTTATTTAAAACCAAAAACAGCCTGTCACTACACCACTGAAAGCAATGCATTGCATTGTAGATGAAACAAAAGTGTCCAACATTGTAGATGAAAAAAAAGTGTCCAACATTGTAGATGAAAAAAAAGTGTCCAACATTGTAGATGAAAAAAAAGTGTCCAACATTGTAGATGAAAAAAAAGTTTAATCTTGATATCTTGACACTTTTAAGAAACAATTAAAAACATTAGCAAAGCTCACATTAGTCCTGTCCAAATGTCTAATTTTTAAAAACACTATCCATATTTTGTTGGACTGAATTTCTCAAATACTGATGCAGAACAGTCACTACCCAATACTTCACTGTCTGATAATGACCACTGGAAGAAACTACACAACACAGACTTTGTCAGGGTCTGAAGAATAAACAGGGTAAACAACGTCTCCCGGGGCAACGCCGAGGAAGTGCTGTATTCGTCTGATCAATGCCATACATAGTGCATGAGCTTCACAGGAAGACCAAGAGATTGTGGCACTGAGACGGAACGTACAACGGAATATATTTTTATGGGTGATAATAAACAGTGGTTTCAGCTCAAATCGATCCATGGCTCAAGTCAAACAAAGGAAACTGAGAACGTTTGCGTTTTGGTATTAAAGATTACTGTTTCAGAGAGATGCACATTTTGATTATACTGTATTGACTCTACTGTTTTTATGTTCTGAACAGAGAGGTTATTATCAGAAAGAAGGAGCAAGTGGTGGATGGGAACATCTTGACACTTGATAAAGCAATCCAGTTTTTACTTTTGTGTCTACCGATTCATGCCTGTTTTTACACTTTACACTGAGGATTAACCCTATTACTGTAATTAATAAAGAATCTTTAAATGTATTTAATGTCAAGAGCCAACAAAATACATTCGGAAGATGCTTAAAAGTGCACTATTTAACTTTTCTGGTCACCTGATTGTGAGTTTGAAAGTTTTATTGTTTTGCCTGGAACTTGCGTTTATTCGATTACATGCAACTGTGAGCAGGAGTCACCTCTCCACAGATTTGACCTCACCAGCTTGATTCCATGGAGATAAGCTAATGCTAATCTCTAGAACATTAAAGTGGATATATTGCAAGAGCAGCTCTTCAGTCTCAAAATGAGACTGCATGTCAAGCATCTCAAGGCTTTGCAGAAATCGTAATCAACCACACCCCTACTGTTTATAATCATCCATATGTAACGTACACACCATACCTTGACACCATACCTTGTTATTCTTCCCTTTAATAATGTTTATAATTTACATTCCCATATTTCTGAAATCATTATGCAGATTGATTGAATTCTGTAGTGTTATGACAGACCACACGTCACATCAAATATTATAAATATAGTTCACAACACTTGGACCTTTCACTGAGCTTAGATTGTCCTCCACAAACACAAGGCTATTGCATCGGTCTCTGAGAAAATTAAAAGGCAGAATTACCTTCATAAATATTAATCCTGGTTCAGTGGTGGCTGTGCCCTTCACCATTACTCCTGCTCTGGATTGCATTTGTGGAGGATAAACACTAACCTCCTGTTTACCTAATATGCAGCGTCGGCGAGGTGACTGCCCATAATTGATGCTTTCATATTCTGTACTTGAAAATGTAATTAAAATAGGCCGCTGTGCTCATCCCTCTCGTATACATTGTGTATTGGAGGCAGTTCATTTAGAATTAAAAGCACTAGTTCATTTCACAGTACGTTATCGGTGGCATGGGCCTAGAGAGCAGAGTGTCTGTCTTAAGGGCTTTGTTTCTTCTTTGAGAGTAATATATTATTAGCTGGTAGCTTAAGTGTGACCGACTCATTAGCAAGCAGAAAATAAGCCGGTAATGCTCTTCTGTATGTGATTAGG
Source organism: Rhinogobius similis (assembly GCA_019453435.1). Classification (NCBI taxonomy): domain Eukaryota; kingdom Metazoa; phylum Chordata; class Actinopteri; order Gobiiformes; family Gobiidae; genus Rhinogobius; species Rhinogobius similis. The sequence continues at coordinate 19,082,667 of CM033620.1, forward strand.
GGTTGTTATTATCCGTGGAATAGGGCTTATGTTTATGCAAGCTACCACTGTAGTTTGAAGTACAAAAATTAAACAAGTACTCTAATGAATTATGCACAATAGTGATCTGAAAGGAGTCATAGTCAGCTATGCAAATGGTTCATTATATTTAATTGAAAAAACACGTTTACTTTTCTATATGTAAAAAAAAAAAAAAAAAAAAAAAACATATCTGCATTTCCTTTGTATTGACATTTCCGGTTGACCGAGAAAGCTCCTTTAAACTCATGCGTTAGGAATATAAGGAATAAGTTTAGACTTCTGCAAACTCACTCAAGTGGCAAACAAGGAAAAAGTCTCACTGCTAAAATATGATATAAAGTAGACTGATTTGTGTAAAATCTTCAATTCCTGGAGCAGCCAGAAAACAACTTTGTAGTCTGTTTAGAACTTATTAGCTATTGAGATCGGCAGCTCAATAAAAACTAATACAAACGGAAGGAGGATTTCAACAGAAAGCGGTGCCCTGAGCAACTTCCAGAACAAGGTGAATAGTTATGTGGCAGAAAGTTTCAGAAGTAGTCGTCTGGACAATGTTTCTGAAGTCATTTTCAACTTAACGTCCAGATGACAACCTTTGAAATCTTTTCTTCACCACTCTTGGACAAATGAAGAATCACACCGCCACCATAGGTATGTGTGCTTTTAAAGCGTTAATAAAAGGAGGCTGAAGAGAGACAGACCATTTCTTTCATCATTCCTTAAACTGCTCATTCAAAAAGTATAGTCGACAACCATATCATTTTGCCCTTAGCTAGTTTCATTTAAGACTTATAGTGGAAGAGGGACTGAACAAATGATAAATCTTACACTGTTCATGTCAAACTCTCTTGGATGATTGAGGGGTTGAATGTTAGCGTGGCTTGTACATATAATGACAAATCAGTATGTCAATCAACCTGTACCTGTATCAACCTGTAGGCTACTGGGCTGAAGTAACCATGTACCAACTGATACTAATCAACATGAAGAGAGATCATTTTAGGGCTTTCCGAGCTGTCATTTGCACTGCTCCTCCTGTGTGCCCAGCGAAACCTTTTGAAAGCTTCTGTGAAACCCTGCACACTTCCTCTGGCCCTCTGTCTGAACAGTGTTCAAGTGGGACCCAGACCACTCTCCAGGGACCGGCCTCCACCTCTGTACTGCAGCCATATAAAAGGCCCTATACTGGCTCCAACAAGGCACACCATTGCACCAACACACAGCGGCTGAATACTGATGCACAAGAAGTGTCTGCCACAGGAACCAGCAGGCCGTGTTCAAAGACACAATAAAAGGTTGAGGAAAAGGCTGGCGAAGTGCAGAAACTTTTTTATTGTTAGCAAAAAATGTGTTGAATATTATGAAAGTTAAACGTTCTTGGTCTCCTTAAAATAAAGAGAACTAATATTAGGATGTTCATTATTCCGTGAAAGGAAAATCAAACTGTATATGTTACAATGTGTTTCCTGAAGCTTCTTAAGTTTAAGATATACTTTACACACACAAGGAATATCATTTCTTAAGGCATAAGACATATATCTGAAAAATGAAATAACTTTAAATGTTGATCTATTTTTCAACAGCAAAGCAGAGATGAAAAACAAAAGTTGGCACAAGATGTATAAATGTTGCATCAATTTCCTTCCCTTTTTACCATTTCAGACCCCAGTGCCTCTTTGTAAAAGCTGGTCGCTCTGCAAGCAATGAACTTGGGATCTACTGAACCCCAGCAGCTTTTTCCTCCATAACTCAACATTTTCACAATAACACCAAATTGTTGTTCTTTCCACCAAAAAGCTTTTGTGGGCCACATTTGGTCTTTTTGGTCAGACCCAAACACCTCTCCCTGTGTAACATCTTGCATCCCCACTTAATGGTAGTATCACTACAAAAAGGCATTTTGGGTGTTTTGAAAGAAATCCAGACATATTTTCAACAAATAGCCCTGTTCTCTCTACCAAAAAACTTGACAAACTTTTCGGCTACAGAAGTTGTTTTCACCATCATGAGAAATCAACTGTAGCATGCACAGTTTGCCATTCACAATCAAATGTTCCCCGCATTCCATGAAATGTCTGTACCTGGGCTCTAAACATCACAGTTAATTAATTCAATGAACTGCTGATAAGATCTTACTCACGGGTACAAAGTGACGTCGCCTACTATTTTGTACTGCTATTTTTGAGGACGGAAGCTGCAATTTACCATCAAGTCTCAAAAGAAAGGATTATTCTTCTATAATATCCCCGTTTAGCGGCAGAAATGGATTATCGCCATCAGAAGGGACCAGTGGACTCCGATAAATCACTCAAGACTGTGCCATGAGCGCTTTGTTTCAGTTTACACATTAAACTACCGCGTTAATCGTGCTGCTGTGTTAATAAACATTATTCATTTTCTACTGTCCAGGTGGTTCTGAATCAAATCCACCTTGACACACAGTTATTAAATGTCTGCTTAGTTAGTTATGTGCTTTTTGGTGGTGTCGGTATAAGGATCGAAACCCCAAACTTCTCTTATCTCTCAGCATCGCCTCTTTTCATTTTCAGTGAGATGGACTATGTTTTTTATGTAGCATCATCACTATCTAATGATACAGACAGGCTACGACATACAAAGACGTCCTCAAAACGGTGATGACAACAAACGTAACTGAAATGAATATCAATTTGCTGAATCTCCTGCATAAAGTGGTCTTGAGTGAATTCTTACCTGTCTCGCACACAGAATCGATCTGTGTACATTTTTCATATCACCTTAAGCATTCTTTTGAGCCGTCCGTAAACTCTTAACCATGTTGGTCACTCACTATATTATTCCACTCTAATCGCTACCTTTAAATGATCATTATCCCGGATTACCGCTCCTATGGATTATACGCCCATGTAATGTACAGTTAATCCCATATACACTGCACTGAGACGCTGCCTGCTAGCCTTTCTTATCATCACAAATATTCTCTGTCTAATTACGTCTCTTGAGGAAAGCTCTGCACCCTCTCGAGACCAGTTACTTTGGACGCCATACAAATCCATGCCCTTGATCTCTGTGCAGTCTTTCAACAAATCCACTTTTGAGCACATGCTAAATCGTCAGTCGTGTCAGTATTTCTGAATCCTAGCCTCAAACAATCTAACTGAGAAAAAAAAAACAGCCAAATCCGTATCGTGGCGGCCATCATCAACTCCTGGAATCCAACTTGCAAGAGATTGTGAAAAATTAATAACCTGTTAATTATCGTGGAAAGTTGGAGAGGAGTTGGTGCGGAGCGGGAAGGATTGAGGCCACACAGATGAGAGGCAGAATACAAAGCAGAGAGCAAAACAAGGGCTGAAAATGCCTCGAACGCACCACGCTCTCCATTGAGACTAGATTGTTCAAACCAATTCAAATCTAATGTCGCCTGTGGGCTCGTTTTCTCTCAGTTTAATCAAATCAAAATAAAGCCACAGCAAAAGCAAGACTGTGACAATGAGCGGGGTCATCAGGCAGGTACAATTAGAGCTTTGTTTAAGATAATTTTGTCATTGAAAAATAATTAGTTAATTTGTGTTTTTAATCTGATGGCATGGGTCACCAGCTTTTTGTAATGTATCCCTAGTGCTTTTTGGCAGCAGTACTCTTTTTCAATCTGGTTAGTTTAACTGTAAAATGTAGCAAGATAATATATTATTATTGGGTATACTGAATTTAGCACATTTCTATACATGCTAATGCAAGTCGGTGTAAGCCCTTATTCATTCAGGAGTGATCCAACGCTAACTAAGCCCTAGCCTCTGGCAGTACTTTAACCTGAAACTACCCTGCCTTTGTTTACCCACAAGTTTACCCTGGCCAAGTTTCCTCTTAAACTAACCCGGTTTTGTTTACCTGTTAGACCTGTTTATTTATGTGTTTAATGGTTAACTAGAATCTACAATTTTGAGACTCTTCTTAACAACAGAGTTTGCTTTCATCACTTTCTATTGAAATTCAGGTGCTCTCAGAACTTACCCAGAAACCCCTTATTAAGAAAACACAATTAACCCTTTATAAACATGCAGCCTGCTCAGTTTTGGAGTACATGCTGTATACACCCCACTTTTCCCACACAAAGTTAACACTTCCAGGGCCCTAAATTGCTGAGCACGGATGAGTCGGCCGTGGGGGAAGTGGGTCCAAGTGCTGCCGTTTTCTGTGCCACTGTAACGTGCTGCACATAAAGCTCTGTGCTCAACCACATTCTTGATTTTCATGTTCTTCATTCAGTCGAGATACAAGTTAGATCATGGACATGTGGTGAAAATATCCACGTTTATGCAGTGTTGCCGAAAGTGCCATTAGCTCAGAGTCCCCTCCCTCCACCACTTCTCCGGTGGTCATATTTAAATTACTGACATACTGCAGATTTTATTGACAATCACAGAACGGTAGATGAGCCGGGACAGCACCAAGAGACATTCATTGACTCAGACGCTCATTCTCTTTGTAGAAACACAATCGGCACCCTTGCACTATACATCATTTCACTCCTTCTATATGAACTACATGCATATTAAAGTCATATTTCTATACTGTAACATCTCAAAGGAAAGTGAATTCTCCAGTGGAAGCCCTGGGTGCAGGTGTTTCCAAAGGCCCAGAAGGTAAAGAGCACATCGAGACACAGCACTTTGTACGCAGCTGTATCAAGTCTCCAGAGTGAGGGAGAACACATTCTGCAGATTTGTAAAACTAGAAACAGTGCTGGGAAAGTAAAAATGTTGGGCAGTATGCAATATATACGAGACTGTGAGGTTGCAATTGAGGTTAGCAATAAAATATGCAATAAAGAGGCATTGGCAAAGGAATAAAACTGAAATTACTGGAGAATAGCAGCTTTTGTAATATAAAAATGTTGAATGCAAGTTCACTAAAGTTGGTATTGTATACAATAAAACACCCAATACTCCAAAGATACAAAATTAAATTAGTTCTATAATGTGTTGCCATCTGTGTATTCGTCATAAACCTTCACAAATTAAAGAAAATGGAATTTGATTTTCTGAGCATTAAAATGTTTATTATTGCCACTGAGTACTGTCTGGTGACAACATGTATAACAGTATATTGTAAGGAATTAAAACACTGTTGTAAATAGTTTGACGCACTCTTTTTAGCTGGCTCAAACCTATATTGTTGTTGGATTTCTAAGCAATAAAAGGTTTTGTTGGTTAATACTGTACATTGTTTGCAGCGGAACTGGTTGATTACTGATTATTGATATTGCGTGATCTTGAATAAACAAAAGTAAAACTAAGCTTCACCTCATATTTGTCACTTTTAAAGTTAACTGTCATAAAGCCATTTGGTTTCTGACAATCATGGACATTACATTTGTTCACACAGGTCACACTTTTGTACACTTGCCATATTTAACTTGAGGGACTTGACCCTTAATTTGGAAAAAGGGAAATTAAGTTTTTTCTTCTTTGTCAAGGAAACGTTACCTCTACAGCTGACTTATTTTTCAAGGCTGATGTGGCAAACCAATGTGTACTTTTCCTTAGACATTTTTACTGTTAATGTATTGTATTAGACAGAACTGTAATGTTAAAGGTGCACTATGTAACCTTTTTGTTGGAGGGTGCAGTACCTCTATGGAGTTCATTAGGTACAGCACTTGTCCTCTGATCTAAAGGGTGGCGGATCCAAACAGGCTCCTGACACAAAACATTGCTGGTGGAGCGGTCAGATCCACAGGTTGGCAGTTTGATTGCAGTTTCCTCAGGTGAATACTGTCTTTGTGTCTTTGGACAAGAGTGCATGAGCTGGTGAGTCCATGATGTAAAGCTATATGAATGTGACCATTTAGAGATGGTATTCAAGCTCCAAGCTGCTGAGGCCAAGTTCCAGGTCAAGGTATTTTTAAACAATAAAAACAAGCTGATAAGTTCAATGCCATACTGCTGAACGTTCAGGCCAAAGCAATAGCTCCTTTGTAGAGGCAAGCAGGTGGTAAAGCGCACCTTTAAAGCAATAGAAATCAGATCAGAGGAGTGGGGTTAAACTGCAGACGGAGACAACAACAGTCTCATACCGCAGTTGCAGTTTCATGGTCACAACAACGCCAAAATTGTGTGAAAATGGATGAAAAACGAACAGCACCAGAGTAAAGGTTTTATTATCATGTTTTTGCATGACTTTATGTATTTAAAATCAATCAAATAACAATTTATGAGTCATTTATTGTAAAACACGTAATGATGGCTTAGTAACAGCTAACGTTGTTTTCGACACATTAAACCATTTCTATAACTTGTTCCTATGACATTCTTTTTATATTACAATCAAATTGAAACCTATAACAAATTAGTTTACACTTTATTTCTTTATATTAATTTCATATTAGGGCAAATAATAAACCCACGAATATAATAGCAGTCATGCAAATTTCCACACACTGCACTTGAACAGCAGGTGGAGTCTGCAAAAAGAGCTTGCCATGTGATACTGCTGCCAAAAAAGAAAACCACAGCGAGACACTGCAGGTTGAGACCGCTGTGCCTCCAATCTACAGCTTTATACTATTGCAGACCCGGGGAAACAGGCAAACTCCAATAAGGACGACTTCACATAATGCAGCACTAGAACCTGTTTTTTATGATATTCTGACCAATGTGCCACTCTACACCAATTCAGTCATTTCTTCCATTGACTTAAAATTGTGTGAACTTGTAACCACCTCTTGTCTCATTCCATCAACCCAATCTGCGGATGTTATTTCATTTCAATAGATTTCAGCAGTTCAAAATAGTGTGAATGTAAGGGCCCTCTGCGAGTGAGACATCCTGGTAATCGCTAGCTGTGCCTCTTGTCTGCCGCTGCTAATAAGTGGATCAAAACACTCGCTGGTCTCCTCAGGATATTGCTGCTTGTGGAGCTAATCACGAATGATGACTACGCGCACTCAGAGCCAAGCGCACAAGGACATTCTCTTATCTCCCGTCCTCATTCGAACCTTTCAGTGCGTGCCATTAACCCGTGGGTCGAACGCCGATTTGACCACGCGTTTGTTTATTCGTTCTCGTGCCTCAGCGGTATCAGAAGTGTGAGGCTGTGTGTGTTATCGCTCCAAAAGGCCTGCTGCTGGTTTTGATATCGCATGTCTCCGCAAGTGCAGGTCCTCTCTGATGTGGCATTGGATTTGTTGTGGCGCTGACCATGGACCAGGCAGGATGGCTTGTATGTAATTATAAAAGGACCAGAACGCAATTATCAAGGTCGTTTACAAGAGGATTAGCTGCTTTAACCGTAAATTGTATGCATGCAGAGAAATGTGATTGGTTAGTTTAGTGACTGCAACCATGCTTAATCCTGCTTAGTCCAAGTGAGTTTTTTTTTTTTTTAAAATGTTGGGATCCGAGAAAAGTGTTAATGTTTTAGAACGTTATTGAATATCTATAAATGAAGCTAAATCCATCTTAATGTCATGGCTTAGTTTGTACTTTGTATATTGAGTATTCTGTTTATAACAATTGCTGTTAATGTATATCTAGAACTACTTCACGTTGTAATAGTATAGATACAAAAAATAAAAGATTTTATTTGCTTCACAATGAGGAATGAATAATGATTATCCTTTTCACTATATACAGTATGTATTCACTTATTAGCTATAGTATTATTCATTTATTTGTAAAAACGCTGTGCAACGGCAACAACTGAACAAAAGGGCTTTCCATTAGTGCGTTAAAGGATGTTAATCAGGTCAAAATTCTATTCTATAAAGCAATAAAAATACATTAACAGTGAAGCAATTGTGAACCAGTAACTCTTTACCTTGACCTTGAACAGAGGCAAAGTTGTGAGAAACTGAACAGAAAATGCATAAATATCCATCTCCACTGCCCTCAAAAACTGCCCATTGTATGAGGAGAGAGAGAGTTAGGCTATGTAAATATGTGAGTTTTCACTGCACCAGCACAAGTACCATGATTGCTTTGTCAGAATGATGACTTTGAATGGGAATAGATGAAAAACAGAGAAAAACTTAAAAAAGCTGTTGGTGTGCTTTTCACATATTTTTTGGTTGTCATGCGAATCTTCAAAGCCTCCGAAAGGAATTCTTGCACCATGGGAGAGTGCCTTCTGTGTCTCTGCAGTAGGTCTGTCTCTTCATTATCGCTTGCAGCCACAGCCCAAGTCTTTAAACCCATCTGAAACCAGCCCGGACCCGCCGTGCTGCTATTTTAAAGCTAGTGTTTTCATGGGGGATTGAACATCTTCTTCCGACTCAATGCACATTTGGAAGTCTGGGAGAAGGGGACCGCTCCGGACACATCCCTAAACGCCGCGCAGTGTCAGACCGGTGTATGCTAAGTGAGAACAAGTCTTCCTGTGGATGCGGGTCATTTGGCAGCCCCTGAGTCAGTCGTGTCTGGCCCCGCTCTGCCCCTGTTCTCTTTCCTCGACACATCCAGGACCTCAGAGAGTCCCCACTGCGGGCGAGAGGTTCAGACAGGCCACAGAAAAGCAGCGCTCATTCAGGATTACAGAAGATGGAGTTTCTTAGTTATTTGGCCTTTAAATCAGGAACTGGCTGCTAATGTTGTTTTGCAGACTGCCATAATTGCATAAGCGTGGAATTTACAACAGTTCATTCAGCAAATCCTGACTTTATAATTGCTACAGCACTGACCACAAAGGAGAACTCAAAACACAACTTCACGATATTGTACAAATGTAAACTTACATGTGCCATTTTCACATTTAACTATAAAACATTTAATTATTCTATTTTCCCTTTGCCATCCCATTAATTTGGCATAATTTTGTAGTCTGGTTGATTTGTCCCTAAATTAACTTCCAGTGGCTGATTGCTGAGCTCATTATGAGAGGACAATCATGTCAGCACTATTGTCCAGATTAAATTTCTTTGGCTGAATGTGAAATGAGCTGCAAACAGAAGAGTCAGGACAGCAACACGTCTCATTACTTAGTTCATGTTTAAGAGCAACATGGAGGCAATTTGGCTTAATTTGTGATGAGCGCGGGTGAAATGGATTGGCAAATTCACAAGTCATCTTTGTTCAGTGATGGACAGAGGAACACTGCATCATTATGAGAGAGACTGTGATGACTGCACTGTTTGTTCCTCTGTGTGTCATTGAGTGGTGAGTCTTGAGTTTAGGCAAATTTCAATTACACAATCCCACTGTGGGAGAAATATCAACTAGGTTCATATTAAAACATTATTTACTATTGCAACACTGAAATTACTTTCAGATATAAGTTGAAATGTCTAATGTCTAAAACATTGTCCGGCTGACTACTTTGAAAATGGTTCTACTATTTAAAAAAACTGAACTACAAATTGAACACTAAACACAAGCTTTTTTTTCTATAGTGTAATTTGTTGTAAAAGTTAGTTTGATGCAGCTGTTCCTAAGCAGGGGCCTGTTTATAACCTGGCCCTGCCATATGAATTCTCGTGATATTTGTGAATTCACAAACTCTTGAGAATTCATCTATGTGGTGTGCTGCTGTTAGGGCTGCACCGGCCGTTGTGTGCTGGACCAATCAGAGTGCAGCATTGTGGTTTGGGCGGAAGTCAAATAAACGAACCTAAACAAACATGGTGGCTCTGACGGACGTACTTCGGCCTATTTCAACACATTTATGGACTCTTGCTTTTGAAAACGTGCACATAGAAGCGCTTTGTGCGTTTGAGGACAAGGAAGAAGTCCAGTTGAGCTTTTCTCTCAACTGGATTTAGTGATTTCTAAGCTTGTTCCGTTTTTGTGACCAGTCGGTTCAAATGTTCATCATGACATTGCACATTTCCCCAAACGACAACAACGGGGACCTTTCCAGATAATGTGTAGAACTAATTCATATCAATCTGGCATGAGTTAGGTTAGTCTGTTTAATCACTGGGTTATAATGCAACCTGGAGAGACTCTTGAGATTAGATTTGGTTGGAACATAATGAATGACATATAATTATAATGATATAATGAAATCGATTGATAAACATATAAGGTTTGGTGCTTGGACCCTGGAGGGAATGATACGATGTGCAGGAGGTGTAGAGCAGGATATGACAGGAATCTTCCCCTCAGAGCCTACACTCGGGTGCTGGTGAAAATACAAACCTGAAAGAAGATGAGCGCAGAGGTGGTGCAGCAGGGTGGTCAAGGTGGCACAGGTGAGTCAGCCGAGGTGGTCTACTAGAATAAAATTACATTTTGTGAAACCCTTTTGGTTCCAGTGACCACACTGTAGCTGATGGTGCACTACATGTCAGTCTTTCTGTCCATCAAAAAATGTATTTCAACAGCATTCTGTGATCTGGCCTTTTGAAAATGGAACTGGATCAGCCTAATGTATGATTGATGAAGTTTATGTCCACAGAATTCACCAAATATCCTTTTAAATACTGTGACTCATTCCATTACACAAGCCCTGATTCACAGAGAGGTTAAATGTTTGGTCTTTGTATCTCAGATGTTGTTAAATGAAAGGTCGTTTGTTGTCAGTGTTGTCTTTGGAGAGCGGAGAGTCACACTGGGTCGCACTCTGAGACCAAACTGGATCAGGATGAAAGGGAGAACTGGAGCTTGGTTTCCTGTGACGAACGATGCTCAGATAGAATGAGGCCCTGGAGGTGAACAAAACGAGCTGATGGTCCACAGGGAAGACACAGAGTGTGGCTGTGTTTCAGAGAAGACAGGCAGCACCGTGGCAACAAGAAGAGACATGAGGGGCGGGGCTCAGAGGAGAGACAGAGGAGTTCAGTTCATCAAACTTGTTTTTTTAATATAATTAATAGTATTTACTCCAACTTTTTGTGCAAGGTGCTGTAAACACTGTATGCAGTGGTTAGTGGTCTCACCTCACAGCAAGAAGGTCCTGGGTTTGACTCCCAGGCAGCATGGGGCCTTTGTGTGTGGAGTTTGCATGTTCTCCCCATGTCTGTGTATGTTTACTCAGTGTTACGGTTTCCACTACCATTAAAAACGTGTACAATAGGCTCCTCCCTTCTGGAACCAGGACCAGGAAAGTAGAGATAATAAATCTCAGTTGGACTTTCCTGGTTAAATAAAAGTCAATAAACTAAAATTGAATTATTTATTTTCAATATGCGTGTGACAGCTTCCTTCTAGTCTGTATTGCTATTATTAAATTAAAATGATTCAGTTGATAATTGTAACTTGTAACTAATGGTAGGACTTATATTATTTTATTTTTTGTTGTTTTTTGTTTTTTGTATTGCTTCAACAGATGTGTGGCTCCAATGTATTAAAATGTGTTACATTCATAGTCAGCAGTGGCTCTAAACAGAGCCAAAAACAGAAAGCCTGAAAAGAAATTTGGCAGAAAGAGGAGACATCTGTTGCTTCCAGTTATGCTTGTTTACATTAATGAATAGCAAATCACTCAAATACATTATACACAAATACATTAAAAACACCACAGTGACTTTGCTTCCAAAAACATTGTCAAAAAATACCCAGATACTAATTGATACTCAAACTACTACTAAACCAGACACTCATTTGAATAAGATACAGGAAAAATTGATACATAGGAAACTGTACTGAAACTGGACCTTTCCTGAACGTATCGTCACTGATTACACATTATCACAAAATAATAGCAGTGCTGCAGGTCTTCCTCTTCTGAATAAAAATGTCATCAATTAAACCACAGCTCATTGCTTTTAAGTGAAGTGACACACGTTGATTTGATTGGACCGGGCCACGCTCACACCTATTCATAATTAATTTACGGATGTGTTCTATGCGGCATCTACTTAACCTCCTGGGATACAGTATCATTATCTGTCGCTGTAAATTGCAGTAGCTCACACTCATTTCAATCAAGTGACAAACAGGAGCAGCAATTGATTAAAAACTTCTGGCATGAACAACAATGTACAGCATTGGAACATACTTTTTAGTAGGATAAAGGCAATTACGAAAAAGAGGGATTAAGCAAACTGAACCAACAATCAAGCATGACTAGTTCATAGAAGAAAGACTATACTTGTAGTATATACATGTAGAACACTAGTATGGTGACCTTTTTCTAATATGTACACTAAGAGTTTTTGATTAATATGTTGCTGTGTATAATATCAAGGTTTACTATCTTGGGCCCAAGTAGTAACTTTCCTTCTATGAACTAGTCATGCCGACTAAAAAAAAACTCTACTTGTCTTGTCCTCTGTACAGTTTTGAAAGTGGGTTATTCCTGGTACATAGTCTGTCTAGAGGTTTTTAATCATTGCAAAAAAAAAAAAAATTTATGTAAAAAAATATATATCATGTCATTTTATGTGTGTACTGAAAGTGTTGATTTGTGGTTGTTCATGTGACGTTTGACACATGATCTCTGTTATTTAAGGACACCTTTCATGTGCTCCATGCCCTGACGAGGACTGCCACGGTTGAAACGCGTTGACGTCCCTGTCCACAATAAAGGACTTTTAATTCAGTTACTGTGCCTTGGACTTTGGCCTATCCTTTACAATTTTTTTCAACACAGTAATGTTCTGTTGTCACTTTTTGAGATATGGTCACATTATTCAAAGTTATGGTTTCACAACACATATTTCATATTCAGAGGATTACATTGCTTTGCATTAATCGTGTCTATCTTGCATTGATTTTTTTGCACATGTTTTTATTGGTCAGAAAATGCACTCAGATTTACACAGATCTGACCTGCAACATGAGACTCATATCAATAGCGCATCTTTACAAAACATAACTCTGACATAAGACTTTAACCATATATAGATTTATTTAATCTGCAGAGAATTCAGAGACAAGATAAAATATTTTTGTTTGACCTCACTACTGGCAAACACATTTGAATATTATTATCTGAGTTTAACGCCCTTGACCACTATTTCACACTTATTTTAAAATATTTTTCATATAATAGCTGAGGTCACGACAGTCCAAGTTAAAGTTATTACTCATTTGATTTGTTTGACTGATTGAAAGTACAGTATTTGGTCTTCGGGGACTAATTTATTTTCTACACGTTTTGAAATCTCACGGAGCTTGTATAAATCTATTGTCATAAACAGTGAAAACTAAGCAGCAGATGTTGCATTTTACACTTTTTAGACCGATTATTCATTTTAAAAAGTGAAGATCCTGGATGTTTTGTGGTTGTGAAATCCATCTCATCTGGCTCTGTCTCAGAAGAGCAAGAAAAATGGAGCAAAACAGGAGAACCCACTCACAACCAAATGTTTTCAATTATTTGTCCGGCTGTGTACACGTGAAGAGCGCACCTTAGTGTCCTGGTAATTCTGATTCATTCTGACATGCTAATAACAATTGTGCAATGAGAAATCATGTTGTATGAAGCCAACACCTCCAGAGCCGTCCAAATGCTGCCTCTCAAACTGAGCGACAGATGCTGCAATAGTGGTTCAATTGCACATGAGAGACAAGCTCATTTGAAGTCATTTACACGCATGGAAGGTAATCACGTTTGGCTAAGATAGGTTTTAATTGGTTTATTAGCAATATTACATGAGAGGAGAGTCAAACAGGCTTTATCAGGATAAAAGCCTTCCCGTTTGGCATAGAGTTGTCAAAAAAATTGATTTTTGGACACTAATTGAGGCTAAAACAAGTATCGCAACAAATCACATAAGTAGAAATAAACCAGACCTTTCCTGAATAGATTTAGAATGGTAGGTCTATATCAGAACAAGTATAAGACAGCACGGTGCAATAAAAGACACATTATGGATTATTTGTGCTGTTATTGGCCTTTAAATTAGCATTTCATATTTTAGAAGATAAAGTAACTGATCCTCAAAAAGCATAGTCAGGCGTTTCCCTGGAATTTAGTTAGAGCTTCATCTACTGGCAGCAGAGGGAATTACATAAGGAAGATAAACAAACTTACAATGAATGGGATTTGATGGCAGAAATGTTCAGAACAAGTTTAGTGATTATTTATGGACTTAAAACAGATCGGAAGATTTCAGAGCTACTTATGACAATCACAAAACTGGAAATTTCGAATGGACAATTTTTTTTTACTAACTTACTAAACAGGATTCATCAAAGAAGCCTGAATGAAGCTAAATACAACCCCTAAACATGTTTATGATGAGGGAAGAATGTTATACCACAGTTAAAAACTCAAAAAAGTCAATTTAGCACAATATGCGCCCTTTAAAAATGTTACTCTCATTATGTGTTTTTTGTTTCTTTTTTTGCCCCAACATTCCTTTTAATCTGAACGGGACGTCACTTGTTTGTCTCCACAAAATTATACGTTTAATGCCATAATGTGGGACTTTCTAAGCAAAGCAATAACATCCCATATAAAGACAAGCAGGAGCCAAACTTTCACCGGAGAAGTAACGCAGTGCACCCTCAAAGAAACTACAATTTTCTGTGTTGACAAAAACATTCTGTTGTCCAAAACATTTTTTTTTAATAGTGTTACAATTGGTGTAAATGGACCCACAGTTTGAGAAACACTCATCTAGACACTACACAAATAACCTCTGATGATGATCTCATTTCTGCTGCATACTGAACATTCTCATTTACAGAGGAGAATGAAAGCTTGGCACGTGCCACAGCTCTGCCTCTTTACACTGTCCAAGTCCTTTGAAAAAAAGAACTTGTTTTTTCGTGAGGATTGTGGCTTTAATGTCCGCTTCCACACGGTTGGCAAACAGCTGATGATAGACAGACAGCCATGATCCTCCATGAACTCGGCCCCTTTCAGATCGACAGACGAGGGACGGATGTGTAGTAATTTTGAGCAGAATTTAGAAAAAAGGAGAGTCTAAAAAGAACAAGCAAAGTGCAAATAAGGGATCTGGGGTTTTTGGAACAACACTGCCCTCTACTGGTGCACTGTGTAATTATGTCCTGCAGATACCAATCATGTAATCATTATATTCAATTGAATTATATGTTATATTGTGTTGTGTTATATGTTACCCAATACCTGTTGTGGCAATATCACCCAATCATAGAGTACAATAGCTATATGGGCTACAGGAAATATAGTTTTGACAAAATTCTACTATAATTCTAATTCTATCATACTAGGAGCGTAGCTTGCATGCAGAGAATAAAGTCTATTACAACCATATTGCATATTTTGTTGAATGTTTGTCTGTCATAAACCTTAAACATATCATACAAAGTCCACAGTTTTAAGTTATTGTTTTTCCCTTCTCATTTACATGCTCGAAGTTGTATTTAGAGTGATTCTTGTATGTTTATTTAAAATCCTAGTTTTCCCCTATACATACCTGTTCTTTACTTACTGCATTCTTCTTCTTTTTCTTCTTAAACGGTGATACACGTGGAATCCGCAGCATCGAATAGCCATTATGGCACAAATGAGGAAAAGAAAAACCCTCCACTACTCGCTACCACAGCAGCTTTATACATAGACATACTGTATGAATAAGCATCTATTGATCTATCGATCACTTAGCAACTCAGCTAGTCGGTAAGATTTCAGGGGACTCCAGAACCAGTCCCCTGTATCTACTGTGTATATGATCCAGAGTGTGTCGGCTGGTACCAACCCATAGACCACATTTAGGTGAGACCAAAGCCTTGTCAAACACATGGTTGAGGCTTTTTATGGTTTGGCGTTTTATTTTAGATGAAAATGTGTGTGTAAAACGAGCATCTGAGTTAAAGCCTGACTAACTTTCAGGTGAGATTTCGGATGTTGAGCTTCTTCTAAAAATCTAATACAAATTGTATATAATTTAACATGGGGATTGGCTTTACCACCTGTATGTGAAGGAACATTGGATTTGACGTGACTCCGATTAGCATCAGACAATGATCAAGTCTGAGCAACGGGAGAGAGAGAATTTCGTGTGTCTTCCCATAGGCATGGCCGGCAGCTCTGGTCTGGCACAGCGGCGCTTTTGTGATCACGTTTATGGTGATACACTGACGTTTAAAACTGGAAGTCAGATGACTTATTAAGTAGTAGATAATACTGTGATTAAAATGCCCAAAATATATAGTAATGATCCACAGATGTCACAGATTGTGAATATTGTCTTTAAAGGTGGACTATATATACTATATATAACTTTTCTGACTTATAGTCCACAGTATGACATTAAAGTTATCTATCACCATGGAGACAAGAAGAGGAGGTCACCAGGTCAAGTTGTAGGTCAAATCTGAGACGCTGCTTACAGTTACAGTTGCTTGTTTTTTTTTTAGGTATTTTTTTTTAGAAGCAATAAACACCTGTAACTGAAGAAATGCATGACAGATATGTGTAAAGCCAAACAGTGGAATATACAGTGGAGTATTTCAGTAGGTGATGGACCCTCCATCTGAAAAGTGACATAGTCTAAAGGTATTTGCAGCACTGTTTTTAAACTATTTTCATCTTCTTCAGCTGCAGGCGAATCAAGTCTGTTCCTGTATCTATGCGTCTACAGTGGTTACACTATATTTATTAATTGACTGAAACAAATGTACATTTTCATACATTGTACATTTGACTACACTATGTGTGCATATGGCAGTGAAATAGTTAATCTAGTGGCACTCATTTACAGCATTTAGTTTCCCTCTGCTGCAACTTCGATCTTGTTGATTAATTTCTAGATTTCCCTTTTCCAAAAGCTGCTTGTTAATCCATCATTGCTCACGAAACAAATGAAGAGAAATGCGTAGTTGCACCTCCTCCTCTGATTGTCCCTAGTTCACGATGAAAAGTGGTTCAGAGGAATCAATCGCGTTGGCTGAGTCTCTGTGTCGACATAAGGAATAAAACTTTTCTGTTCTGATCATGGAAACATTTCATCAGGCTTATGTCAACCAATTCATATTCCTCTCTGTCTTCAATACAAGGATCATCTGTGATTCACTTTTTCTCATTTCTAGGAGCTTTCAGGATTATGTACTTTTGCAGGAAATCGCATTACATTCATGGGGCACTGTGTGGGTGTTTATTTCATATGTATTTATTTACAAAACTAATTTCTATACTGAAAAATAAGCATTGTCTATGAACTTGAATCTAAGATAGTATTGAATTAGAAGTATTTAGTTTTAAGCACTTATCTTCAAATGTATTTCACACTGCATGTTTCAAGAGTTCATATGCAGTGAAGGTAAGTGCTATTTAAAAAACCTGTGTGAGGCTTGGAGTTTGCTCTTTAGCAGTGTTTTTAAATGCCCAAACTATTTTATAGCATCAAAATCAGTTATATTATATCAGTTGTATTTGCATTAATGATTCATGAATAATTATTTGCAGATGGAGTTAGAAACTGCTCTTAATCTGCTTGTTGTTGGTGTGGGAGTTTCACATATGCATTTTCTAAATTATATAAAATCTTACCCCACTGGCAAATAAAAATGTAGCTTGAAAAAAACTAAAAAACAATATATAACCTACACACTAATTTATTAAAACACAACAGCATCCTGTTATGTTTGCAGTGATCTTATAACAGTGAATGTCCTTGCTTCAAAAGTTCCTTGTAAATTAACCACAGACCTTGCACTGTATTAAATTCTGGTGTGACCATGAGTGAAGTGCACTTAAGTAGTTCTAAATTGTCCTGAGCACACAGATGGCTCAGTTATTAAACTTAATAGACGTCAGTGTGTGACTTCTGAAAGTTAAAACTCCATTACAGATTTTCTCTAATTAATAAATTTCCTTGCCAACTGTCTGTGTTAACCCTTTGGACCTCCGTGATACTGATCATTTGTGAAGAGGAAGTGTTTGCAGCGGACAGATGGGAGGAGCGCGGGCTGCACCAGTCCAAAGTGCTGGCCTTCACTCGGTCCCTGTGTGCTGAATAGTTTGGGTGTATTTGTGAGTTGTGTGGGCGACTGTGGAGACAAAGTGTATGTGTACTCTCTGAACAAATAAATGGAGCAATTCTTCTTGTCAGGGTCAAAGGGCAAAGCGCTGTCAGACTGGTGCACACAAGTCCAGGACTGCAACATCAGATTCAGAATTACAGCTCATAAAGAACATCAAGCTAGTTTCATTTTAAAGGGATTTGAAATTATTGTTTTGAAAGGAATAGCATATGGATATAATTAAGTTAAAAGAGCAAACATATCAAACACTCTTTGTAATCATATAGTGTATGCTCAGTATGGACTGAAACGGGTTTGAAAGTAGCCATAACCACAAAGAAATCACATTTGATGAGGTTTAAGTTGTTTTGCTTGAAATGATTATGTAAATAAAAGTAAATATGTAAAGATATAGCTGATAAATATGAATAAAGAAAAACAATACTTCAGTCTTTTGTTTGAAGCATAACCCATGGTTTGATTTATCATATGAATGCCAGCAGCACTTTTTATCCAATGTTTATTTTATGTCCTGGTGAAACAATATGGAAAAGCATAGCAAAAAAACAGTTGCACAAATTTAGCCTGAAGCTAGATAATATGTACAGTTCCACAAAAGCTGGCCAAACTGCACAGTTTACTCCAACTAGACAGAGACTGGAGGTGTGTTTTGTACAAAAAATGGACCTTAGTGAAATATATATTTTTTTTTGCGTTTATGCTTCAGTGGGGTTGCTGATCTTGCCCATGAAGAGGATGCTCCTGGTGGAGTGCTCCAGGATGAAGACCAAGAAGGGCCTGTTCAGATTCATTCTCTCGGGCATGCTCATGGGCATCAACTCGATCGTGGTGGCAGCGGCAGCTTCAGTCCCGGTCTCGTCTACGCTCAGAACGGCCTGGTGCGACGCCTGTACCAAAACAACGTTGTTTTATGTTTATTATTAGTTCTAGAATGTTTTAGATATTGCAAACGTGGCACTACCTTTGAGACTTTGAGCTTGATCTCTTCAGAAATGCCTGCGAAGTCAGCCTTGTCGTCAAAAGCATCAGTCATGCCAAGTTCTTTGAGGCTCGCATCCAGGGCGGCATCCCCAGAGACGGAAAATTTGGGCAAGAACAGATCTACAGAACTGAAAAATACATTTAGTACCTTTTCCTCTAGAATGTAAAGTTCAACAAAACAGGCTCTTTTAATAACCATTGACCTATATGACCTAAATGAACATTACAATTTACTGAGCATACCTTCTGGAGAGGGAGTCGTGCCAGTGTTTGAGATGGTCTTTGCAGATTATGTCCTCCACTTCTTTCATCTTGCCCTCCTCAGGGAGCACAATCATCATGGAAGTGTTGCCCTTATATGGGAGCAGGATGACCGAGGTGTGGTTGTCCAGGTCTTGGTAGAAGTCATAACGGCCAGTCCTCTTCATCATGTCCACCTCCACTTTGGTGTTTTCGTCCACAAAGAAGTCAGCTTTGCTCGTGTGGTTACCATCAAAGGGCTTCTCCCACTGTCCTGCGAGAAGATATTGTTGTCATTTAATGTTAGATTGGTTTTGCTAACTACATGAATTTATTTGGTGGTCTGCACATTCACAGTGCAAAAACTGGTTCAAGGGAAAAAACAAACAAACGTACCTCTGAAATAGACGTAATTAATGAGCACCATGGCCATTGCAGGGTCCAAATCCTTCACCATGTCCTTAATCTTCTCATGAGTCTTTTCTGAGATGAAGTTGTTGATTTCGGCAGCTGCCTCCTGTGGTTTCTCAAAGTCAACCTTGAAGATCTCAGCGGAGTAGTGTTTCTTGATGTCGGCAATGAAGCTTTCAAGAGGAGCAAAGTTGGTGCGGAGAGCCAAACCGTTGCCAACATTCAGTACCTGGTAAAGGGTGGACGATATTGTAGTAATGGCTGGACGATACTGACAAAAATGAATGCCTTGATATGTTTTTGAATTGGAGGGATGATGGACTGTATGATTGCAGTCCATTAGAAATTTGCTTAAATGTGATTGAATGTCTTGGTTGAGATTTAAGTATTGCACAAATATTGAATTAAAGACAAATGTGCAGCAATATCCCTTATTTGAAACGAAGCACTGCAGGTCTTGTGTTTCTATTTTAGATTCTACAAATAATGATAGTGTTCACAGAATTTTCAGATGGCCCAATGTTAAACCTAATGTCTGTGAAATCCCTTAGTCTCAGGCATTCATTCAAATAGCTTCTTAATACTCAGAGGAACTGAAGAAGCTACTTGGATGTGTGGCGAAACATCTTCACTCTTAAAACTTATGTCCAGTTGACAGAATTCATGTCCCACCTATTTACCTGGTTTTGCTGGCTGTGTCCGAGCATTTGAAACAGGTGGCTGTAAGCATCGTTCACAGAGCTCTGGTTCATGCTGCTGTAACCCAGCATGGAGAACATCTGCTTGTGAGTGTCTCCGTGAGCGCCGGTGGACAGCATGGACAGGGCCGTGGACACACCCAGGGGCGAGTAGAAGATGTTCTTTCCGGCAGCGGTCTTGGAGTTGATGTTCTTGTAGAGGGCGAAGGCGAAGTCAGCGTTGGGTGGTGAGAGCTTATGGCAGTTCATGTCTTCTCTATGATGCTGGTGGTTGTGGTGGTGATGGTGGTCTGCCCAGGCTACAGCCAAGAGCAGTGCGAGAGCAAATGTAGCACGCATCGTCACAGCCTGAAAAGAAATATGTTTTTTAATGTGTGGGCCCAAGTAATCTGCTTCGGGAAGAAAGAAAAAAAATCTGTTGTTTAATAGTAATACTCTTTCGAAACTCTTTTAAAAATTTCCAACAAATAGTATTTGATAACTAAACCTAATAGCTTGTTTTTCATTTCATCTTATCTTAAGTGTAATACATTTTTATAATTTAAACAAAGTTACCAACTCACCTTCAAGTGTCCTCTTTGCTGCAGACAAATTTAGCCCAAATGTTCACTTTATATACAGGAGTGCAGAAAAGCAGCTGATTGGCTGTTCAGTCCAGCTCTGGACCAGCCCCTTATTCTTTGGTCAGTGCAGAGATGTCTGCACGGAATAACAGTGATGCAACTCAGATATATCATCAGAGACGTGTGAGCTTTGACGATGGACGTCATTGTCAAACTGGACAAAACTGTACTTTAATTGGTGCTATAAGAAGTTTTTTTTTTTTTTTTAAGTATCTGAGGTCAGTGACCCTGGGGCTTTGTTGATAATACTATTGATTCAAAAATAAGATCTTAGATAGCTTACTGCTTTGTCGACTTTTCAATCTCTGGTGCAAGGTTTGATCCTATCTAAGAGTAGACGAGTGAATACTTACTTTTTTCCTTTACTTAGGTTTTTCCACTAACAGATAGTGCTGGTACTTAAGGCAGTTGCACTGAAGTATGTGGGATTGGAGTCAGAATACTTCCCCTTCAAGATAGAAGCCGCCTTTTGCTTGTAACTGCAATGTTATTTTTTTCTTATTGACGTTTGACACTCGGATAGAAATAATGTCCTTTAACAGCTGCTTTACTCAACTGCAGTGAACGAGTAAAATTGTCTTCTATTTCAGCAGTGAATAACCTTTTTCTGAAAGCGATTTAAGTAATTGCTCCAAATGATAAAGGGATGTTTGAGGAGGAAATGGCTTTCAGAGCAGAGATAAAATGGCAACAAGAAACTTATTTTGCAATAGATTCAATTATATTTTGTCGATGGGAATGGAAACATTTAAATGTAAATTATTTTGACTATGTAGAAGATAGTAAAACATATTTACAAATTATGAAGAAACAGACAACAAATAATAAACAATACATGGAAAATATAAATAGACATGTATACATGAACCTTTCACTTCAGTAAGGATTGCATATCAAACTTAAGTACTTTATCATCTCCATTAGCTTGAGGATTTTTCCTGTTGTGCTTGTTTTGGGTCAGTGGCTCACTTTGTTAGAAATTGTATATACACATTCATTTGTTTTCCATAAAAATGTTTCTAAATGTTTTCTCTCTACCAGCAGAGGGCATGCAGAATTTGTTTTGCAAATGCAGTGACATGAATACATAAGCTAGATATTATCAAATAAAAAACAAGTTTGTAACCAGAATTAGTTTTACCGGAAGCAACGTTTTGTTGAGTCAGACAAAAACGCAAATGAAACATCACATTTAAATTTCCAGCTCTAAAAGCTCTATCAGTGAACATTATGGAAACAAATGTGTGCTGCCTCTGAAAAACGACTGTTCATTTGTAAATGGATTTGCTGCGTCTTGTTACGGTTGGGAGCGGACCTGGTTCCCTGTTGTGTACAGCGAGGTAATTATTGCTGACTTAGAATGCACTGAGTATCATTCTTCATGTTAGCCACCAACAGAACACAAGCAATTACAGCTCAAAAGAGTGCGCCGCGATATGAATCAATATACAGTACACCAAGGGACAAACACAGGAGCAGATACAGCACAAGAGCCAACACAGCGCGGGTTATCAGACTATCTCCTGCATCGCTCTCCTATTGTCCTGTGCAATCAACCACTGAGCCAGAGGAGCAGCCATAGCTGAAGTTATGAAGTATGATAGCATTTGTGTCGTAGAAAATTAAATGTGCCGAGTAAACGAAAAGTATACAACTCCTAAGTGCTGATGAACTGTTTGGAAAATGATTTAGAGTAATGCTAATCACATGTTATTTCCAAAGAATTTACCACAAAAATAGAACATTTAAGTCATGTCTGATGATGCAAAGGAAATGTTCAAGTCAATCAATCAGTAATTCAATATTTATTTGTGTTGCACCTTTACAACATGCAGAAGGTGCACAATATGTATGGTTGATAAACATAATAAAATATTTTGGAAATACACGAGATTTAACATTATAAATTTAAAGCTTTAATCGTTGTAACACACACAGCAAGAGTTAGTGACCGAAACAATTGCCCACGTAGGAGTAAAGGTTTGAAACAACGCTAAACTACATTGGAAAACCAAACCTGAAACATGTGCATGTGGCACTTATTTAACTGGCATTTACAAAATTATAGGTGGCGTTCGTGCTTGGTCGTCGCTCCACAGATGTGATCAGTAACTTGGCCTGGTGACGTCTCCAAGAAGATGGATCGCTGTAATGCCATTAAGAGGAATATTCCAGGTATGTCAAATAATGATGAAACACAACTCCCAAGACGAGACAAGAGATTGGCTCCGTGAGAACAACACAAAATGAGATTTATAATAAATAAATTATACAGTTGACAAATTATCTTCTTATTTTTGCTGCCATTTTATTTTACGACAACTTATGAAGAAGTGTAACCCTCTTTATCTGAGCCGAATGTGGAGCACACAAGATCATTTTCCTCATGTGTGCACAATCTTGTGCATTTCCATCCAGATTAACAGATGGCAGGTGGCACTTCATGCATGACTCCAAGTTAAAACCATATTTCTGAACATTTTCCATGGAGACAGATAGGTTTTATGCCATACTTTGGAATATTACAGCCAAAGGAACAACATTTCCATAGAAACAAGAGAAGGAGGCTGCTCCAGGCCAAGTACAAATCAGGTTTGTGGAGATGCAAGCCCACTCAGCCCACTAAGGAGGTTTGTCTCTCAGTCTTTCAGTGCAATAAGAAAGAAAAGAAAAAAAAAAAACATGCTTTTACTTTTGTCTATTTTTTGGGCTTTAAAGTCACAACATTGTTTTTTTTTTTAAATTAGAAAGTAGCAAAAACTAAGCAAATAAAAGCCATGCAAATGTTTCCAACAAATATAGCTCTCTGCAGTTTGTTCAGGGGCCCTTGGGTTGGACAGGGGCCAGTGCTGTGGTCAATAACGGGTTCAAAGGTTCGGGGTCACACAGGGTCACATATTGAGTGCAAACTAAGCTACTGATTGTTTCTCTGTTTTTTCCCACCTCAAAAGTATAATTTCACCATGCATGTGTTTGTCAACCTGACAATGTGCGTCAGTGCATTGTATTTATGGAAGCGTGTTTTCGGATGGTGTTGAAAATGTATTGATCTCCCGGTTTGAGCTTTTGACCGTTCAACTAAGTCCCAACAAACAACCGCAGCTAATTTTTCTCTTTTCTGCGAATTTTCCTGCTGAGTGGAGCTAGTGTGGGCAGAGCGGACCGAGGGAACAAGTACACAACGGATTCCTATTTAATACTCAACGTGGACTTTCAACCTTATGCAACGCTCCCCAATCTACTCTGCGATGTACTATAACCACTCTGTCTGCGGAAAGGAAGATTCAAACCACACCAAGTCAGTCCGAAATCAAAGCGACATGTAAGTTGTTGCTGATGATGTTCAAGCTGTGATACATAAGACGGAACAATAACATGTACAACAGGAAGCAAGAAGAAAATCCCAAATGTCACAAAGCTCATTAAATGTGATTGGATTAAGCTCTGAGTCAATACAGAAGGTAATTAATCAACTGGTGTTACAGAGGTTATAACACAGGTGCTATGTTTATTTTCTATTGTTAGGCTGTAGTGCCCCCGTGTGGTCAGAATTTAGCACAACAGGACCACGATCAAAACTGTCTGACTGTGATAAAGGTGTGAAGGTCAGATTGACTTGCATTGTGTTTCAGCTTCTTGTTAATAGTACACACAAAAATAAATTACGAACATTAATTGTGCTGTACATTTTGTGTATTCTTTTGTTGCATTTTTTCATTTTAATTTTTGAATTGCAGTTTGCTCTCTGGTCCTGTTTTGTGGTTAAAACTACAAAAACAACAACCAAAACATCAATATGTCTGTGTTTTATGCAACCCATTCAACACAGATACTTTTTGATCTTGGAAATTGATGGATTAAGATACCATTTATGGAGAGAGTATGGTGACTAAATGAAAACTTGAATACAAAACAACAAAAAGTATTGGGAAATATATTGTTCTTTAATGATCTAATTATAAATCTTAGTTTTGAAACACAACTGTAATGTATAGTCGGAGAAATGAATATTCCATCTGCGATATAGGGCATCTTTCTGTACTTACTAAACATATGTAATATTTTTTAACTTTTTTTTCAGTTTGAGCAGATACTGACACTAATTGAATTCAGGGCTGAGGCTTCTATCACATTTCTGTTATACTTATTATGTTAAAATAAATAACCCCTTACAATGAGGGCTGATCTTACCTAAACTGACTAATATGAGCCCCATTTCAAATTGAACCTAGACACCACCTAGACTTTCTTTGGTAAATTGAAGGAAGAATAAAGCTGGAGTCTGGAAGGATGGTCCAATTGACACCAGATTGGACACGCGTTCTGTTTATTTTACACAAAAAATTAGAGTTAGCAACATGTAATAAAGGAATAATAATAATTTAAAAAAAATAAGTTTCTTGGTGGAGTCCATGTAAAAGGCCTAATAAATGTAATTTTAGGGTTATTTCGAAATTAAACTGACCTTGATTCACCCCAGAATGGTTGCTTAAGTGGATTATAGCTTTGTTTTTATGTATAACATGCCCAGCAGCTTATAAACAAAAGGGAATAAATTAGAGAAAAAGTCAAGAGGACCTGCCCCAGGATCCACTACAGTTTAAGAAGATGAACAAATACTAAATACAAAGATGCTGAAGTAATTTAGGTGGCAGGTTATAACAGCATTGGACTCTAAAGAGAATGAAATGTGAATTCTTTAAGTCAACTATTTCACTCCATGTGCTTTTCTGCTATTCATTTTCAGACTGAATCTTACTCTGTTTTTGTTTAATAACTGATGATTTCACGTCCAATGAAGCAGCAGTACAGCAGCATCCACAGGAGCACAAGGATGAGGAGTTCAATCTGGTTTAAACCACTGGAGGGCGCCACAGTCTGAACCAGGACTCCTCTTTCTCTGCAAAGATAAGACACACGAGACACTGAGGGATGCAGCTACTTTTTTATTTCACTTGAATAAAATGGCGTTTTTACCCACCTTGATGTTGATGTCCTTGCTCTGACTTCAAGGTTGCATTTGGCTTTTGATGCGTTTTGATATTTTTCATTTGAATGTGGAGATATATCACCAAAATTCTGGTCTGTGGTCTTTGAAACGTTTAAGCTACCTTTGCTGTCATGCTTTTTTGTTTTAATTCCTGGTCCTGTCTCATCAACTCTCTGCTTTTGAGTAAATTTCTTTATTTTATTTGTATTTTTCTGCTTTTTCAAATCTACAGTTAGGTTTTCAATTAAAGAGTAATGTTTTGTTTCTCTTTCCCCAATATTTCTGAAATGTGTAACCTCATATTCTTCGGGTACAGTCCAAACATTTGGTGTTTGCAATTTATTTTCTTCTTCTTCGACATGACTGTCCTGTAAATCTTCAGAAGACACCATCTTTGACCATTCAACTTGCGTCGTTTCAAGCAATTCTGTCGTCAAATGTTGTTTTCTGTCAGTTCCTTCTTCTTTTTCAACATCTGCAGTCATTACTTTGCTCTCTTCTTCTTTATCCAGGTTACTTTGGGGTTGAAATTCAATAAAACGATCTGATTTCAAACTTTGGGCAATGTTTTGAGATCTTTCTTCAACTTGTGATTTGAGGGATTCTTCTCCAGCTTCTTTCTTCAACTTAACATTTTCAAATTTACCAGTTCGTTCTTGGTCAATATTTACTGAGATATCACTGCCATTGAGCTTCAAATCATTGTGAATTTGAACTTCTGACTTCCAATTAGCAGAATTTGTAAAGAATTCCTCTTCGTTGTCACTGGTTGGACTAATTTCTTCACTTTCCTCTTCCACTCTTGGCACTTGTCTTTGAGCTTGAATTTTTGACACATCATTGTTCAAATCCAAAATGTAGCTGTACGCATCCTCCTCGTCTGAATCTAGCGGAGTCAGGCTGTAGATTCCCTCCTCAGAACTCAAGGAGAAGCAAATCTCATTAGCTTTAGTTTTGCTGTATCCTCGATCTAAAGATTTGTCCAGCCACGAAAGTATTTCTGGACTGAACACATTGGCATCTAAAGGGCTGGGAGGTTGTTGAACGCTTGAAGATTTACGTTTGTTTTGCAGAGTAGAGTTGGAGGAGCGTCGGGCCCAGCGTTTCCACAACAACAGCTCGTGGCTTGTCTCGAAACTGCTAAACACGGGCTCAGCATCTACTCTGTCCTCGAGAGTCTCCAGAGATCTGAATTTGGAGATGTGTGGAGAGCTCGCTGCTGCAGAGAGATCCTGTCATGGAAGATATTAACAAAAGTCAATCATATCATGTAATAATCCTATTTGTTTTGTGGTCAAGTTTAAATACGCTCAATGTTACTTTTGGTGGAGCCTTTGCCAACTGTTTGTCTCCATGGAGACGTAGAAGGACAACTTGCATGAGCTTTTAACCTTCTTACAACTTCTTTAACAACAACAAATTGTAAAATGATGATCTATGTATGTCCATGTATGTACCTAAAAAACACATAATATGTCTCATTTAAGGCTTTGTCAGGAATATTCCACTGTATGGAATCTCCATGGAGACAAGCAGGCCGCTATTGGTCAAGTTACAGTTCAGATCTGTGTAGAGGCGAACCTACTCTGAGTAACAATACTTGTTTTCCAAGATATTTATCCTAGATAAATGCACATTAGGTTTACTTTTATTGTTAATACTAAACAAAAGATTAAATCATTTCTCAATATTGTATTATTCTTTTTCAAAATGCATGAGTTATACAGAATACTTTCACTTACTTCAACCATGTCTGGCCAGTGCCTCAAAAACATAGAAACATATGTGATGATGGACTTCTCATCTGGATAACTGCAGGTCACATCTGAAGAGATGACAGTGGTACAGTGGGTTCATCTTTCACACACCAACCACATGGTAAGCAGTTCATATCTTCATATCACCAGGAGTGGAATAGTGAGATAATGTCTGTATATTTAAGATGTTGTACCTTGAGGCTCCAGTAGAGGGGGTATGTCCAGGCTCTGGTGGGCCGTCTTGAAGGCCTGGTCCAGGTTTTCCTCTGGGTTTTTGGTGAGGCTTTGTCTCAGGTCCACTAAGTCTGAGTTTATAGACTTTATCAGAGCTAAGAAAGCCAGGCCGTTTCTCCAGCTCCTCCCAAAGTCATAAACTTCTACTCCAAATCTAAAATACAATTGTGCATAAAGTACATTCCACTCTAATACTTCAGTAAAGTTGTTTCATTGTTGCAGGGCAATTAAAAAGCGGTCATGTTAAAAAGAAAAAACAATATATATATATCCTTAGTCACTGTTCTGTTTTGATTCTGTTTTGGACATTCTTTCTGCGGAGCCAACTAATCCTTAGTGTGTTTCTTAGAGCAAGTTAAAACATGCCAGGTAAGTCACGAGGAAAAGTTATTATTTCTCAATAAAACAACATTCAATAGTGACATGTTTTTTGTCCAAAAGCTTACATTGCACAACATAATCAGAATAAACAGAAAATCTGCCAAAACAGTCCAGCAAGAAACATTTGAACTCAGTATGTTCTGACACTCACTTGACTGTGCTTCTCTGGACCCACTGCAGCAGACGCTTGATGGTTTTCCCGTTGTACTTGGGGCTTTTGGCAGCGCTTCGGCCTGAGTTTGGACTCGACTCGTCTGTCAGATCTGAGAGGTCACTGCCCATCGATAAAGAAGAGAGACTCGAGGACAAGCGCCTGCGTAATCCTCCCGTCATCTCCTTCACCTGCACCAAAACACAACAAGTTTTTAATTGCATGCTTTTGTGTAATGACAATTAGAGATACAGACATTAGATATTAGGTTAATAGATAGCTGTGATTATTCAGGTCAGAATATACAGTAATTGTAAGAACTAGAAAATAAAAAACAAGACAATTTTAGAAGCAAAATAAAGTGTTTTAAAGTGAAATCTATAGTCCAAGAAATACTGTTTTAATTTCATCATTCTGAATGTTTTATTTTGTAAAGTTGGACACAAATTTGAGAAATTGTAAGATGTTAAAAAGAAAGAAAGAGAGAAAGAAAATGAAAAACTTCACTGTTTGGTCTGTTTGGTAATTACAAATAATTCTTGTATTATTTTGTTTTTTCTCCCACTAAATTTTGATTATGTGACCTCTCTACTATTTTAAGGACCTCTGAAAACAGAGGTTACGCAGAGACATCCTTTCATGCTCCTCAGAGCGATAGGCAGCAACTGATAAAATGTGTTTCTTTGGTTTTAATATTCTTTGGCTTTTATTTTATTTGTTTAGATGTCAGGTGCAGAGTTTCAGACACTCGCTGCTAAAATTCAGAATGCTGTGATGTCACCTGCATAACTTTATAGCTTTCTTCTCATTCAGGCGAGGCGGGTGAAGCGTCTTGCTCGTTAACACAATAGCAGATTGCATGATGGGAAAATAAATACCTGAAAATGGAGGATGATGTTCCAGACGAGGTGTAACACAACAGAGGGGACTCCATCGGCCACAGCAGAGGCGTCGATCCCCAGCAACTTCACCTGAGTCACACAACAGGGAACAACATGTCTGAATCTGAAGGAAGAATAACTGATCAAGAAAATATGACAACTTTATCAGAACTTACATGGCGGTCGTCAAGGAAAGCTAAGGCCTTGGAAATGTTATTGAGTCTGAAAATGCGATGAGAGGATGATCTGAACCTGTAAAGCTAAAAGCATATTGGTGGTTATTGACTTAGATTTAACATACAGTATTATTACAGGAAATGTTTTTGTGTTTTTTTGTAGTTTGATAAATGCAATATTTATCTGCACTGTACAGAAAACACACTTGAAAAGACCTTTTTATATTTTATACTATATTATTCTGCCCTTTCATGAGAGTTTTGTTTGTTTATGTTACCTAAGTTCCTGTTTTGTGACTGTAGTGAATTGCTCTTAAAGTAAATCAAGTAAATTAAGTTAATATTTGGGTTGGTTTTGTAATACACACTTTTCCAGTCCCATAATAGCTTCATAAAATATGAAATAATGGTAAGAGTATAAACATGTTGTAATGTTTATTCTTTGGAACACGCTTGTCTGATCCAACAAAAATGCCCTTGTATGCAAAATAAACAGCACTCCCAACTCCTTCTTAGACCTTTATTTAGTTTTGTCTTTGTCATAGTTTACTGTTGACAAGCAAAGACAGCCATATCATTCTAAGCAAATGACCAAAGCAACCAATGTGCAATCTCTGAATCAGCGTAAATGTAGTGACACTTGTTTTGAATCTGTATTATTATTATTGTGGCCTACCAGTTTACATCCAGTCAACTCCTCCAGTAAAGTCATGAGTATTCTGCCATCCTGAATGTCCCGGAAAAGGTCGAGAACTTCTGTTGGAGGGTCGCGCTGAAAAAAGTCAGCAACAAGACATGCACACTTTGTGAAACTTAAATGGTTTTCTGGATGAATTTGTTATAGAGGTTATACAGATGACATCACAACATACTTTTTCTCCTATTAAAGCTCAAGACACAATTAAAATGTGAAAGAGCTGCCACAGTCTGTTTGCAAATGTCTACAACTCTGCTAAATATTAAGTTTGTACCTGACATCTTAAAAAAAGAAATAAAAAAAGAACCAGATAAACATCAATAACACTGCAGCTCCGCTCACATTTATCACTGATTCCGCGGGGTCACACACGGTTGAACTCGTTATGTTGAGGAAAGTAACAAAGTGTTGAGGAAAATAACTGTTGTGCGGCAGTTGAAGTGTCCTAAATCTCCAACTGCTGTTAGCAAACAAGCTAGCTAAGCTCTGAGCAGCCGGAACAACAATGGAAAAACTACTGTAATTTTTCATTTTACCACATAAAGTAGATTTTTATCAGAACAAAAACTTGACAGGGATAAAAGTCAATAATATGTGCCTATAGTAGTTTCTTTTCCCACTTCACTGATGTGGAGGATAGCAAACTTATTTTAAAAAGCCATTTCAAAAAGTTCACAAACTACATTTTGAATGCAAATCTCTCACATACAAGAGAAAACACTTACTCTGCTCAGGTACACGTTCATCCATTTGGTAAAAGTCCGCTTCTGTATCTCCTTCCTTCCATCTGTTTACAAAAACCCATGTAAACCACACATTTAAGAATGCAAACAAAGTAATATGATGTTGTATACTTTACCTTTAGTGTCGTGCAGTGACATTTTGCCTCTAATAATCCATGACACTGATGAGTACGTTCACTGTACGAAACCCAAATGTTGAAAAGGCAAAGTGAGAATGTGTCTTGCCTGAACTTGCTAAAACTCTGCCCCTTTCTCTGCACTCAGCAAGTTTAACCCCATTGGCGAACTGCAGGTTGTAAAATGTGTATTTGAAGGTGTCCACGCAAAGGAGGAAAAATGTTATTATGACATAAATTAAGTGAAGAAGTGAAGAAATCCACCAAAGAACGTGTTCAAACAAATACTGAGATCTGAATCACGTATGACTATAAGCCACACCATATGCATCACCATTTGAAGCATCAATATCTTTCTGCTTTATCTTTCTTCAGTATCTTATCTTCTCAAGAAAAACCTGGGGTAATATGATTTCACAGTGGAAGTCACTGTTACCAAACCTGGGCAGGACTAAACAAGAATAAAACGATCCCAGTACTGCACTGTCAATCAGGATGTGGAGATCAGTCGCCCGCCACATTTTGAGAATGAATAGGGCTCTTTTATTGGTCAATTACAAAATGTGTGTGCTATTCAAGTCAACACTGGCCCACAGTTTACCCCAAACAGTTGGTTCAAGTATGTGCGCATTGCTCATTGCACGTGAGGGGGATAAATAGTTTAAGTGTTATTCATTTGATCAAGTTCAAGAAAATGTGTATGAGGTAGAAAGTAAAGTATTTGTTCCAGAATACAAACTGTTGTATGAGATCATTGAAGGACAAGTATAGGTGTACTTTAACTGCAGCATTAGACCACAGGTGACAGAAGAGCATGTATTGCACTTGTGATGTAGAACAAGAATAAAACAAAATCAAAATCAGGCAAGATATTACATTTTATCATTACATGTGTTTAATTTTGCACGGCCTTAGTTTAGCATAGTCTGTCATTTATTTATTTATTGTCATATGTTGCACCTTACCACTGAAGCAGGTTCCCAGTTTGTGAATTTTGCAGTTTTGTTAACTGACAATAGCATTAATACTTTTCTGATTTCTGAAACGTTGCCCAAGCTCAACAAAGACAACATGACACACTCGGCTCATCATTATATGGTTAATTCATTTATTTAATATTGTTGGAAATTTACCCCTGCCTAGAATTATTTTCTTGGCTGAACAGACAAAGAATTGACTGTATTAATATATTCAATATTATTGATTGATACAATAATTAGGAATTAAAAAACATTGATTTTCAGTGTCTTTAAGTGTCTTAAAAATTCTTCATTTATGGATTTATATTTCTGAACCATATACAGTGTATATATAATATACACATATATATATATATACATACATACATGTATATATACATACAATAAAGAATATCTTAAAACACAGCAGTGTAGTCTATGGCAAAGTGTTTAAATCGACTGTGAGATCCAAACATTGGTGAGCTGTTGATCGACTGACTTTGCCAAACTGAAAACCTCCTTGGAGTCTTTTATGGGCCAAGAACAGCCCCATTTACCCCCTTCGGAACTTACTTGGATGAAGCAAAGGCTGAGGTATTGGTTTCACATAAAAGAAATAGAGAAAGATAATGACAAATTACATAAATGAAAATGCAGACAAGTTGAATTCAGAAATAGATTTGATTTGTTGTGTTTATGCATTAAGTAAGACATTTGCACTGTTTTTTTTTTTTTTGAGGCGATACAAAACTTAATTGTAGTTAAAAAAAAAACAAAAAAAAAACAATTGCATATTCAGATAAACAGTAAATTAAAATGTATTTATAAATAAAGATGTTTGCTATAACTTGACCAACCAAAACTATTTTTATTTTTCTTCATCTGAGCAAGTGTGACATAATTTTCCTTGGCAAAACCCCTATTCACCAAAACTTTTTACAGCTTATATGGCTCGTTAATGGAAAAAAAAAAAGTGATTTGATTATTGCTCAACTCACCAGGCTGTTCCCTTTCAAAAGGAGGGACACCAGAAACACCCCTAAACTGTTGATCTATGAATCAAAAATGGGTTATTTTTAAATCCACCTGGAAGATTGATGTGTTTAATTATTGTTACTTACCAGTCATCAACACAAGGGCAAAAACAAACGAGAGCACAGTTAAAGGCTTCATGTTTGTGATGGAGAATGGATCTTGGTTTGACAACAGCTCTTAAGGAGCCGAGTGCTACAGTTTACTCTAGAAAGCACAAAAGAAGAGTGTCAATAAAGGTTTAATCAGGTCAACTTCAGGACCTTTAATTAAGTCGAGAACATACATCTCACTTCCCTATATTTGTTCTATTTTTATAGTTTTCAATATAATTAACTTCCTACCGAGTTATGTGAAATTTCTTCTTTTCTTGTACCCCCATTATTGAAAACTATGTGATTGCCATTTGAACATTTAACATTTTAGATAAGATCGGTCGTCCTATAAAAATCTTTGGGTGTGCATTGGTCATTCTAGCCCCCTGAGCCCCCCCTGAATTTTTCCAAGCAAGATCCTGCATTGTGAGATTTGAGGATTATCTTGCATCTCATTTAATGTGTGTGTTTTTCAAAATGCCCAAAGAAATCTAGGATGTTTGGACTGCAGAAGGACACCTTTCTGGACAGTGTGCACAGAAGGTACAACACCAAATAACGATGGTATTTGTGCGAAACATTTTAAAGGCACAGTCATTTGTTTAACAGGTTGGTTCTACACCGCTGAGATAACAACACAGTCCCTTTCACTGGAGAACATTCTTTTAATTGCTGTTTGTTTCCTTTATTATTGCAATTTTTAAAATAAAACATTAACCAATTAAACTACATCCAAAATATTTATACACAACAAATTCCAACAATAAAGATGTGAAATTATTTCTTTTTTCCAAAGTTTCAAAATATATGTAACAGACATGAATGATTTATGAAAGCATGTTGGAGTGAATTTAGATTAGTGATGTTTATGACCAAATTGGTTCATTTGAACTGTTTGAAACAGATCTTATATATAAGATACATAAGATATTTGTGTTCAAGATTAACAGCTCTTTGGCATTTGTTACAGGCTGGGTCTACACTGCTGAAATCTGTTGTTGCTATTATCTACTGTTTAAACAAAACTCTTTCATAGACAGTGTGAAACTATATTCCTTTAACTATGTTGATTATCATTTCTGTCCTTCACAAAAAGATTTTGAAAGATGCAAATAAATGAAATAACTATACATATTTACATACAATTCTAAACATGTGAGATATATTTTATCACCAATGTATATTTGCTTTTTTAATTAAACAAATGAGTCTGTTAAACTAAGAAGTGTTTTTCATGTGTATCACTCCACATATGTACCATGTTTAGTTAGAGCTCTTTTACTCTAAAACTATTCAAAGACGACTTTTATGTTCTGTTGAAAGGTCGATTGACACTTTTTGTATATTTGATCTTTTCTCTTTTATTATTGCAGAACAGTAACTTGTTAAGTAAACGGAGCATATTACTGGTAAAGTAAAATAGTTAATACCCAAAACGTATAATTTATGGCTATAAAAGAGGATTGTGACAGCTGATAGTGTCTGACAGGCATGGCTTCCCCTGGTCCAGACAATATCCAGCCGTCATCTTTTATTCTGCCTGCCTCAAGAACAGTCATGGCTACAGTCAAACAGCCATCACCACCGTGGGAAGCAGGGGTCGTTCTGTTCAAGGAACATCGCACGTGGAGCTCCTTAATCTCCAGAAGTCACGCCTTTTCATTCCTTGGTTTGATTTCTGCAGCCTTGATGAACCCACCAGCAACAGCACTTGCAAGGGGCTTCTTAACAAGGCTGCAAGAATACAATAACGAAATTACTAACTAAATCTCAGAACATGGGATGCCATAATGTGGTATCAAAGACATTTTATTTAAACAGTGAACATTTTTTAAATTTGGACAACAAAAATGCATCAACGATCCAGAGAGAGGACTTAATTTTGCCTATTAAACTAGGCAATCACTGAATTGTTTGCGTTAGTTGCATCTTTTACATTTTACAAGTTCTCAGACATTTTCTGTGACAATTTAAGTCATAAACATAAACATTCACTTCACAGGGTAAAAACTTGAAATCGCAAATTAGGACTAGCTATGGTCTTTTTAATCGAGAGGTCCACCACCAATCCAGTAAAATCCATGTCCACAAAATCTTGTGGCTTGGTGCAAAGTTTAGACTTTGGAGGAAAAAGTTGCCTTTTTGTGTTTTATGGGACTTATTAAAAGTTTTGTCTTCTTCAACTGTTATTCAATTTTTTAATAATTAGACAAAATAAATCCATCATTTTTGAAAAGTCATTTCTTTCCCATGATGAAGCTAGGGACCTCAGCATCATCCTCTGCCTCTCGCTCCTCTTCATCCTCTTCGCTGCTATCAGAGCTTTTCTCATCACCATCCCCATCTTCATTTTTGCTTTTAGTGTCTTCTTTTGCTTTCTTAGCTGCTAGCTTTTTCTGCTTGAGCTTCTCTCGTTTCTTCCTCCGTTTGGCCGTCCTCTCCTCCGCCGCTTGCTTGTTCTTCTCCAACTTCTCCTGGTAAGCGTCGTTTTTATTTTGCACCTCGGACATTTTGTCAAGAAAGTCCTGCCGCTGGTATTCTCTACGGCGGAGGTGGCGGTACACGTGAAACTCACCGCTGCCCGCCCCGGCGCTGGAGCCCATCACGTCCCGCACGAACTCAGGCGGTGCCCGCGGATTCCACTCTTTAGGGCGATCCGGGATAGGAGCGGGTTTGTCGGGGTTTCTCATCAACTTTTCCAACTTCAGCCGCTGTTCCTCAGCCGGAGTTTTGGCAATAATGAGCGGCTGAGGCTCCTTTTTTGCCGGTTTTCCAGCTTTGTTGTTGTTCTTCTGCGCGTCCGCCGCCATGTTTCAAAATGTCGTTTTCCGTTTCCAGCGATGAACCGGAAGTACTTATATTAACGAATTGATCAAATGTATTATTTTATTTAAAAATAAAAACGATACAAGTTAAACTCTAAATGCAATTGTCTTGTTTATTATTGTATTTTAGACAAAAGTGCTTACTAAAAATAACGTTGTTAATGTGTTTTTGTTAACAGTTGATCCCGCCCCTTTTTCTACTTCCTCGTTTTTACTCAATAACTTGGCAATATAAGATATTTCTAACTACACGTTGTAAAAATTGTATTGTACTGCGGTATTTGTACAGTCATATTCAGATTCTAAAACAAGATTTAAAAAATATTATTTGTGTAACTTTCGTAAGTGAATGGCTGATTAGCCAATAAGAATTCAGTATTGTTCATTGTCCCGCCCCTTCCACACAGCGTGAACAAACACTGCGTTGATAAGTGGCGTTCGCTGTCACCCTTGTTGTAAAACAGACCTCTACTTCTTTCTTAGCTCGTCTGCTTGGATTAAACCACACCAAAGAAAATGAATAACCTCATGTGGACGGCGGGACGGTGTTTGCGGTCCGGTACGGCGGCTTTCTTCCTCTCCAGACCAGCGGCGGACGGAGGAGTGCGCTTGGCCTCGGCTCGACTCTTGTGCGCGGCCAGTTCGGACATTCAGAAAGACCTTGGTGACATGGTGAAGAAGGACAAAGTTGTGGTGTTCATGAAGGGGACACCGGCTCAGCCCATGTGCGGTTTTAGCAATGCCGTGGTGCAGATTTTACGAATGCACGGCGTGGACGATTACGCAGCCTACAACGTGTTGGAGGACCAGGAGCTCAGACAGGGTGGGTTCACCTGGACTACATTTGTATGGCTACAATAAGTAGTCTAGCACCATTATTCTCACCTGACCTCCAGTGTTTCTAGACTATATCTCTATTTCTATACCTGTATGCCCTTGATGAAGCTATTAATAGCCTGATTTACACGCGAATCTTGTTAATTTACTTAAGTAGTGAAGGTAAAGCAGCTTATCAGATCTTGTCACTTTTGGAGGTGTCTAAAAAATATGTTATTATCAGCTCACAACAGCAAAGGGCGTGGTGGTTGAAAACAAACGTTATTATAGCCTGTCAACAAAAACTACTATGACTCAAAGACCTTGAAGCCATAAACACAAACTTAAATCCCATTGAAATCTACTAAAATGAAAGCCACACATTATTTATCCGTATATGTTTTTGTGTGTACAATATAGGTTTATGGAAGTCCTGCCACATAGCTATAATCTATCCAAGTAATCTATCCAATCTTTGCTCTAAAATTTGATAACATAAGTGTAAAACTACTGCTAATATGTTTAGGAATACCTGGATAGAGCCCTGGATGCTATTATGCTATTCATATAAGGCTTAAACAAAGACAACAGCACAATTAAATCAAAATGTCAACGAATTTCATTTGTACTATACTTTATTTATAAGCATTCTACTTCTAGAAGCTTTCAGTCGTGATATTGCAACATTTTATTTGGTTAAAACTGTACTGTAGAAATTGTAAACTATATGTATGATCTGTTACTCAAGACTTCATCTTTCACACCAAAGGCAGGATTGGTTATTTCTGTTATTGACACATAATAAGCTACAATGAATCCCACACACATTAGGTACATTGTGACCATGAGGAACAAGGAAGTGGTGCGTCACAGCAGCAGAGTTCCCTGGTATTGTGGGAGTTGGATCAGGCACATGATGACATGACAAGGAAATGGTGCGTCACTGCAGCAGAGTTCCCTGGTATTGTGGGAGTTAGATCAGGCACAGGATGAAATCTGATGATGATGACATCTACACCCACGCTGACCCAAGACTAGGCAAAATGTAAAGACTCTGAACTGCTCCTTTATAATATTTATGTCAGTCAAGGCTGAAAGTTATTAACATGAACTAAGAGAATGAAGACAGCACTGTAAATGTATTCTGGGGTAGCTGTTAAAAGAAACAACTTGTACACGATTCATAATGAAAAGAGGATATGGTTTGGACAAAAGGGAGTTTTTGTGGATCATGTGGATTGTATGAGTCATGAGCATTTCCCCTCTGTCATAAGATACAAACTAAACAGATTGTTAAAATAAAATAATAAATTATACTTAAACTTGGAGAGACTCTGATTTTTTTATTAATTTTTTTTATTTATTTAATTTGATTTTTTTGACAGGGACAGTGTACAAGAGCATTAATCACAAGAATATGAAAAGATGTTTTGTACCAGACTTTAGCTCTCCGAGCTAATTTCCATCTGCAGTCCCTGAGACACACAATGACATTACAAAAACAATGAACACAGAGCATAAGACAATGCAATTCATGATATGTACAGTGTTAATACATTTCAATAGTTAGTAAAAAATAATTAAAACTTGTCTCTTCCTAAACCTCCCCTGTATCTCGTGTTTAACTCTGATGCTGACAGGTCTGCCCTTTAAGAAAATGTTGCTTTATTTGCAGGCTACATTTTTTTAGGTCTTTGGATAATTTTAGCTCAGTTGGAAGTTTATTCCATTCTGAGATTGTTTTAAATGAAAATGCAGATTGCCCTAGTGATGTTTTCCGTTTTGGTATGGTACATTGGCCATTTGCTGTTGACCTAGTCATTCTGACCATCTGATCAGATGTTAAATGAACAAACTTTTTCAGTGGCGGTGGCGCCACATTATTGATAATCTTGATAGAAACAAAGAGATGAATTAGAGCATTTTATTTCTTTGTGGTCAGAGTCAGACTGAAATTTGACTATATTTTTGTATTAATTGCCACGGTCTGTATTGTTTATGTTAAGGGAATTAATATTGATGATAATATCTTCATCAGGCCTAAATTGGGGATAAACCTGGCCCAAAAGAGATTGTACCAGGTCTGAGGCTGAACCTTGTCAAAAATTAGACTTAACCAGGTCTAAAATGAGACTAAACCTGGCCTAAATTTGGGATTAATCTGGTCAAAAATGAGACTAAATCTGGCCTAAATTCGGGATTAATATAGTCTAAAATGTGTCTAAACCTGTTCTAAAATATGACTAAACCTGGTCTAAAATGACACTAAAACCTAAGGTAGTTCAGAATAATGATTAAGCCAAAACAAAACACGTACAGATTTGTCTCTAAATTAAACAAATACTCAAACTCAAGCCCTGAGTACCATCCGAAGCACAACAGTGTGAGAAACACGGATTCAGAAGATGTCGTCCCTCCGGGGCCTGGACACTGTTGGTGGTAGAGAGTAAGACTGACGCTTAAATGGAAGATTATTGAGCGCTGCAGGAACTAGATTGCAGATGAAGGCTGAGTAGCAGGTGAGCTCTGGAGAGGTGAAGGCTGTAGACAGGTCTTCTTTGAATCTATGCCAAGCTCCATTTCTCAAAAAGTCAAAAAGTATGTTGTGGTAAAAAGATAACGTTTATTAAATAGTGCCTCATTAATCGAGTTATACCTTTTTCTACTCATTTCTCTCCTCAGGCATCAAGGTGTTTTCCAATTGGCCCACAATCCCTCAGGTTTACTTCAACGGCGAGTTCGTGGGCGGCTGCGACATCCTGCTCCAAATGCACCAGAACGGAGACTTGGTGGACGAGCTGAAGAAACTCGGCCTCACCTCTGCTTTGTTGGACGCCGAGAAGGAATCGAAGTGAAGACCCAATGGGGGACATAGGAGGACGCACAGAGACACAAGGACATTGAGCGGTGACGATCCTGTTCACATCTCAAAGCAGGCACACTCTGTAAGCGACGATGCAACAACAACTCTACTATGGAAGCGTTTAATGGAGGTGAAGGCAGGTGAAATGTCTAGTGTTAATGTGTCGATTTTGCGCTCTTCTGTAAATTATCCAACATTTATTTGTTGGATATTTCGCATAAATGCCCCACATATTTATTTACTAAAGGCTTCAAGAATAGTCATCTGAAAGTGTGACATTAGCTTAAATCTGAAAACAATAAAAGTGTTTTGTTACAGGACAGGAGCGTTGTCAATTTAATCTTCCAAATACTTCCTTGTTAAATCTGTTAAAAACCCAAATCCAGCTCTGAATTCAGACTTGCATTGACTAAAAAGTGTAGTTTCCTTGGTTCCATAATCACATACTACAACAATAATTCACTTTATGATCGAGCTGAACAATTTTTCGAAGAATATATAATCAGAGCTTCACTTACTTTATATATACTTTTTTATTCAACGGTGCAGGTATTTAAGGTTAAAAGTCACTCTTTAACACTGCCAGCCAGGTGAGCCTTGTCTTGGGAACAAAATTATTCTCCCATTACTTTAAAGCTCCTTTCCTGCTGGAGGGTTCGCCACCTGCTTGTCCATGGAATTGTTATTGCTTTGCCTACAATGTTCCACAGTATCGCAATCCACTAACTCCACTGAGAGAACCAGTACTCGTCGTAATAAACCTGTGAAAAACACGAGTCAAATATTTATAAATGCATAAATAAGTTACATTTTATGCAGTGGTATCCCATCCGGTCTCAGGGTACAGGTGTCTAGAACATTTCAGGCAATAATCTTTCCATGGAGACGAGCCCTCCACTGTGGACCTTTACGTCTTTTGTCTCTTGCACTGTTTCCACTTCCAGACCAAAGGACGACAGCCACAACTATTACAGTGTTTGCTTTTACCTGCCTCCACTGTGTCCCTGTTGTGTTTAAACTCTGAGATGACTACATTTTCAAGAAATTAAACCGACAATACTCATTTGTTGAATAATGTCTTGGTTTTTCAGTCCATGAACACAT
This sequence comes from Rhinogobius similis, assembly GCA_019453435.1. Lineage (NCBI taxonomy): Eukaryota > Metazoa > Chordata > Actinopteri > Gobiiformes > Gobiidae > Rhinogobius > Rhinogobius similis. The sequence continues at coordinate 19,123,298 of CM033620.1, forward strand.
AACTGTTTTTCTGCTGCACAGTTGTATCATCATGTAGTACACTGTAAAATATTGTACATTTAAAGGCTATTATCAAATGTATTTTAGTTGCATGTAAACAACCTGGGCACTATTAAATATTTTGACACAAAATGGAGTCCATTGTCCAGTGTGTTCGGTTGATGTTTGTGTCCACAAAGATCATGTTTTAATCTCCGTAGCCTATAATGGTTTTCTACCGTTCAATGTAATGTATATTATAGCAATTACTTAAAGGTAAAGTAAACTCTGCAGAAATTGGTTTTGCACTCTTTTGAAGTTCTTGTGTTCCAGAAATGTAAACCTTTTGAATCTTTGAAACACATTACAGTTTATCACAATGCCTGCCAAGCTTTTTTTCAACACATTTTATATGAATGAGCACTACACAACTTATACGACATTAATCACATAGTTTTATTACAAAATATATACATAATGTAGACAGAAGTACAAGAGCCAAAAATATGTGGAATATGTGCAATCCAATTCCTGATCATGTTACAGTAGGGCTGGACGATGGTAACATGTCCGTGTGACAATATTCAGGCAATATTATGGGAGTAGAAAAAAAAAGGACTGTAAAACTAACAACAAAAATGCAGAAATCTATGCCCTTGCATGGACATTTCTGTTCCTTTTAGGTTTATTCAGCACCTTTTTTGTTTTAATTGATAGAAAATATACAGAATATTTCAATGTGGCTTGTCTCTAACACAATATCTCCCACCTTAGTGTTAAGATGAAGCGTTCTTTTCATTCGAAAATTTTGTAGATGCCGCAGGGGAAACCTGTCAGGAGCAGTGATGGCGACAGTGAGGACCCATCTCCAGGTCAAAGAAGGATCATGGTTCAAGAAGTACCAGGATGATGTCAAGAGTTCCATGATCAAGGATGTGGATTAGTTGTGTGTGTTAAATATGTCTCTGGTCCAGGTGAAAGTGAAATGTTTTGGGTCAGAGTTTGAGGAGGAAGCGCAGCACCAGGTCTCGCAGTGTCGTCCTCAGAGGCTCGTTGTTGTCGCAGACGATGTGAGTTCCTTCCTCGTCCAGCTGGATCAGAGTGTCCTGCTCCTGGAGGTGCAGAATGTGCCCCTCTGGCGTCTCCTCCACCTTCACCTCTGTTATGCCATGCTGCCACAGGAGAACAACTTTTTAATATAACACAACCCCAGAAGCTGGTTTAGTTTAGTTTTAATCATTAGATATAATGCATCATATTTATTGACTAAAACACTTTACATGTTACAGTTTATAATAACATTCTTCATGTTATAAGGCTATTAGCAGAGAGTAGTGGTTCACAAACTACTCAAGTGTAAAAAAAAAGTATTAGTGTAAGTATTTGGGGAAATGTAATTGTCATCCTGTGGGTGGAAGTAACTCATTACTAACTCATTAAAAAAAATGTATCATTACTTTCCCCACAACCCCATTTCTAATTGTCCAAAATGCAATTGTCATTCTTTTAAATGTTCCCAACATAAAAATTAGTCCAACCTTTTGTAATGTGGCGAGAAACCCTTCCAGTGGAACAGCTCCACTGAGCAGAGCTTTGGGGCTCAAAGAGGCCGGAGGCTCCTCCAGAACACGCTTCCTCTTCTTACTGGGCGGAGCAGGAGGGGGCTTCGGCACTGACTGCAAGTACAACTGTAATGTCAAATTCTATACGTTTGAAAGGCTGATGTTCTATTTTTTTCTACAAACTATTTTTTTTTTTCATCAAAACAACATTACACACATTTTTTCCCATTCAAAACATATGTTTTAATTGTATTTTTTTTTATGTTATGATTTTCAAGATCATACTCAAAATTTTGTATTGCGTATGTCCAATTCTGAAAGCTATATTCTTATCTTCAGCTTTGAACTTTTTATCTTGCCATAATTTGTAATAGTCTCTGATGTTTTTCTCTTTAAGTTGAACTGAGTTGCCTTGTCTATGAAATACTGAACTAAACTAGGACAAACTGTGCACTTCAGAGTTAAATTGAAACCCTAATTTTAACTCGAGTGTCCTGTACCTGTAGCGTGTGCTTGTTGTCCTTGGAGTGAATCACTGCGGAGACCGTCGCCACGGAGACACCAGGCTTCACTTCACATGGCACCAGTGAGTTTGCCAACTGGGAAAGAAATCACACAGCAATGTTTATTTATGACTTACCCACAGAGGACAAAGTGCAGCCAAGGTTGATCTGTGATATTTGTGGAGATTTGTGAAAGTGCGTGAGACCTCGGGCATGATGTAGACGCGCTCGTATCGTCTCTTGAAGGGCAGGTTGAGCACGGAGCAGCGGCGGTAGGGCATGGGAGGAGGCTGCAGCTCCAACATCAGGTCTGAGCGATGGGACTGAGACACAGGGGGCTGCGTGTACGGCTCCGGACACACCACATGGAGGGGCTGCAACAGCCGTGAAATATGAATACACACATTATAATACACAAACTTATTTTGGAACCAAAATTATTTCAAGCTATTTGATTCTGATTCATTGGTTCCTACAGAATTCAGAATTATAATGTTTTTGTTTCTCTTTTCTGACAATGGAAATATGTACAATATTAACATTTGACCTGCTATGAACCAAGAAAGAATCAAGTAAGGCTGTGACACCACTAGGTGGTGCACTCGCGCTTCAGGAGACTACTTTAGTGTGTTATTGTCTAGAATATCACTTTAAATTGGTCAGTATTTAGAATGTAGCTTAAAGCTAGGAAAACCACCAAGTAAAATATTTTCTTAAATGTTTAAGTCTGTAATAAATGAAAAATAAGAGCCCTAAATCAAACTCTCACCTGGATTTCTTTGAGCAGTTTGGAGACCTGATGGAAGTTGAGGCGGGTGTCGATGGGGCAGTAGATGCACTTCATGGACAGGGGCTGGTACGGAGCCAGGGCATCCAGGTAGTTAAAGTCTGGTTCTGTAAAAATAAATAAATACAAAAATAGAAATGTTGCTCATGCTTGTTATGAGATTAAACACTGTCATTTGTTTCATGATTAGAGATGATAAAATTAGAAAAAATGATTTTCATGTTTTAGTCTTAGACTTACAGCAACTGGAGGCTGATTTATGTAATGTGTTTTATAGAACATAACCTAAAACTACACAACGTATAAAAATAGACTAGAAAACCTCTCTAAAATGTACCTTCTCTGTACCATTTAAATAATGAAGTAAATGAAGTACTTTAATTATTAAGTAAATGAAGTACTTTAATTATCCTATTTAAAACAATATTTAATCCCCTTTCTCTCCACAATCTTCGCCACACCAATCATCTATTTTTTCACACTCCAAGAATCAAGAAAGAAATTGGTAAACTAGTTCTGTTTTCATGTTTTTAACACAGTAAAAAACAACTTAACAAAAACAACAGCGCCTTTGACATTTTAAGTTATTTAATAAAACATAATTTATTGAACATGTGCATTGACTCTAAACTGAACTTGTTGCTGCTACTGGACCCAGAACACTATATTTTGTGTGCACAGTATTTACCAGTGAAGATGATGGTGTTGAGGCTGGACTTTCCCCACAGCTCCATGAAGTGCACCACGTCCCCGAAGCGCAGAGAGGGGTGTCCCGTGAACACGACGCAGGGCTGCCGGAACTCGTTACTGAAGTCTCCGTGGATACTGGGGTAGTGCTTCAGCTTGTTGGTTTGGATTAACTGCAACACAGCAGTCAGTTTTAGTTGTACTCTCGACTAAAACGCTAAATAAGCTACAAAAGCAATTATCTGATGATGATAAATAATGCTTTACCTCGGCATGGGGGAATGGTGGCTCTGGGAGATACACTTTGCTCTGCTTGTTGTGACAAAGCCTCAAATAAAAACAGATTATTTTAGCATTTGATATGACATCCAAACAATTTTGTATGGCACTAAGGGCTATCATGATAATTACTATATTGTCTTACTGGTTCATTAATGAGAGATGAAACTATAACTATTCTTTGTAATAGTGTGAAAATTGTTTTTTTGTTGTTGTTTTTTTTACTTGAGAGGGAATAAGTAACATATATAACTAGTTAGAGTGTTTAATTCTGCTATTTATTGATGGCAATTGTTGTAACAATGGTGTATATTTTTTAAAGAGTAGATTCATATTATTTTTTGTTGATATTTTTCTGTAGCAATGTATCGTACTAACAACATCTCTATCACTTCTGCCTTTTTGTATATGTAACATGCTGTACATATTGGCATTTAGGGTCGTCAAAAGTATCTAAAACAAGATACTCATTTGAGCAAATATCGATACTAAATTATACAGCAAAATATGACCATTGACAGTTTTAGAAAGATCTTGAGCCTAAAAAAGGACATTTGTAATTATCCTTGTAGAATCCAAATCTGTACCAAGAATCGAGTTTGAAATTTTAGCAATTGCCTCTCAGTCTAACTCAAGTGCATTTTCTTACCACTCGGCAAAGATCTGAGAGAACTCCAGTGAGCTGTTGGCGACGGGTGAGATGAAATAAAAAGGTGTGGTTCCCAGACTGGCGCTGTCTATGAACTGGTACAGACACTCGAGCAGGTCGTAGATGACTCCAGAGGAATAACAGGGCACCAGCACGTTCCCTCCAGCTCGGATCGTCATGGCTGCACGCGCAAAAGACAGAAGATTTATTAAAGACATCTTGGCAAACAGGCAAAAAATAAACAGTGTAATAGGAAAAACAGAACAAACCTACTATGTTACAGACACAGATTAAGGCCAGTTTTGTTTTTGTTTTCTTTTTTTGTGCAGAAACTGTGTCTCCTTTACTAATTTCAGCTAAACTTGTCATAGACTAACTGTCTATCCTTCCTTATCCACTGATTGACTCACTCCCTTTAAAACACATCACTGTCCACTCTACTCAGGTGCTCACTGCAGTCCCATCACAACATGCACTGGCTCATGTTCATGTACAAAACCATGTCATTTTGATTTGGTGTTTCTAACGATTGGAATTTGTTTCAGAAGTCACTAAAACAGTAGACTATAATTTCTCTTTCTCTGTCTGTTTTTAAACGTAAACTTAAGGACATTTTTAAGCACTCATGTCACTCTAATGAATTATGTGTATTTTAGTTAAAGCTGTGCCTTCCCCTTGGGTTCTCTCTAACACCAAGCCAACATTGTAAAGAAGAATTTGTTCTTAATGATTTGCCTGGTGAAGTAAAGGCTAAATAAATAAAAGCAGGTACTAGTTTAGTTAGAATTATTACACAACGTTTTCTTTTTCAGGCAAATAATAACAAAAGAGTTTCACATTGAAATTTGACTTAGAACATGACCTGACTGTAACAATATACTATATACATACTTTTATTGTTGTATATTTGTAAGTATTTGTATCCATTTACCCAGGTTGCTGCAAAATTCTCCCAGCATGCCGTCTGGGTTGGCCGTGGGCATCTGTGTGAGTCCTGTCAGAATCAAAACATCACTGTTCTTCAGAGAGCTCTGATCCATCGGCTGAAAGAGTATTAAGAAATAAATTATACTTTTTATGTGTATGCAACCATGTCAGTGATAATGAATACTTGTATTTGTGTGCGGACTTCTTGGGGTGTATTGTATAAACATGCAGAATTCAAAATAGTTTAGGTTTTTTGCCAGAACAAGCTTGGAATTTTTTTTAATTATCATTATTAAAGTCAATGTCATTTCCTGAATAATTAAAAGTTAAATTGTTAAAAAAATAAAACCATTTATTCAGATTGTTTTAATAGAATGTTGAGATATAGTATGCTATATGATGCTTGAATAGAGGTGTTTCAGTGTGTCGTAGTTTTCGTCTTCACCTGTGGATGTGTGGTGAGCAGAGAGGAGCCGGACACATAGGACACTTTCTCGTGATGAGACTGAATGGTCCAGTTAGAGCTGCCCAGAGAGTAACCAGAGCTGAGAGGAGAGACCTGAACAGCACCAAACAACTCCTGCAAACACAGAGTCAACCATAATAAAATCATATACTACAGCCCGAACACAGGATAGGTATCCAATGCCAACATTGCACGGAAAATTGTTTTTGAAGATTTGTTGCTGTACGTTCCTGAAAAGATGCACAATGTAACCTTTCTGATGAGGGTCTGTCACCTGCTCTCCATGGACATGTTACTCTATAATATAAATGTTCTGCAGTATGGAATTAAATGTCTATACTGCATTTATTCAATTATAGGTGCTTTTATAGCAAAAAACAAAAACCCGTGAGTGGGGCTGCCTTGCCACAGCTCTGACCTATAAGTTGGCTTGGTGGTGTCATGATCTGCTCATCACCATGGAGACAGATACACATTGCTATGTATATAAGTATATATATAACTATATAGATAAATATGACACTGCATTTGCTCTAGTTTTCAAATTAAACAGTATCTTTTAGTGAAATATTAAACCTGATTTAACATGCTTTGACACTTAAAATTATTTTTCATTTCGCTTTGGGGGTTCCAAGTCAGTTGCGTGGCTATTTTGGGGGTCCCGGCCAGAAAAGTTTGGGAACCCCTGCTGTGGAGCATTTCGGGAAAAACAATAACCTCTCCTTGGAGACAAGTAGGTAGTGGACCGCCAGCAGACAACTTTGTATTAAACATGTACATTAAACATGTACATTTTCCAGGGTTAAACACCAAGTAAAAAAAAAAAAAAACTACAATAAAATATATTTTCAGATATTTTTCTAATGCTTTTAATTATTAGTTATGATCCATTTTTAGAAGTGTTAACATACCACTTTTTGAGAGTAACCCACAAGTTGAACTTTGCTCAAAGCAGAGTTGACCTCCTGCATTGAGTAGCATTTTTTCCACGTCCATACTTCCACAGCATCCTTCAGCGACCCTGGGAGCAGCCTTGCAGCACAGAAATGGGGAAAAGGGAAATGTAAGGCGTACGTTTTTTTCTTTTTCTTTTTTTGACACCAGAGTACCTTTGTATTTCTTTGTTCTTCCAGCAGGTGGCAGATTGTGGTTTAGGAACCCTCTCCATGAAGTTAACCAGCTCCTCCATAAGGAGTCTGTACAGAATGGTAACTTTTATTTGCACCACATTACTAGAGGTTCTCACTGGAAGTGAAGAGAATAAATAAAGCATGGACTGAGGACATCAACAAGGGACAGATCACATTAAATGTTTTGAAAATTAAGTCAGACATGACATATTGAGACTGTTTGGAGAGGATGGATTGTGAATAAATATAAACATGAATCTAAAATGCTGAGGTTAGTGTGAGTCAGTATATTTATACATGCAGAGAAAAAGGAGATAAATATAGTCGGTGTGAGAAGTGGAGATAGAGAATGAGGCTGAAGGAGGCGTGTGACTTGAATACCTGCCAATCTGCAGCGTTGGTTCTGTGGCGTACACTGTTCCAGTGAAACCAGTGTTCTCAGTGATGTAGGGCAGGGCCATCATGCAGTGATAGTTAGAGATCAGGATAACATCAATAGTAGAGAGGTCTAACAGTTCCCGCTGTTGAAAAATGTATGTCTGATAAATAACAACACAATTATGACAGTAGGTTTACGCAAAGTGGATTTATTACCTCAGGAAGACAGAATTCAGGCTGTGAGTCCACAAACACCCTCCCTGCACACTCTTTTAATTCCTGAATGAAAATACATTGATAAAAAAGAACGCTCAAGTTTTAACTTTTAAACTCTGCATGGTCAGCTCTAAAGTACACACCTCTACAACCAAGTCAGTAAAATTAATGCCATTATTCTGTCATATTATATTATTATTACAACATAACACAGTTCTCATGTTCTTGGAACATAATAGGTTAGTTGTTAAAACAACACATTTGTATCTTGGAAAGGAATGTGCAAATCTTGAAAAAGAAATAGAATAAACATAAACAACATACCTTTTCCAGATTTATTGTACCATCTTTGGACACCCATCCAGGTAGCTTGGACAGCCTTGGACTGGAAAAACAGAACAAAAGGTTAATATGTGTTTATGATGCTTATGAGAGACAAACCAGGGCAGACTGACCTGTGCACAAGAGGAAGGGGCAGAAAGTTGAGGACAGAGGTGGTGTCAAGGCCACAGTCCAACATAATAGTGGTGGATTTGAACTTGAGGACATTGCAGGGTAAAGTAGGATGACCGGATAAACAATACTGAAAAAAATAAAGATTAAAATGAAATATACAGCTTTGTACCATCCTGCGCCAACATAATGATCTGTAAATAATCAAAATACGTATATAAAGTTGAATTTTACTTTGTATTACTACACTAATAAATATATTGTTATAAAATTAATAATTGTATGTAATGAATGGACAAAACATCACGTTATAGCTGTTAGCATGTTAGCATTCACTGCTAAATATTAAATAACCGGTCTGTTTTAAGTCTCAAAATGTCTGGATTTTGTTGAAAAAGTTGTGTTTTATAAGGACAGTCTAATTACTCACCAGCTTCATTTTAAAAAACAGATAAATTAACTTTTATAGTAATAAAAGTCGCTAAAGAACCAAAGAAGCGTCCCCTGAGTGGGACTTCCGGATCCTGCTTCTTTGTTTATTATTGAGTGCTGCCCTCTAGCGGAGTGAAGTCTGTTTTACTCATATTTGCAAACCTTTGCCACTCGTAAAATAGCGTTATTTTAATGTTACTGTTGTATTTTTGTTAGATTAAATTAGTCTACATACAGTATATTTTTAAACCAACTTGTGAACCCATTGCCACTCGGATAGATTGGAAAAATTGGCAATATTGGGTTGTTTTTCGTAACGGTGTTGTTATTGTTGCTAACAGATGCTAACCATATTAGCTTGATCTGTCTAACTCAAACCACTCCCCAGAGACTTTTCACCTCCGAGCAGTGGCATTATTTGCGTAGTCATGTTACGAAACCAATGTAGCGAAACAAGGAGTGATTCTGTATGACAAGAGGCGGATTATGTAAATGTATAGTTATGTTTTACAGTTAGTTAGATGTTTGGGCATGGGGGAAGTGTACAGTTTTTAGCGAAGAGGATTTTCGAGTGGACAAAGTCAGGTGAGACTTTTACCATTAACTTTTGGTCTTGAAGTGACAATTTCAGTGGCACTTGGTTTATTTAAGGTGAGGTACTGCAGGTGTATAGCAAATCACCTTAAATTTAGAATAATTGTAATGATTACATATAAAAAAGTAAGGCATTTTGTAAACTAGCCCATAATTGCTACGTCAAAATCTAAAAATGTTATATAGCTGGGTTTCTTTTTATTTCTTTATTGTGTTGACATAATGAATAAGAAAAATACAAAGGGGGTTTTGAGTAGTAGAGTAAACTAGATTTTACTGAACATTTGTGTAAAAATGAAAAAAAAAAATCGCATCATATATATATATTTTTTTGTTAAAACGTTCATAAAAAAGTTAAATTTGGTGTATGTAGTGCAAAGGTCCAATCCTTATGTTCTTATGTGATAAAAATGTACTTTGAGAAAACTGCCTTTGAAGTTCCAATCTATGGATGAATGTGGATTACATCAAATGTGCTTAACTGGTTTCTATTGTGACTCAGTGTATGGTATGAAGGTTTGAAATAAACAAAGATTTAAAAAAAAAAGAGAGAGATACTTGTGGCTGTAGTGTCTCGTCTTAAATAAATACTATGTCAAGTGTAAGTAAGCTCTCATTCATAAAAACAACATTAAAATGAGATAATGACTCTAAAAGTGTATATGCTGTCTAATAATAATGCGCTTGCATAGTTTTACTTGCTCCTGACACCAGTATTTGAACAATACATTTGTGAGATTTCAGTGCTTGTTTCGGTTTTGGACTCAAGATCGTCTTGTTGTGACAGAGCAGAGGTTGAGGACACTTGGACTGTTTGTGATGGGGAACAACTGCAGTAATCATCTGGGGATTCCTCCGGCCAAAGGCCCTTATCCTGTGGGCTGCACCGACTTCATGTTGGACCACACTGCGCACGTGAGTCTTATCTTATTATTTTTGTAGTCCACTAGTCAAATGATTACTTGTGTTGTAGGTTTAGAATTTTTTTTTACAACATTTAACAACAACTTTTTTTTAACAACACTGATAAAAATCATAAATTAGTCTATTATACTTGATATTATACTTGGGTCCCTGCTTAGACTGCTGCCCCCGCGACCCGGCCCCGGATAAGTGGAAGAAGACGAAGAGTCTATTATTTTTTTAGTAATGTCACTATCTTTTTTATAAAAGTATCTTTAGACTCTATACAGTCCAGATAATGATAACGATTATCAAACTATAATTACTTTAACAATCAACTAGTCACAATTATTTATGATTAATCGTTGAACCCTACACCCAACAATCTTTATTCTTCAATATAAAAAAGGACTGTTTTCTCAAAGCCGCTGAGACTTAAGATAAGATACTGTCACAGGGTGAGCCCCTCGACCAATGACCATTTCTTTTGTCACAAAGCCTTGCATGACTGAAACGTGAACATTTACTTGGTTAACAATGAACATTTAAATAAGAACAAATAATCACACTTGCTAAAATAAGTAATTGCAGTAATAAAACTTTTTTAACAACTGAATAATGTGTTTAATTACAGGAAACACAGCATGGTAAATTGTGTCTTGGAATTCACATTGTACTTTGTCATAACTGTCTTGTTTTGTGTAAAAATAGAGAATTTGACTTGAACACTTGAATCTGTTCTCATGTTCCCCTCGGCAGGGCAGCTTCTTCCGCCTGTATTATCCGTGTCAGGAGTCGGATAAAGCAGAGAAGCCTGACTGGGTTCCCTGCAAAGAATACTTCAATGGTCTGGCAGATTTCATGAAAATCAACAGAGCTTTCAGCGAGAGGATCTTCAACTACCTGTTTGGTAAATAATCCTCATAATGTTTGTTATTATTTTAAGATTTTTATTAACCAGGTTAAAAAACAGTGAGATCGAAACCTCTTTTTCATGGGTGAAATATGACGCCATTGTAGTCCATAAATATGAAGTTGCACAAAACAACAACAAGAAATAGTTTAAGTTACTTTTTACATTGATAGGTTTAATTTATTTTTGATTGATCTGATTGTTCATCTGACAACCTACTTGTCAGGTGAATAAGAAAACTTCTGGCAGATAATTTTGTCATAAAAAAATAAACTTGATGTGACTTGTCAAATTAAGCAAATCAAAAAGTCTGGACTCTGGACCATCGCGCCCAGACCATTCTGACTCATGTAAAAAATCCTCTATTTGCATTTTAAGAGCACTAAATATAACTTTGGGGTTTGTGTCAGCTGAATTAGCACCGTCATTGAGGCTAGTTTCATAACCTTTACCCTTTGACCAAAAGAATATGACCACAATCCTAACCACAATCCTTCACTGTACTTTGACATACCGTTAAATCATCAGATTGTTGTTGTTGTTGTTGTTGTTTTTGTTGCAGATTAAGGAAAACACTGGCACTTGTGTATTTATGTATGTTCTGTACTTAATGTAATGCACTCGTGTGTTGCAGGCTCTTATAAGATCCCGGCCTACACAGACGCTCCCTTTAAAGCTGGTGAAAAGTGTCCCGTTGTGATTTTCTCCCATGGCTTGGGAGCTTTTAGGTACAACAGCTGCTGCTATTATGATGTTTTACTGTGACATACTCTGAGCAGTTTTACCACAGGGCTAAGCAGCAATTTATATTCTTTTATTTGATTGTATTTAAACCAGTGAAGTCCCTGGACCAGAGAGGATTCTCAGATTTTAGGAAGTGTTTAGAAATGGTTTTCTTGGAATCAGTCCGATGTTAAAAAAATCGGTTGGATGTTAAAAAATCTCCCAACATTTTGCGCAGATATTTCTTCCAAAGTCTCTGTAGCCCATTTGTCGTTTTCAGTTTGTCCTCTGTGCAACAGATTTTTCTTTTTGAAACTAATGATGAGTGAAAGTTAAAAAGGCGACCAAGTAAAAGTATGGATGTTTACACAATTAGCAATGAATGAATCACCCAAATGAATACTTTAAAAACAATTAATTAACAAAAGTGAAAAGTTAATTGGTGAATTTCTGTTAACTATAACTTAGCATACATTTGTGGCCTTTACATGGGCTTGTAATTGGCATCGCAAATATCTGTAAATATTGGTTATTGGCCACAACAGCAAGGCAAAAATTACATATCAGCAGCTGAAAAAACCTAAAAAACAAAAATCCATATTGGACCACGAAAAATCACAAATGTTGAACTTGATCATTTCTATTAGTGACTAGACCCTAGATTAAGAAAAAGAAAATCTATAAAATGTTGTGATTTCACTTGAAACTGAGCGATTGAATCATGTTTTTAGTTTGTCAGCTGAATGTTAAGGGTTACTTTTTATACATAATTCTAGCTAATGTTAATGATTTTGGATCATTTTATAATCAAATATTTTTTATAGCATAGACTTAATTATCATTAATAAACCGTTGTTATGTTATGTTTGTCCCAGGACACTGTATTCAGCCATTTGTGCAGAACTGGCATCTCGGGGCTTCATTGTGGCATCAGTTGAACACAGGTACATGTCACTGTCTGTTTTACGTTGTGTGTATTAGGAGCGGCTGTGGGTTTGGCTTCAACTGTAAACTGAAGTCCTACCTGAGTGTAATTATGAATTAATACAAATCTGTTTCTTAGAGTGGGATTTGAAAACACTAAACACTAGATTAAAGATTATCCTTCTGGGAATGACTCACAAGGTGAAATGGTGAAAAGGTGTTTGTTTTGCCTGGTTTTCTAGTTCTTGGCTAATATTGTGTTAATCTGAAACACACTTACACTTCTGTGAGTCAAAGTCAACATTAGCTTAGCATTAGCTGTGCACAGACATGCGTTTGCAGCAGCGCCTGTGTGTTTATCTGTGCAGTAGGAGCTAAAGGCAGCGCAGACAAAAGCAGGGACCAGCTCATCACATTTCTTTGGCGTGTGAGGGTCATATGGAGATGAGTATAATGGACATGACCAAGAGGCATTTCATTCAGTTTTAGCGCCGGACTAGCAGCTAAAACCACAGACAGAGCGTGTGACAAACTGTGCAGCGGAGCAGACGTGATCAAAGTGTGGGCTGCCACACAAGTCAGGTCAAACCAAACTGTGGGAAACCAAGTACAACAATGTTAATATCAGAATCAGGTTAATGCCCGTGTCAGTGAACAAAATTCACAAACTAGGAGCTTGCTTTGGCGTAAGGTGGAACATATATGCAAAATATATAAAAGAAGACGAGCATAAAATTAAATAGGCTTGGACTATATATATATATATATATATATATATATATATATATATATATATATATATATATATATTCCTGAAGTCCACGATCATCTCCAGTGTCTTCTGGGCGTTGAGCTCCAGGTTGTTGCACCAGGACACCAGCCGGTTCCTCCCTCCTGTGGACAGACTCATTACCATCCGATCTACTCAAGCCGTTATTGGCACTGCAGTTTAGGTTCTTATGGATTTTATCCAGTCTTGAGGGATTACTGTAATCAGATTACTTTTAGAGTAACATAATTGTATTATAATAATTATTTAGTGTGATAATTTAGTGCTATACAATTTGAATTTGAGTAAGTAGATTACATTTATTATTATTCTGGTAACTTTTCCCGGTCAAAAATGTGGTCAATGTAATTTCTGTGAAGCAAAACAAATCCTTTTTTCCCCCTAAGTAATTTAGAGTAGTCAGTAATCTAATTACTTTTGAAATAAAGTAATCAGATAAGTAATTAGATTACTTTTAGAAGGAGTAACCAGCAGTCCATAATCAGATTATTTTTTACAAACACTGATTATATCAGAGTAGTTTGTGAATAGAGCGTATTCACAAATCCTTATTAATGATTAGGAAAACAAATGAATGATGTCAACCTTGTGGATAATGTTTTTCTCTTCTGAAAACATTTGCTTGTGTGAAAGAAAAAAGAAAAATCATAAATTCACAGTAGTTACCATATGCCTTAGGCAGTAGACCCTGGACTCTGGACTGTTGGTTTAGTGCTAATACATTTTGTGTTTGGGCAGAGAATTCCCATAGCACTATTCCTGAGGTATCGTTCTAAACTACTTTGTGATCTCTGATATGTTTCCACAGAGATGAATCGTCCTCAGCCACATATTATTTCCGAGAAATGACGGAGGAAGAGAAGGCCAAGCCGACTGTTCCTAAAAGCTGTGCCTCTGACCCAGAAAACCTGGTGAAGGTGTGGATGTACTACCGAGCGCTGAAGCACGGAGAGAGCGAGTTCCCCCTCAGGAACAAACAGGTACTGCGCCCTCAGCATTCAAATCATGACCATTGAAAGACCTGATCAACACAGGAAACCAGAGAACTAAATAGGTCCATGCTCTAGACTCTGCAGATGTCAAAAGCCACAACTGAAATGTTTTTACTGTGTCAGGCTACATTCTTTGTGTCTGATCACCACATTTTGATCATCTGAAGCACAAAAAGTAATGATTTCCTCTTTGGGCTGCACTTTTAACTCTGAATGGAAATCGCAATTTGAGTTGATGCAGTTGTACAATTGTACAATTACACTTATAGTTATTTAGATACTAAAATATCCCCCACAAACAACAAATGTGTATTATTATTATTGAAAATCTTACTGTACCTGTACTTTTGACCTCTACAAACATGTTCTGAAATGCATGGGGTTCTTGTATTAGTTTATCAGTTCATATTTCAGGCTTCTCTCAGTTTTAAATGCTCCTGGAGCTCCTGGAGTTGCGTTGTATGTATTGCAAATACAAACAATTTGCAATTAAATATTCTTTCAGAAATTGTACAGCACTATTTCCTAGTTGCTAATTTTTGCACATCATTGAAAGCGCCATTGGAAATGTAAGTTTTCTAACTTACATCAGGCCAAAGATGGGTTTTTAACTGTTGTTGTTGCAGGTGAAGCAAAGAGCAGACGAGTGCATCCTGGCTCTGGAGACACTTGAAGAAATCAACGCAGGACGACCGCTGCAGAACGTCTTGAAGACACAGTTTGACTGGACCACACTGGAGGTAACCGCAGCGGCCATGGACAGGGTTCTAGTCGAAATGTAATGATAACCTGCTCCAAAAATATAAGAACGACCTATTATTTAAAGCTGGGTGGCTTCATTTCAAACTGTGATAGTTTCTTGCTCTCAAAAGGCCCATTGCTAGTATTTACATGCAGTGTTTTTGAGGCACCTGCACAGCTTTAGAACAGCTTTTTCAGACGATAAAGTGCAGCAGGATGGACCACCAACATTCAACTAATCGCATCTCAAAGCATTTATGTAGAGACTCCCTTGGCATTTTCTTTCAAGTTGGGATTAGTGTGACCTCAAACGGTCGAAAAAGTGGGACAAGTTATTGAATGTGGTGAGACATAGAGGGACAGAATTTACACTCCTTGATGCAATAACTAAAGTAGTTTTCATCAATCTTGACACGAAGACTGGAAAACCTCACTGTTTATTGAATGTATTAATGCATTTATTGAAAAGATGTGACCTGGACCTGGTGCAGGACAATCAAAAGAGGGCCAGTAGTGGTCACCCTAGAGATCTGTCAACTGTTTACGATTAAAGGCCGACTGTCTGCTTTTGTCACACACTACTGCTTTTATAATAAACACAATTTACTGGATAGAAAACTTTGGTAATGCAGGTTTAATACTAAATTATCTTTTGAATTACCTTGCAGTTTATTGACAGCAATCTCTTGATGTCGGCTGTGCCAAAACAGAGCAAAGGGCATCTATCTAGTTCTGCTTCAGATTAAAATCAGTAAAAATAAATTGTACATAGAATAGAATGTGATGGATGGTTACCAAACACCCTCAAGAGTGTGGGAACCTCCACATAAAATTGATCATTTTTAAGCACAAAAAACAGTACTTTAAACTGCATTACAAACCCTTAAAGTTCACAATACCATACGGAGACTTTTGACATTGAGATTTGGAGATGCCGTTATACCGTGTTGTACGATGTGTGTGTCGTGTGTAACAGAACTCCATGGACCTGTGCAGACTGGCCGTGATGGGACATTCATTTGGAGGAGCCACTGCCATCGAGGCTTTGTGTAAAGAGGTCAAATTCAAGTATGTTCATTTACACTTTACCCAGGGCTGGCACAAGGCAGGTCAAACCAACATGTGCTAAACTCAAAAGGGTTTTATTTACTCAAGCCGTAAAAGGCTGTCATGTTATTTTAATATTCCACTAGTCTGTGATTATTTTTTCGATTAGTCAGCTAATGGTACAGTTATTTATTTTGTATATTTAGACTTTTAAAATACATCATCAGTCAAATGAAGGTTGAAATATGGTGAATAAAGTGTATTACTTATGAAAATCAGCAATAATCTATTTTTTTAACATTTTAATGCAACGATGTCACTTTGCTATAAATTACATGTGTTTTAAAGTCTGTATTGTCCAGTTAACGATTGTGTTGATTAATTATTAATGTCAGTTAGTTAGGGTTAGGGTTAAACAAGGGTTATAAACTGATATTTCTGTTCTTTTGTGGTTCATTTTTTGGTACAGTCACGTTTTTGTGCTAGACTTGATCCTCATCCAAGACATTTAAGCCACATTTTATGACATTCCTGATGAAAAGTGAAAACCGTTATGAAGACAATGCAAAATATAGAGATATGAATTTCTGTGTCCGCATTAATCATCTTTGTCAGACATCTTAAAGTGCGTTGTGTTTCCCTGGAGGTGTGGCGTCGCGCTGGACGCCTGGATGTTCCCTTTAGATGAGGAGATCTTCCCTCGAGTGAAGCAGCCCATCTTCTTCATAAACTCCGAGAGGTTCCAGTGGGCGGGAAACATCAGCCGCATGAGGAAGCTGGACTCGGCGCACATACAGAGGAAGATGATCACCATTAGGTACAACTCCCTCTAATTACAGCACACGCTCTGCCCCTCTGACGTTATTTTATGGTTTAATGGGTTTGTGTGACAGGGGAACGGTGCACCAGAGCTTCCCGGACTTCACGTTCCTGACAGGAAACTGGATCGGGAAAATATTGAAGCTGAAAGGAGAGATTGACCCGGAGATCGCCATAGATCTGTCCAACAAAGCCTCTCTGGCATTTTTACAGCGACATCTGGGTGAGAAAACATGAGTGCAAGTGTGGGCTGAAGAAAAACAAAACATATAAGACCATGAGTACAAGTACAAGAGCTTTAGAGCGTATTGTGCCTTTTCCCACTGGCTCTGAAGGTGCATGAAACGGTACTAGAGGAAGGAACCAAATGGTGTCAGGCTTTTTCTATTCCTTTTTGTCCACCATCTGTTAAAAGGGAAACTATTAGGCTGCTGGACATGTTAAATATAAAAAGAAAGCTGTAACCCGCTTTATTTTCAGTCTCAAATGAATAAAATGAATTACTCAAAAACAACAACAAAAAGAATACTCTAAAAAGATTTAATGGATGTATTTATATGGATGCTGCCCGGACTTTTTTACTTCATTACAAATCATTACAAATTAGCAGTTGTTTTGAAAGAGGAATTGTCAAAACCCAACAAATCTCAATCTAGTGTCAATCAGACCATCTCTCCAGACTCCAGATTTACTTGAAATTCTAGGCAGAATTGAAAATCTGATCTTGAAAATCAGATATCAGAAGCAAAAACTATGGAGTCTCGACTTCACAAAGAGTTCAGACATCAGCTTTAGTTTGAAATACAGCTCATTTTAGTCAGGAATTTTGTGAAAAATAGGATGGAATGAAGGGGCTAAGGTTTTTTACAACATCTCATGGTCTTAACATTCGTCGAGTAGAAGTAAGTAGGATTAAATAGATAAAAATACTTGGAGAAATGAATACTTCAATACTAAATAACAGCTTGGACGTAAAATGTATCTAAAATCTGATTTATGATAAAACTCCACTCCACTACAAAAACAAATCACATCTGAAAGAGCAATGTAAGAAATGCAAATGTTCAAATCCTTTAATGTTCACATAGCGCTTTTGTGACTAATAAATTACTCACAAAGTGAAAAGTAACCAAAGGGTTTATTCAAGTGGACTGTTATTGTCAATTATATCATTCCAGTGAAAGTATGATGTCAGAAACCTACTCTGAAAAGTACAATTTCTTCAAAAAGTTCCTGAAGTACTTCCCTCTTCTGCAAACTGCCAAATACAATTTCTCTTGATAGCACAATATATTAGGCCTGTTGTGTTTAACTGAAGCAGCACTTTTCACTGTTTATTGACTATTGTTAATAAGATGGATTTATGTTGTGGTTGGAAAAAAGCAGAAGATTAAAGACAATCTTATGAACTTTTCAGGTCTTGATAAGAACTTTAACCAGTGGGATCCTCTGATCGATGGAGAGGATGAAAACCTGATCCAGGGCACCAACGTCATGGTCCTGCAGTCCTCCATCTGAGCCTCGGCCAAAGAGCTGATCACAGAAAGCCTTTGAACACTGTGTGCAGGATCTGAAGAAAGCTCTACCTCAGCAGAAGTGTGTCACTGTTTGTTTGAGACCTGAAGCAATCTGTTACCGTGGCTACTAAAAGAGGAAGACTTGACTTCTTATGGGGCTGTTAAGTGTGACATCACAGGTCCAAGTCTTGTAATCCCGAGACACAAAAAGCACTGAACTTCCTGATGAATTAAACATATTGGGGACACAAACTGTTTAATGCCTAAGATGCCAGTGAGGTCTGTTGTTCCAAATAAATGATCAAAACTTTTTTTTTTTTTTAAGCTTGTACTATAACGGTAAAAATAATTGTAAGATTTATGCCTGAAAAGCATCTCTGGAGGAAAACCAAAGTACACTATTTGTGCATTAAATATATTTGAATACGCCGTGCTAAACCTGGAACAGATTTATTACCACATTATCCCTTAACAGTCCCATTGGTCTCAGCTGTGTATATATTTGTAAATCAATCCTGATGCTGTGCTTCAAATGTTTCATCTCCAGCAGACGAGATGAACAGTGCCTGCAGTGTGATTATGTGAAATGATAGACAGAATCCTTCATTTTGGTCAATCTGGACAGACATGAGAATGTACCTTCAACAATGCAATAATAATGGCTAACCTACAATGTTAAACTTTTTTAAACACTAATGGAATCAATCATCCATGTGCCTCCTCCACAGCCTTTCTTCTTTGATACTTTTATACATCTATCGTCCACAATGTCAATAATAAACAGGAAATAAATTGGATTTGTATAAAACGATGTTTTCGGTTCATTCAGCTTCATTTCTGTAATAAGTCAAAACACAGGTTTATAATTATTTATTGTGCAAACATAAATTGTGTAATATTTGGTTTCAAATCACTTTTGGATTGACAGAACTTTTTAAGTGTTCAGGCAACATTAGACAAAAATGAACAAAAGATTCTGTAAACATATTGATATTTTTTCAGTTTCTACAAATATCTTATTGGGATAAATTTAACAGAACTGTTTCAAAAACCAGTGAAGTCCATTGAACCAGAGATTTGTACAGAAACAGGAACAACTTTTTGGACTGACAAATATATAACTAAAAGTATAAGTTAATGACTGTTCCACGGCTGGTTATTCTTCGGGCAGATGCTCCAGTGCAGAGCCGTCTTTAACGATGAGAGAGAGATGAGTGACTTTAGACAGCTGGGCCTCTGGGGGACATGGAACAAAAACAACCTTTACAAAACAACTAGTGCACTATGAACATAACCCTTTCTTATATCATTTAAAAGTTTGTAAATAAATACACTCTAAATCCCAGAATGGTGCAGAAGTGAAGTGGAACATTCAGGTTTCTTCATTGAAATCACAAAATATGAAAAATCAAGGTGTTTTTTATCAAATGAAAAAAAACACTTAAACACACAAGTGATTTCAGAGTCTGGTTTAAAGACATTTTTAAATTGTATTCACATTATTTCTTAATTTAAAAAGGAGATTATGATATTTAGCATTTAGAAAAAAATCTTGATTTGTAGAGTTTACTGGACAAATACTTACAGAAATGTTGACCCCACAAAAGTTTTTTCCCATTTTTATTATACTGATATATATAATACATACTTTACCACAAATTATGCTCTCTGTGAAGCTCAAATATGATTTATTTATATATATATATATATATATATATATATATATATATATATATATATATATATATATATATATATATATATATATATATATATATATATATATATATATATATATATATATATATATATTTTTATTTTTTTTTTTTTTTTTTTTTTTCTTTTTTGATTGGATGTGAGTCAATACCGCTGGGAAAACTCATTTTAATGGGGATCCTGCTCCATATTTATCGTTAGAAGCACCTAGCTGAGGATTAGGTCATTGTGCAGAATTTAAAATGTATGTAAGGATGTAAAGCCCCTCAGGAAAAGCAAACTCTAATTTTAAATGCACCAAACATTAAATATAAGTATTAAATAGAACTATTCCTACACACCCAAACTGTCGTCAGCAAAGGACTCTTCGGTCAGCGTGTCTTCACTGGAGTCCTACAGGGAAACGCTAAATGAGTGTCATTTCTATAAAAACATTACTTTTGCACGTTCTTCTTCTCACCTCCATCTGTTTCAGCAGACTGTCCTCCAGAGACTCGCTGCTCTCACTTTCAGCTGACAGTTCTTCTCCTGAAAGAATGAGGTTGAGTCCTAATCAGGAGCAGCTCCTTTGTAAAAAGCCTGAAGGATTTTACACAGCAAATACTTTACCTGAGCACAGGTTTGTGGCACTGGCCTCGTCTTCCAAAAAGCTCATCTGCTCCACCAGCGCAGCCTGAATTAAGAGGAAAAACTATAAAAACTAATTTGACAATTCTTAATATATATATATATATATATATATATATATATATATATGTCCCAATTAACTTCTGAATGATCAATTCAAAGTATCAAAGTGCTCATATATTAACTTCATTTATTAGTTTTGAGATTCAGTCATCTCGAGCTTGGCCCTTTTTAATTGAGGCCAAACTTCTCTTTAAAAAAAAAAAAATCATGATTTGGAGCAGAATTCAGACTTTGGATGAAAACAATTTGTATTTTTTTGTATTAAAATTGTAACAATTAAAATTCTGTTTGGTTTAAATTTAGGAAATTAATATTGAAAGCCAATATTTAATAGGACAAAGTAAAATTTTGACAAATACTACAGTCGATCAATGGGGGTGATATATTTTCGCGTCATATCGCGCAGACCTAATTTTAAAAGTTGTCATTACAGGTAAAGCAAATTATTCCTGATCTAGCATTAGCAAAAACTACAAACTGTTTGTTGCTTGAGAGGCCTTTGTGAAATTGCTGGTATAATTATGTAAATGAAACGACCAACAAAAGACAGGTGGACTATTAGGATAATGTTAATCACTGAATTGGAAAAGAAGGTTTAACTTTGCATGCAACGTGTATATCATACTGTATTATATTTGTGTTGAATATAGTGTCTGATGTGGGACGTTTTTACCATTTCTGGAAAATGAGACAAGGATGAAAAAGAGCAAGACTCAGGCTCAGCTCCTGCTTCTTCGTCATCAAACACTAGAAACAAGAACGTAACCAGGAGACAAAATAATGAATGGATGTCAGCACCAAATAAAAAGACCAAATAAAAAGGGGGATGACAAACCAATCAGCTGTCCACAAGGAACCTGAACACGGGCAGGACTTTCATCCTAAAACACAGAAACACGAGGCGTCACATGAAAGAGCCCTGGTGTAACTGGTGTTGAGTCAAATCAGTGATGTAATATACCACGGTTTCCTCTTCCGTCACACTCCTCAGGTGATCGCCGCTTGCTTCAGACACAAAAGGGTTTTCAATTTGACCATTTTCATCTGCAATAAAAATGGCATCTTATTCATTTACAGTTCAGCGCCGCATTAATCTCTAGTAAACCCAAGTGCATCACCTGAGCAGAAGTCTAAAAGAGAGACTTCTGTGTAAAGCGTCGCCTCAGCTCTCTCTCCCTGAACACAGACACCGAGGCAGGAGAAAATAGAAAACATTTGTGATTCTCTCCAGACGAGTCGAGGCAAGTTTGGTCAAGAGCTATTCACAAAACTACTAACATTTGTGCCAAACATTTTTTTGTAATTATTGATGCACATATTTCACACAAAATAAAACCATCTCTTCATTTCTGTACCTTTTCTGTAGATATTTCACTGCATGTCTGAGGCTCAATAAATGCTGCATCTCCAAACAAATCTGCAGAGAACATGAATGTCACAAGCAAATATATTTTCTTAAATGAAAATTGTTCACACTAAACAAAATGGTGTACCTGGTAATGTCTCTTCACAGCAGGCCAACAGCTCTGTTGCCAGATCAGTCTAAATTTAACAGTGAAAACAGTAAGCTATGTTTTTCTTTTTAACATGGCCATTTGAATGTTGAATTGTCACCTTTAAATTGTGCGTCTCATCTTTGCTGCTTGACCCCGGGACGTCACCTCTAGCCTCAGAGAAAAGCTCCTGCTCTGTGGAGTGAAGGTCAAACATTTGATAAGTTTAGATTGTTCTCTTTATGTAAATGGGTCATAAAAATGTCCATTACTTCCACTTGTTATAACAGTAAAAAAAAAAAATTACCTATTGCATCCTGGGGCAAAATGTCACTTGTTGGCAGAAATAACAAATCCTGATTCTGCAACGTTAAGTGAAGTTGGTTAACAGATTTATATTTACATTTTGAAAAAATAATCATGTATTTTTAATCCGCTTTACCCTTGCACTGTGGGAAGCCGTGTCTGACAGGACCTCTGGAGTCTGATCCTCATCTGAATCTGGACACATTTTGAACAGCAGTATGGTAAATATGGTCAATATCTCAATTCACAATAAGAGTAAAATAAGTTACCAAATGAATCCTCGGGCAAAGCAACATTCTCTGGCAGCAAAACCGCATCTTCATACTGTAATCATATGAGTCAGAGTTACATTTCAGTTCAAGTGCCACTGTGTCATCATTTAAGATTTGCCTTGTCAACAAATGTATTTATTGACCTTTAATTAAAGGAACTGCATCTGGTTTTTACTGTTGTGAAACAGGAAAAATTTAACTAGACCACACTTTGCATGTACAGTTTTAAAGTAAAATTAGTTTTGTCCCAGGACAGATATATTGTAGAAGCATCTATTCGGGTAAAAATGAGGCCACAATGTTTCTCTGAAGAGCTTTTTATCCTATGAGAGAAGCGGGAAGTATGCCATTAGCATGCTAATGTTTCTTGGCTTTACCCGTGACAGTCTTTGACGTTCTGAGCTCAGAGACTCGTGAAAAATGCTAATAAACGCACCGTAGTGAATATTTAGGATGTTGGGACTGCATTGGGAAAGTGAGTGAGACTTTAACATGAACTAGTTCTGTTTGAACCCAATATAAATCAGGTATAGGGCCTTTAACCAGGAAAGTTACGCTGAGATTCAGAGCTTTCTGTTTCAGTGGAGTCCTGGCCCCAGAGGGGAGAAGCTTATTGTACATGTTTTTAGTGATAGAGGAAACTGGAGTACCCGACGGAAACCTACGCAGACATGGGGAGAACATGCAAACTCCACACAGAAAGGCCCCATGCCACCAGAGAGTCAAACCCAGGACCTTCTAGCTGTGGAATTTAACAAATTTAACTCCTCTTCGGCCAAAAGCTGCATGATTTTGTTTATATTTGCTTACCATTAACGCAGGTGTCACACTGGCAGAAGTTGGTTCTTGAATAATTTCCCCTGGGGTTTCAGGATCCTGGCCCAAACCTACAAAAATCATTCCTACTTTATTTTTTCACAGAGTTGGCAAAGATCACATGTTGTATCTTCATGGCAGTTGTCTTAGAGTAAACATATTTACCAAAATGATCATGAGAAGAATCATTCAAGGGCAGCAACAACAAATCTTCATTCTGTAAATAATATTTGACGTTCAAAAGCGGCTGATTTGATGGGTTCTGTGGCAATAAACATGTGTGAAGTTTTGTATCGTTTACCGTTTTCACCAAAGTTACACTAGCAGGTATTTCAAGGACAGCCAGCGCGGAGGTCTGGATGTCTTTGTCTAAACAGCAGATTTTTTAAACTTATTTATTGCATTCAGGAATTCTTTTAAACCAATTCTAATTGAACTCAAAGGTGCATTCACACGTAAACAATCACAGCATCTAAATTGGGACTACACCAGGAAGTAAAGATTTGACTAGATTAGATGAGATGAAACAAGGAACTGGACCAAACCAATTCTACATTAGGACTGAGTTAAACTGAGTTTAAAGCAGGACCAAGACCAGGACAAGTGTGACCAGATCCTTAGGCTGAGCGGGTTTACACACAAAAGTAATTTTGATGTGCAGATAAAAGTCCTCACCGGATGAATCCTGAGGCAAGTCACCACTTGAGGGGAGAAATAAATCTTCCTTCTGCTAATTATAAATGAAAATTAAGATTACCGTTCAAGTTCAATTGTGCAGTTGCATTTTTACAGTGTGTGCATTTAAACTGTTGATCACTTTAACTACTCTAAGGCCTCTTCTTTACCATTGTGTCTGAGGTCATACTGGAACACGATTTTGTAGGAACAATCTCTGGAATCTCAGAATCCCGGTTTAAATCTGAAGGGAAAATAAAAAAAAATAAAAACGTGCAGACTTTGAATGAAATTCAATTACATTAGATTTAAATTTGTGACTGCGCAGTGCGCTCGTGTCAAAAATAAATAAAATTAAAAATTAAAACTCACCAAATGAATTGTGAGAAGGAACACTCCTCGAAGGAATCAAATCATGGTTCTGCAATGATACACCCGAGTGAACAGTTCAAATGTTAATGAGTTTAATTTATGTCTTGCACTGTGCACCATTGCATTTGTACCTGTTGAGATTCTTCCAGAATTTCCTGCTCAGGGCCGGTTTTGTCCGTTAGATTCAAAGTTAAACGGGGCACCTAAAAAAAAAAAAATCAAAGAGTTTGGGATTAGAAATGGATGAGTTAAACTCTCATTATGTTTTGCCTTTTTGGATTTGCTTTTTATGACCAAGATGTGATTTTGCGTTGTATATTTTACCATTCGAGCAGATGTCACACTGGCAGAGCCTGGAGTTTGAGGAATTACCATCTCAGAGGATTCCGTGACCTGGTCTGAATACCAAAAAATATTTAATTACAGTTGATATAATGTTTTATATGACATGCCTATTACAATCTAAATGTTAAGATGTAAAAGAAAGAGGGAAATCTAAATAAATATGAGAATTGTGAGCCTGGATACAGTACAAGAGCGTTTTGCTCTATCACTTTAGTAAATCAGGTCAAAATACTCACTAAATGAATCCTGAGGCAAAACATCATTTGAGGACACCAAAAACAAATCTTCATGCTGACACTGTAAGTAAATCTGATTTTAGTAAAATCTTATCTTCTTTTGAACAGGAAACCGTTTGTGCTCAGTACCTGCAGTGACTCTGTGGAGGGGTCATCGGGGGTTTCTTGGTCTTTGGTCTTTCCTGTCAGATTCAGATCCAAGCAAGGAACCTGAAGCCCAAAATACTGAAACATTAAAAAGGCAAAACTCATCAAAATTATTTAATAAATATTACAGTTTACCAATCTTGCCGCTCTCTTCACAATGAGAGTACAGGCTTCCAAATTAACCATCTCTGGAGTAATGGGATCCTGGTTTGAATCTAAAAAAAAATATATATATATATATACAATCATGGATATTTAAAATTGTGTTAATCATAATAAATAGCATAGAATTTTGTTGTTTAATAATGGGAGACTGGGGTTAAAGGCAAAACTGGACTGGACATTAAACACTTAATTCAAACAAAAAAATTCTGCTCACCAGAATATGTGCAGGTGTCCAGGTCATCTCCTGCTTTAGATGGAGAATCGAAAGGCGTCTCTGTGAAGTCCGACTCATCCATGGCCTCAAGGAAACACTTGTCCAGTGAGGGACCCAGATCTTCAGGCCCTGTGGAGTCCAATACTGACAAATCTTGCTCTTCTAGGTCTTGGTCCATCAGTCTTGCCTCATAACTTGAATTCAAATCTTCACTTTCATCGCCAGTGCAATAACACACAGTTTCCTCAGTGGCTAAATCACATGAGGCGACGTCACTGGGTTCAGTGGTTATGGCAGAGATGTTAACTTCGAGGCTCTCAAGGATTTGCGAGCCATAGGACGTGCTGCACATAGGGTTTTCATCTTCTTCCAATGGCATAACAAATGACACGCAAGAATTTTCCTGTCTTACTTGAGTATCTTCTGCCAATGTAGGATTGTCGTCTTCTTCAATTAAGGATTCAGCAGTGTCATCAAAGTTCAGGGAACCAGTTTCTGTGTCAATTTGACCTACTGTCAATACCTCAAGCATTTCAGTCGAATCTTGGTCCAAAGTGTCTGAAACCTCACAAGATAAAGCTTCCTTTAGCACAGCCTCAGCTTCAGTTAGTGGTTGGGTCTCGATGGAGGTTTGGGTTTCTTTTAAAACAACTTCTGACCCAGAACTCCAAAACTCTCTCATGGACTCGTTGATCACTTGACCTTCACATTCCAGGAGCACACAACATTTGGTTTTGCCACCTTCCTTGGTCACCTTGGTCACTGTCAGCTGTAGAAGTTGGTCCGCAGTGAGGGCCGACAACTCATCTGCTGCGCTAGTTTCCCAACATCCTTTTGAGGAATCAAAACCTTCAAGTTCACATAAGAAAGCCTGCACTGAGCTTTGGAGTAGTTGTGGGGGGATTTGTCTCACATCACTAAGCTTGACTTGGGAGGTGTTTCCATAATCAACAAACAGGAGGGACACTTCATCTATAGTTTTGTTCAACACTTCTGCTCGATACCAAAGCTCATCTTCAGAAAATAGAGCAATGCAAGGGCTACCATCTGAAAGAGCCGGCAGGTTTTCAGGTTCTGCTATTTCTCCTACTTTGGCAACACTTTCAGATATCTGGTCCAGCTCTTTGGCATCAGCGGATTGGCACCAGAATGTCCGAGCATCAATTATAGCTGCGATGTAAACGTCAAGCTGTTGTCCTTCTTGGAAATCTTTTTCCTTGAATCGTAAAGTGCAAGATTCTGTCTTTTGTGCCTTGGATGGAAGCGCTTTGATTTGTGACAGAAAGCTATCAGACTGGGTTTTCATACTGGCTGGCTTACACTCAACTTCCACACCATTATCCTGAAGACTGACTTCCCAAACTGTTCCAGATTGCTGAATGAACTTGCACTTAAACTGTTTTTCTCCAACATTACCAATGGCAGATTCGAAAGCAGCCACAGCTTCTGGGTCCAAGACTTTTTTACGATCACCTGCACTCTTCAGCAAACAATGAATGCTATACACAGGAAGTGTTAAGAAGGATTTGTCAAGCTTGCTCATTTTTGAAAGGGGAACAGTTGCAGTGTTTCCAAAGTCTACAAACTCAACCAGAACTGTTGATTTATCTTGTTTTTCTTTCACAACTGCACGGTACCAGGACGAATCATCTGAGAACTCTGCCTGAACAAGGTCGCCCAGGTGGACTTCTGTGATGGCATCAGATTTTGAGGAAGTTTCTGGATCGTTGAGCTTTTCCACAATCGAGAATATGTCATCCTCCTCTGTAATTAACTGCACAAAGAAACTCAGTGGACTGTTACAATGTGAGATGTACACATCTGCAACCATGCCGCTTTTGATTGCTTTGGAAGGCAGGTCAGCAAGGTTTGGCAGTTTTTCTATTTTAGGTTGAGGAACATCACCGTCACTCAGACAATTTTCTGTGTCAGGACTTGAGGTGTGTTGCCTGGTATTATCTTTGTATGGCTTTGTCTGCATTGGAGGGGGTCTGACTTTTTGTTTGCAGTGTTCTGTATATTTTAGTGTCCCATTTGACTTGGAATGGTGTGTGTCAGAATATTTTGGCGTTCCATTTTGCTTAGCATTATCTGGTTCTTTATATTTTGGTTTCTCATTTTCCGTTTTGCCATTGGATTCTCTTTGGTGCGGAGGTCTGTACAGCTGCTGATTTCCTTTAACATTTTGGCGAGGCTTGGCTGTAGCTCGCATCTTCTTACCCACAGAATCTGACTCATTTGGTTTTGTCGTTTGTGGTTTGGGAACAAATGAATTATTATACGTGCTGTGCTTAGCCTTTTCCAGCTCTTCCTGTGGGTACGCGTTTGTCATTTTTGGGGCAGGCTTCACTGCAGGCTGACAAGACCCCCTGTCCTGGTAGATTACTGGCTCTTCTTTGTGCTTCTCAAGCTCAAACAACTTCTTGATTTTACAGTTAACTTGGACTTTACCCTGATACAGCTCAACTATCAGCTTCCCATCTGGTTCTTTAGCGACAATGAGAGCTCTGAATTCACACTCTGTGGAACTGGTCTCAAACCAGCTGTTGGCTTCTCGAGGAACATTGTCAGGGACATCGGATAAACTGCACAAAACAGCCATAACGGGCACAGCCATGATATCCGAAGCTTCTTTGGGAATTGGCAGCAGGTCAGCTTTGTCAACCTCAATAGTATCACCGTAATCCACAAAGTGCACAAGTACGGACGGTTTTGTGGCTTTGATCTGCCCCCTGTACCACTGTCCATCTGTATATTTGGCAAAGCACAATGTTCCAAACACAGGGGGAACCTTCACTGTCTGAAGTTGCTCACACAGACTGGCTACTTTTAGCTGTAAATCTTCAAGTACATCAGCATTCCGTTTCAGCTGGCAGTAGAAGTGGTTAACATTTTTCACACTTGTTACTGTGACTTGCTCCTCAGTTCCTGTTTTCACATTGTGAGTGGAATAGTAGTATGTATCAAGACGGAAAGAGGGACCTGAAGGGACGTTGTGAGATGCACTTTTAACCAAATTGACCAGACTGGTACAGATGCTCTCAAAAGGAGTCTCAAGATTAACAATGTTGAACACAATCTTCTGCTCGCTGTACATCACGGCATAAACCGTACACTTCAAAATCACAAAGTTGTTTGCAGCAGTTTCCACAAAGGTATGGAACCTGTCCACAGCTTCTTCTGTCCAGTCATTGATAGCCGATACAGGGTCAGCAGGATTAAAGAGGCTGCATCGAAACGCCTGGCCCGGAAGTGTAAGAAAGTCCTTTTCTATTTTTCTCAAGTCAAAAATGTTAACCGTCTCCGTTTGGCCGTAGTCAATGAACAAGACGTCAACATGAGGCGTCTCGTGTTTATGGACAATAAGAGCTCTGTACCACATGCCGTTTTCTGGGTGACGGGCAACACACGCAGTTTCTACAAGAGGCTGAAACTCACTATTTCTGTAATGAGTCTGCATGTCATACATCAGCAACTTCAAGTGTCCGGCACTTTGTACTAACTGACACCAGAAGTCATTTGGGCTTTCAATGTAGGACACATTGACATCAAGAACGCTTCCAATTGAAAACATCTGCTCCTTGAATGTAGCAATTTTTATTTCATTACCACCACAGAGAGGGTACCGAGGCTGAAAAGATGTTCCATTGTAAGGTGCCATAGAAGTAGGAGCAACCCGGGGGTTTGTTTTTACTTTTGAGTGCCTCCTTGTTTCATCTTTCACTGCAAAACCAGTTGCACATAAAAGTTTACCCAGATCTTTTTCTCCTTGTGCTTCTGGGTCTGTAACTTGCACAAAATGACAATTATCAGACTTAGTTACCACATGTACATTAAGAGCTCTGTCCATTACACTTTTAGAGAACAACTCGCATGCTTCCTTACTCCATTCTTCAGTTTTTGGTCTAACGTCAGCAAGCGTGCATTTAAATGCAAATAGTGGCAACTTTTTGAAATCATCAGGTAGAGTTTTGATGAAACAATTTTCAACTGTTTCACCGTTTCCATAATCCACAAAGTGCACCTTCACTTTTGTACTGCCAACTTCTGTTACAGTGGCTCTGTAGTATTCACCATCTTCAGCCTTGGCTGCACAATAGAGACCAACAGTCGGATTTTTGACCAGATTATCATTCAAATCGTTTTGGTAGAACTTAGTCATTTTGACCATCATTGCATCCAATTCATTTGTCAAGTTTTGTGTTTGTATCCAAAAGTCTGATGGACTAGTTGCATACTGTACAAATGCTGTATGAGTGGACTTGACAGGAAGATCTTCCACTGGCAATCTTTTTTCCTCTTCCGTCCCACTTATCCTCTTCTGCTGTGCAGAGGAATTGTTGCGGCTGTGTCCACTTGAACGGATGGCATAGTCATCTAGTGTTTTCTCACACTGCAACAAGCAGCTCTCTTTGGAACCAAACAAGTAGTTGATGTTGGAGTTTTCATCCCCATAAAGCGTTACATAGTAGACACCTTCAGTAATGCTTTGGTACTCAAACTTGGCAATGATTGTCTTGAACAGAAGAAGTGTCCTGAGATAGTCGATTTGAGCAGTGGTCCATCCAACACCTTTGTCAATGATTCCGTGGAGGGAACAGTTGTATGTCACCACAGGCATCCTGAAGAACTCTGGGGCCAGGGGTCTCACATTCTCCACTTTGACAATCTGTTTTGTCCCAAAGTCTACGTTCAGCACTTCCACAACCTTGTTTGCTGGGAACACTTGCTGGAGGACAGAGCGATACCACTTACCGTCAGACCCCCGTGCAGCACAGGGAAAGCCAATCATTTCAGGGCCTATAGTGTAAGTAGCAGTTCTGCCATCACAGCACTGTGTAAGCTGTTCAGACAGTTTCTTTAATTCTTGTGAAAAAACCTTCAACTGGCAGAAGATCCGCTGTGGACTTGTGACTTCTGTGACAACAACAGTCTCCACAGTACCTGCTTGGAGTTCTGGATACATGAACATCTCCTTCTTCTGCAACCTCTCACCTATTCCTGAGGAGACGGTTGACTGATGTTCTTCAGGTAGTCCTGGTCCACTTTTGCACTTTAGTGATGCAAGCAAAAACTCCTGGAACATTTCTGCTGATATCCTTCTTGCAAACCCCATCTCATACATTTGTTGTGCTATGCAAGGAATGTGCAAGACAAACATCCGATGCAGCATCAGGACATCCTGAACATGGACCGTTACAGATCTACCAGTGAGAGACTTCAGAAACTCCAGTGCCACTGGAGACCATCTGTTATCAGGTGACACTGGTAAGACATTGGCTAGCACACAAAATTCCACTTCAGGCGGCAAGTAAAAGTACTCTTTCCTACCCCAAGCAAGCATTGTTGTGATTGTGCTATATGTCAAGCCTTTGTCAATGAGAAACACAACGTGTTGAGGTCCATTTCGTGACACAATGCGAGCTCTGTACCAGACACCATCTTTCTGAGCCAAGCACTGATCTCCCGGATTTCCCTCAAACTCTTTGAATACATTACCAGGAGACTGTATGTTCTTGGCCAGGCTCAGGTAGTCTGCTGCTCCGTCCTGGCTAAATTTAGCCCAGAACTCAACAAGCTCACACAGAGGGTGTATATGAACTCTGGTTATGAGTATGGATGTCTCTGATCCTCGTGCGGGGAGTCCCTGAATTGAAGACATTTTGCCAGCTTCATTCCAAGAACCGTCACTTCTCATTGATAAGCAAATGGATGTTACCTGGAAAACACATTACAGTATGTGTTAATATTTACCACACCCAATAGATTCAATGTAGCTCTGTAATTATAGAGTAAATTAATAGATTATTCTATATGATAGTGTCAACCTGATGCCAGAAAATAAAGTTAAATGGTTAATTAAAAATGTTTGGTTTGTAATTAGCTTCTCAATGTAAGGGTCCACATCGATTTGATTTGTTCATTTAATGTAATTATTTATTTTTCATTTTTGAAAACTGGGTTCATTTATTTTGGCAGGGCTAGGGTTATACTTACAGGTTTTAAATGATTCTGTTCATTTCTTGATTACCTTTGCAGTTGAAATGTGGTGAAGCTGTGGAAAATTCCTAGGGAAAAAAATATATATATATATTTGCAAGACATAGACACATAAGGTTACTTAAATAAACAGTGAAAACAAGAATGTAGCTTTTACTGTAAAAATCCGGGCACAAAAGTTTAAAATGCAAACTATTAGCTTTACAAGTAAAACCTACTAGGTGGTTAAACCGGATGTAATTATGTCAAAATACACATTAGAAGCAAATGAAGGATCAACGTACTATAACAGACAACACAATATGGACACAGAAGGCGTCTGTTAACTGTTAACGCACATTAGTTCGTGATTAGTGTTCGCGTGTTGACAGCAATGTTTTGACACTTGATAATAAGATACACACATCATCAAAATAAACCAACGAAATGACAACATACACCTATGAATAACACGGGTTTCTCGGTATTAATCAACAGAAAAGGCAATGCAATGATGTTGCGTTAACAACAAATCCAGCGACCTGAGTTCAAACAGCTTCGTTAAACTCTGTATAAACTTACCAAACTTCATTATCAGAGTATTTGCGTTAAACAGAGTTAAATTCTTTAATAATCCTGACCATACACCCACCTGCAGAGTCCAAAAGCTGGCTCTAAGTTAGTCGTGTCGGTAACAACTTTATCCAAGCAGACGTTACTCGGCTAGTGCTAGCATTAGCAGCGCTAATTTGAACTGCTGAGCCCCTAAACTTCACAGATCAAAGACAATCCACGATGTAAAATTATATCGCGGATGTTTTCCCCAGTTGCAGAGTGTTATGAAGAGGATTAATGCTATTCACGCGAAAGGATTAAACACTCCACAGCAAACAAAGAAACTGTTAGTAACGGTTAGTTCTAAATTAGCACCAGTTCAAAGCCACGTTCTCATCGTGGAATATGACCCGGAAATCACAGTAAAGGTTAAAAATAAAACTTTTTTCATGAAATGAAATTAAAATAATGTTTCTATCAAAGAGGGATGGAATGGAATAATGGTATGCAATAATATTTTTGCAGTAAAATACATCTAACGTAAGCTTTTTAAACTAAAGAGACAGACTTTGCGTGACCTGCTCATTATAGTTCTATGGACCTGCAACAACAACAACAACAAAGTTGTTCAGTAGACTATGGGGTGTGAAACAAAAACATAAGATATGAGGACCCACAATGGGGACATTTCACTGTAGCAACATAAAGTTCAAGGTAAGCAGAAGAATAGAAACATGCAATGAAAAATAAATAATTAATAAAGAAAAATATAATTTAATCTAACACACTGTGCAAAACTACATAAAACTACATACTCTTATGTCGTATTAATGGCCGTCTATGTAGACATAAAGTTTAATACGATACAATATTAGATAACAAAAATATACTATTATAGAACAAATCGCAAAATATGGGCTTACAAATGATTGGCAATTTTATAATTTCAGTTTAGCCCGGTTTGACCACAGTTCATTCAACAAAAATGTTCACACGATGGCGCTGTGGGCAATGGTTTGTATTGCAGGAAGACGCCGAGCGGAAGTGCGTAACTGTTTTACTACGTCAGCCATTTTGTGGTCTCTGCTAACGGCTAACAGCTGAAACTGCGTGGGGTTTTCTTTTTTGGGTCAATTTTTACTCATAAAATAATTAACCATGGCTATGCAAGCAGCAAAACGAGCCAATGTAAGTATGAGAAGGAAAACTCTACAGTGTGAGCCATGTCGGGATCGTGAGATTGATTGGAAAACGATCAAAACAATCTAGGCGTTTTGTTGTTAGCATAAAACTTAGCCTACATGTAGCGGTGAGAATCAAACCCTAAACGTAAAACTTGTATTATTCAGGATTCATTGATCGACGGGAAGTGCTCGGTCATTGTAATGATAAGTAATTGTAATGTTATTTGAATACAGTAGTTTTAATCTCTTGTTATTTTCAGATCCGATTGCCCCCCGAGGTGAACAGGGTCCTTTACATACGAAACCTGCCATATAAAATCACGGGTGAAGAAATGTACGACATCTTTGGAAAATATGGCCCAATTAGACAAATCCGAACGTGAGTATCTCGCACAAACTGCTGAACCAACTGTGTCTTTAAATCATACCACAACTGCTTTGTTTTTGATATGCTCACTTGCTAGTTTAGTCAGCAGTGTCTATCTTGTTGGTTTGTATACGATAACCACAACACATGTATATTAATCTAATAGTGTGTTTTGACAGTGTAGTTGGATATTGTCAGAACTATGGGGTAATCTGACGTAGACACGGATATGAACCATACAGCTAAGTCTATATGACAGGTTAGACTACACATTTCACTAAAACGTAGTGAACTTGATTATATTTAAGAATTTTACTAAACATTTTGCTTTTTTGTTTGTTTTCGTAATGTTTAAAATGTTACTTCCTGGTTGGACATGGGCAGTAAATATGTTACCTAGCAACCATTTTGAAAACAAGGGCCAAAACCCTTTTAAATTACACAATAGTTATGATTTGACAAATAATAATACCTGATAACACCTTTATTTTGTTGAATGGCCGATTTAAACTGTCAAAGATGTATCAGCTGACTGTAAACTATCTCTTTATTTTCAACTATATGTCACTTTTTGATGACACAGGTGGAGGGATTCCATTTTAGAACTCAGCACTACTTCTTGTAATTTTAAACTTTTATTTTTCAAAATTTCTTCTCAAACTGCAACGTCACAGATGTAAAACTATGATTAATATTTACCACAGGTGCCCTCCCACCAAACTAAGTCAGAAGTTGAAAACCATGACAACCTTTCATATAGACTTTAATCTTAATGAGACATTTTAGGCCTGCCTTATTCTCAAAAATATTAATTTTGAGGCATGCTATATGTTTTCTGAACATTGATTGACCAAAATAATTCAACTTTTTAGAGGAAACACACCTGAAACCAGAGGAACAGCATATGTAGTTTATGAAGACATCTTCGATGCCAAGAACGCCTGCGACCATCTCTCAGGCTTCAATGTCTGTAACAGATACTTAGTGGTGCTGTACTACAATGCAAACAGAGTAAGTTTTTGTTTTATGTGTGATATTAATATTTTATATTTGTTAAGAGACTATAATACAAATATGTAATGAATCTATTTTCTTAACAGGCTTTCCAGAAGATGGACACAAAAAAGAAAGAGGAACAGCTGAAGCTTCTAAAAGAAAAATATGGTATCAACACAGACCCTCCAAAGTAGCTTTATGTAACACTTTCTTGCGATTTTTAACTTCTGTTTTGTACAAATGTTTTTCTTGATTGTAAAACTATTGATTTGGATTTTATTTGGTTTGAAACGCTTTGGTAGGATTTGTTTCTTGTGGCCTGAATTCATGAAGAAAATATCTTACCAGAAAACATTTAATTGCCCTATTGTGTCGTACCTGATTACATATTAAAACAAATAATTGTGCTCTCTCATATCTTGAAAATAAAAACATCAGTCCAAATAAATGTTGTTTTCTAAAGAAAATAATAATAATTATTGTCTCATTTGCTTCTATATATTTGGTTGTTTAGCGTTTTATTGCATGGTGTCCGAATAGTTTGCATTTGCTTGAAGTGATGGGACTTTAAGACGCCAAGACTCAAATCTGTTATTTTGCAAAATAGATTTGAGGAATAGAATTCTTGCAGCATCTTAGAAGAGAGAGAGAGAAATTGAATGTGTCGATACCTTTGACAGTTTTAATTTGTTATAGAAAAAGTTTTACCGACACTGCAGCACCATTGATTACACATTTAGGTTTAGGATATGAATTGGCCAGAACTGTATCATTTGATAGTACCTAACTATGGCCCAATCATTTTGATAGTACCTAACTATGGCCCATTCATTTTTTGTTGTGCAGCAGTGACATCTAGTGGCACAAAGTATCTAGGACGTGCTCATCCGAACAGCCCTTGTACCGCTGATCTGGCCTTAAATCCACTTCTGCAAATAGGGATATGAGGGTGAATCAGTTAATCATTTTGTGATTTTTCAGGTCACAATTTAGCTGTAAGGATAATAAATAATAACACTTTTAAAAGGAAAATAAGTTATTTCAATTCAACCTACACACCCAGAAAGTAAACAACAATTTTCTTTATGTCTATTTAATATTAACTTTACTTTATCATTCAGGACACTTGATTTTGTAAAGCTGGTCAAATATCAGAATAGAATTGCAAGCGTTTCACTGTTGTTGGGACATGGTGTCAATCATTTTGAAATAGCTATCACAATAACTGGAGCACTCAAATTTGAAATTGAGATGTCCCTATCTGCAAATAACTATGAAAGGTCTGGAGGTAGGAGGATAGTGGGAAAGCAAACATAACATTTGGCATTAATAATTATGAAAGACAGACACCGGTCCATTGAGTTCCTTTTAATAGTTTAAATCACAACACAGGGAGTAGTGCAGCCATGTCTTCAGGGACACAATACATGCTACAAAAGAATCCTCGTACACGGTTGCTTATGCTTACGTTTGATACCTTGATCATAATAGCAATATTAATAATAAGAGTAAATAGAAACATTGTCAAAGATGGTTATGTGAAGAAGCTCAGGGAGAAGACAGGATGGCATATTTTATTGCAATATTAATCATTTTGTCAAGCTCTCACCTTTGTAACCTTTAAGCGTCAACTCTGGAAACATGCTAGATGTTAAAAAATACCTGGAACTACTACACTCCACTGAACTTCTCTACATTTTGACGTATAATGAGGCGCAGGAGTAAAAAAGTACAAAAAGGCGGATTGAAAGACGGGTTGGGTGGCAGAACTGTCAGACCCGCTAAACGCATGGCTTAACAAATCACGTCTCGACTTATATAACTTTCTGGCACTTTACTGAAACAACACAAAAGATGAAACTCAAATGTTGCCCTCTTCTCCTTCCAGCGTCACTTTTACTAACTCAGATATGCAACCTGCAAGTTCACAAAAGGGATGTGGTGATGACAAAACTAAAACTCAGTGCTGTGAATATGCTGCCCAAGGTGAAGTCACAACAGCAATACAAAAATAAAATACAATCAGGAAAATTCTGAAGCAGGACAAAAATGTCAGCTAGCAAAAGGTCAAAAAAAAAAAAATACAACCAAACAAAATACCTACGAGAATCATTACACATTGCCAAGCATAAAATAAAAATGTAAACATAACCAATTTTGAAATACAAGTGCAGAGACAGATGTACTTTACAGGCCAAAATGGTAAAATAAAAATGAAATTAGCAAAATGATTAATAAGCGCCAAATATGAAACAAAACATCACAATTTTATAAGAAAAAAAAAAAACAAAATAAATGAAACAACTTCGAGGATTACAAAAACAACAATTCTAATTTCTCACTTGTTTTCATCATTTGTTGCTGTGACTTTTCTTTCTGGGCCACCATACTCAGTTTTGAATTTTATAAAACTTGCGCAGCTAGCATATAATATATCCTTATCACTTGCCTCCAGCGTTTTTTGAAATTTTGTTTTATAGTAGCTCTCTTAGGATACTCCACATTCTTCATATTTGAAAAGACATAATAGTAGTGTGCATAAATGGGGCGGGTTTTTAAAGATACCACGGGTAATATACGAGGAAACATGCTTCAACAGTTAAAGCAGTCAAAAACGAAGTCTGGACAAGTACGTTACATCCCAATAGACAATACTAGATGGATTTACCGCTGCGCCGCTTTGATAAGGCTTTTTGTCTTAGAGATCTTACAGGATGCAACAACAAGGAGGTATTTTAAGGCAGAACCTATTGGCATGCAAATTAACTACGAATACATTTCTTTACGAACAGTACAAGCATGTTTCAGATTCCTGTTTGATCTAGAGCTAATATTTGACACAATGGTTTTCAATCGGAGGCTGATACATTATTATTATTATTATTATAATCATTATTATTATTATTGTTGTTGGTATAAGAATTTGGTTTGGTTGCGAATGAAACACACAGCTAGCATTGGTAAACTCGTAACGGTAAATAGCGGGGATTTGAACGTCGCGCAAGCTCCGGTAGAATGTTATGGAAAATACTTTGCACACTTCACATTTTGGCAGTTACTCTTTAAATAATTTAAATATATATACTCATATTTATAGATCTATATATATATTATTGTGCAAGGTGTGTCCTGTTGTGTGGTTTGTGTGTGGTCTGCACACGCACACTGAGTTTATGTTGTGTATTGTAGATCTTTTTAGAGCATAAACATTCTCATGCACACGAGTGTTTCAACACAAGAAGCAGATTCGTTGAAAGGTAGTCCAAGCATATTTTTTTCAGTGGAAATAGCTGCAGATTGGATGGAGATGGTTTGTCAGTGCAGTCCATGGAGGCAGGCGGGGCCCTTATTTCTGGAGGTCGCACTGCAGCAGTAGTACGATGGACGGGTCGCTCTTAGCCGCCTCCTTGAACTCCTCCAGTGAGATCTGGTCGTCGTTGTTCTT
This sequence comes from Rhinogobius similis, assembly GCA_019453435.1. Taxonomy (NCBI): domain Eukaryota; kingdom Metazoa; phylum Chordata; class Actinopteri; order Gobiiformes; family Gobiidae; genus Rhinogobius; species Rhinogobius similis. The sequence goes on from CM033620.1 coordinate 19,161,682, forward strand.
GTCCATCTTGGAGAAGATCCTGTCCACTCTCTGCTCAGGCGTCAGACCGTCCTCGTTCATCTTCATCATGATCACCGTGCCCACCATCTTGTAGATTGCCTGGAGACAAGAAGAAAGGTTTCATGACGCAACCTACACTGCACTGCACTTAAAAAACCAGCTCTCTATGAATGATCCTTCTTTTCTTCATGGGGATGTTGTTGTTTTGCCTGGAATATTCCACAGAATGCATAAAACATATTTATCTCTATGGGGACAAGCATTCAGGTATTCTTTTGGCAATAAAATACTATAAAATAGAGTTTCTACCATCCTGTGAAACGTTCTAGCCAAACCAATAACATTTTCATGAGACAAACGTGACGGACCGTCACCAGAAAAGTTACATAATGCACCTTTAAATAGTGCCTTTCAAGCACCATTCATTGCGTTATTGTACATTGTTATTTGCTACGGCATCATCAATCACAGAGTTGCTTGAACAAAATCATTCACATTCAAGGACAGTATATCAGTTACCCAGAAATACAAGTACGAGTTCATCTGACAATGTCCTCATACCTCAATGATCTCGAGCATCTCCACTCGTGTGATCTTGCCATCTCCGTCCAGGTCGTACATATTGAAGGCCCAGTTAAGTTTCTGCTCGAAGCTCCCTCTGGAGGTGATTGACAGAGCGCAGATGAACTCTCTGAAGTCAATGGTGCCGTCTCCGTTCTTATCAAAGGTCCTGAAGGCGTGCTGAGCGAACTTGGATGCATCGCCGTATGGGAAGAACTGTTGAAACAAGAGAAAACAGTATTACATTAGAGTTAGCATTTCAATCAGTAGACAATCAATCAATCAATCAAACTTTATTTATATAGCGCTTTTCATACATAAAATGTAACACAAAGTGCTTACAGTAGTCACCAATAAGCTGGGAGATATGGCAAAAAATTAACCACATCATTTTCCCTCATATTGATAGATTTTATTTTATTTTGTCCTATGTTCATGAACATAAACAAGAGAGAACATAAACCGAAAGAACAATCAGTCACAATACAATACGAAAAAAAGTTATATTTCTTCCATCAAAGTCTTAACTCTACTCTAAACCACAAAATTTTACTGAAGGAGGTTTGGCTGTAGACCTCTCAATACAAAACCTCCTAATCATGCTGCATAACACTGACGCTGAGACAAGACTGAATCTCGATCTCAGTTGAAATTTGTTTAATTGCCCAACCCAAGTCGCATGTGTAAGTGAGCAGTGAGCAGAACAGTGGAATATACCTGACCTAGACTGTCTTAGTTCAACGCTATATGTCCCGCAAAATAAGGACAAAGCTAAACCAAGATTACACCAGGATGAATGAATCACACATTATTATTGGTCCCAAAAACAGGGAGAAAACTTAGAGGGGCCACTCCTTCTCTGTCGTTGGTCCAAAACTGTGGAAGGTGCTGCCCCTGCACCTCAGATAGGTCACTCTCTGTGCTGAGCTGAGTCAACTCTTAAGACTTATCGTTTCTCTTTTGTTTTTATTGAAATGTTGACTTTTATAGTGTACAGTGTATTTTGTTTTTATTTCTGTATCCATTTCATCATTGTGTTTTATTAATGTTGTTGTATACTGCACTCTGCTCAAATGTGTCGTGTTTAAAGTGCAATAGAAATAAATCTGGACTGGATTGAAAACTAGGACAAACAGATTCAAACCAGGACTGAATCAGAACAAAAGACTCGACCAAAGACTAAGCCAGGGATTAACTATATAGTCCCTAAACTAACTGGAAATAGACAACAAAAGACAACTGAACGCTACCACATGGCAACAGTTTTTGAATCACTCAAACGTGAATGTAATGCAAAAAAAAATCTGTAGTCTTTAATACAGAAGATGGTTTGGATTCACATCTAACAGAATTCAGATTTGTCTTAATTTCTTAATACTGCATATATTGGCCCTATCACTATGATGCAAATGTAGTCTTTACTATTTACCTACTGTGACCTTCAGAGGATTAGTACGCCCTCCCTGATCACCTCGAACATTTTGTTGCCTGCAGACTTCCTTCAAAGAGAATCCGCTTCTAAAAATACACCAAAATTTTTAGCTCAGTCTGTATTGATCCCTGAAGGAAAGCTCTTCTTCTCTAAGGACTTTGTCAGAAGGTCAGCGCTGCATGTTTCAGTCTCATTACTTGGGAAAAATGCACAAAAACCTGTCATATCACTTCCACAGACCTGTAGGCATGTGCTACTTCTGTAATAGTTGTTTACAGAAAAGAGAAATTTAGTGTCCAGACATCCTTGAAGAACTGAGGAGCCTTTTAATACATTATTAGTCATTAATTTGACCAATTGATATTTATTATAGCAGCGTTTTTAATCTTCTGTTTGAACATGAATTTGAGATGAAACCTAAATGGTATCATAAATCAATATTTAATGCTCAAAACATTTTGCAAGAATTGATTATGTCTGACTTTGTATGACTTTAGTCAAAGTCAAAGTAAACAGAACAAAACAAAACAAGTGCTTCAAGTGAAAGTTTAATTGATTTAATTTGAACTGTTTATTTAGAAGGTTGTGGTTAGGGCAGCACAAAAGATTACAAAAATATTGATACTGCAACATTGGCTAAGAGTAATTAACATAGCAAGAAACTAAACCTACAACAGCACAGGGTTCTCCATCCGATAGAAATGTGCAGTTTTTGAAATGTAAAAATATAAAAGTGGCACATTTTAAGTCATGATTTCGCTTGATATGTTTTGTTTTGGGCCTAGATTTGTTTGTGTTTAGAGTCAGATGTCTGACACTATTAAGGCATATACTCTTGTTCTCATTTGACCTAATTGTGTCAAAAAGTTTATTCAAAAAACATATTAATACTAAACATAGTTATTGAATATTGTATCTTTTTTTCAGGTTGTGGGCATTCGGTTGACCTTTCTCCTGTTACTCAAGACACAATGGGTAATTGTAAGTGTCACTGTCCACAAGTATTCTCTATTAACCTAAGCATTTGACCAAGAAGACACTCACACAGATTTAAAGGTGCACCATGTAACTTTTCTGGCGGAGCGTCAGCCACAAATCTCACTGTACAATATGCATTGCGTTGTTGCATAATAATCTGTGCTTTATAAACCGTCTAAGTGTGTTGTGCCCGCCTTTGCGTGTCACCAGACTGACCCTCTTGGTTAATGTACTGACTGAACACACAGTCACCAGGTCCAGCCGAGAGCCCCGCGGGATGCTGGGAGGCTGAGTAATTTGTCATGACCTTGCACTTGACCTCTGATGGAAGCAGTGAGGTCTGGGTAATCCAAGCTGAGCTAAAGCTGCTCTGTGAAGATCTGTGTAAACAAATGAGAGGTTTTTGAAGTATGGCGTTCATGAAGAAAAACAACCGAGGGTTAAATAGTACTTAAACTAATCTGAACGATTGTATTTTTTTAGCATTACTTTGAGCATCATGCAGGGATTGAACAGTCATTCACTCATACATCTTCTTCAGAACCAACAAACAACGTCCGAAAAACATGATTGCATCCTGAAGTTGAGTTTTTACAATAGCACTACACTAAATCTACTAAATCTAACAGTATTTAATCCTCCAGGAAGTTTCTCCCGACTATGAACCTGGCTCACCCCCTGAAGCTGACTCCGTTTGCACTGCACTGCGATTGCCCACTGCTACAAACTGTTTTCCCCAGCAACAGTGAAGGATGAGTCAAATGGAGAAGAAAGAACTCCTTAGGACACAACGATATACTTTAACTACGCATTTCTTACAAGCTAGCCATCTATCCAAGTTAAGATCAGGGGCGTCTCGAGTGAGTGGCCAAGAGGGGCTCAGGTCACCCCAGATATTTGATTGGCCAACCCAGGCGCCCCTCCACACAGAGAGGCTGATGCAGTATATTGAAGCAAATAACTATTTTTGTTTAATTTTACTAACGACATTGCACAAAATAATACCAAAAAAAGGGAAATAGTAGAGGTGGCAATACATCAACATTTTTATTATACGTATCTTGAATGTTGTTTTGAAGATATGCAAAATTTTAGTGTTGAGTACATGAGTGTTTTTAACTTCTTAACTTATAAAGATATATGGTTTATATTCCTGGACTTATATCATTATCATTGATCAGTTTTACAAACATGTCATGTTTGTCTGATAGTTAACCTTCAACTAATACATTTAAAGTAGACCTAAGTAACAATTGTCCCTTATTAAACGTCTTTGTAAGTCCGTGTGGTAGTTGTGAAGGTATTTTCGGGCGTTTGAAGCCCCTGTTGTCGCCCCCTGCTGTCTCTGCGCGGAAAACTAGCCATGCAACTTTCTGACGTCAACCCGAAGATAACTCTCCTAGGAAACCTTGGCTCTCTTTCTTTATATTTAGCGACAGGAAATGTTTTTGTATATGATTGTACTTCCTTATTTCAATAAAAAGGAAGGGAAACAAAAGGGAGTCTATTTACTGACAGTGTATTTTCACAAGAGACCTGCAGGGGGAGCTCTGTCACTGTTACTTAGTTCTGCTTTAAAGACATGTTTTAACACATTTCTGTTGGATTTACAAAATATTGTCTGACTATCGTTATCGGGATAACCACAAAAAACATCAATATTCCTAATTATGATTGTATTTTTATTATCTTATTTATTGCCAAAATTATGAAATTTAAGCGTGACTTGGAAGCCACCCTTTGGCCACCTCAGTGAAAAAGTCTGGACACACCCCTGGTCAAGGTTATCGTATATTTTTCCTTCCCAAGATTCTCTTGTCACCAGAGTCTTTTTCTGCATGTCATGGATAAACTCAACAAGGACACTTCTTAAGCTGGCGAGCAAAAGCATGAGCACGCACAATCTGTCTGAAGTCACCTTAGAGCAATGAAACAAAGCTAAATGACATGGAAAGGAAACATATGGACTGGAGTTAGTGAGTCAGCTACTATTGCCTCGTGCTCATATGCAAAACTGACCCGTCCAAGGCGATTCCCCTGCAGTGCATTACCATCAAAGTGCAGTGAGAAGGGGGGGAAAGGTTGGAAGCAGTTGGAAAGGGAAATGGGAGAGCTGAGAAAGTGACGCAAAAAGGTTTAAGAAAAGAAAGCATGACCTGCCAAGTTACGAAACAGTTTGTTATGTAAAAACCCAAACAGGGAAGTGGGACAGAGGCGAGACTGTGAAATGTGCAAGTTTTGTAGCTTATTTTTGTCTTGGCAAACAAAAGAAACAAGGCTTTTCTCACTAGATGGCAGTGGTACGCCATCAAGACAAAAAAGGAAATGTCTTAGAGGGGAGAGTGCTAAAATGTACACAGTACGTCATTGTTTAATGTTTAGCGTTATATTGTTAACACAATCAATCAATTCTTGTATAGTATAAAAGGCATTTTTATATAACAGGCAGTGTAGGCAGGCAAAAAATATCATGTTAAACAACAGATTGACACACGGTGAGCACTAAGCCCCAAAATCCTTCAATGCGATTGTGACAAATAACACTCTTCTTTATAAATCCCAAATAATTCTAGGTTGTTGTTTTTGTTTTGGTTTTTTTGTAATTAGCATGTAGTCTTACACTAGTTTTGATATAGATACCGATCAAGATTCTTGTCTATTTTCATTTAATTATTTATCTATTATTTATCTATTTATGATTTTTTTTAAGCAAGTATCCAGTTTTGACACTAGATTTATTAATCAATAGTTTTAGCAATCAATTAGTATTATTTACATTTTTATGGCCTACAAATTCCTTTTTTTTCTTTGTAGGCTTTATTTGACAGAGTATAGCGTGAAAAGGACAAGACTGCAGAATAATTGCAGCACATTGTCAAGAACTCGATTCAAACTCACAGCGCTGCCACCTGCCCCTTATGTGCTACCCACCCGACCACACGCTGGTTGAAGACTTCTTTCAACCTTCTTTTAATGATATTCATTAAATATGCAACACAGCGCAGGATTTGATAAAAGATGTTTGGGACCTTGGAACGTGACTTTGAAGCTGTAAAAAATGATGCTGTTTTGAACCACAACAAAGCTGTCAAACTCTTTATCCCTTTTCCCCGCTGGAATAAAACTTGTTAAGGTTTCCATTAAGTCTCCCCTGATGTGACCCCTGCTCTCTGTTACGGCAGTTAGAGTTGCCTGTTTGTATGAGCCCATCAAAGGACCGGCCCAGTGCCAGGCGGATGATGTCCAGACTGCCAGGCACAGCTGTTGTAATGCAAGTTAATGTCCGTGTGTCCGTGTGCAGCGTTTGTCCGTGTCTTCTGTGTGTCCTGTCTGCGGCTGGCACTCGCGCAGGACTGGAGATGTTAAGTGGAACATAAAAGCTCGGCTAATCAGCTGCAATATGGCACTGGTGCTGCTCCAGGCCTGAAAGAACAGAGCATTTTAAAGAGAAGGAGGTCTGACGATGCATAAGGGTTTAGTGTCAGTACTTTTTTCGTAACAGGTATAATAGGGCTGCTAGATTGTGAGGGAAATCATGATTAGTTTGGCCATAATTCAAGTCACTGTTAATAACAATTACTTATGTACTGTCAAAAATGAACATGCAGGAAGATTTGTAGATTGGACGAATGGGGTAGAATGAGTGCCCATATAACAATTTTTTAATCTATTGGAGCAATAACTGTAATCTCATGTCAAATTGGAATAACTGTCAAGCAATGTGTGACATTATCAACTGCAACGTTTTTCATTTCACAGTGATCCAACACAACTCACCATAACAGCCAATTTATACAACAGTCATTTGTATCTATTCTATTCTCAGCACAATAATTTTCCCAAAATTGTTCAGCCTTATTGTGCCCCCACATATTACAGTAGATCTCTCTTGTGAAATCTCAATAGGACCTCCTGCTTAAATAAAGGTAAAATACATTTAAAATATATATATAACCAGGAATGCAACGGAACTAACCATTATATAGTCGACTAAGCAATATTTTCTGTGGTTGAACGCCATAATACAGAATGCTTCTCGAGGGCATATTTACAAAGAAAGAGAACTACAGTATATTTTTCAATTTGGATTTAATAATGTCATGTAGTATTATTAAAACCGATTGCGTTCACGTGACATACACATGAAGCAGAAACTGGCATAAAGTTCAACATCTTTGTCAGCATGAATAAACAAAAGTGAATTTTTTTTTCACAATAGACTCAGAAAGAGGTGCCATTATTCAACACCAAAGACGTGATTGTTGTCAGTTGAAAGGACTATAGGCTATGAGATTATTATTTCAGGTTGTGTAGCCAGTCCAGCCGATCCAAAACAAATAATGATACGGTTCAAAGTTTGAGGTTTTCTATTTTGGGTATGTCTTCCTAAAACAGTAAGTGTCCCATAGAGTTACACTGGCCCTTGCCCACCATGAGATCATCAAATTCTACAACGTGAATGCAACTTATAGTCAACGTCTTGTATAAAATAGCTGATTGGTCACGGAAAGTTATTTCAATTAATCGCCGCAGCCCATTTATGCACCATCATCCACAACACTCAACACAAATCACAAGATCCCAGCCAGTGACTTCTTAGTGCTGCACAATATGTCCGCTCTCTAATAGAAGCGAGATGAACTGCTAAGCCACGTCACACATCTCACGGCTTATGAGCTCAGATGGGTCAGGACTTAATGGGGCCCAGCAGATTTATTTACAGTGCGGCTGATCTGGGACTGGTTTGCATGGTCGCATATTGCATGTAACTGGATTATGAAGAGTTGAGTGGTCGGACACATGTCAGAAAGCTCTCGCCGACCTTTAGGAAGAGCAAACACTCAATATGGAAATGTCACGGCTCTCTCAGGGCCACACACAGTCTGAATGGTGATGGAGGATTTGATAAAGCATCTATTAATAGAGAGAGTAAAGCTTGGACGTATTTGATCTAATACATGATTTCTTTATGAAGCGTTGAAGTAATAATGGATAGGGCACTGGGTATAGGCCTATAGAAGGCTATATTCATTTGTATCCATGTCTACGGAGTGGCTGGAACACTGGCAAACTTTTGTTTTTTGAGTAAAACTTTTTTTTTTTACATATCTTGAAAGATTTTTACCAACTAAGAAGAAGTGCAGCTTGTGCAGTTCAAAGCATAGAAGTTAAAGGAGATATATTATATAAATCCCGTTACAACAGTGTTTCCTCATCGTTAGTTTACTCAAAGTTATATTTTGATTGATTGCTGCATGTTTGATTAATCCTGTACTGTCCTTCAACTGAAGCTCAACTGCTCAAAAAATCCCTGCCCACATTCCTGTACTTAGTTATGATAATCTGTAAAACAAGACTTCAAGTGATACTTTTAGGAATCTAAAATGTCATGTAACCACTTTTCAACATGCTCAGCCTGGAGTCCACAGCCAATCCTTTGTCAACAAAAATATAGTTTGTTGTGTCATGGAATTATGATTTAAAGCAACATTTATCAGTTTTTAAGAAGAAAAAATGTGAGTGGGAATGGTGATTGATCAACATGAGAAAAACGGTGCCTTATCACCAGCTACAACTATCATTCATATCAAACATGGTCTTGAGAGCTGATAGACTTTAAATGTAATGAAAGGTCTCTCCCTGTGTCCCTCCTCCTCCCACTACAGCTGTGTGGAAGAGACAAACTGCAGACGACGCCCTGTGATGTGTCCCAATGACCCCGGGGTGCTCCATAATCCACCCATCAGTCACTCTTCCATTAAACCTGTTCTACACCACTGCCCCGCATCATGCTTCTGTCCGGAGCATGTCCCCTTTCTGCTGACACCGTCCCATTCACAACAAAGGACACATTTTAGACAGCATAGGTTTAGCCGAAGGGCACTCACGCAGAAACAAGCTCGCGAACAAGCAAAGCAAAATTTTACAGAAATGTAAACTCTAGTGCTGTTACTACAAAATGTTATTATTCAAGCAAAACTATGAAGTAATTATCCAAGAAATGTATTTGGGGAAACTACTATTCAAGTACAAGTAATAATACGTAATTTGAAGTTATTAAAATTTGTTATATATTGTTAATTTGTTATTGTTATTTGTTTGAAGTTAATAAAACATACACAAAATCTTGTATTTTCAAAGTATATGAGGCTTGGGTCAGTTATTATTGTCAACGTAATGATTGTGTCACTTGTAGATTTTCTCAAAGTGAGAAGTGTACCATTGTTGTACTGTAAACTATATTATTTAAGTATGGTGTCTGATAACTACTCAGAGAAGTGTGATTCCATAACAAAGTCATGTAAATGTACTTGAGTAAAGGTAACTGCTAAGGACAAAGAAGCGACAACAATGAAAGTACAAGACATTCTACAAAAGCAAAGTCTAGCACTGGTTCTGTTGTTTGCACATCCTGATTAATTTTCTCTTGCAAAAAAGGCAATCCAAGCAAGTAAACAATCTGGTCTAAAACCTTGAAACAAAGTGATATGAGTCAAATCCCTGTTCAGATTAGCAGTGAAGTCAAAATATAAAATATAAAAAGATGAGAATAGATATATATACAAAACAAAATGTAAACGTACAACTGCATTCTTGTACAGTGGTAGAAAGTAATGAAGTACAAAAGTGAATGTACTGTACTTAAGTCAATTTCACAGTGGATACTTTTTACTTTTACTTTTACACATACTACTTACTACATTTGAGAGCATGTATCAGTACTTTCTACTCCACTACATTTTTTAAACAAACAAAAAGTAAAAAGTACTTCTCATATGGTTTGAGGAGTTATATTTAGCACATCACATAAGGTTTGAGTTCAAGTCCTGGCCTTGAGCAAACAAAAATATACATATAAAGTTCCATTGACTAAAATATCTTATCACCATATTTCACTCTTTAATAATTATGAAAAATCTGTGTAATACAGACAAATACTTTTTACTCTAGAAGTGTACTCAATACTTTTAAATGTGTCCTGTATCTGTACTTTTACTTCAGTAGCAAATTGAGTACTTCTTCCACCACTGGCCCTGTAAAATATTGATTTACTACAATCCACAGACTTTGGCATTAATGAAGAATTATAAATGTATGTATTATTCTCTCAATCTCAAACAATCAAAAACCCATACGTTATTTTGCCGTTTCTAGTTTTTCAGCAGAGCAAGTAAATAGCACTTTATAATTCATACATCTGTTTGCTAGCCAACATAAAAAAAACAACTTGACAGCACCAACAAGCATCGATTATGGTCGAGCGAGGCGCACCGGATTAGGATAACTTTAGAGAAACGGCACGGCAGGCATTTATAAGACATCATTCAGGATCCGTGGTATTTGCTGTGTGTTTGTGAGAGCGATTACATAAACGCCAGGCTGATCTGAGCTGGAGCTGCTGCTGCTCTGAGCCTCCGGGCCTGCACACAAACAATACAGTCTGCTCCGGAAAATGCATTTTAATCACGCTCTTGTTACTATTAGATAAGGCTTGGCTGTATGCGACAAAAGCAATGCCAGAACTGTACATCAAATATGGATGATGAAACAAAGCTTATAAATAATGTTTAAAATCCCTCTATAATGCTAAATTATTCTCTTGTTAATGAACATTTGAGAGAAAGGGAAAACTAATATTAATTTCCCCGGCAACTAAAGATGCAAATAGGGAATTTATTCACCTAGTAACCAAAAAACTGTTTAAAATCTGTAGCAGAAGGTGAGGAATGGAAGAATCTAAGCTGGGGGTTGTGGGTTCAATCCCCCAGACAGTCAATTCGCAATCTCTCAAAGGGAATAGTTTGTTCAAGCTTCAATCTACTGTACAAAAAATGACAGAACAATACAAGTCATGCTAGTCATGAGGTTCATTTGGTCGTGGTGATAATTTATTGAAAAGTTAGTTCATCTGTCAGTTTCGACCGCTTGTTCAGAGAGTCACGTGATGCTGCTGTGATGTCAGCGTCACGTATCTTGTCAGCTGATTTACACCGGTTTTGGCGCTGTTTTTCCACAAGTAGAGGCAGGATGACAGTGGGTGGATTAAAGAGGCAATTGAAATACAGAAACATACCCAAGGGATGATAAACCGGGACGATGGGGCCTTTTTACCTCCTATTGCTGTTGATTGACAATGACTTTTGGATAAAAGTCGAAACGTCTCGATCTTCAAACAGCGTCCGGATGACAACCCCCGAAACCCTTTCTACTCCTATTGCTGTCTTATAGAAGTTGGACTGCGGATGGCGCTGTCGATCTGCCTCTACCACGAGGAAGACAGCACCAAAACCTGAGTAAATCAGCCGACAAGACAAGTCACAGCAACATTATGTGACACTCTGAAGATGAAAAACAAACAAACTCCGATCTGAAAGTAAAAGTTAAATAAAATAAGTTCTTGATATTAATATTATCATTATAATGTCAAGATATCAAGATAATTCAGTTACAGTGGGTCACAGTGACAATGACACGGGGTCACATAAAAATTATAACTGACAAATTTAGAGGAAAAAATGACGTCTCTTTTGTTCCATTACACCAAAATAACAAAGCCAAGGCAAAGTGCTTTTTGTCAGACTTTTTTCATTTTATTATCAATCAGAAAGTTTTTTATAAGGCTGCTATGAATGAAGGATTTTACCATGACAGCAAGAACTGAATTTCAACTGAACCGAATTTAAACTTCAGTTCAACATTTTGGCAAGCTGAAAATGTCAGTAAAGCAGACATCTCAGTTCACTTAAATGTCTTTAAATCAGTATCATACATTTAGTTACCAACAGTTTGGTGGTCATATACAGCAACGACAGAAAATGCAGGGCTACAACAAGTTAACTTCTATAATCCAAGTAAAATGATTATGATTAGCCTGAATAAGAACAAAACAGGCTTAAGACTCTCATGTTTGTTTGGATTTGGAGACACAATCAAAGACGTTCTTATCACCATGACGCTTTACTCCGTCTGCACTGGAGTAATCAGACCACAATGCGAGGTTCCTGACCTGTGTTTGTGGTCAAGGTCGCTCAGATTGGATCCTGAGAGATGAACATTTGACTCAGGAGGGCTCAAACAATGATAATTACATCTCTGATCTAACAATACGTAATGTTAAGAAATAATTTAGGGCAGTCCCATTAGTTTCCCAGTGGCCCCCTGCAGTCTATAATTCTCCAACATAATCTACAAACAACCTGGACTATACAATGACATCATAAAATCACAATTTTTTGCCCATTGGATTATTGTAAACATTTAAAAGTGACTATAGTGAAGAAAAAATGTCTGCTTAAAGGTAATCTATAGGCAATACGTGACATTTATTAATTATATGAGATTTAATTATTCAGATGAAAATGATTAGTACCAAGATAATCTTCCTGGGAATCTGTCTGAAATGCATCTGCACAAAAAGAAGCAAGCGGTAAACCAGCTCAACAGTAGGGGGCAGTGTTGAGTGGAGAATACAATGCAGAAAAGAGCAGCTCTTGGCACTAAAGAGGAGAGGGGGGAAAAAAGAAAATGATTGCATCAAGCATTCGCCTAAGAGACAGGGTCTAAAACCATCCATTTAATTATCAATGACATACATCTGCAATAAAATACAATATGCATTTTACTGATTATAATCAGATAGAAGCATCAAAATCTTGAGACAATTGAACAGATGAAAATGAATTCAATAATGAAAATTATACAGCCTATTAGTGAGAGAACAGATACATGGCCTATAACTAACTGCATCTTATGAACATGTCATTGCTTCAACTTAAATCTTCCGCTTTGCAAACCTAATAATGACAAAGGATATTATACCAAGCATATTCCAGGAAATTGCTCTACATTTTAGCATGATCAGAGATTATAGACTCATATAAATACGGCCTGAAGATATATGAGTCTGAGTTTGCCAGTTTGACCCAAAGGCAATCCTCTCTTTATGCTTCACATGATGGACTTCAAACTGCAGAGACTTCCTGCGTTATCGGAGCTTAGCAGCGGAGCGTCCGGCGCAGGTCTCTAAGTGCTCACTGGATAAGCCTTTGCCAGTTTGAAGTTTGTGAGGAAACCTTTTTGGTCAGCATGTCTTCCACTTAGAAAGAGCAGAAAGGACTAAATGAGTGAAATATTGCATCCGGTCTGTAGGAAAAAGCAGCCAATCCACTCTCTGTAGCATCTGCTTTGTAACTGCATTATTGTAAAAGTGCGCAGGCCCGGTACTGAGGTAGTGTCCACATTCAGTTTGTGCACGGTGCCATGTCAAGAAAAACGCTGGACCAGATGCTGACATTTGTGGATCCCAAAGTAACTTCCATCTGAATAGAGCTCTGGACATCTCCACAGTTTTGTCTGCAGACGGAAACCACTATCCTTGAGCAAGCTTTCAGAATTTACTCAAGGCTATTTTAGTTTTTTTATTTGAGTTTGAATAGTTTGGGCTCTGGCTTTCATCTGCAAGTCGCCCGTATGTGAGTTTTTCAACCATTTCCATTGCTCTCATTTTTACCGCCTGGAAGGAAGGAAGACTTGTTTGAATGTTGGAAGAACTGCAGCAGCAAAGTGCGTCCCGCTACAAGCTGTTATGGCAGCTCGCTACACTCACACTGAATGCTGCGCTAATACTTGGAGACATAGACTGGCTTACATTCATTGCTTCAGATTTTGGGCATATTCTGGAAATGCACAGTCTTTGGACTTAGTAGTTACTCATACAGTCCCGATCAACAGTTCAAGACGAGTTGAACAAATGGCAAAAGTCATACTGTGCATGGTTGAATCTCAACAAGGTTCCACATGGAGTTTAAATATGCAACAAGAAATATATGAACTTAGAAATACTTAATAACTCAATAGATGCGTTCAATTCACAATAGTAACAAGAAGTAGCATTGTGTAAATGGGCAAGACACCTCAACATAAACTAAATGGTAATTTTCTCCATCATTGTTACTGACTCTTTATGAATAATGGATAAAAACCTAATGTAGATTTAGTTCACTATAAGCAGAATTCATGACAGCGTTAAACACACATCATAATGTCCTTATTTTGTCAAAACCTTATTTTCAAACTAGTATAAACAATGACCTGATATGCATTGACTGATTGTATTTGTGTTACATTTCTGTTTGTGAGTACTTCCATTAAAACCTTGTCTGGCTCTTAAAATAATCATTACCGAAGTGGAAGTCTATAGGGATTTCCAATAGAAATGCATTTAATTTAACAACTTCGCTTGTGGTGTTTTTTCCAATCAATGCCGTTGTATTGTGGTCGGACAGCAATTATGTGGGTGCGAGGCATTTGAAAACCAATCTCCCTGAACTGAATGTATTATTTTGACAGTCTATTATCACGTATTGCACCCTCGGGTATGTGCATGACCACAAATTAATTTGCCATGTTTTGTCCACAGTAAATTACTACCCAATCTGAGCAACAACAAAAGCTATAAAACTGTTGAGTGTCATCTTTGGCCCGGAGAATTCGATTGCTCTCAGAACACTGTTAGCTTTTAGCTGCCAGTGCCATCTTGTTTCTTGTACTTTAGCACTTAAGACTTTGATTGTGTTAAGCTGCTCCTTAGCGCACAGACGACGCCGACACAGCGCAGAGGACGAGGGCCTGCCAAGGAGAATGTGCTCACCAGAGGGATTAAAGTCAACAAAAGAATGCTAAATGTGGAGGGTGACAATGAAGAAACTTGATATTGAGTTTAAAATCTTGATTTAAAAGACCATTCTAGTTTCTTTCTTTGTGTAATGGGTTACCACAACAAATAATTTAACCTAATAAATCTGAAGATGGTTTGCTGCTCTGTGATCATCCAATTCTCCTGACAGGTTGACAATAAAGTACTATACCTCAATTTTGAACATGGACAACATAAACCAAGACATATTACAAAGACGATCACAAATATCAAAATATTGGTAAAGACAAAGACATTTTTAGTTTTGCAGCTCACTCCAATTTTCTTCAAACCATTAACTAACTATTCTGAATAATGCCTGCAAAGAAGCTTCTAATGAACACAATGAAATCAAAGATCGGCTGAATCCAAGCAACACAAGGGAATTAAACTATGCAACAAGATTAGAAGGACCCCACTGGAGATACAGAAACAGTAGCTAAACTAATTTAGTCTGTATTCAATGCTCTGAATGCAGGGAACTGACGTATTGAATGCATTGCTTTTCAATGCAAAACTATTGAATCTTAGACCAGTTATAGCATTGTGTAGATTCTAACCAGCCATTAAGTCTAACTATATGCAATTTCCTCGGGCTGCAAACATTTCACAGGTCAAACTAATTAAGATGCTGCGATTCGGGCAGGTCATTGTTTGGTGTCATAGCGGTTTGAACCCTCGTTAACCATTTAGAGGTGCCCTTCACATGAAAAACGCCATAATTACACTCTGCATAGACACATTTCTACTTGAGCATTTGCCCGCTATAATCACAGCCTATAGAGAGGTTTCAGGGGGTGTCATAATTGCCCTATCATCTTACTTTGGAGAGCTCTAAACTTCCTCCACCAGCAGACTGTTGATTAATAATTCAATCGGATACGGGCATCACAAAGAGCCAGCCAGAGAGTTTATGTCATCTCTAAATCGATATCTAGAAAATTATGTAAGCCACTATGCCAAATATCAGAAAACAGGAAAGATAATTTCAAAAAAGTAAATGCTTTTGGCATTTTAACAATAGAGCAGAAAAATCACATTGGATGATACCAAAGAAATACAATCAAAACAAATGATATTCTAGATATAGAGGAGTGAAGGGGCAGCAGAATGTAGATGTAGAGTAATCACGTTACCACTGATCTGATACTCCTTAGTCCAAGATGGCGCCACTCACGGATGCCCTGGCGTTTTGGTGAGCTATTTGCACTGCCAATTTGAACTACTGTACATTTCTGTATTTAGTCTAGTCTATCTTAGTCTATTCTATTTTTATTTTATTTTATTCTTAATATATATATATATATATATATATATATATATATATATATATATATATATATATATATAAAATTCCCTGCTCACCCTCCTGGGTGGTCACATCCATCTCTGAGCTCGGGTCCTCTACCAGAGGCCAGGGAGCTTGAGGGTTCGGCGCAGTATCTTAGCTGTTCCTAGCACTGCGCTCTTCTGGACTGAGATGTCTGATGTTCCTCCAGGGATCTGTTGTAACCACTCCTCCAGTTTGGGGGTCACTGCCCCAAGTGCTCCGATCACCACGGGCACCACCTTGGCCTTCACCTTCCAGGCCTTCTCCAGCTCTTCTCTGAGCCCTTGGTATTTCTCCAGTTTCTCATGTTCCTTTCTCCTGATGTTGCCATCACTTGGTATCGCCACATCAACCACAACGGCCTTCCTCTGCTCTTTATCCACCACCACGATGTCTGGTTGGTTTGCCATTACCATTCTGTCAGTCTGTATCTGGAAGTCCCACAGGATCTTCGCTCGGTCATTCTCTACCACCTTTGGAGGTGTTTCCCACTTTGACCTTGGGGTTTCCAGTCCGTACTCCGCACAGATGTTTCTGTACACTATACCAGCCACTTGGTTGTGGCGTTCCATGTATGCTTTCCCTGCAGCATCTTACACCCTGCAGTTATGTGTTGGACTGTCTCAGGAGCTTCTTTGCACAGCCTACACCGTGGGTCTTGTCTGGTGTGGTAGATCTGGGCCTCTATCGCCTGGTGCTCAGGGCCTGTTCCTGTGCAGCCATGATGAGTGCCTTTGTGCTGTCCTTTAGTCCGGCCCGCTCTAGCCACTGGTAGGATTTCTTGATATCAGCCACTTCAGTTATGTTCGGTGGTACATCCCATGTAGGGCTTGTCCTCCCATGATGGTCCCTCCTCCGGCACCTCACCTTCTGTTCCCCATTGCCTGAGACATTCACTGAGCACATCATCATCTGGGGCCTTATCCTTGATGTACTTGTGGATCTTGGATGTTTCATCCTGGATAGTGGCTCTCACGCTAATAGTCCACGGCCTCCTTCCCTACGGCTAGTGTACAGTCTCAGGGTGCTGGATTTGGGATGGAACCCTCCATGCATGGTCAGGAGCTTTCGTGTCTTAACGTCTGTGGTCTGTATCTCTTCCTTTGGCCATCTTATTATGCCTGCAGGGTATCTGATCACTGGCAGGGCGTAGCTGTTTATCGCCCGGGACTTGTTCTTGCCATTGAGCTGGCTTCTTAGGACTTGCCTTACTCGCTGGAGGTATTTGGCAGTTGCTGCTTTCCTCGTTGCCCTTCGAGGTTGCCATTTGCCTGTGGTATTCCAAGGTATTTGTACCCATCCTCAAGGTCTGCTATTGTTCCTTTGGGAGTGAGACCCCTTCTGTGTGGACTACCTTCCCTCTCTTTGTTACCATCCGACTGCACTGTTCCAGCCCGAATGACATCCCGATATCAGTGCTGTAGATCCTGGTTGTGTGGATCAGTGAGTCGATGTCTCGCTCACTCTTAGCATACAGCTTGATGTCATCCATGTAGAGGAGGTGACTGACGGTGGCCCCATTCCTGAGTCGGTATCCATAGCCAGTCTTGTTGATTATCTGGCTGAGGGGTTCAGACCTATACAGAACAGCAGTGGGGACAGTGCATCTCCTTGGTATATGCCACATCTGATGGTCACTTGTGCAAGTGGCTTGCCATTGGCCTCCAGGGTGGTCTTCCACAGCTTCATTGAGCTTGCTATGAAGGCCCTTAGTGTGCTATTGATATTGTACATCTCCAGGCACTCAGTGATCCATGTGTGTGGCATTGAGTCGTAGGCTTTCTTGTAATCAATCCAGGCAGTGCACAGGTTGGTGTGTCGGGCTTTGCAGTCTTGGGCGACTGTTCTGTCAACCAGGAGTTGGTGTTTGGCTCCTCTGGTGTCTTTGCCTATGCCCTTCTGTGCTTTGCTCATGTATTGGTCCATGTGCCCACTTATCTTAGCCGCGAGGATGCCTGACATGAGCTTCCATGTTGTGGAGAGACAGGTTATTGGCCGATAGTTGGATGGGACTGTACCCTTGGAGGATCCTTCATGATCAGGATCGTCGCGCTTCGGTTAGCCATTCAGGGTGAGTCCGTCCCTCAGCAGCTGGTTCATTTGTGCTGCTAGGCGTTCATGGAGAGCAGTGAGTTTCTTTAGCCAGTATGCGTGGATCATGTCTGGGCCGGGGGCTGTCCAGTTTTTCATGCCTGAGACTCTTTCTTGGATATCTGCCACTGTGATGGTGACTGGATTCTGTTCTGGGAGGTTGCTGTGGTCCTCTCTCAGAGCCACGAGCCACTTTGCATCGCTGTTGTGTGATGCCTCCTTTTTCCCAGATACTCTTCCAGTATCCCTCAGTTTCCAGCCTTGGTGGGTCTGCTCTGTTGTTATTACCCTGCCATTGAGAGTACACTTTCGCAGGTTGAGTTGCGAACAGCCTGTTTATTCGTCGGGCTTCATTATCTTTCGTGTATCTCTTTAGGCGGCTATATATATATATATATATATATATATATCTCTATATATATATATATATATATATATTTATTTATTTATTTATTTATTATTAAATAATTCATGTTTTCCTCAGGATTCTGGAAGGACACTTACTTAGTGCATCCAGCCAGTAGATGGCACCAAACGTTTAGCAGTATTATCTCTATAAGTGAATGTGTTTAGACGGAAGAAATGTGCAGAACGAGTCTGCCGATGATTTAAGGACTTAAAACAGCGGAAGATTCTCGGATAAGTGATGTAGATGATCCCAAAATACATCAAAAAAATCCAGGAAGTTCAGCAGGAAGTTTGTTTGACGCTCGGAGGAAGGAGAGATTTTCTGATAAACATTCCTCAAAACAGCGTGAATGCAACTGACTGCTACTTCAGGTATGTTTTTGATGAAGGAACATTGTTAGAACATGAGAAATTAGCCTTTATGGCTATGGCTATATATATATATGGCTATATATATATATGTACATATACACAACATCTGTGCGGAAATGGACTGGAAACCCCAAGGTCAAAATGGGAAACACCTCTGTTTTCTGTTCATTTAACACATTATAATGCCTCTTAAGCTTTAACTCCTTTTTGAGAATTCCAAACGAAGAAATTCTGATGACAAAAATATATATTCTATCTATCTTATGTTAGGTTTGTTTTTGTCCCCATGAGTGTACTCATTTGTTTGTCCATTTTGTTCATTACAGCTCATTTCAGATGCATCACTTCTGTAAACACTGACGCAGACAGCAATTAACCCTCAAGTGTCACTCTGCCACTGTTTGTCTGGGAAATTATACTCCGTTAATTCTGTGTTCAAAACATTGTTAAACACATTTATTCAGTTTTGTACCTGAATGTTTTGCTCTTTGAACACAAGTGTGGCTCCAAATAAGCTCATTTGATTAAGTGTACAGCCTGCATCGATTAGTGTTCTTCCCCTTCAATTTTTAGGCAATGAATAATAAAAAAACTTGAGATGTAGTCATGTGGACTGAAGTTGCTTTTCCTCCATCTGAATGGCTTTTGTAATTATTTCAAGCCTGGATGATTCTTGTTAAAAACAATGGCTATATGTTTATACATGATTCGGTGAACTTCCAGGCTCTATTCTGTTTACAAACACTACAGCTCTTTGCAGGACGCCTCGGCTCTCCGGAGATGTCATTCGAACAGTTTTCTGTGTGTTACTGTTGTGATGATGGGGACTGGCATGGGACCTTCGGAGATGACAAAAGCTATTTTTAACAGCTGTGAGCTCCCTCGGACACAGGGGAAGGAGAAGAGCGAGGAAGCACAGAGGAAGAGGTGGAAAAGGCACCGGAGACGGCATTATTGAATCTTTGAAGAAGAAAAACTAACTTCATTCAGATCTCAAAAGCACACAGTAATAATAATGCTTTATTGTATTGAATGGGTTGAAATGTTGTTGTGCAGTTGTATTTGATTAATTATGGTGTCGTTTGGTGTACCTGTCTTGATTGTAAATGTAAATGTAGTTTATTCTTCTTTATTTCAAACATTGAAATTCAGCAAGTTATAAAACTTCAACCACAGAAGACAAAAAAAACAATGTAAGGAATTATATATTAAACTTCTATCTATCTTCATAAAGATAAACAAGTATTTCCACCAGGCCATGTTACAGGTCAAATCTGTGGAGGGGTGAGCCTGTTCTTCAAAGTATTTGTGACAAAAACACCTAACTGAAAAAAATGCACAATATGGAACTTAATTAAATATGACATGTGTGTGTGCATGTGCGTGTGCGTGAATGTACAGGTTTGTATATGTGACTGTCTATGGGGGGGGTTGGTTGAGTGGGCTGGGTGGCTGAGGGGGAGGTTGGGAGGGAAACGGCATGTGGGAATGTTTTTAATGCACTGTAAAGCACTTTGTGTTACCATCGTAGAAAGGGTTTCAGAGGTTGTCATCCGGACGCTGTTTAAAGATCGAGACGTTTCGACTTTTATCCCAAAGTCATTGTCAATCCATCCATCGATTGACAATGACTTTGGGATAAAAGTCGAAACGTCTCGATCTTTAAACAGCGTCCGGATGACAACCTCTGAAACCCTTTCTACGATGGACCACACCTGGACGAATGAGGGTTTACATCGACCACTTTGTGTTACATTATATGTATGAAAAGCGCTATATAAATAAAGTTTGATTTGAAGTTTGATTTGACTTATCTTATTGCCTATAACAAAATGCAGTGTCTCAATCTTGATAGCTGAGATTCTCCAAATACACATCTTCTATCTTATCTTATAGCTTCCTTGATTAAACAGTTTTCAGTTCCTCATGATATTTATGTTGCAGTAAAGTCAAGTGCTCTTTCAATAAACTTTGATAAATTGATGTATTATTTGCCCTTCTATCCTCTCCGAGCACATGTGTATCACCCTGCACATATTTGCCTATCTGTTGTTGAAGCCTGCAGCCATGAGAGCAGTGGAGCGGAATGGCCCATGCATCAATATTAAGGTCAGAGTGTGCGGTGGACAGTGTTATGGTGGAACTGTGAGGGCCAGTGCCGCTACAGCGTGTTCAATCTGCAACGAAGCTGTCTTCTGTCTGTCCATCTCTGCGCAACAAGCCTCCACTCCTCACGCCAACGCATTCAAATCCTGCATGTAGGAGGTGTCAATCTGCCCTGTTTTTATTTAGACGAACAGCAGGCAACATTACAATTACTCTTGTGGTTTACAGATAACATATTTTACAACTGAGGGGACATTTGGCGATTTTGCAAAGCTTTGATAACAGTGAAATGCTTGAAGTACATTCACAGATTGTACTGTGGTGCAAAATTTAACTTTTTTGATAGAGAACAGTAGATGAACGATTGGCGCAAAAATATCGAATTGTGTTGATGATGGTGATTGTGATTTAATGTATTCATCTTTTAAGAGTTTTGAGTGCAATTGTGATTTCTGTTTGAATAATCTGATTCTGTTCAAAGTTTTATATCTGAACTCCGGGAGTAGAAAGAGGTCAATTGTTCCGGGCCCCAGAGTCTGAAGGGCCCAAAATTGGACCCTCTTCCCATTAATTTGTATTAGAGAGGGGCCCATGAGAGGTTTCTTGCCCCGGGCCACCATATTTCTATTGACCCTGTTACAACACACATTACATTTAAATGTGCCTGCAGCGATCTTAACAAAAATGCTTTTCATCATTCAACATGTTTGTACAGATCTAAACTACAAGATTAGCCGTTTTAATGCAAAAGACGACAGGATATTTTGTTGTTTGTGGAGGAAATAATGGGACTTCAAACACTGCTGCCTTTGTGATTTGCTCATTCCGTCCAAAGTGCTATTTCGATTCGAGTGCGATGAAACTTGCACCCCTCGAGAACAGAAAGACAAAGCTGACTGTTTCATTGTTTGATTTTCTAACTTCCTCATAGTTATATCAACAATTTTGTAAAGCCCTTCGAGGCGACTGCGGTTGTAATTTTGGGCTTTATATAAACAAACAGATAGATCGATAATATCTGCTTTAAATGAATGCTGTGCACTTTGGACTTCTCGCACCTTTTTATGTGTTTTTTTATACTGCAATAATCAGTTCTTAGACCTTTAAGTCTTTTTGTCAATTCTCCTGTACTCATTTAAATATAGAGACAAACAAACGCTAAACTAAATACATGGCAAAGTAAAAAGATTTAAAAATATGCTTTGTAAATGGTCATATTAAAATGTTAAGAGCTTCACCTGTTTTTTTAAGAGCAGAGTTAGTGATTTCAATAAAATGTATTCAAATTCAGAGTTTATGTTTTGGCCCTATCCCTCAGTCTTGCTCGCTTGTGGTCAAGTGCTAATCCAAATGCGCGTAGCATCTGCAAGTGCCTCCAGTTTCTACATCCATCACAGTCGAGAGAAAAAATCTGGTGACAAAATCTCACCATTTAGAGTGATGTTTTCCCGTTCGAAAGTCTCCCTCTGAGGCTGCTGTGTCACGGATGAGAGATTTCACACACTCTGGCATAGAGGCGCCAGCGACATGCGCCACAAAAACTAATCTCAATTTTATTTTGCCGTCGCTCCATCCACTCAGAAGACTGAAAAATCTATCAGGAAACAAAACTCTGCTATAGGTCTGTTTAGATTAATATGAAGAAGGTTTTATGTGTGATATGGGACCATGATATTGCTGAAATGTTTCATCTTTAAACTAGGATACATTGTTGAGCGGTAGTGAAAGTAAGGCTGCAAGATCAATCATAAACAAATCAAAATCGCACTTCAAATGGACGTAATTGGCAAATCACAGACTGTAATTGACCATATTTTACTTCAAGGCGAGTTTGTGTGTTCTTAAAGGCCAGTGGTACATATATTTTGAAAACTTTTACACATTTTATGCTACAAAGTCCAACACAAACCAACATCACAACCAACTTGTCCACCAAACTTGGCAGGGTCAACAACAAATACTGATCATCGTTGTGCATGTTTGTTATTCCCTTGATGCTGTATTATAAGATCCAATTTAGCTATTCAGATTGTCTATCTTTCATTCATTTTAATTAGCCAATCTTTTCATTATTCTTTTTCCGCGTTTGTTACGTTAAACTAAAACAGGCTGATGCTTACTCTGTAGCCTCCATCTGTCTAAATTTGCTGGATTAATACAGCTATTTGACTGCATTTGCTCTAATGGACTCTAATGGATCTAATATAGAGGATAAATCTGCCCTGCCAGCTGTGGTCAAACTGTTCCACCTGTAAAGACCAACACTGACATTATGCAAATGCTTCCTCAGTCTCCAATGTGTTCAAATACAGTAGAAATATCACCAAGTCTAACCCAAGGATAGATCTGCTAATAATTCCTGATTCTGCACCTGCTTTCACTGCCTCCTGCTTTGATGTAAGGTATTTTCTCTTCTCCTTTTGCAGCCTGGAGATCATTACCCGGCTCTGAAACGCAGGAGCAATGAATGTGTGAGACAGAGCACAGAAGGGAGTGTGTTTTTTAAAAGGCGATAGATCACTGTGGGTGTTTGTAAGATCAAAACCAAACATTAGCAGCAGGTGGAAGTTGCAAGTGACGCAGGGAGGCCAGAGTACAGCCAAGAATCTAAGGTAGAGGAATTATTGTTACTAATCAGACTCAGAGAATTAAAAATGTGCAAGAATTAAGAAAATTAAGGTATTTCCAAGCAATTAACAAGGAAAGATGCAAGATATAAACCTCAAATAAGCTAACTAAGTATAATGGGTTTTGGTGGGTTTTAGTCTAAATCAGTTCTATTGGCTTCAGTTCTTCTTGCCTTCATGGAGATTAGGGCTGCGCGATATTGGAAATGATTACGACATGGCTGTTATTTATTGCAATACTGATAGTATCGCCAATATTCAAATATACTTTTTCACCTCTATTAAAACATGTTTGGGTCTTTGTGTCTTAATGTATCAGTCAAACTCTGTCAAAACAAAATTCAACTGAGACAAAACTGGGGCTAAATCAAGGCTAATTTAGACTGAACTTTAAAAATCTGTATTTTTCAACATTTTTTATTTTAAAAACAGTACATTTCTGTCTGATGGAGTTTGTTTATTGTTTGTTTATTTATTATTTTTTAGTTAGTTATTTGTGTTACTGCAACATACTTTTGCAATGTATTATGCAGCTCTAGTGGAGATGTTATTGCTTTGCCTGAATGTTCCATTACACATATCGATCTCCTTGCAGTTCAATTCAATTCAGTTTAATTTATTTTTATAGCGCCCAAAATTACAACAGTTGCCTTGATGGGCCATAGTTGACGCCACCCAGCCAGGTTATCGGTCAGATCTGTGGAGAGGATAGTTTTTCATTAATTATTATACATTTTTAGCTATTTAAAAAAATGTACAAAATGCAAGAAAGATATATAATCAGAAGGAAAAAACTGGCTTTTGTTGCTGCCCATTTGGAAGCTTGACATCATTTCATTATAGAATCTGAAAACTATCATTTAATGTAACTAAATTGTACTCAAATAAGACCTATAGTTCAAACAAAAACATCTCTGAAGTAGAGGTAAAACGTTTACCTTTGCAGCAAATGAAAAACACAATACATTTTAGTAGTTACTCAAGAAACCAGACTGAATATGTGTGTTGCCATAGTGACAGTTTTGTAGCTGCATTCTTGGATCTTTCATTTGTTTTGTCTCGTAAAGCTTTCGAACAATCGCCCTGGTCACAATTTTCTACGTGTTTGAAAAGCAATTATGCTTAGTTTATTGCTCTGCAGCAGAGATAAATATTCATCAGAATTATAAAGAGGCTGCCAGCAAGAGACTGCAGGGGTGAGCTAAAGAGCAGGTAATAATGAGTTAGTAAGGCGCCCTACGTTTTCACAATATGCAGTGACAAGATTTGGTAATTAGATGCCAATTTGAAAGTAGAAAAGCACAAGACTGGTACTATAAATATGACTACAATTACACTCACATCTTAAATCAAACAAGGATAAAACCAAATCATGAAAAGGTTCAAACTGACCATAGAAAACCAGGGTAGCAGTACACATTTTTGTTATCTCTAAAATTACATGTTACACAAGTTAACATTTTATTGATGCAAAGCAAACTCACAGAAAGGCAGAGAACAAGAACTCAAACCAGCAACTATGGAACAACTGAGGAAACAACTTTGAAAACATGTAAGAAAGTCCTTGTATTTAACTTCAAAGTATTATCTTATATTGCTTGTTTTTCATTTACATTTTATATTTATCTTGTGTTCTGTGTCTATTAGGGCTGTAGTCGGATAAAATAATCTGAAGACATGGCCTGTGCATGGATTAGTCGACTAAAAAAGGTCAAATGTGGTGCTGGCTCTCAACAGTGTCTCTGTGATCTGACCATGTATCTGATCTTAACTCCATTCACATTATCGTCAGCTCATAAAGACAGCTACGACAAATACTAGTAAACAAGTAAACCTGTAGAATACCAATAAAATAATTAGTCGATTGAGAAAGATCTTGCTTGACTTTGATTTTCAAGGTGCCCGTGTGCTGGGGAGCAGTGGTGTGAATTGCGATATTGCCAAGTGTGAAACATTGAAAAAATGTCCAATCTGGATTCACACGTCGATTTAATTGAAAACTGTACCATTTTGGAGTGCTCTAAACATACTTCTTTACCAAGAACGAAGGCAAAACGATGACCAAAGTCAACTTTAAAGAGCCAGTTAGTGACATGGACATTATTCACACACATATTATATACCACTTTTTTTTTCCAACTAAACGGTCAGATTTCGTACTGTTGAAGTAGGTCGAGTGCAGTGGCATTTTTACAACCAAAAAAGTGTGCTGCGACTCAAAAGAGGTTGAAAAACTCTGGACTAAAACATCAATAGATTTAGGCCTTGCCTTTGTGGATTAATAATTCTGAATCTGAATATCTGATGTTTTCATCATCTCAATAACGATATTCAGATACGATATTTTAATGCATCAGGAATGTGCTAAAATGTGTCTGTAAATGTCTTGTTGAGGTTCAAGTACTGCACAAAACGTGAATTGACCATAAAATTAACCAAAACAGGGCAGTAAATGTCACTTTATTCTCTTGAGATCTTTTTGAGCTCATTTTTAATAGTTTTAATAATACAATAGATTTGATATATATAATAATAATAATATAATAATTTTGCATATCTTCAAAACAACAATCGCAATATTATCTTTTTTTCTCCGATACATATCGCCCAACTCTATTCTGAAACCAAAAACCATAATAACTTGCATAATAAAGCCAACTTAATCTTCAGTAGAGGCATTTAGTTACCTCCCATCAGTGTTAACCTAATTTCCCTTTCTCTGTTCTCACTCTAAATCTCCACGTGCAGCTCTGCATCCTCCCACTGTCCACATGACCCCCGTCCCCCTCTCTCTCTCTGCGCATCCAGCCGCTCTTCACAGGAACAATCTGTCCCACTAATGTGAGGTCGCGGCACGCTATTTTTCCACTTATCAGCCCCCTGGATTTCAATACAGCCCCTATCACCCGCGCACTGTTGCCTGGGAACACAATAGACCACATCAATGAGTGGATTCACACACGCCTTTTAGATCCGTGCTGCTCTATTTTGGCGATGCCAGTAGAGATATATTTGATCGGATACAATGTTTTCATGTTTGATATTTGTGAGGTGAGTTTTCCTGCTTTTGTTTGGTGGCATTTAGAAGAAGTGCAGGCGTGACCTTGGAGACTGGGTCTGTCTTATGTAACGTCAGCCCCCACTGTGGTTCAGGCTTTTCCCCAGCTCAAGTGATACAAGATTAATGTCTATTCTTACGCCACAACAGTGTATAGCACAAGATTTATAGACACATTGGGATAATGTGTACAGTGTGAGCAGAAGGCTATAGATCGATGGAAAGATGATTTAAGAAAGGTTTAAAAGATTGGTGCTGGTTTTCTGCCATAAAACTGAATCTATTTTAATTATATTATTGATTGATATTGATTGATTGTAACCTTTAACCTATTTATGTGTAGTGGTGGGCAATATATATCAAAATTAAATACTGTGAATGTTGTTTTGAAAATGCAACATTTGAATATCGAGAATATTGTTTATAGTTTTAAAAAAATACACAAAAAACAAAAAATATGTTGGAAACTTTCAAATAAGGGTATTAGGTCATTTTGTCAATTAATTATTTGTCCTTAATTATTGTCAGTTTAGAGTTTAAAGACATTTCTGTTAGAATTCCATAATTTCCCTTTCATATTTCTTATTGTAAATAGTCTGTGTGAATGAGTTAGTTCTTTACTGTGTATTATTTTGTATTGTATGTGCTGCTGCCTCTTAATCAGGTGGATAAATAAAGGATAAATAAAGGTTAAATACAAAATAAATAAAGATTGAATCTTTTTTTTTTTGCATATTGCCCATTCTTATTTATGTCGCCATTCTTATATATGTGTGAATCTATTATTTTCTCATCTTTTTACAATCTCCATTTATTTATACAACTGTGAAATGCCATAAAAATAAAAATAATATGTTAAAGACCCATAGTTGCTTGGATGATTAGGTCACCATTCCCTTAAAATAAATGAGCAGAATTTAATTTGAATGAATGACATTTCAAAATTCATGAAATCAATTTATTTGCAGTCTTTCATTGTCATGTTTTTGATAGAACAGAAAACTAGGTTACACTGTCCCTACTTGTGACGGGTGCTCGCGTCCCCACCTCACTGTACAGCGTGGTCCTGTTGCTCCTTTGCATGTTGCCTGTTTGATGTGCTGTGAATGAATACATTTGCACGGCTCTGTCAGAGAAATGAGATACGGTAGACTTCATATTAGCATGACAAGATGATCAGTGGAGCGGTTCCAATGTGAGAAGCGTCCTGGTTTTCTGCCCAGAAACACAAGGGTGAACGGCAAAACGGCACAGTGCCAGCTTCGGATGCCCTTTAGCTGTTACTAGAGGAAACTATGATGTCGCCATGGGATCGTAAATGCAACCGGATGTGTTTGAGTACAATTTGATGATGTGGGTCAGCACTGTATGGAGCACAAATGCAAACATGTATCACAGGTTTACAAATGAATTATACTTGTTTCATCTGTATCGTTTCGACACAACCATATTTGTGCGGTTCATTTTCACTGGTTTTTGACAATATAATTTCACCTGTGTTTATTTATACTCAAAGAGAAATCAGCTTGGGTGCACGGTGGCAGAGCGGCTAGAGCATCTGCCTGTCAATAAGGAGATCGTGGGTTCGAATCCCGGACCACCCCAACATCGTGGTTTCGAACCCTAACATCACACGTGGAGTCTGCATGTCCTCCCTGTGTTACCGTGGGTTCTCTCCGGGTTCTCCGGCTCCTCCCACCGTCCAAAGACATGACTGTGTAGGTTAATTGTGAACTCTAAATTGTCCGTAGTGAATGAATGTGAGAGTGAATGGTTGTCTGTCCTTGTCTCTGTCTCTCTGTGTTGGCCCTGCGACGAGTTGGCCACTGTCCAGGGTGTACCCCGCCTAAGGCCCAAAGTCACTGGGATAGACTCCAGTCACCCGCGACCCCTAACGGGAATAAGCGGTAGAAAATGAATGAATGAATGAATGAGAAATCAGCTTGGAGCCGGTTTGTGTTTCATGCCAAAAACCGAAAAACTGATCTAAATTAGTGTAATATAAAACAGTGGCTCAAATACCAAGATTAATTGTATTGTGTAGCTATGACATGGACTATGTCTGGACAAGCCACAAAATGAATCTTCTCCAAATTTGCTGAGTATTTCTTTACAAATATTGTGTATTTTGTTCTGCTGTTTTATGTTTGTGTGTGTGCAGCACTTTGGAAACAGTTCTGTTTATAAAATGTGCTACAAATAAAGTGGATTTGGATTTGAAATATGACATCTACAGATCCAATACTCAAATTTGAATTAGGTGTGGGTGATATACCACAAAAAGTTCATGTTATGATTCCATTCAGTCTAGATTCCATTTGTTCTTGGTCATGTACTTAATATCTGAATAATTAATGGGTCTATTAAAGTATCAGGAGAGGGTATTGCTAGCTTAAACCTGTCATCAGTTGTGGCCATTGGAGCTGCAGCAAAAAGTCCTCTGCAGACCAGAATGCATTTTTCCCATAGAGTGCAATATAAAGTCAAACTACTCGTGTTCAGCTGACAGGGAAACTACAGCTTCACAAAGATCGGAATTATGTGGCAATTTTTTTGGATCATGAACATTTTTCCGCTTCAAAATCTTTTCCGTTTTCTAAAAAAAATGCTTTTTAATCTTTAGCTTCGACTTGCATTTCTTTGCTGTAGATATTCTCGCTCTGATTGGTCAGAGCGGCCATGTGGTACGAGCTTGACCTCAGGTGGGAGAAGAGCAGTACTCCTCATGTTCAGTGGATGAAGAGCCACTGGTTGTACCTACTGCTGCTAAAGGCTAAACTGGCAACATGCACCGATGACCTTCTCCATTGATTCAAAGTGGCGGCCATGTTTAAACCAGGGTTTGGTTTAACGCCGTTGGGAGGTGACTTAAGCTATCTACTGCTTCTGAGAGTTCATACTTCACCGTAAATGGAAAAACCCACCTGTCACTCACACAGCAGGACCGGGTTGAAAAAGTGTGCTTGACCAGCGGCTTCACTGATAAACAGAATTGCTAAATCATGAAAACCGCATATCTCCACAGGAATTTCATTTTTGTTGTCAAATTTGAATACCAGGAAGATATATTAGCCCTTTGTGGTAACTCTGAGCACCCATCACTTCTGGAGCATGGACACAGTTCTCCAGCAGCAGCAGTGGAGCGAATGGTGGCCATGTTGTTGATTTGACGTTGATATTATATGACAGGTGCATTAGACAATATAAACAAAGCACTCTATATGCAGCCAGTGAGCGCTCCATCTTCCACTTCTGATAAGCTCACAATGACATGTTGTGCTCCAGACATGGTTGTTACATGTTATAACGCTCTCCCTACACACTATAACAAGACAATTTTGACATGTGCATTTACCAGATGTGCTGCATGCATAAAAACATTATTTACTGTAAAGCAGCACATGATTTTCAGTGCATCTGGATTATATGAAAATGTTCAATCTATAACAACAACAGTACTATTACCACATGTTAGAATTGCGATATGGATTAAAAAGAAATGTCTATAGACCTCTCGATTCAAATACACAAACCACTGACAATTAGACATGACTGAATGTCCATCTTTCGATTAATTACCCAGCTCTACACAGAAACAGAAGATGTGAAAGTAATAAATAGGACTGTGTTATGACCCTCCCACTTCTCCTAATGGTCAGCCTCCATTCTGCTCAAAGAGAAACAAGCAGACTCACCAATCACAGTAAACTCCCAACAGAATCAGATATATTTCTTGCTTTCTTTCCTATGTATAGTCTTATTTCTGCTTCGTAACGTATTGTCATTTAACCTCCTTTGATGTGAAGCACTTTGGTCAGCTGAAGTAGTTTTAAATGTGCTTTATGAATAAACTTGAATTTAATTATTTACCTTAACAAGGCAGTAGAATGTAACTAAAGCTGGGGTACTTAATTTTGTTTCCACTTATACAGTATCTTGCAGAAGCAACACTTCAAAATCAGGCCGCTGTGCACTGTCTGCAATTAGTATTTTATCT
The DNA here is from genome assembly GCA_019453435.1 of Rhinogobius similis. NCBI lineage: Eukaryota > Metazoa > Chordata > Actinopteri > Gobiiformes > Gobiidae > Rhinogobius > Rhinogobius similis. The sequence continues at coordinate 19,192,337 of CM033620.1, forward strand.
TGTTTTAGTTGTATTTCATCATAAGCAGCACTCTGATTGACTTTGCTTTCACCCCAGTTTCACTTCACAGACTGTAAAATGCTGTCATGCTTATGAATATCAACGATCTGCAAAAGGGTTTGTTGAAGCAAGGAACTAGTTACATAGATAAATAAATACTTCCTCCTTTTGTGGTCTGAAAAACAGGTACTCCAGCTTTAATAAAAAGAGGACATAATGAACTTCACAAATGGATTAGATGTTTCAATAGTGGCAAACTCAAAATCATACCTTGAATCTAAATACACTGTTTTTCCCTATGGTCAAAGTCTGTATGTTTTGTCAGAATAATAGACATAACTTTAAAGCTATTGAGATAGAAAAGTGTTCAGTCAAGACTCAAAGTAAATGTACAGCTTTAACAATCGTAGCATTTTTTTTATCATGGTACCAAGCATCAATTGTATGTGATTGTGAATAATGATATCTAACGAAAAAAATCCAAGCACTGATATACGAAGGTTAAATAAACACGGCAAAAAGCAACCGTTTCATCAATAAAAAACAAGCACAACTGGCAGACTGCGAGCCCCTCATTGTGAAACATATGAAAAGCCTTTGTGCAAATGTTAATTACTTGCACTTTTCTGGTTTAGCTGAGGCCAATGAGCTTTTCAATCTCCTCTGCTCTTACTCATAAACTCCTCTGATCTATTCAAACTGCTAATCCATTTCACACCATAATTAGCCCCTCTTTTTGAAAGTCTCTGCTGATGCGGAGAAATACTGCACTTCATAGCTATTGTCACATCGAAACAGAGTATTCAATGCGATAAAAGATAGTTCAAATCAAAACGATTTTACAAAGGGTTCAGTAGGCATTTAGTTATGTTTCAGTACAGTTGATATAATGTAAGGTTTTTAACAATAAATTAAACTAAACTAAACACAGGTAGGTAGAGTAGCCAAAACGAAATACTCAAAACAGGAAACAAAGTATTGGTTGAAAAAATAACTCAAGTAAAAGTATTTGGGGAAACTACAACTCAAATAACAAGTTGTAGGAGAAAGTATCAGGACAGAAAACAAAACTTGTAATCAATTAAGAGTATTGTTACACTGTCAAATGTAATACTCTTGTAGGAGTCAGTGTTGTCACAATATTGAAATTTCAAACTTGATTTTGATACTATGGAGTAGGCTCAATTCTCAAGACCAATTTATAATACCACAATAATAAGAAAGTGCTCTTTTCTCGGTCAAGGTTTTGGACAATAGACATTTTTCATACAAAAAAATACTACTTTATTAAACACTGTGGTTTTATACCATTGTCTAGTTTCAATACTAGTTCTAGTATCAATTAGTATCTGATTTTTGATACTTTTGTCAACCCAAATAGGAGTAAAAATATGGTGTTCGAAAACTAAAACTGTATTGATAAAACATTTACAGATAAATACTACCCACATCTGAAACGTATGTGTTATTACTTAAAAATATTAAAACTCAAGCAAGGTAAAAACTCTACTTCAATGCAGGGCTGCAACAAATTTAATGAAATGCAACTAATTGATTATTTAAATAATATTCAACTACTTTAGCAATAAAATAATCGTTACCTGGTCTATCCAAAAGTTCCTAAACATGCCATGAGCTGAGAAAGAACTTTTATGACTCAAATTGAGCAGCAATTGCATGAAAAGTATCGCAAAAATGTTATTCAATGTATTTGATGAAAATCCTCTTCTGTCCATTAATGTACTCCGCCAGAATCCACTTCACTTCTTTTTTCCTCATGTGACTTTTGAGTTCTAAACAAAAAAGTAACTAATTTACTAAAAGTAATTAATCAAAAGAATAATTGCTAGACTAATCGATTAGCAAAATGATTGTAGTTGCAGCCTTACTTCAATGAAAAGTTACTCCACAAGATCGAACTGCATCTCATTACTACATATTGATCGTGTTTGTGTGTGTCAAGGTTAACAAGAGTCTGACATGTGAGCTCTTAGCACTGACTCAGGGTGAGCAGAGCCGTACCTTCACGTAGAGCTGCTGGAACTCGTCGAGGTTGAGGCGTCCGGTGGGGCAGTCCTTCAGGAAGCCCTTGTACCACTGCTTCAGTTCGTGTTCGTTAAACTCTGTGTTCTTCACCAGGTCCTCCATCACTTCAGGGGTCAGCTTGCTATTCTGTTTCCCCATTTTGCCTAAAAACAGAGAAATACGTTTTTAACCAATGTTTTCCAACAGTTTAATCAAAAACAGCAGGATTTAGTGTAAAACAGGTTTCAAAGATAAAGGTTTTAATGACAAATCAAGACTATTTAACTACTAAAATAAGTGAACCCCTAGGGAGCTAAAATATTAGACTTTTCTTCTTTTAGCTGGATGCGATGAAATAGAAAGAATTGGGTAAAGTTTTGACAGAAATGTTTAGTGAATGTCTTGAACAAACACACAAAGGAATTTCTAAAGGGAGACCTAATAAAATGTGTGTTTCTGCCTTTGCTTTGCGTGATGTTGGCAGTCTGGAGGACGAGCAGAGGAGTGATTCATCAGGACTGGGAAAAGAACGAGAGATTTCTGGAGAACTGTGAAAGTGCACGCCAAAGCAGCATCTAAAAATACGCCTGGAACAAACGAGTGCGCTGTGAGGCAGAGGAGCGCCGCATGCTGGGGACCTCATCCTGGGACTCATCCAGGGATGGTTTCCTTTTGGGGAACAGGGTCATATCTGAGACGCTTTTGGACCTCCTTTGACCAGCTGCTCGACCTAGTTTGGTTTGTTTTGCAGCTGTGTTTTTCTCAGGCAAACTTGCAGTGCAATATTTCACAATAGCCCTACGAGTTACACGATAATTAAGAGTCAATAGAAGAGAAATTGGATTGACGGCCGGCAATTTGTTCGTCCACTATCATAAAATTGTTTGTTTGTTTCTCAGATAAACCAAAAATAAAAGGATTTCTATACTCAAAATGCCAATAAAGTAAGTAAATCATATAACAAACTAGAACCTTATCACGACATGTGAAATTATCAATTCCCTTCACTTGTTTTACTCTTTTACCTCGAACAAACAACTATAACACCGTCACGAAACTTTTTATACATAGATAAAATAACAATAATAAGAAATGAATTGATTGTTAGTGTTTTCTGTCCAATCAGATAACTGTACTTCATATTGGGGCGCAACTAACAATGCTATATTGATAATCAAGTGATGACTTTTTATCAGAGAATATGAGATTTTTACTTGATTTTACCCGGATTAACATAAAGTGATAAGGTTAGATATCTAAAGCTTGCAGACAACATTGGTTTTCTGTCAAAAACCCTAATCTTACACATGATTTTGATGAGATTATTGCTTTGTCTGAGCCATAAAACCTCTTCTTTAAGCACTTTGGAGTCTGTGTAAAGACCACATAACAATTATTCAATCAATAAAATAGATGACAGTTATTTAAATCATCGATTAGTTGTGATTAATCGATTAACTTGTCTCTACAACACTGGTAAAGGCAAATCTAATCAGTTTACCAAAGTGATTAGCAATGTGACAACTACTGAAAGCGCCAGACTTGCACCACTTCACCGCACGGAGTAATCTTGTCTCTGCAATTCATAAAGGTTAATACGATGAACCCGCTGGCCTTCTGTGACTTTTTAAAAACTATTAAGCTCATTTCGTTGGCTAATTTCTCCTCTGCCTCTGCCTACACCCAGCTGTCTCATGTCTCGCTAAACGCTGATGCCACCACTTCAAGCCTTGATTAGCTCATTAAAACCCCCTATAATCACTCTAATTTGAAGACACCGTTGAACACTTTTGGCGCATTTGTAGGGGCACTTGACGTTGTTTTCTGAGAGCGTTTTGACTTGAGCAGCGCAGCGGGGAGAGGTGGTGTTACGCTTGTGCACTCCGGACTGTCATGCTACATTGCTTTCTCACTAAAAACTATTCAGGAGGGCGCCTTTATATAAGAGGGATGTCATAACTCAGAGATTGCTTTTGGGCACTGCAGAGGTTTTGAACACCTCAGTGAAATTGCACCAGCAAAGCAGACACCCCCTCGATGGTGCATCACAGGCGTCTTGACACATTTGCCCCACTTATAATTAACTGTTAATGCAATGCTATTTTAATGAAGAGTAAAGATGGCAGAGGCGAATGTTATGACTGGATTTGTGCAGTGCAGCCAGACAGGACAGACTTCTCCAAATACTTCTGTAAATCAATGCAAAACAAAACATTGTAGATTGTTGTAAATGGAAAGCACAAATATAAACATTCAACTTTCATCGTTTTTTTGTTTACCATACTATACTTTACTATATTTGTCAATGTATCTAAATGAACAGTTCTATAACCACATTTACTAAAGAGAAACTGACTAAATTGTGCATCAGGTTGTCAAAAATATTGAAAATCAGATAGTAATGGATACGAAACTAGTATCGAAACTATACCCACAGAGAAAACAAAATTGGACTTTTGCTGAAGAGTTTTAGAATGAGTTTGAGCTTTATCTAACTAGACCGCATGGTAACATTAAAGATTCTGTACCTGATTTTTACTGTTTTGATACGTGAAAAACAGAACACGTTTTTTTAAGCCTTTACAGCAGTGACATGTATCACTTATTCACCTAATGCAGTCCCAGCATCCTAAATATTCACCCTGATGAGTTTATAAGCACTCTTCATGAGTTTCTGAGCAGAGAGCAAGTTTTGCAGTCCCGGGTAAAGCTAACAAACCTTAGCATGTTAACAGTGCACTTCTGCTTGCCTCTTTGAAGATGTTATTGCTTTGCCTAACAGGTTCCACAGTATATGAGATCAAATCTACATTAAGACAAGCAGGTAACGTACCCTCCAAGAGAAAAGTTACTCAGTGCACCTTCTCTTCTTTCCTTATAGAGAATATACTGGGGTTGCTTGGTAATGTTGGTGATGATGGTGATCTTAACATCATGTTCTTACAACTTACAAAACTACAAATCAATGCAAATGAAATGAGCTTGACACATTTAAGAACACACAATACAATATCAGAATTATATTACTGTCTACAGCTTGCACCTTATGTTTCCATTTGAACAGCCCTGTACTATAGCTAGTTGCTTTTTATTGATCTAAGCTTTACCATAACATACTGAGCCTGTCTTTCATCATAAAGAGTCCTATCCACAGGCTTCAGCTAATTTTAGCCATCTGTAAAGGGAGGAATGAGGAGTGAGCGACCGGCCACGCTTGATCTAATTTAGCTGTTTGCATTGTTGATGGAGGACAAGGACAGAGCAGACTCCAGACTGGCATGTCACAGAGGTTATTCTTTTAGAAAAATTACATTTAGCTGTTAAGTATATAGCCGCGCCCTTGCCATTTCCTTTGCCCAGAAACCATAAGTGGCAAACATGAAATGACAGTGCAAGGAAGCCATAAAAGCCAGTGTGATGCCTGCAGACCAATACAAGCTGCAGGTTTACTTCTGGTGAGCAATCAGTTGCTATGACTATTGATAAGATATTGAAATAAATAACGCCGGCCTCACATTGCACGAAGTACAGCTCTGGTGCAGTGACCTCAGCCTTTCCGTAGATTTAAAAGTAGGAGGAGCTCAGAATGCACGCTGTGCAGTGCGGTGGTGCCGGCAGAGGTGTCGGGGCACTCCTGATTCTTTCAGTTGGATTGAAACTTTTGCCAGACAGCGGAGCCCTCTGCAAGTCTTTCCCCTGTATTAATGATTCGTTATCGTGTGAGCACGTGGTCTCGCAAGTACCCGACCAAAGCTGACTGCAACAGCACCACAACACTGGGCTCCATGTGAGCTGTCCACCGCAAGAACACAGAGTGAACAAGGCGTAAATGTTTTTTATCACCTTGCCGTCGTGGGTTTGCCTTCCAGCTTCGACTGTTTCTAAATGTATCTAGCCTCTCTCTCTCTCCCCATGTCACACTATGAATGTCTCACCCAATAAAACCTTTGGGCCAGAAACTCTTTAAAAACACATTATGATAAAAGTCTATACTTCCTCTAACTTTTGACCATAATCTAGATTTCACAAACGATGTAAATCATCAGGAATAAAATTTGTTCTCTTATAGAGCAAACATTCTCTAAGGTACAAAGATAAAAGCTGAACGTTTATTGAGTGGGGCTGAGTGCAGTGTGATGCTGACACACTTCCTGGGGTAATGTATGAAGAACAGCGGATGTTGTTCCTCCCTTTGGACAGCACTAAGCACGGCAGCAGCTGAGCCTGTGTGCCTCTTGCCCAATCTGCGGCTCACGCTATTAATAAAACTATGCAAAAGGTAAGCATTATTCATTCAGCCCTCAATCCCAGTCATTGGAGCTTACTTTAAAATTGTTGCTGCCATCATGCGCCTAATGTTTGTCTGACCACTCTGTATCACACATTCATATAGACAAGGAGGGTTGAACCCCAACAGCAACCCAATTTTTCAATAAAACACAAATATTTATGGCTGCAAGTTGTTTTTTAGTTATTTAGTCAAATAATGGATTGATCGTATCTTAGTCAACCAAACTTTTTAATGAATTAGTTGATTAAATCTTTCATTGGCATCAGGGCAGTAGTCAACTAAAGAAATTCTTGGTGAACAAAAGACCTGACGTGTGCATTTATTAGCCAACTAAAAGGGGCGTGTCACGATCTTTTGAAACTCTTTAATCTGACCAAGCATCTGACCAAAACGGCACTTAGCAGACGCAATAACAACAAAGCATGTACTAGTTAGTAAATTATGTTTTCATGTGTAAAAAGACAAACAAAAAGAATAAACTCAAGATTTATTACCAATACTCAAGCTAACACTCCATTCCATTTGTACAGAAAACTCTGTTGTGCCCTTTGCCAACACTGTTCAGCACATTCCTGCTATTATTATGTGTGCAAAGAACTTGAACTTAAATTATTATGCTAATTTATTGAGATGTGGTTCATCTGCATCCCTGTACTGTGATGTATGTGAATGAGAAAGCCAAAGACACATTTCTGCCATCAATGCGTATGACAGATAATAAAGTTATTCTATTTTTCTCTTCTATTTCATCTCCTTTCTGTTGCTGTGCTTATAAAGTTTCTATAATCCCAATTAACTGATTAGTTGCCTAATCAAATTGTTGTTTGATTAAGATCATCAACCGATTAATCGACGAAATGGCTAAAGGACTACAACACTAATTGGAATTATAAGAATTTATATACACAACAGCAGGAAAGAGAAAACATGAGTAGTTTTATCTCCTTTTTTACATACTAATTCACAGTTTACTACTTAATAATTGTATAATTATTGTTTTTGAATGAATACTGCAAAAAATCTGTAAAAATGTCCTGATTTCAGCATATTACTCTTAATGTCAGACGTTTTGACTACTTAAATTAAGACTATTTATTTGATGTAATTATTTTATGTGTTTCAAACTGTTTCTGACTTGTTTCAATACATTATTTGGGTTAATACAATGGGTTAATTTTTATTCACACCATGGGCAAATTTATTTTCTTATTTTAAGATAAATCATCAAATGATCTGTCAGAAATACCTTTAATATAATGAAATATTCTGCATCACATAAGAAATTAAACCTCATTGAGTCAAATCTACTAATAAAATAGTAAATTCAAGTCATTTTAATCGAGGCTAGATATACTTGCTGTGTACTCCTGTGTGCTTATGGTCTTATGAATGCAGTTTGAGAGGCATGTTGTTTAGTTGATTTGTTGTTGTTTTTTTGTAGAGATTATTTTGAACTATTGGTACCAAAATCTTGTACAATGGGACAATCTGCTGTGCTGTTGCTGTAAGGAGCGAGGGAACAGTTTATCCTGACCGAGCGCTGCTAACACGTTTGTATATCAGTAATGGCGATCAGACGGGACAAGCCCATACCAGAAGAGGCAGCTGAGGCATTACGGATGTGTCCCGAGAGAGACAGGAGACGTGTGTCAGATTGGTCGTTATGTCACTGTGGAGCACAAGGCTCACGCCCAATGGATAAAGGGTGACACTAACAAATAAGAATACATCTCTGGTAGAATATATTGTAATGGCAGTGACAGGTTTGACTGATGATTGTACAAAACTGCATTCTCATGAGCTGAATCTATTTTGTTTAACTTTATTTTCAAATTACCTTTGGTGGTAAAAAGCATGTTGTTTTATTGTTTGTTAATTGGATAAGTGGATAATTGTGACTAGATCGATGTTTTCAAATTCAAGATTCCGTACAACACTTAAACATTCAGAACAAAAAGTAGTTTACAGCGGACACTGGTACCTCATGATTGCAGCCTTTTCCGTTCGATTTCATTTCAGTCACGCAGGTTGAGTAATGGTTGTTACTTTTGCTGTCATGATGAATTAATGCCATCAAAAACGTACTCAGTTCAGCTAAACAGTTCTATCCTTAATTCTCCCAAAAGGTCATTTCAAGACCATCCATCATACTAATTTGGTGATTGACAGGTGTGATAGCCCGCCTCCTAAATTACTGCTCATTCAGGGAACATTTATTCAATTTAGAAGCTTGAAGTAAAAGACCAAACGATTAGTTGGCTCGATTAATCTAGCAATAATTCTTAGTTGTTTAGCCTGCGTAAGACCAGAAAACAGAGATATTTCACCAAATTTGACCAAGAAAAAGCTAGTGCTGTCGCTTCACAGCAAGCAGCTCCTGGGTTCGACTCCAGGGTGGCATGGGCCCTTTCTGAGTGGAGTTTGCATGTTCTTCCCGTGTAGACCACTAAAGGTAGGTTTAATGAGTGTGTTTGTGAGAGTGAATGGATGAAAACAAGCCCATGTCTAATTCCAGAGTTACAAGTTCATGTACTGTCCTGACCAAAAAAAAAGAATAAAATAAAAAAGATGAATCTGTTTCTAGCGGTGGGCGATATTGACAAAAATTATTATGATTAATTATGAATTTTGAGTATAACAATATTCAGATGAATCCAACAGAATTGTGGTAAAACATGTCTTTAAACATATTAGTTGAATTTTAATTATCACATGAAGATTCAATGTCTGTAGAGTTTATCATGAAAGTGCAGAAATATCTTAAAATAACTTTTCATTTTTATTTTTAGTCAAGCTTTTTTTTTATTATAAACAATATACTCAATCCTCAAATTTTGTTTCAAAATGACACTCACAATATTATCTATCTTTCCATATATTGCATATCTCTACTTGTTCAGCCATTGAAATTGTACTACATTATCCATAATAAAGTAAGCATTACCATCAAAACATGATCTCAGTGTCCCAGAAAAACCATGAGCTTTTAGTTGCTGGAACCATTGAAGTATATATGATGCACTTCAATGGCCGGAGCTTATTCATGCTTTTATCCAATATGTCTGTGAAGTAGTGCGTGCAGCGGAGTTACGCAACGCTTTCCTCGACATCATAAAAGTTTCATTCACTGTTTAACATTTTCACGGAAGCCTATACCTCCTAGAGCTATAACAGTGAAATCTATTAAGCTTCCTGATGCATATACTGGGTGTCTGTCCACATGTGCTAAATCTTGGTTGAACTTCTAACACTGGAGATGATTCCCATATGTCAGGCAGTCGTAAGCTTACATCACACAGTGGTGGTTACTCATCTGTCTGTCCTGCTCCATTCTTGCACTATCTGCTCTATGTCAGCCTGTTGTCGTTGGAAAAGCTTACGTCACTCGAATGGCCCTTCTTTTATTGTCACGACTTGACTACAACCTAAAATAAAGCATAAATACAATACTGTGGTTGTTTCTTCAGTATCAGACAATAGGTCAGAAGAACAACTGCAGTATTCTACTTAAGAGAAGATGAACATTCTTAACTTAGCATAAATACGACGCTGAAACAGAAGGAACACTGCAAAATGCAACTAAAGGCCACATTTTATTGCATCAATCTATACTAAAACTGTTATTTTTTTCTTGTTCCAAATACGCCTAATTGCATGAACTGGAACCATTTAGTTACTCGTTTGAATCGCAAATACTACCAGGCATGTGCATACTACAGTAGTTAAACATTTGTACTCTCACTTACTAATCAATGCTAAAACTAGTATTGAAAGTGGATAGAATCAATACTGAAAAAATGACACAGATGAGATGATTAGTTTTAGAATAACGATTACAGAGGGCTATCTGATTGGCATGAAACATCTTTTTTTATGTATAAAATGTCACAATCTACTTGTGTTGTCGTTTTTTGTGTTTTTATGTTTTTCTGCAAACAAACCAACAACTTTAAGAGCACAGATTTCTCCCGTATAATCAACCTTCTGCAAAATCTCTCCAATTTCCACGCCTCTTGATTGCCACCATCCACGCACTAATCAATTCCATTCTTTGTGATTTGGCTTTTGGGGAAAAACAAAAACAAAATCTGAGCCTAAATAAAACTAAATTACCAGACAGATGTGATAAGGATGCCATAATCACCAACACTCTCACTAAATCTAGCGCTGTTGCTTCCTGCGCCTCATGCTTCGGTTCTGCACCACTTACTCACATCCAGCTAAATTAAAAACACAGACAGCTGGTGCATGATCGGCAAATGTCAGTGTGATATTTTAGCTTGGGAAAAAAACAAAAATTTTAAGGTTCTCCGATGTGGAAGAAACAAAAAAGTCTGGGAGTGAGGCAGCAAAAGCACCACACGCTGACACCAGACCTGAGTCATACCCTTTGTCTTGTAGAATCCACTGGGGTCTCGCCTGAGCGAAAGTGAAAAAATGCCTATATTTACACACGACTGGACAGGTGCAGAAGCCCAAAGAAAAACAGCAGTAAAAACGGCTTCTAATAGTGACAATAGATAGGTAGGAATAGGCAATTACATAACACTGTGTCCCTTTAACCATCAATTGCCAACAGGGTATGACCTTGAGATGGAGCGTTGGCCTCTGGCAGTCGAACCATGCACAGGAGAATAATGGGGCATATGGCCGATTTAATATCCTGGAAATGGAAGAACACGAGCAAGAGGAAACAATGGCAGTGTCTCACATGTGAAGTCAGAGTGATAAAATGAGACCCAACCCTACTACGTTCGCACACCCAACATCAGGACCAGTTGAAATCCAGCTTATTCCTGTCATCATAGCTGCATAGTATTGGGAATTTGATAGTGTTTTAAAATGCTGGATATACGGATGTAACTTGAAACAACGCGTAGAAATCAAAGGGCAGCTCATGTAGTAGTATTTTAAAACAGTCAAAAGTGCTTTAGATGAGAGAAAATAGTCAAGATGTAAAGGTTTTGACAAAGAAATTCAAGTCATAATGTCTTTCCATGATGAGTTTCAGCAGTGTGCATTTGCAAAACATATGATAATTAAAAAATACAAAGATTCAACACTGCAACTCTCCCAATAATTTCAGTAATTTAGTCTTACGAAACCAAATGACGCACCGGGTTGCATCATGCAGGTGTTCGCGATCCAAAACTCAAAAAAATGCGTAAAAGCTAGATCGTTACAGCAAAATTACGCAGTATCAGTACGTGGACCGTGAGCGTGAAATTGTCCCCCTACCTTGCGAAAGTGCGGAGACAACGGGAGAAGTCCGACGGCTGCTTGTGCGGAGGAAGAGCTGGTTTTCCAAAGGCAAAACCCGCTGCGATTACGCACGAGAAACGCGGTTCAATTCAAGCGTCTGGTTTGTCGGAAATGTCGTTTGGCTGCGGGGTTTGGTTTGAGGAAATGAAAGGGGTGTAAAGTAAGCAGGTCCGCCGTGGAGATGCCAGTAAAGCCTCGGTGCTGCTGGTGGTTTGCTGGGAGCAGAGGAGGAGACTGAACCAAACAGGACTGAGGCGAGCGGCAGCAGCGCGTCGCCACTGTCTCTCTCCTGGTTTATTATTGGCTGATGCTGTCAAGAAGAGGAGGATAAATAAACGCAGCAAATGGGGCATACACAAGCACACATATGAGCCATGTTTTATCGGCCTCAGTTGTCCATTCATCGTGAGAAAACAGTGGAAAAGCACGCGTGAATTTAGTACGACCCGTGCGTGCGTTGTTCATGTTTGGTGACGTGACGTTTGGCCAATATTTCGCGCCACAAATCAAGAGCAGAAGTAGCTAGGTGGCGTCTGTTAATGATCTGACAGTATTTTGTGGTAAGTAATCACGTAAATGTAAGGTAATTTAACTGTTTTTGACCACATGCCTTGTGAACCAGATCTTTACACTTTGTTCCCCGCTTCTTTTGTTTTCTGCACAATAAAGTGAAGCTCTTGTTTCGCGCCACATCTAAAAAGAGGATTTCTGCTGAGCTGTTTAAGCTAAGGTCAGTCAAAGTTGGAAAAACACAGCTAAAAGTCGTAGTTTATAGATCTTAAACATGTTAATATGATTATGATTTCTTGTCTTAATGATGTATTTACAGTCACGTTTGTTAGAAAAGTGCCTTAGATGTTCTCACATTCAGTCCTTGTAGTTACCATTTTGTTGGTAGAGTTATAGTAAAGGTTAGGACCTCGTTATATGGTTTTAATAGAGTTTAGGGTTAAGGTTAGAGCCTGGTTTGTTATGATTACAATGTAGGCCTGGTTTTGAGATTGTGGTTAAGATTAAAGTCAGGAGAGGCTGGAGTTATGGATTAACTTTCAAAAATATATTTTAAATGTGAGAAAACAGACTGTAGTTATATGGTAGAGGCTATTTGTTATAGGTCGTAAATCTCTAACAAGTGCTAATGTTTTGTTTGGGCCAACCAGCTGCCAAAATAACACACATAAAGCTTTGTTTGAACACTTCAGTGTGAAGAGGGAACTGCACAAACGTAGAGTAGTCACACCAATTACTTATCCGGTTTGTAGTAAAACAGCTTTGTGGAATTAGCCGTCATTTTAAGTTATGTAATTTGGGGGGAGAATCTAAATCAGCCCAAAAATAATGGCAGAGCTTGTCAGCCATAATTCTCTCTGGATTCAAAACAATCGCTCTTGGTATCGGCCATTAAAAAAAAGAAAATGTTTTTGGGTTTTTTTATGTTTTTTCAAACGTTTCTAAGAAACGGGGCGACATAGCTACGCTCCCTTTTGTCATCAAGTCTGTCTGTCAGTATACAACATATAAAAATGATTCAGCTAATATTCAAAAAATTAAAAAATATTCAATTTTCATAACTACAACTTTAATATTGTATTAGTCAAACACAATGCCCAAAATAGTAGTGTTAGCGGTGTACTATGTAACTTTTCAGGTGGAGAGTCAGCCACCTGCTGGTCTCCATGGAGATGTTAACGCTTTGCCTGCAGTGTTCCACAGTATGTTATCTAAATTATCCATCTCTATGGAAACAAGTAACAGGTGATACCACCATGTTACAGGTCTGATCTGTGGAGATACAACCAAAGTGGAAATGTATGTTTTTCAAGGTATGTTTGATCAATAAAACATTTATAATTAGATCAAAGTAAAATAGATACATTTAATGCTATACTGTGGAACATTCATCAGGCAAAACAATAACATCTCCATGGCAACAAACAAGTGGCTGATACTCCACCAGAAAAAGTTACATTACATCTTTAGTCAATTAATTTGGCTTAATAATTTACCAAATCCAAGTCAAATGTCCTCTCAAATTACCCGAGGCACAGTGTAGTTTATTTTTTTCTCAAAGAGTGAAAAAAAAAGCATAACAATTATATTAATTACCATTCTGTGTTAGCCAAGCCCACCCTGACTACCACAGCTAATTTAATTTTAATTGACTGCAAACTCTGGGATCAATAGTCATGAGAGGAGAGGAAGTACACCAGTGTTCTGCTCAGTAACGGTTTTTATTTAGCGCCACCCTGCTCTTCTAACAATCCATTTATCTAATTAGCGTGAATTTGCATATCTCTCAAAACCCAAAAGCTGGCGCATTGTGTGGCTGGAACAAAGCTCATTGTGGCGTTTCTCATTAATGCTGGTCAGTAAAGGCAGGTATCAGTCTGTGCTGCAGCCGGGTGTCCTCTCTGTGTCTGAGCAGTGAATGTGCTCCATGCTGAGAAACAATCTGCTCTGACAAATCCATCCGCTGATAGAATAATGTGTTGTGTCCCACTTCTCAGGTTTGCTGTCAGACTTCGCCACAGGTTTGGGATCGAGGTGAGTTACTGTCTTGCGTTAATATATTCAGCTCTTGTTTAAGCAAAAAGGAGGCAGTTGTGATGCTTCACTTCTTTATTTTTGATAGTGTGTTAACCCTTGTGGTCTCTTTGTTTGAGCAATGCACATTTGGTCAAAGAGCAATATACATTTTCATATCAGGAAAAAAATATGTATTTGTAAAGTGCACGTTAGGTGATGTTTTGGACCACCCATGACAGTTTCATAGCGATGAAATTAGAAATAAAATTAAAAAACTAGATGGGGTCAAATGGACCCAGTGATAGCGAGAGGGTAAAGAATATCCACAGCATAAGGTTTTAATTAGCTAAAATCACTAAGCAATAGAAGACTAGGCGGCTATCTACTATATAATTCTATCTACGAGTGTCTATAGACAGTGTCTATGACACTCGTGGATCATTATATTTTAGACATCGTCAATCGCAATATTCATCTAAAACAATTTAATAAAAAAAACAAGCTCACTTACTTCTGTGTCAAAAATTGGAGTGCTGTTTTCTGCTTTCGCCTTTACAGTAAATCGCCCAGTGGAGGGCTGCAGTTCACAATGAAGGGCAGCAGATTTGTTTTTTCATTTGTGCCAAAATGGCTACGCAACACTGTTGAATTCTATGTATGACATAGTTTCAGAAATTAAAATTGTTGAACAAAGTTAGTAAATAGAAATGAGTGTTTGTCGGTGGTATCTGTGAAGCGACTGTCGGTGCAATGCTGTCTTGTCCAAAGGAGAATAAATTAATATTACTCAAATATACATGAATCACTCTCAACTTCGAGTGATTAAATGAGAAGAGGAAAAAAATTATGAGAAGGGGAAACAATTGGTTAAAAGCTCCTAAAAGTCGATCTTCTGATAAGTAGTTCTCCTTTAATACAGATGAAAGAATAAGAATCAGAAAAAGGTTTATTGCCGTTGTCAGTGAACAAAATTCACAAACCAGGAACTTGCTTTGGCGGTTAGGTGCAACATAACAATGAATAAAACAGTAGCTAAATATGTAACAGAAGGCATGCATAAAATTAAGAACTAGCTAATAAAATAGACTATATACAGAAAATATACAGTTGACTAGCCAGTAGTGCAAATTTGGCAGTGCAAATAGAGAGCTGCTTGATCAAATGATTGTTAAAGTTGCAGGTGTTCAGACGAAACATGGTCAGATTTGAGTAATTTTTAATACTTTACAAAAGTGTAAATACAATCATTACTTCATGTGATACATAAATTCATTGTCTGGTGAGCTCTGAACACAGATTTGAGTGTGAATTCTCACACATTTGCCAATAGTTGATGTCATTCAGCAAATAAATAGAAAACCGTAACAATGACTAAATGAACTTGGATACGTATTGTTCGTCTATAATTCTGTATTCTATAACTTTTATAAACTGTAAAAGCTCAGTGAATAAATATAGTTTTATTTGTTTCAACAGGAGTAGAAAACATGGATGGACACGACAGTCTTGCGTCTGTGGAAGAGATGACCTCACCTCCGTCTCCTAAACGACCAAGGCCAGATCTCACAGAGACAAACAACGGAAAAAAACTATTTGACTTTCCTCTGCTTCTGACATTTCGAAGGCCTGGCTCTGTACAGCAGAACACAAGCCAAACATGTTTAGAAAATTTGCCTTTACAAAGCACAAATATTCAGGATCAGCAGAGCTTTGATAACTTTGGCACAGATTCAACTGTGCAAGGCCAAACACCCAAAGTTTCCATTACTGATATCACAGAAACTGACAGCCTCATTTTAAACATGTTATATGATTCAGAAGGTGCAGCCACAGCATCTCATGATTGCAGCTCACTGGGGAAATCACTCCAATGTGAGCCCCCTGTTGTGTTTAGCCCTGCCAGAGGAGACACGGTAGAGGGGAGACAGGTGCAAAACAGCAGCACTCACGTCCAAATAGTCACCCTGACTTGGGCTGAAGAGGATGTCAGGTGTCAGGCTGATTGCGGTTGTGGAGAAGCACCTCGTGATGAAGGCACTGATATGCAAAATGGAGCTGTGGCAACGGCTGAAGTGAGTAATCAACAGGAGATTCAATATGAATTCAGCGAGAAACCCCTTTGCAACAAGAAAATGGAACAGGTGAAAAAAGACTCATGTCTCAGCCATTTCGGGGACGGTGAATCATTCAGCTCTAAACCCGAAGTGTGTCCCTCAAGTAGTTGTGCAGGAGTTGGTGAAAATAATGGCGAAACATTAGAATTGCAAAATGTTGCCTCTTGTGATGGGAAAACAGAAGAGCAATTTAATGAAGGTAGGAAACAATCATTTGCAGCTGCAGGTGAGCAAGCTGTGGGAACGGGTGCTGAAAATATGAGCATGTTTTATGCAAAAGATGAGTGTGAAGCAACAATGGAAGAGGCCGTGGAAGAGTTGAGAGCAAAAGTTGGGATTGAAACAGCGGATGACACAACAGAGACACAAATGTCGGTAAGCATCAGTCAAGTCATTACTGAAGGAGATAATGATGCAGCCTCTTTCAGTGTAATTGACCCAGCAAACTGGAGTGGAGCTGACAGCCCCGCTCAGGAAAAGCGCAAAGCAGGTCCATCTGAATCTGAAAAAGTCTGCAAAATGGACAAAAATCTTATACTTGATTCTACAGCATTGCAGAGTGAAACAGTCAAGCTCCCTGGGCCTGAGCAGATGGAGCAGCTGCACTTTCAAAGTCTTGAACAGCAGCAGTGCGAATATGAAAAAGACTGTCAATCACACATGGAGGCGGTTACTTGCGTCGCACATGACAAAGCGAGTGACACTGAAAACCGCTGGAGACCCACAAGCCCTTGCAGCGGCGGTTCAGCCATCTTTGATTCTCCTGAAGATCAAAGAGGAGCAAGCCAAGGGACTGTGGTAGACGAGTTGAAAGAGAAGAATCAATCTAGAAGCCTTTCTGATGGCCTTGACCACCCAGAGGTGCACGTGGTTGAACGTCCACAGGGGCACACGGCAAGAATGGACGAGACACGCAAGAAAGAAATAACAGGAGTCGAGAGGATGAATGGTGACAATGGGCTGTGGTTAAAGGGTGTGGTCCGACAACAAAACATGTATGAAGTGACAATTGAGAGTGCACACTGCCAATCGAGGGATGAAAGGGATTGTGGCAGTGGGCTTCAAGGAGGAACAGACATGGCTGGTTTTGCTGATAACCAAAACTTAGCTTGTAAAGTAGCAGAAGTAAGTACGTTTAAGGAAACTGCAGTAGGAGAAAGAGGCATAGAAGAGGAAATAAATGAGCAAGAAGCAACATCTGTAGCATCTGAGCAGCTACGAGCAAACGTGGCTGACATCCAACTCAGAGTTTTGAAGAAATTTGAGGTGAGAAGTGAAAGGATGGACTGTAAAGAAAATGAGCAAAAAAAGGTCCCAAGTGAGCACGCAGAGACTGAAATAGTGTTAGAGCAAGATAAAGTCAACGTGGCTGAGGAAAATCAAACAATGTGCAATGCATTAACTGAAAATACTGTTGGAATTGTGGAAAGTCAAGGAGAAAAAGCTAGCAAAGTGCTTGAGAAGTCACCAGGACATGATGCTAACATGGCTATTCAATTGTCTTTTGATTGTTATTCAAACTTTTTGCAACAAGGCAGCGATAAGGAAATGGTTGAAAATACTTTGAATGCAAATGTATGTTCAGCTAAAAGCAATAATTATTTTTCAGTTGCGTTTTCAACCTCATGTGGCGCGTTCGTCCCTGGAATTAACACCTTTGGAATAAACTCACTGCGCTCTGACCACAGCTTCACGACTCTACACAACTGCAATGGCAGATTTTCTCAGGCAGCGCCATCTGTCTTCCCGTTCACCAAGCGAGCGCCCGTCGGGGGTTTTGACACATTCGAAAAGATCCAGCTCTCTCCAGATGACAACGACATGGACTCGTCTGCCCTCAGCAACAGTCCCCTGCCCGCCAGCCCGCCCCGCCAGATGTTGGAAAACCCCCAGCATCAAGTTCACCTCTTCAAGTCACAAGCAGCTGGCCATGACTCCAACAAGACCGAAGACATTGAGTTGTCTAATGCTAACGAACATGGATTTTTAAGCAAACATAACACTTGTAACAAAGTCCCAAGTCCCATCTCGGCAGCAGATGTTGTTGCCCCGGGCTGGCCAGAGCAGAAGCCTCTTTGTGAATATGCCTTTCAAATTTACGATTGCTTCCAAGATGATTCAAACCCTGACTCTTCTGCTGTGTCGTTTGAAAGCGAGTTCTCTGACTGTGAAGGCAGCGACAGGCGCGAGTTTGAGATGAAAACGCAATTTGACACAGTGCTGAAAGAGCTGAAGCTGTTTTTCGACATCAGTGCGAGTGATATGGCGAGCTGCGACGACACGTCATCTCCTGAGCCTCTGAGGGAAATAACTGAGGCCTTGGAAGGAGAAACTTCAAAGTGCAAAGACCAGGAGGAGAGTCCGGAGGAGCCAGATGCCAGAGGAGCAGCTTTAGGTAAATCATTGTAGTTGTTAGGGATGTCAAGATTATTTGATTACATCCAATTCAACTTTACTTATAGAGCACATGAAAAAAACACTACAGCCGACCAAAGTGCTGTATACAAATTCTAACACTGAAACATGATGAAAAAAAATTTAAAAACTGAGTAACTGAGTTAAACATCATAAAAAAACATTTTTTTATGATGGAGGTGAGTCTGATTCATTCCATAGAGCAGCCACTGAAAAAGCCTGAATAGATAATTGTGATTATACAAGTCACAGTATAATCATAAGAACTAATAAATAATAATATTCAGTATTTTAGAAGCAAAAATAAGTTATTTCAATTAAATCTATACTCTAAAAAAACCAAAGGTACAAAGTGTTTTCCTAGCTGTTTATGCTACATTAAATTACTTTTCATTCAGAAAGCTTAATTTCACAAATCTGAAGGTGAGTGGAGATCTATTATGAATGAAAGAAAGTTAAAAATGTCACTGTAATTTGGTCCAAATGTCAAGTAGTTGGGAATCATCATAAAATCGTGATGTTTCTTCTCAATAAATGTAACACCAAAATTTTGGTGGTATTACAGATTTTATTTTTGCATGTGGCAGTATATTAAGGGAGTGAAAAAGGTTCAGAGATTTGATTTTATAATATCAGTCCATAGATTTTGTTGAGGGACAGCTAATTTGTGAATTTTACATTGATACACTAAAGCAGGAAGGTAGTAATAAAGGAAGTAGTAGTTACTTTACCTTGTAACTTAATTCATTTATTTGATAGGGAACGTGCTTCTTACTTATTATTGGTAACAATTACAGTGTAAAGATGCCAGATTATACCAATTGTGCTCATTTCTTCAGTGCTTGGTGCCCCCTTACGGTTTTGTGCATTAAATAAACGTGGTTATCAACTGTTATTAGTATTATTCACTTATGAATGCAACTAGGGTCACATTATATAGCGCTATTGTAGCTCTGTTGGGCATTCAAGCACTTTACATCAAGAAACCACTCATCCATTCACACACACACAGTCATACACCATGAAGTGTTTTGCCCAAAGACATAAAACACCATGCACTTTAAAATCTCCATCCGTCAATAAAAGGCATTTGCTTGATTTATCAAATGAATGCAGTGCCATTAATATTCACAAATCCAGTGTTATCATATTCTTATTTAATTTTCAAAGGTGAGATATGTGTTTCCAGTGAGGTGTTTCCCTTTAATTAGACGATCCAGTTGAAGACGTCAGCCTGGAGTGTGAAGGTGTCGCTATGGGCTCCGGTGCAAGGAGTCGTGAAGGAGAACAGGAGGTCCCGCTCGGCAGCTGTGAGCTCCAGGAGGCCCCCGCACGCAGTCAACTGAAAGACACAGGTTAAAAATACACCTAGGACCCATTCAGATGACAATTTGCCAGGACAATCAGTTAAATGCACTGTGAAATCTTAGATAAAAGAGGTGGATGCTAACTGCTAGTCTAGTAGTAGTAGATTTTTACTTGCAAAACCAAACATGTTCTCTTGATACATCCTTTATTAATTATCCATGGGCTTCAGAGTGATGAAAATTTAGCGGCGTTACCATAGTAATTAAAAATGTATAAAACTGGGGTTGTACAATGTTGAAAATGATTTTTGCTATTTGAATATAAGAAATAAATAAATAAACAAAACATTTTTACTTTTACACCATTTTCATTCATTTGATTCACAGTTCATTTCTATCAGATGCAGGGCCTGGGTGTTACTGCAATATATTTAGCTTGTTGCATTATCAATTATTTAATTAGCCAATGTTGTGTTATTGATACTATTGCAACATTTAAAACAAAGTATTCGTTTGAATGGTAAAAAGCCTTAAAAATGGCACCTTTAAACCCATGAATTGTTTAAACATAAACGTTGCACATTTTACCATATGTATTATTATATTTTATTACATTGACACACATATGGTAAATCATACATCAACAGTTACACGTACAGTATATTTGTGTTGTGTTGTAGTTGTATTTTTGACAGTAGTAGTAGTAGTAGTAGTAGTAGTAGTAGTAATAATAGTAACAAATGTGTGCTCTCAATGGGTTAGTTTTTGAATGCCTACTTTTAAGTTATTGAGGGAAAAGCCTTCTTGAGTGGACTCTAACCTCCTCAGAAGCTGGTGGAACAGTAACAGAGCCGTCTGTATATTTTGTATGTCACAGAGAGCAACTGTTCAGTAACTGTTCATTTCCAGTCTTAACTGAGGTGGGAATACAACAGTACTTTTCTTCCACAAACACATCAGTCATTTATTGTCCCTGTGGTTGAAACCAATTGTAAATAAAATATGTTGTTTTGTAGAGGCCGGAGAGACGGAGCAGAGACGGAGCATGTGGTCTCCATCGTTCATGTCACTGCCGCTCGTGGAACAACTAACCCAGAGTGAGTTACCGCTTGCATCGACTGCCAGTGCCATTTACCAAGGGAAAATCTATGGCAGTGGCTATTCTTAGTGTATTTTTGTCGAGCTTTATTTACACACTCCATGTCACAACAAAATATAAAAACAATGGACTGAAAGGTGCACTATGCAACTTTTCTGGAGGGGTACGGTCGCCTTCTTGTATCAACGGAGATGTTATTGCATTGCCATGAATGTTCTACTGTATTAAGACTTTTATATATATATATATGGAAACAAGCAGATGGCATTACATAGTGGGACTAAAATAGTTGTCGTAACAGACCAAACATTATTATTTTAATTAACAATAATAACTGACACAAGATAATTATCATGTATTTGTCTAGATGAGAGACAGATTTACATTGAAATATGATATAAACTGTTTTATGTTTTTCTTAGATTAGTTGTCACATAACTAACCGGTGTATAATGTAATTTACTTCCAAACTGCAACAGATTTTCTTTGCACTTTGCCACATTACCTACCTCCTTTTATTTGAAGTATTCATTTTAGAGAGATAGATATGACTAATTCAATGTTACCCTCTTTATATAGTCTTTTTAGCAGCTTGTTAACTTTGTATATTTGGGACGAGATTAATAAGTGATGCTCCATCTGGCAGACACAGAAACATTTGAACATTTTAAGTGTTTGTTTGGCTCTCGCCGCATTCTCCTTCGTCTCCTCCTCTTCAGTCTTCACTTTATTATGAATGTGATTCTTTGTGGGAGGTGAAGTGGAATGCATATTTAGTTCTGCCCACCTGAACAGCGCGTTTACTCTGTCACTTTGAGAGGAAAAAGCCTTGGGAACTGTCTCCATTTATTGAGCCACGCGGCGTTAAGCCGCAGGTTTAAGGTTCACTGCGAGTTTATTATTTCTACACTGACAAATGAATAAAATACTGCCTGAAGGTATGAGTAAACACTACACCTAGATACAAGATTTATCAGAAAAAAAGACTATTGTACTGGTAAGTGGCGTTTGAAATGCTGTACTTCACCTAAATCTACAATGCTTTTACTTTTCTTATTGTTTTTTTTTTTTTTTTTTTTTTTATGTCATCTTATTAATTAAATTTTTTTTTTATATTATTTTAAAATCTTTCAAGTGACATAACACAATGATAAACAACTTTGTACAGCTAGGCTTAAGAGGAGAAGATGAAGTTACATATAGATGTTCATTGGTGGGTTTGACCTGATTTAGACCAAATGTCAAAATTTCAGTTTGGACAAGTGCAAAATCCTACTGAAACAAACTCTTGATTCACATGGGGAAATCCCTGGGACATGGCAGCTCATAAATAACAAAATAGATCATGATAGCCAAGAGCAAATAGAATGGTAATAAAATTCAAATAGTCAAAAATAGGGCAAAAAATTAAAAAGGCAGAAGTTTTCAGACATGAAGACATTTGGCTAACGTTAAAATCCTGGTTGGTGGCGTTTAAAACAGCTTGATTAATGCTAAATCTAAATAGTTAAATTAAAATGTATTGTGTAACTTCTTATTCTTACTTCTGGAATAAGATTCAGAGTACTGTATTCTGAATGCCTAGATTACTTTCACATCAAGTTGCATTATATTATAATGTAAAAACACAACATTTGATTAAATCAGCTTTATGTTTGTTTTACTATTTGTTCTGCATTTATTTACCACTGATCAGAAAAGAAAAACTCATACACAGACAAATCTACAAGAGCTGTGTTTTCAATTTTTTTCTTATTCTTTGTCTTTAATATGGTGCAGTTTGAAACCTAAAATACATGAGGAAGTACGTCATATTTCTTTGGTTTAGGAAAGTAACTGTATTCCTCAAATGACAATAACTGTAACAGAAATAGATCAAAATGAGTGTTCTGAGTAGTAGTATTCTTGGTGCATGTGTTCAGGTACTTCTCAACACTGCTCATGGTCGTAAAGAATGTACCTAAATCACATTAAATATCCTTTGCTGTGTTTGTGTGTTTTCTTCAGAGCTGCTGGAGCCGCAGCGGCGTCTGGAGCCTCTCAGAACCTGCTCACGGCCCATTCGAGTGGGACTGTCCAAGAGAGCTAAGACCAGGAACCTCCATCACACACATTCATACAAATAATCACCAAACAACACCAAATGTTCTTAGGCCCTTTAAATGTTCTCTCTCTGTTATCTGTTAAAACTGGTTTTCTGTTTTAATATCCATGTGTTAGAAAGTTATAGAGGAATTATTGGCACCCATGGTAAATGAAAAAATACTTGGGATGATCTATAACTATGTTGAATTTTGTATTTTTGCAATATTTTGATGAACTTTTGGCATGGTAAAATCAATTTAACAAAGATTGGACTGAAAAAAATCTTAGTATTTAAGTAAAACTATGACATAGATTAAACTAGGATGGAAAAAGAAAAAGAAATTAAAGGAAAACAATATAAAACATTTGGTCACAAGTAATTACTACAACCTTTATAGAGAGCGTTTTTTATAAATGTTGTACTAATTGAGAACTAGTTTTGGTAAAAATGTGCAACAAAAGCTGCTTCTCTATTGGTTCAAATTGTCAACAAGGAAACAAATGTTGTACAATCATAACCCAGAAGTTAGTCTTCAATCACTCAAAAACTCCTCCGTATATTTATCTGGGTGCCTATGTTTGCCTTTAAGATGTTCACAAGTTCAAATGTGACTTGCTCAGACTCCTCTGCTCCATTCTCTCTGGTGTTTTTGTGCCTCCAGTTTTGTCCTTTGACATATTTATTCGCCGTCTCTCGGGAGGTCTGCACATAATCCTGGCTCAGTGAGGAGCTTTGACGAGACTATTGGGAATACATACACTATATTGTCCCAGTTTAAGGACACTTTGACCGCCAAAGAAAGAACTGCCTCTTCTGTCGTATCTATTGTGCTAGAACATTGTATTTTAACCTATTTATTATCTATTTAATTCATTGTAGTGTTATATATATTTTTACTGCTTGTTCAGCCAAGTTACTGTTGTTTAGCAATATTTGTTTGGGTAGTTTTAGTTTAAAATGGTCATTATTGACACAGTTTTTGATATTACTCATTTAAAGGTTAAAGGACTATATCATTTCTTTCATTTTATTATTTATTATTCAATCAAACTTCTTTTTGTATGTCTGCTGTTTACATATTTATAGGATTTTGAAAATAAAATACTTGCACAGCATCAATAGTGTGGAGTTTATTTGCACATAATTTATGATGTTCATGTATTTCTTTGCTTTAACGTTCGATTGTCCTTTCATGTGCTTGACTGTAGGCGTACGGCTGTAGTTCTTGTAGTGTGTGGGAGATACAGTTCATTCTGTAAGTAGCAATTTCAAGCTTCAGTGGGAGGCGAGCGTAGATTTGTTTGTATGTATGTATGTCGGTCGCCAATTAGAAAATATATTCATTTCGTCTTTTATGGCATTTACTGCGACAAGCCTTAAACATGAAAAGGCTAAACCATATTTTCAGACTCTTTGAAGCCACACATATTGAAGGTCATTTTTCATCCAGACTATTTTTTTAAACTCTTGCTATAGCCAACTTTCCTTTTTATTTATTCACTTTAATCCAAGCCTTGAATGCACTTTATTTCACTACTTACATATTAATAGATGGCGTTAGGAATTTTGTACGATTTTTTAGAAGTTTGCTCAGTGTGTGCTGTAGTTTTGTCAACCCTCGTGCCTCAAAGCTGGTGTATTCATGGTTTGATAATTAGGCTATTCCAGATCTCATAATATCTTCATAATTAAGCTAAAACTTGTGCAGTAAGTTAATCCTCCAGCGTGGCACTAATGACCAAAAAGAACAGGAAAAGAGTCTCCGAGCGTCTGCTGAAGTTTCCTTTGTTTTTAACTTATTTTCTAGCAACAATAGTTCAAATGCGGTGAACAAATTAGTGTTTTTCCTGTATTTTGTTGTACCTTGCTTAAAACATATCAAGGTACAACACAAAAATACAGGTTTGACTATAAGATATTTACCTAAACCAATGAACTAGACTATATATGCTACGGCTGAGTATTGTTTAGCTGCAAGGACAAGAAAGGAATGTGATACTGTGTGGATTATTAATGGATTCTTGTGTAATAGTTTAATTTACCAGTTTATACTTTAGTATTGTGTGTGCTGCATATGTTTTCTTCAGAAACCAGGACTGGGTGCAGTTTAGGTGCCTCAGACTGGGACTCTATGATGAATTTGCAAATGAAATCGGATTGTAATTGAGATTGTCAAGTTCACCGCTGGGTGTTGGATGTACTTGTTGTGTGAATGTGATGATTGGATTGTCTTTTGTCGGTTCTGTGTGTCGCCCATTGCTTGTCCAACACAAATTTCTTCATTAGGAGACAATAAAGACTAGTTTAATAATCTAATAACAATAATATCTCAAAAAAAGTCCGTTTCACCTGAGATGTTTTTGTCCACAGTTGTAATGAGTTCATTCATTTTTTTCTCATTCAGACTCGTCTTTTTTGGAACATTTTGTATGAAAGCGTCAAATAGAGCATCAGCTGGCAGCCCGGCAAACACAAATCAAAAAGGAACAAAGCCGCGATATGGATTCCCAAAATAATCAGTTTCAGATGCCACACCATTCACTACTGAGCGTTTTAATCAGGCGTCATTTGTGAACGCGGGGAATGGAGTTATCAGTATTTTCTGCTCTCCATAATGTCTGACAGAACAGAGCAGTGTTTATTCAGTTGTTTTGATCATTTGTTTGACTTTTGAGAAATGTTATGTGGCATTAGCCCAAAGCATTTGTCGTAGTAGTAAAAAAATGATGCGTTTCTGGGTCAATGCTAATGCTAATTTTGAATAATAAAGATAAAAAAAATTAAACAAACTTAGATTTTAAAAAATTGAAGTA
This sequence comes from Rhinogobius similis, assembly GCA_019453435.1. Classification (NCBI taxonomy): domain Eukaryota; kingdom Metazoa; phylum Chordata; class Actinopteri; order Gobiiformes; family Gobiidae; genus Rhinogobius; species Rhinogobius similis. The sequence goes on from CM033620.1 coordinate 19,218,275, forward strand.
ATCGATATATAAAACAGTACAATAGTCTTTACTTTACATTTTAATTGATTGTTTCTTTATATTTTATGTTGCAATAAAGGTTGGCATTAGCTGTGAGAAACGGTTAGCTTAGCCAGTTGCGCTACTTTGAAGTTACTGCACTGTCACACAAATATTGACCTTATTCTGCCCCGCCCACTTTTGCCGTTTTTTACACTTCCGTCTGTAAACGCACTTCCGTTTGACGAGAACTCCGTTAAAGCTAATGACGAACGAGGGAAAAGTTTCGCCGCTAAAATGTTACATAAAGTAGGTTGATTTGTGTAAAATGTTTAAAGGTCCCATAACATGCAAAATCGACTTTTCAGAGGTTTTAACCTTCCTACAGTGCTATTTGGGCCTCGTATGTGTGCCCAAAGTGGTTTTTTAATTGATTCCCGCATGTTTTCGCTAGAGAACTGTCTTTTTTGTCCCCCTCGGCTGAGCAGGCAGACGGGGGCTCATCCCATGGATGACGCGGCTTCCCATGGATGACGCGGTGTTTAAGCCATGCCTCCGGGAAGCGCGCAGCCGCAGAATAAAAACAGCTAATGCTAATGCTACACAGTAATTACACGATGGATACGACAGATCGAAGAGTTAGCTTGTTATTTACCAAACGGCAACGTCCGTCGTCGAGGTACTGGAGCACGTCAAACTCCAGGTCAGATCCAGGACGTAGGACTCAGCACGACGCACCGTCAGGACGGATAAAAGGTTTATTCCCGTGTTCCCGTGCTGTTTACCGGAGCACACGGCGCATGCGCACTATCTCCGCTCTAGGCTTCGGCACGAGTTGGGAGGGGGAGCTGCGCGGGTTGGGCGGGGGAGGCAGCCTGCTCTCTGTTCGGGGGGGTCAGATCTCAGAGTGAGCCGTTTGCTTTTGCAAGGAGGGGGGCCAGTCCAAGAAATGGGTGTTTTTTGGAAACTGTTATGTTATGGATATTGCACAACGCAAAATTTTATCAACAAAGCCCTTAGAATAGACTGTGTAAAGGGGAAAATAGCAGAATATGGGACCTTTAATGAACACGAGCAACAACAAGTCAACAACGCAACGATTTCCTGGTCAGTCTGAAAACGGCTTTTTAGTCCATGTAGAACTTACTTTCTGTTGAGCTCGTCTGCTCCATGTGAACTAATACAACGGAAACAAGACGGCGGCGCGTACGGCAACGTTCGAAATAAGGTCAATACTACTTTGTAATACCACACAATTTACCTTTATATCCCTAACCCTTTCTAAAGGTATGTTTGTATCATCATGTTACTAATGATCTATTTTATTTTAAAATGTATCTATTTTAGTCAGTAATAATAAAGCAAAAAAAAAAAGAAAAGAATACAATCTGAAAACGCAGCCTTTCTCCTCACAACAATTAAAGGGATTAGGCGCCACACATTTGTTTACTTTCATTAGAAGGAGAGATTATCCCTGCGTGAGAGTGGAGTTGGTGCTGTGTTGCTGCAGAAGAGGCCTTGAAGAAACAAATCTCTTCTTACCTTTTGAAGCTTTTTCACCGAGGAATTACTAAACTTAGAGCGACTATTACTGGAAGAGCTGCATTTGGGGGCACTAACTAGAAACGGGGCATAAATTATATTACTGCATGAGGATTTTGGGACAGAGAATAAAAACGTTGAGGCTATTGAAACAATTGTAATGAAATACAAGTCAACACCTTACAAAAAGCTTGTTTTGATTGTTTTGGTTTTTGGTTTGATTCTTTACTGTGTGTGGAGTTTGTATGTTTTTTGTGGGAATCAACCTAAAACATACATAAAATATAATCAAGTTTCCCCTTGTAGACATTTTCAAACATTTAAAGGTGTGCTATGCATAGAAATAAATGATCAGATGCGGCGTTTGATGCTCATGCTATCAACTCCTTAGCAACGTGGCTAGTCCGGTATAATTTGAAGGACTCCGGCGGCAGTCTCATGTATTTTTCCTACAGCTGGGACTGGGACATCCCACTATATGGCATTAAACTTGTCTACTTTGAAAAAACATGATCTGATCTGCATCTTGGCCTTCTTGTTTCCGTGGAGATTTAGTTGCAAAGTTCAATACTGTGGAACATTCCAGGCAAAGCTATAACATGGAGAGAAATGCAGGCAGACAAACAGGTAGCATGCTCATTTTGTTTATCATTTGTATAGTTTAGAATTGAACACAGATTTTATTAGTTGCCTATTCAAGCAGATTGACCAAGAGTGACAGGTTTTTACATCCTCCCGCTTGGCAAGGAAACACAAAAACTGTTGAAAAATAAGAAATCTCAAGAAAAATCAAAGTGAAGAGAGATATACGCTCATGAACGCACAGGTTGTTGTGTCCTGGACTGACACACATTCAAGTCTGTGGTGCCAAGATCCAAAAACACATTCACCATAGATTAACCCCCCCCCCCCCCCTAAATAATTAATGTACTTGAAAATATACAACATAATTGCATCAAAAATTGGCTGTTGATGAGGACTTAAAACTGTTGTAACAGAGGATACATAACACTCGGTTAAAGCATATTGATGCAGATGTAAGTGTGGCTTTACGGATGCACTTAATAGAAACTCTTAAGTTAATGGAAATGTTAAGTAATGATATTGTAAATTGTATGAATCACGGTGAATACAGAAAACATTTAGACTGGCGAAGATGGATGAGTTTACACTTCTTCCCATTCTCTGACAGGTATGACGAAATGTATTGATGAACTTGTGTCTACTTGAACTGTGTTTTGCTTCATTAACACAATAAATCTATTAATTCATAAAGTGAACATGATATAACACATTTCAAGTCAACGTTTCATTCTGTTCCTGTCGCTGCACTGTCAGAGGGAAACTACTGCACCCTTTGCATACATTAGCGCTCAGGATGCACACTGTCCAAGAATTTGCAGTCTTTAAGGATCAATAGCAATCACTGCGCTATCCCAGCACAATCAGAGGATCGACTTCAGCCTAAAAATACCCTGGAACGTCCACTGAAACAGCACACCAGCGGTTAATGCAGACTCAGAGGACAAACTTTTAATAGTTATTTAACATCCAAAATGTGGTCTTATTGGTTTCATACAAGTAAAATTATCACCATCATTTGTTTAGATAAATCCATATGATGTACTATGATATTTTAATGTACATTGACCATTGATGATTTGAACGTTTGTTGTTTTTCATCCTTGGTTCAAACTGTTGAAAACACACAAATAGTGCTGTCAAAATACAAAATATCAATATATTTATACCTCATTTGGTGATACAGAATTACTATCATGGGCTGCTGTATCAATGTCTCACCAAAAGTATTTTTGGATTTGACGAAATTATTTTGTGATTTTTTGTTTTGTTTTGTTTTAAATAGAAAGAATACTTGTTTATATATTCTGTTTAAGACAATCTTTTGCACATATCTTTTTTTTGCATGAAAGTCTTTATGTTATATCTTATTATTAATATTCCTTGTTTTATGATGCACCTTAGCACACAAGTAAGTTCAATGACAATAGCAATATAGCCTTTTCTGATTATGATTATGCAAAACATTTGACATGTTCTTTTTGATTATTAAAATGGGTGTATTTAATTTAATTAATTTATTTGTGCAGGTAACGGTTTAAAGTCTTTATGACTCATGTTTTTTTCTAATAATGACCTAGCTTGGTGGGATAGTCCCTTAAATACTTCTCACAGTTTTTTGATGTTGCAGTTTGTGAAGATATTTTGAAAACTAAATGTTGAAAATTGTCATCAAAAAGTGCTATTGAAAATGCAGACAATTTACCCACATACATTTTTTTGACAGTTTGAACAATCAGTCAACAAAATGAAGGTGTTATCAGGTTTCATTTATTGTCAATTCCTAAATATTGTGTAATTTATATGGATTTTAGCCCTTGTTTACAGTATGGTTGCTAGGTAACAGCTGTGGAGTTATCCCTACTGTCATGTCCAACCAGGAGGTAAAAATAATAAACTTGAGAATAAACAAACTGTTTTGTAAAATCTCAAATATGTTCACTACGCTTTAGTGAAATGTGTAGCCTGTTATATGCACTAACAAAGAAATACTGTTGTTAAAATGTATTTGGCTCTGAAAAAAGTATATTATGTGCTATATATCGATTATGCATGTATCAGAAATTTGTATATTATCATATTGTGAGCCATGTATTGTTTATTGAATCAAATCATGTGAGACCCTTTGATTCCAAAAAAGTTCAACTCTAATTTTCATCTCACCTTTTTCCTCTTACATTTGTCAAGGGTGCCCAATATCAGCGTTTATTTTGGAAGCGATTGAGACGAGAGATGAATGGAGTTGGATTGGTGGCTGTTGAATTTATGGAGGCCCGCTGAGGCTGCGTTGTCCCGGCAGGCTGTGGGCTTTCTGCCAGAGACGCTGCTCAGTAATGCCCTGTCATAATAAAAATCCATCACATCTGGAAATGGCCCTGCTGTTGTGCTTTGGAAATAGATGGTGGCACTTGTCTGCTTGGTATAATACAGACACATTAATCAGGGTTATAGTCAGCATTCACTTTTATGCCGCGCATCACAGGGTGTTTTTAATCTTTGGACGAAATATTTACTCCAATGACAAGAAGACTATTGGGTGTTATAAGAAAAGTTCTATCGTCCATTATCCAGAAAATACTCATTGAAATAAGAGCGCTCACTGTTATAAGTGCTGGTAGACTGCTTTTCCAATTCAACTTTATTTGTATTGCACATTTTATAAACAAGAAGTGCTGCACATACTGTAATACAAATATAAAACAAACATGTAGCTCTAAAGTCAACAGAAGTACATTTCAAACAAATCAAACAAGGCCTAATAAAATCAATCAGACCAGTAAAAATAAATTAAAGCCTTAAATTAACTGCACATGGTGAATGTTAGCTGGTATTTCCAAGCTGCAAATTAGTTAGTTGTGGTTGAAATGTTATTTAATACTTAAGATCGTTAATGACACTTTGTTTTACCTCATTTAACATCAGATTAAACACTGACAAATTGCATGAATAAATTCTAGCATGTGTTGAAATAATGGCTTTTATCCTGTATTCAGGAAGTTGCCATGGGTGACGCCATTCTGACTGTGTGATTTTGCATAGGACCGCTAATCTCCACAGCAAAAAGGTTCTTTAAAAACTATACAAAGCCCTGTTGAGCGCATGAACATTGAATTATTTATTTTATTTATTTTTTACAACTCACCCTTTATCGTCGATGTAAACCCTCATTCGTCCAGGTGTGGTCCATCGTAGAAAGGGTTTCAGATTTAAACAGCGTCCGGATGACAACCTCTGAAACCCTTTCTACAACTCACCCTTTATATAATATCTTAGCGACAAGACTTTTCTCTAGTTCTCCAATGAAATGAATGGAATTCTTGAAATGCTAAATTAACAGAAGTACGGCTCTGTAGCAGTCAGAAGTAAAACTGACCTAAACTGTGAAGTAAAGTTAAAAGTGAAAATGACAGTTATTTAAACATTTATGACCTTATCCTATTCACCAATTCACAATCACAGTCTGAGGAATAATCATTTGAAGGTAAACTATAACAAAAAAACAACAACCACATGGACAAACTTGCAAAATATGAAAAGTACCAAGAAACATTTTGACACTGTGAAATAAATCTAAAAAATAAAAAGTGCTTCATCAAAGATTAAAGCAGCCCACCTGGGCATGTTTTTCAAGCTATTTTTGAGCAATACACAAACACATATAACACGTATGACAAAGAGATAACACAAGTTTGGTTCCCTCCACCAGAAAAGTTACAGAGTGCCCCTTTAACTGGAAGGGTTGTCTCCGAGGATGGTTCCAGTGCCCAAAATGTAAAATAAAATACTACTGGAGAAGTATGTGTACCCTTCATTCATTTGATTTTCAATTTGAAATCGAAAACAAATAAAGGAAAATACTATATGTTTTTTCATTTTTGGTTTTTGTTCATGAAACGAAAAAACAAAAATACAGTTTGATTGTTCATTTTTCAATTAGAACATTGGATTAAAAATACACAATTTGAAAAAAGGTTTGGAGCGAAGTCATATAGTTGGGCCATGGTGTCAGAAAGTCCAAAACTGCAATACAAAGTAAACATCACAGATTTTATCAATGAAACCAATATTGTTATTTGTTTTTGTATTGGTCTGCCTCCACTAATCTCTGCTTTGTGTGAGCAGGCAGTAGAAAGAAGCGTAGCCAGCACAGAGGACAAACAATAAGAGGATTTGGTTATGACACACGTTTGCATGATGGTTTTAGCCGCGCCTGAAAAGCTCTAATTAAATTGGCAATGACTGGACAGAGGACTGTTTGAGCTCCACCATCGGCATTGTTTGGGGAATAAATAGAATCCTCTATGACTCATGACACAAAATGACCCAGAGGATGACCCTATGCTGGCTCACATTAGGACTCCACATATTAGTAATGCACACAACATGGGACGTTAGATAATGCAGCGATTTGGATTTTTCTTTTTCACTTGCCTGGAGACAACACTTTTGCTATAATCTGGCCGATATATTTCCAGCAGTGCAGTTGTTAAATGAGCTGTACCTGATTTTTACAGTCTTAAAAGCGTAAAAACAGAACTTTTGCAGTGGTCCACATTTATCGTTCACTTATGTAACTACAATCCTAATTATTTGCCACAATAAAATAATAATAATGAATTTTATTGATGTTGCACGTTCAAAAAACCAACTGCAAAGTGCTACAGTCGGTCAAAAACACACATAAATAGCAACAAGCATTAAAAAAAAAGCTTATAGGCTTTTCACGCTGCAAACAACGCACTTCCTGTTTCATGGGAAAAAAACACCCTATAATTATAGGCTCCAGACAGCGCTAGGAATGTAACGATATGCAAATATCCCGATACAATATTAGCACAATATGAACCTCATGATATGATATGTATAGCTCACGATATCGTAGAAGAACTCAAAATTATGTATTCATGCTCATAATAACAAGACTGACAATGTAATATGCTCTTGCCTTTAATTATTAGGCCTTTATTGTCGACAACAGAAATGATCTCACACAGAAACTCTAAAGTGCAATTTTCAAGTTATGTCAGAGCAACAATACTGACCTGTGATGTACCTTGTTATTTATTATTAATAATATTAATCATTTTTAGTCAATAATGCATTGATCTGACGAAGCAGGCTAAACCTTTTTTTTTTTTCATGTAGACATGCTGTTTTTCATATCTTAACATGACAACGACGATATTGTGACCATTTTACTATCACGATATCCCCAGTATTGTTATATCCCTAGACAGCGCATGGTCTAATTTTGACCTTAAGAACGACTTTTTACAATATAACTTTACTGGAGCAAAATCGATCTTATTTTACATGAAAAAAATGTGGGTACAGCCCTTTTAATTAAACTTGATTGTCCCTTGAATAATAATTAAGGAGAAATTCCGTTAAAGGTGGCACTGAGAGCCACAGAAGGTTAGTGGTTCTATCCCAACCTGCACCATAAAAAAGTGATGTTATGCCTTTGGGCATGGCACATCACCCACCTGGTCCACATGACTCCAGCGTCCTTTCAAGCTGTGGCGCCCAGACTGTGCCAATTTCAAAAGCTTTTATTTGACTGGGTTTTACTTCCTTTATTTTCCCTGTATTTTTCCCTGTTTATATTTTTTCATATTAAGCACTTTAGGATTTTTATCTGTAAAAACGCTGCACAAATAAAACTGATTTACTTACTTACTTTCCTCCAGAGTCTGCAAACAATGAGTGCTTGTGTCATGGATGAGTCGTTAAAAGGCTTTAGACATCCAATATTTAAGTATGCAGTTTAGAAATAAAACTATTTAAAGCAGCACTGTGTAATATTCATGGTCACACCACCTCCATTTGTCCATGGAGATGTTAAAACCAAACTTTGGAACCTTCTCCATGGAGATTTTTTTGCCATTTTGTGGACTGTTTGAGGCAAAGTAAGAACACCTCCATGGAGAAAGCAGGTGGCTGATCCTCCACCAGAAAATTCATGTATACTGAGAAACAAGTACCTTCACAGCAAGAGGACATGTTTTCAATTTTTTAGTACTTTAAAAACACCTTTAACCAAGTAATTTGCATTTATTTATGGCTATTTTTGGTTGAAATCTTACACGGCGGGGCTTCAAAGTTGAGAAAGATGGAGTAACAATGGATGACAAACTCGTATGTCTTTTGTTTGCCTTTGTTTCTTCCGTTCTCTCGCTGTTCTGCTCTGTTTTTTGTTTTGTTTATTTGAAAACTGAAAAAAACAAAACTGAAAAAAACAAGAGAAAGGTGGAGAATGGGTGTTTCTCCAAGGTATTGTTGTGTTGCAGTGAAAGGCTGGATGGATGACTGGCAGAACGGCAGGTGATTCCCGACACGTAAAGCCTGCAGACGTGTCCACACATTGTCAGCACATGTTTCACCCATGAGTCATTTGTCAGAATATAGTGTTTGTTGTATGGCCTGCAGTCCAGAGCGTTTTGTGAGGTCTGTCTGCTCTCCCTGTGTTTTGTCTCTGCAATTTAGCCCAAGACAGTGATTTGCCAAATTGGGAACAAGAATCACACAATAAAGAGACAGCAAACATCTGAATACCAAATATACTAAATCCATCATTGGTTTGCTCTGTTGTATTTTTATTGATTCCTGTAGGTTTGAGTAATCCTTGTTTAGCTATTGACGCACTAGTGCTCAGAAAAGTCCTGTTTTCACCTACACCCTATCCCCACCCACATCTCTGTATTTAGTTGGGATTATTAGAACAATGAAAACTTTGAGTGATACATGTAAAGTTAAAAATGTCCCATAGCCACTTTCAAAGAAGTAATTAACAAGTTTTGACACGGTAAGGTGTAAAATGATGATATAACACTAATGATGTTCATGATTAAATACCTAAAAAAACATAATATAACAAGCAGATGACGGACCCACAGCAGAACATGTATATTAGTTTAGTTTAGTGTAGTCTTTATTTGTCAGGGACCATGTACAAATTCATTAATCTTATAAAAGAAGAGATGATCTGCACCAGATTTATCTACTTTCCATCTGAAGTTGTATGTTGTGGATCTATAACATACAAGTATTTACTACCTCCTACCTTATTAACCAACTATTATTACCAGCACAAGTCAAATAGACAGTTTTAGCTTACCAATGAGTGGACTCAAGATCCTATGTTTAGGCGCTGTACCTGATTTTTATTTTGAAACATGAAAAGCAGAACTGGTCTTACGTCAGTCACACGTATCACTCACTTTCCTAATGCAGCTCCAGCATCCTAAACATTCACCACAATGAGTTTATAAGCACTTTTCATGAGTCTCTGAGCCCAGAGAGCGTTTTGCCTTCACGATAAAGCTTACGAACATTAGCATGCACGGCGCACTTTCTGCTTCTCGTAGAATAAAACGCTCTATAAACAGATTCAGTAAAAATGCTATGGTCTCATTTCACCAGAATAGATGCTTTTACAATATATCTGTGCTGGGGCAAAACAGATTTTACTTACATGCAAAAATTCGGGCACATGAACTAGCTCTGTTTTTCATGTTTCAGTAAAAATCAGGTACAACCCCTTTAAATGTGTTTATACGAATATCAAAGAACAATGTATTTTCGACAACAAAAATACATTTTCTGAGCATTTGTCAGCGAGAGATCAATTGATTTAGGATAATATATAAAGCAAGAAAGCTCTCAAATAAATCTCCCAGTAAAACTAAATTTGTTACCATATTTGTAATCTAATTTCAGACCATCAGTTTGGATGTTGCCGATTCAAAGTGAAATTGCTTTGACAGAGTTTTATCACAGAATGTTCAATATACTTAAAATTATGATCAGGATCTATAATTACAGCGCCTGCGACGGGGCAGGAGGTTATTTTGGGCTTTTGTTAAGTGCGGGATGGTGGAGTCAGGCCCTGGGCTGTCAGCATAAAGGATGTAGGAGGAGCTGCTGCTTTGTAATGACAGAAATGAACGAGTGTGAATAGCTGCTATAGCTGTTACTGTCGGCCTATTTGAGTCCACCTACATTCACCTGTGCGTCTGGTCTATATGTGGAAACATCATTACGCAACTCTGCTCCAGAAGAATCACAATCTGCTATACGTAAACACGGCACTGGTGTCTTGTGATCTGGATGTTCACTAAACAACAAATAATGATGTAGTAGAGTTAACAGTGTGTAACTTTGTGGAGTTTTCACGTCACCTGCATGAGTCCATGGAAATGAAATGAAACTCATACTTCAGAACATTGCCTGTGGAGGCCGAAGATATATGCCATACTGTGGAAAATTATCCAAAAGAACAATATTTCCATGGAAACAAGCAAAAGGAACTTCTCCAGGCCAAGGACGTGTCAGGTCTGTGGAGATGCAAGCCCCCTCACAATAAGTATGCACGTTTTTTAATGAAAAGACATCCATAAGGGAAGGAAAAAAACATGCCCTTGTTGTTGTTTATTTTTTAGCTATAAGTTATGTTCTTATATGTGATGTTGTGACTGGCACATTTCAGGATTGGCGTGTAATGTTTTCTCCAACCAAGTAAATCTTAAATAAATCTAAAGAAGACTAGTTTCTAGATACTTTAGCTTGAAATTTGAAAATAAATCTCCATGTTTTCTTCCATTGTGGTCAAATAAAGCAGCTTGAAATAAGAAGCAATGTATTGAAAAGTCAAAAAACCAAAAAAGAAATTCTCAGTTTATTTAATTGTTTGTTTATTTGGTCAGGACAGTACATGTTAATGAACGTGCCATGGGCTAGTTTTCATCCTTTGCCCCGCATTCACTCACACACTCTCATTCACACACCTACTGTACATGTTTTCAGTGGTGGGGAAACCAGACACGGGGAGAACATGCAAACTCCACACAGAAAGGCCCCGTGCCACCCAGGAGTCGAACCCAGGACCTTCTTGCTGTGACGCGAGAGCACTAATCGCTGCGCTACCGTGCCACCCAAGTTGATTAACTCCATTTGTGCAGCAGGCCCATCGGCAAGTGCACAGTGTAGTGGTACAAGAAGGAAAGTGATAGCTTGTTATGCCGTTGGGAAAAGTGTTAATTAGATTTTGAAACAAGCGAGCAGCACAGGTCAGACTAATTGTGCAGATTGTTGTAGTTATGAGCTATGAAAAAATCAACAACACTTCCTTCTGGTCTTTCACTGTTTTAATAAATCTGCATGTTCAATGAGTGACTGGAAGCATTGTTCAATCTGCTCCAAAATGAGATATTCATCAGAGGCTTCGTCATTGCTAATAAATATGACAAAATACTGGCTAAGAAAGCTTCTCCACAGATGCACTAAATTAAAAAGTTTTTGCTGGTTTGATCCCATCTCCAGCTGGTGTACACTGTTGTTGTGTCCTTGAGCAAGGCACATCCCACTTTGCCTTTTTCATGTTCTAAATGGTAAAGAAAATCATAGACAAGTGACTTTCTTTCAAACATTGATACATTTTTTCAGGACTATGCAATGATCATGAACACATTCATAAATAAACCAGATGTGCGACAAACAACAGGTCATACCAGCTAGAGTTGGAACCAAACCAGCAAAAATTTTCAAATGAGTGCATTTATATAAGCTGTGTTTCCTTAGACTGGTACAGGGCGGAACAGTGCGGTCCGTGGTGTTTCTGCTGCACAAACTTGAACTGTGCCGCGGCATTTAAGGGGACCAAAGTGAGTCGTGAGAGGTATAGCTCGCATAGGGAGCTGATTCACTTTATTCCATGGATCATCAGTGCAAGATGATTGGACAAGAGGGAATCACAGTGTGTATTTCCAGAGACGATCATTTTTATTTGTTGAGTCGACAGATTTAGCGACACATTACAACATATTTCATAAAGAGTAAAGATTAAAACGTGGTGCAAAGAGGTGAAACAAAAAAGTAGAAAAAGCTGACAATAACCAGGAAGTTGTGTCTTGTTAACTTTAGCTTTAGCCACGTCTCACAGCAACACAAACTTGGGATTACTACTACTTCCTGAGATGTAGATTTTATTTATCAAGAGAACATTACTTATGTTTGGGTGACATCAGCAGACCCCTGTGAGTCTGGACCCCATGCACAGAAACGCAGTCCGCAGTGAACCGGTCTGGAGGACCAGGTCTTGTGGAAACAGGGTTATAAACACTTAATAGTTAGTATTTTGTCCTATTTATTAACAATGACAACTAACTGAGGTATATCTCATTAAGAACAGTGCTTCCAGTCATTCGTTGAAAATGCAGAACATTTTACACTCTCTGATACGGATTAAGGGAGCAGTTACTACACGGGACAAAGCCTTCTCTTTGATTAATACAATAAAACCTGCTGCAATTGGTCTGATTAAAGTGCTATATTTAGAGCGTGCTATTGCCAAACCAAGGCCACTGCGCTGATGTGAAAATGAGACTGTGATAGACGCGGCGCGGCACCTTGGTGACTAATCTCCGTCTGGCCCCGTGCTCTCGTCCCCAGCGGCAGCCCGAAGAGAGGGCATTCGTCTGGGCAGGAGATGGTCCCCTATGGATGCACCATGAATTTGCTTCAAAACCGCAGCAACTTTAATGAGCTGCTAATATTATATGATGTCAAAGAAGAAGTCAGACCAAAGTAAATCAGGCAGAGCATATTTTAGATGATAATGGCCGCAATTTGTATCTAACCATGTGTTGAAGGGAAAGAGTTTTACTGCGTAATTTAAATGGAACACAAATTAACAAGAAAACGTTTTATTTTCATTCAAGCGCCGTGAACTTTTCCAACATCGTATTATGACTGTTATTTTGATGCAGGCCATTTCACCAGCAGCTAGTGAACAATTATGTTGTTTATAAGCAGTGATTGGTTTAAAGGTGCTGCTCGACTCTTGATTTACTGAGGTCTAGATCTGTTGCTCATTTATTGCTCATTTATTCTGGGGTTTAATAAGAAATGTTTGGCCTTAGGTACAAACCATCTTGTAATGCCTGTACTGCATGCACTAAACAGACTTTGTGAGGGCCCTCTGCACTGCATGCTGGGTAAACAAGTATGTTGTACCTGCAATCCAATGCCCATATTTATTTGTGTTTTCCAGATGTAATATTTGTGAGAAGTGCTTGGCAGTATTGACAAAAATGAATATTTCGACATATTTTTGAATGTGCGAGAAATGTCCCAGTAAATGTGTTGGGTGAGGTTCATGTTTAGTATAAAACGTGAATGGACCACAAATATTAAGCACAAAAGAGCAGAAATATCCCTTTATAGAACTTCTGCCCCATGTGACTAAATTAGTTGAGGGCGCAATTACGACAAGGAATAAATAGTGTTAATGAATGGCCAAGACCTCGAAATTTAGCTTTTGGAGTTTATCTTTGTCATTAAATGAAGCTGTAAACATAAATGCCCCTTAAAGACTAACATGACTAAACAGTAGTGACCCTTACCTGCCACAAATGTGATAAACAGAAACAATTAACATATTAAACAGAATAGATTGTGTAGATTGCACCCTAAATTAGCTAAATTTGATTCACTTCCACCTTCTAATATTATCTATATTTATTTATTTGTGAGAAAAACAAACCCTGTTCATAAGGTTTACTGATATTGACAATTAAAATTATGTGATCTTGATGAAATCCTGCTCTAACTAATGTGAAGCCTGAATAAATAAACACCCCAAAATGATTAGTCTTTTGGTAAAATGCTGACTTTCTTCTGTCCTCAATCATTTCGCATCCCGATGCGCAAAAATAATCCACAGTCTCTGAAACTCTTTTCAGAGATTGAAACCTTTAATTTCAATGCAAATTCCCCGCCACCATCACTGCCACTGCAATACTGTGGTGCATGCTGGGATAGCAACGGCAGGAGCTGTATATCCTTGTTTAAAAGATTACATTAGACGTTTCGTGTCTCTTTTTGAGCAATTTTTTATCGTTTTTACAATAGATGACGTACTCAATATTCAAATATTGCAAATCTCCAAAACAAATATTGTGATAACGTCCATTTTCAATATATCTTTGTCAATCACCCACACACCGCTTAGCCCTGCCCAAGAACATGAACAAGATCTAACAAGGATCTAACGACCAACTATACTGTTTTAACTCAACTGCTCAACCATTAGCACTGGTTTTGCCTTGAATTGGGACCATTTCAGACTGGTTTTAGCTTTGTTAATCGTTGTTTAGTTGTGTTCCTACTCGGTAAGGTCACTACGTTTAAAGGCAGGCAAAGAAAAAGAAGTGTCCTAGTCAAATTTAAACTGCTTTATTAAAATGCATGTGACTTCATTCGGATCTCAAACATCCCAACAACAAGTCTAGTTGAGTTCCTGCAGCATGTAACAGTGAATTCCGATAAAGACAAGAACAGACGACGATAGATATTCAACATACGGTAAGAATCAACTAGCAAATATATTAATCATGTGTTAGGACGTGCGTATTAACTCATTTTAGATCAGCGAAGATGTCAAACTACAACCCAAAACTCTACCTTTCAAACAACAAAGCCTTTTCTCTCCAATCTTTTCTCCCTTGTCTCTTGTAGCCTTCCTCTTTTGACCTCTCCCAGTGAAGCTATGGTAGTTATTTGTTCGTTCTCTCGGGGCACGAGCGCTGACAAACACTCGCCACTCGTCCCTTCTGCCTCTGCGACTCTTGGCCTTGGTTTTTGGGCTATATTTTTTCTCTTGTCTCGGCGCGGGTCAGGGCTAGTGTCAAGCCAAGCCAGAGCCGCTGATGTCATCCCAAGCCAAATTTAGACAGGATAGATTTTCAGTGACCCCAGCTGCCCTCGAATGGTTCCTCGAAACACTGTCACAAATCAAGTTTATTACAACAAAGGCTGGCTTATTTTACATTCTTATTTTAGTGTTTGTTAGATGCTATTTATAGTTTCATTGTACAAAATATTGGCTATATTTACACAGAAAATCGAATAATTATCTGCGATTATTTCTCGAGTTGTCCAATTATTAAAATGGCATGCCATGAATATCAAATGTCACTGACAAATTTATTTCTATAGCACAACACCGGCTGCCCATGGTGGTTCACATAGTAAAAAACAATAAGATAAAACAGTAAAACAATAAATAACAGCAAATGTAATGTGAGCAATTGTGTTCTGATTGTTCACACCTATCTAGGGATTATTTGGGGAATTGATTAGTTTGGCGATTACTCCTCTAATCTATTAGTTGTGAATGGAGTTAGGAAGAAGTTCACATCTTCACAGAATGTACTTTTATTTTTCAGTAAAAACACTGACTTTATGTGTTTCTTGTGTCATTTTGCGGCAATATCTGCTTTGTCTGAATGATAAAATCTTCTCTCTCTCCGCACATGGTTTTTGAGGTTGTGTACTCACCTTATTCCGCCCCGCCCACTTTTACTTCTTTTTGCTATGGAGCCGCACATCTGTTGTAATTGCACTTCTAGTCAAGTGGGAATTCAGTTCTCTCATGTGGAGATCGAGGGAAAAGTCTTGCTGCTAGTGGGTTGATTTGTGCAAAAAAGTTCAAAGTTCATGTGCACCAACAAGTCAGCAATGCACCGATTCTCCGGGCGACCTGAAAACTGCTTTGTAACGTATTTTCTGTTGAGATTGGTTGACGGTTATTTAAATAATCAGTTAGTTTCAATCAATCTGTGAATTCGCCCTAAACGTATCCATGTATTAAAGTGGCAAACTAAAGTGTTATACTGTTTTAAAAATGAATGTAATTTGGCCTCTATTACTTAAAAATAAATGTGTTAACTGTCACATGTCACCGGGGGTTTGGGATTATTTGATTTTTTTTTGTAAACACTTACCAATGAATAGTCAAATCATTGGGTTATCGGATTACTCAACTTCTCTGAGTGTTCTGTCCATGTAAATGTATCCAGTGATCAGAATAAAAGTGGGGAAAAGAGTTGGGAGAGACATTCAGTGATAAATCAGATTTGTTGGATCTTTTTTTTTTTTTTTTTTTTTAATTTACAGCAAATTCAACAGTTAAGGCTCTTTTATTTAAAAGTTTGTGGGAGAGTTTACCTGACAGTTTCAACAGCTCACTGGTAATCTTCTTCAGCAGTTCCAGCTCCCTTCGCAATAAGAGCTTACATTCCTGTGTGTGAATCAATATACATTTACTGTCTTCAACAATCAATTATATATATATATATATATAGCACTGTTTGAACTTTAGCTCACACGTATTGAACAGTGGAATGTAACACCGAGCTGCAGTGAGTACAAGGCCTTCGTTCTGCTCACAACACAAAATATAACACGACAGACACACACTTCATCAGCACAAACTGTTGGCCGTCCTCCAGAAGGTTTCCAGGCGCTCTCTCTTTGTGTGAGACTTGCTCTGGGCTGTAATGGTTCCTGTGCAGAGTTCTAATCTTCTCAGGACACGGCCCACAAGACCATAATGTGAACCACCCAGAGCCCCAATGTTAAATTAAATTGGAATACAAGCAACAAAACATTTCCCCAGAAGTGTGTGCCAGGTGCCAAGTCAGTCTACAATGAATAAATACTGACAGATCCGCAGTGATGTCTCTGACATGTTAAAGACTTCACCAAAGGACATTTGTGTGTTTATAAAGGGGTGTGTTTGCGCTAAAGCATAACAATTTCCACGCACAGAGTGAGGGATTTTCACACAGACATGACACTGACTTTCTAATAATTGCAACTCTAGCATTCTCTTTAAGTGATCTGAACCAGTTGTACTGTAAGTTTATCTTTTTTTTTTTTTTTTAATGCTAGAAGTCTCTTGTATTTGCAGCAGACCACGGTAGTCGTGGGAACAGTGTCTGCAGAATACAGTAGGAATCAAACAAACATTTACAAATGTTACATACGCAAATTTACACTTTGTACACTTCTAACAATGGATTAGTTAAAAAGTCTTGATTTCAGGATGTTAATCTTAATTTCAGACGATTTAACTAGTTCAGTAGCTAAGACTATTTATTTGATGTAACTAGATTATTTTACTTGTTTCAAACCGTTTTGATACATCACTTCTTACTTCAAGCCAAATTATCTGCCAACGGGTAATTTTACTGAACTCAATGGCAAATGTATTTTATTTTTATTTTAAGGTAAATTATCACATGATCAGTCGGAAATCAGTCAGAAATGATCACATGATCAGTTAAAATCAAGTGAAATATTATGCATAATATTCAGTCAAAACAACTCAAATATTGAAAAAAAAATTGTAACTTCAAATAGTTTCAAGCTTGACTGTATTTATATATTTTTTGCTTTGTTTGTGATAAAAAGACAATTTTACATAGAAAAGAGTGGTCCGATTCCACAAGGACTTTGTGTGTCAGGGCTTTCAGAGACGAGGAAGAGCCCAGAGCTCAGAGAGTCATGAAATGAACAAGTGAGGACGTTTAAATTTTGTCTTTACGTAACCCTTTAAATACGAATTCCACGAAATAATAAGAGCTCAACATTGTATTTCCAGTCACTCTCTGCACACAGTTGCCCAAGGGCTGACTGGCGGAGATGTGTCTGCCAGTTTGCGCCAATGCTGTCTTCAACCCGGGGTGATGAAAGGGGAGAGACATTCAACGACCCGTCAGAGATAGAAATCAATCAAGAGTGTGTGTGTGCTTGGACCCAACCCCAATGTTTGTCCCAACGTTGGTTCATTTTATTTTTAATATACATTTATCTACTTAGTCATTTGTTTTAGTGTCAGTCCAAAAGCTTGGCAATCTTGGGCATTATTGATTCTAACTCCAGAATCAGACCCAGCGCAGTCCCTGTTGCAGCGAGAGGTGCAGTATTTTGCTGAGGGGCCACAGACTGAGCACAGGGCAGCTCCGGCGGGACACACTCCTTTGAAACAGAACCAGCAATTTCATTCAAATCCCAGCGGCCCTGAGCCTCTCCGAATGGTGTGACCCTGGCTATTTCCTGGTGCTTACTGCATGACAAACCACACTTTAACCCAAGTCATACACAGAACCCTGTAATCTCTCTTGTCCTTTAGTACTGATTAAATATCATTATGGATCATCTGATTGGGGCTCCTGATATAATTATTTGTATTTCTGAAAATCCAAAGCATTTTTATCCAAACTCATTAAATTGTTCCTTTGATTTAATATCCTGTCTACAGTGTGAGATGACAAATGATATTTTCCTACATAAGTAGATCATCAATTTACATTTTGTTCATTGTAAATTGCAACATTGATCTAAAACGGCTTAGTAATATAAACAGATCCATTGACTTCCTGTTCAAAACAGCAGAACTGCCTCTTCATAATGACATCACACTGTAACAAGAAGCAGATTGTAATTTATACGCTTTTAGTTTTGAAAAATGACCCAATAAACTGAACATATCACTTGAATGCAGGAATAAAAATACAAGTATTAGTAAGATAATGATGAGGAAAATGCTGTTGTAAGAAGGGTAAAATCTCATTAAGTTTATTTTGCATAATATGTTCTCTTTAAATATTTATTCTTATGCCAATAGTTCCAATTTTAACTTACTTGAAACCCAGATTTGTTGCTTTAGTTTAGAAAAATGTACTTCTGTCAGATGAATTCTGACAAAGAAGATACTGAACGGTTTCACATTCAACAGTCCAATGAACATGTATCTCATACTAAGATTTATGCTTTTTGCAAATTACAATTTTTATCTGTTCTCCATCTCAATGAAGATAAAGGTTACTAATAAATCTGCAACAATAAGTATGACAGATTTGTATCCAAGGCTTGATCAGTGCTTTTAAAATCAAATGTGTTTTTCCTGCAGTCTCAGGAGGATTATTTGTGTGTATCAGTGTTTGACCTCTGCTGAACATCGCGTCAATACTGGACCAATGAATCACCACCTCCTCCTCTCTCTTTTTCTTCTTCTGACTCCACCACACACACACAACGAGAGAAAAATGGGTCGAAACCATAAAGACACAAGCTACACCTCCTCCTGAATATTATTGATGCGGTTTTAAATGGCGTCTGTGTTGGCGCGAAGGCTAATAAACAGATTTGATCGGGTTAGACATGAAAGTCCAGGGAGAATGAGCGTGTTTGTGTTACTGAAGGAATAATGTGGCTGATTGATTTGTTTGAGTGACAGTGACACGTCTAGAATTAACACACAATATGGCAAAGTGGCAATAGAGAAAGCATGCAGCTGTTGTGTCGTTAGGCAAAACACTCCAGCCACCTTGTCTGTGTTGGTGTGATTGTGGTAATCAATGGAATCAGAGGCATAAGTGCATGTTTTGAGACACTTTTCTGTTTTTCTGTCTCAGGCACATCGAGATTCACAGAGCTAAAATGAAATGTTAGTGGTACATCTATTGTCACAAGAAACATGACAATTTAACGATTATTCATGATTATTGACACAGTGACCAAACAGAAATTTGATCATATAAAAATAGTCTTACAGATCACAATCGCTCCAGAATGTGACCAGCTTTTTTAAATGTTTGAAACTTGAAGTCAATTTAAAGCCGGGGAAGCTGACTTTTGTTTTTGTAAGAAATTTGAATTTTGAGTTTTTCCGCCAAAAATGTTATTCTAAAAGCAGCACCTTGTGACATACTTGGACTACTGTTTATTTCTTGTCAGTCAGGAAGTAAGAGTTGAAAGCAGCACTCTGATTGGCTGTGCTTGGGTGGTCCACTCCTCACCTGAAAACGTAATACAAAAGGTTTGTGAGAGCCAGGGATGAGTTGAGATGATGAGATGAGATTTTAAACACCTACTTTATCCTTTGAAAATCAGCTTCTCCAGCTTTATTAATAATACTCTTATATTAATATGAAACTTTATATAAACAGTGAGGTATGAACATTTTTTACATTCAGAGTATTCAATTTACCTGAAGTTCATTTTGCTTCAAAATGAGTCACAATTATTATTCTTTATTTTGCACGTTTATATTGTGACCTGAATAATCACAATGTATCGATTAACTGAACTTAACACTCCTATTGTTTATTACAAATGTTTTTGTTACTTAGAATTTACAAAATTACATTCTATTGTGTTAAAGACATTCAACAGTTTCTTCCAGAGCAAAAGTCAGTGTAGCTTTGAACAGATGTCATTTCATCTAGTGACCAGGCAAAGTTACAGGTAACATCTGTGGAAATGAAAGCAGGTTCACCAACAGTTTGAATGCACGTTTTCCAGGTAACATCAATAAAGCACCTGTAATTAAAGACATGCAAGATGTTTCTTTGATGCCATACTCTGGATTCCAATAGAAACACTGTATGAAGTTAAGCAAGTGGCTGCCCTTCCACTCAAAAAGTTACTTAGTGCACCTTTAATGATGAATGAAACAGAACACGCACAGAAGTTTCTTGCATTTAAAGCGGTAAAACCTCCTGTCAGCGCTTCTCAATAGCGTTTGTGTTTTATCTAAACGAGGAAACAGATCAATGCAGGGACAGAGCCAGTGTGGATTTTACACTCTTTGATTTAAGGAGTTAAACGTCTTCTCTGCTCACAGGGAGAGCCACGAGGGAACCACCCCTGCAATGCACCAAAACAAATCACTGGAACCCATCAGTCCTCTGTGATCGGGAGATAGAATTCCCCCATGTTTTTAGTATTTTCCATTTTCAATCGCAGGCCTCTGTTTGCTTGTCCCCGGGGTCCCGCTCTCAAATCAACATTGACTCAATAAATGCGTCAATTGAGAATCACATTTATGCTGCACTGCTGTATTGAGTGACTTGCAGAAAAGTCAGCAGGAACTATAATTGGACTGGTTGAGTATTGAACAGTTTTCTAAAGCAAAATGCCACTGATAGCAATTCAAACTTCAAAAACTGTCTACACTGCATCTATCTGTATTTAGGAGAGAATTTAACTAATTTCAACACAATAGAGGAATAAAAACCAAAGAGAATACTACAAAAACACCTGTGTGCTTTTAAATGTACAGTGTAAATACAGATTTGTGTGCTGCTATATTTGTCTCTTTGCCCCCGGTCACCATTGAAAAAGAGGTCTCGATCTCAATGGATTCTCAAAAATATTGGTTTAATCAATAGGTGAAAATACAAAAACCAGAGTCCTCCACATTTCTTTTTAAGCTATTATAACACTATAGTCATTTAAATTGCTCAAGAATGCATGAAAAGTATACTGTGACTAAAGGTAAAACATGTAAGTGCTTTTAAAGGAGACAACTATAACCTTAGAAGATCATAATTTAACATTTTTGTTCAATTTAAATCACAATATTGACCTAAAACGTATAAAAGAAACATTGACCTGTTCAAAACTGTAGAAATGATAAGCCCTGTCTACTTCACTGTAACAGTTTCTCATTTACATGTTTGCATTTTTGAAAAGTGGTCACAAGGCATTTAAAAACCTTACATGTGTCACTTGTAGTCTGAATTTTTATTTACATAATCGCAACTAATTACAGGATGTGGGCGGAGTTGGGTGGAATGTGAAAACAGATCTTTTCAGAGACCTCGAACCATACACAGGATTAACTCAAACGTGCAGGAATCAATCAAAATACAACTTTGAATAAACTAACGATAAGGAAACACCATTATAAGGTTAAAAACTCATTAAAGTTGATCTTTCAGAATACGTCCCCTTTAATTGATACCTGTATATGCACATGCTATTCTTTCAATAACTTCATCATACTATTTTATTCCATTCTGAAATTTTAAATGCAAATACACTTTTCAACATTTCATTATCTTGTGTTCATAAATGTAACCTAAAGATTCTCGTCTCAAATCTACCTACATCTGTTTTTTCTTGCTTTACTGTTGACAAAGAGATCTAAACAAATAAATATTGGCATGTGTGACTCACTCAGCCTGCAGTTCCCTGTGGCACTGACGTAAAGGGTCTTTGTTCCTCCAAGGTCAGGAACTTTCCACCCACGCCTTCGATTCTGAGCCATCTGACGGCCAAATGCTCACAAAACCAGCCCCGATGAGAACGACGACAGCACGAGAGACACACACTGCTTGTTCAAGGTGAGATATGGTCCATTACTGTACGGTATAATGATGAGACTCGTGTGGTTTATAGTTTTATGGTGAGATTGTGACACTATTATGTATTCAGTTTGTCAGGTAGATCAAGACAGAATAATTGAATATACTAATCGAAATATCGTTAATAAAAAGTATGTATGTCACAATTGTTAGTTTTTTTTACTTTATTTTCAAAACAAACAAATTCGAAACAAATTCTAAATATACAGTATTAAACAAATTGAATTATTTAAAAAAAACACATTAAAACAAAAATATAATAGTATTTAAAATAATCCCTTTAATAATATAACTTTTTTTGCGTGTAAAGCTTGCATATCTTTCCATTTTACTTTTACTTTACTAAATGTGTTTTGAAAATAGGACTGAAAATAAAGAACAGGGGGTTTCTTGTTTGAGACACACAAAAGGACAGTTCATCTCAAGGTGTAAATCATGGGAGATTAACAATTGTTTGAAGGCAATTTATTTAGAAACTTGCTTGAATTCCCTCATGAAACACACTGTACCTTGTTCCGCTTTTGTTTTTCCTGAGAACAAAGTAGCCTCATTCTGTTTGATGACCATAGTCCATACATCAAACCAAGCACTGACCGCCATCTCACAAAAACCCGCTGGAATCTGATTTAAATGCATGTACAAACGCTGCCTAGCAACAGCAATGCAGCCATGTCCAACACTCAAATGGAAAACGTACTACTACATCATGTTGCAGCTAAAATTCACGCTGCCATGTTGGGAAAAATAGCTTTGGCTTAGTCAACATAAAATGCAGTTGTAGATTCAAAGTGCTCTACAGACGATGAAACATAAATTGCAATCTTAAAGTGATCACAATTTGTAGAAACTGATATAATGTTGGCAGAGCGGTTAGAGCTCCTGCCTCCCATTAACTAGATTGTGGGTTCGAATCCCGGACCACCCCAACATCACACAATCTCTCTGGGTGGAGTCTGCATGTTCTCCCCGTGTTACCGTGGGTTCTCTCCGGGTTCTCCGGCTTCCTCCCACCGTCCAAACATTTAAAAAATTTTGTTTTTGTTTTTTGGTTCATTTTCTTTCTCAACAAATTGGATTTCATGTGCAAACAACAAACGTGTCCAATCTGCTCCTAAATATGTTTTACCACTTAATTTAATCCACTTCATTCAGAGTTCTGTGGGACATTGTAACTTCAAAGGCCGTTTTCTTAAAATGTATTTTTCTCTTCAAAGATCAACACTTAAAGTAGCACACGCACAAACTTTACAAACTTGTTCTTAAAGAGATTTTGGCAGAACGTACAAAAGGATTTGTTCATGTCTAATTCTAAGCCAGATTTATTAAAGTCTAAAAATAATTTTGAATTGTTATGCCAATTTTCAGTCAGATCTAGTTTACTCAAACATTAAATAAGATATCCACAATCCCCACTGTCATGTTTTGTAACTGATATGTATATAAAACTAGGAGGCGGCCCCGGGGTAGACCCAGGACACGCTGGAGGGACTATGTCTCTCTGTGGCCTGGGAATCCCTCGGGATCCCCTCGGAGGAGCTGGAGGATGTGTCTGGGGTGAAGGAAGTCTGGGAGTCCCTGCTTAGACTGCTGCCCCCGCGACCCAACCCCGGATAAGCGGAAGAAGATGGATGGATGGATGGATGGATGGATATAAAAAACATACAAAAACATTTAAAGCTGGTTCGGTCCATTTGTATATGTCCTGTTTTTTCACCAAAAATGCTTTATTTCAATATCAAAATATTACATAATAATGATGAATGTGTTATACTTTTGTTCTATTAGATTTATGTGAGTGAACTACAGGAGAAGTTTCAAATGTATATCTTTCAATTCAATATTATTTTCTAGACCAGCAGTGTCTCACCATTTGTTACAATATATATATTTATGGGCAAAAAAATGTTGTGAGCTCAGTCCTTCCTCTACAAATCACACTTTTACAAATGCAGTTATTACTTTACAGCACTGTAACTCTCTGTTTGTTTGATGTGTCCACTAAGGCCTAAATGAGATAGAATAAGATTGAAATAAGTTAAGATAATCCTTTACTGTCTCTTTTGGTGAAAACATGTCTTGGGATAATCATCACACATCACAAGTATTTTGTTGCATTAGTGCAGCAAAAACAGCACAAACTCTTCATAACGTCAGAAGAAAATCATGAATATTGAACCGTTCTGGAGTCCTTCATAGAGATATTTCATGGCGATCCTTGTGGAAGAACAGCGGGAGGCCTTTACACCGTCCTGTGTCAACACGTCCAGTCCTCCTCTTCTACAGGTGTGAATGAGCCGAACATCCCGCTGACAGAAGCACAGACAGGTGCAGATCCACGGCGGCCGCTAATTGGCCTCGTCTCGAGTCACAGGGGCCTTTCTTAAATTGCTGAGGTCTAGCTGCCTGTCAATAAAAAGCACGGCCAGACGTTTTTAGTAAGATGGCTTAAAGGGGTGTGAAAGTCTTGCATAGAGGTGCTCACATAACATGTTCAGCACGCACCTTTCATATTTGTCTCAATGTTCAAGCTTAAATTGCATATGACAGGTCTTTATCATTTTCTAATTTTGACTTTATGTGGTGTATTAATAGCTGTTGTAAATATAAATGATAGTTTTACACTAATCAAAAATGGAAAAATATGCAGAATGTTACAGGAAGTAAACATCACACTAGGGAGACAAAGGTTATACATAATATACACAAAATAAACTACTTATTTGACCCTTTAAACATCAATTCATCAAATAAAAATGTCCACATGTATGTTTATTAGTCAAATAAAAACATCTGTGATATTAGATGAGTTTTTGCTTGATGTACAGGATGGTTGCTATGGTAATTAGTGTGATGTCATTATTTACAACCAGGAAGTGAAATGAAAAAACAAAGAATTGCTAAACAGGATAAACTTTGTAATGTATTTTAGCAAACTTTGAAATATATTTATCTTAACTGCATTTTAGCCAAAATTAGTAGTCCAACCTGATATGGGCACTTTAAATGTAGAATTTGTTGTTTTGTTCTAATTATTTAATTATAAGTGGCTTTTAATGTTACACTTTGTATATTATCATTGATAAAGTCTTTTTGTATGGTCCCATGCAAAATGTTTTGATTTAACAATGTGTATATAAGTTTATGAAGTGCTTTGAGGATTCACAAAATGGACTGATAAAGTTTTATTGACTCCTTGACATAGTGGTGTCAGGAACACTCTGGAGGCATTGGAGGAACTGCTTATATGGACTGTAAAATGTCTGTTCTTAATTGTTTTATTTGGACCCCTGGAGTCTGAAATAAAGATTGATGTTTGTTTTCTGGTTTTAAATGCTTTGAGATTGCCATTTCCGAATTTTTACTTGAGATTTGATGTCCTATTAACACAGGACAAACATCTTTGTGTGGCTATAAAGTTGCATGGTTTTGTTTGTTTTGACAGGTTACACTACACATTTAATGTCACTAAAACAGGGTAAACATGATTGTATCATTTTGTCCCCAGTTTAACAGTTTTTGTTCATAATTTTACTTCCTGGTTGAACATGAGCAGTGAATATGAGGTATGTAGAGATATTTCCACAGCTGTAACTTAAATAATACCTGAGAACACTTTATTTTGCTGAATGGCAAATGATGTAATAAAAAATGTGTCAGTTGGCTCTGTATTTTTAGTGGTACATTGTCTATTGATGACATCAAAGACACATTTGAATTAAATCCAATTTATTTTTGTAACCCCCAAAATCACAGCTGCAGTTGCCTTGGAGGGCAACAACTTCCTGTAATCTTCAACTCTTATTTTTCAAACATTTTTTCACACACTTCACAGATGTAAAACTATGATAAATATTTATGACAGGTGCTATCCCCCAAATTAAGTCATAATTAGACAAACATGAGAACATGTTGAGTTTTAAAGTCTTTAAAAAAATTTTTATACAGAAAATATGATACAAGCAATATAATTCTTCACAAACTGGCTTACAGTGATTAGAAGTAACAGTTCACTTGTTCTTTATTGCATCCTCATGTTGTCCGGAGCAATAGGGTAAAATAGGAAAAAACACCAGGGAAAATTGTTGCAGAGAACAGAATATAACTTAATTCAGATATCGCCCTCCAGTTGCTTGTGAATTATAATCGATTGTGAATAATTTTATTGACAAAATAGACAATGTTTACAGTTCATTGGCAAAAATTCCTCTGAAGCCCATGATACTGTAGACAGTAAGCTCTGTGGTGTTGGTAAAGAGATTCTTTGACGTTTAAAAGGCGCGCACACATTTACCGGAGGATAATATGGTCTGATGTATCTGACAGGCTATGCACGGTGATTTATGACCCACAGGAGGCAGCGCTGAAGCCCAGGAGATGACGGATGAGTTTAAGAACAAGATAAGGTATGGAGGCAGTATCACCATGACCCCTAAGTGCAGGTTGATTTTACTGAAACACAAAAATTAAGAAATGATCGATATGCAGTGTAGTTCATTTTCAAAAACAACCATTTTAAAAAGTCATTCAAGTCTTGCATACTCTTTGTATATTAATGTTTTTGAAAGCCAAATGTATTTTATTGCAAGCAAAATAATACTCCACACCTCCTCGATAAAATCCAATAAACATTATTTTCATGAAGGTGTTATTGCTTTGCTTGAAGTGGTCTACAATATGACATTAAACACATCTATCCTGCGTTTATTCAATTATAGGCGTTCTTTGTTAAAATACCTTCAAAAGCTGTATTCTTATGCCGTCTGTTCAAAAACAATTAACTTTGGCATTCGGGCTTTCAGAGGAAAAAGACGAAGATGAAAAGTGTGCAAGTCTGAGGAGGAGGTTTGTGGAAGTTTGGGTTTTAGCAAGAATTCTACCTAAAGTTTTACAAATGAGAGTCCTGACCTGTAACTCATTAACTTGGCCTGATGGCGTCACCTTGTCTCAATGGAAAGCGATTGAGCCTAAAGATCCATGTACAAAAACTGCCACACCAAATGTAGCAGAAGACCGTCAAGAGGAAATACTTTGAGGGAATGATCATCTCATCACCGACTGAAACAACAGAGCGTGAGCAAGAGTTGTTGTGTCTCCAGAGTTCACCTGCTCCGCCTGGACACTGACTGAGACTCTGAGGGCTTTTACTCTCCTCAAGCTGCTCTGACACCGGATCTGCAAGCTCTAAATGGCCAATTCTCCTGCTGAAGCTGCACTCAGACCTTTGACTGAGACACAAAGACGACTGACGAGCGCAGTGAAATGGTTTCTGCAGCTGGATTTGAATTTTCTTCGGGATCAATAAAATATCTATCTATGATTCTTGTGGTCTGTAGTTCAGTATGTCTTCGGTTGGCACTACCAGCTGCCATACTGCACTGGCCTTACAGACAAAAACTCAGGATAAACACTTACTATGGTTATGCATCATCTAACCAGAGGCCAACACAAAGAGGAGAGTCGGTAAATGAGCAAGAAAAAGCCCTGAACTGCGCCTTCTCTCTCACCACCTACAGGACATGAATGTGTAATACCTTTTCACTGCCTCCACATGTTTAAGCACAGTCTCCACAGCCCTCGAGACAGAGGTCTGGTTAAATAGAGCCCAGAGGAGCACATTTCACCTGTCACTCAGCTAACGCGCGCTAACGGCTAAGTGACTGTTGCTCAGCACGCTCTCCCACTGTTAGCTGCTGGTGTGGTTACAGCTAAAAATGACAAACAGTGTCACGTCACGTTTGTCCCAGACTTAATTTAAGGCAATTGCTTGACCAGGCAGAATGAATAATTTAGAGAGAGAGAGAGAGAGCAGGCAGAGTAAAGTTAAGAGCACATTTCCTCCAGATATGATGTTTAACAGTCATGAAGCACCACTGGCAAATGGGAAGTGATTTTGGGAACTGACTTGTTGAGGAGAATTTAGACAGACCATTGTTTAGTTTGCCTCATGGGTCAAATCAGGCTTTCATTTATTGTCAGGATTCAAGATGTTCTACCACTAGACCACTACAAAAGGAACAATTATATCATGGACTGGGACGGGGCTCGGGTCATAGGAGCTGAAACCAACAAGTTCAAGCACTGGATAGAGGAGGTGACTGAAATCAGGAAGTAAGGTACAGACACCATCACCCGTATCTTACACGTGGGACATCCTTCTCCAGAGACCACCAGGCGGCAGGAGGCGTGGTCAGTCTGACCGGTGACAGTTTTGAAGATGACTCGCAGATGGCAGTCGAAACATGTCAAGGTAAATACGTCTTACTTACAAAGTTGTCTGAGTAGAAGAAAAACCTATGCTTAATGCTTACTTAACGCTAAGTATGAATAGCCCCTTAAAATCTCCATAATATTCAATGAGGAGAGATGAAGCTGATGTTATCATGTCATTTTTTCAACTAAAAAGAATCTGTACCCAATTTGAACAATATAAAGTTTTAAAAAGTTGCCGTGGTACAGATATATTGTAAAGCAGCTCAGGTCAAAATGAGATCACTGTATTTCTTCATCTAATTATAAGCATTTTTTCGTCTACAAACAAGTAATGTTGGTGCACTATTAGCCTGCAGTTGTTATTGACTTTACTGTGATGGCAAAACTTACTCTTTCCTCAGAAAGTTGTGAAAAGCACTTATAAACTCATAGCAGTGAATAATTGGGGTGTTGGGAATGCATCAGGAAAATAGGAAATAAGTTTAGACCGTTGCTAACTTTCTATAATGAACTGTTTTAATGTTTTTAAAACAGGTACAGCACCTTGAATAGACTATATTATTTTGTGAGTTTAAAAATACTGATGTCGACCAATCGCTGTCTCTAAAGTGCTTCTTTGTACAGCTCTGTGTTTACTGATGGGAACTGTCCGTGGTGCTGCTTTTAATTATCTTTACATAATTACCAAATCCTTAGAATGTTCTTTTTCAATCAAATCCTATTCTTTTGTTTCGCTCGCCACAAATTTTGCCTCTTGAACCACATTCACGACTGTCAGCTTCCTGCAACATTTGAGGACTTTTTCCCATTCAAAAGATTTTATATTTTGTTTTAAACTGGTCATCACTGTGGCAACGGTTCTAGATTCTCATCAATCTGAAACTCATTACAAACATTTTATTAAGATGAATGTTACATTGTAAGGTGAATGTTAAATTGACCAACACTAGCTCAACTGTTTTCATACATTTCTTCTTCCTCTTGTTGCTCTGTAGCTTATGAGGTACAATAAGGAAATTAGAGGTTGTATAAAACAAACTCAGAACAAATATTACAGGGGAAACAATTGAAGTGTCGAAAGGTTTACCCAAACTTTATTGGCAGAGCAGACATCTCAGGGAATAGTGAACGCCCTGATGACTCTGGGATGCAGAGAGTGATATTGCAGAGTGAGCAGGAGCTGAGGCGGAGGTGTGTCTGGTTTCAATGTCTCCCAGAAGAGGAATATGTCATCAGCAAATCAGAGTTACCACAATAGTAGCGTATAATATATGATACTGATGATCCTATATCCTATTACTGTATAGAAGTGCAAATCCACTCTTGAATGCATAGCTATAGATTACAACAAGCTACTATTTCAGAGTGAGTGAACGAGTGAAGACAGTCAAAAGCTTATAGACTTATGATGAAATTATGAAATGAAGTACAGGTTTATAACAAATCAGCAACAGTGGAAAATGTTATCTTTTTCTTTATTTTTGACAGGTTTGTACACTTCCAAACAAACTCGTCTTGATCCGGGCAATAATTCATATTAATTAATTATTAATATACAGTCAGAAATACTATATCTTAAAAAAAGATTAGATAAAAGCAAGTAGTAGTAGTGTACACAAGGCTAACATGGTGAGTGCATTTGTCGGACCAGGCTAATACAATATTCATACTTGGCACAACCTGCTGAATGTGTGGAATGGTAAAAAATAAAAAAAGAACAAGAACATTATGCCATATTTTTAGACTTGGAAAAACCACATCAGACTTTGCATACTGAATACTGCTGCAGTCAGCACCCTCGCACTGGAGCTGTCCGTGGTGCTGAAGGATCACTGGGCTTGAAGCAGAGATAGAATGAGCTCATCAATTTCATGTCATTTCTCTGCAAAGGTTAATGTTCTAAATATATCTGTGAACTTTTTCGAAGGACACATATTATGCAGTATTTTTTATTTGTTCTAACCTTTAAACACGCTATTGAGTAACTTTGCTTTTGGCAATCTTATGTTTTAGAACTGACACTTATGTATTGAAAGCACACATAAGTTATCGTATCTGAGAGGTGCTCCCTCATCAGGATTGGTGTTAGCACTCCACCTACTGGCAGCAGTGGGAAGTACATGGGGAAAAATAAACAAAAGCTAGCTATCCGTCTCCATGCTGAGGTAAATCAATTATCATGATTTAACAGCTGAAATGATTAGAACAAGCCTCATAATGATTTATGGAAAATTTAAAGTGTTTTCAAAACTTCATGAATAGGATTAATGAAGTGTGAATTAACCTATATACAACTCCAATTATGTTTTTGAAGAGGGAACAATGCTATAGCATTAAAAGCTAAAAAGAGTAGCTTTTGTGCAATATGCATCCTTTAACATTTTGAAGGTTGTATTATGAGCCATTTTTACTAACAGCTGTTGTAGGCGCTAAATCTGCAGAAAGTCTGAAAAGTTGAAAATAAAAAGAGAACAGATTTGTCAGGCTTACTATACTTTTTAAATTTTGATCATTTCTTTTGTCAAATTTCATGATCCTTATGATACCAGATGAATGGATTACACTTAATCACTTTAATGAATTCTTACCCATGATCACTCGTCTAGTGCATTTTGATTTAAGCCTATTTACTTACTTACAAATCTGTTTCTTCAATGCAATTCCCTATACGCATTTGTTTGGATAACCGTGAAGCATGAAGATTTTCTCTTGTTCTTATAAATATTGTTTAGTAGCATTACATGTTTAAAAGTTTGTCCCTCGCCAAACTGAGAGCATATGTTAAAATGTAATTGCATTGAAAGTTGTGCCAACTGTCGAGTGCGTCATAAAATAAGAAAACTACCAAATGTTCTGAAGCGGTTGCAGAGCGTCCCACAGCTCATCAGGGAGAGAGTAGATTTTTCTCAGAGAGCTGACAGGTAATATATGTCCTACCGCTGAACTGATTAAAAAAAGACAAGGTGTGCTTGCCAGTGGTGTAGTGGATTTAGTGGTTGCACATATGCAAGCATTATTACCTTGGCGTCAGGGGTTTAATTCTTGATGGAAAGGGATTTGAGTATATTTTAAAGCGCTATGCAAGTGAAGTGAAACTAATTTCCATTTACTTTTATTTTTCCTTTTACTTTACTAGTTACAGTACTCAAGCACATACATTTTCACCATTTCAATCACATCTATGTATTGTATTTGTATTTAGTTCAAGTTATGATTTTGAGTTAGTTTTCACACTTTTTGGTTTAGTATTTCACAAGTTGCGCTGAAGAGACACAAAATAAATGGGAGCAGTTAGGCAGAGTCAGGGGCCAGAGCTGGAGAAACAGAGTCATTAGTACTACATAAGATGTTGTCTCGAAGAAAAACGACAGCATTTATTTACTTGCACCACTGAGGAGATTTTTATTTTGCACTTTATGTTGCTTCATTGGGGTCTAAATGGTGATTGTAGCATCTCAATTGGATATTCCTGGCTAACGAACAAATTAACTGGCAAACAAACAAAATAAATAAATACACAAATCAAAAAACTCAAAAAACTGACTTTCTGTTGTCTTGATACTGTTGCACGTGTCAGTAGGTAAGACACTCACTCAGATGGTCCCTCGATGTCCCGTTGAGGTAAGTTTCTGTTCTCTTGTCACCTTTAATGAAAGTATTTATTTATACGTTGATCTCTTCTCTGTTTAAACTTCGCTATTTATTAATTACTTCCAGTTAATGCCAAACACATGAACTGTACATGTCCTGATGTAAACACACACACAAACTACAAAGGAAATCTGCATGAACTGTTGAAACATCAGAACAGTCCTAATCTTTACCGTCAGCTGTGGTTTTTATGTGATTTTGAACCTCTAGAGCTTATTTTGATGATGGTCTTTGCCAGTTAACAGTCCATGGAAAGTCATGGAAAAGCCTTTCAAAAACCCAGATATCTGTGCTGACTTCCCTGTTAGACACTCACCCAAAACCAACATCTTTCACTCGACATTTGTGAACCATCTTTGTGTTTATAAAAAGGCAAAGTACAAAGAGTAAGCACTTGTCGCCTCCTGTAGAAACAATGTGTCATCGACTGAAATTCCATTATTGATGTGTGACAAGCATTGTTGAAAACCAAATGTGAGATGATCTCTTTTTTGTTTAGACATTGTATTGCCAATATCTGTATGTGAGGTTTTGCAAGCAACAATAGCAAAAATCTATATCTAAACATTTGAACGTCAACCAGCATCTTTGATTACTGGTTAAACATATCAAACTAGGACTTCTGTTGACAGGGGCTCTGGGCTATTTTACTTCTTAGGAACAGTTGTATATCTATTTACCCCCATGTTGGTCCAGTATACTCTATGTCTGGCCTTTGTAAAAGAAGCCCTGAACCTATATAGCCTGAAGATAAATATCTTGTTTCATTGCATTCTCTGAGTGCATGTCTTCCATCTCTATACCATCTTTTATCTTGATATATCAGTATAAACTTTGTTCAAATCAGCTACCTAGTCTGAATCTTCTTATTACATCTTTATCATCCGGGATCGCTCAGGGCAGTTTAGCCTCTGGTGCCTCGTTTCTGCTCAGACTGACACCGTGACACTTTGACCCTCGGCCACTTCAGCTGGGAGTGTCTTGCAGACGAGAGGAGAGAAAAAACATCCAAATTGTACTTAACTTTGCAGTATATGGAATTTCTCTCAGTATCAACTGTGCGCAAGCAGGAAAATTGTGCTCTTTACTTTTGAAGACTTTCTACACTCTATATATAAGATAGGCCTTTTTGGAATAGTTTGATCTACAACAGAATAATCAAATGGAGTGATTAGATAAAAAGTGTTTTGAGTTTGATCTAAAACAAAAATGCAAAAGTTGCCTTCCTTTACACCTAAACCACTGCTATTATGGTGTCTCTTGATTGAAAGTATATTTTTTTAAATCCTTGAAACAGGTATGACTAATATTATGCCCCATGATAGACAGTGCTACATCAGACATATGACAGGACATACTTAAAAATTCATAGGCACTAAATTAAAGTCAGACAAATGTTAATCAATGTGGGAAGAGGGACGCGAGTGACACATGAATTTGAAGCCGGTGTCATGTTCATCACACCTGCATACATTATCATTAAGAAGCCATTTTTAACACACACACAAGTTGGGTTTCCGTGCTTCTTGGGGACATTACACTGACTTACATTCATTTTCTGGAGACTGATCCTAACCACAACTTAAACTAACCCAGATCTTAACTTTAAATCGTGTTTTTGATATAATAATAAAGGATTATGAGTCACAGATTTGATTTTTGTTCCTAAAAAGGAGGCAGGTCTCGATGATGTGAGTGTATGTACAGATTTTAGTCCCCACAATGTGATGAAATCCCGCTCACACATGTGCACACGCTTTACCTCAGATTCACAGGGGCTGATTTAATGACGCGGAACGATCATTAACGATGAGACTGGTGGATTATTCATGAAAGGAGATGAACGATATTGGCATTTAGGATGAGGGAAAGAGCTTTGCACAGGACAAATTCTTCTAAATAGAACATTGTTCATTTATCGTCACATACATTTCAATGAATTTAGCATTTTTATCATGAAATTTGTCCCCAATTAGATTTTGACAAATACATAATAAAGTTCTGAATGTAAATGAAATCAGATTACCAAGGCAGGTTTACCAATGACCTGTAGTAGATTTGTGTGTTGACTGTTTAGGAAACGTTGGACAAGATGCAGTAGATTACCATCTGGAAATACAGTAAATATATTGTATAAAAGGACAGAAGCATGTAAACAATAGAGTTTGTTGTGGTGAAGGGCAGTGTCTGTCAGAGGAGAGCTGATGGACAGAAGGTCCAGGTGGCAGTGGCAGGGAGGAGGAGACTGGAGGGGAATGATCAACAGGAGAAGGATGTGCTGCATAAAAGTCTGATCTACAACATTCTGAATGACTCTCTCCACCACACTGCACTTCCTACTTTTTATGTCAGCACAACGGGCACAACTTTTGAATCTCTCTCTCTGAATATCTCTCAATATTTCATGGAACTAAAAGAGTAAATGAATTAGTAAATAGTCCAACATTTTCTCAGAAGTGCTTTAGGCTTCATACCTGTGAACAGAGTGTAGCAGCACTCGGCGTGACTCTGAAGTATGCAAGGTCAGAGATTGAGAAGGTGGTGGTAGAAGCAGCAGGCGTACAATGCTACAAACACAAAAACGTGTACCAACAAAGCAGAAAAGCAAGACGTTTCGACTTCCACTCAAAAGTCCATTTGTAATATGCTGCTTTTCTGGATTTATCAACAGTTAGATCTCTCTGCTGTGTGATGCCACGACAAATCAAAGTAAAGTATTTGTTTGAAAGTTTTGACAGCTTTCAGCGAGAGCATTTCTAGGTTTATGTGTAGAACTCAAGTCAGAGTGCTACACATATCAGTCTGTCAAAGTCAGGTTACTGCCCCTTCTACCTCCAAAGCTTTTCTGCACTGTACCACGCCTGGACAAAAGAGGGATTACACCAACATCAACATGTACTAACACTTAAAGCATTCTCTCACACCAGTGCTAACTCAAAGTCCTCGAATAAAGAATCTGACAGTCTTATTCCTCCACTCCTTCTAAACGGTCAACAAACAGCCTTTGTAAATTGCTTTTCCCGGACTGAGCACAATTTAAATTCCGCTCCCATGATTCTCAAAGCAGACGAGAAGTCAGCTGGGGTTTTCCTTTCTTCAGGCCAAATCTCGTTAGATCCAATAACATTATGGTCTGAAAAATGCTGCTACTCTCCATTCGCCCCACGTCAGACCTGTGTGAACCTCCAAGAAATGCATAAACAGCCCCAAGTAGATGGGACCAGAACATCATGAATCTCTATTACACCATATTGTGTGCATAAGAAAATAGCCATAGTGCCAAATCTGTGTATAATGGAAATAAATAGCCCTGGGGCTTCATTGTTTAAAATTTAGCACATGCATGAATTCATGAAAAGTAAGTGTTGTGTATTGTAATTTGTAATGTAGCTTATGTAATTGAACCCATCATCAACGAGCGATACTGCTGAGCGATAATCTAAAAAAAAAAAAAAAAAGACAATAGGTTTTGAAATGTGTTTTCATCTTGTTGACATGTTTTGGCCGCTATCTATACGCCATCTTCAGGACTGTCACCGGTCCAGCTGCTTGAGCAAAGTGAAGGGCAACCTATGTGGCTCAATACAACTACAACACACAAAAAACTATATATACGTACATATCTGACATTTATTGTAGAACAATATGTACATAAAATAGAAATAGATTTGTTGCACCTCGTTGTGGAACCAGCCTCAAAGGAGCCAAAGTATAGACATGTATATTTTTTCATATAACAAATTAAAGTCTGTTTTTATTCAGAACTGATATTCTAAAAGCAGATCTTAAGGTCAAAATGAGACCACTGTCAGCTGTCTGCATCTAATTATAGAGCATTTTATTCTCTGTTAACTTTGCTCTGACCTCTAAAATGTGTTAAAAGCGGTTAAAAACACATTCCGCTAATTAATTAGAATGCCCGGAATGCATTAAGTAAGTGAGCAATACATTTGGACCGCTGTAAATAGTTTAAAGTTTAAAGACAGTAAAATGCTCTACTGCACCTTATGTTTTTGTCATTAAAAAAATGAAATAGCCATTAAAAGAGTCACACACTGATGTAAACGAAAAGAAAAAGGAATGCTCGTGACGGGTATCCAGAGTCGGGAATTCTATCAAACGACATCAAAGCAATAATGTATGTTCTAAGCACTAAATTGCCCAGGCACCTTCCATCACCACACAACCAAACCGAGCCATTTTCTGCCCATGTATCAAAGAAAAACAATCTTGTCCATTTTGGCATCAACTCCGAACAACCCAAAGATCATACATGTACATTTCTCTTTCTATGAATATTAATGTTCGTGTTATGAAAGGTAATTTCCATGTCTTTTGCTAACAGCGCCGCCTCTCCATTGCAGCCCACACACTTCCCCCGTTGCAACCCGAACAGTAATAACAACGCAGCGGCCAATTACAGGCAAGGGCATCACAGAGGAAACAAACATGGCAGGAATAAACAAATGGATTAAAATGAGAGTGTGGGTATGAGGCCTGGGAGCAAATGGAATTGTAAAAACGAGGCGTCAAAGGCCAGTGTTTGAACTTGTTTTGATAAGGGTGGTTTATTTGGATCCTTAAGAGCTTTGACTTTAGGGTGCATTTGGGGAATCTGGTAAAATAACTGGAAGGACAAAAGCCAATGTAGAAATACCGGTTTATTTTACACATTTGTATTTAAGTCACAAAATCTCCAGCGAGCAAAATATATTGAGTTTTCCACCATCTGTTTTTCTTCCACTGATTAGCTGTTGTTTTGTTCTCTTTTATTGTGTATGTGTAATGAATGTATCTCCAGAGTCCACGTGTTGATTAAAATTCAAATTGTACATTCAAAAGACCAAAGATGCACCTGAAATATTTTTTCTGTAAACTTCATTGTTTGCATAACAGCGTTAGGCGCAGGTTTACAGTGGTCAAAGGAACTAGGATGAAGGGAATGAAGAGTGTTGTTTTTCTGACCCCACTTAATTAAATATTTAAATGTTCCACACAGATGCTAATTTTAAAGCCAGTTAGACCAACTTTTAGCCACCGACGCTGCGCTGTGAAAGTGAGCGAGGAGGAGAGGGTTGTTCCTCTGACTATAGAGGATTGTGTGGACCTTTTTCTGATTGCTGTTATGTGCAAAAACACATTATGGCTCTTAAAAAAAACATTAGAATCAGTATTTAAAGGTAAACTCTGTAAGTTTTCTGGTATTGATCGTCCACGACATTCTCTCCATGAAGATGTTATTGCTTGCCTGACATGTTCCACAGTTGCATTAAACTTCTATCTCTTGAAGAAAAGCAGGTGACTTCAACAGGCTAAGTTACTGGTCAGTTCTGTGGAGAGGCAAGCCCACTTATGGAGAAGAATGCATACTTTTCAAGATATTTGTCTAGCAACACAAAAGATAAACCCTTAATTGACAAAAATGCATGTCAATTTACTGCTATACTCTGGAACATTTCTGGCAAATCAATAACATCAAAGTGCTCCTTCAAGACATTTCAATGCACCTTAAAATGCATGTGTTGATATTATGACTTTGTATTGTGGGGTAAAACCTGTTGTAAATGATTTAAACAAAAACAGCGCTAAACTGGAAAAAAATTTACAACTTTTTCTGCCTTTTTTTGCAAAATCTTAAATATATTTATCTTCTTATTCCATTTGCAAAGCTGTTTCAAGCATGTATCCCATATTTTGTCATGATTCAGTGAGTGCTAACTGGTTCTGTAACAGCGGCCTAATCTTGACATAACGCTGACTCATTCTGTGTAAATAAGCGGTAAACAGTCAATTTCAGATTGGAGCTGACTGAGGCACAGCAGAAGGACAGGAGACGTCAGCAGAACCGCAGCACTTCTTACTCACAGGTAACGCAGTGTGAAGGAGACACAACACACGTCATGAACACAACACTGAGCTGCCTTTGAAGGACGCCTTCAAAAATCAAACAATCAAATCACGTACTAAAATATAATACATACAGGGTTTTGCAGTATCTAATCAAGAGCCAATCGTTTGAAATGGTCAATGATCAGCTCGGTGTTTTTGAATTGAGTGTTCTACCTCTAATCTTCTCAGTAAAAGCACATATTTGCAGCAGATCAGGTCAAACTTTTGAGGAATAAACTGCACTATGTTTTTTGTTTAATGGAATAGATTGCTTGTTTATGTTCACGAAAAGGTCCAGGTTAAAAACTCACCTGTTCAGACTAGCTGAGCCAATTTTAGGTATTAATGATTTTGGTAAAGCTTTAGATTAAAGTTCCTCCATAAATTATTTATAAGGAGTTAAGAAGCATTATTTATTTGTTTATGCACTTATAATACCTTATACATGTTTATAATCCAAAACATGTTTGTGTAAATAAACCGCATGTGCAGAGCATCAATAAGCTGCTTATTTGTTGTTTCAATTATCAAATACATGCTCGTTAATGCCTTGTAAATGCTTATAACACATAACATATGTGTGCAAGTCTTTTATTTAGTTTTGCTATGTTTTGTGTCTGCTCTGTTTGTAGATGTTCCACCATTCTGTTAATCACTTTGGTCTTCTTTGTGTTGCTATAAAGTGTTCTATAAATAAACTTTGATTGATTGATTAATTGAATAATATTATAAAAGCCAATAAAATTGAACTGAACATTGAGATCAAACAATATGATATTTAGTCTTGCCTGCGCACCAGTCATTAGGGTTTAGAATTTCATTTAAAGTTGAGTCCTGACCTTGGAGTGGACGTTGTTATGCTTTTTTTTTTTTTTCATGTAGAATATTTGCATAACACTAGATGTGGGAATTGAACCGGGGACCTGCTTATTGTGAGGCACGTAGTCTATGCCATGGTGCGACCAAGTGGCTTGAATATTCCACAGTACAGCATCTAGCATTTATTAATTACAGGTGTTCTTACTGTTAAAAATGAATAAATAGATACAAATTATAAATAAAATAAATCTACATCCATCCAATACACCCATGCTTATGCAAGTTATAGCTCCACAAATCTGACCTGTATCTTGCTTATCTTCGTAGAGAGAGATGAATGAATAAGCCATACCGCTGAACATTTTTGGAAAAGGCAAGGCAAGGTAAGTTTATTTGTAGAGCACAATTCTTACACAAGGCAATTCAAAGTGCTTTACATAGCAGGAAAAACTGCATTAAAATCACAAAACATGTCATTAAAGAAAACAAAAAAACGCTTTAAAAGAGAAGAGTGCAGATGGATCTTTCAGTCGTATGCACATCTAAACAAAACTGTTTTTAGCCTGGATTTAAACATTGTCAGAGTGGAGGCCTGTCTCACATGTTTAGTCCTGTCTCTGGCACCAGCAGGAGGCCGGTCCCTGAGGTCCTCAGAGTGCGAGATGGTTCATATGGCACTAACATGTCAGAGATGTACTTTGGTGCTTGGTCGCGGAGAGACTTATTCCTAATAAGTCTTATTCCCAGAGACTTATTCCCAATTATGTTTTTTAGATGTTGATGTAATTGATTTGATGTGGCTGTTCAAGTCTGAGTCCAGTTTTACCCCCAGTGTTTTGTAAGTGTCAGAGCGAGAGACTAGAGGTGACTGCTGACACTTTCTCTTTGTTTCTGCCAAAGATGATGGTTTCAGTCTTGTCTAAGTTTAGCTGGATATAGTTTTGCATCCACACTGATCTGTTGGATGCAGTGACAGAGTGAATCCACTGGTCCATATTCACCTGCCTGAGACATAGATCTGAGTGTTGTCTGCGTAGTAGTGATAAGACACATTTGTGCTGTGTATTACTGTAACTGACCTAACGGCAGCATGTAGAGGGGTCCCAGGATTGACCCTTGGGGCACCCCACAGGTCAAGCCTATGTGGCCAGTAATCAATCTCAACAAAGTACTTTCTGTCTTCCAGATAGGACCTCAAGCAATTTAGGGCGGTGCCAGTGATTCCCACTCAGTCCTCTCTCTGTAAGAGAATCTCATGACCGATAGTGTCAAAAGCAGCACTCAGATCTAATAGAATTAAGGCTGAGGCTTTGCACACATGTTCAGGCAGATGTCATTTGTCACCTTGATAAGAGTAGTCTAAGTGCTGTGATGAGGTCTAAAACCTGACTGGAAAAAATCAAAATGTTTATCAAGAAGAAGTCAGTGAGCTGTTGGTAAACAACCTTTTCAAGGACTTTGACTAAAAATGCCAGATTTGACATGGGCCATTAATTTTTCAGTACTGAGGCATCAAGACTGCTCTTCTTAGGAGAGGATTAATTTTTCAGCCTTCTGCTTATTTTTAACCATTTTAACCTTCAAAGGAGCAATGGTGTCCAGAAAATTCTAAACATTACATGTAATAGAGTCATCAACAACAAATCATCAACAATTGATGATGGATTTTCAAAGTTTATCCTTTCCATAAAGAGTGCACTTGTGCTGTCATTTATGTGTCTCCTCCAAACATCTACAGGAGCAGCCGGTGATTTGGGAATAACAGACAGGTCAAAGAAGACATAGAAATGATCAGATAGTGCCACATCGATCACAGAGACATTTGAAATATTAACTCCCTGTGTCCTCTGCTGTAGGTGGGTCCACTCACTGCTGAGTTAGATCAAAGGTTTCAAGGACAGCATCAAGCTCTTTAGTGTTTCTGCCACAAAAATTATTCACAAAAATAATTCACATGAACATTAAAATCACCTGTAATTACCAAACCATCAAAGTCTGTGCAAAAGACTGAAAGTAGCTCAGTAAAATCATCAATAAAACCTTGGTAGTGCTGGGGAGGCTTGTAAAGGACAACAAAGAGTATGGAGGGAGACTGTTTTAGCTCCATTTTAATAGACAAATACTCAAATGATGAAAACACCCCAAAAGACAACCTCTGGGTAACTATTATATCTATGAAAACTACACAGACACCTCCTTCCTTTTTGTTTTCTTGTGTTTCAGAGTCAAACTTGAAGTTGGGTGGAGTCACTTCTACTAGAACGTCATCATCTGTGTTTTTGTCAAGCCATATTTTAGTTAAAAAAATAAAATCAGAAGAAGATATAAAATCATAAATTAAAAAGATCTGACATTAACAAGTTTCAGATTAGTTTCAGTGGCCTTGGACGTTATCTTTTCACATGGAATCTGAATTCAATTTTTCAGAGTGGACAATCTAAGTATCCTTCTGTTCTCCAGTCTGTGTGATGTGACTACAGATATAGCACAGGTCCCTGGGTTTGTTTGTCCGTTATTATGGCCATAAGTCCTGGCAACGCTGAGACCCACTGCATCCTAGCTATGGGAGATAACAGTCTAAGGGGTAGGCGGGGGAGGTCGGCTGGGGTAAAGGCAAGGGCAGGGGGAGTTTGGGTGATGAACCAGATGAAAGGCGAAGGGGGAGAGGTGGGGGGAGTTTTGTTGGTGTAGCAGGAGTGTTGACGCTCCTGTATGGTTTGGGGGGCACTGACGAGGAAGAGTTCATCATTGTTGACATCAGAACTCTTGATCTTGCTAAATTAGGTGTGTGTGGAACCATCTTAATTCCTGATTTAATCAGACATTCAAGAGGGTTTGGAAGGCCTCTGGGTGAAGGTGGAGATAAAAAGGAGAGTGAGGATTCTGTAGTGGGAGTAGATGTTGTTACGGGGGGGCCCAGGTCTGAGAGCAGGGGTGATGTCTGGCCCAGCAGGGAGAACTGATGTTGAGCTTGAAGCCTTCACTGCGAGTGGTGGAGATCGTTGTGGAGCTGCTGATGATGAGTTCTTCATTGGAGGCAGTGTGGGTGATTGTGGAGGTGATTTTGGAGCAGCTGGAGCTGAATCCTTTGCTGGGCCTGGTGGAGCTGCTGTTGATAAATCCTTTTGTGGAGTCGGCAGTTTTGTTGCTGCTGATGCTGCAGCATTGGCTTGGTCTCTGGCTAACTGAGCAGGAATTCTTCTCTCATTTCTCTCTTCTCTGACTATCTGCTCAAGACCCGGTCCAGGCCCATTTTAATGTCTGAGAGCGTGGAGAAAGTTTTCTGTCAGCTCCTTCAATCCACCTCTGCATAGGTGTGAGCCATTTCCCTTGAACAGGTCCTCTCGTTTCCAGAACAGATAGAAGTTCTCAATGTAGTGCAATCCTCTAGGTGCACACACTTTGGACCATGTATTCCGTTGAAGAAGCAGGCTAAACTTGTTGATCTTACTGTCAATACTGATGAATGCCTTGATTTCTACTTTATCAAGTTCCTCATAAGTTATATGAGGAAATCCTATTTCAAAACTTCAGTCTGCTCCTTTCGGATGTCCACTGCACTCACGTGTACAATCAGCTGTTTAACTCCTCTGTGTGTGGACAGTACTTTGGGAAGCAGTGACGTAATATCAGAAACTGTGCTGCTGGGGAAACAGCATGTCTTCTTTCTTCCATGTATGACTCCACTGAGAGCACCCTCTCCTATCAAGAGTGGGTCACTGTCCTTGACGTTTGGCACAGACTGTCTGTCTTACTGCTGCTTTTTGTCAACGTCAAGATGGCTACCGTTTTCTCTTTGTTCTGTAAATCCAGTCTCTGACAGTGGTAAAAAATCTTTTAGCTGCATAGCAGGTAACTTTACATTAGATTTGTATCACTTTCGAGTATGATCCCAGATTAAGCTGGCTGGTCTTTACTCAGTTTTGGGAAAGACACAGAGTCACTCTGGTTTAAGTTACCCCTCGGTGACACTGGAATTGTATCGTAAGTCCTTTTTCAGATTCTAAAGCGAATATCTGTGCACATAGCTCATTTATTTCATGTTGATATTTCCAACAGCGTTCACAAGAGATTACTTGCCTTCTTTCCCCGGACATGTTGCTGGCACATCAGATAGGTCGTAAAAAAATAATAAAAATCTTTGGTTTCCTTCGAAAAGTCATGATCAAAAATGGATTTAAAAGCAAAAGAAAAAAAAAGAATCTGTAGCAAGGAAAGCGTCTGCGTTCTTCAGTAACAGGAAGGCAAAGCATGTAAGAATATCTCCATGGAGAGCAGCAGGTGGCGGACCATACAACAGAATGTTTCCATTGTTCCACTGTGCATCTTTAAGAAACAACATTGAATAGTTGAAGGAAGCACATATCCAAGTGGAATCGTCACTGACCAATACTGTTATGGCTTCCATTTCTTTCAATTTCATTTCTCTGCTTTCAAATTGAATTGTTGGGTCCCGAAAGTTCACAAAATGTCAATAAGTTGGTTTCCGGTGGTGAAATAAAGCCTCTGTGCCACTTTATGCAGCAGAATGTGGAGGAGTGACATTTCGGAGCCAAGGAGCAGTTTGATCAGGATTTTTGAGTGATGCACAGTAGGCAGCAGCCCCATTATAAATATAAAGGCATTACATCACGCAGTGCCTCAAAAATATCAAAAGTTTAGGCTCCATAAATGTTAGATTGACTTTAAACTAAGCAGCATGAATCATAGTTGTGTAAGAGCAATCAGGAATCAAATGGAAACCTCTTTGGCCTGTGATTCACTCAAAATCTAGCTATGAACAAAGTGTTTCTGATGAATTATGTTTGTCCTGAAATTTGCTTTTGACTTTCTTACTGCAATAATAAGTTTAATTGTTCCTTGTGCCATGACTATGTTCTTTTAAATGAGACACTGCAGGTGATGGGGAAAAAATCTTAAATTAAAAGATATCAATTTGAAATTTCTGCTGTAGTTTAATCACATGAATGTAAAAAAATATATATACTTGGCACATATTTGGGACATTTAAATTGGGGAAAATGGACAGAACCAGCTTTAATACACATATTAGTTATAAAAGCTGACATTTGTGAGTTCACAAACTCTTGAGAATCCATCTGGACGGTCTCCTGCTGTTGGGTTTGAGCCGCTGTGTGCTGGACACAGCGCTGCATTGTGGTTTGGGCAGAAGTGAAAAGTACAAACCTAAACAAACATGACGGACGTACTTCAGCCTATTTTAACACATTTATGGACTATTTTGTTTTTGAAAACATGCACATAGAAGTGCTTTGTGCATTTGAGGATGAGGAAGATTTCTTGAACTGGATTTCTTGATTTCTCAGCTTGTTCTGCTTTTGTGACGCAGCGACCACTCAGTTCAAATATTCGTCATAACATTATGCATTTTTCCGACGGCTTTTGGAGAGAGCCTTTCCAGATTGATTATGTGTAAAACTAAATTCAGAGTGATACAAATCAATCTGGCGTGAGCCAGGTTCCTTTGAAATGACAATGTCCCAAAGAAATCTATGGCTTATATGAAATAATAAAACCTCAGCAGATTGGACATGTTTGTTGTTTCCACATAAAAGAATATATGTTGAGAGAACAAACTGAGAATACAAAGAATTATGCTCAATATGACAAAAGCTTTAAAATAAAAGATTTATAGTGCCATAACGTATGCTACAGTTTGTATTATCCTGTTGTTATGGCCTTTTTATGAGTTACCCAATACAAATTTTACATACTAACACCTTTTAACAAAACGGCCAAGAGACTTTTATTCTGGAAAATATAAAAAAATACTGTGAAAGACTGCATTTTTACATAAACATTGTTACATAAACTACTGTATTTGGATGCCCCTCTATAGCTATATTGGGTACAAGAGCAACAAATCCTTCCTGCAAATTCTCACTGCTTTCGTTGGAGAAGCAGAAAGTGTGTAATTGCATGTGTAAGTAACATTATTATTGATGTGTAGAAAAATATTGCGTATTGACATCTGTTAATAGCGGGCTGAAAGTGTATTAAGTTAACTGCTTGAAGTGTTAATTTCCCTAATGCCAAATCAAAGGTTATTAAGTTGAAAAAGA
This sequence comes from Rhinogobius similis, assembly GCA_019453435.1. Classification (NCBI taxonomy): domain Eukaryota; kingdom Metazoa; phylum Chordata; class Actinopteri; order Gobiiformes; family Gobiidae; genus Rhinogobius; species Rhinogobius similis. The sequence continues at coordinate 19,263,027 of CM033620.1, forward strand.
AATAGGCCAAGAATAGATCCCTGGGGTACAACCCTTGTGGAAGATAAAGATTTAGTAAATGATTTTAAAAAGTGGCATTGTGTGATGTGTAGCATTAAAACATCATCTGATTACTACAAACCACGAAGCACAAAGCATCAATAAACAGGATTACTCAATAAAACATTCATACGTTCTCCAGTTAAAGTTGTATTAAGCTACGGTAACAAAGAAAGAAAATTTCCCTCACTGATGAATAAAGTCTGGATTAATACATTAAGTGAGTCTGCAGTAAGTAAACGTCATGACATCTGTGTAACCAAACCCAAGTATTTGTGAAATCCCTGATAATTAATATTTGACCTGAATTAAACACATAGTTAGCATGAGAAGACCCAGGCGTGTGCGAAAGGAGAGGCCCATCACATGAACTGAAGCTGACAGCTGCAGAGTGGAGCTCATGCCATCGCTCCTGCCACTGTTAATCACATGTGAGGCTGAGGGAGGCTCTGGAGAGACACAGCCGAGGAAAATGAACATCCACACGCTAGAGAGGGAGGGAGAGAGAGAGAGAGAGAGAGAAGGGGAAACAAAGAGAATGTAGAAACATTTGAGAAGACAGTAACATTTGCACAGTAAAGGAGAGACAGGGAGAGAGAAGAGGATAGAGAGAGAGAGAGAGAGAGAGAGAGAGAGAGAGAGAGAGATGGACTGGTAGAGAAGAGGAAACTATAGGAACATCTCCACAGTTAAGAGAAAATAGGGAGAGAGAGAGAGGGAGAGAATAGAAGAAATATCCGAACAGTAAAGGAGGAGACAGGGAGAGAAAAGAGAAAGAGAAGGGGGAGAGGAATAATATATACACACACACACTCTCTCTCTCTCCCTCTCTGTCTCTGTCTCTGTCTCTCTCTCTCTCTCTCTATATATATATATATATATATATGTACTCTCGCTGTCTCTTTTGTGCCAACAGAAAACCTGCTACATTTTGTGAATGTTTGAGTTTGGTTTATCTTGCTTCACACTGACATGAGGAGGGGCTTTGCTTTTCAGAAAAACATGGGGTAAAATAAAGAAAAAGAAACACATTATTTCACCTCCACCTCAAACATGCCTTTCTATTTTCGTTAAATGTGTTTGGGCCTGTAGGCTTTATCAGCTGGCGGAGTGAGCGTGAAATGGGTGTAGCGGTTAGTGTGCTCACCTTTAAGCAAGAAGGTACTGGGACTCCCAGGCGACATGTTTGAGTTTGAATCTTCTCTCCATGTCTGTGAACAGGTTTCCTCCGGGTGCTCCACTTTACCCCATACGCCCTTCCAGTGTTTGTAAACAAAACAAACAACTCGTTCCATTAGCCTGGTACCATTCCATGTTTTAGCTCTAATGCATTTTCATTCGGAGAGTTAGCGTTAGCCTCCAAACATCACAAACTATGAAAATGCAGGGCTGTTTTGGCGACTGACAACCACTCAACCACACGTGAGTAACACCAGAGCAGAGTTAGAAAACATTACCACATGTAGAAGTGTTTTGTGTTGATGTGTTGCTGTTATCAATTGGGGCGTAACAACCTTCTTAAATCTGCTGTTATTCTGGACAATAATGCAACAAAAACAGTTTGAAAGGAAAATGTATGTATTCTCTCACCATGTGCCACAAATCCTATAGTAAAAGGTGAAATTTAGAAACAAGAGGTTGAAGTTATATATGGACAATTATTACTCACTGACTAATGTGATGAACATTATAACAACCGTATGTGTGTTTGACCTGAAAATGAGATTCCAAGCTCAATGGGACTATCCTGGTTAAATAAATAAATAGATGAATTAACAGCAGGCAGAGAAAATCAGCAAATTTCCATATTTCATTGTATTTTATTCAAGGCAGTTTATTTACTTATTGAATGGTCTTGTGTAGTGTACAGTTGTGGCACATTGTTATTGACAGAGACGATGTCCACACTGTTGTGCTCTGTAAGACTGACTGACAGTGTGTGACGCATTCTCATGGGTAATTAATGATTGTAAACCTCCTGAATGCCTGTGTGTAATCTGCTAACACTGCACAAGTCCCCTATACGAACCTCCTATCTGGCCGCATTATTTAAAAGCCCTAATAGATACACTTAAGAATGCACGAACGGAGCCAGTGAATTCAGCCCACACTATCTTAGCTTAGCATTTTTCAAAAACAACTTTTCCCTCCGGGTCTTATATAGCTGCATATCTTTACGGTTTCTCCCTCCATGTGCCGTGTGTTTCTCCACAGAGGCGCGCTTCCATTAGCTCGTGTGGCTCTGTGAATGTATGGGGGGGGAGGAAATGGCCCGAGCACAATGTTTTCTCATCAGCGATATGTGCAGTTTGATATCCGGGGGTGTATGTAGCTGCTGCAATGGTGCCCCCGCTCGTGACCTCCAAATGTTACATCACAACACTACACACACAAGCGCGGTTCAGCGACAATAACAATAAGTGCAGGCTGAAGAAGTGGCCTGGAGGTGAATGTGTGAGGAGGAAGTTGGGGAGTATAGAATCAAGAACATTATGGATGAAATGCAAGCCAGTTTGTGTGATTTTGGATGTACGTTTTAAAAATTGCATTAGTGACTGGTCAGTTGAAAATAATAGTACCTCAGGTTTGGAGATAGTTTTAAATTTAATGTTGTTTATCGCAGCACAAAGTGAGAAAAACAGATGCAGAATGCTGGAGGCGGCTCAGAGCACTTTTGTGACACCAGGCTAACACTTTTTCTGAGGAAGTTCATCTTAATTTAAAGACTGAGTCCCACTGAATCTGTTCCATTGTGCAAATATCACAAACCTGCTCTTCAGATTCAGAATCCCCTGGTCATCAGAGTGCACTCTGTGAGAGGAGATTAGGGTCATGAACGGCCTGCCGGAGAACCACAGAGCCGCAGAGAACATTCAGGTTTTTAAGAGCAGGCTCAAGACTCACTTTTTTGGCTTAGCTTTTGATTAATATATAATTGTGTATTTATTTATTTATGCTATTTATTGTGTTCACTTATTTTAGGCTTACTATTTTAGATTAATTCATGTCCTAGTTTTACACTATTTCTACCCAATCCTTTATTTATTTATTCATATTTATTTATTTATTCTTTTATTCATTTTTGGCTCTCCAGTGTTTCCTCTGAGGGGCCCTCTGTACTGGGAGCGGTGGTGGGCTGTGGCTGCTGGGCGCTGGCTCATGGGCCCCTGGTGGAGGTTTGGTTGGTGCCTCATCTCTCCCTGGGCCCTGAGTCTGTGTCCTGCAGCTGCAGGCGACGCTCTGCTCCTGGTACAGACGGCTCCTCTGATGGTGCTTCATAACCTGGTGTATCTGTACTCAGCCTCTTGTACGCATGTGCGTGCGAATGTACGGGTATGTATTGGTGACTGTGGGGGGTTGGTTGTGTGGGGTCCGGTGATTATGGGGGGGAAATGGCATGTGGAAATGTTTTTAATGCACTGTAAAGCACTTTGTGTTACATTTTATGTATGAAAATCGCTCTATAAATAAAATTTGATTTGATTTGATTTGATGTCCCATCCACAGCCGGGCATCACACTGTCACACATGGGGAGCCAAAGGGAGAACTGGGGAGCAAGGTGCCACTTTTTTTAAAGCAACACGTGTGCCATTTAGAACAGAATATATTGCAGGATTCTGAAATTTACAGCTACGAGTTATGACAAGACAAAGCCAGGTTAATGTTGATTGTTTGTATTCAGAAGTCTGCTCTGTGTTGAAGGGATCGACTCCTACATTGAAATGTGGAAGTAGATGATGGACAATGCAAGAAAATGTTGGGGAAGTAAATGAAGCAGTAACTGGTCAATGGGACAGTTTTTGTTTGTATATGTCTGCAACTGTCTAAATGTGAGTTAATATGTTAATTCCTTGTTATGTTTCAGTGTTTTTATGTTAATTTTTTTATTGAACTTGTGCAGCACTTGGGACATTTTGAGACATTTGACCTTCAATCTTTCAATCATTTTTGTTTTTTTAATCAAGAAATATATATTTAAAAAATATATATATATATATATATGCAAAATATTTAGTTTGTACCTGACATTTAAAAAAGAAAATCAACTAAATCGTCATAGAAAACCAGAAAAACAACAGAACACTGCAGCTACGCTCACATTTATCACTGATACAGACTTTGGGATCACACACAGTTGAACTCATTACTTTTCTCTCCTTAAATAACATGTCTTGAGGAAAATAATTGTGTAATGTAGGTACATTATCTACTCGGGCTACAAAATCGACAATAAGGCTCTGAAAATCAATTTGTTTTTGTAATTATACTTAGTTATAACTATTATGGTGACAATTGTATCTCAAATTATAATATATCAAATTATATAAACAGAAATATAAACAGATGTTTAAAATTGGTTAAATTGACTATTTTAGATTTGGTTTGCCTCGCTCATCAGGCAGTGATTGGATGTTCCTCTTGTCAAAGCGGAAGTGTCAGCCCGAGACGATTTTTCCACTGAAGACCTACAGATCTGACTAAACACAGCTGTTTAGAATCATTTAATATAACAAATATAATATTACTAACCACTTAGCGCTCATATACACCGTTGTTTAAATGTAATAATTGCATTTTTATCACATGAAGTTTGTCAGTTCAGGTTTTATCGATGGTGAAGCAACAAGTTAGTTTCTAATTTGTTCATTATAAATATAATAAATATATATAAATATAAATGTTTGGAATAAAAATTAGGGTTAACCCTATTTTTTAAAAATTTCTTCACAAACTGCAACTTTACAGATAGTAAAACTTACTACAGGTGCCCTCCCACCAAATTAAGTCAGAGTTAAAAAACATGAGAATCTGACATATTGACCTAACCCAACCCAAGATGTCATCAGACCATCATTTGCAACTCATTTGAGCAGAACTTTCACTCTTAGCATATCTTACTGAAACTTTTAGAAATGTCTCCTTAAGAGCATCTCTTTTGAGTTATTGAACCAGAAAGACTTTAGGTCAGTCATAGAGAGTGAGGAGGCCCAGGCTCACATGCAGAGACAGTCCTGCTGTGTGAGATGAACACCACTGTGCAGCCTCACATCCAGCCGGCTGGAACAGTGGTAGACATTGTTCCACCATCAGAGGCCAGGCAGGTGAGGTTTAATCTAGACATCGTATCCTCTCGCGCCTTCTGAGCTCTCGTGGAAAACCAATGCATCAGAAATCACATCAAGGAACAGGCCAACAGAGTCGTGGAGATGATACCGGAAAGTCTCAGGTGATGCAAACAAAAGATGTGGACAAGGTTTCCACATATGTCAATGGTAAAACTTTAACAATGGACTAGTTGTGTTGTGTGTCCAATTGCAAAATACTTTGTTTTTGCACACTTAGTACCAACCTTCCCACATGCATCTGACGCAAACTTTGAAACTGTTCATATCTTGATAAGTATAAGCCAGTTCCATTTACCTTTGTTGTTTTTTGCTTCAGGTGAAAACATCTGTTCAACTCCTGCATGCTCCTCCCAAGAAGAATCCTGAGCAGATTCTACAACTGCTCGCCTCTAAAAACTGGGAGGACAAGCTGAATGGTCTGACGGCTGTTCAAGACCTGTAAGGCACCATCCAAATCTCTGAAGGCACATCGCAGGCAAAGGCAAAATGACCATCACCGTGAGCAGAGAAATGAAAAACCTGCGCTCAGCTGTGTCCAAAGCTGCAATGACAACTTTGTCTGACATGTTCTCCTGCCTCAAGAGGGCCATGAACGACACTATTGTTGAAACCGGGGCCGTCCTACTGAGTAAAGTGTCCGATTCAAGTGTGTTCATCCAGCAGCAAGCCAACAAAACCCTAGCATCTATGGTTAAAAACTGTAAATCTCTTAAAGTTTTGAACATCCTGGTTCAGGTGGGACTCGAGCACTGGGCTTGTGCAGTGAAGTCAAGCATTGCCCAGAACATCAAACTCTTTCTGGATGTTGTGGGACCAAACAAATTCACAAAGTACAAAGATTTTTCCAATGTCTTTGTGTTGGTTGTCAGTAAGATCCTCCTAGACGGGTCTGTGGACATGAGAGAACATGGCTTCACAATCTACAAAGAGATCTGTGACCTCAAAGGGTTTTAGGAAGTTTGGCTGAATATTGTTCCTGTGAAGGACCAGCAGGTGGTGGAAGTCAAACTGAAGGGGGTTCTGAGGAGATCCAGACAAAGTCTCACGCCAACCATTAAATTAAGCAGCATCAGAAATTTGAAATATGTCCATAACAATATTTGATTCATTTTCTACAGTGTAATTCCAAACATGTGAAACTTTGTGGCAATCTTAAGATGCAAGATGGTTGTGTCTGAAGGAGCATCTGTCATCTCAAGAAATGGCTGAAGATGTATCTGTAAAATATACATAATTGGTTTGTCCATTGCTCCTCACATTAGCAGTTTATGCTTTTCATTTTGGGATAATTCTAAAAGAAAGAAATCCAGTTCAGGGTACTATTTATAGATTATTGCTTGCATTTCTTGAACAGTTTAGTTATCATCAGGCCTGTTTACGCTACACTGATGAATAGATGTTTTGTATTTCTCAAATTAAGGGCTTCCAATATGTGTCCTGTGAAGGAACAGGTTGGTAGAAATGTTTTTGGGGCCAAACTAAGGTAGACTGGAATGGAATTTTGATGTTATTTCAGGCCTCACAATACTTACAGTAACAAATTGGAGTGTAGAAGGAGTCTCTCATTTGCGTTGTCAGTTTCAAAGCTGAAATCCAGTTGTTTTTAACCTATAAGTCCTCTCTCTGATGTGATTGTTCACTACCTAAAGCCCAGCTCCTCCACCAATCATGAATCAGAGCTAGTGCAGCCTCTGCAGCTCAATGAGGCAGTTCTGGAGATTCTGAGCTTTTTTTTTTACATGAGTAATAAACTGAGAAGGAGAAACACTTGTGTGTGTCCTCTATGTGCAGGTTAAGGCTCTGGCAACACAGGTTCAGCTGAGACTTTAGTGTCAATAGAGTGCAGGGTACATATGGTTCCTTATTTGATTTGGTATAGCCCAGGTTTAGCTCTGGTTTCCCAATTTAGACCCAGTTTTGAAGTAGTGTCTGTGCACCATATGTTGCCAATGTCTCTCTGTTTCTTTGTGCTTCGGTCAAAGTTCTCCCTGATCTTTCTGCTGCCCGTGTTCAAATCATGAAAGCATTTGTTTGTTTGTAACATCAAAATGTGTCTCACTAAACTCAAGACACATTTTCCTCCTTTGCAGCTTCTCTACATCAAAGTGACACTTCACAATGAGAGCTTTGTCACTCTGGTCCTGGTAAACTGTGGTACATGACAGCTTTTTTTATGCGAACATAAAAAATAACACGTTGTATCTGATGAATAATGACAGAATAATATTTGAATCATGCTCATTTTTAGACTAAAATGTCTCTTTGTCCTTAAGCAGCTTCAGTTCAGGATACACATTTCATTAGAATTAACCTCCGGTCTCTTTGCTGTGAGCTTTCATCAATCTGAAAACCGCTTTGCATTCTAACAGCTGGCTCTGGACAGGGAGAACGCAGTCATTTTTCTTCTTGGGGAAATACTCCAGGCCCGAGCGCTTAGAACTGCAGCAATATGTGTGCATTGCATCATATTTTTTTCCACCTGTACATGACTTTGGGGGATGGATTTGCATACCGAAGTTGGTGCAAAGTTGATGTTCTCAGATCAAAGTGAAGAGATTGACAGCTCGTCTAAGTTTAGGATCACAGCCTTCAGCTAAATTCAAAACAACTGCCAGTTTTTCCGCTCTGCTAAAGACTGACAGCTTTCAAATTCTATTTTAAGGTACAAAGCAAAGCAAAATCACACAAAAGCCACAAGATTTATGTTTCCTAGTTTGCAAATTACTGGAGCAAAATTTGCACTGAAATCTTGTGAATTGGTATCTAGTCCTGAAATATTTGCACACGAACAGGGTACAGTGTACACTACAACGTCTCAAAAAGAAACAAAACTCACTTAGTAAAAGCTAATGAGAGAAGGTGCGTTTCATAAAATTATTTAAAAACAGGCAGAGATTAAGCCTGCCTAATCTGTGAAGGGAACAGTGGAGCAGCAACTGAAAAAGCTTGGTCCCTTAAAATGCTAACAATAACTAAAATTACATACAATTTATTTGAAATTATAACTAAAAGTAGATATTTTCATTGCCTAAAAGTACCAATATATTTGTAGAATATTCAAAACTTCACAAATAGACAAATAGAAACCAAATCCAAACTCCACTTTTCAGTCCCAGACCATAAACAAACTCACTGTCTCAAGCAATGCTACAGTTTACAGAGTTGAAATAAAAGATATATTTTCTCCATGACAAAAACAGCATCATGGATTAACTACAAATAGTATGACATCGACTAAAAACAAGCTAAAACTAATTTCTTGTCAAAATTAACACGGGTCTCGAAATGTTTGTGATGTGTTTTCTGCAGCAACGAAAAAGGATTAAGACTCTTGAGGATTAAGAGTCCAGCTATTGTGAAGGTTTTAGGTTGTTGGGGAAAATCAGAGTGCAAGGAAATCCATAAAGATATACGAAAAACATGGAAAAAAGACGTTAGACACAGAAAATAAATGTGTTTCAAAATGACAGGCAAGTCAAACACACATTTTGAATTCATGTTATAGTATTATTTCACTATTATACGCTTACTTTTTGTGTACAATTGCGCAAGAGTACTTTCTGAATGCTTACTCCGTCAAAACCCAACTGCACTTTCCCTGAGGTGAGTGACTGAAAGTAAAGGCTGGAGGATGTTACATAACTGTGCACTCAAGTCTGCATTGTGTTTGGCGCTTTCAAAAGAAACCACGATTTTCTGTCTGAGTTTTCAATTCCAACATTTTACAGCAACATCCAAATTTATTCATGGCTCAAAGAGGAATAAATGGTTGGAACAGCTTTTGCAGAATATGTGGAAACCGACAGGAAAAATATGTAAAAATTGCTTTATATTCTAGACCGGTTGCTCCTAGTGCACCTATGTTTATATTTTTTTGTTTTTTTAAGTTCAAGCTCTTAAATACTTTGGATATAAATACTCTTTTGACTTGTACATTTGTACTCAGGGCACGATTCTTATTGATCCTCATAAAGACCTTCTAGAAACCTCCACGTCACAATCAATGTACAAATCTGAAATAAAACATAAGTTGGTGACTCTATTTGCTTTGACTTTTTAAAGAGTTAAATGATGAATGAACTAACTATATTGTTTTATTTTATTGTTTGATTGTCACACTTGGTACTAATTGTGTAGGCTATGTACAGTATATAATTTTGATAAATAAATAATAATAAATAATAAATAAATCACTTTTTTCCTTCTTTTTTCAGTTTCTTTTGCTACATGTTCATCCATTTGACACACGTTTATTTCTCTTGTTTCTTGGGTTAATGTGCGAAATAATTTGACTGATTTTCTGTTCGATTTGAGCGTTTATTACTGGGTTACTTGAACAGCAAACCGTTCATGACTAATCATTGAATCGCTGATGAGACAGCCTTGTCTCCACATCAGCGTTCATCCTCAAATAGTCTGATTCATACATAAATCCTTTACACCTTTTTTTTTTTTTTAGATGAAACCATTAATCATCTCATCTTATCTTGTAAAGCAGGAGCAATTTGTATTTATTTATTTTTTTTCATCTTGTCTTATTTAGTTGGATTGTTGCGAGCTTCTGACCAGATATTTTCTTATTCGTTACTGTTGTTATGTCGTTTGGCAAATCACTTCGCTTCAAAATGAAAATAGCTGTCAGCAAAATTGAAGCTTGTCAAAGTTATTCACAAAAACGAACTCATTGGTTGCAGCCATTAGTCACGGCTGGGGACAATATTCCTCTACTGTAAAGATTATAGAGTTATTTTCATGAGAAGAAAATGTATGTATGTATTTATTTATTATTCAATGTTTTATCAGGAAGATCAGTTGAAAAGACTATAATGACCTGGCCAAGAAGCAGCACAAAACCAGAGAAAGAAACACATCCTTCATTAAAACATTCAAGAACTAAAGTCAGGAAATAAAAGTGTTGTGTTAAAAACATACTGCAAAATACTCAGGATTGTATTTTTAAACATAGAGAGGGAAACAAATTAAGTTTTAAAGTCTTTTGTAAATGGTTCCTGTCACTTGCTGCAGAAAACTGACATGAAGAGCGGCCAAAACATGCAGGATATACTAGGAATACAGAGATTTATGGAAAAGAAAACTCCACAAACGTTAAACCTGATCATTCATATCAGTGACACTAGATCAGTTATTTTCTGTGCAAATGATCCTATTACATACAACAAAATTACACTTTTAAGCCGGGGTACCTGATTTTCAAACCTTGAACAGTAGAAGTATTTCAATTTAACACTTTGTCAAACCAGATGTTATTGAGATACATTACCAGAACAATAATTAAAAGTAAACAAAAGATCCAACCTGATAATCTGCTCGGTCACTACTGGTAAATATAGCCTACATTTATCACTAGTGAGATTGAAATGTCTGAAGATTGTGCGAGCACCAGCAGAGCAATCTCGCAAGAATTATTTAATACATTGTTTTTGCAGTGTAACTACTGAAGAGTGAAAGAACCGTCCTGGAAAAAAGAAAAAGAATATCTATTATAACGGCATATTTCATTTGTAAAACAGAAAACGTACCAAAGGAAAGCAGTTTACTAGGCTTGCTTTTGTTGTTGTTGTTGTTAAAAAGTTAAATAAAAGAAGAAAAAAAACAACTATGAAAATTTGTTTCGCTCTCGTCTCGTCTTGTGAAGTCAATCTCGTGACCTGTCTTGTTTCATGAAAATTCTGTCCCGTATACACCCTGTTTATCACATTATTCACTAGATTTCGTAAGTTGCCGTGGGCGCTGCCATCTTTTTTTCCGTTATATTACTTTACATGGGACAGACGAGCTCAACAAAAAATAAGTTCTACATAGACTACACAAATCAATCTACACAAATCAATTTACACAAATCAATCTACACAAATCAATCTACGCAAATCAATCTGCTTTATATAATATTTTAGAGGCGAGATTTTTCACTCCTTCACCGTTTGCGTGAACGAGTTCTCACCAAACAGGAAGTGCCTTTGCTACAGTCGCAAAAAGAGCCAAAAATATGTGAATAAATGTTGACTTTGGTATTTGGATCTTAAAAACTCCATTTGCTTAACATTAGGCTAAATGAATTTCTATAATATGTGACAACGCAGTTCCAGTCTCAGTTTTATTCTGGTTACAGACACGATTCTTTCCTCTAGGTTTGCGATCAGTGAAATGTTTTACAAATTAGGTTCAACAGGAAGCAGAGGTCTGGTTTAGTCATGCTGTGAGTGCTATTCTTGCTCTGTAAAAATGACACACACTCATTTACGAGTGAGAGAAGTCATGTTCTGCAGCTTTAAGAACATAATTTTACCTGCCCCATCTCACTTGGAGCTCGTGACGTTGCATTTGCTCTCCTTCAGACTCCTTCACACATTCCCGTTATGGATAAGTGTGCTGCTGTAATGAGATCTGACCGTTTCATCGATCACAGGTCTGCTCTGTCAGTGGTCGAGGTTAGGTCATCGCGCTGTGAATGAATCAGAAAAATCAATGTAGGGAAAAATAAATAAAGCTCATGTAAGTAGGTCTATTATCCGCCGCATGGCCCACTGATCTAATGGCACCATGAGCTGTGTGCCATCTAAATAAAGGAGTCACAGGTCTATTTTTAAAGCTGTAATATTATTGACACTCTTCTGAAACGATGAATATGTGTTTGTTCACCATTTCCCTTGTTTTTTGGTACAAAAACAGGTCAAATTCATGAATAAAATTACTCTTTTGTGCTTTATTAAACAAACAGACAATAATTGATTAGAGACAGTTGTTAATAATTTATACTTAAAACTAGATCAGCAAAATCTTCAGATATATTGTATATTGTTTCTGCAGCTTTTTTCTAATGGAATAGATGAGTAATGAAGCAATAGCAGTGGCTGTATGTTTACACAATCATCAAAAAAGTACAACAAATAATATTGTACAGGAGAAAATACATCATGTTCAAATTTTCAGTGGAAAAAATGCATTTGTTAACTTGACTTTGTTTTGTGGGTTTTATCAAAAAGATTTATATCAGTATCAGCAAATAGCAAGATAAATATCAGATGTCATTGGAATAAAACACACAAACCCACAAAACCCATAAAAAACAAATCATTATTAATTCACAAATCCCATGCCATAAGGTGCAGGATTAACCCTCTCGTACAGAGCAACCGCACACATTATAAGTCAATTTTCCATCATGGACAGAAGCCTACACCACAAGAGGAAGTTCAGATGTAATTTCTCTTTGAACATTGTAAACAGGACCCCATCTGAACACACCATATGTTAGCTCTATGACTGAGGCATGGACAGAGCTTCAGTGGAGGGCTGTTATTTACTGCAGAGAATATGCTGCTTAATATGGAGCAGGTCCATGTCCATTATGTCACTGTTATGTTGCAGTTTGGATACATATATTTGTGATTTCAATAAACGCGCTTGTAAATATGACTTGTTTTACTATTGGTTTGGAGTAACTTTTCTGTTGCAGGGTTCGCCATCTGCCGTGGAGACGTACATGACATTCCACTTTATGTTTGTGATTATAAAAAGGAGATGAGAAAAGAGCAAGTTTGCGCAAATTTGTGTTTTGTCCATACACAGCCTACAGTTTTCATAAGAATTCCACATGAAGTTTTATAAATGAGACCCTTGATCTATAAATAATACCTTGTACTTACATAGCACTGTTCTAGACACTCAAAGATGCTTCACACTGCATTATTCCTTCACTCTACACTCGATGTAGCCACAGCAGCCCTGGGGCAGACCGAATCATCACCACCAATCATTCACACAAACACCACTTTCATACCAGGCAATTTTTCCTCCAGCGCCCCCCTGTGGCACCTGGTGTTCCAGCGGTCTCTCATCCAAGAACTGACCAGGCCCCGACCTGATTAGCTTCCGAGATCTAACAAGATCGAGCTTTGGCAAGCAGGTACAGCCACAGAGGAGCAGAGACCCTGTCACTGCCAGATTTGGTGTTTGCAAACTGCACATGCCCAGAGACTTGAAGTTGCTGAAGGAATTTATTCCTGGAATATAAACTATTTTACTGATAAATAATTGGTCAAAATTCCAATGTCCAAATGACAGCACAGGGGGCGAATGCTGCCCTCAAGACTGTTTAAGTTTGCTGAATTGGACCAAATCATCTGGCAATGCTTTCTACCGCAAATTTCAGCATTTCGACCACTAATACCTCAATAACACCACATTGTTTTGTGATGCAAAGTTGAAATGAAGCTTCATTGAAGATAAAAAGACTCTGTCAAAGCTGTGTTAAATGCCCCCATCTGAACGACTCACTGCACTGGCCATCGATCTGTGGCCCTCTGCTCAAATATGTTTCAATATGTTTTAAACCTGGCTACAGCAGACAGAACGATAAACAATGTTTAGAGTTGATCACGTTAAATTATAAAAATGTGCCAAATCCTGCAATGAAAGACCCCACACGCTGGAAGAATGCATAAAGGTGAGACACTGCAGTTGAATAGGAAAAAAATCTTACATTTGAATATGTAAATTTGAAACTTCTCCTGTTAAGAAGGAAATGTTTTTCATCGTGTAATCTTTTCATATAGAAATAAGGCATTTTACGTCTAAAATGGACTGGAATCTAAGGAAAAATTGACAGAACCAGGATTAAATTCCCTGGCTCATTTATTGGACATATTAGTAACATAGAACATTCGCGGCAATGCAAGAACAGAAAAGCAGGTGGCTGACTCTTCACTAAAAATGCTACCTTGCACCTTAGCAACAATAAACAGTTCACATTTAAAAAACACTGCATCATTTTACCCATTGTAAGTCCGCGGTGCTCATTCATAGCGTCCTCTCCTCAAATGAAGACATACAGTGCTTTCATGTCCCTGCCTCCTGAACATGTTGCAGTCGTCTTTGATCTCATCAGGGAGCTGGCTCGCTCTCGCACCGCGCTCGTGTCTCTGCTCACTGTTTGGTGTGGTCCTGGAAGCCCCTGGAGCCTGGGACTTCTGCCAATCTCACCACGTAAACCAGAGCTGAAAATACAGAAGGAGAACATTCTGTGCTCCTGTCTGCTATACTCCGAGTGTGAAGCTGGAGATGCAGATAGAGGCTGGCGAGATTGATAAAAATTAAGGTATATTTTGAGGAATAATTTGATGATGTTTTATGCAATTCACCGGAAATGTATCTGTGCATGTTTTGGTTGAGGTTAAAGTATAAAAGAGCAGAAATATCACTTTATGCTCTTGTTTTATAGGTGATACTGCAAGGTTATTTCCATTTCTGAGCAGCTTTTTATTGTTTCTTCTGTGTTTTTAGACATTGTAGTCAATATTCTTATCTAATACATGCTTTATTTGCCTGCACTTCTAGCTTGTACAGAACAGTTTTGTCAAAGTAAAGAGAGTAATGGTCTTGTGTATGGAGATTAGGAACATTAAAATTTAAATCGGCCCGAATGCTGATTGACTTATGACGCCCGGGATCTTTTCTTCCAAGAATGAAATTAGCTTAAAAGGTTTGATCGATCAGAAAGAAGGATTTATGCCACGCTAATGTGTCGACTTGAGCTATAGGTGACAGTAACTCTGCATGAAATCAGTTTGAACAGAGGCTAAACCTGTGCATGACACTGTGGTTTGAAGACAATTTAGCGTGAAATAAGATGAATGAATAAGTATCTGCAATTAACTCACCTCACTGAGTAATACTGTAACCATAAAAGAGTAGCAATGTAAAACACGTCTGAAATGTTTCAAGCAGATCAGCTCATCTCGGTGTTTTTCATAAGGTACAATCGCGCTGCAGGTTTAATCTGATTTTCATGTCCAAATGTGACCTGGATGTGATCTTTCATGACAGTGTGAATAGCCCAAATCTGATTTTTGACCCAGGCTACTTTCATATGTGGGACTAAGTCTGATTTGACTGCAGTGAAGTGACTGCAGTCTGAACAGGTCATCTTAATCTAACGTTTAGCACTGAAATGAAACAAGAGACAAGTTTAAAGTAAAGTCTGTTTTTACTTTACTTTAAACTTGTCTGCTGTTTCATTTCAGCGCTAAACTTTAGATTAAGATGACCTGTTCAGACAGAAATTGAACAGATTATACCTTCAAGCACCTGCCAGACAACAGCGGCAAAGCTGTGAAATGCAAAAAAGTTAAGTTTCAAACTGAACTGGTTTTGTAAAGTGCGACAAAGATAAAATATTAACTTTTGCTAATTTCATACCAAAGATAAAGATGACTCTGCTTGTGTTGACAACAGCACAACTCCTGGTTCTGTCCTGTTCTCCTCCACAGCAGACACTTTTGGATTCACACATGAAAACTGATTTTAGTCGCATTTTATTTGCAATGTGAACGGCCTTCTCAAAAAGTCTGATTTATTATAAAAATCTGAATTGAACATTAAGAACTGCAATGTGACCGTGGCCGTGGATATGATTCTTTCATGACAATGTGAACAACCCGATTGAGATTTTTTTGTATGACTTCTAGCATTGACATAAAATAGGACCCACATTTTTAATCAGAAAATATGGCAATTAAACAGATTAACACCTGCCAGACAACAGCGGGGCTAGATTAACAAAGATGCTAATTTAGACAAAAGATGACTACTACATAATGGCTTTCTCATTATGGTTTGCCTCATAATGTGGCAAACAGCATGACTCCTGGTTTCGTCCTGTTCTCCTCTCAACATCAGGTCAATTTAGAGCTGTTGGGGTCACACATGAAAACTGATTTGAGTCGCATTTTATTTGCAAAGTGAACCGTCTCCAAAAAAAATTCTGAATTGAACACCAAGAACTACAGTGTGAACGTAGCCTATAGAGGAGGAGAAGGAGCAGCCTAAGGAGGAAGATTGTAAATGTTCGTCCTGTGTTTTAGATGGTACTCCTACCAGTATTAGCCTAAAACATGCCAAGATAATAATCTGGTTATTCTCCCAGGGTTTAATTTAATCCACTATTAAATTTTGAGGGTAAAGAATTTAGAAAAGATGTTGCTGTTGGTGTATTCAGAAACAATCTGAGAAATCACAACGAAGTCTACAATATTCAGTTACACAACAGTTAGGAATTGACAATAAACAATACCTTTTTTTTTTTGTTGAATGACACAGAAAAATCAGTTTCTGTAAATTGTCCCTGTGTTTTCAATGGGACGTCGCCTATTGATGACATCACAGAGGGATTCTGTTTTAGAGGTCAGGGCTACTTTCAGTAATTTTCTTTTCCAAAATTTCTTCACAAACTGCAACTTTACAGATGTAAAACTAAAAAAGACATATTGGTACTCAACTTTTTTTTACATTTACATTTCCCAGCCCTCTGACTGGTTGTGCTAAAGTCGTGCATGCTTCTTAAAATAAATAATAATATTAACTGTGGGCCAAAGGGTAAGCTACCCACCCTCCCACGCTGATGGGAGAGCTACCCCAGCTTTAACTTGCTTTAAACAATGTCACTGTCAGATTAGATGAAATGCTATTATAACAAACCCGTACTTCTCTTGTTAACTAAAAATCAGTCTGATGGAGCAGAGTTGGTTCAGGAGCAGCTCTTTGTTGATAAGGTCAGATTCATGGTCCAGAGGGAGGGACCACAGGGACCACTTGAACTTAATCGCTCTTCTAATTATCCAATTATAACTGAGGCCTGCTGCTGCTACCTCCCATTACAGTTACTCATATAAATGCACTCAAGGATCACAGCTTGGGTCTGAGAACAAAAAAAAGGAACAAAAATGACTTAAGTACTGTCTCAGTGTGCAATACCGACAAACCTGACGATAAGGCTCTCACCTCACAGAAAGAAGGTTCAAATCCAGGACCGGACATGGCCTTTCTATATAAAATTGACATGTTCTCTTTGTGGGTGAATCCTCAGTATCCCTGAAATTGGACACTTTTTTTTTTATATCTGTATTTAGCCAAGAAAGATTACAAATCTATTTTTCAACAGATTTCTGGTCAACAGCAGCACAGATCAGTTATAACATCAGCACATGTTTGGATAATCACAAAGCAAACCTTTCAGCACAGATTTAAACTGACCTTTATTATTTTGGTTTGCTTTTCTAAATTATTCTAGGTTGATGGTGCAGAATATTGAAATGCTTCTTTGCCAGTTTTTCTGCAAACACTGAGTCTTGAGCTCGCAAACTGTCTGTCTGTTTGATATTGAACAAATGCACAGAGATGTGGAGGGAGCAAATAGGATACATTTATAAATAAACATGTACCTGTGGCTTAACCTGCCCCAGCACATGTACAGTTGTGTTGTGTGACTCAGTTTGTGATAAATCGCAGATTATTTTTATTCCTACTTCTATGGATTTATATTGGCTCTTATGTAAACTCTGCAAGGACAGGAAATGTGACAAATGTGAATAAACATTAGACAAAGAATTGCTCAGTGCAGAAGTAATGGCTGCTTTAATTGAAACCTGAAAAGCATTCAGTGGAAGAAAGACCAACACCACATTCACAGATGGTGACATAAATGTTGCCCAGAAAATGAAAAAGATACTGCAAATACAATTTCTGCTGTAAAACAAATGATAATGTCAACATATACAAGCCTCACAGTCTTACATGTCTCTGTGTTGGTCATGAGAGAAATGTGCAACAGAAACTCAAATATTTACACCAACAATACAATAAATAATTTCTTCAGTTTTATGTAATTTTTACATAAAATGTATGTATGTTTTACATAAAATGTATGTATGTTTTACATAAAATGTATGTACTAAAATTGTAATAAACTAAAATTCTAAATGTACATACACTGTGACCATGAAACAAGAACACTGTTGAATGAACTTTGAGCCATTGTCAATATTTTAAAATTTGTTTTTGGGACAATTTTCTGTGACTTCAACCAGAGTGATCGTAGCATGAGTAATCAAAGACAGGAATATGCTGAGCTCTATTTAAATAAGTTACAATTCAAATGTGATGATATGGGACATTCTGCAAAGTGCAAATATCTATTATGAGTTTGAGAAAATGGGCACAGCCTCATATTAAATTCAGTTAAATCTATTGAACTTATGGGCTTATTCTTCAAGATGAAATGAATTGTAATGACTATAATCCATATAATAGCCTGAGTGCTGAGAATGAGTCTAAAGGCTGTCCCTCCAAGCTCCATAAGAAATAAGGGAATAAAGATCTATTTCCATCCCACTCAAATGTGCTGATCCCGCCTCCGCCCGAGCCCACAGTGAATCACACTGTGCTTATCAATGTCAGCGCTGAGACCTGGCAGGGTTTGGAGCCGCAGAATGCAAAAGTTGGATTTTTTGATTGATTGTCAGCTTGAAATAAGGTGAAGGGCAAAGAGAGACATTCGTCAAATTGTCAGTGTCCGGATCAGACTGAAGTGTTCTTAAACCTATGACCTTCATTTTCAGCCAGTGTTCTGGAGAACTCTGAGCCTTGAGGTGTTGCAGCTGTGCCTTAAAGGACACATACTCTGCTTCAGTGACTTTTTTGAGCTTTTGCAGATGTTCCAACAATGTTCTGACATGAAAAACATACCTGGAGTTGCATTCAGCTGCATTCACACTGTTTTGAGGAATGTTCATTAGAAAGTGAGCGTCAAACACACTTCTGCTAACCTTCCTTGTTCTGGGACGTATTTTTAGACTTCATACATCACTTATCAGAGAATCTTCTGCTGTTTTAAGTCCTTAAATCATCACCAGACTCGTTCTGACCATTTCTGCTGCTAAACACAATAACGGCTGCTGCTAACCCGCATCATTGCGTTTGTTGACTTCTAACTTCACTAAATTGTGTAAGCACTAAAGCACCATGTACTGCCTGGATGTACTTAGTCATTTCACAGTCTGATAAATCCTCTAATTTAATCAATAATATATTTTTGAAAACATGAGATGGCAAATTTAAGGTATTCAAGAGCATGTTTAAAGACTAATTACAATATGACAAATGCTGAATATTTTTTCCTTTAAAAAGTTGAAGATACGCAAAAGGATGTAATTCAAATTTGTGTCCATATTTTTGGGCATATTTCTACAAAAACAAAGACAGCAACCAGACAGGGTTGCACGGTGTTTTACAAAGTACATGCATAATACATCAAAAATAATTAACAATCGTACTATAACGACACCACACATGAAAAGTAAACAGGCAGAAATTAAAACAAATAAAATACAAACAGATAACAATAGATCTAATGAACTAAATTAACTAAAGGCACTGACAATATTTGCCAAATGATTATATTTTTAGACAGGTGTGATTTGGTAATTTTTAGTTGACAGAGTGCCATAGAATCCTTTCAACCATTAAAAAAGGATGAAAAGCACTGCTCTAGGCAGTCGTGTAGTTCATTGTAGTGCAACTAGCTTTGTGAAATAATTAAGTGTGGAGTCCAAGGACAAATTAATTATCAGTGAATCAAAATAATAACATATGCATGTATTTTATAAAATGATTAAATGTGTTTGCCCCTTTTTTCTATAGATGTGTATTAATCTATATTCCTCATACCTACAGCTTTTTAGCCTTAATCAAGCAAAAATATAAATTATTTCTCCCTCAATAACCATATGTATACACCTTAGGCTTTTTGAAAACTCTAGAGAAATACATATTGATATCAAGAACAGAAACAGGATCAGAATAGTGGATAAACCAATGTTATTATAATTAAACTTTGTCAACTCCTTCTCCCCAAATGCACTCGAGATAATTAGACATCCATCCACAGCCAATGGGGCGGAGACAGCAGGGGATTGTGGGATATGTCCATCAAAATCAGCCCAAGTCGTGGGTCCAGTCCTAATCAGAGGAGACACGAGCAGCGCCACAGGAAGGTGTGAAGGTGGGACGGCTGCAGCTAATGACGAAAGAGATGATACGACGGTGAAAACAAGGCAGTTGCTATGGCGATCTGAGGTGCCATTATCAATACTTTACAATAATACTAAAGGTGCACTGTGTAACTTCTGTACTGGAGGGTAGACTTTTATGTTACACAGTTTGAAATTAAACTTATCAATGGAGGCAAGAAGCTGAAGTTACAGGCCAGATCTGTGGAGACGCTAACAGTAAAAGGCATGATTTTCAGCAGTAAAAACACCATCATTAAATAAATGCTAGGTTGTGGAACATTTCTGGCAAAGCACTATCTCCGTGGAGACAAGTAAAGTCACACAGTGCACCAGTACAGTCCAATTAAGTGGAAATACAGTGTAATGACCCAAATAATAAAGTCAAAAATACTACTTTATTATATTACTCACAGATTATACTGACACAACTGATTTATTCTGTCATTCCCAAACCATAATATATAAAAAAGTCAATCATATTTGAATGTCAGGTTCAAGAGATCCGCAACTACTGCAATTGCTTTTTGTCACCGAGTAATTAACCTCAACAAATTTACGATAATGGCTTGCTTTTATTGTTGTTTGTTATGCATATTGTTATCGAAATGTTACAGTCAGTCACATTTAACTTTGTGAAATCTTTACGTTCAGAGATGCAGAACACTGAATCGTATAAAATTCGGCACAAATGAATAACTGTGTCCAGGTTTGATGCCCTCAGTTCCTTCCCCCATTGACAAACTGTGTTCTGTGCCGACCCCCTTCTGCTCTTACGTAACCGACCTGTGGTGCTGCAATCAACTGTGTGTATTATAAGGGCTTTGATATGAACTGGAACACAATAATTCAATAATGAAACGCTGATGCATAAAATAAAAGGAAACTACATGTGGATTGTGCGTCTTTCATCATGAAGGGTAAACAATTACTATTCTGTCACTGCCTTTCACTAAATGTAAACGGTTAGTTCCATGCAATAAATGAGTTATATATGGAAAATTATACCAAAATTTAAATATTGACAAAAGAGAAATATAAAATGTAATATAACCAATAGGAAGAAAACTAACAGTTTAAACAATAGGGGTACTTCAGAGGTCCCAGCACCTGCCCCTGATGCACCCCTGTGGCTCTTTTGAATATTAATTTTTTGGCTTTTGTTACTGATTTTTTTTATGTTTCCTTGGCCAAGCAGCCCCGTTTCTACAGTACAGGAACGTAGCTCTTCTTTCTGGAGCCATATCAAAACCTTGATTGATCATGTTTCCTCAGCTAATTCCAATCTGTCAGTGTTTTTAAAGTCAACTGCGGTGATCTGTCAAACAGTAAAGAAATGCCAAGTCCATCTTCATCACTCCAGAGTGAACTGCCCGTCTCTGTCAGAATCATCAACAGAAGACAGAACAAAACCGCAGACCGGGAGGCAGCACGAGGCCATGTGTCTGAGTACAGCCTCTTTTACACATATGTACACTGTAAATCTTAATCCGATTACAGCATGCACATAAACAAACTCAAGCATGATGAAATACCCACACACACCTCCAAACAAATACTTAATCTTAGCATGCAAATCTGATCTCAGTATTTAAGCTGCATTGCAATTTATTATGCTTCTGTAAAATGTGCTCAGTCGAGTAGCAGTTTTTAGATCACATTTGTTGGAAAAGAGCCAAGAAACGAGATGAGAAAGGAATTTATCTGTTTTGTTACTTGTTCTTGTTACTTTTAAATGTTGACTTTCACTGTTCTGCTTTGTTCACTACTGTCTCCAAACATACAGCACGAGATAAACAGTACATAGCCCAAAAAAACAAATCGCATACGCACCAAATGAAGGAGCATATGAGCCTTAACAGTAAAACTCATTCAATTTGGACAAAAGTTTCTATTTTAGTTTTTTGTGAGAGTGGATTGGATGTCATCAGGGGAAGTTACAGTTCAGATCTGTGGTGAGAAGAGCTGCCATGTGTTTAAATGTATTTCATTCATAACATCTTCAAGGAGCCAGAGCCCCACCAGATAAGTTACATAGTGTTCCTTTTAGGCGAGACACTACAGGCAAAAGTCATTTTTTTCAATTTTTGTGTTTTTGGTCAGCTTGCTCTCTCATCATATCGGTTTTCATTTGAAAACAACAAACTTATCCAATCTGCTCCTAAAGATGTTTTATTATTTCATTTAATCCACTTGCATCCAAATGCATTTTTCTCTCTTAGGGACATCACCACTTAAAGCAGCTCCTACACACACCAAACTGTACAATCTTGGACTGAACAAGATTTTGACAAAACGTACTGAAGGATTTTACTGAAGATCAAATTGTAAAACTGATTTATTGAAGCTTTAAATAAAAAATAAAAATTTGAATTTTTAGGACAATTTTCAATCCAATCTAGTTTACTCAAAAACTAAATAAGAAATTCCAAGTCCCCTCTGTACATTTTTTGTAACTAACGTGTACAAAATGAACCTACAAGTTTAAACCTGGTTCTGTCCATTTTTAAGATTTAACTGTCCCAGATATGTGTACTTTTGGACATTTCTACACATAAAATGCCTTATTTCTACATGAAAACATAACATGGTGAAAAACTTGTGATATAATTTTAATTTTCTGACATTTATGTGAGTAAACTACAGCAGTGTTTTTTAACCTTTTTTCAGCTGTGGCACGCTTTTTGAGTTGATCATGTCTCGAGGTTTTGCCAAGTGTGCCTTGAAGAAATGTCCAATTCGAGTTTAGTTGTGGATGGAATTGACTCATTTATCATTTTGGAGTGTCCTGAGCACCAAAAACTAGTGCAAAAGCATCACTATTGACAAATTTAAAGAACCAGACAGTGGCAAAACCTCAAGGCACACTAGTGTTCCCTGGCACACTGGTTGAAAATCAAGGAACTACAGGACAAGTTTCAAATTGATATCTTTAAATTTAAGACTTTTTCTCCCGTTCACCTGCAGTCTCTCACCTTAACTAACCAGCTATGACAGAACCTCAAATATCCCAGGCCCTGTCATGTCATAAATCAGACAGATTTATAACATAACAAACACTGACTGAAATGATTTTAACGCAGCTCTGAGCAGCGTGGGCCTGACGTGGAGGAGCAGAAGTCGTGAACCCTGAATCCAATACCTCTTTCATTACAGGTCAAGAATCTGAGAAGACAGATTTAAGACTCATAGGGATTTAAGTGTGTGGATGTCTCAAGGCCGTGACAGTTTTGACTTCACACAGTTTTCTTCTGACTTAAATTGAAGTGGATCAGGACCCCGAGGATTGAGTTGGAGACCGGTGAGTTTATCCGTTGGAGGAGTTTGATTTCCTGTCAACTGCAATTATCATCCCTTCTTCATACACATTTGAATATGCTGATGGACCTTAGTCACTGAAGCAACCTGGCATTTGGAACCCGCTACAAAATGGCGGCATGATAGTTTATACAAAAGATTAGGTGTGACATTTTGACAACAGAGTTTATGCAGATGACATCACTATATTTATTTGTGTATTTGTGTCTGTATGTATTTATTTATTTATGTATTTATTTATTTCGAGCTGCATATTCGAGACAAACATAAAATGGTACAGAGGGGGATGCAATACAATCTGTACAAGTTAAGTCCATAATAGACTTAAAACATTTAAAATAAAACACTGGTGCTCACGATGGAGTCGGACGAAGTAAGACTTATTATTTTAACCCACCCCATGCCAGAAAATACATTTAAAGAAAATCTGCTTCATTTTCAAACAATGCCCGTCTATACCTTAAGTCTACCAGAAAGCCTGTACATAATGCATATTCATTCATTTGGGTAGAATCACACGTCAGTATTTACACACACACATGATCAAAGGTAACTTTTTAAATACCAAGAATGGTAATCAGAAAATACTGCAAGGGTAAGAACATTCAAGATGGACGAGCAGTTAGACCACGTTCCTTCTGTATTATGACCAGACATTTTGTTTATAGACAGATTTAAAAGGGTAGATGCTTTGACATTGCTTGAGTTCCAGCCCTAAATTGACTCTGTGCACAAGGTGGCAGTTGGTCTGTTTAGTTTTAAAATGGCTAGCTCAGTACTTCCTGTCTAATTCATTCCTATGGGGTTTTCATCCAGTCAGTCTAAAATGAATTATACTGACAGATCGTGCAGTGAACAGTGAGTTGAGCTGGACGTCTCTGAAACATGTTAAAGACGTTACAAAACAAGCGAGTACTTCACCAGAGGACACATTTTAAAAGTAAACAACCCAACTGATGTTCTGTGCACAGGGTCAATTGTTCCGCAACTTGGCACCGCACACTGACACAGAAAAGCCTCTAGTAAACCAGATAAACAACAGGAACACTGCAGTCTACGCTCGCATTCATCACTGATACAGAGTCCAACTGTTGAAGAAATGAATCATTGTGTGGCAGCTGAAGTGTCCTAAAACTCCAACTACCGTTAGCAAACAAGCTAGCAAGTCACAGCAACAATGAGAAACTACTTTCAGTTGACGTTTTACCGTATAAGTTGAGCAAAACTAAAGCTCCATAGACAAAAATAGCAAGACATATAAATAGACATAAAAAAGCAAGGAATGTCTCCGTATAACCTCTATGGGTGTAAGAAAAAATGGGGATCAATTTTAATTCTCTAAGATGAGATACTCAATTTGATTTGAAACTTGTATGCTAAAATACTTCAACTGCATTTATCGCTGCAAATTATTGTTTATTGATTGAATGTTTAACCTCATATTTTTCATTGTTGCTGTGACAAAAATTGTAGTGATTCACTTATGGACTTATTGACTGATTCAAAGTGTAAACATAGCAGTGTATACAGTAAAAAGAGTTGCAAGAGCAGAGATTTCTTGAAGCCATATCATGTTCTCTGTGTACATTAATGGGTCTAACTATAGCAGTTCAATAAAGCGGCAGCTCAGTGCTACATATTGATGAGGTGCAGATGAGAACTGGGGAATCGTGCTTTGAATTATTGAGCCCTTCTGATAAAAATAGACATGGAAAAAGACCATATGAAATATTCAGGAGCATATCTTAACTAGTTTGAGAGTGTTTTCAGCAGACAAGCAGCATGCAGCCCTCCACACTCCCCAGAGGACTAGAATTTACATTACAAATCGTGTTTATTTAAATGTTTTGGGATAGTGTTAACTTTATGTGCACTGCCAACATTTTTTCTTCTTTTTGTCAGTCCTTGAATTTTCAAACAGGACACATAGAGAGAACAAAAACAATATAAGTCCCATTTAGTCCAAAGTCTGTTAAATAAATCAATTTTCAGATTGAGTTCGAAGGTCACTTTTTCCATTTTAAGAATGTCTGTCATAATTTGTGCCCAGTCTTTGCTTGTAGGCTCAGTTTGTGTCAGCCATTTCTTTGTGATGGACTTCTTCCCAGCTGTCAAAAGTATGCTCCAAACGTATCCATTTATTGCGTCCATGGCAGATATTTTGAGGCTCAAATACAGAATTATGAAATCAAGTGGGAAGATGATATCAAAACAGTCTGGAGCGCTTTGTCAATCTCAGTCTAATATGTCTGGGCAATAGAATAATCCCAAAACACATGGTAACGTTGGGTCACCTGACACCACAGTTTCTCCAACAGTATTTCCCTGTGAATAGTGAGCACTTTGACATGGTGTTACAAACAAAATGTGACGCACTTTTCATGTAATTTTATTTTGTCTGGATGTATACATTCACAAATTGTTGATATTTTATACTAGATTTTTTTTTTTTGTAATGGTTGGTTGTGCCTCATTTGATGCCACAGTCATGGCAAACATACTGCACATGAAATGAGTTTGTGCAGGAAAAGTTGTAGCACTTTCAAAGGTGAAGAGTTGCTCATTTTACAAATATAACTGAACCAGTATCAAGGCCTGCATTTGTTCCCTCAAGGGCGCACCATGTAACTTTCCTGCTGACGGGCCTGCCATCTGCCTGTCTCCATGGAGATGTGTGGTTTTAATTAGAGCAGTCCACGGTATAGAATTGAACTTGTCACACTCACTTTTTGCTCACTTATATTCACTTTATTTAGATATGTAAAACAATAAATTGATAAGCATTGAAATACCTAAACCAGGAATTCCAAAGTGGGGCCCGCGGGCCAAACCTGGCCCTCCAAGGGTCTAATTTACTCGCTGAGATTTGTTAGGAGTATTTGTTTCATTAAAATTTGGGCTAAAAACACTGTGAGCAGTTGCTAAAGAGATCAAATCAAGTCTATTCCCCTGAAACATTGGGCACCCCTATAACCTAACCTAACAAATGGTTCACAAAAAGTGCACCTGGGTGTTAAAATTTGGCTGAGGTTCAATGAGATCTGAAAATCAAACACCTAAACAGGACAATGCATGCTATTGATCCCAGGCTCTTGAAATTGAGTTGTTTAAATGAATTTTGTATTTTTCTTGAGTTTTCAGACCACCACATTTCTTACCAGGCTGTATTTTCTAATTCATGTGTCACCATGGTAACTGTCAAACTGTCCTGTATAAGCTGTCCTCCCCCTAACCCTAACCCTAACCCTATGTCACTTCAAAGTGTCAATTGACCCTTTTAGCACATACATTTCCAACATATACAGAAAGTCAATACAGCCCCATCTCACTGACATGATGTAAATGCAGATGTGGGTTGATTCGAGGACAGAGGAGTCAGATGATGGAACATTCCACAAGGCGGACTAAACATACCATAATAATTATTTTTAATGATTGTAACCAGTGGCAGCCATATAAACGGTAACAATGTTATCAGATTGACTCAGCAGTCAATATCTTCCATGGACCAAATGAGCCATGTGGGGACAACACTCTGGCTTTCATCTGATTTCACAGACTGTGTTTACATGAAGCTCAACCGTCATGACAAGCTCTCAGGTTCCGGAAAGAATGTATCTGTCTGTCTATCCATCTATCAATCTATCTAATAATCTGATGGACATTCGTTACCACACTTGATGATGGATCTGATGGTCGGCTCCCACTTGAGGTCTTGAGTGTTGGTGGTGCTGAGAAAGCGGAAAGAAAACGGAAAGTGAAAACTGATCATACTGTGGAACATTTCAGGCAAAGCAATTGTGGTAGTGCGTGCATTTACCTTAGTTAACACTAGGTGATGCTGTGCCAGAGGGTATATAGGCACGCCCCAAATGACTTTGCTTCCTCTACCCTTGCTTCCTCCTTGGGTGCTTCGGCGGTCTCCACACCCTTTGTCCTTCATGTCTAGGTAAATCCATGCACTCCAAAATATGATTCATAACGTGTCCAAAATCCACTCTAAATCTCCTTTTAGTGCTGCTGCGTGGCCCCGTGCCGTGTTGTGCCTCCACTGAGTGGCTTGAGTGTCGTCGTCTGTGCAGACATGTTCATATTTCTCACTTACTTCAGTGATTGGTCGCTCATGGCACTCTTGGTCATAGACCCGCTGCTTGCTGGTGATGTGCTTAAGGCTACGCCAGCCCTCTGTCAGTGTGGTCTACGTCTCTGGTTTCTGGTAGCAGCTGCTTAACGCGCCCTACTCACTGGCCATAAAAGCCCTGGACTGTGCGCCATTGTGTCCGCTGTGGCGGTTAGAAGGTAACTTCTAACCAAAATTCCTGTTCTAGGTGGTCTCTGGTGGTTCTGTCGCTCCTACAGTAGATCAGTGGCATGACAGATCTACCTCTGCTGCTTTGCTTTGCTTTGTTTTATGTTCAAATCTGGATCTTTTACTGCGTGAAGCCTGTGTGCAAGTTTTGGCTGGCAGGCAACGTGTTGTATTGTTGTAACTGGATGAATGGACACTAAAGTGAGTTCATTATTGTCACTGCAAATGAAATGTTCTAAACCAACCACTATTTTAACTGAAAGAGAGTGCTAAGAGAAATAATTTATAAATAAAGCCTATGTAATTATTATGGACCTTTGCCTCTGGTTATATCAATAACTTACCTGTGTGACCATCCTGGATCCCTGGCCCTTATCAAAACAGGGTGGCGTTCTTCAACAATTTGGTGACTACTGCGGGTCAGTTGGTTAAATTGTTAGTTTAACCCCTTCAGCAACCGTTCATCTTGTCACACAATGAGCAGGCATGACGGCAGGGCACTCATTACTGAGTTCATGTTTGGGACTTTGGTTTCTGTTTTGAGGGGATTTCGGGTTGTTTTTTGAGGTGTGGTCCTAAACGTTTCATCAGCTGCAGAACAACCTATTTCAGTGTAATTGTTGTTTTCAATAAAAAATTTACAAAAACTTTTTTTGGTCTCACTCTCATTTCTTGTTGCTTATTGAAGCTCTACTTGGAGATCCAACCTTGCAAAATGTGACTGTTGCCATTTATTCAGCTGGTTTGAATGGAGCTGAACAGATATAAAATGGATGCTTAATAATAGCAATTTATAATGTAATAATCTCACGTTTCATTTCGAACCTTTAACCCATCAATAATTACTTATTAATTGTCTGAGGCCTATTTTCCATTTGCACAGTCTGAGTCATTACATGCAAATGGTCTAGTGCAAGGAATTCTATATGCAAATGTCATCCTCCTGCAGAGATATTCTTATTCTCACGTAACGAGACTTGAAAGTGTACACACTCTTCAGGGTTATTTTTCCCTACAGCACTCTTCAAAAGAGTAAAGCTGAAGATTTTGAAAAATTGGTTTGAATGATGTACTTGTCAGACTTTTAAGACATGTATTGCATCAAGCAGATTTATGGATTTTTGCTCTGACAACTTATAACACTTACAGCACATTCACAGCTTTATAGAAGCAGAAGTAAATCATACAATAAAAAGAATGTTTGGAATGTCTTTGACTTAATAACAATGGCATGAACACATTAAACCTGGAAGCAAATCATATTTCAACCAATTCTATAACCTTTTTAATATTCTAAATCCAATAGAGCTCAACAGTCTCCCCTACTTAGTACGTACATTTCCCATTATTTTCCCCTTTGTCTATACAATTTAAATATTAAGAGTTTAAAGGTAACTAAGTAACTAATATTTGCAACTTACTTTTGGTCCATAAAATGTTACCACTTTATAATAACCACAATTTATTCCAGCCTTAATATAGCACGAACTAAGACTTAATTCACAATGAACAAATGACAAAGAATGATTCAGGCTTAGTAACTACTTAACAGATACTCTCACGCTAATTCTAATTCCAACCCTATCTGAATTAAGTAGTGACTTATCTTGAATCATGACTGGGCAAGTTTTCATCCGTTGTCCTGCATTCACTCACACAAACACACTCTCACACACTCACCTATTGCACATGTTCTTAGTGGTGGGGGAAAGCGAAGCACCCGGAGGAAACCTATGCAGACATGGGGAGAACATACAAACTCCACACAGAAAGGTCGCCAGCCCTTGAACCCAGGACCTCCTTGCTGTGAAGCGAGAGCACTAACCACTGCAGGAAAAATGAACTGGAATCATGAAATTTGTTTTTTTTTACCCTTTCAGACCTCAGACTTTTTCAGGAGTGGTGTGTAAACTGAACCTAATCAATGGATCGCTTTTTATTTAAGGTCTTGCATTGCTCATGATTATAGATAAATGCAGGAAGCATGTCTTACTTTCAAGTAACTGTGCCAAAAACGATGCCATTGTTTACTGTGGCGACCCCTGAGAGGCTTATTGAGAACTCTACATGCAAAGTTTAGCTCCCCGCCTTTGGGTTTGACTTTGAACGCGTCGTGAATCCAAATTATACAGTTCTCTAGTCTACAGCAGTCTGTCAGGAAACACTCAGGCTAGTGTTTTTCCCTGTCCTGGACAAGCCCCCGCAGTGTCAGGCCCGATCTCTTTCACAGACACAGAGCGGCAGGTGAGGAGTTCAGGTGAGGATATGTGCCCATTCTCAAACACTGTGTCAGCTGATGGATGAGTGCGGAGGCTGGAGAGAAAGAGGGACTGAACGAGAATAAAACAGGACAAAGGGGAGTAGGGCGCTGTCAGAAGGTGAGGAATGACCCAAGGTGCGCCCAAGGGTGCAATAAGAGTACATGAACTTTAGATTAGAAACTACTGAAGAGAGTGTTTAATCCACAGCACCTTCACTGAGATTGTGTTTGACAGGTCTATTTACTTGAGTAACTTTTTGGAGAAATTCATAGTTGTTTTCTAGTTCATTCTTGAGTAATAATACATGTATTTTAAGTAACAATGTTCTCAGTTGAGTAAAAGTTTTGGTTCCTACCGTGACTAAGTCTACAAGTGACAAAAGATGTATGTTGACAATGTTAAAGGATAAATATGCAAAATTGAGCTTTTAGCTATTGTTCTGTCATCAAAAACATGCCTGAAGTGGCATTCAGCTTGATTCACGTTTGTTTGATGAATGCTCCTTTGAAAATCCTCTCTTTTCAACACTGTGTTCTTAACTACTTTGATAAGTGACGTAGCTGATGCTGATGTTACTTAACCGATAATCTTTTGCTGTTTTAAGTTCTTCTTCTGCTGTCTAATCACTATAACTACAACTTTCGTCAGATCCGTTACTGTAAAGCATTGTGGGTATATATTTACATGTGTCTAAATCAACGCAATGCAGTGATAAAGTTTATTTTTTCTTTGTAAAAGCCTTTTATTTTTATTTCTAAAACATGAAATGTCAAACTGAAGACATTCAAGAGCAGGTTTAAAGGCTAAAAACAACATGAAAATTGAAAAGTATTTTTCTTTTAAATGGTTCAAATATTTGTAATATTTGTGTCTATTCTTTGAAAACACCAGAATCTGTTCAGTGTGTAATTATTTGTCTGACAGGTTACATTAGAAAAATTGCATAGTGCACCTTCAAAAATCAAAATAAACATCTTAAAATCTGAATTGTACAATAAACATTGGGCTCAGAGTTTATGGCTTTCGTTGCTTCTGTGTCTCATATGAAAACCTCTGTCGTTAGTCCTTGAATGTAGGTTAGGTCCATTGAGTATTTGTTGTGTTACTTTAGCCCAGGCGTTTAGTCATTAGCCTTGTGAATAATTTCCACTGGTGATAAGTGTATTCCTCTACACGACTGTACAAGTATTTTTATAAACACAGTCCATTAGAGCAGCCCCCGCAGACTCTGCCACGACCCGAAGTCTCAGCCATTCATCAACAGCAGGTACAGGCGCTCATAGACCACTGACCAAAGGGGATAAACATGGAACAGATAAACAAATAGTGAAATAAAACCTCACTGACCAAAACAAACCAATAACGACAAAGAACAACTTGTGGGAAAAGAACGCATGTAACAGTTATGTGAATGCTTCAAGGTGTATTGCGTGACTTTTACGGTAGGCGTGTCCGTGACCTGCTTGTCTCCATGGAAACGTATTCATTCATTGTGCCACCTACATCAAATGTTTGTCTGTCCGGCAGGGTCAAAATGAGACCACTGTATGCCGTCTGCATCTAATTATAAAGTGTTTTATAGTCCAAGAACCAAGAAGTGCGCTGTTTGCAACCGTTCTGGCTTCTGAACGTCGTGAAAAGCGTTTATAAATAACCATGTTGAAGAAAGAAGCATGCTCAGAAGGCATTAGGAAAGTGATTAATTTTGGATGACTGCAAAACCATTCAAATAAACTAGTTCTCCTATTTCCTGTTTTTAAGACCAACCTGTCTGGAGTTTGCATGCTCTTTGCATGTTTGCTGTACAGCCTGTATGACAAATAGATTCATGTAACACCCATACTTTACAGCGTTATTATCCATCTTATTCAGTTAGGAATGCTATTCAAATCCTGTGCATTTTAACCTGCAAGTATTCTCTTTCTGACAGACTCCATTTGGATGCAGCCCTAGACAGAAGAGAAGACAGGAGGAGACGAGAAGGTGAGCGAATTATAGAGTAATGAAGGAGAATGGGTAGGACGGAGCAGTGGAAGAAAGGAAATAGGAGACAGGAATAAAATGTGCGTGCGTGTTTGAGTGCGCGCCGACATAGAAAGGGGAAAGCCCGGCAGATCTTGTCTACAGGGGAAATTGCATTGCAGAGGATTTATTGCTCCAAGTGTAATTGGGTTCAACCACCGCCGGGGGAGAGTGGGGGAGAAGCGGTCCAAGGCAGATCCTCAAGTCCACGCCAGGACATCGCCAAGAGCAAGGGACGAGCGGTGACGCAAAACAAACACCCCCTGTGAAATGACAGCAGGAGGCGGCAGTAGTGCAAATAAGAAGCTGTATAATCCTCCATATTTAGCGGCTCAGGCTCAAGCGGGTGGAGTGGTTCTGGATTACATGATATAGGGCTAACATTAGCGTTGTTTAAAAAGCACAGTAGCTAAATCCAGTGACGCTTTCTCGTCTTTCAAAATAAACAGTGAGAGGTGACAGATGCCTTTATGTTATGTCCTGTTTATATGCTAATGCACATCGACCGCTGCTCCAATTCACATCTGTCCATCAGAGACAAGAAAGAGAACCTGGACCTGATGGTATAGCAGGCTGTGATTGGATAACTATGACAGAGTCTTAGGGAACATACTATGCTACTTTTTTGAGCTTTTAACCATGTTCTAACAATGTTCTGTCATCAAAAACATACCTGGAGTTGCTTGTAGCTTCATTCACACCAGTTAGAAAATCCCCTCCCCTTCGACCGTCAAAAACACTTCCGACTGAACTCCCTCAATCGATGGCATTTAAACCTTTTTTTTTTTATTTTATTTTTTTTTTTAAACGTCACTTATTTGAGAATCTTCGGCTGTTTAAGTCCTTAAATCATCTTCAGATTCGCTCTGAGCATTTCTGCTGTTTAAACACGATTAGTACAAACTAAGTAGCTCATTCGCATTTATTATTAACGCATGCTGCATCAACAATGCAGAACTTGGCTAGCAAGCAGTATTAATTTAAAATTTGTGTAATTGCCATGGTGGCAAAGTTATATATATATATATATATATATATATATATATTTGTAAAACATTTAATTTTCAATTCTAAAATATGAAAACATGAGATGCCAAAGTGAAGATACTCAAGATCATGTTTAAAGTCAAATAACAATACAAATAATGCATAATATTTTCCAATACATTTTGCTATTCTATAAAAAAAAAAAACAAACTATTATAAAACTTTTAACGCCGGTTTTAAGGGATGTCCATGTAACAGGACACATAACCCAGAGTAATGTTGTACGTATATTGTGAACTACAATAGTTACAAAAAAACATTCAATTAATTTACTAGATGTTATCATACTCTAAAAGTGATTATCAGAACATTCATTGCTTAAATTCACACGTGCAGTCATAAAATCAACATGAACACTTTGAATGACGATGGCGCCGTGACACAGTGGTTCTGAGGTTTCCCTGGTGCAGCACCAACATATATATATTTATTTATGAACGTGTGAGAGCAGCCCACGTCCTCCGCAGTGCGATTCCCTTCTCCCTCAACACAAAGGCACACTGCAGAACGGAGAAGCCTGGTCCTGCATACCAATCAGCCAACAGGAGGCAGCGCGGGCAGATAACACTCCCACCAGGAGGGGAGGAAGAGATACTGGGACAACACCCACACCACTTACACTTACTCTGGTTTTATAGATACTGTATATAATTAGAGGTAACACTAATGCTTCTGTGAGATTGGATCCACAATAACAAGACGAGACATAATTTATAATACATTAATAGTGCAGTTCCCTTAACAGTTTGGGATTTTTTGATTAGCTCATTTCTTGAAAACAGGAATTACATTCTCAAAACTCCAATATCATTTGGAAAAACAGTCTTACAGTTATGCACAACACTATAGCTCACCTGTAAAAGCTCATCTCTCTCCCAAAACTGTTCACTCATACTTAAAAATCTAAATCCATTTCCCTTTTAAAAAGTCAGTTCCTCCAAAATGGCTAAGATCCTTCTCAATTACTTTGGCTGATTTCTTCAAACAGACCGGATGTTCTCAACATTCTTGGTTGTTTTAACAAAATGTCTCTGGATGGTTGATCACAACAACATGGTTCACCTACAAAAGCACATGTCTCTCCCAAAACAGTTCACTTATGTGTCAAAACTATAAAACTTACTAATATGAATAGTCATTGCCCAAAAATGAATTGTCCTCTTGGCATTGTATAATCACTGCACGTCAAAATGTTTAGATGTTGATGTGGACCAGCTCACACTGGACAGAAAACAAGGATTTTATAACAAGAGTTGAAATCACAGATAGCACTCATACTACCAAGGAAATTCTAACCATTTATATTCATACACATAAAGTAAGTTCCATTCATTTGAGAATACGAGAGCTGGAGCAGGAGGATAACTTATAAGACGATTCACCCACCTTTATGTCCGTCCTTGTGAATGTGTTGGTCAGCAAAGTCGCAGGCACAGACTGTGATTAGCCCCAGGACATCTGCGACTATGGGATAGACTGTTTGAGTGGACAGAGGAAAGTCGTTAGCCGCCGGTTCTAAACAGGAAGTGAGCCTCAGCAGTAATTGGCTCCCATTCACTTTCTTCTGAAACATCTGTGCCTCTTTCTTTGTAACGGCTGCTGTCACGCTCACCGCTCTGGACTTAAAATGTTCATTTTAAGAAGCTACATCATTCTAGTTCCTTGGGGTCCTATTTGACCAAGATCTCTCGTTCAAAGCACATATAAATCAAGCCTGTAAAACAGCCTACTTTCATCTGCGTAACATAGCCAAAATTAGAAAAATCCTGCCCAGAGATGATGCCGAAAAACTCATCCATGCATTTGTCACATCCAGATTAGACTATTGTAACGCCCTGCTTACAGCGTGTCCTAAAAGCTCTATAAGAAGCTTTCAACTGGTTCAAAATGCAGCAGCAAGATTATTAACAGGTACTAGAAAAAGAGATCATATTTCACCAGTGTTGGAGTCTCTTCGCTGGCTTCCTGTTGAGTTTAGAATCAAATTTAAAATCCTCCTCCTGACTTATAAAGCTATAAACAATATGGCCCCATCCTACCTCAAAGATGCAATAGTAGCGTACCATCCAAACAGAGCTCTTCGTTCTCAAAATGCTGGACTATTGTTAGTCCCCAGAGTCTCTAAAAGCACAGTAGGAGGTCGAGCATTTAGCTACCAAGCTCCTATGTTATGGAACCAGCTCCCTGTTCATGTAAAAGAGGCCGACACAGTCTTTACATTTAAGACCAGGCTCAAAACGTTCCTCTTTGAAATAGCTTATGGTCAGGCCAGTTAGGAACAGAAATAAAAACCTACAGTTTTAGCTATGCTGCCCTTGGAGCAAGTCTGCTGGGGGAAGTATGGCAGCTTGAACACTATCCTCTGGTTCTTCCTACTTTACCTATCAACAATATTTAATATTACTTCAACTGTAGTCTTTTCATTGCTGTTCACATGTTTCTCTTTCTCTCCACTTCCCCCGGGGAGTGGAGACTGTTTCAGGCACTGCGGCGGCTGCTCCAGTGACGACCCCCCCCACCCCTACCCCCACCTGTCTGGAGGATCGATCTGTACTCTGGACGATCTATGCGCCACCCGCCTGGACAGCTGGATTAGCCATACCTCGTCTGCCTGGACGAACTCCTTCTACTTAGATGAACTGTTCCTCGTCTCCTGCTGGAGGATCTCTCTACACTGGGTGGACTGCTCCTTGTCCGCCTGGAGGAACTCTTTAAAGCCACCTCCCTCTTGAGTGGTTCTGGCTCCACAGTCCAAGTGGATGCGTCATTCCTAGTTAATCTGCAGCCTGTCCGTCCGTGGGAGTAGGATCTCTCCTTCACTGTGGTTCTCCCCGAGGTTTCTACTTTTTCCCATGGGGTTTTTTGTAGTTTTTCCTCGCCGCGAAGGAGGGTCAAAGGACAGGGGCATTCTGGGACAGTTATCTGAACTGCTTTCTACCTGTGGCCCATCGAGGCAACTGTTGTTGTGATTTTGGGCATTATAAAAATAAATTGATTTGATTTGATTTGATTTAGTTTTTCTTATTTCGTCTTTGTAAATCAAGATTAAGAAATTAAGAAGAAATGAATCAAATTAAGAATGACCAATCAGAGGCTTTCTTCACTCGAGGTCCGCTCCAGTTAGCAACAGATTTGATTGACAGTTCTAAAGTGGCCATTTCATGGAAACCAGCAGTGCGGGCGGGAAGGGGCGTGTACCTTGTGCAACGTCACCCCTGATTGGTTTGCACTTTAAAAATCTGTTGCAATTTAAGCACTTTGCTGAGTGAGATGCCACAAAATCTTGTTCAAATGCACCTTGAATGACATTAAAATATACTGTATATCTATCTCTCTAAGTGGTCGCCATGAAACACACACATCACTAAAGGTGGGTTGAGGAACCAAATATTGTACTCAGGTAAGGGCAAAGTTACTTCAAAATAATATTACTTTACTAGAGGTACAAAGTAGTTGTTCATGAAACAACACAAGGAAGAAGAAACAAGCATTTGGGGAAATACTAGTGAGGATAAAACATGCAGCTTTCAACAACAACTGGTATTTAAAAGCTCATAAAGCACAAAATGCTAAAAAATACAGTAGATCTGAAGGAGCGGTGAAAGAAACAAATACTAAAATCCTTCAATATTGTCAACATAAAACCCATTTGTCATTTGTCGATTTACTCACATTAGAAAGATGAACCAAAACTTTTATTGAAGTAATATTATGTTACACTGCAAAATATTTTACTCAAGAGGGACTAAACTATGGTGTCAGAAAATTTGTCAGAAAAGTACAATTTTATGAAAAGTAAATGTAACCCACCTCAGTCAATAATGCATGAAACTGACTGTCAAGAAATGAATCATTTGTTATAATTACAAGTTTTGGTAACACTTTGTAATAACTACACTTATTTCTGCCTTGACAAAGCATGAACAAAGACTTAATTCATAATGAACAAACAGTTTATTAAGAAGGATTCACGCAGCGTAACTACAACAAACCCTACCCTTAACCTTAATTGACTAATCCTGAATCATACTTAATAAACTCTGTGTTCATTATGAATTAAGTCTTTCTAATAAGGTAGTTATTATAAAGTGGTACCCAAGTTTTTTTGCTGTGTTTCTGCACGACTGGAATAGTCAGTTGCTTTTCTGTGTTTTTTTTTTTCCTTTTGCATGTTTTATGGATTTTCTTGTTTTTTATGGCAAGATCTTAGCCTTACACCTCCTTTGTTTGTTGTCACGTTGCCTGTGCGTGGAGTTGTTAATAGCATCAAAAATCAGATACTAATTGATACTAAAACAAGTATTGAAACTAGACAGTCATTTGCGCAAATATCGATACTAAAAATAACGATTTTACGGGACAAAATTTTATCTTTCATAAGCAGTTTTAGAATTACAACAAGCATAAGACTTCAGTCTTATAAAGTGTAAAATGTCAATCTATCGTCTAAAACCTTGACCTAAAAAAGCTCATTTGTAATTATCCTTGTGGTATTGAAATTGATATCGAGAATTGAGTTTATTTCTTAGTATCGAGTTTGTTATGTTAGTATTAGTGACAACACCTGTGCATTTGCAAAAGTACTGCATCACGCCTCAAAAGACGACACACATATCCTTGAAGCGTCTGTCTTTTGCACATCATGTCTGTGATTGGTGCGTCCGTCTCTCTCTTATACACATTAAGGCAGTGACGTAAGCCCAATACATAACTAAATACAAAATGCCTGGAGGGATGTGGAGAAATGCAATCTGTCTCCTGGGTCTCACCTCTGCTGTCAGTCATCTCCAGACAAAGGGGTCCTCGTTCCCAGGCTTCCCCGGTGAATGAGGTGTGTAGCTGGGAGGGCCGGGGGGAGGAGGCGGGGGGAGATTCTCCAGCGCCCTGCTCCGGCCTGATAACGACATCGACCGCTGCTAAAAATGGACGCTGCATTGATTCCAGCTCGTGAGTGAGAGTCTGATCTGAAAGCAAAATTATTCCAGCGGCCGACTTTGCTCTGTGTGGTTTTGGTTTTGAATAACTGGGAAATGTAAAAATAGAAGAATGAAAGTTAAAAGGAAAGTACTGGATGTGTCTTTGTTGACATTCGATAGCCGGCAGCGGTTCATGCTCAGAGAGGCTGCAGAGCAAGATCAATGAAGGAAAAGTGAATTTTTAGAAAAAGATAGAATACCTGCTTGTCTTTCAGGTGGAGACTTCAGGATGAATGGAGTCAGCTTGGTTAAATTCCAACTCTCTGACTCTCAATTCAACAACATGTTCTGCAGATTTGCCGTTCCCTCAGATATCTGCATTTAGGGTAATTCTGAGATTATAGGTTGAAATTAAGTTGGGTTTAATAGATTTGATATGTGGAGAAAAAGGGAATCCTGGGAGGTCTAAATTGAGATAATTCTTTATTATTATTTTTTTTTCAGAAGTGGGTGTTTTGGGAAGTGGTCATTTGCAGATAAGCTTAAAATTCTGACAATACAATATCAATTTGTAATTGTAAGAGTCTAAAGATTCTATCTAACATGCCAAAAAGAAGAACTTTTTTTTTTTATCAAAGTCAAATTTTTAAACACTGAAAATATTTAACTTATATGTTTTAAATGAGTAACAAGCATTGCATGCAAAGGATTAGGTTGGCAAATAGAAATACCTTTTTTATCAGGTGTTAATATTCCAGTTTTAATCCAGAAAAAATACAGCAAGTATCACTAGATTTGAAAACAAATTAAAAGTAAGACTAAAACTCCCAATTTCATTTTATTTTTAATTTGTTTGTCATTCAAACAACATGAATATTTATCTGAAATTCAGTCTAATGCCTTTTTTAAACAAAAATTGTGCAACAGAACAAGGATGGAACGTCAAGATTTCAAATAGTTGAATGTGATTGGTCAATTTAAATACATTCTATGTTCTGATTGGTTCAGGCAGCAGGCAGAAAGAACCTAATTTGAAACATTAAAATTGAAACTGTTTTTGCTAATGAAATCCTCAAAATTGCACCAAACTATAAATACACAAAAGATTTTGACAAAAATGTCAGATAGAGCCTCATAATTCTAAGGGGACGATATGGAGAATTCATTGGTATCTCAATAAGCACAGATTCTTTGTATAAGAACAAAGTATCTCCATTTTAGCTTTATATTCATGCTCCTCTTATTCAGATTCGGACCAAAAAGTCTAGGAAATAGATCATTCAGTGAGTCTCTACTGTCGGCCTGTATTCTCGTGTTCTCGTCTTCAGAACCAGGCGTGGCTCAGTGAACCCTCTCATTCTCCTCTGTCCTCATCTCCTCCTGTCTGCCCTTGACTCCAGCTGTAAATCTAACTCTATCATCACTGATTGGAGATAATGCTGTCACTTCAGACCGCGAGGAGGCAAAATGGCGTCAGTGTTCCGTTTGATTTGGTCTGTGTCGGATCATTTGAGGAGGCGAGATGGGAGGGCATGATTTGAACAGCAGCGTCACTAGATCATGATGTGTCTGGGAGAATAAAGATGTCTGTCTTCATATAAGTCTGAATCACTATGAGGAGTAATGGTAAGGTTTGAGCAGGAGTATCTGATATTCAGACCATGAAAGAAGATGTATTTAATCTGTCCAGCTGTTCCTAGCTCTCACTAACTCTTTGGTACTTCTTTCGTATTCACCTGCATTAATGCTTGGGCACATGCACAGCTCTAAAAGAGCTTTTTCTGAAGAGAAATAGAAGCCGGCTGGACCACAAACTCACTGCCAATCCACTGTCATCTCAAAGCGCCATATGGCCACGCACACAGGTCTTTCTTTCAGTTTGAGATATACAAAATGTTTTACAATTACACGTGGACAACGTGCAGCGGCCTGATTTATGTGCTGCTGGATGAGGAGGGAACAATCAAAGTCCTGGGTGTGTTAGATATAACAAGAAGCTAACAAATCATAATCAATCATTCTAAATCAGGATCAGTTTATACTCCAAATCAATATAAAAAAAAAAAAACAGCCTAAAATGTAATCTATTTTAATTGGCCTTTTATAGGCATACCACCTGGGCTTTGTTACTTTAATAAAATCTTATTTTTGGCTTCAGTTTTGAAATGGGAATTGCCAAGACCCAACAAATCATCAATCTACTGTCCATACTTCTAACAGATATTGTACTTTTTCTCATACTGCAAAAAATCTAGGCAGGATTTGGAATCAGATTTTCCTTTGTGCTGAGCTTGTGACAGCAGCGGCCAAAACTACAGAGTGTCAACTTCACAAAGAAGCTGTTTGAAATAGGGGTCTCTTTCAGTTCATGATGAAGAGTCAGGGCTGTATAGATACGTATTATTCACAGGAAGTGGATGACGATAGTGCTCTGAAATGTTCCACCAGATAAATCATATTTATTTATATAGCACATTTTAAAAACAACCAGTGGACCAAAGTGCTTCACAGGTTGATGTGCAAAATTGGAGTTCATGGGAGAAAAACCCGTCAGACACAGGAAGTAAATGTACTGTAAACTCCACAAATACATCTGTACGTTCTGGGCATTGAACATTGGACCATGGATACAAACTATACACTGTGTTGACTATAACTTGGTCCAATTCATGTGTTTCAGCTTCCTGTCATTTTGAGCACTTTCACCATTCCAGAGATTTAATTGGCTACTTTTTCTTCACTCTGAAACTCTCTAAAACAGCTTCCTGTTATCTGTATTTTGAGCTGTTAATCGCTGTAGCAATGGTCCTAATGTATCTTCCTTCAAACCCATGGACAGACTACATTTAAAACAGATATTGTTACTTTTAAAATGTTTACTGTGACATGTGTGATCATGTTTGTCAAATGAATGATTCGTTAAATGAATCCTTACATTGCCGCTCTTTATATCCTGGATTTTCACCTCTCCACCAGTCTGTCTAACTTCGTTTCTGTGGCTGTTCTCTCCCTGAAACACTTTGCACATGTGTGGGTGTAAAAGATGCAGCCAACATCACCCTGAACGAAGAGAACATCATTATCTGTTTTTACATAATGTGCTCACATGTGCCGAGGTCCGGAGCAGAGGAAAAGCATTTATTTTTTAAGCAGAAACTATCATTGCACCCTCCGTTCTCTGGCTTCCATCTTGAGCATTACGTAACTCCTCTGGTCGGAGAAAGGGAGATTTGCACGGCTAAATTACATAATACTGGATGGAGACTTTCATGTATATTTTAGAAAGAATTAATTATTCAGGAGCAAAAAGCTGCTTCAGTCGTCATGCAGAGTTTCCAAGGAGTTAAGGAGAAATAAGTGATGCATTTTTCAACAGATAAGGGTTAAGTCGAGCTGATTTGAGGAAGTCATTATAGTTGGAGAGTGTTCACATTGCAAAACAAATTTAAATTGAATACATTTTGAGTTTTTTTTTTTGGGGGGGGGTTGTTTTTTTGGCATAAATAGTATCATCTAATCTCTGAGACTAAACCGATGGCTTTAGTGCACATTGTTGTTGTGTCCATAGGCAAGACACTTCAACCAACTTGCCCAGTATAAATATGGCGTGTGAATGAGTGATTGGTAGTGCAAAGGCACAGATTGACTGCCTTGCTCCTGCCAGTCTGCACCAGGGCAGCTCTGGCCACAGTAGTGTGACATTCGAGGGTTAAACTTAGCTCGTAAAATGAATAAACAAGCATCAGTCAAGTTTGTTTAGTGAATAGAGGACAGGCTGTTCCATTTGAAGCATAATTTATTTAGAGTTTAGTTTATTTTGTGTTTTGATATAGTTGAGATTTGTTAGATTATTTTACAGAATTCATTTAAAAAGAAATACAAGTTTGCAGTGCTTCGTCTGGCAAACACCTTTGGACATAATTAAAACAGTCTGGATCACACTCGAGGAGCAGGTACGCAACACCGGAATAAATTATAAAGCAGAAAACAGGTGGAAACAAAAAGGCAGCGGTGGTCGGAACAGACAGACGCACACGTTCACGCTTCTACAGTAGTATCTCAGAGTGAATGAAGTGATGAATAATACACACAATTGTAAAGCGAGCATTTGGAAAAGCACCAAAGAACAATGATGCATTGTTTCCGGGGACAATGGAGCGTTTGTGAAGAAAAATATGTGCATGTTTACAGGCCACAAATTGATCATACTCTTCCTTTAATCCTCGTGTAGAGTTTATTGCTTCATAAAACATACCTCATCCTCCGTATTGTAATTATTGTATTGTATTGAAATGTTTTGATCTCTTTGTTATCAACAACTCCACTGACTGTACAATCCGCATCCAATGTAAGGTTTTCCTCATCACCTACAAATCCCTCCATAAACTGCCCGCTCCACGCCTTCTCGCCCCCATCATTAGGACAGGACCAGGCCTTCACTGCAGCCGCCTCCACTCTGTGCAACTCACTCCCACAGCCAGCAGCAACTCGGACTCATTACAAAACTTCAAATCACACATTAAAACCAATCTTTTCAAACTAGCCTTTCGTTAATATGCTTTTTGTTGTGTCATGTTCGTCTTTTTTTTCTTTTTCATGTAAAGCATCTGAGCAAATGAGTTTGTTGAATAAACGTATCAATTAAAGTATGAAGAACAGAGATAATTTCAGGTCTAAGTAAGTATGGCACGTTCACCGGGCTGAACAGGACCAAACCAAGTCCACGTCAGGTCTGAAGTGTCCTCTTTTGTATGGAACACTTTGAAAAGCCAGAAAAGTGAAGTTAACAGTATTTATTCTTGTAGAACTATTTATGGGACCTTTTGACGTCAAACTACGCACATTTTATAACTTCAGAGAAAGCGTTCACGCAGTAAGAATATAAATGCAGAAGTTATGCTTCAGTTTTGGTCCATTACTTGAAATGATTCTAATAAGAGAAGATGAAAGCGCGCAGTCTGCTCCCAGATCCACATCAGTGATATATA
This sequence comes from Rhinogobius similis, assembly GCA_019453435.1. NCBI lineage: Eukaryota > Metazoa > Chordata > Actinopteri > Gobiiformes > Gobiidae > Rhinogobius > Rhinogobius similis. The sequence continues at coordinate 19,305,918 of CM033620.1, forward strand.
AACGCTGCAGGACTAATGGCAGTTACAAGCACAACTGAAGGAGACTAACAATATGAGCAAACTCTTCTGCAAACTCCTCTACAAGCAGTGAAAAGAGCTGTTATTGTACATTTAAAACCAGATGCCCTTCCTGTCCCTCCCGTCATATCAGGCTACATATTGTGACTGGAAATACAAAATGGGTTAATAGTTACAATAAGGACAAAACAATAATTGAATTCAGATTCAGATGAACAGTTCAACTTGGTACAGTGTGGTAGGTGGGTGAATACTTAATCCTCTACACGAACATCACGCCTTTCTGCAGCGTACAGTTACTAATACAGTTACTAATACATTTACTAATAGTACTGATACTTGATACTTTTCTGGTGACGCGATACACACAAATAACAGCCTGACAAACAAAATGGTTTTAAACATCACATTTTCAGGATCTTGTGATAAATACAATTGATTTTCAACAAACAGGGCTCTTTATGGTCAGATTGTGTTAAAACAAAGCTCAGATTAAAGCCTTGCTAGAGTAACAGAGCTTCAAACTGCAGTGCCTCCAACATGTGTTCACGTGACGTCACAACATTCCATCAGTCAATGATATTTAACACAGATGGAGGGCAGCAACAATGAATACTGTTAAAATGCAGACCTTTGTTGTAATACATTAAGTTCTCAGGTTTAGTCACTGAGAGAAATAATCGGGTTCTACATTTGTGAATTTACCTTTGAGATATTTCATGACAAAGTCAAATGTTATCAATAGGGAAAAGTGTCATGACATAATCACATTATAGCACGTGAATGTAACCTATAGAATAGAATAGCATAGAATAGAATTCAGTTGTCAGATAATTAAACAATGAAATGCAGTTTAGCAACTCCCTGGTTAAGCAGCAAGAATCACTGAATAGGAGTGATTACTTTAACAGCTTGTGAATAAAAGCTGTTTTTCAGTCTGTTGGTCCTTAATTTAAACAGTCTGAATCATTTGTTGTTATTGTTTTGTTTGTTTTTTAGAACAGAATAGAATAGTTATGTCATTGTAACTTTAATTGTCATTGTCATGCTCGTTTTAGTTTCTTCAGTTTCTTCAGTTTGGTTAAGGAGGAGTGCAGAGTCAGGAGCGGTGGGTGACTGCAGTGCAGCAGTTGGGACTCATCTTTACCTTGAGCCAGGTTTGTCCATGTTTTATGAAAGAAGATATATTATTCCCTGTTCAAATAAATAGAATTGCTCACTGGGTTTTGTACTCATCATAGCAGGGTCCTTATTAAAAAATAACTCAAACTGTGCTGTAGAGATTTCGCTGGAGGAACGAAGATAAAATAAACAACAAAGAAACCTTTATATGTTTTTTTTTTTATTTAACAGCTTGTCTTTGCTGCGCTCTCCATTTGTGAACAAACACAAAGTTGCAAGTAATAAAAACCCCTTGGCTCTCAAAGTTTGGACGCAAAGTACATTCGAATAAGGTCTATACAGTCTCAAATTGGACTGCACCATTGCACCATAACACAACTTACCCAAAAGCTGACAAAATGTGAATACAATTAACTTAAAATGAAGCGGCAGGAATTAGCAAATCGCTAAAGAAATGAACATTAATGCGATTTTCCTCCATTCTAATTCCACTTGCGGCTCTAAAATACACAAGCCTTACATTATCAGTAGCCGGCAGAGCTCTCTGTCTCTCACCTTATGTTCTCAGTAGCTCCTCTCGCCCCTGGACACACTGTTATGTTTGGTTTTTGATGACATAAGAACAGAGCCAGTGCTGGAGGGGTCAAGGAACTTCAGAGTCCACACTGCAGAGTCTCATTTGGATGTGCGAGGCCAGCTCTGAGCTCAGTCCATTCCTCTGCCGCTGAGTCTGATGCGTGGACTTGTTTGCTCATGTCTGGTGAAAGCAAAGAGACAGCTTTTGTGTTTGTTGAAGAAAAGTGGAATTTTAAGTTTCAACAAAGATTTTCATCGTGCAAGTAGAAAAGCACTCAGGCACAGCACACAGAAGTTACTCAAATAGAATTGCAATAACCCTACACAGAGCACAGTGCATTTATAAGCAATTACTTTAATTCATGTGAGGAAATGCAAAGAGACGTTTTGTTTCAAAAAGGTGAGCTGCATAACTTTTCTTGCTGTCGGCCTGGTTTATGGTTCAGATCTCTCTAATTACCGGGCCTATCCAATGGAAACAAAAACTGACACGGAGTTCAGTGTCTTCTCTGTTCGTATAAAATGTCTTCTTTTTTTACAATAGCCTCAGAAAGTAGTGCCATTATTCAACTCCAAAGATGTGTTTGTTGTCAGTTAAAAGGACTTTAAGCCATAAGTTTGATATGGCAAGGTTATTATTATATTTCAAAAACAGTGAATTTTCCAAAGAGTTAAACTGTAGCCCATTTGAGATTAGAACATCATCCAATTCAAGATCGTGAACGCAAGAAGTATTTCTCACAGTTTTGTTCTAGAAATAAAACAAAAATGGCTAAAACATGCAAAATATATGATCCCTGGTTTCCATTGATTTTCCACTGCAAATTTTTTTTTTTGGTCACCTCTGTGCGCTCTGTCTGGGAGCTGTTGCAGGTTAGATCTGTGGAGAGGCGATGTTTTTCAAGGAATTTCTGAGCAAAAAATAATACCTGTAATTAAATATCTGCCATATATATTTAATGCCAAACCGTTGAACAGAGCAATTGCAATTTACTTTTTAAAAAAGAAATAAGTGAAGATAGAAACAGAGGGAAAAACGTGTCACAAAAAAGTGACACGTTTGTTGAAAAGTTGCAATAGATGTAAACTAATATATTTTGCATGGTGTGGCCCCTTTTTGTTTATTATAAAACAAAAATGAGGAGAGATTCTTTTTACGGTCATATACTGTATTTTGGCATCGCTTAATGATCCGGTTGGTCCTACACCCACCCACAATGCTGCTTTTCTTTTGGCTCTGGAATCACTCAACTTTACTACATTGAAATATTCTCTGTGTTGTCTGTCCATATCCTCTTTTTTATTGAGTCTGTATTCACTGGAGCTTTGTGTGCTTTTGTGAATGAGTAAAAGAAAGTGAAGGAGAAGTAGGTCACAGAACCCCTCTGGACAAAACAAACGCCTGAGTTTAAGAGTTTAGACCCAAACCGTCTGCAGCCAGTTCATTCAGGCAGAAGTCCATGAGCAGAGTCGGCATTTGTTTTTATTTTAAGTTCAGCAGATTTGAGTCCAGATGTGAATCTTGAGATTGTGTAAATAAAACGCACATGAGTCTTTGTATAAACAAAAAAAATGCAATAATAGGCTATTGAAATCAGGAAGGAAATGAGTTTATAGCTATTTACAACTGTCTTATGAGAAGAAACACTCACAAGTTTCCAAATATAACACATAACTTTTAGTCAATTGGCAGTGCAGACCATGGGGTTGGGTACCTACCTGTGCTCCCATTTTCTATTGATGGGAGAACATAGGTACCGAGGAAGATAGGTACATCACATTTTTTTAAAAGTATGTTCCCCGATCCCTGCTGTCTTCATAGAAAATAGGGTATGGAGGTGTTGGAAAACATACCTGCACATGAAGAAATGTGTTCATGCACATGCATGTTTACACCCTGCTCTTAAACCAGACGCTAGTCCCAAACCTAATCCATCGCCCTCCCTGAGGAGGAACTTAGGTACTGGGGAACATAAATTAAATTCAAGTTTATTATAAAGTGCTTTTGATACATAGGCTGTAACACAAAGTGCTTTACAGTGCATTAAAACATTCCCACACGGTACAGAGGGCTTCAAATAGCTACAGAGGAACATACGGCTGACCTCGTTGGGGCTTTTTTTGAACAGGTTTCTTTTATGCTCTGGTTATTGCTGTTGACTTAAAACATTCACAACATCTTTAACTTTATGTCGAAGTTTATGTTCAGTTTTAGATTTTCTGGTGGAGAGGCCACCATTGTCTCCATGGAGATATTATTGCTTTACCTGGAATGTTCCACAGTATGTTTGGTTTAGTTTAATTGAATTGCCATTTGTAGTTAATAGTTTGAATCTACAGAGCCGGACGCCTCTTCTTCTTTTACTTTGTGGTCAGTGAGTCTAATGCTCAGCACTTTATCTATTGGAATGATTACTTTGTAGAAATGACACAATGCTGCAAGGTGAATTTTATCAATATACGCAAATCTTTTGATGTAAATATTTTAGACCGTATAGGCTAAACTCTTTACAATAATCCATGATTTAGAATTTGGTGGTTGTGGATAAAATGACACAACAGAATATCGATCTGCTGCTACCTTCAATAAGAATCTGGGGATTATGGGGGAATTAATCTTGACTTTACATACAAATGTGGCATTTCGCTCCGCAGGCAGAGAATTGCATTCTAAGTTAAAAGTTTGAGTTAATTTGGTCATGTTTAGGGCTTTCGAATGCTATTCTTCCCCATATCAAACCTTTAGAGAGTTATTTATAAACATTTTTTACACATATACCAAAGTCTATTTCAGATCTACAAAAATGGAATCCAAGAAAAGAGAACCACAGAAAGAAGAAGAAGAAGATGGGGCGCTCTTTGAAATTTGAAATCCATATTGGAAAACAAGTACAAAAAGTGCACAATAGAACACTAAATACAATGTCATAAGTTACAAAACACTAGTAGATTGACACTGTGAAATAAGCAAGCCAAAAAGATGAGGTTAAAATAAATTAAAGATAAATTCAAAATAAATGTTAGATCAAAGTTCAAGTTCACAAGTTCAAGCTTGTGGGAAGAAGCTTTTGTAGCATGATGAGACATTTTACATTGGCAGTAAGGTAAACAGAACATATCTCCATGGAGACAAGCAAGTGACAGCATCTGTGGAGAGGCGAGTCCGCTCACGTTGTGTTTCGGCACTTACACCACCATAACTGAATGAATGCAAGTCAGACATGCAGCCGGAAAATATACAGTGCGCATACAAAATAAACTTCCTAAACAGAATAATAATCAAAGGAAAGGTCATTCAGCTCATTGTTGGACTCATTTAAGCCCATATGACTCAGTGTGTTTCTCTCAGCAGCAGCAGACTATGGCATTGTCCACAGATGAACCAGATCTGGGTGAATAAGGACATGAATAAACAGGGCATGTTGTTCAAAGGAGACTGCACTGTTGGCTTCAGCCTCCAGCTCATGAGCCTGCATGCCATTATCCCATGTGGGCCGCTATTATTTCACAGAAAACAGCTAAAGCTACCCCAGAATGACCATTGTTAAAGCGCAACAATATCACAAACCAAAGCAGAAAGTGCACAACAATTCAAACTGGAGCGTTATGTGATTACGCTGGTCGTTTTGTGGGTTTTGAGGCTATTTTAAAGGTACTAAAATGTTCATAAATAGCCTACAAATGCACTAATTCTCAACAATTTTAGACAACGCAAAATAAAATGAAATCTTCCTGCATTTAATATCAGCCTTTTTCACATTTTCATTAACATTTGCATTTGTATGAGGCTATTGTCTGTCTTGTCCACGTTCCTCCGGTTGGGAAACACCAAACTAGAGCAGCATTTACAGCCTCCTCTCGTCGACATAAACACTGAAGCAATGAGAATATGCATTGGACTCCATGAAGGTCCATTATACACTGTGACATTTATTGGACGTTTGCAATTTTACAGTTGATTGGCTGCTTTGCCCAGGGATAATCCAAAGATGGAGGTAATGTACAGCCATAAAGACAATATAATCCTATCATACACCTCAGGAAACATATTCAGTCGGGCCGGCTGGGTGGATAGGTACAGAAAAAGGGGGGGAGGCTTCACGCTATTACAGCAGGCTTATACACAAATCGCCCACGTTAAAAAGGTTCATATCGTGTTGCTGTCCAGGGAGTGGTGAAAAGGATGGTTTCACACGTTGGATGGTTGATTGGGTTAAATTCAATGCAGAGCAAAAGCAACTGCTACAGACTGTGGCGCAGTGGAGAGTTACTGCCCTCTAGAGGCTGGATTTTACAGACTGCACATTTTCTGTTCACTTGAGTGCTTAGACCTTGAAGAAAAACATCTCCACCAGTGTGATCGCTAACCAAACTGACTTCATTTGCTGCTACTAAGCAAATTTGCCTTTAATAAATGTATAGCCACAATTAAAGGCAAATGGCATGATTTAAACCCTGACAACATTAGGTAGATTTTGTAGTCAAAACTGCAGGTATTGTACCCTGAGAGTTTTATGTGTGGGCAGTGTTATTTATTTATTTATTCATAGCACGAACCACACCACACATACCTCATAAAAAACAGAACAGGACCATAAAGAAAACAATGAAATGTTTGGGAAAAAAACAAGGGAAACAAAATACATCCAGGATAAAACTACGGTACTATATAATCTGTAGTGAGTGTCCCATTTGGTCCAAAGTCTTTCAAATTTGTCCATTTTCAAATAGTGTTTGAATGTGATTATTTCCATTTTCCATATGTCAATCATAATGTCAGTCCAGTACTTGATTGTTGGTGCAGTTTGTGTCATCCATTTTCTTGCTGATGGCTTTCTTCCCAGCAGCCAGAATTATGCTCCAAAAGTATCCATTTACCGAGTCCATGGCAGGAGTTTTAGTTCTGGAATCAAGTGAGATGGCAATGTCAAAGTCAATCCAATATTTCTGGGCAGTACAGTCTCTTGGTGGGCCACTTGGCAACCACTGTTTCTCCTCCAGTATTTCACTGTGAACAGTGCACACTTTAAAGGCCCTGTACCTGATTTTACTGATTTGAAATGTGAAAAACAGAACTAGTTAATGTTTAAGTCTTTACATCAGACACATTTATTGCTCACCTTCCTAATTCAGTCCCATCATCCTAAATATTCACCGCCATGAGTTTATAAGCACTCTATAAACCCAGAGTGTCCTGGGTAAGGCTAACAAACATGCTAACGGCACACTATCTACTTCTTGTAAAATACTTGTGGTCTCATTTTATCCCGAATAATAATGCTTTTAAAATATATCTCTGCTGGGACAAAACTGATTTTACTTTATTGTATGTATTGCTTGTATTTCAACCAGTTCTGTTTCACTTTTCAAAACAGTAAAAATTAGCTACAGCACCTTTAACATGGCATCAGAAAAATACACATTGTGGGAAATGTAGTCATGATAATAATAATACATATTGTTGTTTATTTCAGATTTTATTAACTGTTCTCTATGTGACCATTAGATGTCGCTTTTGGACTTCTTTGTGCAGTGAGATGTTCCATGACGTCTGCTCTTAAAAATAATAAACTTCAAAAGTTCAGACATATTTTATTCTGAATTCTGTTTCGTAAAACAGGATTTCCCAGAATCCTGCTCAGTCAATCAAACATATTGTTGTGTTGCTCTGACGGTGAAATGTAGTTCCTTAAAAGACAATAAAGAAAGGATTACATTTCAGAGCTAATTAAAGTGGGGAATTCCTCATTGCAAATAAAATACAAAAGAAAAATTTCAACTTCCCTGGTAAGGTTAATGTCTGCTATGATACTTCCGCTTTCTGTGATTGATTTTAAACTAGGACTAAACATGACGATTATAGAGTTCTAAGTAAGACCAACAACTAACTGAGGTCTCAGTCAGGATAAGGTCAAAACTAGGTCAAAATATGGAAAACAAAGACCACCAAAAGTATGAAATAAAAAGAAAGAAAATCAGTATAATGTCTCATAATCATCCCACAGCGTAGAACCACTTCCCTATTGGCCTAGACAAATCTGGCACTACCCTGTAATAAAATTCAACCATTTCAAATAGCAGAGGTTGTCTTCTAGGTGTGGCACTGTTTAAAGTTTCAATTTTAACGTCCCTCTCCGTTGGAAAGAGTGGGCAGTCTGAACACCTCTGCAGACCTCCCAGGTTCAGGCTTAAAAAATGCTCTTCTATGGAGGCATGTTTACTCTGCACTGTACCACACTGGTTTGGGATGTGCGTGTTTTCCTTTACATTACTGCCCTCAGGCACAAACATTCAGACCCCTATGTTACAGACCCACTGCTGTTTAAACATGCCCTGCACTTCAACCATTCTCTGTCCTGGAAACAATAAGCACAGACACTTAGTACAGTAGGAAAGTTATGCAGAGGCTCAGTCATTATGTTTACTTCAGTGTTTTGAATAAAGTGTTGTAATTTATGGAGAATTTTTGACATTTTGTGCATCTTTTCTCCAAAATGTTGTGGTTTTTTTGTGTGTTTTTCATTCATTTAAGTAACAATGGCCTGTTCATATGAGCTTCTTTTTATTATTAGCTTGAAAACCATGTGTATCACTTCTGCTTCTCTGTGTATTTTAGCCCTGAGCACAGCAAGCTTTATTTCCCATACCTCAAGTTGGGATATTAGATGATGTAATAAAAATGATGCTGGGTCAAAGCCAGTAGTATTTCCCCTATATTTCTATTGAGATTGAAAATGAAATTCCAAATCTCAAGGGAATTTCCCGGTTTCATGAAAAATGTAATAATGATAATATAAACTAAAAAGATTGTGTATCTGATGGCATGATCATTGTTCACGTTATCCACTCATCCATCCTCATGTTAACTTCTGTAAAAAGACTATTCAATGTGCTTGAATTTCCTCTAGGGGATTAAAAAAAAAAAAGTTTGATTGATTGAAGTAATATCTAGTAAACCAAATTCTCAACGAATGGTTATTGTTGTGTGTGTGTGTTCTTTTTTTGTGTTTGTGTTTTCTTTCTTTTTTTTGTATAGGACTTCTGGAAGTTGTTAATTGTAAATGTTCTATATCAAAACTGCAGCTAAATAAAAATGTTAAATCTGCCTCACAAAATACTTACTATAACAAATTGAAAATATCTATACTGAAATAAACAACTATATCTATGCGATTAGCAGCAAATAGAGAATATAAACTAACAATATACATACAAAATACATTTCATTAAACATTTTGCAGTGCTGTCAGTGGTTTAGTAGTGAACGATATTAGGTGCTACAAATGAAGGATTTTGAGTTCTAATTATAGACAGTAAAAAAAGAAAATGATCTGTTCATTACATACTTTTAATTACTTGAATAATCTGAAAAGTGGCTATTTATATCGGAACATGTTAAATACACAGCTATTGGTCAAAGAAAGAACAATACGTGATTTGATTGGCTGCTTTCATACCGTCCTTGGCATATTGACCAATCACAAACGTGAGGAGGCGGGGCTTGTGGACTGAACTTTTTCCTCCTCGATTTGGACGCAGGGAGGAGCAGTGTTGTTGTGTGTCTGCCACATTCAGCGGCAAAGATCGATAAAAACTCCTACTTCAACTGAGAACCCGGCTTTTATTTCCCGAAAAACAACTCCTAGAGGACACACACCGGTGAGTTGTCGACTTTTATCAAGTTTTGTTAGCGCTAAGGTTGGTGTGGGGAACTTTGTGAGTAGCTTATGCGCTCAAATCAGGGACTGTCAAATGTACAGTTCACATGGAGGAGATGCCGGGGGAGGAAACGTAACTTTGCAGACCAATTATTCTCAATTACAGGACTAAAACGTAAATTATATTTGTTTTTTGCATTTTTGACTTAAAGATGAGTTAAAATTCTTCTTGATTCCTGTTTTTCTCCACGTTAGTTTAGCATTTTCAGATTTTGCATGCTGGATAACTTGTTGGCTAGCTTGAAATTTGCCTAAAAAACTAGCCAAAGTAGCAAAAAACCCCAAATTTCTTCAAAACATTATGCTTCAATCGTACATAAACTTTCTATAACGTATAATAAGAGCAGATGCTGTCAGTTTTTATGACGATTAGCTGCTTCTTGGGGTTAAAATCACTGCATTCGTGTCGCATAGCTCTGCAGGATCTGTCATCAAACGAGTGTACGAATGCAAGCAGGTGCCTCGGAGCTAAAGTCTACAGTTTATGGCCTGAATATGTGAATTTCCGCAGCGTTAGAAAAGGCCTTTTGTCTCAACCACACAACAGCAGCTGCTTTAGTTTCTTATCTTGAAAGCAGTCTGCAACCCACTTCTCTTTCTCTGTGTATTTTTGTAACTATCGCTCTGAGCACAGCAAGCTTCTCATAGTAGCAAACACCAAATTGAGATGTGAGTCCTCTGTTCAAACTATTATTTATTTATCTTGTAACTACATTTTTAAACCAAATAAACAAAAGAAAGAATAATGACTGAAGGCTTCTGAATAGAGTAGATTTAAGAAGGAGTATTATTGATGGGAATCTCAAATTGTTTATTCTTTTTTGACATTTTGATTTAATAATGTTGCTGTGTAGTCTGTTCACATGTGTTTTAGAGTCTGTTTAATCAATAATAACTATGATCAAAATACTGTTACAATAGTTACTGGTGTATGGTTATTCTGATTAATTGTTGTAGCCCTAGTTGAAGTAATTAGTTGGATTATACTAAGACAAAATCATAAGTCACCTCTATTAATGACAAACACTGCTTAACATAAAATTGTAAAAAAATAATTGTATATTTGTAATGCCACTGTGCCACGTGTAAAACTTCAGAATAAGTTTGTTGACTGTTATTATCATAATGCCAAGACATTGTGGGAGAGAATTGGATCATAGCAGCCAGTTTAATCTTTTATGAAAAGTAAACACTGTAAACTAAGTAAGTATTAAGTACATTTTGGAAAAGTTTAGAATACTTTCAGCTCATTGTTTTGAAAGTTGAATGGTAGGAGGAACGTCAAATGTAAGCAGATTTTGGTGGAGTAAACAGGAACTATTATGAGTCGTTTTGTATGGGGTCATCATAGGACCTTCAAGGCATACGTTAAGCATGACGACATGGCTTCTGCAACTTGACAAACCGCTCTTATTGAGTGCCATGTAGCGTAGAAAAGATTTCTACATAGCATAACATTGTGATTAGGGTAAGTATCAAGAAGTATATGCTCAGATTGGCGTAGTAGACATTGTTATTTGAGTTAGGTTTGGCCTTTTACAACTTGAGAAACTATTATTAGTCAATGATGTACAATAAACACCTAGACAAGATTGTTTGTGTGCAACACCAAATGCATGTGTTTGACTTATTTGTTATTTTAGGAATGACTCAGAAGATTTCGATGATTACAGGTGTCTCTTAAATTTTGTGTTTAATTGCACAGAACTGTGAGTCAGAGTCACGTCTAATGAATATGCACTAAATTGAAAAGACTAGCCCGAAGTTATAAATGGAATGTGCTTTAGTGCAGTTCTGGAGCTGTAATGGCACTCTTTTGTTGAAGTCGACGTACGGCAACAGCTGCGTCTCCAACCCCTTTGCGTTTTTCTGTGTGTGTGTGTTCTCGAGTGTGTGTTTTGCTTTTCGGTTTGCCAGGCTGTAATTGTAGCATTTCTGGAATGCGGGGCTGAATTATGTGACTTAAACATGCTGCACAATGGCTGTTGTGGATGAACCTGATCTGTCTTGGAGCAAGTTGAAATAGTTTGCATGTTTGCTGCACAGACTGACATACCTTTGTGCCACATTAGACACTGGGAGCCTCCAAGATGATGTTTGTGGTCAGTAACAGCAGTGTTCTCCATTAATTAAACAGACTATCGAGGCTTTCCATGGTCTAATTTGTCGCTCTTAATAGGGATGGGCGATAAGCCAAAAATATCATAGCACTATTTTCTAGAGATTAGATCAGTTTTGATTTTTAATACATTTCATGTAGTTGGTATTGTTTTATATACCGTTAAAGAGACAATCACCTCCAGACATTATGTTTTACTGCGATTAGTTAAATCCGTCTGTCTGTTTAAAGCATAGGCCTAGATTAAACAGAAAAGTACTGAATCACAATATGACAGTATCACCAAAAAAGCTTATCTTCACAGGATCTTCACAGATCATAGTTTTACTTTAATCACCATATCACAGCTCTATCCATTAGTCTAAGACAAAGATGGATCGCATAGACACCTTAGTCTCAGCAGAAGTCTCTGGGAAAATAAACTATCAAGTTATGACCTCATTCTGCTACATCTGCTGCAAAATGGCAAATGTATCACAATCACAATCCTTTACTATTGTTCTTTTAAATTAATGTAATTTTGTGTGGAACATAAGGAGTGAATAAATAATGCTGATGAATATGTACTTTTAACATAAAAAGCTAGAATTATATATTTATACAACATAATATTTGATATGAATACATTTAATTAATTACTGTCTGTCTTATTATGCCCACATCTACTGTAGTTATAATCCCATTTCTATAGAAATTAACATAAATATTACTGGCAGTAGAACAAGCGCTTGTGGGACACCTGTAGCCGCTTAAAGCATTTGACCTGGTGCACTTTGCCAAAGACAAATAATGCATGTATTTATAGCTGCCGCTAAGGTCCATGGACAATGTTGTTTCTGCTGTCTAAAAAGCAGTTAGCTCTGACGCTATTGTGGCAGAATTTGGTAAATAAATACTCGTCACAAAGAAGTTCCCCTTTTGACCTTGTCGCTTGGTGGACCACAAAACATTCTATATAATGTTGTTTACACCCTGTTTTATTTATAATGCATTGTTAATGTTTGCATTGTTTCATTCACAGTTAAATGTTTCACTACTCTACTAATGTAGTGTAAAAGCAAGAATTTAGTCTTTTAAAACCTACTAATAATACTTTCAGTACCAAATATTGCCCAGTATTATTTAAGACTTGCAAACCCTTCAACATTTTCAACTCCGGACCTTTCTTAGTACTATAAATTGCAGTTAGTTGTAGTAAATGTAAGTTTGATAAATGCAAGTGATGTGTGCATTTTTGTAGGTTGCTGTAAGGTTGTTTTAACATTTGTTTTCCATTTTTGTAAACCGCGTGTGCAACAAATGTAAACAGCCTCATCTGTCACTGTGAGGTTTAGGGCTAATTGTGTGAATCTCTCCAAACCTGTGATGTGGAGAAACAAACAGGGAAAAGAGCAAATGACTTGACAGGCCAAATGCATGAAAGTTGGCAGAGAATGAATGGGCTGCAGGGCTGTCTGTGTGAAGTTTAAGAGTTTGAGTAGAATTTGAAAAACAGGATATGGCATCTCTCACACCCATGTTCTCACACTACTGCGGTTAGACACTTGCACTGAGAAGTTGCCTCCAGCCAAGCAATGTTTCTCTAGACATACCTGCTGCTGCACTGCTTGTATTAAAATAGCCGCTGCATTTTTTTTTTACCTAAAGGTTACCAGCAATGTGTAAATGGAGGAATGGTGACTGACTACAATGTACCAAAGTAGACCTTCATAAACTGAAAAGCTGTATCGTTTTGTAAAATTTCTTAGAAAAAAATCTTGATAGTTTTGAAATACATCCATGTTAGACAAGATGTGTTTGCTTATTTTATTTATTTATTTATTTATTTCTCTCTTTTCTGAAGAGCTTAAGGGATCATCATAAACTAGAAAATTATTCTATATCTTGGACAGGGACTCATTCCAAACCGATATTTAAAAATATTAAATTTGAGGAAATCCTAATGTAATTTCTATTGCTGTAGTCTGGCTGTAATTGTTGGTCAACTAAAGACACGCCGACTGCATTGTTCACTAAAAGGTACAAGCGGCGTGAAGCTTTCAGTCTATGATCTGACCGCGTGCCTGACCCAAACTGCACTCACAGGACTAGAACCACACTATTTACTAAAAAGTAAAAGACGGGCACAAAACCCAATTGGTCATCCAATTAATTGACTAAACAACCAACAAATCTTGCTAATTTCATTTGCTTTCTTGTATCAAACCTGTTCATCGAAAACTGTTGTGAACTCTTATATACACAACGGTTAGGGATATTTTCAACCAGTTACACAAGCCACAGCTAAACAAATCAGACTTTCAGTGGTCTTTACTGGCAGAACATCCTAAAACTCTTGAGCAAACTGTCTTTACCAGAGAAGATATGCCTACATGCTTAAAAAAGAATCTACTCTGTATCAGTAGTGTGTTATCAGTTACCTTTGATGTAGTTTTTATATGCCCCAATCTTAAAATACATCTTGCACTTAAATAACATTTGCACATACATTGAAAATAACTATTTGTTTACATTTGGATCAGTAGATCCATGTGTTCTTGTCTAACACAATGACCGATTCAACCTGAACAAATCTCTGCTTAACGTGGCTTATGTCTTAAACCTGAATATTTAAAGTGCTTAACCTGGAAACACTCATGACTCACCACTTTTCCGTATTTCTTCATCTGTAAATATACTCCGTGTGAAAGGTGTTCCTCATGGCCTCTAGTATTTCCCGTTTACATTTCACTTTTTCACATCCTGTCAGCAAAGTTTAAATATTTCCCTGAATATTTGAGACCGCGAATATTAAACTAAAGTAAATGACCCAATTTGGTCCCATTTAGCAAGTTTTCAGATATTATGGGAATAAGAATCGCAAAGTTTCTCCACTTATAAAAAAAAATATGCTGGAAATATGTGAGTGGTTCCCAAATGTACTATTATATATGAAAATAGTTCCTCTTTGGGAATAATATTTTTTTCCGCAGCATCAATCATTTCTTTAAAGAGGACACAATATGCAAAATCAACTTATGAGCTTTTGACCTTGTTATAACATTGTTTCCACATCATTATCTTACTCAAAGTTGTATTTAGATTCATGCATGTTTGAGAAATCCTGTATTATCCTGCAACTCAGACTCGAGTGCTTGAAAATTCCTGTTTTCACCTACCCCTTATCCCTGCAGTTGTGCGTGTCCTGCAGTCCCAAATCCCTTTAGTTGTGATTATTTGAAAAATGAACGCTCTGAGTGAGGTAGGTTCTAAACATAGTCACTATTGTAAGATAAAACCATGTGAAAATATGAAAATCTGCTGCTTGTTACAAATACCACTATAAAGGGGCGGGGCTTATCAGTTCTGCAGTTTTGTCAATGAACCCATTTTTATTATCAGAATCAGAATGACTTTTATTCACCTCCAAGGGGAAACTAATTTCGTTACTGAAATGCAACTAACCAGCAGAAGTTCTAAAAATAAAATGGGACTAGACAAAAATAACAACAGACAATATCACAATAGAGTAAATGAAATCTATTTTTATCAACTAAACCCCCAGTATGAACAAGCAATTTACATTTTTACTTAACTAAAAATATCCCTTACAACCTATTTGCATATTTACTAGTATTTCTGGTTTATATTAAACAAAATTTTCATCTACTTAAGTAAAAGTTCAATAAAAAAAAGGCATAATATATCTCCTTTAAAATTCTTCAGTGACAGACCAAGAGCACTCGTCACAGCTTAGGTCAAGAAAACATAGCGGGCGCTGACAGACGGGAAGGGTCAAGTATCATCTGAGTCCACGGCAAAGCCTTGAGCCGGCGCTACAGGTCGCTGCACTGAAATAGGTTTGTTTTCATAAAGAACTCTCTCCTTTGCCCCACTTGTAGCGTTGGTGCAGTCACAGACCTCTCCTCAGCGCTGTAAAGAATGCTCTCATTTGGTCCAGTTAAAACAATCACTCGGATCCCTCAGATGGGCTTGTAGTCCATTAAATTCTGGAGGTATGTGCACGTAATCACAATTTGTTGATGTTAGAATTCTTCTGGTAATCAAAGGCAGTGGCGCATGTGGTACTTTCAGCTGATGCTGCTTTGAGCCGGGATCATGGGGGATTCAGTTTGCTGATCGAGCAGAGTTCCCACGGATCCTGGAAAACCTGGAGTGGAATTTGTGTTTCTGTTGTGTCAAACAAGGAAGAATTTGCTGCAACTAATTCTCATAATTTTTGGATTGGTGTCTGTGATATTGGAGGGCTTTTACTGGGAATGGTTCTGTGTTCAAATTTAGCCAATATTTGGGTCAGATATTTTTTATCCATGTGGCCCCAGTCTGTCTGTGCTCATGTGTCATTCCAGGTTTGTCCATCAGATTGTATTTTTAAACAGAGTCTGACTATTGAATAAAAATGGAAATGTAAGAGAATTGGCAAAAAATATTGCTGTATGTTTACACAATCGTGAAAAAAATAATTGCAAATCCCTCAACCATTTTGTTGGTATTTTTCCAAAAGTGAATTGTGAATTTTAATGTAACTTAGTATAAATGTGTGGGCTTTGCAGCAAATATTGGTTATAAGTTACAGCAGCAAGACAAATCCAGAGCTGACCATTCATATGTGTCACAATACCTTTACAAAACTGAGTAGGAGAGAACTTGACACTTCGTACTTTTGTATTTACCTTATTCCGGAAGTTGCCTTACGCGCCGCCGTCTTGTTTCCGTTGTAGTTTACATGGAGCAGACGAGCTTAACAGAAAATAAGTTCTACATGGACTAAAAAGCCGTTTTCAGACCGCCCAGGAAATCGGTGCGTTGACTTGTTGTTGCTCGTGTTCATTAAACATTTTACACAAATCAACCTACTTTATGTCACATTTTAGTGGCAAGACTTTTCCCTCGTTCGTCATTAGCTTTAACGGAGTTCTCGTCAAACGAAAGTGCGTTTATTACAACAAAAGTGCGTATCTGTGGCAAAAAACGTCAAAAGTGGGCGGGGCAGAATAAGGTGAATAAACCAAGATGAGTTTGCACTGTTGGATTTTGTTTTCCTTTTTTGTTTCATTACTTGATTGCTTCCACTAACACACAATAACTTGTTGAACCCGTCGTAGTGATTTGCATTATGTTACATTTGTTAAAAAAGGTGTCGTGCTTCTTGGTGTGTGTTCAGTCACACACCAAATGGTGAGATTCTTGTGATGCTTTCTCAGGCCTTTAATGCACCTGCTTCTTGTTGCTTTCTGTCTGTGTTGTCTTCAGCAAGAGGAATGCATGACCAATCCGACCCACGTCAGGTGTGGTACTCTTGACAGAGCATTTGAATATTTAGCTTCTACTAATACTGTACAGTAGCTCATGTTGCACCCCACACTATACTGATTACTATAACTATTTAACCTTTTGACTCTAAACCTAGGGTAGAGCAGTGCAGTTATTCAAATTTACATCGATAGCAAGATACAGTACAGTATGTGTGTGTTATTATTTTTTTTTTGTTTGTTTGTTTTTTAACAAGATGTCCATAGCTCTGTCAGTAAAGGAGCAGGAGTCCAGACTTAGTTTAGAGGAAGACATTTTACTATTGTGTTAAATGGCGATTATTAAAACTCTATTTTGTGCATGTTCAAGAGGTTTTCTTGTACTTCTATTTACTTGCACATGCTAAACCTCATTGAAACTTCCTGACAACCTCCCAAACCAGTGTATTCACCCATACTGTGTGATAGATCGTCAGTGGACTTTAATAGAGTGTAATCCTTTAGATTCAGAGTGTTGTGGTGACTATTACGGGCTGTCAGGCCTCTATGGCGTTGGTTTGACACAGGGCTCAGTCACACTTGGACATGGCGACCTCTGTGTGTGCTCTGCCTTTGACATGCTGCACATAACAGAACAGAAGTGGCATTGAGCTCGGCGGAGGAGGAATTTTGACGCCCGCGCTCCCTCCAACTCTCCAGGCAGTTATGGTCACGACGGACAGCCTTCGAATACCAGCCGCCTTCCTTAACTTTCCAGCTTCATATGGATTCTTCTATTGTTCCTTTAACTCCATTTTCAGCATTCACAAAGAAAGACTCATATCAGGCTGATATTTGCACTTTTTTGCATATCGGTCATATTTTATTATTATAAAGCTTTATTTTAACACTTTAAGAGGGAAAACAGGATTATAATACTGCTCTTTGATAGGTCTGTGGTCAAATAGAGCTGTGGGTCAGATTGTTGGAGAATTAAGAGTTAATTGATTAATTGCAAGAAATAAATCATTTTTTGAAATGATAGTCAACTAATTTGGTGATCATATAATCGTTTCTGCAGTATACATAAACTTCAAAGCATATCATGTGATGAGAGAAGAGGTTTTATGACTGAGACAGAGCAGCTGTTGACCCAAAATGATGCTACACATTTTTTGGGGGGAATGCACTCCATGAAGACGTTCTCAAGCTGCATCTCTTTGGCTTTGTCTAATCAAATCAGTAAAATTTGGTTAAAAAAAAAATTCATTCCCATCCTTTTGCGACCTAAACAACTAATCGAATCGACAGATTAACCAACTTGCCAAAGCAATTATTAGTTGCAGCCCTAGTTTGTTGTAATTAGAAATTACATACATACAAAATTATATTACATCTTGGCCCAAAAATACAGGCAGAGTTTATCGACCATCGCTATAATTTAAACAGTCAGATCTCTTTTCACAGCAGTTGCATAAACAGATGTCACAATATCCAATTTTTGTGTGTTATAATTATGAAACATAAAATTTTGTATTGACCCCATGACTGAACTTAAAATCATGATTATTGCCATTATTACCATTCCAAGACACACTATTTGTATATATATATTTTTTACATTTCTATCAAATCAGATGAGGGACTGCTGCGTTACCTTGATATATTTTATTTCTTTTGATATCAGGTGCTGAGTTGATCTGCTAATATTGCGGTAATGAACGTGCTGCGATATAGTGTGCAGTCCTGTTTTGTTGCTTGTTTCTAAAGCATGTGTAGCTGCTGTCAGAATCCCTCTGAGTGGTGTTTTAGTGGAGGCCAGATGTGGAGGAGGAAGGATAGTGCTGAGTCTGTCAGGAGCGTGTGCGTGTGGGCAGGAGGAGCAGATGGCTGAGGAACGCTCAGGGAAAGATGTGTCTTTTTACATCACAAAGTGACTTTGCAGGTGGCTATCAACATTTTCTTCATAGTACTTTTAGCTCAATGATCAAAGAAACAGCACATATTGGGGATGAGAACTATACTGTGTATATATATCCATACAATATTGATAATAAAAATGTGATTTGAATGTTAGTGTTTATGTCCACGCTCCTGCTCATGTCTCTGTCTCATCTCTGCTCCCACAATCCTCTCTGTTCATTGTGTTTTTATGGCGTAGTCTTGCTTTCTGCTACAGTCTGGCTGCACTTGAGCACACATCTCCACAAAACCACAGTGGTTCAGTTCTCGACCTGATACGTCAAAGAAGGCAGCGGTAAAAGATGAAAATCAGCGCCGCAGCATTTGAATTTTGTTCAAGTTGTGTTGATGATTTCCTCCGTAAAAGTACTATGCAATTGCTTGATTTTCAATTTGTCAAAATGCTGGACTGCCATCAGAATTTTCTGTCAATGAGTGAGAATTTGCGGTTAACATAAGACATTTTCACACATAACATTACCAACAGCGAAGTCCCTATTTCCCTTAGTCCCTATTTAGTTTGAGGAACCACCTAGTTCCCATTTATCACGTTCACTCAGCGACAGTGGCTGAACTTATTCCTTTAGGTTAGGAGCTCTGTAAACCTGCACAGAAAGCTCAAACAAACAATGAAATGAAAACTTAAACACTATCATTTACAGTTGTTTAGAGTTTTAGTCACTACTTACCAATTAAGAATTGTATTTTTGGAGCTTCTGTGGTAAAGTTTTCCAAGTTCTTTTGTATCAAAATAGAAAAAAAGTTCCTACTCTGTGAACATGCATCAAGCCCATCATGCCCTTTCAATCCAACACATAATATTACATTGTTATTATTAGGGAAACTAAGATAGAAGGCTTAATTTGCTCATCAGTAAAGTTCATTAAGTGTTTTGAGTGCAGACGTTTTGCATCTCTTGCCCGGAGCATTTGGCCCTCTCCAGAGTCCAGAGTCTGTGCAGTGTGAAGTGTTTAGACTTGCGGTCCCTGAACAGACGAGTGTGCAGCCGACAGTAGCAGCCCTCCCATTCTTGTGTCCTCCCCCGCCCCCCAGGCCCCTGCCCATATTAGGGCAAAACTCAGCCACAACAGCCCCCGCCCCCCTCTCCACGCCCCGCTGTCACTTCCACTCCAGCGATGGCCGCCTCAGGGACATGCAGCTCCCCTAACCCAGTTTGAAGGCCTGTTTTCCTGGCCAGTCAAAACAGCTCTGTGGTGAATATGGATGCAAAAAGCCAAGGCTAATTCATCTGATTTTATACGGAGCAGGATTTGTTCCTCGTAAACTATAATATTACTTTAGAAGAACATTTTACTGCACTTCAACTTAGACGGTTCTGGTTATGAATAACAGTTTTAATATTTCAACAATTAAAGTGGCACTATAAATTTTCTGTTATCTGCTACACGTAGATGTTATTGCTTTGTGTGGGTGTTTCTCAAACTGTTTCATGGTACGCGGATTCTTCTGTTTGTCTAATGTTTGTTTAATGCAGTAAATACGTTCTATACAGGCTGTGATGCCGTTTTCAAGCCGCCCAGAGAAACTGTGCATTGAACATTTTTTTTACAAATCAATCTACTTTATATCATATTTTAGCTGCGAAACTTCCCCCCGTTTTCCACTTAAGTGAACAGAATTCATGCTCAACCGGAAGTGTCAAAGCAACGGAAGAGTATATTTTATATTTTATCCATATTTCTCCCTTTTAGGTTAGTCTTTTTTAGATCTACTGTATCAGTGATGTAGTCCTTTTTAGACATAGTTTAGACCTGAAATATTCCTAGCGGAGTCCCTTTATAGATCTGATGTAAACCTGGTGATACTTGGATACTTCTTTTTAACTTGGTGTGAAAAGTTTGACAACCAATCATAGTTTTCTATAAAGCAAAGGGAACATATTCTGCTACAGTGACTTTTTTGAGCTTTCATGTTCTAACAATGTTCATCATCAAAAACATACCTGAAGTAGCATTCAGCTGCATTCATGCTGTTTGAGGAATAGTCATTTAAAAACCCTCCCCCCTCCGAGTGTCAAACACACTTCCTACTGAATTCCTTCTACCTGGGACGTAATTTTCAGACTTCATACATCACTTATTAGAGAATCTTGCGCTGTAATTAAGTCCTTAAATCATCACCAGACTCGTTCTGAGCATTTCTGCTGTCTAAACACATTAGCTACTGCTGCTAGGCTGAACCTCGTGTTTTGAGCAGTGCTGAGAAGACTATATTGTTCCCCACTTAATGGCGAGGCGCCATCTAATGGCTGGATGCATTCATGCGTGTCAGTGAACAGTGCAATCAGTACAACAACATAATACACTTTTTTGTTTGTTTTAAAACATGAAATGGCAAATTTAAGGCACTCGAGCATGTTTAAATTAAGGCTTAAAACAATATGAAAAATGCAGAATAATTTTCCTTTAAAACGTATCTATCTTGCAATTAATCAGTTATTTTTTTTACCTCCTAAAATAAATACCTTGGAAAAACATGCTTTCTTTCTGTTATCGAGGTCGCCTCTCCACAGATCTGAGCTGTAACTTGCCCCGGTGGCGATATCTGCTGTGTAGACAATGTCATTACTGTGGAACACTCCAGGCAAAATGATAACATCTTCATAGCATGGCTGAAACAAGGTGCAATCTTATCAAAATAGTTGTTGACGAATTTAGAAATCGTCAAACATTATCTGTTCTATCCAGAGTCTAAAACATGCCATGTGCTGAGAAAGAAGTGTTATGATTCAGAACAAGCAGGAATTACACTGGAAATGTATGTTTTTGATGATTAACCTTTTTTACCTGTAAAGTACTCCATCAGTATGGCCTCAAATGACTTTACTTTAGCTTCATCACATTAAAATTTAGTAAAAATCTCATATTGGTTTTGTTCTTAATCTTATATTGCTTTTGGTCATTTGCTAGATTATTCAATTCGCAAAATAATCGTTGCAGCTTTATTTTATGGAGACAAAGAAGAAAAGTTACTTAGTTAACCTTTAACACAAAACAACATATAAATGTCCTTTTGCCTTATAAGTAAAAAAAAAAAAAAACATATAGCAGTTGCCAAAATATTGATATGCCATGTGCTGAGAAAGAAGTGTATGGCTGGGCGATATTGGCAAATATTTGGAACTTTTTTTGGTATCAATACTCACCATATATTCTTTAGCTTTTTTTTTTTTACTTTAAGTGATATACCTATATTCACATTTTTAAAATCTTATAAACAACTTTCACAATATATTTAACATTATGGTCATAAAGGATCATACATACATCTACCAAATATTGATACTTTACTCTTATCAATTTAAATGTAAACACCCTATTTTTATTCATATTTTCCAGAGGGCAGCGTTGGTTCTGACTTGTGCTGCCAACTTTTACACTAAACTTCTCAACACACAAGTATAATTGAGTAATAATCAGTTGACATAATAACGAAGCACTTTATGTGGTTGTCTGTCTTTATTAACACGACCAAACCACACGCCTATGACATTACGATCTGTCTTATATCCTATAATTAATTTCTTATGTGTTTTACGTCAGCAGCGCGATGGAAGCAGAAAACCCTGAGAAGCTTTGGAAGTTGCTGGCTCAGATGACACATGTCACAACTCATTAAAATCCGTCCTTTTTGATGCCATTTGTAAGTCCCCGAGGCGCTTGCTAGCTTAGCGGAGATCGGACTTTTTGTGTTTCAACGTGACAGCCCCGCACTACTAAACTTGCAGCGGTAAGCTTTACTGTCAGCACCAAATTCTGTCATGTGATTAGCTGCCAAAAACATGCAATGATGCTCAGCCAAAATGTCAGCGCAATTGGCTGAAAGTTGTTCTGCTCCTGCTGGATTTAACCACAGCGCACTGGTCTTTAATGGTTCTTTAATTCAGAGTTAACTGGCAAGTTTTTTTAGGCAGGAGAAGCCAATAGCTCTCCACGAACTCTTCTTTGATCACTAGCATTTGCAAACGCTTCATGTATGAAATGTTTTGACTGTAATTGGGTTGAATTCTTCTTTTTTTTTAAAAAGACCAGCAGTATAACATTGCATTGAACAGCACGTACAATTTGGCCTATGTTTTATTTTTTAATATTTCTGCATTTTCTGGTCCTATCTAGGATTCACAGTATGTACATTTTAAGATATTTTTGCATGTTGTTTTGAAGATGTGCAGAATTTCTGAACTTTTGTGGTTCATTTTACAGACATTTCACTTTTGTCTGATAATTAAACCTCAACTAATAAGTTTAAAGACATGTTTTAACACATTTCTGTTGGATTTGCTTACTTTATTTACTTACTTACTTACTTTACTTTACTTACTACTTTATCATCTGAATATTGTTATTGGGATATTTAAAAAAATATTGATGTTAATTTTTAACCCTAGTTCTATCTTTAAACTTTCATCCCTTCTGTCAATATCATCTACAGTACATTTGCTGATTGTAGTAAGTTAAGTTTTGCAAAACATATTGAACCACACAGATGACATTGTGGTTGTAGACAACAACAAACTCACTTTTTCTGAGTTTGTTGACTACTATCACTAACAAAATGTGTTTTCTCTTTCAGTATTGTATTTACAACTGTTTCTATGTTACAATAATATGCCCTGCCCTTTTTTTCAAAGTTTTGTGTGTGTTTTTGTGGCATAACTCTAGAGACAAATGCTTGATTTTGAATGAAGAGGAAGCAGATTCCACAAACGGTGGATCAGGTTTTTTTAGTTCTGAGTGTCTGCATTTCCTGTAACTGTAAAGACTTGAATTTTGTACATCTAATTATACAATGCCATACAGAACAGCAATAATACACGTTTGGACAACTGAACAGCATCTGGATTCAAATGAATGAATTTGTGCAGTGCTGTGTTTCAAAAAATGATTGTTATTCTATTGCTTCTTCTTGCCTATTGTTTTTGGGCGCGTTCACATAAACCACATCAAAATTGGGATTAAACTGCGTAAATTCTGAAATAATCCTCAACTAAACCAGGCTTTAACCAGGATTAGAACTGGACCAAACCAGGTCTACATCTGAACAAGGACAAGTGTGAGCGCACCCTTAATGTTCTAATCCAAACCCAGAAATGTTACTCAATGTCATTATTTGGTGCACTGCATAACTTTTCTGGCAGAGGATTGTCTCCATAGAAATGTTATTTCTTTGCTTAGAATAATCCGGAATATGGTATTAATCTTATTTATCTCCATGGAGGCAGGTAGGTGACATCCTCAGGCCAAGTATTTTTGAGCATTAAAAGTTCCGTAATTGAATACATGCTAAATTGTTACGCTAAATGTAAAACTGTGGAACATTCCAGGCAACACAATGACATCTGAGAGAAGCAGGTTGGTGAGGCTTAACCAGAAAAGTTACACCTTATGTCTTTAAATATACATTCATTTCAAGTCCACAAAATCAAACCTGAGTTGAAAACAAAACCTATTGAATTGATTAATATATTTGTCCATTGTGTGTTTTTTGCCAACTCTAGATGTCTAGATGATCTCTGAAGTGAGAGGGTGTCTCCAAAAATGTCATGTCAGTTGCAGACAGGAAGTTCAGTTGTCACAGGGTTGTACACACAAGGAACTACTCTTGGTTCCCACAATGTTTTTGATCTGCTCAGAATGGATTTCCTGCGTCAGTGCAAGGTTGAGAGTGAAATTTAGCTGAGAATGTTGACACTTTTTCCAGTTTACAGTTTGAGGTACATATTTTTTGACGGCTGGAAAAGAAAACCCCCAAGTTCGTTCTTTCTTTATTTATTTTTAGATGAGTCAGTAAATTCACTAGGATGTCTTTTTTCCCATTTACGTTTTAGGCTACCCACTAGGGACTTACAATAATTACTTTTTTTTTTTTCTTCTTTTTTGAGTTAACAGTATTCAGTTCAGATTATTATTATATACAATGTCAATCCAGTAGAAATGTCTTAAAACATGTCTTTAAACTTCTTAGTTGAGCTTTAATTTTCAGATAAATGTGAAATAATATGTTAAATTAATCACAAAAGTGCAGAAATATCACCATATTCCCATATTTGGAAGTTTACCAACATGATTTTTTCATTTTTATTTTGAAATCTGCTCTTTTTGTAGCATTTTTTTAAACTATAAACTATATATTCGATAGTCAAAATGTGTATATCTTCAAAAAACATTCACAGCATTGTCTAAATTTCCATAAATCGCCCGTCTCTGCTCACATATAAACAAGTCTGCATGGCTTATCTATCAGAATTGCAGCTTTACAACTTAGAAACACACCCATCTTTTACTGGCAGTAGTTTCATTTCCCTCTCCGTGCAACCTTAGCAAATCAGGCGTGCAGAATAAATAAGGTCAGATATTCTTGGGGAATATTGTAACTGACGTATAATTGAATCTTAATGCTCAGTTTGTCCCCTGCCCCCATCCGTAAACTCCGGCCGGCGCTCGCTGGACTGTTATGAATGCATTCAGCTGTTGCTATGCAGAGAAAGACGCTCCAGACATCTCTCCATCTCTTCATCGCTCCATCCTTCCAGCCCATTGAACCTCCTCCGACGCTTATAACCTCTGTGTGAACCTTTGGCACCGTCTGATCCCAGTCCACACGCCTCGTTCCGACTTCCAACGTGTTCTCTGACTTTTACATCAAATCCCAGGAGCGCTGGAGATGTCACTATGTCATATTTCAGTCAGTGCTTGTTATGGGATTGTTGTACTTGTGCTCATCGATGTGGTATTTGGGGTGGGTGTCATTGACAAAAATGAATATCTCAATACTTTTCGGGAATTAGCTCAAGACGGTGTTCGAACAAAACAGAAATGTGCTAAAATGAGGCTGCAAATGTCTTGGTTGAGGGTCAAGTATTGCATAAAACGTGACTGGACCATAAAATTAACCGCAAAAGTTGAGAAATATCATTGTTTACCCTTGACGCTTCTGTGTTTTTGCTGTTTTTAATAAATATAGACAGTATAGTATCTAAAACGTATACAAATATAACAAAGACTATGGCATTATTAATCAAAATGTCCAAATAGAGTAGACGATTTCTGATATTCAACAATAATACACATATATCAACCTTTCATTGGCTTTAAAATGTGTTTAAAGTCTCAATGTACCATAGAAATAACTATTTGATTGCTCAACTAATGGAGAAAAGGATTCGCTGACAAGTCGACTACTAAATAATTGTTATTTGCAGCCCTACGTTGCTAAATAGTGCTGATGAGTCTTTGTTCGCGCTTGCTCTGAGACTTACTGTGATTGAAGAACACATTTAGCGACTGAATAGTACAGATCTAAAGTCAAATGAAAATGAATGGTATATTTACTACAGTAATAAAACTAACGCGCATGGTTTATGTATCGGTACTGTGTTCTCATTTCAGGTTGGGGAAAAAGTAGTATTGGTGCATGTGGAATAAGGTCAAAAGTATCAAAAATTAGATTCTAACACTACTTTTCGTAAATACTTATATGAGTAGTATTGATTGAAAAAACATCTCTCGCTCTTAAACCTACAAATCAAGTTAGAAATCTGGGGATAATAATGGACTCAGACTTGAACTTTAATAGCCACATCAAATCAATAACATCAACAGCCTTTTACCGCCTTAAAAACATTGCCAAAATTAAAGGTATAGTGTCTAAACCAGACTTGGAGTACTAACTATCATTTGTGTTGAAAATTAATGTCTGTCTTTTTTTTTTTTTGACGATTGTGGTATAGAAATTGGAGTATCGAGGCTATTCCTACGTATCTCAATAGAGCTTGAAATTAATGTAATGAATGGATTAAATCAACTCTTATCTCTTGCATAATCCACCAGTTACAAATATGAATGAAATATTATTAATATACTTCCGATACACGCACAAATTACAAATCTAAACCGGCTAAAATTTTATCTTCCTTCTTTTTTGTCTTCCTTCTCACTTTTCTTCAATTCTTCTTCTGTGACATTTGTTATTTTGGTCCCCAGTGGCCCAGGTCCAGATGTGTGTCCCGGTGTGTGGCTCCAGCTCCGTGTGCGACGTGTGCGTGACCTGGAGCCCGATGGAATGGTGCTGTCTCCACACTGGGGAAGACGGTGCTCGTTCATGTAAATAATTGATTTCCAGGTTCAATCCTTGATGTCGGAGGACGTCGACAGCTGTCACGCGATCGCACTGTGGGTCTCCTGGTGCGGCCTTTGTTTTTGGAGAAATTAAAGTATATTTTGGGATTTCAGTGGCTGCAGAAAATGTAGAACTTTAATGACGGCTATGTTTCAATGGCACGATTCAGATCAGATTGGTAGAAATGATTAATAACCATATTCTGAGAGTTGCTGTGATGTGTGTCTGACTTTTGGCGTTCCTTGTGTCAGTATTGGTAACTGATGTAAGGTGAAGTTTGGAGTTTGGTTTCTTTGTAGTGTTGCCACAGTTTTGATTGTAAGGATATCGATTTTGACACGAACACAACATGTCACTTTCACCAAAATACTTGCATTTCTTATTATGCTAACATGTTAGTTCTGATTCAGTTCTAATAAGTGTTATTAAGTATCGACAATCGTTTCCTGTCTCACAAACTGGTAGGGCTGTAATTGTTTAGTCGTATAGTGGCTTAATTGACGAATCGATCGGTGTCTTAGTCAACCAACATTTTTTTAGTCGACTAATTATTGTATTTGCATTTAACAAATGTATGTGGCAAAAACGGCAAAAACAAGATGAGGTGAGTTAGCTGGGGTAAGATGGGGTGAGTTAGCTGAAGATTTTGGAGTAAATCAGTATCTCTAACAAATAAATACACTGTTTTCTATTACGTTTCTGTATAAATTGTTATTTTTGCTTGAACTCCTGTGCAGTTTTGGTCTCCTGAGTGCAGCTTGGGTCAGATACACAGAGATACTTCATAGTTTAGATATACTTTTGCCACATGCCCTTTTAGTCGACTAATCGGTTGATAGGGCAGGTCTTGAGTCAACTACAGCCCTACAAACTGGTCGCTTTATCTCATGTAGAATCTTCATCAGAAAGAGTCAAATTTGTGAAAACCTTTTGGAATAATGAAGCATAATTTTCAACTTTTAGTCCTGTTTTGTTATGGTTTGGTATTGTAGTCCTGGTTTTACTTTTTTAGATCAAGTCAAACACTTGTCATTGTGTTCTGAACAAACGATCTTAGATTAGCGTATGTACTCAGTGATTAGCCGAGCAGTAAAGCATCACTTTGTGCTAAAGAGGCCCTTACTCTGAAAACACCACAGATGTAAGAGCCAGAATGTTCCCTGAGCTAAATGGAGCAGAACAGAGAACTGTGGGATATGAAGCTCAGTGTACTACACTAAACTTTAGATCCAGACGACTGGTTTGGACGCATGATAACAGTGATCCATAACACTTTTAACTCTAACTTGCTGCTAGTATTACGGCTTTTCTGTTAATCCGTCTCTTGAGGCACTTTTGAATTAGTCGTTTCTAATCGTCAGTTTGGCTCTTTTTAGTTGAGAGGTCTAGCCAATCCCCTGTCTGTAAAAGAATGTGTTTTGAAACCGTTTTCAGACTTTCTGAGGAAGAAATGGGACTGATTAAAAGTCTGTACTGTTTTCAAATCAAATCGTCAAGCCTTATTTTGAAGTCTTCAATATGGCTATGGTATTAGAGCAGTGATTCTTCTTAACCATAGGGTACAGTTTGTTGTATCAGATTGGGCCGTAGGTTACTTTGTACAGAAAAAAATGCCACAAAAAGAGCTGATTAAAATAAAAAAGTTATAAAAAGTTATCTAGTAAATGTTCAAGTAAGCGTTCATGGTTATATTTCTGCACATTTGTGATAAATTTTAAACATATTTCACATTTTGTCTGATAATTAAACCTCAAATAATACATTTTTAGACATGTTTTAACAAATTTCTGTTGGAATAACATCTCTAGCTCTAGATAGTCATTTTGTCAATATCTCCCACTTATAAGTTTTTAATACGAGTCAGTCTTCAAAAAATTTCCCAGGTTCTTTTTTCCACACGTGTATTGCCGTTAAACCTCTGTCTTTTCAGTTTTAACACTGATATTACTGGAATAGATTTGATTGTTTGTCAGTGGAGGATATTCGTTAAAACAAAAAATGAGATCAGGGCTGAGAACGTCTTCCCCTTTTCACCTCGAGTTCCCCCTCTGTCGCGTTTATGTGCTTCCCCTGGTCCAACGGTCTCCCTGTCCTGACCACACAGACTCGCTCTTGAAATCTAGTCACAGAAATGTTCCAACTATTTGTTAATTCTGTCTTAAAGGCTGGATCAGTAAAGTTTGATTTCTGTTGTTTGAAGCAAATCAGTAAAAGTATAAAAAATAAAGTGTCTAGTAGGGCTGCACGATATTGGAAATGAGTACGATAGTAGCTTAGGTACAAATATACACACATTAGAGACTTTTTTTATCCATTACTCTGCAAACCATAAAAATACATTACTCAGGCATTTTAAACATTTCAGACATTTTACTCACCTTCATGTATGTGTGTGAAGTAGGGAAAAAATGTATGTATTGTAAAGGATTTTGAAGCAAGCGCTTAAACATTGAAACACATAAACATTGACTTGTCATTTCTGTACTTGAAACTGTGCTTTTGGGGTTAGTAAAAACAAGCTCGGGCGCACAAGAAACGTAAGATTAATGCATTCAACCATTTGAAATTATCACCTATCTTTTTCTATATGCATATCGTGATAATAACGTGTGATAACGATTTTTTTTAATATATTGTGCAGCCCTAGTGTCTAGTTTTAAGTCTATGGAACAAAAAGGGCTCTGGAATGGCTTTGGAGTCAAAGATAAAAGTTCTTATTTCATTAGAGCGGGGCAATATTTACAAAAGTGAATATCTATTTGTCCTGATGAAGATTTCAACTGAATTCATAGCAATCCGTAAGAAATGTGCAAAAACTTGTCATACTTTTTACCAGCCATAGAGTTGTTACAATTCAACAGTTTCAAAGGAAAAGGCTTGATACCAATTAAGTTACCACAATAAAAAGAAGAAAAGGCAATGGAATCATTTTAACACAAAATAATAGTACTTTCTCTTGATCTACAAGACCAAAGTAAAACTATTCAGGAAAGATCCAACTTCTGTCCTGTTTGTTTGACTTTATAATAACTACGCTTTATTTTGTCTTAACAAAGCATTAACAAGGACTTAATTCAACATAGAGTTCATTGAGCATGATTCTGACTGAGTAACAACTTAATTAAGGTTAGGTTTGGAGTATTAGTTAAACAGTTACTAAGCCTGAATCATTCTTAATAAACTATTTGTTCAATAATTAAGTCTTTGTTCGTGCTTCATTATGGCTTGAATATATGTAGTTATTATAGTGTTACTGTTATCTTTTTTTTTTTCTTTCCCAATATTGATACCAGCTCAAACGAGTATTGAGGTTTGATACGATCATTTTAGTTTCGATTAGTGGTTTTGATACTTTTGACCAACTAAACTCTAGAGTGAATTGTCTTTAATGTTCTTAAAGTGCCCATTACAGGTTAGACTACTCATGTAACTAAAATGCAGTTAAGATAAATATATTTCAAATTCTGCTAAAATGTTTACACATTTTACCCCCGTTTAGCAATTTTTCTTTAGGTGTTTAATTTTACTTCCTGGTTGTAAATGATGACATCACACTGGGAAATTACCAAGAAACCATCCTGTACAGTGCCCCCAAAACTCCTCTAATGTCACAGATTTTTTTCATTTGACAAAGAAAAATACATGTGAACATCTTTATTTTGTTGAATCACTGTTTTAAAGGGTCAAAAAAAGTTTATTTTGTGTAAAGTACTCATATCCTTTGTCTCCCTCGTGTGATGTCATCAGTGTGTTTACTTCCTGTAATTTTCAACATATTTTTCAACTTTTCTCCACAAACAGCGACCTGATTGGTGTAAAACTATAATTTATATTTACAACAGGTTTTAATACACTGAATAAAGTCAAACTTACAAAATCATAAAAACTTGTTATACGCACTTTAAATTCCCGGTCAGTCTTTGTGTTTAATATGCTTCTTTTAATAGTTAAGGCACACATTATGCTATTATATATGCACGGAAATAAGTCTGTATTGGTTTAAACAACTGCAGTGTGTTATGTTAATGTGTTCACTTCATTTGCGCTGAAGAGTTTGCTTGGATCATCATAAGCGCTGGGCACCATTATCCTTTTAATGACTCACCACGGGCCCGTATTTTTATAAAGTCCATTATTCTGGAGGGGTCATCGGAAAATTCCACCTCAAATCAAGCGTTTCCTGAAAAAACATGTTTATTTTGGAGTTGAGCGCAGCCGTCGCTGTCTCTGCCCGGCTCCACCTCCTGCTGAGCGAGCGACACGTTTATTACTCTTATCTGCACCTACTGTCCGTCTGGAATCTGTAGAAAAACGTGCTGTGCGACTGATTGTGTCGCGATATAACGTTTTAGTGTTACGATTATTGTGAAAAATGACATGCGATGTTACAGTTATTCACGATTACCGCCAACAGAACCAAACAACTGTGAAATCTTTTCTTATTTTCTTTAATTATTAGTCTCTAACACAGTACTAGTCCTCAAGTTTGTGACCAGTTTTATGGAAATGAACGTAAAAAAGAACATAAATGTGGCCAATGCAGCCAGATAAGAAAAGTGTAGGGCTGCAACTAATGATTATTTTGGAAATCGATTAGTTGTTTAGAACGCAAAAGTCCCTTGTATATGAGAATTGTACTAAATTTTACCCAGACAAATCTGAAGTGAAGGCGTTTGACGACATCCTGGTGGAAAATATTTATACATAAACAAATATTTTAATCAAAAACACACAATTTACTTGTTCCTGTGTGTTTTTTTGTGTCATTCCTGCTCTGTCTGAGTCATAAAACCTCTTCTTTCAGCACAGAGAATGTTGTGCATAGAGCAGTTAACGATTACTCGATTATTTAATTAGTTGACAACCATTCTGTAATCGATTAGTTGCGAATAATCAATTAACTTGTTGCAGCCCTAGAAAAACGGTTTGAATCAGGGCTGCAAAGTTAATCGAAATCAAATTGAAATCGCAATTTGAATATATACTCCATTAGAAAATCACTAAGGCTGCCATTTTTGAAGTTCCATATATTCTGTTTTATTCTCTATAAAAACTGCCAACTCTGTAGTTTAGATTTGTACTAACAAACATGTTCTTTTAGAGTATGTTTCAGTCTTTTTTGTCTATTCTCCTGGATCCGTTTAAAATGAGCACTTTGAACAGAATCCGATTATTAAAACAATCACAAAACTGGTCAGAAAAATGTCAATTCAATATTTTTCCCAAATCGGTCAGCCCCAGTTTGCATTCAGATGTAATAGACACTTATAAAATTGTGGCTATTAGTTCTTACCATTATTTTTAGACCTGATAATCACAATTATAGATAAACCGACTTATCTTGACATCCCTAGCCCTAGTGTTGTGTTGTGACAAACTTTCGGCGTAGACATTGCGTGACAGTGACTGAATTTGTGCTGCCAGTTTTGTGGTATAATTAAGCTGAGTTGACAGACTGAGGACATCTGTCTGTCTAGCACATCCACAAAGCTGTTAAATGTTGAAAAAAAATCTTGATTTAGAAAAGCACTGTACGATCTGTTTTTTGTCCCGTTCTGTAATTAATTCCTACCCAAAAACGAGCTGCACATTAAGTAGATACTGTCAGAAGCAGCTCAATATATCACAAAAGTATCAATCACAGCAAACTAATTAACAACAAGTTCCTCCATCTGGCTGAATTGTATCGTTTCTGGAATGAAACGTTGAAAAAGACAATTGTTATTAATTATTTTATTCTAAATCTAATCTAAGTAAGCCTTGATTTGGTCTGTTATTTTGGCATGAACACATTTCTTGTAATAATACTGATATTATTGTGTCAAAAAGTATAGCGCTGCAATGATTTGACTAAAAAGAAATAATTGTAGTCGTGATCTGGACTTTACAGACTCTAAAGCACGAACAAAAGATCTTTTATAAGTTTGACAGGGGCATCATTAAATCAAAATCTCAAAATTGTATAAATGATTTCAGATTTCCATCGATAATACACTTTTTTTGTAAATCTTCTCACATCTAGAAGCCTTCAGTCACCATATTTCAACCTTTATTTGGTAAAAAATGTATTTAAAAAGTCGTACCATACAAATAATCCTTTGACTAGTCGACTAATTAAAAAACTAATCCCTGACTAGTCGACTACTAAAATAACCGTTAGTCGCAGCTCTACAAATGTCACAATAATATCAATATCTAAGCACTTAACAGCCCCATCTCATTATATATCACAATAATTCCCAATGTTGTGCTGCCCAAACAAACAGACACAAGGAAAGTTCACACAACCTTGGACCTTTTTGCTGTGAGTCACTGAAATTGCAAACCACTTTGTCAGTGAGTCTTTCCAGATTGAAATACTCGTTATTATTGATATCGACACCGGCAGAATTCATCAGCACATTAGCCTCGAGGGCCTTACAGTTGTACAAAGTGTCCATCTGTCACTCTCAGCCCGTCTGTCCCTCCGTGTTCCCCGCGGCTGAACGTCAGGGAGGGCCGGGGTGTTGTGGAGGGTCGTATGGAGGCCCCACAGGGACACTAGACCTGCTGTGTGTGGAGCATTAGGCTGTGTTTGGTACAAGTCTGACCCTCTGAGGAGCAGGACGGTTCAGGACGTGAGTGCACATGTCAAACGGTCAAGTGGAGGTCAGAGATGACACGCCTGACTGAGCTTTCACTGGACCTCGCTTTACCTGTGCACCTTAGATTGTTTTTACTCTACTTTCATATATTTTCCTTCCTGGATAAACACAATATCTGTAATTTTAATCTTTTTTTTTTTTTTAACACAAAACACTCTTATCTTAAACTGATTTCAGTTCGTTTTACTTTAACATCACATACTTTTTAAAATCAAGTTTTATATATATCGGTTTAAAAGGGTGAATATTTTTAGTAGACATCAAAGGTCAAATGTATTTATATAGCACATTTACAAACAGATTCACTGCCCCAAAGTGCTGCACACGTTCAAAAACAGAACACAGTTCACAGAAAACGGAAAATATTTTAATTCTGAGAAGTAAAATCACAGTGTGAGTGCAATAAAAATCTCACGGTTGTTAATATTAGTGATGTGATCTTGGACAGTTTTCCGCAAATAACGGTATCTCTCTAATACTGAAAATATAACCATATTTCACTCTGGGCTGAGTGATATAGGGGGAAAAAATCAAAAAAACTTTTCGTCATGTTGATCAACTTCAAATTTCAATTTTATTTTATTTGGTAATTTCAAAAACAACTTGACCTAAACATAAACTATACAAACTTTTAATCTGTGCCATTTAACGCAAATAATTATCACTTTTTTTTTCCCTCCAGTCCAAAGTCTGGTCTCTGCTCAAAACCACATGTTTTAGTATTGGCTGTGGATCCCTTCATTCAAAAACGACACGTGGATAATTGATGATTTCACATGACTGGATCTGGCAGTCGTTCGATTAATTGCCCAGCTCTGTTTTACACCAATATTTTATTAACAGCTGCCTCTCTGTTTCTGTGTCCCAATGTGTCATTTCCAGTTTGTCGACAGTAATGGGCTGCAACCATACATCAACAAGGAGTGGACGATATTGACAAAAATCTCAATATTTTTTGGAAAACTTTACTACAACTCGACTCCAATTTGTGCAGACTTTAAAATCTTTGTTTTGGACAAACATCCAACGTTTGTATTGGCTGAAAATAACTGTACTCTAACATTTACGCTAACATGTACTAACCACTGCAATGTTTTCTTGCAGAGACCAAGACCAAGCGAATGATCTAAGCAGCAGCTGGAGTTGGTCCTCCACAGAAGGTACGTGCCACACGTGTCCAGTCGTGTCGTAGTGAGCCTCTGATGCAGCGAGGATCTCTGTGGCGGGGGCAGTTGCACAGGATCAGTCTGCGCTCGTGTCAGAGCAGGAAACTTTCCCTCTCACTCTGCTTGTTCTGGCAACGACAACAAAGAGCAGCGGCGTGTAGCGGCAGCAGTAGGTGATTGTTAAGCAAATATTAGGATAAACTATCACAAAAGAAGCGATCACTCCTGGTTATGCTGCACAACACTTCAGTTTTAGATAAGCAACCGATTATAGAGCAATAAAGCAACAAAAGTTATCTTTACGTGAACTTTGAGCGAGTTACATTTGGCAAAAGAACTTCCAATTTGTCAAAACTAAATTGCTCTGTTTCCTTGGGGCTTTATTTGATTGATGTAGTAAGACTGCAAGTTAATTTCAATATTTAACTCACAAAGTCTTCTATGTAAACACCAGCATTCATTTTAAACGCAAATCTTGTCGCCAAGCCCTATGATGTCTGTTTTTTGGACTTTTTTAGGCTATGTTTGGACAGTTATAGTAATGATTATTCTCTAGATTTAATAATAGTAATAATTAGTTGTTTATATTGAGAAAGGCCCGTCTGTAAATGACATTTTTGCACAATTTTAAGCTAAAGTGATTGACAGTCACTACAAAAACACTAAATGTACATGTTTTTGTGTCATTTGACGTCATGACAGCTTGGTTTGAATCCTAAAGCCTCCTCTGTGTTTAGTCCAGATAACGACTATTTAATTTAGATGGCGAGTATTTCAATAAATGATTAATTGCAATTCATCTATTTACTTGTTTCAGCTCTAGGCAGTTTCATATTAAAGTACCTAGAATCCAAACCTCTATTGTACTTTCCAAAGGTTATACAACTGAAAATGCCCATTAAATCAAAAGTAAAAGTAAACAGGACTGTCCTGTAATTCCAGCATCATAATTCCCCTTTGAAACCACTTACAAATCACTTTACAAGTTTAAAGTTCTTGGTCTAGAGGAGTTGAAGAGAATGAGGAAGTGTGTGGATATTTTGCACATTTTATTGTCAAGTTTCTGTGTCTGGTTTGGGACTGAACCAGACGCTTGATGGTGACGGGGCGCGTGCCAGGGAGATTTGAGAGGAGCCAGGGCTGAAGTCACATGTGGCAGTGTTGCTTTTGTTTGTGACACTATTCTGAGCTGAGTGGGATTACATCAGAACAAACGACAGACCAGGGCTTATGTCGAGTCAATGGGAGGCGATAATTCAGATTTAAAATAACTGCAGTGGGAAATGTCAGGCACTGTAGAATGAGGATGTCGAGATTATTCAGTCAAGTCTCATTAAGATCATAAGAACTAACAATGATGTGAATTTCAGAAGCAAAAATACGTCACTTCAGTTCTCCAGTAAAGTTGACCTAACTGTTAAGTGCTTTCTATCTTTCACAAAAACATTTAGTTTGATTGTGTCACATACAGGGAAAGAGGAAAGCGATCTGTTTAACAATATGAACGAAAGTAAATTAAAGATTTCACTGTTGTTTGATCAGAGTGCTGATTAGACAAGGGACTTTTTTTTTTTATATTTGGCTTGCTGCTGTGACCAATAACAAGGGCTGCTCGATTATGGCAAAAATTATAATTATGATTATTTGCCGCATAATTGATATCACGATTATTTTGAACAATTACTTCTATATTGTCAAAATTAGACCGAATATTTTTACTAGTAATGTTTTAGAAAAGTGAAGAGTTTTGAGTGGCACTTTTAATTCTGAACCAAACTCAATTTATTGTATTTATCGATTACAACAGTTTTGTAATTGAACAGAGTAATGACTGAAATCACAATTATATACTGTATATGATTAATTTCACGATAACTGCAGATACAGAGATTTAGATTCACAAAGGCTACAGTTTTTAATGTAGTAAAAGACTCTCTGTATCAAAAGTCAATATTCTAGTGCCATCTCAAATGTTACAAGTTTTGAAAAATCTTCTGTGTAAACACCAGCCTTGATTTTAAAACGCAAATCTTGTCGCCGACGCTGTTTTGTTTTTTGTTTTTCTAATAATTAATGGCATGATTGTGTATCAAGCACATGGTCATATTTTTAGCCTAATTGCTCCTCTATGTCAAATTGTACTCATTAGTCGATTCAAAAAGACAATTCTGATGAAATGAAGACAAACTGCACGGGAATTCACTGACAGACTGGAGCCGTGCCGAAAAATATCAGTGCCAAACATACCTCTTTCCATAATAATCTAACAATAAAATGTGATATTATGACGTCTCTACTTGGAAATGGAAGCCTTGTTTTCATCCAAGACTTAGTTTTGAGAACATG
Organism: Rhinogobius similis; assembly: GCA_019453435.1. Taxonomy (NCBI): domain Eukaryota; kingdom Metazoa; phylum Chordata; class Actinopteri; order Gobiiformes; family Gobiidae; genus Rhinogobius; species Rhinogobius similis. Next base: position 19,342,959 of record CM033620.1, read on the forward strand.
CAACAGTTACAACACTGTGTTTGACATCATTTACAATAAAGAGCTTTGAATGTTTATGCCGGTGTAATGTCATTTCAGATCAGGTTCATGTGGTTTCAGAACACCACACAGCAGAAATAACTGACCTTGAACGTTTTAAATAAAGATGACTGACTTTAAGAAATAACCCTTTAAACTATCAGTCTGACGCACACGGAACATTTAACATTTTAGACGAAGCGAATGTGTCTCAGTCTGTGTCTTTACATGACCTTGTGAATGAAATGGAGCAGAAACAGTGCACACACTTCACACGAGGTGCACTCGCCTTCATAACAAACGTGTTATTTAATGATGACCAAAAACACCACATTATTCAACTCCATCACAACAGGGAACGTCTGCATGCAAAGTAGCGCCTGATTACTTTAAACTTCTCTATAATTTACCCTCGTATTGATTAAATTATTTACAAAGAAAGATGTTTTGATATTTGTATAATTGCCACCTGTTATGAAAAATGTTGAAGTGCAAGGAAAACGTCACAATAACCCATGATATTTAAACCACATTATGCCACTGACTCAACTCTAAAGCTGAAACCTCCAGGAAAACCCATTTGTAAATGCATGATATTGGAAAAACAAACAAAAAACAAGCGCTGCAATGAAAAAAGCTGATTGAAACACTTTAGTAGTTAGTTAGTATTGTTTAGAGTTGTAGAAGTTACTGACACGACCCTTCTATAGCTACAATATCTTCGCACCACCAGAAAGTTATGAAAAATGCTCCTAGTCCACACACAATAAATATTGAGCCTAAAGCATAAAGATTATGTTCCAGCTTTCAATTACAAAAGTCCAGTCAGAAGTGATTGCGACAGGCCTAACTGTCACAAATGCAGATGTTGTGTTTATGACCTACGTGTCATAACCTTTACACCTTAGAAAATGAGTCATTTCTTCTTATTAAACTGTTACAGACATCTGTATGACTCTTGTACCTGTAAAATATGTGGTTCTTCTCACTATACATGTCAAACATTAAAATCTCTACTTATTTTGAAGTTTCCCGATAACTATAATCAGGCGATATCATGTCAATCCAGCAGAAATGTGTTAAGTCTTTAAACATATGAGTGAGGGTTAATTATCACACAAATGTAATCTCAAAAGTGCAGAAATATACCTTTAATTGAAAGTTTACAACATAACCTTTTTTCATTTTTATTTTTAATCAGCTTTTTGTTGCATTTTTTACTATAAACGCCAAACTCAATATTCAAATGTTGCGAATAATCCACAGACTAAATCTAAATTTCATTATATTACATTAAATTGTAACAGCTCAGCAGCTCCCCCTTGTGGTCAAACATGAGTCAAACGCCTCTGTGAGAGTGAGACGCCGTTACTGTATTTACTCCCACAGACAGTGAAAGGGCCGCGCGCTGTTATGGAGCACATATTTGAAAAGTGACGAGCCGAGAGCGAGCAGAGACTTTGTAGGAAATGTTCTGTGGTCTGTGGCTGGAGGCTGTGCATAATGTGTGAGGATCATGTGCACACAGAGGACAGAGAGGCTTTGTGTCGCTCCACACTGGAATCACGACAAGAAAGTAACAGCTGAGAAAAGACCAAGAGGAGGAGGAGGAAGCCATATTGTTCGTGTGGACTTTGAAGAGTTAGAGGTCTTTTAATCATGCTGGAGAGCTGTTACTTCAAGCCAACATTATGAAAGGATCGATACAATGATGACAACACAGAAATGTTCAGCTTGATTTTGATGTGATTGAAACTTCTTGATTTAAAAAAAACATCCTCTTTAATGAACATAAGATTCTGAAATGTTGAAATTGCAATTGTTTATTGAATAATTATTGTTTCTTAAATTTTGCCATGTAAGTCATAATACTTAAAAAAATATATATAAAAGAAAAAAAGTGTCACTACTTGGTCACATCAGTATCTAGTCGCAATATTAGATTTATTTTGTTGTTGTTTAGATTTGTTTTGTTGTTGTCAACCCTAGTAATAATTAGCTGAATTAGTCAGATAGATATGTAACAAAGATGAAATAGCTTTCAACAATGATTTTATAAACTTTTATAAACAAAACAGACTTCTAATCAGTGCCATTTAACACAAAAAGTATGAAATATGCTCCAAACCACATTATGATCATTTTTTATTACTACTCTTTATTATTTTCTGGTGAGAACAAATTTGTTACCGGAAAGAGCAAATGATGTGGAAACGTACACATGAAGATATTTAACACAAATAGACGACAACCACTTTTACTTTTTAACAGAGTTTGACTATTATCATTATCACTGACTGTTAGACATGACTAAATCTCAAATCTTGATTAAAAAGTGATTAATTGTGAAAAAGTCAAACACGTTTCATCAAATACTTAATTGAATTTATGTCTTACAAAAATATTTAAATGAATATCTGCACATTCGGATATTTACTTTATGTAATGCTTGACAGGTTGTAGTTTGCAGATCATTTTCAGATTCACATTTTTCACATGAAGGCACTGATGATTTGGCATATTGCATATAAACTGTACATTCCAGTCTGGTTGGACATGGTTACAGATGAAAGCGTGTGTAATGTGTGTGTAATGTGTGTGTAATGTGTGTGACCTGTTTATTCCTCATCAGGTTTGCTGGAATGGGTAACCTGCTAAAAGTCCTAACAAGAGAAATAGAGAACTATCCACACTTTTTCCTGGACTTTGAAAGTAAGTTCAGCCAAGTACAGATCCAAGATGTCCGCCGCTCGTCACTCTTTTCTTCCCTCAGCTCGTTCATGGCGCTCTGAGTCTGGTTTCGCACTTTGCACACTTTTTTTTAACCTGGTTTTATTCCTTCTTTGTGTGATCACTTCTTAACATCCTCAATCTCCTTTTCTTTCTGTCTTTCTCTCACTTCTTTTCCAGAGTCCAAATGGGGAACCTGTTAAAAGTGCTCACTTGCACCGAGCTCGATCAGGGGCCAAACTTTTTCCTTGACTTTGAACGTGAGCACTGCTTTCTTTCTGCTTCTGAATCTACAACGGGCTGCGTTCATGTGATTTCATTACAAAGAACCCAAAATGCAAATTTCAAGCCTGTGTTTATCCAATTTTAGCTCCAAGAGGAGATTATTCGGTTAATTGATCAGTGAGATTATTCAGTAGAATCACAACAAGTAAAATATAATAGTGAAGACTATTTTATTAGCAAAATCCAGTCTTTTAATTAAATTTATTGTGGAAAAAATAAATATAAATAACTTTTTTTTTATCTGGTTGTTTTTGTCATATTAACTTTATTTTTTTTTTTTTTCATTCAGAATGTTTAATTTTGAGAAGCTGGTCACAAACTTGAGGAATAATAATGTGTTAGACAATGGGAATGAAAAGAAAATTAAAGATTGTGTTTTTGGTTTTTTTAATCACTATAATTACGACACTAAAATTTGATTTCGTAATATTTCTTGCTGCAATTTGGATTCTTAATTTTGTTTCATTTTAAATCATTTTAAATGACATCCATGTTGTTAAGCACCATGTCTTTGAATGAATCATGAATTAAAACAAAACACTATTGACTTTGTTCTTTGATTAGTGATGCAAGAGCAGTGATAAAACTATTAAAACTGACAAATTGTAAAGACTTGCAATTAGTTAGATATTATGATCCACTGCAAAAGTCACAATATCCCGTCATGCACTGTCAACTGAACTTGATTTCTAAAAATAAATGGCAAATCTAATCGTAACATCTGCCAGAAAATGAGGGCTGGATACACATTTCTCCAAATCCTCACAGCCGTATTGACGATATTAAATTCGAGAGGCTTTAGAGAGTGAACAAAGTGAGCTGTAGTGGTTTTCACGCAGCTGTTCGGTCTAATAAAGCCTTCAGGACAGAAAGATGTATGATTGTCATTTTAGGCCCGTCACGATAACACGGTTTGTTACAGAAAATGACACGATGAACGATACTATTGTAATTACTTTATGCCACAAATACAATAACTTTGATGCCAGAAAACCCCATTAAACCCTCTTCCAAATTAACCATTGTAAAAAGAAAAAATAGAGTAGAATGAAACCGTTAAGTTGTGAGTCTAACATATTAATTATTTACCTTCTTCAGCTGAAATTTAAATATATTAACAAAAACATGACACAGTTTCCTATTTGTTTAAATAAATGATACACACAATAAATATTGAGCCTCAAAAAATATAGTTCTGGCTGTAGTCGACTAAAGACCTGTCCTATCAACCGATTAATCGACTAAAAGCAGGTGTGGTAAAACTATGAAGTATCTCTGTATCTGAACCAAACTTCAATTGCACTAGAGTTCGTGCTAAAAATAACAATTCATACAGAAAATGACCAAGAAACCGTGTATTTATGTTAGATATAGATTAAACTCATGATTCACTCCAAAACCCTTCACTCCATATCTTCACTTTTTGGCAGTTTTTGTCATATAAATCCTTTTAATTGCAATAAAATAATTAGTCGACAAAAAAAAAGTTGGTCGACTAAAACATCATCGACTAAAAGACGACAGCCCTAAAGTTGAAATAGTAATTATCGTGACAGGCCGACATTAAAGCAGATTAGTTCAGTGAATTGTCTTTGTGGTCCCATTTTTACTCTTAAAATTATATACTGATTTTATTGTCAGTTTTTGAAAATTTGAAAAACATGAATAATTTCCCCCTTGATCTTGTCGTCCATCTTCAGATTCCAGATCATGAACGCAGCCTTTTATTTCTCGTCTGTTCCTCTGTTTGTCGCTGGTCAAGGGTTCATTTCGTTCAACAGTGATTCTTCTTCTGTTGAATGGATTCTGGCCGCTCTGAAGGCTACTTTTATTATCTGTGATTGATTTTTAGTAACTCGATTTGGGCGATGTCAAAATGACAAAAAATGGAGTTGACCCTTGACCTCGGCCTCCTGCATGACCTTTCTGTTTGTAAACTGAGCTGCATGTGCTCTAAAGTTTTTGAAACGTTGAATGTTTCTCTAATGTAGGGCTGCAAGTAACGATCATTTCACCAAGTGATTATTCTTTTCATTTATAAACTATTTGTTTTTAATATCACGTGATAAAGGGATTTTTACTAAATTTGACCCAAATGAAACAGTTTGAGCGTTGTTTTAATCAAACACACGCAATTTACACATTTTCAGCTTCATTTTCATGCAATTGCGGCTCAATTTGATTCATAAATTTGCTTTTATCAGCGCATTTGAACCTATGTATAGAGCAGTTGACAATTATTCGATAATTAGTTGATAATTTCAATACTTGATTAGTTGCGCCTAATCTATCAACTTGTTGCAGCCCTACTCTAAAGATTGTTAAATATCAAATAATAAGCATGTCAAGATTATTCAGTTAATCGGTTATTGTGATTATTCAGGTCACAGTATATTTGTAAGTACTAAAAATATCAACTGTGAAAAATGTAGAAGCAAACTAAAGTAATTTCAGTTCAATCTTTACTCTAAAAAGTACACCTAAATGTAAAGTGTTTTTGTCACATTCATTTTACTTTATTATTCAGAAGGTTATATTTCATACAGCTTGGCAAATACTTGAGAAATCGCGATCTGATGTTTGTTCATGGTGCCAAAAATTGTCTTCTCACAATGAGCCAATCTTAGCACTAAAATTTGCCATTGTGACATCCCTAATATATAATAATGAAAACTTTTTCAATTTCTGCTTACACAGTTGCTCATGTCATTCTGAAATTAGAAACCCGGTGTTGTTGAGCCCCATTTTTTTCCGTCAGTAGAAAAACACAGCCCACCTCCAGAATGGCACTTCAGCTGTTCTCACTACAGTGGGTGCAGCAATTCTCAAAACATCTCTTTAACACCTCAAACCTCCTGTTTTTAGCTCAAGGATGGGGGTTCAGGGAAAAAACAGGACCAAAGTTTTATGCAGAATCACATCAAGGCGACTGGCACCCGAATATTATTATCTAAAGCACTTAAACCTTCTTTAATTTAGTTATTTAATACAATGTAAAGCTCCAGTCTTATTTTTATGATAATACAATGTCTGATGTATTAAACCTTGGGTGTTTTTGTCCCGAGTGTTAATGTGTGTTGCTCTGTTTTTGTCAGATGCCCTGCCGACAGAAGCGGAGCGTGAGGTGTGGGACCAGGTAGACTCTGTGTTGCAGGAGTCTGAGAGCATCCTGTCCGGGCTGCAGTCGTACAAAGGAGCTGGACAGGAGATCAGAGATGTAAGGAATACTGATGTGAAGATGTAACACAACAGGGTATAGTGCTGCTATCAAAATGAGGAGTCCTACATTTCAGACAGGCTCTATTTGGCACCGTGTCTGATGCTGACAACATTTTGAAAGATGCTGTGAGCTATTGTTAATAGGAGCGTTACTGGTGTTTTTAAATCATGAATGGAATGGATAGCTGGTCAAAGCAGGACTAAGTAACTAGAGATAGAGCTGTCCCTGCAGCTTCCTTGTGAAAATGCACTACCAGTGAACAAAGTGTTTCTTTTTCCCGTTTTTCTCTTGTTTTTCTTTCATTTGTTATTGAAATAAGGCAGCAGAAGCGCTTACAAAAACATTTGCCAAGAAATAAAACACCATGTTGCATGTTGGTTTTTCGCCCAGAGACAACAGGGAGAGATTCTTCAAACATCCCAAACAACAAAAAATACATATTTAACCATCAAAAGGGACTCATAATAATATCTAATAAGATACAAATGTTGCCTAGTTCTTCTTTAATATCAAAGATCTAAGCAGTACTTCATCATTCAATACACTGATTGCCAGAGATGCGGCTACAGTTCTGCTCCATTGTTTGTTTATTTATTGTTTATTTAAGGATCCCCATTAGTCTCTACAGCAGCAAAGACTATTCTTCCTGGGGTCCAATTTCACAATTTAAAACACTACAAGACAGTACATATTAAAAATTGGCGTCTGATATACACTTGCAATACAACATTCAAACTGGCAGCGAATTTTACAGTGTAACTTGGAAATTCTCGATCTTTTTGCACGACTTGTGGCAGTTTTATCTTGCGAGATCTTGTGGCACGAGATCTTATTCCATCCCTAGTGTTCCTCTGTCACGCTGCATGTGCATTGACGCTGAATGTAAGTTCAATAAGAATCTAATTTCTTCTTTATGTTGTGTCCAGGCCATTCAAAACCCCAATGACCTCATGCACCAGGAGCGAGCGTGGAACTCTGTGTGTCCGCTCGTCATTAAACTCAAGACCTTCTACTGTTTCTCCGTACGACTAGGTAAGACCGCACACCGATACACGAACAAGGTGCAAACAGGACAAAAGTGTCTGCAATGTTTTGTGATGGTGAAAGTTAGATGTTTTGTGGCAAGGAAAAGAGCTGCTCGTAGGATGGATAGTGCAATGCTACTAAATATGAGGCAAAACTAAGACATTTTACTAAAGAAGACCTACAGTTCATTTAATTTCACTTCTTTATTTATTTATGCAGGAAAAGATAACCATCTAGGCCAGACTGTTTTGCAGCAGGTTCCTGTTCGGTTCACAGTCAATGTTTACAAAAATGTGTAGCCTTCAGCCAGGAAAAGTCTGTGTGCCTCTTAATGTTTTCAAATGTTGGCGCATTACGTCTGGACAGCACAGTGCAATTGTTGACCCTGTTCTGTGAGAGAGACAAGGATATAAAGCATACTGTGAGACAGAGGCGGATTGTTTGGTTTGGTGTTACTTGCAGTGGAACATCTGCCTGGAAGTAGACGACACGGCTTAATGTATGCTTGGATGCAATTAACTCTAGCATTTAAATCTACTAATAGGTTACATTAATATGTCATTCCTGAGCCGGTAGAGATCAGATTACTACGGTAGACTCTGTAGTTAAAGGACCGAAAGGTATGTGTTTTGAGCGTCGGAAACATGTTTGTGTTTGAACTGTAGCTCCGCTCACTCAGTCCTTTCTGTCACTTTGATATTGCGCAGTGACACAGAAACAACTGTCCGGGATAACCTTGTGCAGTCGTTTCCGTAAGTGATGAGCGATACCACAGATTTTATATTCCAATCGATCCAATACCAAGTAATACTGTGGCATATATCGCAATATCGACCCGGTACCTACTGTATACCAATGAGTTTTGTACTAAAATGCATTGAAACTCCTCGACTATGAACAATTTTATGTTGGCTATTGTTCTTTTCTTTCAACCTCTGCCTGAACTAATAAAAAGTAATAATATGTGCAGAAAACCTAAAATATAAACTATTAATCTAAATATTATTTATTTAGAACACCCATAAGTTTTCTTTTCTCTGAATAGTTACTAGCAGACATGCAGTAATATTTCTTTTTTGAGTCTTGAATGAACGTGTACGACGGATAAACCCTCAAAACCAAAACCAGAAAGGCCCACTGCAATCGGTAGACCACCACAAACCCAGTTCTTCACTGCAAACGATCAGGTTTCAACAGAGCTAGATTATTACGTTTACTGCCAGAAGTTGAAGGGGCAAGTGACCACAAACAAAAGACAAGACAAAAACAAAAGAAAATTCAGTCAGTCCGCCTTTACATCTGCACATGTAGACCCCCAGACAAGACGGACTAACTTAACTTAAACTTTAAGTACAACACAAAGGACAGCAGGGAACAATGTGCACTGTAAAACAAAAAGTACAACATATGATGATTTTAATATATATGATTTTAAAATGTACCTGTGTGCCGTAACCATCCCACACACAGTTCACAATTAACAGTACTCTAATCCTCCGTTGATCCTACCATAAAACGCACAATTAAAAACTGTATCATCAAAAAAACAAAACGTTAAAGTTGTGACAACATTTTAACTCACCAAACATTTAATTGAATGGAACCCGGCGTGGGCCCAGCAAACGCCCCCTGGCTCCCCACGGAAACTAACACCTCGACTAGCAAACAGCCCACTTTTTAACCCTTGTTTGGCTGCAGGCTGCAGCAACACCCCGACTTACCACTCGTTACAAGTGTATTTATAGATATATTGACATTTGGTAGCACTAGTTTCCATACAGTTCTTCAGTTTGTGCTTAAATTTTGTCACACTTCTTATTGCACTATGACAGAGAAGTGTCTGGCAGTTATTTTCTCATGATTCATTGTGAACAATGTGCCTGATTGAACAACCCAACAAAATGTTTTGTAAAATGCATAGATTACAGCTTACAGTCCTAGTTTTTTCTTTTGTAGCTGCTTACTATACCTGTGGAATAGTCTCCCTGAGTCTCTAATTCCGTTCTAAGTCTAGACTGAAAACTCACCTCTTCTCCGTGGCATTTAATACAAGCTAGACAGAATATCTTGGTACTTTATTTTTTTAATTGTATTCTGTCCTGTGTGTATTGTTTTTGTGCTTTGTACTGTTTTGTACTTCAATCTCCGTTTATGTGAAGCACCTTGGTCAGCTGAAGTTGTTTTTAATGTGCTATATAAATAAAGTTAACTGAATTGCTTTTACCATACATCACATAGTGTAAAGAGCATCTGTCTTCACCAGAATAAATACAAATCTGGTACAGGCCTTTTAAACTGTCTAAATGAAAGTCTTTTTAACTGGTTTATGATTATTCGCTCCAATTACTGAACATATCCACATGAAACATAAACTTTAACGTGACCCACCCGCTGTTCTTCATTCTGTTTGTTTGTGTGCTGTGCTCAGAGAAGGCGCTGTACAGCCTGCTGACCTGCCTCACCTGTCCGCCCTACACGCCCACACAGCACCTGGAGAAGGAGCAGGCGCTGGCCAAACAGTTCGCAGAAATCCTCCACTTCACGCTCAGATTCGATGAATTAAAGGTAAACTGCACGCACTCTCTGCTTTTCATGTGTTTACACCACCATGAAGAGTCAATGTCTGTAACTGGTTTAGGAAAATGCAAATAGGCAGTACTATTATTACTGCTTGTATAGGATAGAGGTGGGAGATATATTGAAAAATGTATAATATTGTACCTTTTATAATATCAAGTATACTGTAATAAAAATGACATAAAAATAAAAATGCCAGCAAAAAGATACAGATACGTCTAGTGTAATCTCCTAAACAAGAGTATAAAGTCTGTCCTTTTATGGTTATTTATGGTTATGGACTTGAATCTCAACCATTACATTTACACATTTAAGCACATTCTTGATGCACTGTTAAAATATTGTCTGAAAATCATTAAGATGATGCGTAAATGTTCATATTTGTCAATATCACCTTGCCCTATTATAGGCTTAAGTCCTCTTGTGTATCAATTGGCTTTTTATAACGTAGATTGTATAGATATATAAGATTTTTTTTTTCACAATGTACATGTGAATAAATTCCAAACATATTTGCTTTAGCTTAACACACACAGTCCTCAAAGTCATGTTACTCCTGTGTTTTGCTGCCTCCTGCTGGACGTGGATCAATGAAACTTACTTGACCCAAAATGCCTTAAACTACAATACATTCTATAGAAAATATTATATACCATATATATGTTTTCAGATGAGAATTCCTGCCATCCAGAACGACTTTAGTTATTACAGAAGAACCATCAGTCGAAACAGGATAAACAACATGAACGTAAGAGCCACACAACACAGCAGTAATGTATAAAGTTAGTTGATTATTTCATATTTCCACCATATTTTTATTATTATTTATTACGTGATATATTATTATTTTGTTGTTATTATCACCCACTTGATCTCCCTCCCACAACATGTCAGAAACACTTAACAGATCTTCAAATCCCTGCTCAAAACTCACACTCACAAATTAGCATTTCCTTGATTTTTACACCACTGTTCTTCTTTTATTTTGTTTCATGTATTATAAGGTGCCCAAAAAAGCTATGTTTAAGTTTGATGTGTCACTATTAATCTTGTAAACTGTAAAAATGTCAGATTGCATTATAATGTGGTTAATATGGTTTGACAGTTGGACATAGAAAATGAAGTGAACAATGAAATGGCCAATCGGATGTCTCTCTTTTACGCCGAGGCAACGCCGATGCTCAAAACGCTCAGCAACGCCACCACCAACTTCGTCACAGAGGTGAGTGTGCCAATGAAAAGTCTGGAATGTATGAATGGTTGGCACAAAATCTAAGTGTTAAAAGTTTCAGTTTTGTGCCCCCCATTTTTCCTGTGATTGTATTTAAAAGGTCAAAATTAAGTTCCATTTTTTTCCATTATTAAAGAGTTTGGTGTCCTGCCAAAAGGGCCATTTACCGAAAGTAAATACAGACTAGAAAAAGCTGTATGTTAATCATTCCCAAAGACAAAAATCCACTCTCTGTAAATTTAGAAAATTGAAAAGCCTTTACTGCAACATGGCTCTTCATATAAAATACACCCAACATGACCTTCCTCAGGATTGTTTTTTTTATATTCAACAAACATTTTGCTACTCATTTTTACCCAAGTAGACAGAGCTGTTTTCACTCATCAAGAAGCACCCTTTTCTTAAATTGAGCACCTGTTTTTTTTTTTCTTTTCTATATTTTGAACACATATGTACCCACTAATATCCTTTTTATTCTTTGACTGGATTACATACATACATATCACCCCCTTAGAATTATAGAGTGCCATCTGACGTTTTTGTCAAAATTGAGTTATTTGTATTTTCTTGTTCCTGAATACCTTTTGTACAATTTTAAGATTTCAAGATTTTACAGGGTTGAGTGATTTTATTATTTTTTCAAGGCTTTAATGAGCAAAAACCCAATTCCACTGTACGCTATCAATGGTCAAAACTTTAAACCATAATTTCTGAGAACTAACCAGAACCCTGTAAACCTGACAGATAGTATGAATATTACATACTGACTTAAACTTAAATTATTCCTCAAACTCATTCATTTTCAATGTATAAACGTTACTGAGTGAATAAACTTGTTTGTCGTGTAGAACAAGACACTTCCTCTGGAGAACACGACGGACTGTCTCAGCACGATGGCCAGTGTCTGTAAGGTCATGCTCGAAACACCGTGAGTTCACATTTCACACTTTCATTTACAATTCTGTCATTTCTGCTGATTGTTTTTCTAGCTTTTTAATTTCCAAAACATGTTGCTGAAATGAAAATATAATCCCAAAGCAAATGATCATTTCCATGTAGCAGCAGATTAGTTTTGGGTTGTTTACGCGTTTCCTCGTCTTGTCTGCAGTGAATACTCGTCCCGGTTCAGCAGCGAGGACACGCTCTTGTTCTGCATGAGGGTCATGGTGGGCGTCATTATTCTCTATGATCACGTCCATCCCAACGGAGCGTTCAACAAGCTCTCGAAGATTGACGTAAGACTCGCACGCAATGTTTAAAACCGGATCTGCTGTGTTTTGTGTGTTTTAATGGTTTCTCTCTCTCTGTGCAGATGAAAGGCTGTATAAAAGTCCTGAAGGAGCAGCCCATAGACAACGTAGAAGGCCTCCTCAATGCCCTCAAGTACGTTTCATTATCTATAGTTTGAAATCTTCATCTATAGAGAGTGATTTCACCCCCATTTCTCTGATATTTTTCTGCCTTTTGCGTTCAAAACAAACTCGACAGGTTGCATCACATCCTTGTAATGTGATATTAATCGTATCTTCCAAATTGAGCAATGTGTTGATTCTTCCACAGCACATTTTACAGGGTCCCCACGCATCCTGGAAATTCTGAAAAACCTAGAAAATGTTTAGCTTGCTTTCCAAACACGGAAACCGCATGGGAAAAACATATGTTTTGTCCTTGAAAATGTCTCCATTCTTTGCTTTGCTGGATTATTGGATATCAAATTAACTGCTACTGTCAGACCAGCTGATTAAAAATTTTAATCTCTGGAAAGGGGACCTGCTGTGAACAAAATGTTTGGGGTAGGACTCACAACGCATTAGCATTAGCATTAGCTTGGTATCACATGTCCCTTATTTTGGCCAAAAGGCAGCAGCTTAAAGGCAACAAAACCATAAAACACAGCATTTTCAAATCATGCATATGTTCACTGCTTATCAGGTGACAAAAAATAGAAACAGTCAATCCAATTTTGAATGTTGAATTTAACTATTTACAAAACTATAATCAAATAATGTTCAGAAGTTAGAAGACGTATGATCGAGCCTCCCAGGTGAACTGAATGTGCAATTTAAAATCCAGGGGCTCAGAAAAGCAGTCCGAGGCACTCATATATAACATATTTCAAATGCTCAAAACTTGTTGGAGTTTTGTTTGTTTTTTTCATTTGTTTTTTGTTGCAAACCAGTCTTGAAGTGAACTTTTTGTTTCTCCCCAGGTTCACCACGAAGCACCTGAACGACGAGTCCACCCCCAAAAACATCCGGGCCATGCTGCAGTAGTGTCGGCCCCGTCCTGCTTTTTTACTGTCTGAAAAATGGATTTGAAGAGGACCCGCAAGACCTCGTTATGATGTAAATGTTTACATTATTTAAAGATGTTAATATGTGTGGATCAGTCATTCCCTCCAACTTCTTCACTCTCTTTGGACTTTTTGGAAAAACAAACCTGAACGGCCTTTTACTGTTGAACTGTCGAAGCACAAATGATGGACACCAGTCAGCCTTATGCTAACAGTTTGTAAAATGCCCATAAACGTACAGGGCATATTATTAGGTACACCTCTTCTACAAATATAAATATTAAATTACTACAGACTGCTCTCTATTCTCCAAGTTGAGTAATTATTTGAACGACCTGTTTTGGCTTTTAGACCTGGTTTAGTCCTGCTTTAGGCCCTGTTTAGGTCAGTTTCAGTCTGGTTTTAAGTTTTAGTTTTTAGTTTCACTCCTACATTTGTGCAGTTCCCGCTGTGTTATTTACAGGTGTACTCCGTAATATGTCCAACTTGAATCAACCTTGAATTACTTCTGCCTTAGCTCTTGACAGCTTGTTTTATATTCTCATTTGATGCATAAACAATGAAAATATGCTAAAATAAGACATTGGTTGCAGTAAAGGGCTATAATGTTTAAACTTTTATGGTTATGACTTTTTAATCTTCAGCAATCAAACCCCATCCACTGTGAACACAAAGTTTTGAATGAAGAGGTGAATGATGAGTTTATATTTCCCTATACAGTTTTATTTAATCGTACTGTGCTCTGATTGGTTGGTTGTGTTATGTTTTAAGTAGCTTTCTAAACCTGTCCAGTTTTGTATCAAATGTTCTCTAAAAAACAACCAAAAATATTCTAAATAAATTACTTTTTAACAGTGAAGATCTGGAGTTCTCGTACATTATTAAATAATCTAAAGCAAAAGTGATTAACTTTATGGTTCCCATAGTGAAGATTCTCCTGTGCATTTGACCCATCCTTTAAAGGTGCCGTACTTGATTTTTACAGTTTTGAAACGTGAAAAACAGAACTAGTTTAATTTAACTCTTTACATCAGTCACATGCACTGCTCACCAACCCAGTGCAGTCCCAGCATCCTAAATATTCACAGTGATAAATTTATACGCTTTACACCAATCTGAGCCCAGAGCAAGTTTTGCCATCACGGGTAAAGCTAACAAACATTAGCATTCTAACAGCGCACTTCCTGCTTCTCGTAGAATAAAACATGCAGAGAAAGCGCTATGGTATTCTTTTCACTCAAACAGATGCTTTTACAATATATCTGTAAAAATGGTAAATGCATGAATGGTAAATGAAAAAAATGGGCACATGAACTTGTTTTTCACGTTTCAAAAGAGTACAAATCAGGTACAGCACCTTTAATTCCACTGAGACAATCGGTTGTTTTGTCAGGATTTAGGATGTTGGTCTGAAGTACCTAGCTGTACGACTTTTATTATGAATACACATTGCAGTCCAACAAGCTCAACCTGTGTCACTGAGGTAACCTGTGACCCTGGTACTGGGGACACATCTCCAGATCTAGAGCTGGGCTCGTGGTCTGGAGCACAGAGCAGAAGGATCAGCCAATTGTGCATTTTCTCGGGCGATGGGGAGATGAGAAAATGACACAAGAAAATGTAGTGTCGTGGAAATAGGCCGTGTCTCCCCTGTTGCACAATTCAGTGACATTAATAAGCCCGAGTCATTCCAAAAAACCATGAATAAAACAAACGCAAGTATGTTTCAATTGGTGGAAATCTCAAAAGAATGATAACACATGTTTAATATGTTATTTTAAAGTGTATAATAATCAAATTTAACAAAGCTACACACAGTTCCTTCGTAGCTATTTGCCTTTTGTCTATTTGTAACTAGTGACTCGTAGCATCAAGCTCAGTACAGTATTTTATTAAATCTACATTCCCAATAAATTGCAGTGTATATAATCAATTTATAATGATATTCCTTGTTTCAAAATTCTCCAAATTGTGGAGTGTATTTTTGGAAAAGCTGTTATGAATCCTGTGACAATTTAATTTCTAGTTCTCTACAAGCCATTCGTGTGTATATTTACAGTATTTTCACCATTAAATTAATAACTGTATTCATTCTTGTGTTAGATCTTGTGTTATTTACATACATAGAGTAAGTGTCCGTGTTTTATTTTGGTAAGTGTTGCGTATATATGACATTAAGAGGTGTGAAGAGTGTTTTGTCCTGAAGGATGTACACAACAGCAAATGATTTGGATGTTTTGATGTCGATTGATAGTCACAGTTTTGGAGCTCTGATGCACTGGTTTTGTAAAAGGCTTTGTATTGAATGGGACATGTGTGGATTTGAAAATAAAGATCGTTTTGTATTCAAACCACTTTATTTTCATTATTTTCTCCATTATTACAAAAGAATACCAAAAAATTATATTATTCAGGGACAACTATGTATTAACTGTGCTTTTAAGGCTGATGTAGTCTTCATTCATGACAGCACTGCGTATGATTTCTGTTCGGAAGACCCAGCCTGAAAGTCCAGTTTGGACGAAGGTGGCAAATACACTGAACAAAAACAAATGCAAGACGTTTGTTTTTGCTCCCATTTTTCTTCCATTTGCCTGAAGAATGAAAACCAGGATTTATCCGTGAAGAGAAACATCTATGAACTCATAACTCTCAAAACTCTCATAACTCAAAACGTGGCATTGTGCTGTGATATAAACATTTCAAAGTGTTTTTATTGTGGCCAGTCTAATTGTGGCCAGTCTAATCTGTGCAATATTCATGCTGTCTAATCAGCATCTTGACAGGCCACGCCTATGAGGTGGGATGGATTTTATCGGCAAAGAAAAGGTTCTCACTGCCACAGATTTATGAGAAATTATGAAGAAAAACTGGTCTTGTGTAAATAGAACATGTTGTATTTTTGAGGTCAGCACATGAAAAATGGAAGCTAAAACTAAAGTGTTGGGTTTATACTTTTGTTCAGTCTAATAACCATCTCAATTGGTCTGGAATTTCTGCAGTTTCTTGGGCGTCCTGAAGGAGGCATCATACCTCTGGGTTCAAAGTACTCACAGCCCAAGGTTGAATGAAGTCCAGTAATGGTGCACCTGAGACACAAGGGAAATCATCACCAGAGAAATGTTAGGCAGAAACTTAAAATAAATTGAACCTGGTTTGATTAATTTACAATTTTATGGGAGTACTAAAATTTCAGTATTTGAAAGAAATTGATTTTTCATTTTATCTGATGTATTGGGTGTTTTAGTTCATTATCATGAGTGCAACTAAAATAAACAGACATATTTAAGTGGGTAAAAATGAATAAATAAATAAAAGCATACTGCAAAAATAAACTAAACCCATTGAATATTTGTTATATTTAAACAAAAGATCATTAAGTTAAAACAATTTGCAGAGTTTTGTAAACCCTTTATGCTCCTCTGTTTTCTTGGTGTGTGCTGTAATCCCCCCTTTAGGCCTGTGGGGGCAGTACTCACTGGGGATGCTGCGGTGTGATCTCTGGGCAGTTCTGAGTCCCTTCAGGCTCAGTCGAGGCACAGTGGACCTGACGGGACCGGGACGGACCCCTGCGTTAAACTGGGACTCTCTCAGGAGCCTCATCACTGACTCTGTGCTGATCCTGGGCTCTGATTGGCCCAGGGGAGACGGAGGGGGAGGCGGTCTGGAGTTGGACGACAGGAACATCTGCACAAGAGAATGGAGACATTTTGGGCCAATAGACTTTACAAGGCAAGGCATTCATTTGACTACACTAAATCTGGCGCAGTGTGACCAAACCCTTGTGCCATCCTGCAGAACACTGGGACAATTTCCCAGTGAGTCCTGACCCAAGAGGAAACCCTACTGAGGAAACCCTACCGAGGAAACCCTACCCTCTCTTGTGGTAGGAACCGGAGAAACCCAAAACAGACACAGAAAGAACATGCAAACTCCACAAAGAGGTTCCCACGCCACTCGAGAGTCGAACCCAGCACCTTTTTGCTGTGAGGCATTAACCGCTGCGCCTGTGTTCCAACTTTTAAAACTAGTGGTGGAAAGAGTACTGACATTTTGTACTCAAGTAACAGTACATTTACTTCAATAAAAATATATGGAATTACAAGTACCTCTGCTGCCAAAATGTAGTCACTATAGTTACCTTTTTACACAATGTTAGCAGCATTTTAGATCTGTCTTTTCTATAAAACTTCAACGGTTTAATACAGGGGTGTCCAAACGTTTTCCATCGAGGGCCACATTTTGAAATACAGACCAAGTGGAGGGCACAAATCAATCATGAAACGTTCAAAAAAGTTGGATTTATCTGATGTTTTAAGTGCCACCACATGTAAATTCAGTCTCAGTGACTTTGCTGTGAAAAGTACTTCTCAGGACAATGTGGGCTAATTCATCAGGAAGCCCGGGCCATAGTTTGGACATGCCTGGTTTAATACATTGAATGAAGTTGTTTTTTTTAAACCACAATCCACTTATTCTCTGATATCAAGTTCAAGTTTATTTATATAGCATCTTTCACAGAGTCACACAGTGATTCACAACAAAAGACCTGATCAAAGGTTATCAGAGCAGGCGATGTTGAGTGTTTGTCGGTGCAGAAAGAAGCGGTTATAGCAGCGAGACAACCGTGAAGAGGGACAACTTGTGCTGTGCTTAAACGACTTTTAAATGTATCTAACACGCTTACGTTCAAATGTTGTACTCAGTTACAAAGTACTGGTTTAAAAATGTACTCAAAAGTTCATATCCAAAAATGTACTCAATTAAAGTAACATGAGTGTTTGTAATCAACATCAACATTCCACCCCTGATTAAAACACTTGCATAAACTTGACACCCAGAAATAAACCTGGACCAGACCCAAACTACAAACTACCAAACAAGGACAAGCATGAACAACTCTGATTATCAACTCATGGGCTTGTTTTGTATTATCGAATGTAAGAAACGTATAGTGCGCCTTATTGAAGAAGACAAATCCAGTGCAACCTCTTTCTCATCCACGTCCAGGAGGATCTCTGTGCATTCTCCTGCTGTTTACCCTCCACATGTGTAAAGTGGTAATTACAGGAGGCTGATTGCGATGATGGTTCGGAGCAGGAGGAGGCAGAGTTCACGCAGAGGACACAGCGGTATTAACTATTCTGAGAGATGTTCGCCTGGCTTTGATCACAGCCCATTAGGATGCTTTTGGAGAGCGACGCTTTGATTAAGATTTTACTGGTAATATTACGTGATTAAATATTCACTTTGTTAGGGTGAAGTGTGGACTGAAGGATTTGAGCTTAATGCTGAGCTGTCACTGTACAATTTTAAACGTTTTTCTTTTATCCGAAAAATGCTCCTAAACATTCTGACTTGACTAGCGCTGAGTGGAAAAGAAAAGGCAGAACAAGTAAAAGTATTTCATGCAGATTATGAGACCAGTTTTACGTATTAAATGTCGTAATTTTGGTAAAGAACTGAGCTTAATTTTGCGCTTAACAAAGGTCTATTTGAATAAAATGTCTTTAATTTTATGTGTGTATCTTTGTTTGCTTGTTGCTTCAGGCAGAATATCACCATCAACGTGCTAAGAATGACCCCTCAAACAAAATGAAAAGTACTTTCTACTTTTCAGACCAGTTAAAAAAAATGTCATGGAGTAAAAAGTACAGACACTTGGTCTCAAATGTAGTGAAGTAAAAGTTAAAAGTATCCACAGAAAAAACGACTTCAGTACAGATACTTGAAAATTTTACTTAAGTACAGTACTTTTACTTTTGTACTTTGTTACTTTCCACCACTGGAAAAAATCAAATGTACGGTAAAATGTCAACTGAATGTCAACTCAGGTAGCTTGTTTACTAATGACAGTTGGAGATAAAGGACACTTCAACTGCTGCACAACAATGAATTTCCTCAACACTTGGACTCAGAAACATGTTATTTAAGGAGACAAAGGCAATAAGTTCATCTGTGTGTGATCCCAAAGTCTGTGAGTGAGTGTTCCTGCTGTTCATCTGGTTTTCTACTGTTTACGTGATTTTGTTTTTTTTAGAAGTCAGGTACAAACAAAATATTCAGCATAAACTTTAGCAGTTTTTTCATATTTTAGTTGTGTTTTGTCATTGACTCTCATGTGTTTTTTGCCACTCACTGCTAAAATTCAGAATGCTGTGATGTCACCTGCCTCTATTGTCAAAAAATACAAAAACAGATAAATTAAGTCTGCTTTTTTATATTTGCTAAGTAATTAGTTAAACGTATCATACCAAGCCTCATATCTCACACTCTAAAATAGTATAGCATCGTTCAAACAAAGCATTTTAATACATGGTTTACCAGAGATTTGGCTTTCCGCAGCTTGTAATGGGCGTCGGTCAGAGTTTTGTTTCCGGGCTGACTGGAGTTGACTAGAGCAGTGGTGGAGCTGTTGAACCTGGACGCTGGTGTTTGGGTTTTCCTGCAGAGAAACAGTTGTAAAATAAACCAGTGGAACAACTCCGCTGTTTAGGAAAAATGTAACGTAAAGGGCTATTCAGCTTTATTTTACAATGGGCCAGATTTTGCGGATGGTTTTGTCCTCGGGGCCAGAAAAGTGTTCAACGTTTTTGAAATATGAAAACATGGACTGAAATGCTTTAACAACATCTGCAGAACTGAACCAGGTCTAAACCAGAACTAAAGAAGGTCTAAACCATGTCTGAACCAGAAATAAACAGGCTCTAAAACCAGGTCTAAACCAGGACTAAACCATGTCTAAACCAGAACTAAACCAGAACTAAACCAGCACTAAACCAGCGCTAAACTATGTCTGAACCAGAATTAAACAGGCTCTAAAACCAGGGCTAAACCAGGACTAAACCAGGACTAAACCCGGTCTGAACCATGCCCAAACCATGTCTAAACCTGGACTAAACCGGGACTAAACCTGGATTAAATCAGTACTAAACCAGGACTAAATCAGGGCTAAACCTGGACTAAACCATTACTAAACCAGGACTAAACAAGCTCTAAAACCAGGCAAAACCAGGTCTTAACCAGGTCCAAACCAGGACTAAACTGGGACTAAACCAGCTCTAAACCAGAACTAAACCAATAACAAGAGATAAAATAGTTTATTTATTTTTAGAAGCTGTTGAGGGCTGGAACCTTGGAGGGCCAGACTTGGCCCCCAGGCTTTAAGTTGAATATTCCTGGTATAGTAGTTTCAAATTTTAAACAATTTCCAGCCACTCCAGGACAAATGAGGGATTAAATCAACTTTAAACAATGATTATGTGTTTTTCCAAAGTTTAAGGCAGGAAAAAATGTCGGTCATGTTAGATTTAGGTTAAGATGTAAAGGAAAATTAGGCTGTTGCAGTTAAAAGGGTGGATATCTGTTTGCAATGTTTTGTATGTTATTAAATGTAAATGTATAATGTTATGTGTTTTAAACGATCAGTGTTGAGTACAAGTTGAAAAAGGTGGCAGATAACATACGATTACTTTTCTCTCTGCTCCTTTTCATTCATCATTGCATGACTCTATGTCACTGATGATGTCTTTTTATATGTTATGAATTAAATACATGTAAAACAAATAAAACATATTGGTCAAAAACAATTTCAGAGGATAGTTTTAAGAGGACAATAAAATCTTCCTTCTTCTTCACTCACGCTGTCCAGGCTTCATCCACAGAGTGCGGGTTGTCTAAATAGTTAAATCGTACTATGTCCCTGGGTTTCCGGTCTGAGTCTCTCCACGGAGGCAGAGACAGAGACGACCGGCTGGTTTGCTTTTGTTTTTTGGTGGAGCTCGACTCTGGACGAGGTTCAGTGAGGAGTGCGTCCTCTAAACGCAGTTCATCATGAGCTCCGACGGCTGTGGACGCCTCTGTGCTCTGCTGCTGCTGCTGCCAGAAAGTCTGAAGGAGAAGAATGACAAGACCCTGACTCGATTTGTTTAACTTACTGAATAAAACATTTAAGAGTACTTTTATATCACCATTTACAGAAATATTATTTGTAATGTTGAAATCTCTCTTGAAATCATATTTCTTTAATTTATATATTTAGCACTTGTAATAGTTCATTGTCTTTATTGCTATTTGGTTGTTTTTAAATGTGTATATTCATTTATTATCTTCATTGTAATTGTACATTGGTTTTAACTGAAAAGTACTTTGTAATGATAAAATGCATACAAATAAATGTATTATTGTTATTTCAGCCTGTTTTTAGCTACTCATTAAAATAGATTTACATGTAAATATTTCTTTGTAACTTTTCTGGTGGTGGATCCAGCACTTGTTTGTCTTCATGGAGATGTAATTGCTTTGCCTGACATGAAACCTCCCAAATCTCCATGGAGACAAGCAGGTGGTCAGATCTGTGAAGGTCAGATCTGTGAAGAGGCGACTCCGCTCACAGTAAGAATGCATGTTTAGTTTAGTTTTTTAATTAAATAAAATCAGGATAATGTGTTTAACGTTATACTGTGGGACTTTCTAGGCAAACGTTATGTAGATGTAGACAAGTAGCACCCCAATGAATCGTGTTTTTTAAATTTAAATATTTCCCACTGAGATTCAGGATCTATTTGTAGAGATGTCCTGGCCCAAGATAGAGCCTAAATGCACATGTTTATAGGAGATCTAAATAATACTGGGGTTTCCCTGCAGAGAAACAGTAGAACAGCAACAAAGACTATAGGCCCTTCTGTTTAGGAAAAGCATGAACTACAACAGTCCTCAGTAGGATAACTACTCTTCCCAGCTCTGGCAAAAGATAGTTTAAACTTAGAATGACAGACCTTTACTTTTGACATATTTCAGCTTCTTACAGCTCACAAACCTGTACGGCTTCGCTCTGGAGCCTCTGCACTGTGGAGATGTAGTGTCTCTTCCACACACACACTTCAAACTGAGTCGGGCTGAAGTCCAGAAACCAGCCTCTCCTCAGACACTTCACCATCCACAGCTGGTCCAGGTCCACGATGTTCTTCCACCTCCAGCTCACCTGCACAAACAGCGTACAGTTCAAATAAGACACTCAGTTACAACTAGAATAAAGTTTTACCCACTACAAACTGACCAACGTGTTTATCTTTTAGCAGTAATGTAATCAGACAAACATAAATAATAAATCATTTGTTTTTATTATTTAATGTGCGCACTGGTCGTAATAATTAACAAAGTAAAAGGTAAAAAGAGCAACATGATAAAACTCTGTGATAGTCAGATTTTGTGTGTACCTGTGCACAGCGGCAGAGACTGCGAGGGTCCAGGAAAGAGAAGATGTAGAGGCTGAGGGCGCGGGGCAGCATGCAGGTGAAGTCTGTGGCCTGCAGGGGGAGCCGTCTGCTCACACTGAGGCTGAGGAGCATCAGCTGGTCCAAAGAACAGCTCTGGATCAGGTCCTGGAGGATGGTCTTCTTCTGGCTGTCCGTCCACATGGAGAACTGAGAACAGGGACAACTTAGAGAGCACATACTGTGGTTTTAAAGGTACTTAGTATTGAAATATACAACATAATTAGATGATAATTTTATATTTTATTCACTGTTAACAGCAACATTGATCTAACACGGCTTAATAATAGAAATGGCATCACTGACTTCCTGTTAAAACTGTAGAAGTGATGCAGCTTCTAGCACTTCACTGAAGCATTCATTAATTATCATTTATTATTTACTTTTATGTTTAAATTTTTGAGTCTTCATTTTTCAATTAATTGCAAATAAGTGAGTGATGTTGGCAAAGATAGACGGTAAGTGAAAACAGGCATTTTCTGAGCACTCGAGCCTCAGTTGCAGGACAGTACAGGATTAGTCAAACATGCAAGAATCAAACTAAATGTGGGTAAACTAATGATGAAGTAACACCGTTAAAAAAAGGTTAAAAGTTAATTTTGCACAATTCTTCCCCTTTAAACTTCTGTGTAACTACTGTGTGACAAAAGGGCCATTTTAGCACACTCACCCACTTGGACAAAAGAACTCGCCTTTCCTCAAAAAGCTGGAAATGAAGAAGAAACAGAAGAAGTTTAGATCCAAATTCTTCTCACATACTTTAAAGGCAAAATCTAAATTAAACCTAACATGCTCTTTATTGTCCTCGTAGACAAACTAGTCAGCTGTATTTGACTGAGATAATGTTCCTCATCAGGAGAATGGAGCAAACTGAGCAGCCAAGGACCATTCTCCAGATCTGAGGACCACTTACCAGAGGATTTAGTCTTTTGTTTTGCATGTTATTCAGATTTTAGAATAGGGTATGAGTACATTTTGCACAAATATATCACTCACTACAATTTCTAACTTGGACTCGAGTCGGACTATATTGCAAAAGAAAGACTGACTTGATGAAATGGACTAAGACCTGAGGCTCGACTTCTAGTTAAGTTCGGACTTGACTAGGATCTTAATATGTACTTTCAGTGTTTAATTTTACAGGCAAAATCTGGACTATGCCTCTCTAATTTGACCTGGACTATTTTTAAGAAGGACAATTTACAAAAATCATATAACTTCCAGAAATACAAGCTGCATTCTGTAATTTTGTATAAAGACGTGAAAGGACATGAAACTCAAAGCACAGGGCTTGGACTTGATTTGGGCTTGTACTTGACTTGACTTGAGAATTACTTGAGACTTGCAAACTTGGCTCCACCTTTGCTATAAACTCATAATAAACTGTAGAAAACACTTTGAAACTCCAGCTCTGATGAAAACATCTTGTTGGCTCTAGGCCAGAATGTTCCCTCACAACTTCTTCAAACATAAAGCAACATCTGATAAGGCTTTGAAATGTCCAACTTCTCTCCACATTAAACGTTTCCCTACAGCTCTGTGCCCTCATCTCTGATGGTCAGCTGGATTACTGTCCTCTTGTGATTGGTTGGTACCTGGCTGTTGGACGGTGCATGGTTCAGAGGAGTCCAGGCACTTCTCTTGGTCTGCAGTTTGGCCCTGTTTACCGACGTCTTTGGAGCTTGTGGCATCTTTCTGCTCGACCTATGGATCAAAACATATTTACTTAACTTAAATATGCATAAACATTTCTGCAGTCTGACGTTCATTAAAGAGAATAAACACATCATATTTTCTTTTAAGACTGAGCTGAAGGCCTGGAGGAACCTACATCTTATATACTGATATTATGTAACCACACTTTCATCATTCTTCTATCTGAGGATTTAAAGATGATAACTTTGGCAAAGTAAAAGTAAACTGGGACAAAGCAATGTTCTTGTGTAAAAATGGTCAATTCAATAAGACGCTTTCTTTTGAATTAGAAAATACTCTTATAATACTAATACTGATCTTAGTTTCAACTGGTGTTTTAGTAAGAGTTTATCCCAAGACAAGTAAAATACAGAATAAAAATGACCAATATTAGGAAGAGCACATCTATTCAAGCTAAAACTTGTACTACTTTTGGTGCTAGCCTTAATTTTATTCTTTTTTTGTAATCATCCGACTGTTCTCTTTTTTGCCAAAAGTTAACCAAACAAGTCATGCCCTTCCTGGCCACATTATTGTGACTCGAATGGCCAATGAGCCAAATATCCCTCACCCATGGGACACATGTGGCTTGGATCAAACATTTCACTTTCAGTTTTGCATCTGGTTGTGCGATAAGTATATTTGCTCTGCGTAAAAAGTACTAGTACTTACTTATCAGGCCTAAAATGTCAGTTTTTAGCAGAAAATTGTGACATACTTTCAGTTTGCCGTCAAAAATATGAACCAGAATGTTATGATATCACATGAAACTTAACAGAGACATGTTTTTACTATTGGACAAACATGCAGAAGATATATTGTGCTTTTTTCATTAAGTATCAAACCATAACAAATCCACATCTTTATTCTACACGTTGTTGTTCATTGTAAACTACAATATTGATCTAAATAGACTTCCTTTTCAAAACTGCAGAACTTTGGTCTTTCACAGCAAGCAGTTTTTAGGGTTGGAAATGCATTACATTCATGAACCCTATATGTGCAGCCATGAGTCTGACTTTCTTTTATCCCAGAATTTTTACTTTTATACAGAAAAGTAGGAGGAGATAGGAGGTAGGGGAAAACAGAAGTACTCAAGCCTCAAATGCAGGATAATGCAGCATTATTCAAGCATGAATCAGTCGAAATACACGTGTAAGTCTTGTCTTGCTTAAAATGACCTGAATTTCTATTTTTAATCTGGATTTGAGTAATTTTAACTAGATTTGATTTAATTGCTTTTGTGATGCAGAATATTTAACTGTTTTCAAGGTATTTCTGACTGATCATCAACGATTTAGCTTAAAATATGATCATTAATTTACAAATGGCGTAAGAACAATTATCTTAAGGTTAGCCATTGGCAGATTACTTTGGCTTGAAGTAAGAAGTAATGTGTTGAAACAAGGCAGACATGGTTGGAAACTAATAAAATAATCTAATAAATAGTTTTAACTAATCTTAACTAGTTAAAATTAAGATAAATATCCTCAAATCAAGACGTTTCAGTTCATCTAGAGATTACTTTTTTGCCGTGTACAACTTTGAGTGAGCTAATTACGAGGGAACACATTACACGAGGTCATAATAGTCGATTTTTATGTGCACTTTAACAGAGAGGCCACCACAAAACTCCGCAGACACATTCCTAGGCTGTTGTGGGACGGAGCTGTATCTGGGACAGTCCAACACACGTCACAGCTATTCAACTCACCATTAGTCGTCCAGAGCAGACAGAATAAATCCACTATGTCCTCGCGCATTCCCCGAAGGTTTTGTGTCTCTTAAGTCCTTTCCATTATCTCCCAATGCACTGTGTGTGTCCAAGTGTAGAGTTTACCTGTGGCCATGGAAACGGGAGGGGGGTGCGGCCCTGACGGCTGCTGTCAAACGCAGAAGGAGGGACCGAGAAGGAGAGAGCGGAGAGAGGAAGAAAAGGAGGAGAGTAGAGCAGGGAGAGAAAGAGAGGTGAGGAAAATACAGGAAAGAGGATCAGAAAGTGAGAGGAGGAGAGTGAAAGAGAGAGGGGGGTGAGGAAAATATTGGAAAGAGAGAGGGAGAGAGAGAAAAACGATTAGAATGGTGGACATGGGAGAGAAAGAGAGTTTAGATGTAGAGAAAAACATGAGAGAGAACAGAGAAGGGGAGAGATGGAGAGAGGTGAATATAGGAAAGTGGGAGGAAAGGAGAAAGGAGAGAGGAAAAAGGAAGGAGATGAGAGAGAGAGAGAGAGAGAGAGAGAGAGATTGAAAGAGAAACATAAATAGTAAAGCGGAATAAGAAAGGGAAGGAGAAATATAGTAAAGAGAAGCGAGGGAGGGAATGAGAGAAATAAGATTAGAATGGGGAGGAGAGAAAGAGAGCTTTGAAGGAGATAAATATAGGAAAAAGGGAGGGAAGGAGACAGGTAGAGAAGGGGAGAGATAAAGAGTGGGAGAGAGGAAAATAAGAAGAAAGGTGAGAGGACAGGAGGGAGACAAGAGAGAGGTAAATAGTGAAAAAGAGTGGTATAAAGTAGGGAAAGATAGGAACTAGAAAGGGAAACAGAGAGAAAGAGAGAGGGTATGAGAGAGTGAGGGAGGGAGACAAAAAGATTGGAACGAGGAAGAGAAGAAAGATAGTTGTGAAGTAGAAAATATAGCAAAAAGGGAGTGAATGAGAAAGGGGAAAGGGAGAGAGAGCAGAGAAGGAGAGGGATAAAGAAGAGAGGAAAATACGGGAAAGAAGGCGGAAAGAGAGAGAGTAAAAAGTAGAGATAGATATGAACGAGAAAGGAATAGAGAGAAGTGAGGAGAAGAAGAAAATATAGGAAAGAGGGTCAGAAAGTGAGAGGAGAATGAAAAAAAGAGAGCGGGAGAGAGGTGAGGAGGAGAGGAAAATATAGGCAAGAGAGGGGGTATGAGAGAAAGAGGAGAGAAACAGGACTGTGAAGTACATAAATATAGGAAAATGGGGGGTGAAATGGAGGGCAAAAATGTAGAGAAAGATAGGAATGAGAAAGAGAACGAGAGAGGTGAGGAGGAGAGGAAATTATAGAATAGAGGGAGGGAAGAAAGAAGAGAAATGAGAGAGGGAGAGTAAAAGACAGAGGGATAGAAGTAAGAAGAAGAAAGTTTGAAATGAGGGACGGAAGGAAAGAGAGAAGTTTAGTTTAGTCTGTTCTTTATTTGCCAAATACATACATGACACAGCAATGTTTTCCTAAGTTTGTGCAAATATTTAAAATGATTCTGTGAGAGGTGAGGAGGAGAGGGAAACATAAAGAGGGTCAAAAGGAGAGAGTGAGAGAGAAAGATAGAAAAGATCCAGGGAGAAGAGAAGAGTTGGGAGGGGGTCGGAAGAAAGGGACAAAAAGAGAGGAGGGAGAGGGAAAGGGGAGACAAGTGCAGGACTAATGATGACAAATGTAGTGCATGAGGTCTGACTCTGCAAAATGCCACAGCAGGACTCTGGCTCTCGTCTAAAATGAAATGATAAGTAGATTCAAGACTATTTACATCTCGTTTATTGCACTTTGGACAACGTTTAAAAGTATATTTGTAAAAACTGAAACGCTTTTGCAACACATAATAGAACAAAACCCTTGGAGAAGAATAAAAGTGTAAGTAATTCCTAATTCTAGTTTAGTTGCGCAATCACAACAGTGGAGACAATGCACTCGGGTCAAAATCCTAACTTTACTTTGTCCTCCGCAATGTGCAATAATGTTACACACATTTAATAGACTTTATTCATGCATCTTCAGTATGATGCCATTTTTAATACACTTGTTTATACCAATTCTTTAGTCAAACTTTGTGACATAAAAAACTTAAGTTGAAGCAATAGGTCTAGAATAGTAAATGCCTTTCTGCCTGGTTAAATAAATGCACTGGACTGGCAGGTTTTTCTGCCCATAATCCGTCTGTTGTTTGGCTGCATAAGCGCTTTTTTCGGCCTATTTCGCAGGCAGCCGGCTGAAAGTCTCCCCCAGCAGGCGCAGGAGTCTCTCATTCAAACGCGCTGAGAGCTGCTCTCGTCCTCGGATGGGCGGTCGCGCTCAACGCACTGAAAACCTGCTGTGAAGCGCGAGGGAGGGACGTCAAGGTACACGCACGCACTACCGGAAGTAAAGACAAAGTGGTTTCAGATCAAATGCATTAAACAAATCAGAGCTCTGCGTGCCTTATTTATTTACTTACATTTATGCTAAAACATGAATTCTATAGAGGCTACAGTGACTCTTTTCACACCAAGAAAAGATCTGGCTTTCCAAGTACCACCAGATCTAAACCAGGTCTGAAACAGGACTATTCAATCTCTAGGTCTAAATTAGGGCTAAACTGAGTCTAAACTACACCAGTGGTTACTCTAACCAAGAACTAAAGGAGAACAAAAATGTGTGTAAAATTGACTCTAAATGTGCCAACACCAGACCAAGAGCATACTCTTGGTCCAAAACATGACTTTATTGCTTGCAACCGCTTTCAATATTTTTTTATGCAGATCCAGCAACCTTTTTTTTTTCAGTGCCACCAGAAGGAGTTTACATAGCACTATCTTCCACAGTTTGAGAAACACTGGGCTGGTCCATGATATAGACCAAATCAATAGCAAGTAGAAGTAGTAATGGGCAATGTGTCTTTTTGCAACATTTTACGTTGATTTTTAACACTGCACAATACAACCAGCCAACAGATATCTACAGTGACTAAGTGGAGTTATGCATTGTGTTTCTTTAATTGGATTTCTTATGAAGATGACGTGTAAAAGATTTAATAATGCCATGCAAATTATATTATTTTGATCAATTTATGGTCCAGTTCTGACCAATACATTATAAAATGAGCTTGTGGTTTGTGTTTGAATGTTCTTTCTATTTAAGTTTTTTTTTTTTTTTTTTTACCAATAGCCTTTATTGGACAGTACAATGTTGCATGGAATGGGGATGAGAGCAGGAGGGACAATCTGCAAATTGTCAAAGCATTTTAGAACCCTGCTTGTATCACATGGAGTCTTCATTTTACAGAGATGTGGGCGGGGATAGGGGGAGAAAACCAGAATTTTCTGAGCACTTTAGCCTCAAATACAGAATTACTCAAATATGCATGTCTCAATAAAAATACAACTTTAAGTAAACTAATGATGCAGGAACAATTTTGCATAATATATAGACTATGTTCCCTGTCAGGGGTGTCGGACTTGGGGGGTAAAGAGTACTGGTTTCCCCGGGGCCCAGGGCAGGGAAGGGCTCTCAAAAGCACTTTTGTAATAAAATGCATTGTAATTGAGCAAAGTCGAGAGACTAAATACAATTGTGCATGACATCACCCCTCATTGTTCACATGTAAGTTTTCAACAAATAAAGATAGTGATTATAATTTGCCGTTGCATTGTTTTATTGTAATAATATGATTTAAGATGTTTGTGAAATTGGTCTGGTAATCACAAAAACAAACAGTACTGTATCATTATAAAATCCAGTAGCTACACAGGATATAAAGAAATTAAGTAAATGTTGAAACCAAACAAGCTGTAATAATAAATGGATAAATCAATCAATAAATAAATAAAACAACAATAATAATCAAATTTGTGTGGATAAATAAATCATATAGAAAATTATGTTTTAGGGATCCACCAAGACGGTACTTGGAGCCTAGAATTTGGTGCTACGCCCCTGTTCCCTGTCATAACACATTTGCAATCGGACCCAGCGCACTGTTTATCGACACGGTTTGAAAGAGTTTTCCGGAAGCCCTGTCGTCAGTGCCGCTCGCTTGTTTCAGCCCCGGAGCCGGGCGGAGATGGAGGAGGGGTCCGTCCGGAGGAGAGCAGCCGATCCGCGGGAGGAGGGCGAGGGACGTGCACTCATTGTTATCAACTCCAGCAGCGGCGGAGACCTCGCTGCTACACGTGAAACCACCTCGAAAAACCTCCAGGTAAGACCGTGTTTACTCCGCCGCCTTCCCCCCTCCGTGTGCGCGACCAGGTGGATCTTTCCCCCGGTGAGATCCTCCATCGCTGCACCGACTCGACGCGCTCCTCACGCCGGGAACAGCGCTCCCTCCCCGGCTACGCTTGCCACGCATCAGTCAGGATGAAGTGACCGTCATCTTTTGTTTCTGACGCCCTGCTTGATGCCTGTATCATTAATTGCGCATTGCTTCGTCACGAAAAGCTTGCACAAGTGAGAAATTGCGAAAAATAGTCGTAGTAAGCGCGTCGTAAAGGTAAAAAAGGGGAATTTAATTGAATTGGCTGCACCTCGGAAGTAAAAGGAGGAGCCCTCGATCATTTGTATGGGAGGAACAGGTACGCTAAGGTGAAAATAGCAGTAAACACTAAAACACGAGTGGTTTTGGTCGTGTATTATTATGACATAGATGCAGATGCGTGCAGAAAAGCAGTGTGTTAATTGAAAATGGAAATGCAAGGCTACGTTTTGCTTGTCATTGAAGGACATCCGCTGGTCTTTGGGTGTAGCCTCCTGCTGCTGCTGCTGTGATGGAAAATGAGCTGAATGAACGTGCTGTTATTATTGTTAAAGTGTCTGCTATCTTAAACTACATAGCATGCAAAGAAATTATTGTTGAACATTGCAAAATAATAAGTGCACGCAGTATTATCACAGCTTAATATTAATACATAGCTTTTCAAACTATCAAAATGCTACATCCTAACTAATTGGAGTAAACAAGTTTTTGGAAATAAAGGACAATGCAGTGGTTGATCAGACAAACAATTTTAGTTTTATATTATATGGTTAAAGAGTTGTTGTTGTTGTTTTTTTTTTTCTCATTGATTGGTTTATTTTTGTTATACATAAAAACATATATTCTATGTACTTTACTGTCATTTAGTTTAATTCAGTTTGTGACATGTTTTAAGGCTGTTCGCTCAAGTCTTTTATCAATTTTGAAAATATATAAATGTAATAGGGTTTTCAAAAGTATTGAATAAAGCTGTACATTATATTAATCAAAATTGAATCGAAACTGACGCAGTTATCAAATCACAAAGGCTGCAATTTTTGAAGTACCACAATTTGCTCCACAAAATACTGGTCAGAAAAATAATTTGATATTTTTCCCAAATCGTGCTGCCCTACTATTGGAAATGAGATACTAATCAAGACTAAAATGAGAACCGGAAACTAGGTTCTCATATGAATACGTTGAAAAAAATGCAAACAGGACAAAATTTGACCTTTCCTGAACAGTTTAAAAATGCACTTGAGCTTTATCAGAACTACTAGTATTTAAGACCACATTGTAACATAAAGAAAGTACTATTATTTTGGGTACTAAACACTAAAAGGTAATTGTATTCGTCCGAGTTTGATTTATTTTTTACTGAAATAATCTATCAAATTCCACCAAAACGCATAAATACTACATCCTGTTGAATAAGACTGAGTAATGTCTGTCGTGTTCTTCCCACAGTGCTCTTGACCATTGTCTCTGTCAGACGCTCATCGTCGATCAGAGCCGTGTGTCGGTGCAGGGTGGAGCATCTGCAGCATCTCTCGGGTGATGGAGTTTTTCTGACAAAGCCATGGATGCTGCCGGTTTGAACCATGGCCACACAAAACCCCACGGTCCAACGCAGACTGCTTCTGTGTGAACTGAAGAAACTACCGGACGCGTCTTAATATTTCCTCCCAGCGACAAACCAGGGATCTTTAGCAGTCATTATGGGTCTCCTCTGGGTGCTGTCCGTGTCCATGCTGGCAGCCTGTGTGGCCATTCCCATGGACGCGGCCGCAGGAAGCCACAGCCTCTTCACCTGTGAACCAATCACGCTCCGGATGTGCCAGGGTCTGCCTTACAACGCCACCTTCATGCCCAACATCCTCAACCACTACGACCAGCAAACGGCAGCGCTCGCCATGGAGGTACAGTGCACTCCACACAGCGCCTAAATGAAACTATTCTCACATCAAGCACAGTATATTTGGGTTGGATTTAAAATGGGTAAACCCTTCAGCAGTGCCTCACGTTTTACTTTCTTTTGTGCCATAGGAATGTTACGATATTACATTTTAGAGTGTTGACTATTATGAGAAGAAACATCACAAATTCACGATTTTTCACGCTTTCATGCCTCCATAAAAACAACCATGAAATTCTTAGCTCACTTTTATTCACATTTTCACAGTTTTTAGAAATCAAAGTTTCTAAATGGAAAAAAAAAAAGCAATGTTAATTCAACAATCAGCCAAATAAAACAGCACTTTACATTTATGTGTAGTTTGAATAAAAAATACTTTGTTTTGCTTCCAAAATGTTAACTATTATTCATTTTTAGTTCCTACATTATACTATACTGTGACCTCAATGATCACGATTATCCATTAAGCAAATAATGTTGACATTCCTATGCCATACAGTTAATTTCTTTAATTCACTGTTTTGGCTTCAAATGGATTCATATTTCAAACAATAGTCATTTTTTTGTTATTACAACATTACACATTATCTTAATAAGAGCTTTTCCTTTTAACAATAAAAGATCTATTGAAGGAAATCCATCTCTTCAATGTTTCCATTGATGAACAGCGCCAATGGACACATTAGCCCAGTATGTCTTGCTAATGTAACATTTATGTCCATTATTAGTGATTAAATGGCATACTTACCCTTTGAAAGCATCTCCAGTTCAAAATCCTTCTTTTTTGCTTGGCATTCTGCATTTCTTTAAAATGTATTGACCAATTGCTCTCATTTGTTTAGGTTTGAGATAATGAGGTTTTAAGTTTTGTACCACTCAGAGCAAAATTGAACAGGTAAACTAAACTTTAAAAAACATATAAAATCTTGATAAAGAAGCTATTCAGGAACAGGAATATATGTATACTCAATTTCAGCAAAAATGCCAGGTTCTATAATTCTAAGGGGACCCGTTGTCTGCCGGTGCGTGCAGCCTGAACATTGCCCTTGACGCATACCTAATTGTCAAGCAGAAAGGTCGAAAATGTTTTATTAATGCTCATTCTCCAGTCCATCACTTATCACGCAATGTATCTTTCTTCGTGAAGGCTTTATATTTGACTTGTGTGTTTTTGTTTTTGTGAAATTTATGAATAATCCTGTAGACTCTGATGATTGAAGGCGTTAACCAGGACTGAAAGTATACCTGACTGTAATTTATGAAGCGTACGATGATGGATGTCAAGACTGTATCAGTGTTAACAATATAAATGAGGAATGGCTATTTTCAGTGGCCAGAATTCTCTACTTAATATCATTATTTTTCATGACCATAAGCGTAGATGAGTGAACCCGACTGCACATAAAAACACACTTGATAGATCAGTGAATAGATTTTTCCATTAAGTACTAGCACAAACCAGTTTTAAAAGG
This sequence comes from Rhinogobius similis, assembly GCA_019453435.1. Taxonomy (NCBI): domain Eukaryota; kingdom Metazoa; phylum Chordata; class Actinopteri; order Gobiiformes; family Gobiidae; genus Rhinogobius; species Rhinogobius similis. The sequence continues at coordinate 19,376,653 of CM033620.1, forward strand.
CTTCGACAGGACAGGAAATGTGAGAGAAAGTGCATGAACCTCCCCAAAACAACAGTATTTTCCATTGTGTCGACACCAACGCTGCAGCAGTAGTTCAGATGGTAGAGCTATATCCATTGTGTAGTTTGAAGCTCATTGTAAATGTTGACTGATTGATGCGTTTTTAGTATTTGACCCAACAATTGCTGTGTTTAGTCTTAGCATCTAACTGGAACTACTCTTGTAACCATAAACTGACAGCCACCAGTCGTTAAGCGCTTAAGTTCAGTTGTTTTGACAATGAACGTGCCTCTTGTGAAAACCTATCGACATACGACACTTTTACTTGAACTTGATCTGGGTTTTCTCCAGTCTTTTCACCTCCTCCCACCAATACTATTACTACAAGTCTGAACACTCTAACCTACTTTAATTTAGCTGCTCTGGCTTCGGGGCACAGGGAGTGTTATCAAAACATCCAGCCCAAAATTAAGTTTTAATATTTCTCCCTGAAGGCCTGGTGATTTGTTCATTATTCAAATTGTTGTGCGGAAATTAATATGTTGATGTTCTCCCGATAACAATAGTCGGATTATATTTTTTATAGTAAATGTGCTAAAACATGCCTGCCCTCTAAATGCCTTGATTGAGGTTCAAGTATTCCACAGAACGTGAAAGAACAAGAAAAGGAAACACTTAATTGCAGAAATTTCACCCTTCCACCTAGATCCTCATAACAAAAATCAGAAACTTGGGCAATTCAACATCAGTGTGGTATAATATGTCTTTAAATTTCATTTTTTGATTTCAGACAAAAATGTGAAAGAATTGTAAACTGTAGATTCACTAAATAGCATTAATTTGTGTATATCTTTAAAACAACATAACAACATACATTATAATTTGATATATCGCCCACTGGTTTGTTTCTGTTCTTACTCTTTTTTTACTGTTTTCTTTGCATTTCCTCCCGTTTTATATTAACTATAAACTCAAATATATCATTTAACTCTATATTTGAATGTAGCACACCTGCAAAACAACAATTTTCTCATTATTTTTGACCACTTTACATAAAAGGCTTTCAGACAGTGGCTAAACTAGAAGAGGCGATTACTGCTCCTTGTTGCTGGATTAATGCTTGTGTTTGCCTTAGTTTTATTGTTTGGATTCCTCAGATTATCTAGACTTCCAGTTGACAGTTAAAGCCGGGTTATCCTCTTTCAAATCTCCGACATTTAAACTCATCGCGGAGCAGATGTATCACCTCGTTAGGTTAAGCCGACTTCGAGCAATCATCGACTCGACTCCCACCAAATGTCATCCTCTGCTCCGTTTGCTGCTCGTGCATCTAAATTTATCCGCGTTTATCCCGTCGCCTGGTGTCACGTTTCAGCTCACTTCCATCGCCGGTCCCCTCCGGCCCCGCTCCGCGCCCCGGCCCAGCAGAAAGAGGCTACAGCTGGTGATCTGTGCCATCGTCCAGACACGAGAGGAGAGACAGAGGGCCGTGCACTGTGAAACTCTAGGATTATGTAACCTCTGAATATGCCCTGCCCAGATCAGGACAACAGCTGTGATGCACTCTCCACTTTGCCGCTCCTAGATGCTCATTGAGTGCCCAATTTTGTTCAATCATGCTCATTCAAAGTCATTGCCAAAGTTATTCTCAAGTCATGGCGCTGGCATGTTCATGTTGAGACAAGAATTCACTCACATTCATTCATAAAAGCAGGTTGGATTGGACAATTTGGGGACAATATTTAATTCCGTTTTGTTCTAACATTTTTTTATTTGAAAAATTCTCCTCAACATTCCCACTGAGTGACAAAATTATGGGAAGCAGAACTGATAAAATGTGTTTCTTTGGGGGATTTTTGGCCTGTGTTTTGGTGGAGCTTTTTTTTGCTGAAATTAACTTTATAACGCAAAATGTAAACTGTAAGTAGTTTCTCTGTTGTTGCTCTGACTGGGCAGAGCTAAGATAGCCTGTTTGAGATTTTGGACACTTTAACAATTAATTTCCTCAACTATTGGACTCAGAAACATCTTTAAGGAGTTACGAGTCTGTATCATTGATAAATGTGAGCTTAGCCGCAGTGTCCCTGTTGTTTATCTGGTTTTCTACAACTGTTGACTTGATTTTCTTTTTTTTTCGATGTCAGATACAATAAATAGAGTAGGCCTTTACATTCGTCATTAGACTGTTGTGCAATATTTTTTGAAGTCTGCAACATATTTTTATTTGTTTATTCAACTCATTTTGAAATATACATACATACGCATTCAGATTTTACATATATTCAAAACAGTGGTCGGAAGAAGAAACTTCCTTTTCAGTGTTTTCTTGTTGACATTGAACTATTAAGCGCTAAACTAATACAAGAATCTCATGTATTTGAAAACATGTTTGTAGAGCTCTAACTTTGGGGTTGGCGTATTTTTAATGGAAAAGTAAATGTATATCTTAAAGGAGGTATCAAAAAAAACATACCGTCTTGCTTCTCAATTTGCTTATCTTCCAAAATATACTCTCCTCTTAGATGTACCCACTGTGAATTATTCAAAAGATTAGGGTCAGTTTGAGTTCAGGCTTGTTTTCCTCCTCTCCTAATTAAGTGCTCATCGTTAAGGGAATTTTTAAGAAGTTTAGCTCATGTGGGGTAGTTTTTATGCAGTAAAAAAAAAATTATTTTATGGGTTTATTTAGCCGTACAAGAAGGGACCAGCGTTTTCCTCTGTTATATTGATTATCTAGTATTTATTTACTTTTAGTTTATACTGGTGTCTTAGAGAATTACCGTTAGACGTCTCAAATGAACCAACCACACCAGTGACGATAAGTAATGGCGGAATCTCGATTAAAAGTTGATCAATTGCAGCTTTTTTTTCCCCCGTGGAGTTGTAGCTGGTCCATCGCTTTGTTGTTGTTGGTTTCCGGGCGTTTCATCCGTGTGTGGGTTCCGGTGCACAGACTGAACGCTCCTGTTTTTGACGGTGTTCACTTACATTAGTCATGGCTCCACAATTAAGACTCTTTTAGCTCATTTGGTTTTGGAAAACTCATGGAAACCCCAAAAAGGTTTCAAATGAACAAGAATGTGGCTCTGTTTGGCTCCTGTTTTCTGATCCACTTCATGGGAGAATTTAAAGCTTCTAAGATGTTGAAGGCGACCAAATGAGAATTGACAGTTGATGTGAAAGAGAATTAGCTCCAATGAATGGCCATGATAATGATGATGAATGCCCCGCACCGTGGAGAAAGTGCAGTTGGACGAGAACCAGCGCCTGCCGTTCTTGGAGTTTTGTCCGAACCTCCTGGAGTGGTGTTCTTTTGGGTTTCTTTAACATGTCAAGCATTCATGGCCTTTTGAATGTTTCGGGTAAAGTGGGAGCAATTTGTCTTGATATCGTTATAAACTCCATTTTATTGTTGCTACGAGGTTATTCTCCAATCACTTGCTGCTCTTCTGCCCATGACTATTTTTCATCCGCTGCTGACAGGACAAACCTCCCCAAGCCTGAAACTCAAGTCGATTTTTCTGCTCAGAATCTGTCATTGTTTGGCTGTCTGCTGACAAACAAAGAAAGCAATTTCAAAACAGGATTTTGTGTTTGTGCTGCTCATCCTTGCTGACCGCCAGATGACCTCGCCATCGAAGTGGGACAGAGCCTTGAGGCTGGGAATTGGCTATTTCTGTGCCACAATGATACTGCGCCACATTCACAACACTCGTGGTATCAGAGTGAATGAAGCTGACATTACAAAACAAAGAAGACATATATCCACCAGCTCTAAAAGTAGGGCCGCAAGATTAATCGCAATCAAACCGAAAATAGCAATTTAATAGTTTGAATTAGAGAATTGCAAAGACTGCAGTTATTAAAGTAGCGTCATTTCTACAATAAACAACTACAAACTCACTCTAAAACCCAAATGGAGTCCCACAAAGCTTCATTCATGGATCACTACAATTTATGTTTTTTTTTTGTTTAGTATGCATCTAAATCTAAAACATTGACCATTCAAATGTAATTGAAAGTGCTGGCAGCATTGACATTTCGCAAAAGTTGAATATATTTTTGTAGCTTTTAAATGTGTAGAACAAGCTGCAGAGGAAGACAAAAAGCTGCTGATCCTTATTGCATTAGTTTGATAAGAGCGAACCTCTGCCAAGCCACAAATCACTTTGATGAAAGCGAGATAAAACATGAGTCACACATGATGTTAATGTGGGGGGGCATTCGCTCAAGAAACAAGCCAAGTGCCTCATCTTTAAGTCACCGAACTATAGCGAGGGCATCATTGGGGCTTAATCAACTGTTATTTTGAACCTGTCGGCTCTCATTCCTGTCCATTTCCTCCGACTCAGGTTCACAACAGATAAAATGTGTCATGTTACTCCGGCTCTACAGAATAACCCAGATACTCCACCCTCCGCTGTGTGAAAGGATTTATGAAGAAAAGAAGAGGTGTACGTTTCACTAAAATGCTGATGAAGCTCTCTGACAGTGAGCGTAAAGCTACAAATAGTACAACTCTTTGTGCGTTTGCTAGTGAAGTTGTTTCCTGGCACTATATGCGCTCATAATATGCTCTGATAAGTCCCAGTCAGCGTGACCCGAGGTTTAAAAGACTTTATTGTTTTATCTAATGTCCAACACGATGTTTATTGGCGGCACGAGTAGAGAATCCTCAGAGTTATCCAGCCAACACCGAACACAGGGATGTTCCACTGTCAAAGCTTTTTCAAATCGTCTCTCGGCAGTGAATGACACGGCTGACTCTCCTCCAACCACCACCGCTACCCCCCCTGCACCGCCTCCCATCTCTTTTGTCCTCCCCCCTCCCCCGTTTGCACCGGTCGCCCAGGAAACGCTCCCAATTGTGCCGTTAACAAAAGCAGCAGAGGGCTTTTTTTCCCCTTTCCTTGCCTCCCGGGAGGTGGTCTCCTCCGCCCTGCATGGTGACCTCCCCGAACTCTTTCCCGGCTCTCTCCTCCCTGTTCCTCCTCCTTTCCCTTTACTACGGCTCTAGTGATGCACCGCTCGTTGTCATGGAGAGCGCTCAGAAATGTTGAGAATGGGAATGGCAAGATTTAAAGAGGATGACAGCGGGAGAAAAGCAGGTGGAGCAGATTTAGCTGACATAAGAAAACATGGTAAATATAAACATGCGAATCAGAACAAATGGAGTCCCACAAGGCTCTATGCTGGGTCCGATGTGTTTCTATTCACCTTATTCCGGAAGTTGCCTTACGCGCTGCCGTCTTGTTTCCGTTGTATTAGTTTACATGGAGCAGACGAGCTCAACAGAAAATAAGTTCTACATGGACTAAAAAGCCGTTTTCAGACTGACCAGGAAATCGGTGCGTTGTTGACTTGTTGTTGCTCGTGTTCATTAAACATTTTACACAAATCAACCTACTTTATGTAACATTTTAGCGGCGAGACTTTTCCCTCGTTCATCATTAGCTTTAACGGAGTTCTCGTCAAACGGAAGTGCGTTTACAACAAAAGTGCAAAAAATGGCAAAAGTGGGTGGGGCAGAATAAGGTCAATATAAAAAGTCCTGGAGTTCAATCATTGCTAAACTGAACATTTTATACATCATGACTTTTTAATGTATAGGATATAAAGATGAACAAAGTTATCATATCAGCCATTTTATTTACTAAAAGTTATACGCAAACTGTTTATGTGAAGGAAAAATTGCACAGAAAATGCTTCAAGTGGAGGAAATTATTGCCAAGTGTTTTCTTGTTACAAAGAAGTGGTCTTTGACTCATAAACTGAACAAAGACAAACTTTTACAATGGGACAACTGGCATAACATAAAAACACAACCATTTTGCTGATAATAAGGCAAAAAAAAAGAAAAAAAAGTTAAACATTCAAACAAACTTTGTGTTGATTGTTTTTGTGATTAACATATTGTCCCGTCTCCATGGGGCTTGTCTCAAATATGCTGAGAATGGCAGAAGTAAAGGCTTAGGAAAGTGGAAGCGCTGGTCTACAGGAGAGGGGGGTGAGGGGGTGAGGGTCAGCACAGAGGAGTGGTCTTTTGTCAGACGTTCATCTGTCACAGCATCTCCACAGCTGACTCATTAAACACTAATTACTTTAGCATTAGCCGGCTACATGCAGCCTCCACCCACTGGCATTAATAAATGATATCCCAACCAGCTTCCAAAACGTCTTTTTTTCTTCAACACCGCGTCCAACAGTGTGACATTTTGTACTGTAAAGTGCAAAGTATATGACAGAGGTTTGAGTTATGTTAAGTTGCGGAGATTACTGTCTTTGCGATGGACACTGTTAGTTGTTCCATCTTTAGTTGTCCGGTGTTAGTAATCGCTAAAATGTGCTCTTTATTTGAGTTGAGGCCTTTTGTTTAATTATTGAATTAATTTAGATTACCAAAGGAGGTCAGGCTTTTATAATCTTCACAAACTCCCCCTCATGACCCAACAGCCATACCCACTCATACATTAAAGTAATTAATGAAAGAAAGGGGGAAAAAGTACAACAACTTAGCAAATAAAGAAAACAAAGTGTCTGACAAATAGATTTTTTTTTTTTTTTTATCTATGATTCCAGTGAGCAAATATTCCATTTCCTGTTGTGCTCAGATCATTTGTTTTCTAGAGTATATTGATTATAACTGGGGTTTACCTTCATTTTTTCCCCCTAACAAAATAATCATATTCAAAATGTTTAACGTTCCCCTCAAAAACACACACCGCAATGTTTCTGGAAGAAATTTCCAAAGAGATACACTGACAGTTGCCAAATTTATACACAAATCCAAAACTTAGCTACTTGAGGACAAAAATAAGAGCGATCAACAGATAACAGGTCTTCCTCTTTACAGAACCCGCAGTAGATCATTTAGATAGATTTTTTTATTGCAATAATTTTAGAGAAAAATAATGCAGCGTTCTCCACGATTTCTAGTACATTTATATTGCAAATAAGGACTTTTTTCTTGTTTTCGTTCCCTTAAGAGTGAGATTATACGATACTTTGAGATGTAAACTAAATTTAAGTTTAATACTTCCGTTGCTGTTGACTGACACATCTTGACTGCATCTGAGCTTGCTTTTTCCACTGTACCTTATCACTACACATTTACGGCAATCAAAAATCCCCTAAAAGCCCATGCATTCCTAATGAAAGGACCCTTGTTGGGGCTAAAATTACATTAGCATACCGCCCCGGGGCCAGCAGACTTGTGTATTGAAGTCCTGATTCTCTCCCACCACTTCAGTCAAGTATCGATCCGACCAACGATTTCTCAGCTGCTTTTACGAGTGCTTCCCGGGGAGAGGCTGCAGATTTGTGACGAGCCATATGTCCCGTTCTGCGTAATAAAATGGCTGAATGTAGATCCTGAGGAGATGGAGGAGGGGAGCCAGGCCCGAATATAAAAATAGAAAATGTTGAATAGAAATGAATTGAAAGAGCAGCTCAATGTAGCCCATATATTTATTCAAGCGTCTCCCGTGAATCCTCTCTCGTGGTTGGGACAGTGTGTACTCTGGAGCGTATCTGTCGCCCGCGGGAGAGAGGCAGGAGAGAGGCAGGAGAGAGGCAGGAGAGAGGCAGGAGGATGCTTAAAGTGAATTAGATCATGTTTGCTGACAGGGTTCACTGCTGAAGTAATAGAGCGCCGCGTACATGCATAAAAACAACAGAAGCGCAGTTATAGGCGCAGGGATGCTCTGGAATGGTAGTGTTTGACCGTTGTGAATGATGCAGATACGTTATAACAGCAAAAATCTACCCATTTGAAAAGTAAAAAAGTGATATTATTCATTAACCGTGTCTATACCAGGTCAGCGGAGAAGACCGATGTGTCTGATCAACTTGTTCGCTTGATATTCAGCTGCTGCATGTCTACAATGAACAGCATTAAACTCAAAATTGTTTTTACTAAGGAGGATTTTATATGTATTTTTATCAGATATTTGTCTTACCAATAACTAATATCTGCAGACATCGAGATTAAGATTTTAAAATCCATGGACAGGACCACAACAGTGAAGCCAAGGGAATGTATTTATCTAGTGAGTTCGAATCCAGTTCCAACCATTTTCTGCACGTCTTCTCCCCATTTAACGATTTACCGTCAAATAAAACTTGCGGGCCAAAAAAATCACAAGAAAAGACAACCGCTAAATCGATAATGAGAATGCGATTTCATAGTTTAACGCGTTAACACAATTAAAATGCCTTAGTTAGAATTTAAAAACCAAAGTGAGTCTTTAAAAGGGCTTTAAAATGACCATGAGATATGAAATCATTTGTTGCATGATGAACACACAGCTACATTTTTAGCTTAAAGGTTCTTCTATTTCCATTTTCATCTGTTTAAAACACAAATTTGATGCACTGAGGACAAAGTGGGAATGACACATGAGCACACACAGATAAAATATTGGAGCCAAATATCGACATTTTATAAAATACTGGACAAATACCAATATTTGGTGAAAGCCTCCCAATATTACTGATAAATCATATACTTTTTACTTCAATTTAGTAAAATATAGGAGCAATTGTAGTCATACTTTTTGGCTCATGACAAAAGAAAATTCTGAAACTATATTATAAAAAGTATCTGAGGGTCATTAGCTCAGTTTGTGATATCAGTACAGTCAATAGCTTAAAAGTTCCATGTTTGAGCTCACAGTTAACGTCTGTCTGTGTCGTCTCTAATTCAAGTGTGTTTTTTATGTTAATGCAGTGAATGGGAGGTCTACCTCAGCCTCGTCTCCAGAGAACTGCACTCACTACTGTTTCGGCTCGGACTGTAGTGTAACGTTACTCCGTCTGAAAAGGGAACCATTGAAGCGGCTTGTTCTTCACAGCCGCTTTTCTTTAGCCCCAGAATTGAACTCGCAACCTCTCCTTTCTCGCTCTTGTTTGCAGAAGGGCCATTGATGTGGGTGTGTTTTTGCAGAGCCTGGTGTCGCACAAAGAGAAGCGGCTCCAGCTAAAGTAACAGCTGGGTTTGTGAAGCTGTCGCGATTAGAGAAGAAGAGCAGTAAAATGAACAGACTTACACTAATGATTATAGGGCAACGATTACATTAAGGTTGTTGAATGAAAAGAAAGAATTAACATGAATTAATGAACTAGAAAAACACAACAAAATGTCAATGTTGTAAAACGTTGCACCAAAATATTGCCTCCTTAGCTTTAAAAGATTTTTCACAACAAGGAAGCAAAAATGTAAAAATTTGAATTCAGTTCAGTTGTTCTGTACTCTAATTCAAGGTTTTTGTCATCATCGTCAAAGAAAACAATACAATTCCATTTAGAGCTTCAAACAGTGTATAGCATTATTATTATTTTTTGATTAATATTACCCTTTAATTGAACCGTCAAGAATAAGTCTGCATAATATATCACAAAAATATCAATATTGCAATATTGTCTAACGCAATAAACTATTGCTACAAACCAAAAACATTAAGGCCCTCCATCCAACAGAAATGTAGTGTTTTTAAAATGTTAAAATATGCTTATTTTATTCATGATTTTCTTTATTCTGTCCAAATTAGTGTTGATTTAGTCTCGGTTTTGTCTGTGTTAAGTTTTTATTTTGACAAAGTTTGACTAATATATTAAGCTAAGAACCTATTTGGTTTAATATAACTGAAATTGTTGCGTCAAAAAGTTTACATCGCAGTAATGTCGATATTGCAGCTCTCACCACAATTTTCCAACATTGTGCTGCCCTAGTCAAGAATGTTTTTGAAATATTCTTATTTACTGTCAAATCAACCATTCAAACCCACAAATAAAAACGTATCCACATTTTTTTTATAGGACTTTTATATGGATTCCACTTGGACTTTTTAACTTTATTACAAGTAAAACAAATATTTAGTGAAATTAGCTTCAGCTTTGAAACAGGAATTGTTAACACCCAACAATTTCTCAAACTAGTGTCAGTCCAGCCCCACCTCCAGACACCAGCTTTACTCATTCATATATTTAACAAAGAAAATGTAGGTGGACTTTAAATTTTGGTTTGCCTCTTTGCAGAGCTTGTTCACGCTTAATAATCAGAGTAAATCAGACACCAGAGGCCAAAACTACAGAGTCTCAGCTTCACAAAGAGTCCAGCCATTTGTTTGCGCTCCAAAGGATTCAAGAACAGCTTCAGTTTGAAATGGGACTCATTTTAGTCAAACTTTTTGGGGAAAATGTAGAGCTGTAGTCCTTTAGTCATTTACTCGAGTAGTCAGTCGATGGTATCTTAGTCGACCAAGATTTTATATCAATTTAATATAAAACTATTTATATGGCAAAAAAGAGAAGATATGAAGTGGGTTAGCTGAAGATTATGGAGTGTTAACATGTAAATAAACTGTCTCCATGTACTTTTACTGTGTTAATAGTATAGATAATAGTAAATACAATTGTGTTCTTTGGAGTGCAGTTTGGGTCAGATACATGGAAATACTTCACAGTTTTGTTATATTTTGTCACGCCCCCTTTTAGGCGATTAATCGGTCAATAGGGCTGGTCTTCAGTCAACCAAGAATGTCTTTAGTCAAATACAGCCCTGCATAAAGGGTTAAAAAAAAAAACCTTGGTCAAAGATTTTCCTAGGTATGTTTCCTCTGTTCTTGATGATGTAAAATGACATCATGAGTCCATTCCAGTATAAGTAAACATTTCATTCACTCTCAGATGACGCACCGCTCTGACTCATGGCGCTCCAGTCACCACAGCTCATCGTACCCTGCAGCTGCGTCCAGTGAAACGCGAGCGCCCCATTTGAGCTGAAACGATCCGGTGCCTGATCGATGCGCGTTATGACGGACACGTAAATGCCGTAAATGCGTGCACTCAGCAGCGGCTTGACACACGCAAAGCTGCATAAATCTGTGTGTCATCTGCCTCGCGCTAATGCAGTTAAATTGACCTTTCAGTGTGGAGCGTGCCACCTGTCCACAGAAGCCACGGGGACATCGGTTATGTTATGTGACGAGTGCAGAAGCACGGAGCGGGCCGGGTTCACTCAGCTGGCATATCTGTGACATATGGCAGAGTTGGATGACAGTATGTTAATCTGTCAAATACGTCTTTCGTGATGGATGCCGCTCTTGACTTTGGCCATTCAGGAGGTTCTTTTGATGTCTTAATACCTTTTGTAAATATAAATTATAGTTTGAAACCAAGCTGCTGTCTGTTTGCAGAGAAAAGTTGAAAAATCTGTTGAACATTACAAGTAAACAGATTAGGAAGACAAAGGTTGTAGCATAATTTACAAAAAATGAACTACTTTTTAAACCCTTTAAACATAAATTCAACAAAACAAAGACGTTCATATTTATTTTTATTTGTCAAGTAAAAAAAATCTGATTTATTTCATTTTTTAATTACATTTTATTCCAACCTGTCATAGGCACTTTAAATTCAGCATTGCGTCCCGTCTCAATAAAAACTGTTACTTTGCCTTATTGCCTTAATATAAACTATACTGTGACAATAACACATTTTGCTGCCGAAACGTATAAACTGTATGATATTGAACTACTATATGACACTAATACAATAACCCAAAAGACGGATAATTCATGTAAACCCTTTTCTAAATGTAATAAGAAGTATTAAGCTCTTTTGTAATTATTTAGTATCAATCTTGATTTGAACTTCGACAGCTCAAATGTTGTGGTACTGCGAAAAAATATAGAAAAAAAATTCCCCACTGCAAAAAAATAAACAAAATGTACACACAATAAATGTTAAGATCTAAAATTTTGATCCAGCTGTTTGAATGATAAATCGATTTAGTAATTGTCATGACAGGCCTAATGTTAACAGGATTTTTATATAAAATCTACGTTTTCAAATTCATGTTTCAAGGTTAAGGTTTATATGTGATGAATGTTACCGTGAAAGTATAAAATGACAATGACTTTGAATTTGTGGGCTGTTGTGTGGATGTACATGCCTTCATTGAGTCAAAACAAAAGCTTAACATTGATAAAACCAAAACCAATCAAGGCTAAATTTGGATTTAAGGAAAATTAGGGTTAATAATTTGTCATTTCAAGCAGTAGATTTCTGTCAGACAAAGAACCTAGGTTTTATTGTGATATTGATAATTGCGTTAGCCAGTATTGTAATAGTATCTATACTTTTGTGATTTATCGTGCATACCTGTCTAAAATGGCCTGAATCCCACCAAACAATCAAACAAACGAACAAACCCACAGTCTTTTGCCTCTAAAAACATCCCAGTTTCCCTGATCATACGGCACAAAATTTATTCTAAGCCTAATCTTTTGTCCCAATTTTTTGTCATGTTGCCCAAGTCTGTTTTGTGATGCTTTCTTGTAAATCTGGGTCAAAACCAAAGATCCTGTAAACTGAGATTTACATTATAGAACATGAAGGGCAGATATTCCCCGAGCTGCATCTGCTTTCTCTCTGTCAAGACGGCAAAGAGCGCCCCGGCATCACAACTGCCTACTTAAGTTTCCTCAACAAACATGAATTAACACACAATGGCGTTTACCCGGAGCGCTCTGCTGTTTGATGAGCAGTTAACCAGCGGAAAGCAGAGGGATGAGTCCGCCTTAAAAACCCAGCCCCCGCCCAAATAAAGTGATAAACTGCCCCCCCCGCCTGTCCTCTCCTCACCCCTGCGGCCCCTCCCCCAACGGAACCCCGGTCTGTGTCTCACTCTTTACATTTGGGGGGAGGGATTGGCCAAGTGTCTGTGCTGCTGGGACCTGGGACACTCAGCTTTATGTAAATGATACGAGTACGGTGGCCCTGAAGGACAGTTCCTCCTGCTTCAAGTCACAGAGCTAAGAAAAAAAACAAACAAACTCATAATTGTCAAACTGTTATTTGATTTATTGTATTGTAATCAGATAAAGGTGTATGACAACGATTCTATACTTTTTCTCACACTTGAGTCATATTTTGAAGTAATACTAAAAAATGATAAGTGATGAGGCTGAGAAGTACAGTCTCTGCATTAAAAATAACATTACTGAAACTAAAACTGACACATGTAAGATTTAACCATCTCAGTGAAGTGTTAACTCTCACAAGATGGTTTATTTGCGCCTCAAAAGAAAAATACAGAGTGTACACGAATTGTGATCTATTGAAATGGTGATATGGCTCTTGATGAGTTTTTTTCCCACCTTTGTCAAATGATTAAATTTGACAAAGTGTCTTGCTTCTCGTTCATTGCCTTTTACACTGTATCATTTTTTAAATTTCCCACTTGCTATTTTCAGCATGCTATTTCATCATAGATGGTCTGGTTTACATTAATATCACACAAAACTGACATTACGTCTATTACTTGGTATATCAATGTTACATTTTAAGATGTACTTTTCTCAGTCATTTATTTTGATCGTGGTTTTCATGTTCAGTTTTCATACGTCTCTTACGGCAGTCAACACACAATGAACTTTAAACAAGAACTTTCTTTACCTTATACTATATTAAATACTTGTACTTGTAATCAAATAAATAATGAAAAAAGACTTGAAAGGGAGTGAGAAAAAGTCAAACGACTACCAGTTGATGGATGGTAATGTATTAGATTAGAATGAAAGAATTGTCATTGTTGTTTAGTCATGGTGTCAATAATTGTAAAATGGTGATGTTTCTTCTCACAATCACCAACATTTTATATGTTTCATCTCTAAATATGATGAGTATTATTCGGGAGGAGCCGATAGAGATGGTTTGAGCCAACATTTGTCACGCCAATACATATTTGACAATATTTAGATTTTAAAATCCATAGCAGCAAGGCCCACAAATCTATTTTAAATTGAAGTAAAGTTCACAAACAGACTTTTCTTGTATAAGTAAATAATAACAAATAACAAAAATCAATAACTTCTATTTCCATTTTACTCATTAATCTGGAAAAAAAAAGAAAAATGTGAAAATATATTGGTGCCGAATATCAGCTGTTTTTTCGATACCACCCAATACAGATACGGGAACAAATATGCAGCTCATCCCTAAGTCTTTTTATGAACCGAGCAACTTCTAAACCAACTGAAAGCTCACTGTTTAACCACATAAACAACACAGAACAAAGCGCTGAACTTGAACTGTACAGCGTTGATTCTCATTTGCATTTTAACTCATGTCCCGGCGCCTCTTGGCTCTGATCGAATGTGCAGAGGCGTCATTGCACCTCTTTGTGGGTGTGAGAACATTCAGATTATATACTTCCGCCGGAGCCGTGTGTCAGTCAATCGCAGCGGCCGCCACAGCCCCACAAAGCCCCTGTCAGTCTGCGTTTGGGGGGCGCAGGGGGCGGGACATGGGGCAATGATGATGATGATTATGGGGATGCAGGGATTATTGGAAAAAGGGGCCACAGTTGTTTTTTGGGCTCATCTCCTGAACTGTCAGACTACACGCTCCATTGACCTCATTGTGCAAACAGGAGACATGACACACTTTGAAGTCACTGCTGCGCTATTGTTTTCTCAAATGAACCGGACAAGAGCCCAAAGTGCGTCTGATGGGATTTCAAAACACTAATTCAGTCTCTTAGGGTAAAGGGTTTCTTTGCATTTTACTCAATGTTTATGATTAAATGACTACAACTTTCAGTCTTTTGGTTGTTTGGAAACGACTTGAAAACCATGCACTGTTTCCCTACATTGACGTGTCACTTAAGCATTTATCTGAATTTTGAAATATAGACAAATTTGATGCTTGACTTAGAAGCAGCTCATGTCTGATGCTAATTTATCAGACAAAATCTACATAAAAATACATATAATTGCCAAAACATATGAAAATATTTTCTTTTTCTTTGTGAATCCTCATTTATTAAAGTATTTTTATTCATAATTATTCAACAAAAGGCTGTATTGTATCCAGTAAATGTAGCAGAATGTTGTTTCAATTCTGTTTGCCTGGTAAAAAATAAAGGTAAAAACAGTTAATTACTTGAAATTATATGATGTATTGTTGTAAAAAAAAAAAAAAAAGACCCACTGCAGACACTAATTGAAACTAAAACTAATATTAAGACAAGAAACGCTTTCAAATATCAATAATAAAACAAATCTAGACACATGTGAATCTTTATTGAATAGTTTTAGATTGGTCTTGATCTAAAGGTACTATTATTGTTTCATTGTTTTGTGTTGAAAAAGATTGTTTATTATTTTTCATAGTGGTATCTAAGCTGGTATTGTTGTGTTGAGCACCAAACAATGGAGTTTTCCATGTATTGTAAAACCCCCTTCTGTTCCATTAGACGTGTCATTTTGACCCGTGTGTTTCCTCTCTCCCGCAGCCCTTCCACCCCATGGTGAACCTGCAGTGCTCCGCTGACCTGCGCATGTTCCTGTGCGCGCTCTACGCCCCGGTGTGCACCGAGTACGGCCGCATGACGCTGCCCTGCCGCCGCCTCTGTCTGCAGGCCAAGAGCGACTGCTACAAGCTCATGGACATGTTCGGGGTCAGCTGGCCCGAGGAGATGGACTGTAACAGGTCAGTGCAAAGACAGTCGAGCGTTTATGTTCTCACCAGAGACAGAAGAGAAACAGCAGGACCAGCTGTGCCGTCTTAAAGGCATTAAAATGTATTGACACAAGGTTTGGCACAATGTTTGGCACAATTAATCACAAATAAGGACTGAAATTGTAACGGACAATCGAAAAATTTAAAAAATAATGTTAGGACTTAATTTGAAAATGGACCTCTTTGACAGAATTTGGACTTAATCTGACTTTTACGTTTGTATGGGTGTGCCCTGATTTTATTTATTTTATTTTACGTGTTCTGTGCTTTTTTTGTCCACTCTCTGGTGATTTATTGATACAAAAAATATCACGAACAATAACAGTGAAACTATTTTATGCAACTAATTGTCATAATACTGAAATTTAAAACTCGATTTTGATACTAAAGAACAGACTCAATACTTGATACCAGTTTCTATACTACTGTTTAATTTTTAACTAAAAACAATTTAAATATTTTGCCCCCCCAAAAAAAAAGGACTATCTGTGTCATATAATGAAGAGTCAATATTGTGATTGTTTTATGTTCTGTTTACTCAGTGTGCCCAATTATTGCCCCCTGAGTACACAAGTGTTGTTTGTCCAACACAAACTTTAAACAAGGAATGCAACAGAGACTGAACCAAGTCTAAACCAGAACTAAACCAGAAATCACCTTAAACATTGATCAACACTGAACTAACTTAGACTGTAGTCGACAAAATTCTTTGAACAAATTCATGTGGAAATTGGACTTGGAGCCAGCTGACTTGAGAAGACTTGATGCTTCTTTGCATTAAAAAAAAAATCCTGTTTTGTAAGTCTTCTCTCCTCTGAGCTTCAAAAAACACTCCATTCCAAATTTTCCAGATTTGTCAAAGGTAGAGATCTGAATGTCTCCAGGCTGTTTTTAAGTTCATAAAGCCCTGACAGACTTGTGCTGAGCATTTCTGATGTCAAATCGCGTTCTCTACAACTGTGTGCCTGCAATAGCACGTTGGGAACTAGCTTTTGTTTGTTTTCTCATGGTAATTCCCTCTGCTGCCAGTAGTTGGAGCTATTCCTGATATGGGAAACGCCTGACTGAAAGCTTGCATTACTTCATATAAACACATTATTTTAAGTTTTAAAAGAGGAGGTACTAAAGTGCATGTTTGAAGGCCTATAACAAAACAGTGCATAAATACTGTGTGTATTCTTTAAACAGCAGCGCTGATATTCAGCTTGTCTTTTTTGTTCTCTTGTAGGTTCCCCGACTGTGACGAACCCTACCCTCGTCCCGTCGACCTCCTCTCCATCTCAGACACCACCGAGTCCCCCATCTCCGTGCAGCGGGACTACGGCTTCTGGTGCCCGCGGGAGCTGAAGATCGACCCCGAGCTCGGCTACTCCTTCATGAGCGCCAGAGACTGCTCCCCTCCCTGTCCCAACATGTACTTCAGCCGCGAGGAGCTGACCTTCGCCCGCTACTTCATCGGCGTGGTGTCCATCGTGTGCCTGTCTGCCACGCTCTTCACCTTCCTCACGTTCCTCATCGACGTGTCCAGGTTCCGTTACCCGGAGCGGCCCATTATCTTCTACGCCGTGTGCTACATGATGGTGTCGCTGGTGTTCTTCCTGGGCTTCCTGCTGGAGGACAGAGTGGCCTGTAACGCAGCCGCGCCGGGACGCTTCAGGGCGGCTACTGTCACTCAGGGATCACATAATAAGGTACAGTGTCAGTGAACTGTAACACAATCTGAACAGGGACGGAGGGTTAAGGATAACAGATCACTTTGAACAGGACAAAAGTTATTGCCTCCATTTGATTAAAGGCTGCATGAAAGAAAACTGAACAATGAAGAAATACGAAGGATATGAGTATTTCTACAAATCAAAATGGATAGTTATAAAATGTTGTGTAGTGTAGTGACGTCTTCTTACTTCTACTTAAAGTGGAAAGTGCAAGACAAATACAATTCATTATTATTTTTACTTGAGAAATGCCATACAAAAAATCCAGCAATCAGAAGAAAAAAGTAAACTTTCTTGGTAAATCACAAACAAATACGTTGGAAAGCCTGTTATAATTGGAGGTCAACCCATACTGTTTTTTCGTAGACAATATAGACAAGACAAACAATTTAGAATCCAGAGCAGCAAGTGACCAATAATCTCTGCATATATTTCTGGGCTGATACAAAGGACAGATTATTTGAAATCACCACAAACTCAGTGTTTATACAGGGCACTGATGCATAATAAAAGTGTAGGGTTAGTTACTTCTAACACATAACGTAGCAGTGTCACATTTTGTGCAGTGCTCTCTTCTTTCTTTAACCTTCATTTTACCAGGCAAAACATTAAGAACTAATTCTTATTTGAAATGTTGGCTTGCACTAACAGGTTGCACTAAAAGGTTAAACATTAAATGACAAGTTCTCATGTTATTCCTTTATTTAGTGGGACAGTCCCTGTGGGCAATATTTATCATAGTTTTAAACCAGTCAAGTTGCAGTTTGTGAAGAAAAACTTGAGAACCAAGGTTCAAATGACAGGAAATTGAGTTCTAAAACTTTAATCTCTCTGTTTATGTCATCGATGAGTGACATTCTATTAAAAACGAAGGGGCAATTTATATGCCATAAACACTTTCTGACAATTTCTAAAAAATAAATAAATAAATAAAATCAGATATTTTCTACTTGTCAAATCATAACTGTTGTGTATTTATATGGATTTTGGCCCTTGGCCCTTGTAACAGTCTGCTGCTCATTCCAACCAGGAAGTAACATTATAAACTTCACCAAAATTGTCAAATTGGAGAAAAATAGGCAAAATTGTCTTAGATATAATCATGTTCAGTAGTGTTTTAGTGCTATTTATAAACGAACCTGTCATATGCACTTTAATATTAAGCTTTGTATCTTTCCTTTAAAGCAATTTGTCAGCCCAAGCAAAATATCGCCTTATGCTGGTGACTTAATTTCATTGTAAAAAAAAACAAAAAACAAAAAAAAAAACAACAACAACTCCTCTCAATCTTTAAAGTGCATATGACAAGTTTTTGTCTTTTTCTAATTTTGACTCTATTCGGTGTATTAATACCTGTTGTAAATATATATTATAGTTTTACACAAATCAAGTAGCCGTTTGTGGAGAAAAATTAAAAAATCTGGAGAAAATTACTGGAAATAAACAAACTGACATCACACTAGGGAGACAAATATTTAGCATAATTTACACAAAATAAACTTTACCCTTTAAACATTCAATTCAACAAAATAAAGGTCTTCACATGTATTTTAATTTGTCAAATAAAAAAATAAGTGACATTAGATTCATTTTTCCCCAGTGTGCAGGATGGTTGCTTGGTATTTTCCTGGTGTGATGTCATAATTTACAACCAGGAAGTAAAATAAAAAAAATTGCTAAACTGGGATAAAATGTGTAAAGTATTTTTGCAAACTTTGAAATATTTATTTATTTATATATTTCAGTCAAATCTGGTGTACAACCTGTCCATGTGAAATGTAAAATGACAGGTAAAGTCTAGTTGCGTCTTAAAGTCCCTCTGTGCTGCTCCTCCAGGCCTGCACTCTGCTCTTCATGGTGCTGTACTTCTTCACGATGGCGGGCAGCGTGTGGTGGGTCATCCTCACCATCACCTGGTTCCTGGCGGCTGTTCCCAAATGGGGCAGCGAGGCCATAGAGAAGAAGGCCTTGCTGTTCCACGCCTGCGCCTGGGGTCTCCCTGGGGTGCTCACCGTCGCCCTGCTCGCCATGAACAAGATCGAGGGCGACAGCGTGAGCGGCGTCTGCTTCGTGGGGCTCTACAACCTCTCCACTCTGCGCTGGTTCCTGCTCGTGCCCCTCGGACTGGACGTAGTGGTGAGATTTGAATACCACTTGTTAGAATATATCTTTTATACAGCTTGTTAATAGAGCCTTTTAAAGTTTGGAACAAAAAAACAAACAAACTGGAGTATCCTGATAAACAGTAGTCTGCGATATTATGTTTCAACATATCACTTGAGGTTTAATTATCAGACACATGTGAATTGTATGTAAAATGAATCCCAAAAGTGCTGAAATATCAACATATAACCTTATTTGAAAGTTTTTTCATCTGTTTTTTTTTTTTACCATTATAATTTACTATTAACCACAAAATATAAAAATCAAGACTTAGGCAAACGAAAACCTCTCACTTACATGAAAGCGATATCAGAGCATAATTTGTTTATTTAATAGGACAATAGACAAAGCAAATTATACTTCTGTGAAGCTCCGATATAATTTTGAGGATTGAAAATTATATTTTATATTCATATTTTTCTATTGTATGTAAGCAAGAAGCAAACTGGTATTTCTACCCTGGAAATACAATGCAGTTGCTAATTTTTTCAATATAAAGACTCCATTAATATTTCATGTCAGTTAATCAGTACAAAAGAACTGCTTTACTTCACTTTGCCTCCAGTTCTCCAACATTATAAAACTGTATCATAGTATTTAAAAAATTTAAAGAGCTGCAGGATTAATCACAAAATTGTAATTTTGGGAAAACCTGCATATATTTACATAATGTCTTGTCTCCTGTTGTGAACAAAATCCCCTTGTGTTTGCATGGGATCTTGTGTCCAAATTAGGGCTGTCAAAAGTATCGAAAATCAGATACTAATCAACTATACACATAATACTAAAGCTTGTACTGAAAACTACATACTAATTTGAGCAAATTGATAAAAAACATTTGACATTTCCCATTTGACATTTAAAATAATCTTGAGCTTAATCAGACCTTGTAAAGATTACACAGTAACATAAAAAGTACCATTATTTTTGTGTTGAAATCACATTATTTTGTCTAAAAGATAAACATTTTTATCATCATTGTGGTATCAAAATTGGCCTCATGTATTGAGTCTATTCCATAGAATCGAAATGGAGTTTATTTTCGTGACAACACTAGTCTGATTAAAAATAAATAATTTACTCTTGTACTTATAAATAAGGCCTCTACTAACATATCCGGTAATACATGTATGAGTGAAGCAGTCCATAATTCAGTATTTTAAAATGTAGACTCAAAATATCTATTCAAATTTTATTGTAATCCTCACCCTTTTTCCCAAAAGATTCAGCTTCGGCTCCACAGCTACCTCTTTACGTGACTTCATTTTATCTTCAACTCTGTTGATACACACAACATTACACCACGCCCTCTAAAACCCCCGCCTCTCTCAGGTCGGCGTGGCGTTGCTCCTGGCCGGCATCGCGGCTCTGAACCGGGTGCGAATGGAGATCCCTCTGGAGAAGGAGAACCAGGAGAAGCTGGTGAAGTTCATGATCCGCATCGGGGTGTTCTCGGTGCTGTACCTGGTGCCGCTGCTCACCGTCCTGGCCTGTTACCTCTACGAGAACAGCTACAGGGGCGTCTGGGAGACCACGTGGGTGCAGGAGAGGTGCAGGGACTACCACATCCCCTGTCCATACCAGGTACATTATAATATATTCTGACTCGAATGAGGCAGTGGGTTTTAATCTGTGGTAGGAATTATGATTATTGTGAGAAAAAAACAGTCAGATAATAAAAAAACATGTTACTTTTTGAGTTTTGGTTGTAAAATTCTCATGATTATTATTTTTTACTTTTCTGTGACCTGGTAATCACAAATAATCTCGACATCCCTGTTCTGTGGTTACTCTGGGTTCTTCTGATGGTACTTAAGTATTATTTTAGTTGTCAACTATTCAAATAATTTTTTTCTCTTAAAATATATTTTAACCAATAATTGTTAAAACGTGGTGACTGGTGGCTTCTAGATAGAGAATATTTACTCGAAACTATATGATTAATTGAAGACATTTTACAGTTTGTTTTTTTTTAGTTTGTTTTTTTACATTTTGATTTAATAATGCCATTGTGATTGATATATAAAGGCATTTTCAGATGTGTTTTAGAGTTTGAATTATGCAGATTATGATTACAATGATCAGAGAAGTAGACAGGGGGGGCAAGGGGGTCTGCTGTCCTGGGCCTCAGGGTCTTTGGGGCCTATTCATTTATATTAGAGGGGTGCCCATGTGATGCTCTTGCCCCGGGCCCCCAAATTTCTGGTGACGGTCCTGAAAATGATCAAAATACGACTACGATTATTTTTTTATAGTTGACTAGTCACAATTAGATAATTAATTGTTGCAGCTTTATGCTCAAAAAACGTTTGTGAGTTCCTATTTATTAAATTTAGAGCAATTTAGAGTTTTATACTTGTTCACAGTTCTACTTTATGTTGTTATTGAACTTGACTTTATACGTTCTGGGTTTATCCTCTTTAAGATCTTTTCACACTGTTTGACCTAATTTAGTCCCACTTTTGTCACATTTTTTGTTCTAGCATTGAATCTTCTGTATTACGGCCTATTTTATCTCTTTTTTTGGATCAAGATACATTATAGGTACAATGTTAAGTTGATTTAAAATGGAAAAGGTACAATTTTGAGTTGGCACATAGTGTGAGAAGTTTGAGAGTCGTCGTGTGGTAAATAATACTCAGATGAAGGGATTCTCAGGTGGTGAACAGCTGGGAGAAGGCGCCTGAGGTGTGAAGACTTCAGAGCAGCGCGGCCGACTCAGAGCTGTCAAAAACACAGAGTTTGAAACAGCCTCCAGCTCCAGCCCACACAGACACAGCTCACTGCACAGGGCTGTCAGTGATTCAGTGGGATGGGCATTTTTGTGGTGAAGAGATACAGTTTATAGGAATTTTAAACAGTTATTCCTGTTTCCATCTCATCTGTGTACGCAGTTTAGTGTTGTATAGACACTTTCTGTTGCATTTTACATCTATATACGAGTCTAGCGCAAAGTACAATATATACACTTGACTAAAAAGCTGAGCAAACGTTTACATTGGTTTAGCTTTGAAGTGTTTAGCCGAGACCTGAATTTAAGGACGGTTAGTAATGCTGCCTTAAAACAAGAAGGTCCTGGGTTTGTTTCCTCTAAATCACGCCAAAAAACTCCACTTGCAGGCATTTCAAGATATCAAATGTTTGTGTTACGATTATTGTGAGAAGAAACATCACGATATATAACGATTATTGACACAAAAGAAAAGTGAAATCCTTACTTTTCTTTGATTTTAATACATTCCTGTTCTTATAGTATGTGATCAGCTTCATGAAAACAAACTTTATGAATGCAAAAGTTAAGTTTTTGTGACGCTAACATATAAACGTTGTTAAAAAACACAGAACACAGACACAACAAGAGATCCAAAAACAAAATAAAATATGAAATAAAGCACGATATCAAACAAAACAGAATAAAATACGGTAAAATGGAATTGAAATGACTTAAGTTTGCTTCTTAAATAGTCACTTACGATTGTACTGTGACCGGAATAATCACAAGTATCGACTAACCAAATAATCTTGACATGTCTACAGTAGTTGTTGGGACTGGAGATGCACAAATTGCTCTGTAAAGATTCATCCTTCACAGATACAGTGACAGGACAGGCCCACTTTGTCATTTGTCACATCAGAGCTTTATAATCCTGCCTGACTGTGATGATGGGCGAGTCGCAGGGGTCAGCCTCCCCCATGACACTCGCTCCTCTCTGAGTGCTGCTCCTACACAACAGCAGAGTGTAGTGGTGTATAGACGTGTGTAGGTGTTACGCACAAAGAGTCCATCAAAGAGCCTGTCTATATTTATCTGCACACTCCTCTTCCCTGAGGGCGAGGGCTTCACAAAGCAGAAACACAGAAGCTCTCCAAGTGCTTCATCCTCCTCACACCAAGTACTAACCCCCAGGAAATATCTCCCCCGGTGAATGTGTGATGTGAAAACAGGTATAAGGGCACACTGATACTGTCTGGTCACAGAGGAAGGACAGAATGTGTTTTTAGAAGGTTTCTGAGAGCTCTACGGGATGCAGTGAAGTTGAGTTAATATGGTTTACAGATCAACAAAGATAAGACAAATTATCTGATTGATGAATATGGCATATTTTTCCATTTTAAAGATGAAGGTAGAGCTGCATTGTTGCTCAACAGTGACCGCCCACCCCATGGTTCTGCAAGTAAATTCCCATTCATTTTTCAAACAGAGATTCTGAAAATAATTAATATAAAATATTTGAAAGCTAGCTCAAGGCTAATCAGCTCTGTGCTGAGTAATGAGCATAAGACCTATAATTTTATTTCAGATCTGTTTCTGAAACTTTATAAACCGCTAAGTTATTAAAACATTTTACAAAATTTAAAGTTTTACATGTGTTTTTTGGGCTGAAAACATCCCCAACATTGACAGTGGTTTAGCTGCTTAACCTCCGTCATGCCCATATACTCTTAATATTTGAATTTTTCTTAATCTCTATGACAAACATTTTTGAGAACTTTACTTCCAGAACCTCGACTAACTTCGACGAGAGTGAGACTGGTGAGCTCCATTTCTTCACTGTAATAGAGCTGCAGGTTTAATCACAATCAAATCCAAATCGCAATTTGAATGGGCAGAAATGGCAAATGTTGCAGTTTTTTGAGTAACATTATTTCTTCTGCAAACAACAAAATAAGCTGATCTCACATTGATGTATAAAACCTGCCAACCCTGAAATTTATGCTATACAAATAGTAATAGTAATACATGAGGTTCTTGATTTAGTTTGGCAGTACATAGTTCAATCTTCTCACAATTGTTTATGCTTCTAGACAAAAAAGCCCTTTGAACTGAATACTATTAAAATGTAACTCGTAAACCTATTCAGAATCTCAGAATAGAAAAATCAGAAAAATTGCAATTAGATTTCTTCCATAATTGCGCTGCCCTACACTGTGAAATCATTATAGTTCATACTTATTTTAAATTATTGTTTCACTGGATACAACTTCTGCTACGAGACCAAGTCAAACACCAATGACTGTTGCCATGTGTCTTGTAGATTAACAGAAAAGTGCAAAAAAAAAAAAACACTGCTTTTTTAAACTGGTTTTTGTGTCAACAGACCCTTCGTTGGTTAAGAAGACGTTGAGGCGTCTGAATTTTGTCAAATAGAGCAAAACTTACTCCATAATGTGCAATAATAACATGATAACACAGTCAGAGTAAACACGCTTGTGCAGTTGCGGAGGGCAGAGTGTGCTCCGGCTCAGGCTCTGGCTCTTGTCTGGAGGCTGAATCTGAATCCTGCTGCTGCTGTGGTCGTATCAGAGCCGTAATGAGACATGCCTCGGGCCGCTCCTCCTCTGAGCTCGTAATGAGGCCATCAGGGCTCATCTGTGTGTCACTGCAACACGGCTAACGTCAGCGCAGGCACAACTCACTCTGTTACTATCTATATATGTGTCTGTGTTTAATTTAAGCAAAGAAACCACATCAGGACATTGCATACTTATTTACACCATGCATTTTACACACAGAAACTCAATAAACTGGGAGCAAAACTTTCACTACATCAGGATCAGTCTAATTTAAAATCAACATTGGGCTCAGATCAGGACCAAACGCAAAAGACAAGAATATGCCTTGAAAATCACTGTGTATTTTCACTCTTCGTAAAGAATTGAAGAAGTGTGTACTCTGGATCTCAGGCAACAAGAATATATGAACATTTACAACATACAACATCTATCTGCATTTGTTAAAACCGAACTCAACCGTTGTGAAATCTGACATAACCAGTTTTACTTAAAAATACAACATTGATTCCATAACAAAACCCCTTGGTACAGGTAAGGTCCCTCAGGTGAATCAGTCCAATAAAATACAACATGTGAAAGATGGTGTACAGCTGCGCTATTCAACTTAATTTTCCCAAGGGCCTGTTTCTCAGGGCTCGGATAGATGCACAGCACGCCACTGCTTTTAACTAAATTTGAGGTCACACAGAATACCCACAACACTAGATCTGTTTCAATAATGATAAAGTAACTGCTGTATTAGATTTTTGTGGGGAAAAAGACAAAAGGCTTTACCAACATTGTTTTGTGAAATTGCTAATCTCTGAACCAGAATTAAACTAGAAGTAGACTTGTATCTGCACCAAATCAAATCAGGTCAAACCAGGTCTACACTTGTAGTAACCCAGAATTAAACCAGTAAACAAGAGAAAATATTTAACTTTAATATTTGGAGTATGGGTTGCGGGCCAGATCCGCTCGTTTGGAGGGTTTGATCCGAGTTGAATAGCCCTGGTGTACGAGCTTCTCCAACTGTATATTTACTGATATTTATTTAGACTAATTCAGGATAATCGAAAATGACACGTCTTTAAATTAGCAAAATTATCTACAAAGTCTTATTATCCTGCAATGGAAGAATACTTTACCATTTGCTGCTTTGCGCCATCACCCTGGAGGGTCTGGGCGATGGTGCGTGATTGTAAAGCCTCTGCGACTTAAACAGTATCAAATTGACGACAGCCACTGATTCAGAACAAAGACATGCTGAGGGAAACAGAGGCGCAACAGTGACGAGGAGTGTCCGACATGATCACACACCGGGAGATAAGACCCAGATCAAAGAACAGGACGTCACACCGGGACGATCTCTGATAACTGCTGTGATCTGCCTCCTCTGAGCGCTCCAGTGAACAGGGCCATACCTAGAGGCCTAAATACTACTGTCTCCTGGGCCTGACGGATGTCCTGACGCAATATAGAGCCCAAACAAGTATAAGGCATTCAGGCTAAAGAAACTCTTGTCGACTAAAGACCTGCCCTATCGACCGATTAGTCGACTAAATTATGAAATATCTCTAAGTATTTCTCACCCAAACTGCACTTAAAAGACCCCAACTGCATGCAAAAACAAGTATTTATACAGAAAACATGAGTAAACGTTGTATTTATATGTTAGATATCATGATTCACTCCAAAACCTTCAGCTAACTCACTCCATATCTTGTTGTTTTTGCCACTTAAATCACTTCAATATGAATAAAATAACTGGTCGACTAATAAAAATGTTTGTCGACCAAGACACCATCGACCGATTAATCAACTAAATGAATAAAGGACCACAGCGCTAAAGTCATTGCTCTTGCTGTTGTTGCACTAGTAGGATGTTAAATGACTACGCATTTCACTAAAATGTAGTTAACATGATTATATTTAAGATTTTATCAAACATTTTGTATGTTTGTCCCAAGTTTAACAGTTTTGGTTAAATTTATAATGTTACTTCTTGGTTGAACACGAGCAGCAGATCTTAAGAGCTAATTCCACAAATGTTACCTAGCAACCACTGTGTAAACAAGGGCAAAAATCCACATAAATTACACAATATTTAGGAACTGACAATAAATAATACCTGATAACACTTTTATTTTGTTAATTTGTTGATCATTTAAATTGTCAGAAAAATGTGTCAGTTGCGTGTGTACGTTGTCCCTGTATTTTCAATGGTACGTCGCCTATTGATGACATCACAGAGGGATTCTGTTTTAGAACTCAGCACTACTTCCTGTCATTTTAAACTTTTATATTTCAAAAATTCTTCACAAAATGCAAATTCACAGGTGTAAAACTATGACAAATATTTACCACACGTGCTGTCCACCAAACTAAATCATAATAATTGGAAAAACATGAGAACCTGTCATAAAAGTAATAAAACAATAATAATAAAAGTTTCAGTGACAGTTGTGAGTTACATTCTTGTGGTGTCCCTCAAGGATCTGTTTTAGGCCCTGTCCTTTTTATGTGTGCTTCTTCCTGGGTGTTTTGTTACTAAATATAGCTGTTATTTTGGAAACTTTGACATAAATTAGGGTCCTTACTCTCTTTGTAGGTGAAAGTTTATATTGATAGCACAACAAACTATAGTCACTCAGTTTGTTTGGTGGATCTTGGCGACTATATAATGCTCTATAAACACAGCTAGTCTGTTGTGTTTCATTGTAACTTTTATTTATGGTATTCAAAAATATCTTATTAACAGCTACAGTGTGATGATTTGGTTCATTGCTTTCTATGACGTTTTCTTTCACCAACCCTAATAGCGTCTGTGCATGTTGTGTGTTTTAGGTGGAGCAGACGAGTCGCCCTGACCTGGCCCTGTTCCTCATTAAATACCTGATGATGCTGATCGTGGGAATCCCCTCGGTGTTCTGGGTCGGCAGCAAAAAGACCTGCTTCGAGTGGGCCAGCTTCTTCCACGGCAAGAAACGAAAAGAGTGAGTACTGCTGCCACCACCCTGAGTATAACAGTCCTGCACCTACGTATAGAACTGAGACAATTAAACTGTTTCATCTCATTTGTCCAAGGTAAACTAACACTGAAATATTCCTCAGAAGAGCTTGAATTATAGTAACGCATTCTGACTTCTGTACAAAACATCATGTCATCATAGACTACAGCCAGATCAAATGTAAATGATGAAATTTGAATAACGTCTCGGTTCCCAGCGCAGAAAAGAGGAAGTGAGGAGCCCAAATAACCGTGCATTTGCCACACGTAAGATTTAAGCTAAAACATTTTTAACTTTGCTGCATTTTGTGGGCTTTAGACAGTTGACAGTTTAGACAGAATGTGTGCTTTAATTTGTGGTAGCTTCACATTTTTGCTACTGCTTTTCTACATTATTTAGATTTGCATAACAAAACAGCAGCTTCATTTACTTTTTTATACTTAAATAATTAGGTCAGTGCAGTGAATACAATTGAAATACATACAGTCATTTGCATTCGGCAATGAAACATTTTTTTGTTTTGTTTTTTAATGGATAGGTCTATTTACAAGACAAGACAACCAAGAATGTGGTTCGGAGCAAAATTCACACTTAGGAGGAAGAAATTAGGGCTTATAATCACGATTATTTTTGCGCATAATTGAAATCACAATTATGTCGAACAATTACTTCTATATTGTCAAAATTATTGTGTAGAGAAAGTATAGAACGAATATATTTTATTAGTAATGTTTTAGAAAAGTGCCTTTGCTCCAGGTTTTGGGGCAAAAGGAGTCAATTATAATTCTGAATTGTATTTTCAATTAGAACATTTTTGTGATTGAATAATAATTGAAATCACAATTATATATACGATTAATTGAATGCATAAAGAAGAAATGTGAAATTATTTAAAGTCTGTATTGTTTATGTGCAGAAAAGTCATGTTGAAATCATTTTTTTGTTGTTTTTGATCAGATAAAATAAATTTGAACATTGTAATTGATCAAAATGAGGGTAAAAATGTCACCAAACTCTTAATTCAATACATTTTTAAAACAATGATACTGAAAAAAGTTTGCAATTTTCACTCCCCTCTCTTGGAATGTAACTCAGATCATTAACCCCGTGTCCCCCTGCTGCCTCCCCCCTCTCCTCCCCCCCGCGGCCCTCCCCCCCGCACGTCTCTACCTTCCCCCTGTCTGTGCCCACGTCCCTGCGCCTGTCCCTGCCCTCTCTGCCCCTGTCCTCGCCCCCCTCGCCCCTGTCCTCGCCCCCCGCTGCAGTGCCATGGTGAACGAGAGCCGCCAGGTGCTGCAGGAGCCGGACTTCACGGCCCTGCTGCTCCGGGACCCCAACACCCCCATCGTCAGGAAGTCCAGAGGCACCTCCACCCAGGTATGGACACGTTTGACTAGTCACCTTATTCCGACCCGCCCACTTTTGCCTCTTTTTGCCACAGATCCGCGCTTCTGTCGTAAACGTACTTCTGGTTTGACGAAAACCGCGTTCACGCAAAAGGCGAACGAGGGAAAAGTCTCACCGCTAAAACATTGTATAAAGCAGATTGATTTGTGTAAAATGTTTAATGAACACGAGCAACAACAAGTCAACAATGCACCGATTTCCTGGACAGCCTGAAAACAGCTTTTTAGTCCATGTAGAATTTATATTCTGTTGAGCTCGTCTGCTCCATGTAAACTAATACAATGGAAAAAAGATGGCGGCGCACATGGAAACTTATAAGGTGAATAAGAATGTTTGTTTATTTGTGCTTTACAAGCTTCACCAGCCCGAGAGCATGTGTATATGGTTACGTCCAAATAGGGCAGGGCGAAATGGCCAAACATTTTAATCGTGATATGAAAGAGAACATTTGCGATGACGGCATAATTGACGATATAAATGGCTCTAGACTAAATACTTGGGAACAATGGCACCAATATCTGACATGTTTAAAGGTGCTTTACCCATTTTAATCACATAAGAAAGTAAAATCAACTCTGCCTCAGCACAGATATGTTGTAAAAACATCTATTCGGGTTAAAATCATACCGCTGTCTGCCATCTGTACGCAATTATAGATCATACTACCTATATTATATATAATACAGTATGAATTCAATTGTTCTAATTTTGCTTCCACTTCTCACCTCAACGTTGATTTTTAATCTCTAGCCATTAGTGTTTGCAATTTGCTGCAATATCAGATTAATTTTGTAACTCAGTAGAAACTCTGATGCATTGAACGTGGAATTATATCGCGATGTCCATCCAAATGTGTTTACCAGCTTTGTTACTGTGACAATGTCCAATATCAGTGTCACTATATAAGAAACGTTGCTTTGGTTTAAAGCTGCAACTTATGATTATTTTTGTAGTCGACGAGTCAAAGATCAAAATTTGTCATTTCTATTGTACATTGAGATTTTTAAAGGTGTAAATATGGTGACTGAAGGCGGAAGTATTTACATGTAAAATGTGTTCATGAAAATTAGAGCTAGTATATTCTTTTCTGACATTTTGATTTAATAATGCTGCTGTCATTGTTGTAAAAGGTCTTTTGGCCTGTGTTTTAGTACAATATAATTGCAATTATTTGATAGTCAGCTAGACACAATCATATTATAGTTTTGAAATATCAGGGAATATCTGTACAAAAGGGGGCAAATAACATAAGATTGCTCTTTTGACTCCTTTTCATTCATTTCTTCTCTGTTTAGCTGGATGACGCTGAGAATGTCTTTATTTATTTTATTTTTAGAATGAAATTAATAAATAAATAATAATCAAAAACATAAAATAATTCAGATGAATCATTGCAGCCCTACTAGGGATGCTAATCTTTCATTCAAACCTTGCCATATGTATTGTGTTATGAACTATATTTAAACTAAATTGCTTTGGAGGATCCATGCATACATAAACATTCACATAAACTATAGTCGTTCACAGTAAAATGGTGTAACCTGGCCCTCCTCTGCTCCCAGGGCACCTCCACTCACGCCTCCTCCACGCACCTGGCCATGGACGAGCCCCACAGCAACAGCACGAGCCGAGCCGGGTCTGTGCGCAGCGGCCGCTCCAAACTGAGCAGTTACCACGGCAGCCTGCACCGCTCCCGGGACGGCAGGTACGCTGACCTCTGTGGAATATTATACTACGATGTTATGTGTTTGACTAGTTTAAGATGGATGGAGTGAACTGGGTTCATTTGGTTTAAAACTGTGGTAATCAGGTTTGTTTGGGAGCCTAATTTTACAAGTTAAAGTATATTGTTAAACATTTATTTTTGTCAAAGTGTCAAAAATGTGTTGCCAATCAAAACTCAAACTACTGAAACTAGTTACTGATTTGAAGCTATACTAAAACAAATGCCATAAACAGGACAAAATCTGACATTTCCTGAACAGTTTTAAAACATACAAAATGCCTTATTTCATGAAAACATGACATGATAAAAACTTGTAATACATTTTTTCTTACATTTATGTGTGAAAACTACAGGAGAAGTTTGTTTGAATTGATATCTTTACATTTAAGATTTTTTCCTGTTCACCTGCAGTGTCTCGCCTTAATCAGAACAAGTACAACACCACATGGTAACATACAGAAAAAAATCCTGTTTGTGTTGAACATTAGTCTAGTCTATTGTCTAAAAAACATAGTCGGGGTTATTGACATTGGTATTGAGTATCAAGCCTAGTCCTTCCACTCAACTCACTTCCTTGTGACAAAATTTAGCGCTTTCTTTAGTGTTCCTGTTTCAGTTTTGTCCAGTCTTTGTTTAGACCTGGTTTAGTCCTTTATCTGGAAGCTAAATAACATATGCAGTGTAAATCTGCCTTATTGTTAAAGAAATACGTTGTGGCAAAGACAAAGCACACTGTAGCGCTTCTGCCCTCTAGTGGTGCGAAAGTGGTATTCATGCATTTCCACTTCCTGTTTTATGCAAGATTTTGACACTGGACTATTAAGACTTAATTTATTCATAGTAATTGTAATAAACTAATGTATTTTTCTTCACTTATCAATTGTAGTTATGTTTGATTTAGAAGGTTTGTGATTAAGACTGACTATGATACCAGTTTGTCACAGAAAAAAACAAAATCAAACAAACTAGAGCTGCAGAATTTGTGAAATATAACTTGTTGCGATTTATCTGAACAGTGCGATTGCGATTAGATTTGTGATTTATGTTTTAATAATGGGATTCTGTTCAAAGTTCACATTTTAAACACGTAAAGACTGAAATATGAACTGACAAACTAATAAAAGAATCACGTCTTTTGGAATGTTATTGTTGCTTTTTGTCACATTTTTTTCACTTATAGTCGCATTTTTCTCACTTTTACTTGTGTTTTTGTCACTTTAAGACATTCTTTTGCTGTATTTTGTCACTTTTGTCGCTTATTCCAGATCTATTTTTCTAAATTTTAAACACAAATCTAAACTACAGGTTGAGCAGTTTTTATGCAGAATGAAACTGGATATTAAGTTGTTTACGGAGGAAATTATTGCACGTAGCCTTTGTGATTTGCTAATTGCACCCATTCAAATTTCGATTAATCACAGCCCTAAAACAAACAATAGCTTACATCACCTCCCTCTGCTTACGTGCACCCGTCC
Organism: Rhinogobius similis; assembly: GCA_019453435.1. Taxonomy (NCBI): domain Eukaryota; kingdom Metazoa; phylum Chordata; class Actinopteri; order Gobiiformes; family Gobiidae; genus Rhinogobius; species Rhinogobius similis. Next base: position 19,408,949 of record CM033620.1, read on the forward strand.
ACCTCTGACCCGCAGGTACACGGCCAACAGTTTCCGCGCGGCAGACGAGCGGCAGCCGTACGGGAGCCTGCCGCGCCTCCACGACTCCCGGCACTGCAGCGCCAACAGACTGGACAGCTCGCACCGGCTGGACAACCTCTCGCGCCACGACTCCGCCCACAGACTGGAGAGCCAATCACGGCACAGCAGCATCCGGGACCTCACCAACCACACGCAGGTGCTCAGCGTCCCGGGAAACGGAATACACAGGGTCATGGAGGAGGACGGCACCACGGCTTGAGAACCCCCTGAGACTGAATGTTTGGTGTTCAGAAGGACTGCTGGAGTGGGGTGCTCTGAGGGCTCACAAAAATGCCTTAACATGCTCCAAAATGTAAGAAGCGCGACATGGAACAGGCCTGGAATGAGCCAAACTGCACTGGACTGGACTGGACTCGAGCGAGAGACACAGAAGGTTTAAGTTCCTGCAGCTTTTCGAGCATTTCAAGCCGTCCTGCACTTGGTTACGCTGAATATATTTGCCTACATCCAACCTTACCTTTTCTAATAATGGAACAAAATGCAGTGGCTCCAATTCCAAACCCGAGTAGCCTCAAAACAAGAAGTTTACTGGTTCGAAACTCGAATTGTGTGGGGCTTGTTGTGTAGGCTGGCTGCATTTTCTCCTGGTGCTTTGGTTTTCAGCCTAAATCTCCTGTACTCTGTGGATGAATACTTGCTTTATCTGGTTTTGAATTTTAAATCCTGGTGAATTTCTAGCTCTGAATTTTTAACCCTGAACAAAAACATGTTTGAATTGTTTTTATCCTAAATTTCAGCCCTGGAAATTTGCAGCGTACATTTTCATGATGGTTTTATTTTCTTTTTCTTAGTTTAAAAATTCTAAATGAAAAAATCACATTAAAATATTCGATGCATAGATTTTCAAGCCCTTAAAACATTGTCTTAATTGTTAAAGTGTAAAAGTAAAAATGGAAAAATCTCACTTGGATCGATTGCTAATGCCTTGCTGTGCTAAATTCATGCTTAATTCAAGTTGAATTGTTCCACATCAAATTATTGCTAAATAGTCTTCAGTCCCTGATTTACAGAAATAAAATATAGAATCCAACTACACCCAGTCAACAATAAAGAGTAATTTACAATGCCCACTCTGATTTAAACGCGCTCACACAACATCAGTATCAGACTATACATTACCTACCATTTTCTGCCTTTCACTTTTAAATCAATTTAGACGGTTGAATTTTAGGTTATTAAAATCTACGCATAATATTTCGAAAGGTGAATTTTTCATTTTGAATTTTGTAACACAAAATTCAGCTCCTAAAATTTAATCTAAAAACAATTCAAGCTTCAAAATCTGATGAAACAAATGCTCTTCTTCCACACTCCTGGATCTGGAGAAAGGGGCTGCACTGGGCTCATCTTGACAAGTTTCCCCTCAGTGGTTTTGATGGAGACGACAACTGCATTCTTTTCTATCGAGGTCTAAAGGAGGCCAAAGACTGTATTTAATATTATTGTCTGTAATTGCTACTGATGCCTCTGTGTTCCGACGCATGAAGAACAAATTTTGCCTTTGACTGGAAAACCTTTTTTTATAAATCCTATTGAATTTATTCATTTTAAAAAGGGACTAAAGAGTTTTACAGATTTGAAGCCATTGTTCGGGCCGCTATACAGGGAAAAGCTACGTCCAAACTCCTGCCTTACACTTGGAAAACACTGTAGTCTAGAGACAAAGTAGACGTAGCTAGTCCTGTTTTGAAATGTGACCATGTAAAGCTATTGTAAATGATAGATGACCTTGTGCATAGATGTAAAAACAATGTGAATTTTTCTAATAAAACTTTAAAAAAAAATTTGTTTGTATTTTCAAGATTTATTTTCCTGATCGCCTGTGTCTCACAATCAACTCTCAACCCAGGCATATACACTGTCTGTCCAAAACAAAAAAAAGCCATCTGAATTCAACAAAGCAAATGGATACAAACCTCCAGCTGGATAACTGCTGCATGTGATTGTCTTTCAGCTGCAACACGGTACTTAAACCCGACTGATGCAGTGAGTGGCTTCTCTTTCTGTAACAAATGTGCAAAGACAAATCCCGAGGTTGTGAAAAAAGATGTCCCCGTTTGAAAAGGGTCAAATCATTGGCATTAAACAGAGAAAACAAGCACAAACTAATCTACAGAGCTGAACCCCATTGAGTCTTTAGGATGTGCTGGAGAAGGCAGCGGTCACACTCTCCATCATCAAAGCAGATCTTGGTGAAAAATGAATGTAACACTGAAAAAATGGCACAGCGAATGTTGCTGTAATCAAAGCTAAAGGTGCTCCAACAAAATATTAGAGCGCATGACCTTTATTTTCTGTGGCGACTATTTTTTGGACAGGCAGTGCAAGTTATCATTATCATATAATAATAATAATAAACCAAAAAGCAGACCTAAAGGATTAGACTTACTATATAGTTAATACTTTGAACTGCTTTTACCTGTGGCCCATCGAGGCAACTGTTGTTGTGATTTTGGGCATTATAAAAATAAATTGATTTGATTTGATACTATACATAAATTGCATAAATAGATCAAGATTGGTAGTGTATGTTTCCTGCTCAGCTGTGTGGAGCTGGACAGTCCCACCCACTTCGAAGCCTGCTGTGTTTGTACATTTCCCATTCATTTACCCAGACTTTTCAAAAGTTTGAAGGTAGATCTAAACATGTGGTAATTAATGCCTTGACGGGTTATTTTCAGTAAAAAAAAACAAAAAAAAACTGTATAACTTTTAAATAACTTAGCAGATTATAAAGTTTCATTAACTTTTTAAATCAAATGGCAGGTCTTGTGTTTAGTTAGCCCACCACAAAGCTGTTTAACTCCGAGCTTTCAAACTTTTCTTCCCATTATGTCTTTGGGAAAATTGAGAAATTGACTTCCTAACTCCATAATACTCTAGTCTATATGCTGCAGTTTTAACCTCGTGACACGACACAACCCTACCCTCCCATCTCCACCGCAGCAGCAGAACAATTTACCTCCTCAACATCTCCTCTTTATCACCACCAGAGTTTGGGTTCCAACGTATGAAATATTCAAATTATTTACAAAAACAGCAATAAAAAAAAAAGTTATTGCTGGCTAGTAGTCCACTCTTTTGTAAGTAATGTTTTTTTTTTTTAGTGCTTTCAAGACATTATTCTGTTCTAAAATCCACTTGACATTTCCATTTATAATATCTGTATAAAATGGTTAATAATATCAGTTAACTCTTCATTTGTCATGTAATCTATCACACATCCCCTCTGGTTTGGCTCAGACGATCCAAATCCAAAATCCAAACATGAATCCGTACCCACAGATTTGAGAAATGAGCACAAGTGAGCACACAGCATTTGTAACAGCCCTCCGCTTTATTGAAATACATCGGAGTGGGGTTAATATAATGAGTCTTCCACGCGAGTGTGGCAGCCAGTTCATCATACATCATTTGTTTTTGACCTTACACCTTAAATATATTTGTGCAAAAAGAGAATCTACATCACCTGTAGTGGGTTATCCTCAGTAAAACCGCCCAAACCGCTTCAAAAGTAAAACAACAAACCGAAAATGATTACATCTATAACATGCAAAACTGTACAAATTATTACAAAGCAATCCTAGAAAAAAAACAAAACAAAGTGTATTATGATATGAAAGGGCAAACGTAATATCTGGATAAGACCTCACTGAAATGCAAAGGCGTTTTTTGAATATTTTTTAACAATTTTCTTCTCTCATTGTGGCACCTCAGCCGTTCGATCGCCCCTTCACCACATCTACTCTAAACCCGTTCTGTTTCTCTCTCTTCACGCACACGTTCGCCTAAAATTCATTGGTTTCCGACGTTTTCCTGAGTTTTTTTCTCTCACACAGGGATAAGCTGGCATCACTTTTTTTCTGTACAACATTAAGAATCTGGCCTTTTATAAAACGTCCTGCTAACATAATCTGCTTTAGCTAATACATTCTACATCTCTGAACTGGATAGCTTAAAGGTCTTGGAAAATCCTTGGAAAAAACACTTGGAATGAGTCGACTTCGGAATCCTGTAGGAATGACCGGATCAAATTGGAAAAATTGTGAATGTTAAATGACTTTAGTTTACCTCAGCGGCGCAAATAAACAGTAAAAAGCGTAACAAATTGAGTACAAACTGAAGGTAACAGGATTAACGGTTGAAAGATACAAGGTGTATGGTGGCCCTGAAGGGACAAAAGGAATTACAACACAGAAACGCAACAATTGAGAAATGTAAAATTATGAAACACAAAAATATTGGTGGACAAAAGCATAAAAATTAAAAAACTAATTGAGCAATAAAATTCAATTAAATTAAAAACAGAACTAAAGTGCAAATTGCAAACCACCAACGATACACAAAAGCAATATTTATTTAAAATTTCAACAAAAATTTTGACAAATTTTATTTTTTTGTTTTTTTCCCCCCAAAATTATTTTAGAATCAATCTATTTTTGTACATCTTCAATCTTTGCTGTTTGTGTCATAGATTTTATTACAATTTGCTTTTGTCCTTCTATTGATTTTGCGTTTCACCATTTCTTTTTGGGATCTGTTAGTGTAGCGACATGAGCCTTCAGAGCCACCGTAGAGCTGGGAATTTTAGACCTAATCCATTTTATAGATGTCCACTATAACTTTTCTTGCAGATTTTTTAGTGTTTACATTCTTTTAATCACAGGAAGCTTCTCTTTTGAACACATTATTCAAACATAAAGTCCGTAAAGCAAAGGCTACAACTGTAGAAAGACGCGTTACAAGTGTCCATAATGACGTTTTTCCACGTTGGTACCACAGTGACGTCTGAACGGTTGACTGGCCTCTCGCCTGAAGCCGGAACAAGGCATCTGATGCATAAAAACGCCGCCGAGTGTCAGTTTGCGGCGGCAGCTTAGTGTCACGCTACGTTTCGAGCAGTAGTGTGGAATCGCAAAGACACGCAAATCAAATCAACGTGGGGATAAAAGAAAACACACTCAACACGTGTCGTACATGAGATAAAAAAACAAATCTAAAATCAACCGGTAAAAAAAAAAATAAAGTGGTTTTAAAATGGCTTTGTGTGAAAACCCCACATCACTCAAAAGAAAAACTCAAAGAAGAAAGGGTTTGTCTTCCCTGTGTCTATAGTATGTTCCTTATCATATATTACTCTACTCTATGTACATTTGTGACTGTCAGTTTGGTTTAACAGCGACGTGGAGCATTGATGATGTCACTCGATCTGGACCAATGAGGAGACGGCGAGCTGCGATGATGTCATAGAAGCCTAGTTTCTCGTTAAAATACTATAAAGTCACTGCACAAATCAAAAGTCGAATGGTGAAAGCACGCGAGGGACAGAGGTGCTTCAGGGCTGAAACTTAGCGCTGCCTTTCCTCGTCTAAGATTGATAAATAAATTAAAATATCATCCCCCATAAACCCACAGGGTCCTATGTACAAGTACAAATATTTTTAGAATAATCCTCTTCTTTTTGTCGAGCCAAAAAGAGCCGAATGGGGAGCAAGTTATATTCCTATTTCATTTGCCCTTAGTGAAGAACTCATGCTCGCACACATTTGCACCTAGCATATGCCGTTACCGTTACGCATACACGCCATTGTCGCTAGCATACACGTTAGCGCTAGCATATGCCTTAGTGTTAGCATAGTAGTTAGCGCTAGCACACATCACAGCGCTAACACAAGTTCCATTAGAGACAGGACAGTGTTCTTAAATGGGCTGCAGTTCTCTGGGCAGTGAGGTGGTGCTGGGGTCCGGGAGCATGAGGCGGGAAAGGGGGCGTGTCCTGCGTGGAAAAGGGGCGGAGTCCTGTGCTGTTGATTGGTCAGTTTTATATTGTTGGAGGGGGGAAAAGGGAGGTAAAGTGGTCCTGATCGGGCTCATGTGTCCCAGCCCATACGGTCCGTGCTCTCCAGCGACAGGGACTTGGTCTTGTGGGGCGACGCGGGGCTCGGGGGGCTGCTGAAGGTCGAGCTGTTGGAGGCCGTGGAGTGACGCGGCGAGTCCGAGTCCTAGAGCAGAAGAAGAATAAGAGCGGGTGAGTACCAGTTTATCCTGCGCTGTCCTCTGTCCTCGTGCATGTGCTTCAGAGAGAACAGGATGTGGTCCCAGACGGGCTGTGGATGCACATGCGGGACAGCGATGGGACGCGACGCAGTGAAATGTGTCTGCCCCTTTAAGGCCAACAGGGCTCCACCTCGTTTAATGAATCTGTACTAGAGGTGGGAGAGACGTAAAAATGTATAATATCACTTATGTTGTTTCAGAGATAAGCTAAATTAGAGTACTGACTATATTATCTACAATTAAAACTTAAAAATGACCACAAAAAAAGACAGAAACATCTGGTATAATCTCCCAAACAAGGATATAAAGTGATATTTCTGTACTTTTGTGGTTAATTTTACTATGCTTTCACAATTTCTATTGGACTTGAACCTCAACCAAGACTTTTACATTACAAGAGAACATTTAAAAACCGTGATATTAATTTTTATCAATATCGCCTGCCCCAAATGTGCGCTGTTGTATGCACTTAAACAGATAATACAACTATGAATACATCCCATCACAATCAAAGAGTGTGGCAGCACCAAAGAACACTGAATACAGCAGAGATTTATTCAAGAAAAAAACTGCACTATGACAAGACAAGACATGTGCTAAATTGCTAATATGCAAATGTTACTACTGTACTCTGTAAGATCTTACTTTAGTTAATTATCTTAAGGCTCTTTCTCACCAATCTGACCTCCCCACCCCCCTGTCACCGAGTCAGGGTAACAACTTGTCTCCTCATGTGTCCTCGCGCTTCCTCAGTGTAAATGCTCTTTCCCGCTGCAGCGATTAATATGTACCAATGACATAATACCTTTCTACAACAGCAGGCGGCGCAAGAGGTTAAAATTGAGTGGAGCGAACTTTGGAAACTTGTTAAAAGAACCACATGCTTTAATGTAGTCAACTCTTATCCTTGACCAAACACACTGGATTATTAGAGCTTTTGGATTTATGATAAAAAAAAATTGAATTCTAACAGCAGCACATTATTGTCGCAACATAAAGATACTTGCTGAGAGTTGTTTGATTTTAACTTGAGCTAAATAAACTTGAAAAGAGACGTTTGTGAATGGAGCCTGGAGCCAATCAGAGTGCTCGTCTGGTGGCAACTGAAGAAGCAGATTCTATGAACAAACCCTCCAAAAAACGACTTCCTCCGTGCTCCTCTGACCTTCTTTGCTCTCCTCTGGGCTCAGGCAGCGTAATTCACACTAAAAACACGTAGGACGCCTGTCGTCAAAACTTGCCTGACCAGTTTGGACAAGGGAGAATCTCAAGTGTGAAAGAACCTTTTAGTTTAATGCAAAAAAGAATAGTAAAAAAAACCAACAACAAAAAAAACAAGAAGAGTAGATGGTTTATGGAGGTAATCAGAGCTAAATAAAATATGACAAATGAACAAATACATGGCATCACACATGTCTCTCAACACAAAAGCTTCACAGAACTTATCAAACCTCTGATCATCAGACCTTAAAGCAGAACTAAGTAACATTTTCACCTTACTAAACGTCTTTGTAAGTCTGTGTGGTGGTTGCATTTGTGTTTTTGGGGCGTGTGAAGCGCTCGTCGTCTCCCCCTGCTGTCTCTGGGCGGGAAAAAAGCCTTGCATCATTTGCCAACATAGACCTGAAAACAACTCTCCTGAGAAACCTTGGCTCTTTTTAATATCTGGCAACGTGAAATGTGTCTGTATGTGACTGTATTTCCTAATTTAAAAAAAATCTTTTCATCTTCTCACAAGCAGTGTATTTTCACAACAGAGCTGCAGGGGGAGCCCTGTCACTGAAATGACTTAGTTCTGCTTTAATGTTTTATTGAAACATAGATCATCGTTATCCTTTTTCTTTTACACTAAAGCATTCATTTTAGAAGTCCTTTTCTGAAAAACTACTTCCACTCTTGTGTTAAACTGGGATAATGTCGCTGACATTATCGCGGCGCACACAAACCATGCAGCAGCAGTCACAATATGATCTGTGATTGGTTAAAGCAGTTTGGGCAATGAAGCACCGTGCGCTGTGATTGGTCGATGAGCAGCAGGTGCAACACAGTGCAAAACATGAGGTGTCATTCACCGAGCTCAGCACAACCAAAGAGGGCGGGGCCAGTGGTCACGTGACTTCATGAGAGGTGCGGGGCGTCCTAAACCAGAGCACGGGAGCGCGGGGGCGGAGTGTCTTTACCTTCATCTTACTAAGCAGTGTCCGCAAAGCCCTTTTCAGATCAGGGGTCTTCTCCGACGGCGAAACAGCCTGCCACTGCAGAGGAGAGCACACTGAGCACTGCCCACACACCGCATGCAGGCGGGCAGGGGCACAGGGGGGCACACAGGGGCTCAGGGAGGTACACGAGAAAGGTCCGCAGGAAGGTACATGGGTTCACAGAAGTAGGGCTGCACGATTTACAAAAAAAAGTACTGCAATTCGATTTATGTTTTAATAATTGTATTTAAAGTTCACATCGTCATCGCATCTAGAAAAAATGACAAAAATAATGTAATATGAACTGACAAACTAATGAAAGAAACAGATGTATTTCAGAACATGTTTGTGTGGATCTAAACTACAGAGTTAACAGTTTTATGCAGAATAAGATAGGATATAGTCCAATTAGGTTCATTTTGTTTTCTGATAATCTGGTTCTGTTTTCCCGACCAGGGTTTGTTTCGACTGTGTCATGTGCAATCTTCTTCAGAGTATCACTCGATGGCCCCATGGACTATAAACCCGGGCGAAGGGGCCTTTTTACTCTTTGGATACTGTCATAAAGAAGTTAGCCTGCAGATGGCGCTGTTGTGTTGCCTCTATTGTTTGAGACCGCACCAAAACCTGTATAAATCAGGCGGAAAGACACAGCACAACAACACTGAGTGACACATCAAGAAAGATTGCGAGGGAGCAGTCGAAACTGTCATAAATAAATAAGACATGTTTTGTGGTTTGTGTACGAAGTCGTGGTACTTCAAAAATGCAGTCTTTCTGCTTTGTTAATTGTGTCCGTTCAACTTTCGTTTTGATAATATTTAATCTTGCAGCCCTACACAGACGTACAGAGGTACAGGCGTCGGGCGGGACATGAGCCTGATGGACACGACATGAAGCCGACGGCGTTCAGCGGGAGCGTCGTGGGGATGGAGCCTCAAGATGAACAGGGGAGGAGCCTATTCAAGGGTCGATCATGAACATTAAAAGGAGAGATGCGTCTAATTCTGAAAACGGCCTGAAGCACTAAAACTTTTACTTTCTACACAAGTCTCAAGGCAGAAACAAACACCATCTGCCGTCTATAAACCACTCTACGCAACACAGGGATCTAACCAAGCAGCCATTGGTGGATTTTTGGGGGGGATAATGCCGTCGAAGGAGGTTTTCTGGTTCTATATGAAGAAATGTTTCATCAAACTACAAATAAAGCCACTCAGAAGCAAACACATCACACACGTTTGCGTTCAACAGAGCAACATTCACTCTGAACCTGGTCATGATGAAGCCGAGCATGCTCCTCTCACACACACAGCAGCTAGTTTTCAAACGACATCACAACATTCTAGGTCACAGCGTCTAAAGGCTTTTCATGTGCAACAGATGGGGAACAGGGAATGTTACTCTTAATGCGTTTATTTGTGCATAAATATAAAGGTATAATGAGTAAATGATCAGGTTTTCTTTTCGGATACTTCAAATAAAAAGACTGTGTATAATAGCTTCCCCTGTCCTCCATCTGAGCGGGCGACATCACACTGCAGAGTCCGGGAGCGACCGTTACACTCACCTCGCGGTCGAACTGTGAGAGCGGCGCGTCGCCACAGTCCATGCCGCCGCCCGAGGACAGCGAGCTCTCGGAGGGTGACGTCATGGTCTGCCGTTTGGAGCTGTAGCTGCCTCCGGACAGTTCCCTCCGCAGAGCGCTGCCGTTCTGAGAGGAAGAGCCTGTCACCGGGAACACAGGAGGGTTACAACATGTTGGAAAAGTCAGCAACCAACCAATCAACACTTTTTAGGATCTATAGTAATGCACAATGCTGGAAATTATTACGATACGTTATGTACTGCAATATTAACACAATATTTGAATATACTTTTTGACACAATCATTTCAGTTCATGCCTTTATGTATTCGTCAAACTATGTTGAAATAAAAACTTGGTGAATAAATCAAGGATGAACAAAGGCAAATTATGAATAAAAATCTGCCTTTTTCCTTATTTTATCGCATCTCTTTCAGTCAAATGGAGGACCTTGGTGTTATTGTGGTCTATTTAGTTTGTTGCGATGTTGATTATTCCATTTGCTAATATTCCAATAGTGATACTTACATATAAATATTGATAATAGTGATCTAAATTTGTATTTTGAGCAGTTATGATTGAAATCCATCTGCTAGGTAAATATTTTCAACACAAAATCCAAATATTATTCTACAGTGACTACAGTATTCTTCAGCATTTAACCTTGCAAATTTCCCACACAAACAAATATTTTAAGTTAGAACAAGGTTACGTGTGCGACCAACACTAAAGTATGCACAAAGATATTTAACCCTGTGGTGTTTAATGGAAATGTGGTCATGCAAATGTTTAATAGTAACTTAGTAATAGTAACATTTCCTCTTAACAGACAACACATTTGATACAGAAGCATCAGTAGAAACAGTGACTCACGGATGCCCAGTCCGCTGCTGGCGCTCATGGACCGGCCCGGCTCGCCTCTGTTCTTGGTGATGGAGGGAATACTGACCGAGCCGCTGAAGCCTGCGCGGTTCTCCTGGACACGCACGTTCTGTTATTCACAGACACACACACACACACACAAATGCACACAGGGGGAGGAGAGAGTGCAGGGGTGAGGGCGGTGCATCCAAATCGAACTCTACAGTGAGCCGTGCGGTGGTGCTTTAAAACATGCTTAAGTTTTACTTGGATTTACTGCAGTTACATGTAAAGTGTGATCCAGGCATGGGACAATATATTCTTCAATTAGAGGGACTGTGCCTGATTTTTACTGTTGTGAAAGGGTTAAAAACAGAACAGTCCAACTTTTCTGCATAAAATAAAGTAAAATCTGTCTTGCCCCTGTACAGATATATTGTAAAAGCATCAGTTTGGGTGAAAAAACACCACACACCTTTGACTCTGCATTTATTTAAAGAGCACTATATTGTATGAGAAAAGTAGGAGGTGCGTTGTTAGCATGCTAGTGCTTTTAGCTTTACCGTGACGTTCTGGGAGTCAGAGTCAGAGTCTCGTGAAAAGTGCTTATAAACTCATAATAGTGAATATCTAGGATGCTGGGACTGCATTAGGAAAGAGAGCGAAACTTGTGACTGAAGTAAAGACTGAAAAATGAACTGGTTCTGTTTTTCATGTTTCAAAACAGTAAAAATCAGGCAGAGGTCCTTTAAAGCTAATGCGAAAAAAACCCCCAAAGTTTCAAAAAAGTAGTCATATGCACTCTTTTCTGTTTTTATTTGTTAGTGTTGTGAATTTGAGGTATAGTTTTCTGTTCTGTAAATCCCTTTGAATTACTTTGTGTATGAATTGTGCTCTACGAATAAATTTGCTTTGCCATGAGGATTACTTTTATTTTTATTTCAATTTTAGTTAGTCGACTTGTGGATATTTTGGATTGCCAAAAGTATTGAAAATCAAACATAAAATTGATACCAAAAGTAGTATCAAAACCTATTTGAACAAGTATCAATACTAATAAACAAAAATCACATAAAAATGGCAAAATCTGACCTTTCCTGAACAGTTTTAGAATTATCTTGAGCTTTATAACATCTGTTTCAAGAGGAAGTATATAAGAAGCGTATAAGAGAGCTGTATATGAGAAAGCGTTATGCTGTGAGTGTTTTTTCCAATCATTGTGGTATCGAAATCAGTATTGTGCACTGAGCCCATTTCTAAGTAATGGAAGTGAGTTTGAAATTTCAGTACCATAGCATTATTGATCATCTTGTGGGTTACTCATGTTTATTGAAAATGTTGTGACTGCCGTGTGATTTTGAAACATGCATTAAAGTTTGACAGACAAAATGATCAGGTCAGATTAGGTCAGGTCACATATTACAGAAATACGGCGTCCTGATCATTGTCTTTAAGTAAGTAAGGCATCCCGTGCCGGCCGTGGCCCCGTGCATACCATGGGCAGGTCCTTGAGGATCTGGATGCCGTCGCCTGGTCCCATGTGAGCCACGTGGTTAAAGTTGGTCGGGTTTGAGATCAGCTTGTTCCTCATCTCTGGATCTCGCAACATCTCTCTGTAAAAAAAATAAACACAAAGAAGTCAACGTATGTTTTATTATTTACTATTTATCGCTTTAAATTAATTATCTTGGGTTTATTTTGATACTTTTTTATGAGCACTGGTCGAACTACTGTTTTAATGTTTAAAAAATGTGCTCTATAAATAAAGTGGATTGCATTGTAAGTATTGAGCAGCTTTACTACCCATTCGATTGTTTTTTATTAACACAATTTTTCTAGCCTTTTACTGCCATTTCCAAAATCTTAGATGCGTAACAAGATAAATAACGTTTTTAAAGAAGCTCAATGCCCACATCTCTCAAATTCTCAAAAGACATGATTTTTCTTTTGCTCTCTATCACTTATTTATCAATAATTTACCTCAATTAACGTTAGAATCAATGCATTTTGAGCCACATGTGTCTTTGCCATGCTTTATATGGATTGTACTAGCATAACCTCATATTAAAAAAGTAATTTACCAAATGAACGACAAAGATTTGAGCTTTATAGCGTGTAGTAGATGGCAGTGGTACCTCCTCTGCTGAAGCCGCTCCTCTTCTGGGACTCTGAAGGAGAAGCGTCTCTTGTTGTTCATGCTGCGCACCATCTGCTTCCTGCTGTTGTCAGACGTCTCAGGCACCACCAGCTCGTCCCCCTCTGAACAGACCAGCACAAGTTTGAGGGTTAACAGAGGACGAGAGGTTTGTTTTGTTTTGTAAAGCGATGGAATCTTTGTCAGTCATAGTGCTGTACAGTTAATCGAATTTTAATCAACACTGAGAACCCTTTTTAAATAAGTAAAATCATTTCGCCCAGCCCATTATAACAAGACAAAAAAATAAAAAACTGTTGAGTCTTACCTGCCATCTTGTTTCTGAAGTAGATGAGGCGAACCGTTTCCAGTCCCAAAAGATTTAAAGATCCGTCCACATTCAGAGGACGCACCTGTCAAAGACCCAAAAAAAAATTGAGCAATGTTCTTTGAAAACTCTTCGTAACAACTCGAATTTCACAGGCATTTTTCCACTTCATTGAGCCAGAGAAGAATCATACATAACGTTAGGCCAGTTACACAAAGATTATGATATTCTTGTACAATTATTCTACTGTTTTTGTTTCTTATCTTAATGTTTTTGTTGGAGAGTCATAGGACAGACCTTCTTTAGAGGAATGGTCTGGATCCACTCCATGGTGTTCACGTCAAACACATCCACCGCGTTCTCGCTGTACACCGACAGGTAGGGGGCGTTGTAACCTGAACACAAAAGAGAAACATTCAGAACTCCAAACAGTCACTTTAATGCAAACATGACATTTTGCAAACATTTTGATGTAACTTATTTTACTGACGACTGTTTGGAAAAGTATAGTTTTGTTATTTTTAAAGAACAATTGTATGGTTTCAGTTTATTTTAAAAAATGGGCTTTGTAAATAGGGGTGGGCTCGACTGACAAAACCCAATATCTTGATTTTTTTTTCTCGATAATGATGTTCATGCAATATAGTTTCACAATGCATCAGGAATGTGCTATAATGTGCCTATAAATGTCTTGGTTGAGCACAAAATGTGAATGGACCGGAAAATTAACCACAAATGAGCAGAAATATCACTTTATACCTTATTTGGGAAACTACACTAGATGTTTCTGCTAAATATATTTTTAATCATCTTGTTTTGGAGTCTTAATTATAGACTTATTTTGCATATTTCCAAAATAACAATTAGAACATCAATTTTCGACATATCTCCAGTCCTTCCTCTGTGTGTAAATAAATCTGATTGTGACTCACAGGCGGCGATGGGCACCGCGGGCCACATGAGCTCCTGTTGCCGTGAGCGACGACCCTGGGAGTCGACGTAGACCCCGATGGAGCTGAAGCAGAGGAGCAGCTCTTTACTGGAGATCTCAACGGCACACAGCGCCTCCAGGCTCTGCTGAGGGATGAAGGCCAGCGTGTGGTCGTCTGGGTGCAGCAGACTCACCGGGGACACGTCGCCATGGACACTGCAGAGACCACGGGCACACGGGCAGATTTATTTATAAGGACAGAGGTAGAGGAACAGAGAAGTCACAGATACTATAGAAAAATATAAATGAGAGTTAAACTGGCAAAACTAAACTACAATTATTGAGCAACGGTTTGGACATTTTGAATTATGTTTTAGGACTGATGAACTGATTGATCAAAGAAATTTCTATCATACAGATTTGAAGAGAACAAGTGGGTAAAACTGTCACAAATTGCACTCAAGAATATGTTACTTAAAATAATATTACTCTTGTAGAAATAAAAAGCAACCATTGAGATGTCTTTGATTAAAATGTTGCCTAATTGTTTAGATGTTTAATGACAGACTCAGATTAACCACATAGGAATTTCACTCTTAAAGATAAAATCATAATTATCAACTGAAGCGTTTGCAGAGTTGCAACCGTTTTAAATTATATAATTGTTTATATATATTTTTAGGTTTTTATCTGTTTTGTGATTTTTTCCATTTCAAAATACTTTGTGTGCAAGTTGAGCCCTACAAATAAACTTAAACCGTTTTAAATTATATAATTATTTATATACATTTTATATAGTTTTATCTGTTTTGTGATTTTTTTTTTTCCATCTCAAAATACTTTGTGTGCAAGTTGAGCCCTACAAATAAACTTAAACAGTTTTCTCCTCTAAGAAGCTCCACAGCCTGAGCAGTCGTGCATCACCTGTATCTGGTGAATCCAGACTGATATCCCACGTAGAGTCTCTCACTGAGCAGCCCCATCCACTGCACCGGCCCCGGAGCCTGCAGCTCCCGGAGACGACGGTGACGCATTTTACTCTTGTTCACCTGAAACATAAACACAGACGTTATACACTTTCAACACTTCAAAATGATCAAGGTAGTTTACTCTATTAATCCTCTATTGATCCCCATAACGTATTTTGTTGTGCATGACAGGAGACTATTGTCCTTCATCTAGGCTTTGGACAGGTTTAACCCTCCTGTTCATAAACTGTTCAATGGCAACAATAGTTTCCATGCGAGGATTGAAACCCATGATCTCAGCACTGAAAGGCAAGAGAACTAATTGCTTTGCAACTATGCCTCCCAAATGTTAAATTAGAATGAGCGTGGTTTTAATAAAAGTAGATAAGTCTTAAATGGTGCTTTTCCAGATGCTCAAAGTTGTTTAGTAAATATATAGTGACATCCTATTGTACAATTATTGCCTAGTGATATGTTTTGTAAAATGTCAGATATCATTGTTGTCCATTGTTTCCCCAACAAAGGGTGCGGGGACCCCTGGGGGTAATGTCTGTGAGCACTTAACAGGGGGTACTTGGACTGATTTTAGATTTTAAAAGAAGGTAACACTGAATAGTATTTGAAAATAAAAAGCTCATTGTAGTAAATGATTACTGTTTGAGGATTTTGGACATCATATGAAAGATGTATTTTCCCCAAATTTAAGGAATACTCTTTGTGTGAGAAAAAAGCTTAGGTCACAAAAGGTTGGGAACCACATAGTAGCGTGGCGTACCTCGTAGCAGATGATCTGTCTCTTCATGGCCACACACAGACAGGTGAGGGCGCTGTTTCGCACTGGTCCGGACACTACGCTCGTGCAGCCTTTAGTCTCGGCCAGTTTGAAGGAATCTATCTCGCGCCCGTCCAGAGCCTGTGTGGGAAACAGTCGCACGTGACGATTTCTCCCCGAAATCACGGCCAACAGCTGCTCCTGCGCGATCAGGTCGATGTGGTGCACCTTCTTATTGTCCCCGACGCGAATGATTTCTAAAGACGAATGCACAAATGAGCTCAGGATTTTAAGAGTAAAGCATTAACGTTAAATCTGAGGACGTTTACCGTCTTTGGTGACATGCACGACATAAAGTCCTTCCTCGTTTCCCAGGGCAACGCGCTCATGATCTGTAGAAAATCAAAGAGAACATGTTAATCTGGTTATCGCTCCAAAAATAGCTTTATCGCTTTGCCTGTTGTGCCATTCTTACAATCTACTGCAAACTGCTTTTACCAAATTGATGTTTTAATATAATTTGATGCCAAAACTCAGAGTGGGAGCAGTGGATAATGTTACTCCAAATTTAATCCTCAATTTGAATATAAATACAAAGTCATTTTCATGTAATTACAGCTCGGACTGCATCAAAAAACCTCTTCTATCTTGTGTATAGATTAGACCATTTAACAATTGTTCAATTAAACAGAGAGAGAGAGAGAGAGAGAAATTTTTCACATACAATGTTACAAAACACAGTTAACTAATATGTATGAAAAGTCTTTAGCTATTATTTGAATTACTTAATTACTAGGCATTTATTTCAATAATCGATTAAATTGTTGTTATCCTGAAATATTCACATTTATTTTGAGGGATTATCATTTATGTGTAGGATATATTGATCCAGTTAATTGTCAAAAACCTAGCCAACAGGAAAATATAAAACCCATATCATTTTGTGTTTACAAAAGCCTTTTGCCTTATGCTTCTGCCTAAACCGTGTCTCTGTTTATTGCTACACATCTCCTCGGGGAAATCAGGATGCCCACCTATGATGGCCGCAGACTGGGTGGTCTTGATGAGGGGCAGGGTGCTGTCGTAGGCCTCTTTGGGCACATACACAAAGCGCTCCTTCAGCTTGTTCTTCTTGAGGATTCGGTGCAGCTCGTTCAGGAGGCCCACCCACTTGTTCCGCTCCTGGTCACTGTCGGCCAGGATCAGGATGGACGTCTTGTTGCTGCTGGAGGGCGAGAGCTGCGACGCTGTGACCTGAAGGACAAACACACAACAGTTTGATCAGAGTGGACACTTACATTTTAAGATGGATACTTTTTACTTTTACTTGACTACAGAGCAAGTATTTTATCAATATCAACACAGTTAACATTTAAACAGTCGAAATAATTACTTTATTCTCTTAAAGTATTTCAAAACTTTTACTAATGTACATTTTTGTGTGTGATACTCTGTGTTTTTGCTCTTGTATCTGTACTTTTACTTAACAAAATTGAGTATATCCTCCACCACTGATTTGAGTGTATATCAGAAATGAATGTTTTTGACATTTGTTTTGAGGCTGAACAACCAACTGTAGTTTTATTTTCATTTCTGGATGCAAAGGTTGAACACTAACATTAGCTGTTAAGAGACTATGCATTTACATCAGCTGTAGCTTAGTATTGAAACTGTTTAACAAATGGCTAACAGTAAAGGGAGACTTACTCTAAATATACAGGGGATATCTTTGCGACTGGCGTGAATGACGTCTGAGGCCAGGACCGAACTGACTGAAAACTCCTCGTCCCTGAATAAAAAAAAGTGACATTTGAACATTGGCATCCTGGTACATTTTACTTTCATAAATTCTGTTAAAATACCGTCACTAATCCACAACAATAATAAACAGAATCTTGCCTCATGTCTATGACTTGGCTGACGATGACGCTGGGCTGCGTGGCTTTGCCCTCTCCGAGCTCGTACAGGAACAGTTTAAAGTCACAGACCACAGCCATCGCCCTCTGCCAGCCTTTCTTCACCCCTGTGGGCTTCGGAACCTGAAACATTATGAATATGCATTATTCTGAAGGCTGGTAATCCTTTTGAATCTAATTACATATTGTAGAGATTTGGAAATAATATTTGGTTAATGTCTGATCATATCCCTCTATTGCTATCCATCTAGCTAAGACACTTTAACGATAATTCTCATTAAATTAATATTTCTCAAACTAAGGCAACAAAGCTCCACTGTAAACATCAAATTAGCAAAACATTGAGGTATTTTTTCACTATGTGCATCACAAATATTCATTGCCATTCTCAGCCATGTTTCACACATGTTTAAAAGGCACTTTACCTGATATTCTACCGTCTTAAAGACTTAAACAGAACTAGTTAATTTAAACAGTTTGCAGCGGTCCAAACTTTTTCCTCACTCAACATTCTAATTATTCACTGCAATTTGTTTGTTTATGGTGAACTTCACAACTTTCAGAGAGGAGAACAAAGTTTTGCTGTCATAGTAAAGCTAACTATGTAGCATGCTAACAGCGCACCAGCATTACCTCCTGATCTCATATATGTACACAAAGGAAAAACAGATTTTGCTCATCTACATGGACAAATAACAATATTTTGGAGAAAACTGTCACTAGTTTAATCTGAGAGCAGTCATTTGTTGGGCTGTGAGAGAGAAGGAAGCCTCTTAATGAGACACATGTCAGTGACTCACCCTGACAGTGCCCTCATACGCTGTGCCAATGCCCCTCTGCGGGTCAATCCCCAGAGGGCCCTTGGTCTGGTCCTGAGGCACCGGGCAAACCGCAGGAGCCTTGTCCGCACAGGTCACATGACACGAGAAGTTACACACTGCAAAGAAAAACACACAATTAAAACAACTTAAAACAGATTCTATGGCTCGTTAACAAAATAAAATACACACAAAAAGGCATGCCCAAGTAATAGCTGTGAAATTTTACTAATGTATAGCTTTACAATTTCATAAAAAACTCCATTCAGTGTTAGTAAAAAACATTAAAATAGTAGATGTGTGGTTCACCTTCACACGTGCAGCCTTGGCGTATGAGGCCCACCATGAGGGACGTGCACTGGTTACACTTGGTGGGTGTGTTGAACGTTTTCACTACAAACTGATGAGCTTTAGGCTGATGAAATTAAGACAAAAAAGGTATATTATTTTTCAGCAAAATCCTATAAATCCAACTTTTGCGCGTTGTAAAGAAGTTAACCTTTGGAGAGGAGCGTCCGATGCTGCCGTATCCTCCGGACCTCATGGTGGGAGTCTGAACTGTTCGGCCTGGGTGGTCTATCAACTGCAAAAAATAAATAAATAAATAAATTAAAATATTGTAATACACACATCTTGAGGCATTTGTCCAAATTCAAACAACTAAATCACTGTGACACAGTGTTGTGTGTTTAACATTGATTTGGTTCACGTCTATGGTTTACCAGTTTGTCATTACTTGAATAAAACAAATTTGTAGTTACCAGAACGTTTCCTGAAAGTTGCTTTTGGTTGATCCTCAAATTATTATGGAAAGTTTTCAGACGTTTTTTGAAGCTTGCCTCAACTTGCCTCAAACGTTCCTTTAAGGTTCTCTGAACATTTCCTAAACTGTAAACCTGCAGGTAAACTTTACAGAACATTCGCTGAACGTTCCCCAAAACTGCAAATTGTAACCTCCAGGTATGAGAACCACAGGCTGAACATTTCCTGTTACCCAAGATGATTTCTTTAGTTTTATTTATTTAATGATTGGGTCTTTAAGGTGAATAAAGAAAAAGGTATGCAAGATTCCTGTTATTATGCTTTAAACCAGGTATATCTTTACAACTTTGGCTCATAAACCTCACCACACATTGTTTTAATAAAGATTTTTCCTCTGACTAATCAAGAGCCAGTCATGGTTTACTTATCTGCAGTACCTCAATGGGCTCCATGTCACTAGCCATGGAGGGCGATCGAGAGCGGTTCTTGAGCAGGGCTTTGGGGTCGTCTTCTCTGGAGGGAGTGTTGGAGGGCGTGAAGTTTTCAATGGAGTCCACCTGAAGGAGATAAAGAGACATCAACAATGTAAAAATATAGCACAAATATCCTCTAATCTCACAGGATCAAAGACAGGATGGAAAAGTAAGAAGTGGAGATATTGACATATTGACAGTTCATGCCAAGTATTTTACTGTATTTCTCAATCATTCTCCAAACAGCATGCACAGCCATTCAAAAAGCACAAACAAGCAAGACACAGCGTGAAAAAAGCACAGCCCACTGTCACACAACGGGTCATAACATGTAAAACAGACCAATTGGAAAAGCAAAAAATAAATATTAAAAAAAAAAAATCAATTCTACATCTAAAACTTGCTCTAAACTGGTATGAATATATGTTTCACATGAGATGACCATTTTACCATTTCCAAAAAGCAAGAAGATACTGTATGTTGAGCACCAAACAAACCAGGCAGCCACAGCACACACAAAACAAAACCAAGCAAAACAACTAAACACAACAACCCAAGCGTTTCAAAGAGTAGAGCAGAGGTGATGCTTACACGTCTGCCTTTAGCCGGGCCAACGGAGGGCGAGCGCTTCAGTGGAGGAGAGAGAGGCACAGAAGTGGCACAGACAGATATAAGTGAACAACAGGAGAGGATTAAGCAGCAAGAAAACACTGAAAGTACAAGGCAAAAGTTTGGAGACATTTGGTTTGACAGGTTAAGGTAAATAAGTAATAAGAGTATAAGTAAAACTCCAGAGTCTTCGCTTTTTTAACAGGCCAATTTTTATTACTTTTTATTTAGATATAGTACACACACACACGACCTCCTTCTGCACTAATGTCTGCCGCCTACGTTTCGCACCAAAAATTTAAAATGCGCAGACATAAAATCATAAGAAATTATGCTCTTTTAATGTAACAGTTTTGCAAATAAATGTATATATTTGTGTCTCTTTTGTGCATTTAATGAATGAACTTGTTGATGAAATTACTAAAGTTTATTGCTTGGGGAACTCTAAAAATAAGGACTAATTTATTAATTGATCAATATTCAAAATCTATTTTTAATTATTATATTCAGTTTCTGCTAAGAATATTTTCTAATTTAAATCTGGTTTGGTCCTGGTTTATTCCAGTTTTAGGGGGCATCAGCACTTCTGGTGTTTGGTCCTGGTTTGAGCCCAGTTTGGTCCAGATCTAGACTTGGTTTAGCCTTGATCTAGTCTTGGTTTGGTTTAAATTTTGACGTGGTGTGTGAGTGCAGGGGAGACAGTTTTTTTTCCCTTTAAAGTACAATGAAAGTAAATAGGTGGTTTAAACTTTGAAGAGTTTCCTAAAGTGTATCCAAACTTTTGACTCTGGAGAGAAAGGAGAGAATGAACTACTGTGAAAGGGCCAAGAAAAAAAAACTGAAACGATACACAGGTGAAAGAAGAGGAGCAGGTGAGGTCAAAAAAAACAAACACACTGAACAGCGAGAATCTAATGGTCAAAGCATCAGCCAATCAGATTTAACCAACTAAGCTGCAGATTATAAAAGAGCCAGCTCAAAAAGGAAGTATACTGTGATCTCTGTCATCTGATCTCTGACCTGATAATGGACTTTAAAACAGATCAGATGTCAAATTTCACAGCACACTCCAGGACCAAAAGGCAGTAGAAGCTAATGTAAATGAAGCTATAGCAGCGCTCTCTTTTGCATTTGTAAATGTAAATAGTTGCTCAAATAGCTCATATTCAGATAACAAGAAATATCATGCCACTGGAAAACAGTTAGAGGGCATTCTAAGTTTAAGTTTATTATGAAGCTGTATTCAGATGGGATTAGTGTTACTTAGGAACCTTGAGTAAATTGTAATAATTATGAACATCGTCTGCGTCACTAGTCTTGTGCGAATCGTCCATTGTCTGTAAAAATGTCTGTTAAAATTCCCCTAAATTTTACCGACTGTATTTTCGCAAACTCAGAGGGCCTCAGGTGATTTTAGTCCTGTAACAATGCTCATGTCAGTGATTTCAGCTGTTTTTAATTTTGTCATTTAAAAAAATGTTTATGTTGATTCAAAATGTCTCTATGTCAATTTTACATCAAAATCTGAACAGGATTAATATTATTACCATCTCCAATCCAATTATTGTTTTTTTCAACAATTAAAAAAGTTAAAAACACAAAAACAGTGGTAGAGACCACAGGAGTACAACCCCGTTTTCGTGGTAACTGGTGCACAGTTTGGATCAATGGGCTGTATCAGTGTGAATGGATCAAAAGAGAATCTACAGGTGTTTCATAAGAAATCTGATCGAATGGATGTCATTCTGAGGCAACAACGTGGTAAAAAGAACGACGTGTCACGCTTCAGTACAGGTAACGACATGACGCTAAATACAAATCTAAAGAAAAGACACTTGCAGCGTGGATGAATTAAAAGGGTCTCGTCAGTGGTTTGCCAGTCCTTAAAAACAGATGAATTACTGACATTGCTCTATTAATGCTCATAATAAAACCCTGACGTCGTGGGGTAATTTAAATTTTACAAACGTCCCTAGGTAAAACTAATCTGTTTAAAATCATACATAAGATAATTTAACTATGATGGGTTAGCATTTGACTGATCAAATGCATTTCAATCTGATCACAGATATGACACTTTTACAGACGGTAAGATAAATATTTTAATAACGATTGCCAATAGACTTAGCATGTTGATTATACACTTCAAGAGTCTAATGCTCACTCCACACTTGTGCTGCTCATTTGTGCCACAATTTCTGAGATGAATCAACTTCATAGAACTGCAAAACATGGGGTTTACAGTGAGCTGGCAAACGCTATAATCTTTCAAAGTTCAGGGAAAAGCCATAGAAGTGGGGCTGTGATAGTATCTAATAAGAAGCCAACCTGAACCTTAATTTCCATTATTTTCTACTGTCCATGGTCTTTTTACCGAGGTCCAAACTCATACACGTTTAAATACACATCTATGCAATATTTTGTTGCTCGCTAACTATTATCACAAATACTTCTTTGCCTACTGAAGCTACAAACCAACTTACGTCTTCCCAAAACTCAACTAAAGAAGAGGAGGATGAAGAGTAAGAGTCCTGATGGTGCAGAAAATGAAGCAAAAGGGAGGAACCAAAATAAAGAAAGTCATGTTGAAAACAGAAAACTTAAATAAAGATAATGAGTAAAAAGACATAAGAACAGACTGGAAGGGTAATTTAAAAATCTAAAATGATATGGAGCAAACTGCTGATTACTCGTAAAATACTTACATCAAACTGATCCAAGGCTGAGGTGGGAGCATTGAGAAAAGCCAGAAAGGAATTCTGGGAATCTTGGTGCTTGACACCTTCAAACACGGCACAAAACACAAGCGGCGGTTTAAGCAGAGAATAACGAAGCATCAAAGAGACTTAGATTAAAACAAGTCACAGGACGGCTTCATATGACCCAATTTACAACTAATCTACATAGCACATGCTTTTATTCAAACATAACAGATGAAAACCAAGGGGCAAAGACTTCTTTTACCAGCGTAATACGCTTATGTAAAATGGACTTTAAATGCAAAGTAACAGCAGGTGCACTTAATCTAAAACCTGGCCAGAGTTGTTCAAAATATACTCTTTCAGCCTAGTACTGAGAACAGTCATTTTTATCATTTGTTTTAACATGAGAATGAAAAACAAAAGATTAATCTTGAAGTTTGTCAGGCTAAATCTACATTGAGTTTTGTCTGTAGCTTGAATTCACTTATTAAAGATTTGTGGTAAAAGATGACACAAACTGCACCAACAATTAAGGACTGGACAGACTTTATAATCGACATACAGAAAGTGGGGTAAAAAAAAAAGAATAAATAAATAAAATAAATCACATTTGGACATTTGAACATTTTGATGACGGACTTAAATGGGATTCACATTATGTCTTTTACTTCCCTTTTTTCAATTTCTTTATGCTCTCTGGTCATGTTCTGCTCTTTGCATTTTTCTGTTTTGTTTTGTTAATATATATAAACAAATAAATACAAAAGTTGTGGTAAATTATGCAATGAAACAAGAACTGTATTGACAGAATATTCTGGCATATTCATTATAATATTATAGCAAAATGTTCACTGCACTAGCAAATCTAAGTGATTTGCAGGCACTGTACCTGATTTTTACGGTTTTAAAAACAGAACTAGTTCATTTCAAACTGTTTGCATCAGTCTAAAGTTATTCCTCACTTTCCTAAAGCATTCAAAGCATGCTGTGATGAGTTTGTTGAGTAATGAGTGCATAGCTTTCAGAAGCCAGAGCGAGTTACCAACTAGCATGATAACAGTACACTTCCTGGTTTGTGGAGGATGAGACACTCTATATTTAGATGCAGAACACACACGGCACTCTGATAAGAGCTGCTTTTACAATATATCTGTGCTGGGGCAAAACAATTTACTTTATTACACAAAAGAAATCAGGTACAGTGCCTTAAGGTACATCTTTAGACCCACAACCATCTAGAAAATAAGAGCAATTCCAGACACACAAAAGGCAATTTGACCTGTACCTCTGCGCAGACGGAGCTCCTCTGTCTCCTTCTTCAGACGATCAATTTCAGCCAAAAGTTCTTGGTTCTTTGACTCCACCTCTTGTAGTTTACTATAAAGAGACAAACACGATTATCAACACCACATCACACTTTGAGTTCAGTGAAAAATTTATTCAACTTTAATTAGCAATTGGTGACTATTTTTTATTGGAATTCACTTTCTGACACCATTTTGTTCACGTCTTTTATGAATTCAATAAAAGCAAATTTGACAGTGCCCACCATTCAGTGGAGATGTTGTTGGCCTTGCTCTTGTTCAGCTCGTCCTGGATGCTCTGTTTGGCTCTGATCTCAGCGTCCAGAGCCGACTGCAGCTCCAGGCGAGCAGACATGTCCAACTTAGCAAAACGACGTATCTTCCAAGGCATGTCCTAAACAAAAACATTAAATATTGTAAATTTAACTGCATTGTGCCACAAGTTTAATGTTGTAACAGTAAAATGCCTTTACCGTCGCCCGCGCTCCCAGGCTGGTGTTCCTCAGACCCTCCAGCTCCTCCGTCATCTTTGTGGCCAGAGCCTGAAGGTAACCGCGAGCGTCTTTCTCATCACTCACCCTGAAAACACAAACATGTTTGTCATACACACCAGACGTCCTTATTTTTATACCACACAATTTACTGCACATATTAATATTGAACTTATAGCAAACTGGATTTAATCTTAGCGTCATAAACAGCATGACATTAATGCTTCAAAATAAAGTAAATAATCGAATTTGCCATTTAAATTGTTGTATTTAGCAAATCACTAAGACTCCAATTATTTAAGTCCTTGCAAAGAAGAAAATATCTTTGTTTTTATTAACCCTGTAGTTTAGACGAGAGCTGTCAAAAGTATCAAAAATCACATACTAATCAATACCAAAACTAGTATCAATATCAGTCACATAAATGGGACAGAATTGACCTTTACTGAACATATTTACAAAAAATCTTGAGCTTTATCTGAACTAATATGAGGAAACAGACAGTATGAAGAGTTTCAGAGGAGTAGTACATAAGAAAGTATAATTATTTGTGTTGAAAATAACATTGTTTATAGCAAATAGCATTTATAGAAAATAGCATTGTTTAAAAAAAAAAAAAGAGTTTTTACCATCATTGTGGTATTGAAATCTGTATCGAGGCTATTCCTCGGTATCAAAATAGAATATGGTATTTTGGCATCGAGACAGCACTAGTTTACAAACATGTTCTGAAACACATGGGATTCTTGGACTAGTTTAACGGTTCAGTCTCAGTTAATGTTCCTGGATTTGTTTACAATGTGCACTTCGAAAAGAATCCAACTATTAAAACGTACATCTCAAATCTACTGTCAATAGCAATGTTTTGTCAGAAAAATAGTACATATTTTGCTACTTGACAACTTTTAAATATTGTAAAATGTTTTCATAGCTGTGATTAAATATTTGATCAGCCAGTATTTATGAAATGTTATATTATTCATTACTAGTACTTTTGCAGAGGCATGTCCAGTAAAACCTGCACTACCTGTGACTGACCACCGGGGGTCGCTGTGAGCCGTGAGAACAGCCAAGTCTGTACATTCTCTGTATCTGCTGCACATGTGTGGTATGTGTGCTATGTGGAGCCTGCAGCCTGGACAGAGCTGTCAGCTGCACAGACACAGGTCACTGCTCTCTCATCTTTACAGGCATGTGCCAAATGTCCCGCTTCAAATTTACAGCGACACCCAATACATTTGCAGACAGCATAACATACGAGTCTGAGGGCTTGGCTGCGGTGACTTTTAGGGCGTCAATAGCAATGTCCGGAGAATGTGTGGCCTGTTTGTGCAGTGTGCATAACAAATAAGATGCCTTTATGGTACAATCTGTATTATAGGGCAGCAAAGATTAATCCCGATAAGTCAACAAGTCGTGTTTTGATCAGTGTAATTGTCAATAAAACACATACAAAAACATTATATTACAACAAAGACAGTGGCATTTTTAGATCAAAATGTCAAACAATAAGAATTCTTGGCATTTGGAAAAAAATAAATAAAAATTCTCTAGAAATTTATCTGGTTGATAATGTATTTACAACGTCTCTGTTTACAAAAGAAACAATTGTTTGACAAGTTCCAGCAAAAAATGAATCACCGACTAGTCGACTACAACAATAATATTGATAATAATAGTTAGCCCTATGGCAATTACCGTGAATTTCCCCTTGTAACACTTTATAGTAACTACACTTTTAGAAGCTTTAATTAAGCATGAACAATGACTTCATAATCAACAAATAGTTTTCATCAGAATCATTTAGACAAAGTAACAACTATTAAATATTTACTAAGCCTGTATTCCTCTTGTACAGATGAACTCGAATTATGTACCACTCTCTTCTACTTAGAAAGAACTCTCACTAGAATTAAGTCTTTGTGACAATATTGTACTGTCCATCTGTTATTGTACGATTTAATTTTGCTTTGTATGAATCACAAATGGTTTCACATAATATCATGACAGCGAGGTATAAAGGACGGCTTAATGAGCATAAGCTTCAGACTTCACCTTTTAAGTCTTTCTAGAAGTCAAGTGTTACTGTTTATGGAACAAATATAACTGACAGACAGAAAACTAATTTAACTAATTAAGTCTTTGTTCATAATGTATTAAGGCTAATTAGATGACTATGTGGTACCTCCATCCTCTGCATTCTGTCTCACAAACCAACTTCATGTTCTCTTTCATCACATCCATAAACCTTCCTGGATTCCTGTTTCCTGGCAGCTCCGACTTCAGCATCTTTCTATCCATACATTCACTAATCAATATCATTTTAACATAAGTTACTTAAAGGGTAAAACAAGAAGCAAAAAGTTATAGAATCTTTTTTCTAAACTTTACAACCTCTACAGTTTGGGGATGTGTTCTCTCTCCCAGACTTTTGATTGACCGGGGCATTAGCTCACTTTCTATCATAAAGTCCTGTTGGAAACTGGAGGATCTTCGGTGCTTTGTTTTGAGTTTAAATGCAGCGATCGTCTTACCATTGAATGATCTCAGTGATCTGTGCCTCCCAGTGTGCCACGCTCTCCTTCTTATCGGCCAACCCCCGCATCTCGTCCTCCAGCTGCCGGTTTGAACTGTTCAGCTTCTCAAACATACTCGTGAGCTGAAAAACACAACAGCAACAGGAGAAGCTTGAGACTGAACTTGAAGAGTATTTTCACTTAAAATGAATAAACTGTCTAACCCAAATACTAAATGTAACAGATTTGAACACAAGAGTACTTCTAGTAATAAAAAATCTGCAATAATAAAAAACAGTTTGGCCTGTCACAATAAGTTACTAAATTGACTTATTGTTCAATAAAAGACCATAATTATTTTGGGGGCTTAATATTGATCGTGAGTACCTTTTCTTTGCACTAGTGGGGATAATGGTGTTTTGTTTTTTTGAAATGTGATAAGATTTGTGCGGTAGATGGTGGGACAGGTGTTTATAGTCACTAACTACTTTGTGTTTCATTGTACAAAAAGGGTTTATTAGGATTATACTGCTTTAGGGTTTATGTCTCAATGACAGAGCAGTTTTAATATATCGTTTATCGTTGTATTGTCGGTGTCGATACATCACACTTGAACATTTGACAGGTCGATTAACACTGCATTTTATTCTAAAATGTGACTCAAATAAAAGTAACACGTCCTATTAAACATGAAATCCATCATAAAACTGTCACTGAGGGCATAAAGTCACTCACTAATTGATTGTATGCAAAGTGAGCGTTGCATTGTAAAGGCTGATTTCTTGGCACAGAGTCAAGTTTAGGTTGGACTGAACTGGGACCACTCCCTTTTCCTGCAGCTCGACAGAAGAGCCACACTGACATCATTACAAGTTTGAAGCTGCCTTTTTGTTGGAACAGAATGTTTGTTTTGTGGGCACAGATCTGCCGTCTCCTCTCTGTCAGGACTCTGAGGTAATCTGCAAGTCGGGACAGTCCCACGACAAGATTTAGCAACTTCTCGTGCTCTGGAGCTACGGAACCCGGGCTGCTCCGAGGCCTAACACTTTAAGCCTTCAATGGAAAGAAAACTAGACCTCACGCAGCAAATGCATGTTATTTCCTAATCCAGTGAATCAACTTATACAGTACAAGTACTGTTAAAAATATGAGTAATTCATTCAGAAGAGAGTGATTTTAAATCTCTCAACACAAGTAAAACCCCTAAAATATTTATGGAAGTATTTCGAGCAAAGAACTAAAATTATAATTAAGTAAGTATAATAAGTAAAAATCATAACAGGTTTAAGCTTAAGAATTACACAAGGAATTAATAATTTACGCAACATTTTAAACATTTAATAAAAAATTGTTTGTAGAGGAAATTATGGTACTTCAAAAAGCAGCCTTTGTCATTTGTTTATAGTGTCCACTCAAATTGTGACTTTGAATAATTGTGCAGCCCTACTAATAAAATACTCTAAACAAGGATGAATTAGAAACACAGAAAACAAAAAGACTACAGAATACCAATATAAGTACAGTAGAGGGACATGAACCAAAGTTTGGGAGCTACCAAGGAAAAATTGGAAATTGGAAACAGTTAAGGGCCACATTGAAATATAGACCAAGCAGACGGCCACAAATCAATTGTGAAAGGTTCAACAACAAAGAACCATCACACCTAAATTTAGTCTCAGTGCCTTAATATCGGGTCTATCTCGCACAAAATAGTTATTTAGGTTATAATAAAATAATAATAATATTTTTTAAAAGTACTTCTCAGGACAGTGTGGGCCAATTCACCAGGAAGGGCCAAGAAAAATTGGTACGAGGGCCACATTTGGCCCCTGGGCTATAGTTTGGACATCCCTGGTCTAATGTAACCAACAGAGCCACATTGTTTGTACCAGCAATATGAATCTAATTACAACCACTTCACATCTGTAGACCGCTCAATCCAGGACTGGGCGGCACAGTTCAAAGACGAATCAGCGAAAACAATAATATTTTGAAACAGAAAGAATTAGGGTTTTGTCTTTGCGGCAGCGGCCAGTGTTCACAAAGATCTAATCGACCATGAGAACTGCAGATTTGAAAACAATATCAGTTTTAAATGACGAATTCAATAGTGTTATCTGCTTATCATTTATATTAATATCAGCTACAAGCACTCAGATCTGATCCCATGTGTCACAATGCCTGCCACTTCTAAGGCATTGTTGAAACTTGGGGCCATTTTGAACTGATTTCCATTTCCAAAGTCAACACGGTGCTTAAATCCTTCAGCGCGAGGAGGAGGCGATGGAGGATATTGAACAGTGATTTCTTTGGCATCGCGGCTGGATGGCGGGTGGAGGAATGCAGTGAAGGAGCAGAGGCGGCCCATTGGGGTTACCTGGGGTTAGCAGTGATGGGAGCGTGGCTGAACTGTGAGCCAGAGAGAGGGTTTCAACAAGATGGGGAGCGCTCCTTCAACTAAAGCAGAGTGGATAAGACAAGCTGCAGCCCAGAGTATGGAGGAGGCAACAGCCAAAGTGCAGAAAACCTTGATTTTAAGCATGCTTTTGGCTTTGAGGCACTTCTGCTCCTGAATAAACTTTTTCCTTTCAAAACTGCACTGTATCTGAGTATGAGTCATGAGGGTTGGATACTTAAGATGTCAAGATCAACCGATTTTACCATTATTCATCATTATAAATGTCACAATAGGATTACTGTAAGAATTTCTAGAAGATAAGGCTTATCTAGAGGCTATAGTGCATTATAAGGTCTTGTCAAGTGTGTTGGCAGTTGAGGAAAAAGTCTTTAATAAACCATTTTTTTAAAGTTAAATGAGTTATTAAAATACACACAAACCTTAATGTGATCATTATTGTTCGCTTATGTCACAGAAAGTTCAATACTGAATAAATTACACAAAGGTTTACAGTCTTTAATCCAGATCTTTTGTTAGTGCATAGTGTTAAACATGATACCGACAGGAAGGGTTACTTTAGCTTTTTCTAACTGTAAGGTCAAGTATTGTGCCGTTGTGAAGCCAATCTTCAATTTTAATGCCAAAAACGGACCTGGAATCGGAACCGTTGTTGAAGAGGTTGTTTAACAACAGTTACTGCACCTTGCTATACACTGCACACGGGCAGGTGAACTATACAAATCTAGCATACAGAATCTGAAAGAGGAACAACAATCATGCTCAAAGACTTTTGTTAAAAAGGCCCAGATGGACCTGTGCCGGAGAACTGTTTTTTTTTGTTAGGGGTTAGGGGCTCACATTGTTTTTATTTTTTTTCGATTTTTTTTTTTTTTTTATGTTACTATGGACCATGAGTCTGCAATAAAGATTTCTATCTATACCATTTTCAATTGACCCATTACATACTTGTAGCCACATGTTTTGAGCTCTTACCTTGTCCAGCTCACTGGAGAGCTTCTTGTTTTCGTCCATGAGAATCACCCTCTCTCGCTCATATTTCTGCTTGCACTCCGTCTCAAACTCCTCTCGCTCGCGTTGGCTGAAAAAACAACCGCACAAACATTAAAACCCATTACTAATGTTTAATACATTAAACTACTGTCATTTTATATTCTGCACAAATTTGTCACAATAAGCACTCGACGCATTGTGTAGCCAATTCCTTCTCCCATTTCCTCACATTCTTGCCACTAAACCCAGGTGGACATTTGTGTAATCCAAACACATTAATGCAGAATCTGATACTGTTTGAAAATGAATTAGAAAGTAGTGTGAGTAACCGGGCAGGAAGGGTAGACCGGCGGGTACAAAAACAAATCTCTAAATCTATCTGCTCAAAAACAAGATTGTATTAAAATTTGATTAGCGCAGCAGTCCAACAAAGTGGAATCCTTGGCCTTAAGTACATGGCGGGGGGTCCAGGGCAGAAAAATAAGTGGTTTCATTTCTCGGTACTAAATCTCTAGAGTTTAAACACAGAAAAGGGGCACTAAAAAGGTTTCTGCTACAGTGGAGGGTCTAAGTTGCATGGCCTGGTTTCCAATAAGCAGCAATATGTGGCACGGCTTCGATTGCACAACAGAGGTGGAAATTTGACATTTTTTTGACAATTTGAAAAGCATTTTAGTCAAATTTGTATTGTTATTACTTTAAAATACACTAAAATTCAAAGTAAAGGCTGAAATAAACCTTTTACAAAACAGTCTTATGTATGTTTTAAGATTGGTAGTAATATAGTACTGAGCTGAAATCAAAATCTCCTATTTTTTTATCTCAGAATAATTAAAATAAAGTACATTCATAATGGGTGGAGTAGAAATACATAGTGACAGACTAATGAGCCATAAAAAGGGCAGAACCAGCCATCAGTGCAGTCAGAGATTGCTCAAAGATTACTTAATAGGGCTGGGTGGAAACTGGAAATGACAAGACCTAACACTAGTACAAGACAATGGGAAACTATAACTGTTCACATTCATTACCTCTCAGAATCATCACTGTAAAGAAGAACAATGAAGTGTTAATCCAAACCGACAAAGTAAAGTATGGTCCTATTTCTACCAAGAGAACGTCTAAACATTATGACCCAACTCTGGTATATCAACACCAAAATTATGAATGTAAAAACGTAGATTGCACTGTGTTAAATCAATTGTGTAATGCAGCTTTGTCTTTGATTACATAAAGTCCACTTTAAATAAGCACAGTATTAGTCACTTAAAGTACATAATAGCTTTATAGCAATCTCCTTTTTACTAGGGATTGCACAGATACCGATAAATGGATGGGGTATTGGTTCCAAAACATCTGTTCAGACGATAAAATTTATGCTTTAGAATTATTTACTGGCCGTTCTTGTCCCACAACATCTCAAAATGACGGAGTTTATATCAATACAAAACTGTTTTGTAGTTAGCTGAAGATAAACAACAGATACACAACATTGTTGGTTCTGTTTTGTCATACATTATTTTTGTTTGAAGCAAATAAATGCGTTTTTTCCTCTGCAGTGGTATTGGCAGAAACGTAAAATCCATGTATCTTAAAGTGCCTATGACAGGATGGACTAAACTAAACTAACTACAATACTGATAAGATAAATATATTTAAAGTTTTGCTTAAAAAAAATAAAAAAAAAAAATATATATATATATATATATATATATATATATATATATATATATATATATATATATATATATATATATATATATGTGAACACCTTTATTTTGTTGAATTAGTGTTTTAAGGGTACACAAAAAAGTAGTTTATTTTGGGTAAATTATGCATAAGCTTTTTAATGGAATGAGTCTCCCTTGTGTGATGTCAGTTTTTTACTTCCTGTTAATTTTCAACAGATTTTTCAACTTTTCTCCACAAATTACAACTTGATTTTTATGTACAATAGGTATTAATACACCAAAGAAAATCTAAATTAGAAAATCGCCACGCACTTTAATGTAATTTGTGCCTTGATTTTAAACTAAGTATATTAAAATTGTTCGCTTGAAGGTTTATTTCTGTGCTTGTATTTAATTTAGATATATTGATACTTTATTTGTTGTACGTTGTGGCTGCAACAATGGAATTTCAACATTGTGGGACAAATAAGACTCTCTTCTTGAAGCCATAAACTATTCTGAATTCAGAGATTTACTCCAATAATAAAAACATTAAAAAAGTTCAAACCTTTAAAAGCATCCTCTCTCTTTTTTTACCCTACCAATAAAAGTTTCTGCCAAACGTAGTGGGAAAGAGTGAAACATTTACTGCCAGAGCATAAACCGTACCCCTCTCGGCGGGTCTTGTCCAGCTTGTCCTTCAGCACCAGAATTTCCTTCTGCAGAGCCAGATGTTGACTCTCTGCGTCCCTCAGCTCCTTCTTCAGGGCCTTGAGCTCGGAGCTGTGCTGAGCTTCTCTGCGGGACAACTCCTCCTCGAAAAGCACCGTCTTCTTCTCCAGGTCCCCACGCAGCCGCCCCATCTCCTGAGACTGGTCGGCAGAGGGAGAGGCCGCAGTGGGACCAGGCGGCTTTAACTGGGATGAGAAGAAAAACAGTAAAAATGCAGTTTAGATTAAATGAATCGTGGCTCTGCACAATATATAAATTAAAAAATGGATCAATTACAGAGTTCAGAGATTTTAAACATTTACTTAATACTAGAGATATTAAGATAAAGAGTAATTACTCATTGCTAATGTCAAGTGGGGACATATATTAAGCATTATTTATATTTTAAAATATATTTTATTGTTTTTTGTGAGGCTCAGAGAAGCTGCAGAGAAGTCAACCTTGTAAACAGGATTGAAAAACAAGAGTGAATGAAAGCAACTCAAGGTTTTTTGCTGAAGAATGATTGTTATAATATGGTTAGAAGCTCACAAAGGTCAGTTCTGTATATTATGTGTCCTTTAACTTTTATGCATACTTTGTTCCTGCTCATTGATGAAAAAATATGAAAAGATTTGAAAACAATATTTTAATGTATAATAAAGAGTTCCACTGATTATTCTGAAGGACAAACAAATATTGTACTGAGAAATGGGTAGAAACAATCCACTGAAATTATTATGATTTACTTGGCATTTATCAGTGTGAGTAATGTTATCATGAGTTGAACCAAAAGCCTTTTATAACACTGCATTGGTAGCGTGTTTTTATTGTGCAGAGGTGATACTCACTTTGAGCCCCTCGAGCTCCTCCTCCAGCTGACGACTGTACTGCTCGTTTCTCTCTCTCAGCTTTCGCTCTTTCTGGGCCTCGGCCGCCTGCTCCTCGGCCTGAGCCTCCATCTAACCACAAACAAATCGGTCAACTATGCTCAAAAACACGTTACATCAGTAAAGAGAGAACCAACGCATTCATTCAACATTTAGAGGGACTATTTATTGGTGCTAATTTTCTATTAGGAAGGATGGGGTTAACTAAAATAGCTGTAATAGCAGGATCAGTCTCAGCTGACGGGATCAAATTACCAACAGATAACTCAGGAAGAATCTGTCTCTTTGGTGCAAAAAGTATGTTTAAAAGTTGTAATTTTAGAAGTGGGGAATGGCCAAAAAGTGTGCCGGAGTGAGAGTACTGTTAAAGTAACAGTAAAAGTAGATTTATCTGAATGATCCACAACAAAGTAGATTTTGAGAACCTATAAAAAAAGAGCAACAATTTTATCAAAGTAAAAACTATTTGGCAAATACACACCTATTTTAGAAGGTGAGAAATGAAAATTCTATTGAGTAAGTCCTTACAACACATCAAAATGTAAAGCTTTATTTTCTTTTTAGACGTTCTTCTACGATCTATTCATCGAAAAAGATAAAGCCTAAATATTGTGTACATTTCTACAAAAACACCACAGTAAATAAAGTGAAAAGTGACTGACCGCAGCGTGGACAGGACAGGAAGATCTAGCAAACACGGGGATCTACTCTACCTCCTTCTTTGCTCTCTCAGCCTTTCGCACCTCGAGCCTCAGAGCCTCCACCTTCTGAGTCTGACTCTCAATCTCCTCCTCTTTGTCCCGCAGCTGACGGGACAGGCGCTGCTTGGCCGACCTAGTAGAGGGTACAAGAATGATGAGAAGAGTTTTAGACAAGAGGGTGGCTCGTAAAATTACAACACAGAAATTCTAATAATAATGTAGCCTACAAAGAAGATAGGTGCAGTGTGAACAAATGTAACCAAAGACAGCTATGTAATAAATGTATCCCCAAGCAGAATAATAACAAAGGTATCAAAATAATCTAAACATCTACTAAACAATTAAGAGTTCAAAACAGGAAACATTTTTGTACAATGAGAGGAAATGTATGAGTATATTGACAATAATGTGGTGAAATTACACATATCTGCCTAGACAAGGGGTGTAAAAAGTATCAAAAATCAGATACTAATTAATACTAAAACTAGTATCAAAATTAGATATTCATTTGAGCAAGTATCGATGCAAAACAAAAACAAAAAAACCTTGAACAGTTTTAGAATGATCTTGAGCTTTAAGACTGCAATGTTTAATAAAGAAAGATTATTATTTAGTGTCGAGTAAAAGCATTGCTAAGTATCGAATACAGTTTGAAATTTTAGTATTGTGACAACACTGGCCTAGACAAGAGTTGTTCAGTGAGGTTCATAGGTGCCATGTTTCTACCTGAGGTCTGTCAGCTTCTCGTTGAGCTCAGAAAACTCCTTCAGGGCAACTTTCCTCTGAGTTTGCGCCTCCTTCAGGTCCTTCGACTGCGACTTCAATTTCTCATTGGCGTCTACCAAGTCCTACCATTGTCAAAAGCAAAACATGTCCAACGGTATTATCAAAATTATTTTTTGTATACATTTATCAGTGCTGTTTTGTTTCCCTGTTGATAAAAGACAATTACTGAATGATACAGGCTGATATTCATCGAACAAAACGTTGATTAGGGGATGATTTGGGTAAAAATGGGAAAGTATAATCACTAGATGTGGTTGATTATGACATAAAAGTTCTATATAACGTTTTATTACTTTTATTTAAATACATAAATATTCTGCATAACTATATAAACGCTCCATATTATAACTTGTGCATTGTAAACCAATTATTACACAACTACACATGACTAATCCCAGTATGTATAAAATGCATCTGAACCAGTTTCTGAATCATTGGCCTGGTTTAATCCACTGTTACATCATCACACTCTGGAGCTTTGGGGCCTGTACCTTGTGCAGGTCGTCTCGCTCCTGTGTGACACTCCTCATCTGTTTCTCCAGACTTTTAAGGTGTTTGGATGAATCCTCCAGGTCTCGACGCGCCAACGTCACATCCTCCAACTGCTTCTCCAGCTGACCAGACTCTGGCACATACACACAACCAAGTGTTTAATTATAATCGACAAATCGTTGTATTTATATACATATATTCAAGACATCAAGGAAACTGTAGGTAAAATGAAAATAATAAAAACAAAGCCATCTACTAGACAAGAATCTTCTATTGTAAGCCAATTTAGGTAAGAATTAATCGGTATAGAAGGATACATGCATGCATTTTACAATCAATATACAATATAATCTATAGCATTACAGGTCATCTTTTTCAGTCTGAATGAAGGTGAATAAAATGTTTTTTGTGTCAATAATTATGAATTTTTAAAAATCGAAATGTTTAATCTGCTTCTCGTGACACTCCAGGAGGAATAGTAAAAGTGATTTCTGACCTGCGATCTGCTTCTTGAGGATGTCGATCTCACTCTTCAGGCTCCTGATCTCCCCTTCTTTGTTGAGGTTGATGGGACTGTCTCCGGACGGGTGCTGTAAGGCCTGCACCGCCTGAGTGGATTCTGCACAGGAACAGGGAAAAAGAAATACAATATAAATATTATGTGAGGTGAATTCAGGTGTAGATCTTCTCTATGTTACTGTCGAGGTAAGCTTGTTATGTTTATTAATTTATCACATATTCAAGTATCTGTAAAAACCTAGAAAAGGAATGCATCTGTCCCCCATTGTGACAAAATAGTATGTTCTCTTATCTCATCTTATTGCCTAGTGGTAATGCAACACTATGCAACTCTTACATTACTGCACTACAAGTCACACATTACAGTACTGTTGTGAGGAGGAATTGCAGCACTGTAAAACAACCTGAACATGTTACGCCTTACTGTGCTGTGTGCATCTAATTATAATGCGTTTTTATCCTCCACGAACCATGCTAGTTGTTGTTAACATTGTAACGGCAAAAGTCTGCTCTGGAAAGTTATGAAGCCACTTATTGTGGTGAATAATTAAGATGCCAGGAAGGCATTACAGTGAGAAATAAGTTGTGAGCCACTGCAAACAATTTGAAATTAACTAGATTTATTTTTCACGTTTTTAAGACTTCAGAAATCAGGTACAGGACCTAAAATCTCGAACAGTGAAGATTGGTCATTATATTGCCCAATCCCTGATGCATATGTAGAACGTTCTGGTTAGGGTTAGAATCCAGTTACACATAGTATTTTTAAGTAGAAGCAGGTCCCAACATTTCATAATTCCCACCTTGTAGTTTGCGGCTGAGTTCGACTTTCTCCTGCTCGAGTCGTCTGATTCTCCGCTCATAGGCCTCCACCGCCAGACTGTCCTCCAGGCCACGCTGCACCTCCACGTCCACCTGGTCATGGCCCCTTTTACCAGTCTCTCCAGACAACTGTCTCAGGCACCCTCGATCTGACAGGAGACTGTGAGAAAAGAAAGGAGACGAATATGTAATGTAGTTAATTTGGCAAACAACTGTACCAAGCAATGTGGTAACCAGTTTTTGAGCATTGTCACCCTGAGTCTTGTGAAACACATGGATTTATTTCCTGAAGAATATTGCAGTGTCAACTAAACGGCAGGGATGTCATGATATTGTTACTGCACCTTACGCCAAAGCAAGTTCTTAGTTTGTGAATTTTATTCACTGACAATAGAAATAAACCTTTATCCGATTTCTGATTTAAAGAAAAAAAAAAGGTGTCACGATTGTGAGAAAAATAAAGATTTTACGATTATTCATGATCTTAACCAAAGAACAGTTCAATCTTTCATTTTCTTTAATTAACATTTTTTGGACTATAGATTGGAATAAAAAAATACTTTAAATTGTTAGATTTATTATGTTTTAGTCCTTACGATTACAGTTTATTGTGACCTGAATAATAACGATTATTGATTAAAACGCGGTGGTATAAAATTCATAAAGTTATCCTGATCATCCATTTACCAACTGTGTCCTCGACTTATAAGTTTACAATCAAGCACAGTGATTTAAAGGTACCTGTGAATTTGAATTAGATGACAAGGCTATCATTTTAGACAAACTTAGCAGTAATTGCAGCAAGGAGATTCTGAGTTCGATGGTGGAATAACAATGTAAAAAGAGAAGGTTGTTGGCAGGAAGTTGAGTCATGGAAGGAGGTCGCGGTAGACACAACAGAGCAGAGGTAGACAGACAGAAGAGTAAAGAACACAGTGGGAAAGTGGAACAAGTGGAAAAGGGCCATTATCAGTCGACTGTGAAGAGATAAGAAACCAAGTGCTGGGTTTTTCTCACGGCCGGTGATTTAGTG
Organism: Rhinogobius similis; assembly: GCA_019453435.1. Taxonomy (NCBI): domain Eukaryota; kingdom Metazoa; phylum Chordata; class Actinopteri; order Gobiiformes; family Gobiidae; genus Rhinogobius; species Rhinogobius similis. The sequence continues at coordinate 19,447,489 of CM033620.1, forward strand.
TGTGATCTACAGCACCTTATTAGGGAGGAGAGTGCTTTGTTTGAGAGACAGGGACGTGCCGCAGGAAGAGACGAGTCTGGGAAAACCACCCTTTTCTGATACCTGTGATGTATCTGTGTTTAATGTGTTGTTCTTTAATTTAAATGCAGATTTGTCAATTCATGTATCCTTCTTAATCTGTATCAACATGTTCCTATAGTCAATGGTCACAGGTTTGATGCAAAACATGCAAACAGATCATCTTTTTCACATTTATTCACAAGAGGCAATATAGAGAAACAATTGTCGCTATATTTGGGTGAGGAGCATTTACTTACCATTTACTAGTGTAGGTAAATCCCACAAACGGAAGGTGATGACCAGAGAAAGCAGTGTGAGACGGAGGTGGCATGGTTTCCTGTGAGCAAAAATTATATTAGCCAAAATGACTAATTGCCTTGTAGTAAAAAAAAAAAAAAAAACTTTACTGAACTAAACAAGGAGTTAAAACAAGTAAGAAATAGTTGCAAATAAAAAACATTTGTCTTTACAATTAATTAAACAATTACCAAAACAATTAAAGATTAATATCTGTGAATCAAATCTGGGCCCTTGTAACAGAAAGTTTAAGCAGGAACAAAATTACACAACACTTTTACAAAACCATACCGAGTTTTTGAGGCAGTCGTCGTCCACATCGAAGTTGGAAGTGTCTGTGGGGCTGCTGACCTCAGGGATGTAGGGTGCCTCGCAGGTGAGGATGTTTTCCCAGTCGATGCCTGCGTAAAAGTACATTCCTATGAGTTTATGAAATATTTGTGTAATCTTTTGATATGAAGTGTTAGATGTTAGAGTTTGTACCGGAGAAGAAGGGGTGCTGTTTGAAGTCCTCGATGCCGTTCTGGCCCAGTCTGTGCTCTCTGCTGCAGATGAGCCGCCGGATCAGATCTTTAGCGTCTTCTGAGACGTCTGTGACCTGCTGAGGGAACTGGAACCGCTCCTAAAAAGTGTTTAAAGACAAATTATAGTCAGTTTTACATTCAAACTTTTATGAGGAATATACACTACCAATGTGTTATGTTTTCATGTTAAAAAGGACCAACATAGAAAACATTTGATTTGTCCAAACTTGTAAATTGTGTCCCAATTCATGTCAACACTAGAACTAAAATGCACATAACTTTTTCATCATTTCTCTGCTGTGTGCGTGCCGTTTACCTCATTGACAAACTAGTTGGGGATTAGCCATATCAAAAATCAGAATCAAACACAACGCCAAACCAGATCTAAAAGCCTAAATTTCGTATTGAATTAGACTATTCAAGTAAAAAAAAAGTGGATCTTAACAAGGACTACAAGTGTGTCCAGAGAAAACTCAGATCTTTTTCACCATTTCTTTGCTGCCTTTTAGAATCCTTCTCTAAACCAGGAAATTGTAATCAAACATAAGGTCAAATCAGATGCAAAAGTCTAAATTTAGCACTGAATTCGACTAATAAAGGTAAAAAACAAACAAAAAAAAGGGTCAAAACGAGTCCAAACCAGAACTGCAAAAGTGTCCTGACAGAACACACATTCTTCCAGCACCACATGTTGAGAAGCCGTGCTCCACAGCCCATTACCTTGTGGTTCATGATCTTCCCGTACGTCTCCACCAGACTCTCTGCATAGAAGGGCGTCTCTCCGTACAGCATCTCGTACATGCAGACGCCCAGGGACCACCAGTCGCACTCGGGGCCATACTTGCCCTTCCCGTCCTCCATGGCCTGAAGGATTTCTGGGGAGATGTAGTCGGGAGTCCCCACCGCCACCGAAGACTGGACCTAGAAGTGACAGAGGATTTCAACTGACATCACAACTTTGCACGAGCCTATGATGATTAAAAGAGAGAAGGCCCTAAATAACTATTGCGGTTGGTTATAAACAATATGATTAGATTCAACAGTTCAACTTTCTATACATGGGGTTCAGCTTCCCATTTATTTTGAGCACTTTTTATCATTCAAAAGATATATTCTGTTATGATTTGTCAATCGCTATGGCACATTTTTCATCACTCTGAAACCCATGGATAGAAGTGTAGGGCTGTAGTCGACTAAAGATAAGACCGATTTGTCAACTAAAAGGGGGTGTGTCAAAAACATATCTAGACTGAAATATCTGTATGCATCTGAGACACCAACTGGGCAGGAGTTCATGCAAAAACAACTATTTATACAGAAACAGTTAGATATATAAAAGTTAGATCAAACTCATGCTTCACTCTAAATCCTTCAGCTAACTCATTCCATATCTTCTAATTTTTACAGTTTTTTCCATTCTAGATCCCTTTAATCTAAATAAAATTATTTATCAACTAACACACCACTGACTGATTAATCGACTAAACGTCTAAAGGACTACAAGGCTATACAAGTGTGGGAAATATTATAAGAATTGTGATATGACTAAATCTACCAAAGTGAGAAAATGTGTGCTTTTCTGTCTAATGCAGTTCTGTACTCAAACATTTGCAGTTTACTTTTCGCCGCCCAGTGCCACCCCGCCTATCAGCCAAGCTCTATCTTCCTCTGATTAAGTGACAGACAGAATTAACCATTGTCAGTGATATCTGACTGTGAACTTCCATAAGAGGCAGTGCACTTTGAAGATGTTCATGCTTTCTTTGACAAACGAGTCATTTGGTAGCTGAAGGTTCATTGTGTCTATTCAGAATAGTATGTTAACCTGTTTTACATGAAGATAAACAAAATACTTGTTATTAATGTTTATATTTTGCCTGGAATGCTCCTCACTATTGCATTTATATTCTCCAACAATCACATGGCCATGGAATTTAACCTGATGTTTTAATGATTGTTCGTTTTTTTCTGTATAATGAATAAAGAAAGTTAAAAATCACATGGTCATGGACTTTAACCTGATGTTTTAATGTTTTTTTTTCTGTATAATAAAGAAAGAAACAAAAAAAAAAAAAAAAAAAAAAAATGTTTGTGTTCTTATTGCTAAAAAAGATGCCCTCCCGACAGATCTGACTTGTAACTTGCCCAGGTGTGTTCCAGGCAAAAGTAAAGCAAAGCATCTTGATGGAGAAAGGCAGGCTCCAACAGAAACATGTGGATCTTTAATCTAATCTTGAAAGGCATTTTTTCAGCTACATGCCGAGTTAAGATACATTTTGATAAACAGAAATCTTGGCAAATGCTCCAAGATAACTGCGATTTGACATGTAAACCACATCGCCCACTACACAGCGACACTTGCTCCTGCCCTGGATATGAGAGTGACATCACCGCATTCTGGAGTCTGAAAAAACAATAGCCACGAAATATGTCACCCATACAAATCTCATTCACAACAGAGGAGCGCAGCCCGTGTGATAATGAGCGCATTGACGAGAAACAGCTGAGTTGTGGAAGTGTGGAAGATGGAAATGATCTCCCACAACAGCAGATAAACAAAGGCCGTATTGAGTGTTGGTCTCCCTCTGCATGATCAACTCCCTCCTGCACACACGGCTCGAGTGAAACTGTCTCTTACATGATCGAGTGGGGCTGTTTTGGGGGTTTCTTCGAGGCATGTAATAAAATCTAATAAAATCTTCCGCTCAATGGGACACATTCAAGAAGCCAGAACAAACAGTGCTGTTAGCAAATACAGGGAAAGTAAACAAAGTGTTCATTGCTTCACAAAGGTTTTCCTTAATTTATTATGTTAATGACTGATGTGTGCAACAGGCTCATCATGCAGCTAAAACTGTCCTGACTAAACCTGGAGATGGGTCCCCGGGCGCTGCACTGTGGTCGCCCATGTCACATTGAAGGAGGAGTCAAATACAGAGGAAAAATGTCCATATGGGAACATTAAAGTATACCTTAAGTGGACTTTAACCTTAATTATTTGGTAGGGCTGCAACAATTAATCAACGAGTTGTGACTAGTCAGCAAGAAAAAAAATAATATTGTAGTCATTATCTGGACTATCCAAACTCTAAAACACATACGAAAAGACCTTTAATAACAAAGACTGTGTCAATATTAAATCAAAAGGTCAAAAAAGACCTTTATTCATAAATATTGTCTATAGTAGCCTTCAGTTTATATGGTAGATAATGTATTACAATAGTTTCACTGTACATTACAAATAACCGTTTGACTAGTCAACTACAAGAATAATAGTTGCAATCCTATCTAATAAAAATGAACCAAAATTAACCTAAGTATTAGTTATTAAATGTTAGGGATACAAGCTGTTAAAGCACAAGATAAATAGAGTGGGATTTCTTAAAATGTATTAGGTCTAAGTACTGACTGGCCCCTGATAAAAAAAATAATATAGAAAAAAGAGAGAGAAAGAGCGAGAGAGAGAGATTTAATAGGTCAGTCTATTCCATTTATATCTGGAAAGTTGTTTAGTGTTGCATTAGACTGAAATGTAATTCATGAGAGTAAAAAATAGACCATAAACAAATCTTTTTTTCTTCTCCGATGCACTATCATTGAACTACGCTTGCACTTTATGTAACAGCTTGGATGTTTTTGTGCTAAGACCATTGTGTGAATCATAAAGAGCAGACTCAGCCAAGCTCCAGAGCCACAGTGGGTTATGGGGCTGCAGGGGAGGGCCGAGGGTCAGTGCAGCGCTGGTATGTTTGCCTTGGACTCTGAGATGCCTCCGCAGCACACTGTGGTTACACTCACCGTTCCGTCCTCCATGAGTTTGAGGCAGGAGCCAAAGTCAGCCAAGCGGATGTGGCCGTTCATGTCCAGTAAGATGTTGTCGGGCTTAATGTCCCTGGAAGAGAAGAAAGGAGACAAAAGTGATGAGTCAAACAGCACGATAAAAACATCTTCTAAAGTACAACATATCAACTGCTATTCTAAAGGTGAACTGTGCAACTTTCTGGTTGAGCGACTTGCTTGTGTCCATGGAGTAATTGCTTTGCCGGGAATGTTTCACAGGACATAAATTTATCTCCATTATGGTTGTCAAAAATATAAAAAATCTGATACTAATTGATGCTTAAACTATGATCGAAACTAGGTTCTCATTTGAGCAAATATTGATATTTTAATCCCTTTTACAGGACACAATCTGACCTTTCGTGAACAGTTTTAGAATGACCTTGCGCTTTATCAGAACTAAAATACGATGAGAGAGTTTAATAAAGAAAATACTATTATTTATTGTTTAATTTAATGTCGATCCATTTTCTAAAGTTTTAACCTAAAAATGAGCGTTTTTAATTATCCTTGTGGTATTGAAATTGGTATCAAGAATTGCGTGTATTTGTTAGAAATTTGAGTATGGTGTCAACACTAATCTCCATAGAGACAAGCATGTGATGGCACCTGGCCAAGTAACAGCTGTGGAGAGGTGAACCCGACCACAAGAATAAAAACACTGTAGACAAATAAAAAGATAACTTCAATGCCATAAAGTTACAGATAAAGCAATAATATCACCATAGAGGCAAGAAGGTGGTGTAAATAAAAGTGGAAATCGCACATGTCTAGGATTGTGTTATACTTCAGTTACTTGGTCTAGGCTTCGTGTCAAATGTAAATCAATTTTTTCTACATATGTGCTTATTTCCCATCAGTAACTATCGACAGACTGTCGATTAGTTACATAATCAGATAATGTGTGACCTTGCAGACTCCTGATCTTGAGTACAATAACAGTTAAAATAAATAATGATGGCATTTTTAAAAATCTCTTTGGTTTATTTTCCAACAGTACCACAGTAGTGTAATGAAAACTATAAATGATTTCCAAAACACGTGGTGCACAGCCTGATCCTTTAACTACACAAACATCAAAATGAAAACACCAGAGGAAACAGGTCTGCCTAAACTTGCTTGTTCCACTAGTGCTTAATAATTCAACTATATTTGTAGAGGAATTAAGTGCAATTTCCTCGTATTCATTTATCAGCTTAATGACAGGTGAAAACTACCCAGAGAAAGAACAAACATGGAAAAGTGGATGGATTGGAGCGGTGGGAATAGCCGCACCGAATGAAAATTGTGCATGACGTGTGTTTAAAGTATCCGTTTTCACTTGCGCCGAGACTGAGCCATGTTTTTGACTCACAAACTTGTTCCATTCGAAGAAAATATGCAACATGTAAACAACCTCCCAATGTCTAAAATAGGTCCTTGTGCCCCGCTCCCCCACACTCTCGTTTAAACCAATTTATTAGTGGAATGGAATAGAGGATGGGGAGTTAAGACACGACATTCTTTCTCAGATGTGATTGTGGTGGACGCTCTTGTCTTCAGGACTTCATCTGCTCTACATTACTGCAGCTTACGACTGTTTACAAAAGGTTTGAGCTGATTTGACGTCATGACATTCTAAAGGCCCATAGTGTGAGACTGGGATGGAGGGAAAACTCTTATGGTAGAAATGATTGCTTCTCGATATTCAGAAAGCAGATGTTATGGTGTGGTTTTTGGTTAATATTGCTGCAATTATCTGGTTTATCTGCAGGAAACAAAAACTGGCAGACAGTTTATAGGTGGAAATTCAATTAAGTTTGTAAATGAATCGGTAAGATAGCAGACAAGAATTTAGGAATGGTCTGATATGGATTTTTGACTTGGTGCTGTGGCCAATAACCGCAATTTGCCAAAATCAATATTAAGACTTTAAAATCCATAGCAATGTACTCAAAAGTGTTAATTGTGTGGGGTATAAAATAATGTGCTGTCCGATTGTGTAAGCATACAGGCGTTGTCTTCTTATGTCCATATTTACTCGATAGTCTACAAAAAGACTTCTGATGGACAAGCCGGGAATGACACATGGGCACACAGGGAGGCCATGCAGAAGAAATAATCGGTGCCAAATACAGATTTCTGAGAAAATCCTCTGCCATCACCAATGCCGAAATTGGAACAGTTGAAATCTAAATGAGCACACACTAATGGATTTCAGTGGGTTAACAATCCACGCCTTTTAATGTAGAACAGCAGCTCTTTCACCTAGTGTTCAACAACTACAAGAGCAGACACTGACTAAAGGAGTTATATTGTGGAATTTACATACACAAAGACATGGAAAAGAACAAAGAGGTTTTACAGCTCAAATCTCTAAAGCTATCCAAAATTGCTAACGTTAGCGGCAGGCAAGTGCCTCTTGTATTTTAACATCTACAGAACAATCCTTTTAATTTTCTGAAGTAACGCCAGGTTAACAACCTTCAACAAGACATGGTTTTGACTTGATTTGAATTAGTTGTGCTTAAAATTGACAAAGTTCACTTGGAAATGTATTCGAGTGTTCCACCATGTCCCCTAAAATAGCCCACCCCCACAAAAACTATACAGCAATCATCGTATATCTTTATTATCTTAAAAGGATATAAAAGGCCCATTGAGGCAACTGTGCGATTTTGGGTGCTATAAAAAGGAATTCAACAGGAGCTAAGTTTATGTTTTTGTTCATTTTTATTACGGCTGTAGTGGACTAATGAAATTTTTGGTTGAGTAAAGACCAGCTCTATCGACCGATTAGTCGACTAAAATGGGGTGTGGCAAAAACTGTAAAGTATTTCCATGTATCTAAACCAACTGCACTCAAAAGAACACAACTGTAGAAGGGTTCATACAAAAACAAGTCTTTATACAGAACCGTACTTGGAGACAGTGTTTTACGTTAAGACTCCAAAATCTTCAGCAAACTCACTTGTTTTTGCCATATAAATCATTTTATAATAATCTACTATAAAATTGACTTATACAAATCTTGGTCGACTAAGATACCATCGACCGACTCATCGACTAAAGGACGACAGCCCTGCTTTTTATATCACAAAGACAAAATTGTATAAAATTACTATACTCTTGGGATAAATACTTTTAACTGGATTCAAATCTGAATAATAAATAAAGATTAAATGTCAACTTAAATGACAAATCAACTCGCAGTCTGGGAGTCAATATCGAACCAATAATCTCTTGGTAGCCTGTGGGTTTGATCATTATCATGACTGATACGGGGTCACATTCGGGTACTACTTGTCTCCAGTTTCCCTCAGTTCTCTCTAGTTACTGAATGGTTGTGAATGCTTAATGTCTGAATATGCTTGTGAACATATTGGCTGAATGAATCGCACATTCATTGCAGTTTTCAGACTTGCTCCAGGCTTAAATCCACAGCTCAGTGAAATGTCCCCTTGACCCTGTGTCACTGGTGCACTGGTATGAAACAGACTGTACGCCACTGTTAAGGGCCCAAATATAGAATGTCCCTGCCTGACCACTCCAGTGATTTCCCCTGAGGGTGGGACGCATCGGGCCCCATGTCTGAGGCCCCTTTATCAACACAGGCACACACCAAGACTAAAACCACTCAAAGTCAAACGTCAACAAATAAACACACGCCAAAATACCTTCGCCCGAGCACAAATCCTACATTGAATCAATAAAGCAGCAGACAATAGCAGTAACAGGTTTTGAAACAGAGCTGCTGCTATTTCCGTCTCGTGATGTGGGCTTAAAATAAACCGGCGTTGCCAAGTCACAGCGCACACATTAGCAGCCTTCAGTGCCAGCGATGCCAGTGTTAATCTTCACAACTGTGGTCGTCATGCGTAGAGAGATCATTAAATATTCTCGCCTTTAACACATCTTGTGAAGCATTTACTCATATTCAGACGAGTGTATTACAACAGCTAAGGTGCAATGTCTGTCTATTCTAGGCTCTGTGCTTTAAAAACTATAGTTGTAAGCTAAAGGAGACAAAAGGTTTGTCACCAAATTGCTGTGACAGAACATTATTTAAAGATATGAAAAAAGCATTTCACATAGGACAACGAGATGCATTCAATTAGAATTTGAGTAAAATGCCGATTGTCAACAAATGTCCATAGCAGACAACAACCACCACCACTACCAAGTGCAGTAGGGCTGCAATGATAAAATGACTAATTGTGTGACTAGTCGACTATAAAAAAAATAGTCATAGCTGTATTTTGATCAAAACCGTTATCTGGACTATACAGACTAAAACACATATGAAAAGACATTGTTATAATATAGACTGTGGCACTGTGGCCTTGCCTTGCCATTATTAAATAAAAATGTCAACAACAAAAAAACGAGAAATGCATTTATGATATTCATCTATATTTATTCATCCCATTCAGATCTTAAAAGTCTCAATGTAAAATTGTTTATGTAAAATTATTTTGTCAACATCTAAAATATTAGTTGTAGCCCTACAGTAGAAAATGATCATATTAGCAAGAATGCATAAATGTCTAATGTATGAAAAAGCCAAAGTGCACTTCATCAATTCTGTAGGACTGATATGATACGTTTCACATACAGTATTGGCATCATTATGGGAACAGCTTTGACTTTAACTTAAGAAAGACTTTAATCATATTCATAAAGAAATTTGGTCTCTGATTTGTCACATCCTTCAACGACACTGAAGCAGCTGGCGACCACAGTGAAGGCCATGTATGTGCTCTTTGTCCTCGGTCAGATGTACATAACCTGGAGGTCTAACATGCTGTGTTCGCGAGTTTGGAGTTAATGGAGATGAGAAAACCATCAGACAGCTAGAGAACACTCAAACTTCACACAGAGAGGCCCCAGTCGCTCCGGGAAACATGAAGCTGTTGATTAGATTTCTACTTTTGACCTTGAAACGGCTCGGCACATACTGATAGACAACAATCAATATGACACTGTCTGGCATAGCGATCAATCTGTACATTTAATCAAATAAAAGTTGAAAATTCCAGGTATATTCCAGCTCAAATTCTCCTTTAAGGACATGAAACGTACTAGAGGAGGTCTGGTAGGGGGAGATTATTCTTGTGAGACACATAAAGCAGCTTGAAAGGGAACTTTGATGTCCCTGTCTTATGCTGTAGGCCTTCAAAGCAAGCTGTGAAGCCCCCTGTTATTTTCCAGTAGCGTTAATAGCACTGTCTAATAAGGCATAAGCGTGGGGTGGGCCAGAAGTGCTGCTAACTCTCTAACCTTTTACACAGCTGCTAACAGATGTGGCTAATATAGGATAGTGTTTAATGCATAGAAGCTTGACTGATACTAGCGTTCTATTTTGAGCTGCACAAATCATAAAAAGAATTAGTTCCATCTGGATACAAGACAGAAGCAGGAAGCATGGTTGAATTTAATAATATTTTCAAACAAAGATTAGTTTTATAACACAATATAGCATCTTTTAATTCTGCTTTAGAAATGATTGTAAACTAAACTTTGTAAACTATAATTAGAAGCGTCTCCAACCACATTATTGAGTTAAACAAGGTTAAAAGGTTTGTGTTGAAAAAGTGTTTTGAGGTTTGTAGTGCCATGAGATGTCATTTATTGTTTTAGTACAGTATTACAATTACATTATTAGATCATATCATTACAGTCAACACAATAACCACCATTCAATCTTTTAAAATGTGTGCCATGTGTTCCATATTGAGGATTTTTAAGTCCAACTTGACAGTCAACATGAATAGATACTAAAAAACATTTCAAAGCTCATTACAAAGAAATGCACTTGGACAAGATAATATGGGGCTTAGTATAATTACTGGATGGGATGTGTCCTTAAGAAACTTTTGGACTAAAATCACCCGTTCTCTTTGTCGATATGGAAAACATTAACTTAAACAGGGGAACCTTGGACAAAATCAAAGTGCAGATCTGGTCCTGGATGTACATCTAAGAAAACATTAGCCACAAAGTCTGCAGTCAGACATGAATGAGTCATCACAATAAATAGAACTGTATGATATGGAAGGTTATATTTACACAGTATAAAGTAAAAGATAAAGTGCAAATGACAGGTCTTCAAATGTTGGCATAGCATGATGATATAATATAAGTGGTCAATATTTATCATAGTTTTACGTCAGTGACTTTACATAAAATTGTCTGTTTTATCTATGCAGGCACGATTTATGTAATTGTTATGGATTTATGGATAAGGAGCACATTTTCTGTGAGATTAAACAATTAATTTAACCAACAAATACTGTCATATTTTCATGTTTTAAATGTCAAATATTAATTTATGTGTAACTTAGACAGCAATTGGCCTTTGTTTACAGCATGGTTGCAAATAAAAAATAAATAAATAACAAAAAAATATTAAAAGAACAGGCCTGACTCAGTTAAAACTGGCTTGTAGCAGGTTTCAGTTACTTGATTTTATGTAAAGTAAAGTTTAAGTAAAATCATCAACTTTACCAAAATTGTAAAACTAAGAAAGACTAGTCATTTATTTTTTGTAAAATCTTGAATATATTCATCTTAACTACATTTTAATGAGATGAGTAATTTAACCTGTCATATATTTCACATATTTCCATGTCAATAATAATTTTATACACATTTTCTATCACTCTAAGACTGATATTTTTCCATACAAATAACAGGCACAAATCACTGAAGATTGGCACCAAAAGCACACGTGACATAATTACACAGTGACCCACAGGTGCCTCTGTGGCCGGTCTGACTTTTGTTGGGCCTAAGACCCGCAACATGGCTGACCTTTGGCTTCCTGCATTTGTGTGGGAGACAATAAGCAAGGAAGGAGCATAAGAGGCTACGCTAGTGCGGCTAAAACAGGCTGTGGTTAGCTCTGCCTCTAACCACCTAAAACACCCTTCCCTTTCCAACCACACACAACATCAAAAGGATTTATATTGAATTATTTTAACTTTGCACCTTGGCGTTTAGATTATTACAACATAAGTTAAATATAGTAGATAAACACCAGGCAAACTGCTGGTAACTCTTGCTAGGCTAGTTAGCGTGGCTAATTGGGCTACTGTGTCAGCGGGCTCCTGTGGTCTTCAGGAGCAGAGACCAGAATAGAGAGCGGTAATCTCCTCTAAGACCAGCATCCATCTGTGGAGACCATCTGGACCGCACCTCTCCAACACACAAGCGCACACACAAACATGAAAACGCACACACAATTACACACGAACAGCATGAGGAGCGCAGGCCTGTGCACTTGTTTACAGATGGACAGTCATTCACACAGAACGCCACTTTTGACATCTGGCCTCAGGCGAGAGAAACGGATTGAGATCAAAGCCTGATGGTAATATTGAAGACCACTTTATGTCACTGAACTTTAAAGGAGGAGAACAATAAACATTTTCTAAAACTAACCAGTAGAATTACAATAAAACAATAAATTAAGGTCTTAAATATTTGTTTATCTTTTTGTTTATGTCAATTATTCTACACATTCTACATCCACATTCTACAATACAACTATGTACAAAATTAAAGATGGAACAAGTTAAAAAAAAAAAACAGCAAATTCTCAGCATGTATATTGTTAATCTGTCCTTTCCTGAACTGTATGTATCAACCAAAGAAACAAAATTCAACAACATTTTTCAGCTACATCTGTGTCATCCGCATAGTGAAACAAAATTATACTTTTAAAGTGTGTGGCCATTAAAATTACATTGCATTCTAAAATATTCTGCATTTTTCATATTGCTATTAGCCATCAAACAAATTTAAAACAAAAAAGAAGTTTCTTATTCATTCTACAACCTGTGTTATCAGTCACTCTGAAATTACACTTTCTAAGGGCATCCAGGCAGTAGATGGCGCCAGCACTATATACAATCTAGTGAAGTTAGCGCTGAAAAGATGTCATTGTGCGGATTTGCTGCAGCGGTTATTGTTTTTAGACAGCAGAAATGCTCAGAACGAGTCTGACGATGATTTAAATACTAGAAACAGTGGAAGATTCTCTGATAAGTGATGAATGAACTCTGAAAATGCAGGATAATAAATCCTGTTCAAAGTTCAACAGGACATGTGTTTGATACTCAGAGAGGGGACAATTTTCTAATAATCCTCTAAACAGCGTGAATACAACTACAGGTATGTTTTTGTTAAACCATTGTTAGAACATGGTTTAAAGCTCAAAAAGCAGAATGTGTGTCCTTTAAGATGTTTATTTGATGAAAGCATACTGAGATAGTACGTTTAATCAAGATTAATCACAAAAGAAATCGGTGTTGAGAAAGGTTATGGGGATATAAAACTGCAAATAGTTACGATGTCAAACAAACGCATCAATAATTCTAACCTCACAAATGGTATTGAAAGCTCTTTTTATGTTTTTACAATAGTAGAGTCTTCATGACGGATTTAGCTCTGTAATTTTAAGCACTGACTAAATGTTAATGAAAGCATGACTTATGACCTCTCTTGTAATTATGGCCTCTGAATATTTTATGCCCCGCAAATGCCAGCAACATCAACAACAAAAAAAAAAAACACTTAGATGTCATTGTGGGTGAATATGTCAGGAATAATCCAATGGGAAATTCCCAGGAGAAAACTGATGTCTCCAAGAATGCACTGTATTTTACCTGAAGTAAGAAGAAAACATGGCAGACAGGAAGCTCTTTGTTGACTGAAGTGTGCCTAAGTGCCTCCTCAGAGTCACTGGTCTGTGAAGCGTCACATGGAGCTGATCAATAATACAGCGCACCACTGTCACTGAGGTCATCAATACCAAGACACGCTGTCAATGGACCACTTTACAGTCACAGATGCCACATTCTGGGACTCTGGATCCCCTAAACTTCCTCGTCTGATTAACATGACAAACCCCAGGCTCCAGCTGAGGGGAAGATGTAATAAATTAACAAACTGACATATATACTCCATTGAAATATGGGACAAGGCACTTAAATCAAAAAATGATTGCCCAAAACTAGACAGTAAAGACATTGAATTCTTATGTTATATTTGGCGAGTACTAGAGGACTACTTGCCAAATAAACTGCAAAAGGTTTCTTCTTTATACTACATATAAAGTCTGTTAAATCTGTTCTTCTCTTCACTCACTCACCAACCTCAAGTCCTCCTTCACTACTTCTACAAATCCTCTTTGGTCATCGTCTTGGCCTCCAGCCTGGCAGCTCTAACCGCAGCATCCACACAACACATATATTCAAGTATCACCCTTTTGCTCATGGCATCTGCTTTTGATGAAAACTATATTTATTTGAAGACAGCATTTCTTTGTTTTATTTTAACTAGTCAGACTCAAACAAACCACTGTGACTTTTAACTGCCTTTTGACCTACTGAACTAGATATGGGTCATATAATTAAGCATTTAATGTTTTACAGTATCTAAGGTTGAAGGTTGAGCAAATACAATTTTAATCAAGATCAAGGACCAATCATTTCTAATCATTAATGATATGCTTTGGTCTTTTTAATCAGCCAATCTTCAGTAAAAGCATGTGGAGTAGATTTCACACTTCTGAGGGAGTAGTTTGACTATTTTCTACTGATAAATGGTAAAATAAATGATTACAACAATGTTAAGTATATATTCAGTATATCAAATTTAGAGACTTGTTCACATGTTTTAAAAATACAAACAAAAATCAAATACAAAAAAATGCAGATACATCAGACAAAACATCATATTGACCAGCACTAACCACAATATTTTTGTGATTATCGAACCCCTGAATGTCCCATCCCCCCACCTTTTCTGTCCCTATCTGATCGGGCCAATCACTTTCTCTGTGGGGCGGACAGCTGTGAAGCTCAAAGGCACAAAGCCAGGCTGACTCTGCCTATTCACGCTCTGCCAGGGCCCATGGGGAGGGCAGGCGGATCACTGACCACTGAATAAGACACTGGCTCCCATTGCATTAGCCCAGCACACTCCATCTCCCACGGGACGCCCCTCCGCGGACAGAAGGTTGACCCGAGCGCTTTCATCTGGGCTCTTTTCAGCTTCATCAGTGTCACCCGGAGAAGGGAAGGAAATTATAATTTTAAAGTGTGTGGCCGTTAAACTGAGGTCACATACTTCAAAAAGATAAATGCATCTGATGAAAGCGCGACGGTTTAATCAATAAAAATAAAAGCAGAAATCTGGGGAAAGTAATGAGTTATGATGACAAAAAAATACAGAGTTATCAAAGGAAACACAATCATTCTAACCTCAACAGATGGTATTGAAAACTCTTTTTATGCTTTTACATTTGTAGAGTCTTTATGACACATTTGTAGCACAGTAATTGTACATACTAAAAGTTAATGGAAACAAGACCTATGACTATACTCTTGTAATTATGGCCTCTGTATATTTTGTGCCCATAAAATGCCAGCAACATAAATCAAAAACACTTATATAGATCTCATTGTGGGTATTACATGCCTGAAAATATCCAATGGAAATCCCCCCCCCCAAAAAACAAAAGATGTCTCAAAATAAAAATTATAGTAATGCCACAAATTGCATAGTTTTGCTTGTAATTGAGTAACTGATGTAATGCCGTTAGGGAGGTTTAATAAGGGGGATAATGCACTGTCCCTTGAGTCACAGGTGAATGATAACAGTACAACAGGCACGGATAAACACGCACCCTCCCCCTCTCTCTCCACCCCTCCTCTGAACGAGCGGGACGTCCCATGGGAGAGCCTTCACAGAGGACTGAGCACCACCACACCCCCGCCCACACATATCACTGCTTACCCCATTATTACTGTCCCAAAAGAGTCCACCACTGAGGGACTAGAGAGACGCTGCCCCCTCCCTCCCGAGCTTTTCCATACACTTCCACATCCCGATATAACACCATGTAATTTGTGGCTCTCTCTGTTCGCAATGTATAGATCTAAATCGACATGTCCTGAGAGTTCCTGATGTCTCTTTCTTTAGACTAAAACAGCACAATATGATTTTGTTGGTGAGGTTAAGCCAACTGTTACTCCCTGACTCAACAGTATTTGCAAAACCATGTAGTTATTTGATGTAATATCAAATAGTATGGAAAAAAGATAATCAAAAAAGGCAGCATTTTCTACAACCCAGACTACAGGCATGGTGATATTTTGCATTGAGAGAAATTCTATAATTGGGCAGTAATAGTGGGCAATATATCAAAATGTAGATAGTGAATTTTGTTTTGAAGATATGAAAAATGTAAATAAATCAAGTATATCGTTTAAAAGTGTCACAAAAAGAGATAATTAAAAATCAAATTGAAAAAAGTTAAGTTTTAAACTTTCAAATGGCGAAATTTCTTCACTTTTTTTCACAGGGATTTCAATTAAACTCAATGTATTTGGAAACATGTTTTAACAAACTTTTCGAAAATTTCGAAACAACTATCTAGATATTAATTCTAGTCGATATTGCCAACACTTTACTCATATTTTTGGCAAATTCAATTTGTGGATATGTGAATGTGCAACACATGTTTAAAATGTTTAGAGCTTTTCCTGGCTTTGCATTGTAACAAAAGCACAGCACAACAACAAGCACACCCAGACTGCTCCTCCTCCTCCATTCTTTCTCTCGCTGGATTTATCTCTACTTTAGACCCTCCCTTGTTGTCTAACCATCTTGTCCAAATGGCTGTCACGGGTCCCCTGTGAAATGCAACACTGTAATTATGTTAAGATGCCAACGTGACCACTTCCGGTCTGGCTTCCATTCCCAGGGGCATCTTCATGGCTTCCTTTGGCATCTACGCCACAGGAGAAAATGGATTCGGAGGGTCTATAAACTGGGAACAGGCACTTTTGAGGTGGTTTGTCTCAATGCAGTGAAATAAGTGAGTGTGACTGTGGTGTGGAAAGTGGAAGCAGGAAGAGTATGCAAAATCAACACAAGACATGACCGCTAACACTAAACAGAGGATTGAAATGCAACTGTGTTCTATGGATGCTTAGATATAGACCCTATAGTCAGATGGCAATCTTTCCAATTGAATTTAATGAAGGATTTAATAGTGAGTATGACAGCAGAAATCAGTTACATTTGGACATTTGATGTGAAAAAAAATATGGCGAACTAATGCTTTAAACAATATGGCCCCATCCTACCTCAAAGATGCAATAGTAGCGTACCATCCAAACAGAGCTCTTCGTTCTCAAAATGCTGGACTATTGTTAGTCCCCAGAGTCTCTAAAAGCACAGTAGGAGGTCGAGCATTTAGCTACCAAGCTCCTATGTTATGGAACCAGCTCCCTGTTCATGTAAAAGAGGCCGACACAGTCTCTACATTTAAGACCAGGCTCAAAACGTTCCTCTTTGAAATAGCTTATGGTCAGGCCAGTTAGGAACAGAAATAAAAACCTACAGTTTTAGCTACGCTGCCCTTGGAGCAACTCTGCTGGGGGAAGTATGGCAGCTTGAACACTATCCTCTGGTTCTTCCTACTTTATCTATCAACAATATTTAATATTACTTCAACTGTAGTCTGTTCATTGCTGTTCACATGTTTCTCTTTCTCTCCACTTCCCCCGGGGAGTGGAGACTGTTTCAGACACTGCGGCTGCTCCAGTGACGACCCCCCCCACCCCCACCTGTCTGGACGATCTATGCGCCACCCGCCTGGACAGCTGGATTAGCCACACCTCGTCTGCCTGGACGAACTCCTTCTACTTTAGATGAACTGTTCCTCATCTCCTGCTGGAGGATCTCTCTACACTGGTGGACTGCTCCTCGTCCGCCTGGAGGAACTCTTTAAAGCCACCTCCCTCTTGAGTGGTTCTGGCTCCACAGTCCTAGTTAATCTGCAGCCTGTCCGTCCGTGGGAGTAGGATCTCTCCTTCACTGTGGTTCTCCCCGAGGTTTCTACTTTTTCCCATGGGGTTTTTTGTAGTTTTTCCTCGCCGCGAAGGAGGGTCAAAGGACAGGGGCATTCTGGGACAGTTATCTGAACTGCTTTTACCTGTGGCCCATCGAGGCAACTGTTGTTGTGATTTTGGGCATTATAAAAATAAATTGATTTGATTTGATTTGATTAATACGTTGTTGTTGCAAGTGTTAAGTTTATATGCCGTCAACCCAGATACTAGCGATACTTTTGTAGTTTTACAATTTACATATCATAAATTAACTCCCCTCACTTGCGATGAGATGCCTCTTAAATCTTAACTGTTCTTGGGTAAAAAAGGCTTAGTCGCAATCATGACTTAATATAGTGTTTAAAAAAAACATCTCATTACACATAATGAAACTTTTTGTGGACATTTTTACAAGGGCTGTAGTCGACTAAAGAAATTCTTGCTCAACTAAAGACCTCCCTTATCAACCGATTAATCTAAAACGGGGATGTGGCAAGACAAAAGTATGAAGTATCTCTCTGTATCTGACCCAAACTACACTAAAAACACCACTGCACAGGGGTTCATGCAAAAAAATAACAATTTATACAGAAAAGTAAGAAAAGTAATAGGAAACAGTGTATTTGTATTTATATAAATTAGATTAAATTCAAGATTCACTCAAAGATCTTTAGCTAACCCACTTTTGCTGTTTATGTCGTATAAATACTTCAACTTGAAATAAAATAACTGGTCGACTAATAAAAATGCTGGTTGAATAAAAAAAACATCGACAGATTAATCGACTAAATGACTAAAAGACCACAGCCCTAATGTCTACAAACAACACTGGTCCAAAGACACACCCCTGTGGAACCCTACAGATTATTTATACCTTTGAACTTTCCCAAACCTTCAAAATATCTGGCCACAACTGCAAGCAGAAAATGTGAGCAACCAGAACCAACAGGTCTAGAATGAATACCATTCAGGTAGCAGCACAAAGTAGTCAGACTAAAGACAACACAGATGACAGCTTACATTAACCAGAATCATGTTGAATTCAGAGTAAATGTCTAATATGCACTGAACTTAACCTCAACACAAACATTAGCCAATGCTGTGAAATTATTGAGTGGTAAAAACTAACTTGGGTGATGACTGACAACTAACGTGCTACCAATCTGTATTTGTTTTCATTAACCACAGTAATACCCTGCAGCTGGAAAACGACCCACAAAAGAATAATGTCAGTCCATGGAGCATCCATCAGGCTGTGGTCAAAGGCAGTCTTTTTGCTCTTGAATACAGTCACAGCACCATTCAATAACAAAAGTGTAATATCTAGAAAAGTTGATTTTTGGAATGCAATGGTCACATTTTTAATATTATGTTTGAATAGTAATAAAAGCCATCACAGAGAAAAGTACAAACTATTTCAAGCTCTCAGAATTGTCAGATTGTCACATGGTCGGGTTATGATTAAATTATGCATCATCAAATAGACAACCTCTCCTAATGTCCACACAAAACGGAAGTGGATTTGAAAAAACTGAGTCAGACAGACAATCATGGTCCTAATTTAAGCTTGTGTTAACCCTGTTTTAGTTTTAAATATTACATACATAACTGTTATCACTTTTGACATTTTTGAACAGATAATGCCGCCCGAGCCAGAAGTCCCATACCTGTGGACGTAGTGCAGCTGGTGGACAGAGTCTATAGCCAGCACCATCTCAGCCAGGTAGAACTTGGCCATATCCTCTGGAAGACGGTCCTCGAATTTACTGAGCAGAGTCAGGAGATCACCGCCCACGTAGTAGTCCATCACCAGGTACTGCAGAAAACAGCGGCAATGCAAATTTTGTCAGACACTTGAAGTCAAATGCAACATGATTTTATTTCAAATATCTATACAATCTCTACATAGAAAGAATGGAAAAAGTACAACAATGCCGATGTGTCAGCTGCTGCTTTTTGCTCACTAGGCCTACTAGAGTAAACTAGAAAAGTCCTGGTTTTGTCTAGGTCTTCGTTTATTCCCAATCCAGTCCAAAATGCTTCTCCTTCAGCCCTTATTCAGTCCTGGTGCATTCCTGGTTGAATCGCCCGGGACCAGGAGTTAAATTAGTACTGATATTAAGCATAGTAAAAGAGATCTCTGTGATTTCCAATGACAACTCAGTATGCAAGTGTGCTGCTAAGACATGGAGCAGTGTCACAGACTCACGTGACTTCAGTGCAAAGAGATAACGTCCATGTGGTTTGTGAATGGGCATGAACTCATCCCTTTACGTTGCTACTGTCCAGTTTCTCACATTATTACAACTCCTGGAGGAGCACTGAAGCAGGGAGCCAAGACTTTTCAGGAGTATTCTAAAAATATGAGCGGTGAAGTGGATTTAAACCTCGGGGAGTGTCCGGGTGAAGCATCTGTTGTGAGAATGTGGGAAATGGAATGGGGAGCAGCCGCTGCATTTGAACTGAAGGTCACTGTCAGATCTCAAGACCAGAGTCGAGTACAAATTTGTTATATTTACTCATTGGTTTAAGTAGTAAATGAGCAGAGGCGAGGGTTGGAATTTGGGTAACTTTCTAAGTTAATGAGTTGACATTTAACAAGAATTTAGCTGTTCATGTTGAGGACATTAGGTTTTGTGTGATAACATAAAAGCAAAAAAACCCAAAAAACAACGTGCATTCATCCAGTTCTACAGCACATTTGAAATAAGTATGCAATTTACAATCATAAGCTAGTAAATTTATAAACGGGTACACCTCAGAATAATTCTCCTGGATGAAGAAAGAAAGATAATGCAAGGCCAAAAGTATGCCCATGGTAACAGTACTCATGGAATACATTTTTGACAACTTTCCCACCTCTTCCTATCTCAACTTTTTTATATATAAATGTTCTTGATTTGTTACCTAATTTCCTACAAGCCTGAGTCATGCTTTTCGCTGTGGGCGGAAGTGAAATGTGCATATTACGGTGTCAGCAGCGAATGCAGAGGTGGGACTGTGTGCTAAAAATGAAGAGATGAGTGATGTGGAGAAAATGACAGGTGGAGCTAGTGTTCTCGGCTCAGCGGGTGTCGACTGAAAGTGCAGGAATGTGCCAACACGAGGCGGCCTTGGATCAGAGTGAGAACTTGGGAACATTTACAGTGGTTGCTGGCAAAACAGAACGACCACTTATATGAAAAGAACAATAGAAAAGGGCTTGGGATGCTTCAGTCTTCACCACAGACATAAAGTTAGGTTGACCGATTCTAACATAGAAATAAAAACAATATGAGCAAACCACAGGACCACACACTCTTTCTGCATGAGCAAGAGAGAGATTAAAATAAATGTATTATATAGTTTTAAGTCCAGCATCTGCAGACAAAGTGAAAAGGGAAGCAGTTTGTATCAGCTTTAGTGGTTGAAATGGGTAAAAGGGCTATTTGAGCTTCAAGATCAACACGTGCTGTACTTCATCTCAGTAAAGGGATAAGAACAAAATCTATTCTGAATCCTGCATAAATTAAACTCCAGGTGAGCTGCTGACGAGGATAAAACATTATAAACATGTCTAAAAGCAAAAAATAAAAAACAAAACCTCTAAACTTTAACACAAGTCCTGAAGTGGTTATGACAGAGGACTTACCAAATTGTTGTCATCCTGGAAGGCATAGTGCAGAGTTGTGATCCACTGGCAGTCCCCATTCACCAACACGTCTCTTTCTTCTCGAAAACATGCCGTCTGAAGATAAACACCACAATACCAATTTGTACACATACAGAAAATGTACGAGCCATCCGGTTTAGTATGAGGATTGGTTGTTGTTATATTGTAAAATGTGAGTTATAGTCTCAAATGAAGACAAAAGCCTAAGCTCGATAACAAATTTCTCCATTATTTTGTCATTTATAATCACAACCACACAACAAAATTTATTCAACATCTTTCTTTCACGAATAGACGATAGAGTTTGGCATCATTAGTTTGAGGAACTGGTTTGGTGAGAATGCACAGTGCCCCACACATGACATATGATTTACAGTCTGTATCAATCTGAACCAGGTTTTCGGACTGTAACCACAGTTTTCCAGAGACACACGAGGTCTATGGGGACTCATTAGGTAGAACATAAAGTCTTGGTTTATTCACGGCTCCTACACTTATACGCAATGTTAGCATTATTGATCCCATTGCTATGACAACTCAAAACAAAACTAGTGATTAGTGGTTTGCCATCATAACAAAGGGTATTGTGGCTGTACAATTTCCAAATCAATACTAAAAAGATTTTTCAAAGTCTAAAATAATATAAACTGCAGCGAAATTGTCAACAGTACAGGTCTAGGTTAAGGACCAAATTATAGATGTTACTTTTGGACAAACAAAAATCACCCAGCAATGCAAAGGTGATAAATGTATGCTAGTTAAAATAGCTGGCTTGATTGCAGGTTAAACTTTGGGAAAACCCTAGAAACAGTGCATCCACTTTCAGGCACAGTTTCTTATGTTCAGTCTTTTGTGACGTCTGAAAATCTGGACCCAGGGGACCAGGAGGAATGTCAAGAGCGCCAGGGAGAGGTCGATGAGAAAAACATGCATTGCCAGTGTTCATGTCCAGCACGAATATCATAGACCAGTGTTTTCCATAGATTTTGCAGAGACTATGGTGGCATATGAGATCCCATTTCCATTTTATACAAATGTTGGAGTATGAATGTCACTTATTGCCTCTATTTTTTTTTTTTTTACAGTGTGGTTTCTTTGTTGCTCTTTGTATGTTTTTACGATAATACAAGAGACAAAAAATATTATTTGTCATATGAGTTTAATGTTTAGCTTGTATATAGACTATTGGGGATAAAATTAGACTATCCAGGGCCACCGTAGTCTTCTCTGTTAATGGGAAATACTATAGACAATAACTAAAATTTTATTATGGATTGTACTTGTCGATAGTGCACTACAGGAGTTTTATCTAATCTGTTTAACTGTGCAGAATTATCCGGTTTACGCTGAGGGCATATTATGATATCCAATTCCCTTTGCAAAAACAACAATTATGATTCAATGCTGACCATAAACTGTGGTAAACCGTGGTAAACCGTGGTAAACCGTGGTAAACCGTGGTAAACCGTGGTAAACCCTGGCACCAAAATGTAGATCTTTCAATTGAAAAGATGAACTTGCATATTTTTGTAGAATGCCTTGTTTTATTTTTTATGATTACAATAAAACAATTTACCTCTTAAGTAAAATAGAAAAATAAAATAGTAAAATAACAAATTATCTCAAATGGATGGTAGTAGCATGCTAAACATGTTGAAACAAGATGTCAAAAGTAGTAATGTATTTTTAGTGTATTTTTCTTTTTCAATAACCAACTGATGAAATTTCCCAATTCTATCCATTGAAGAGGAGAAACAAAACAATTTAGCTGTGCTTCTGATTCTGATAACACCATTGACCCACCTCTGCTCGCTTTAGCATCTCCCACTTGTTGAGGATCTTCATGGCGAAAACCTTGTCTGTGTGTTTCACTTTTACAACTGCCACCTGCACAAACAAAACACAGGGGGCACACAAAGATATGAGGGTTAGAATAATATTTCATCATTTTGGAAGCTGAGCCAACAAAACAGCTAACCTCAAGAAGACGACTGACAGGAGGACATTTTAGGGACATTTTAGTAGAAATGATGGACTGTTGTGATAAAAAGCTATATTGTAGCATGTTTTAGAAATGTCTGACAGTAGATTGGGACCAAAAGATGCTGGAGTGGTACAGGTTGAGCCAGGTTTACAAGAAAAAGGAAAAGCTATTGTTTGCGTAGGAAATGTGAACGGCTTTGGTGCAAACTGTCCGGAGGATTAGCCAATTGGGCATGTATTTGGTAGTTTGAAAAACCCCATTTGCCTTGTTTCTTGTAGCATTTGCTCTATTTACTTGGTTGGAACTCATCTGTCATACTTCTGATAGAAAATAACAAGAAAATATTACACAAAGGAGAAGTAAATATTCAAGAGGAGCAGCGGGTCAGCGGAAGCCTTAACCAGCATAAAAATACAGCCATGTAAACAGACAGGCTCTAAGGGGTCTGTAGTCTATTAAAGGGAGTAGGGAATGCTGATAATGCAATACAATGATAACATTCCTCTGATGTTTGGATTTCCCCTAGTGATCCCTCAGCAGAGAAGAGGGAAGGAGAGAGATGTAGGCATGATAGAGAGGGAGGAAAGAGGTATGTGGGGCAAAGCAGTGGGGGAGTATTTGCTGTTTTGTTCCTTCGTTTCCACTGTCCGCCTGAACTCTGCACCATTCTGCCCACAAAGACATTCACAAACAGAGAAGGATGATGATAGATATGTTCCACTAAATCCAATCGAGGAAAGAGAATAAGGCACAAAACACATAAATAATGACCAACTAATTCCCTCAACATTGAAACGTTGCATACATATAAAAGTCTAAAGGGAATCTTTATCTGGCTGTTTATGTCACAATTCATCATACGGAAAGTTTGATTTCATAAAGCTGGTCACATACTTATCTATCAGACACCGGGAATGAAAGTGAATCATGGATTTCACGGTTGCTTTGTTATGTGTCAATAATCAGATATGTAGATAGATATAAACTTTATTAATCTGAAAGGAAATGTCAAGGCGGCCATGCATAATCGTAAAATTGTGATGCTTCATCTGATATTGTGACATCTCTAACTACATTGTCACGGTGTTCTACTGTGAAAGTATATTGTGCATTGTCTTCCTGCTTGCAGCACTGTTCCTGTCTGCTGCCACGACAATAAAGCCAAAGCATCAGACACCCCATTTCTCCTCCATCCTTCCGTCTCCAGTTCTGTCGCTTTGTCCCTATAGGCATCCCCTGCTCTTTGACCCTGTATCTGTGCCATGCTCAGTTTAGTGAAATGCACCCTTGAATGGCTCTGTGCAATCATAACCCTTATAAATTTTCATGAGGCCTTACCAAAACAGTCATTATTCATGTTGTCTGCCTGAGCCCTGCCTCTGCTACTGCTGCCATCCAACAGTTCTGCCGCTCTAATCCCCCACAGACGTATAAATAACTTGTTAGCGATCGTGACTGAGGCGATGAAAGATGCTCAGACGGAGAACAGGAAATCATATTTTTTTACGACTCTGCATGGATACACATTATGAAAATGCAAAGACGCAGCAGATGTTGGACTGTTGTAAAGATTTCTCATATGAAGTAAACAATTGTTTTATCATTGATTTTGTTTGTATTGTTTAAACATTTGTTTGTCTCCCAATATCTGAAAATGCTCTATTTGTACTCATTTATTTTGAGAACTTATTGATTGACCTGTAAAAGGTTAAAAATAAAGATATAGTTGAAGATAAACTTGCTCAGAGTGAAATAGAGTCAATGATGCAGCGAAGGCCAGTAAAGAGATGTGGATCACTGCAGAGTTCAACACAATGGAAAAGTCATTGTGGTTTGTGCAGCTCAGTCTACAGCCTTTTACAGACATGCTCTAACATACAGACCCTCTTCCCAGGTTTAGAAGACCACTGGTTTAAACGTGAAATACTAGCACGTGTTGCTGAATGATGATTACAGAACAAAAGGCCCAGTTCATAGAAAAAACAAGGATCTGATATTGGTAAATGAAAGCTGCATTTTGCAAATATTTTCCTGTAAATAGGTACAACTGTTCCACCCCTCGTCATAAAGTGTATTGTAAAAGCACCACTTAAGTGTCAAAATCAGATCGCATTGTGCGCAGCTAATTGTAAAACATTTATCAATACAAAGGTGTGAAAAAGAGCAATATGCGCAGTAAAATGACACTTTGGGATGAGAGCTGCCTGTTGATTGTCCACCCTACTCCACTTCCATCAGAAAAAGCTGTTCTTAAGTTTTTCTAGAAACCAGAAAATGTACGCATGTCAGTATAAGTGATGTGCCAAAGGATTTGTGAGAGCTTGGAAGTTATGAGACAAATTTATAGGTCTACTTTCTCCTTTTGCGGTTTGAAAATCAGATACTCTAGCTTTAAAACCCAAATAGCCTGACCCATCCTTCAAGTCCACCTTGATGACCCGTTAGAGATCCTAGTTAGACTCAGGATTAACTCAGTGAAGTCTATTGCTTTAGGTCTTTAAGAGAAACTAGTGCATCCAGAGGAAACGCACCCAGAGACGAGAACGGCATCGCCCTGTCCAGTCACATAATGTTGTAACAGGAAGGGTAAACGAACAAAGATCTGTCAAATCACAATGTGTCGGTCTCCATGTGGCAAATCCTGACAAGATTATAAATTGCCAAGATAAACAAAAATGCTCTTAACGTAATATTCCAAAAATGTGTTATATTGTCCTGTGAATGAGCCATAAAAACGGCTACTTCCTGCTTTTCATTTGAGGTAACTTTACTAGCATCACGCTACATAACCAGGAAGATATTTTATGCTCCAGTACATATCCCACATCGTAATGGGATTTGAGCTGTATGTGCGGGTGAGACAGACTTCTTATAGGCGCTGTCCACATGGCTGTAAACGTTATCTACATAGCGCTGCATTGAGACACATAGCAACACATGAACACTCTTGTATAAGGTGAGTTAAGTGCAGCTAAGGGGCGATCGCGGGGCCTCTGGAGCTCGTCTGATTCTGCTGCCGTGTCTGTGAAATCCATACAGGCTCACAGCTGGCCTAGTAAAAGACCGCTGGAATGTGACCATGAGGAAGCACCACACAGGGGTCGCACCACTTCAGAAACACGCTGCTCTGTGTAGTGTGTGCAAGAGAAACGAGCAGGCCGGGTGGAAAGAAAGAAATTTTAACTTGGCCCTTCCTCCACAACAGAAAACTTTGAATGACATTTAGATTTTGTTTAGGCAGCAAGATTGTACAGTGGTTAAACGATAAGGTCTCAGGCTTGATTTCCAGATCAAAGACTGTCATGGGTTCCTGTAAAAAGCATAAGGGTTGGGTTTTTCAAGAGGTGGGGGCCATGCAGAGAAGGAGTGGCTCAGGACTGGCCTTCAGTGTGATCATAACACGTACGCAATTTGTTGCACACGTTATATTTTACTTTTGTTAAGGGGACCATCATTGTTTCTGAAAATGACTTAGTCTTTTCTAGTTTATAATGCTAAGTTCACTCTAGAAATAAACAAAAACGTGTGATAAAAGAATGAGAGAAAGTCCAAAGTGCACTGTTTAAATTTGTTATTGTGTGGTTTTAATTGTTTGGGAATCAAAAACTGATAAAGTAATGCCCAATTGCTTTACTTTTTACAGTAATTTTGAGAGGGCCTCCGTAGTCTCCAAATTAGGTGTAATTTAGTGTAAAACTATATTTTACACCAGACTCAAAACCCATCTGTTCAATATTGCCTTTTTCCCTCTGATTTCACACTTCATTTTTCTGTAGTGCAGTTTAATGTGCTACCGATTGTATTTGTCCATTTCCTTTTAATCCTTTGTAAAGTGTCACTGACTGTAACTTAGCTTGATGGAAACCCCAAGTTAAACTCAAATAGCAGTGGCAGAGCTTTAGTTTATGTCTTAATTGAGTGAGATAAACTTGAGTCTAGTAAACCTGTTACTTTGAAGCTGCTAGTGAAGTGTTCAGATCTTATCAGGCCACTCCTCAGACTGCCAGCTTTATCAAATATATGAGTATCAACTGATTAGAATCAATCGGATGCATTATCTATCATTTCAACTAAGGGTTTAGAAAGCTTTTATGAATAGATACATTATACTGTGCAAAAGCCTCACCTGGGGAGACATGCACAATCGTTTCATTCACTCTCACACTGATAAACAAACGTACCTTTTAAATAATCCTTTTGCAACACTAAGATTAGACTCATATTGCAAGTAATTATTAATTGTGTATGCAACTATCTAGCTTCAGGCTCTTCAAGTGTGTTCATCCATCTTCATCGCTCCTCGTCTCTCTGAAGGAATCCATAACTTGTTTGTACAAATTTTCAGCAACTATTTGAGCTGTGTTTTTCTGCAAGGCCTGACATGACCCAGTGATTGTTTTCTTAAAATATGGGAGATAAAAAAAAGGAAAGAAAAAGAAACTCCAAGTTGCAGATAAAAGATTTGTGATGTTATGCAAGAGTTCTGGTAAGAATAACTATACCTGTCGCTCCAACATTCCCCGGCTTTGACATCACCACCTGAAACTTTGCAACAGAACTAGGACTTTCCCTGCAGACACACAAAAATCTATACGAACCTCGATGTACTTTCTCCATGGGCGTTTGTGGTCATATTTCAAGAGGTGACGAGCGAGGAAAAGAATTAATAACTTTTTTTTTAGGAAGCGGCAAGTAGAGTCATGCTCCTGGGCAGACTAATGCGACGCAGTGCTGCTGGAATGCGGCACAAAGTCATCCATGATCAAACAACAATGCTGCGATTTACGACGCGAGTATGAAGCCAAAGGGACAGCAATCTGTAAAAGCTCAGACTGAGAACGGGAGCAGAAAATATACTACTTAGAATGTTTTCCAAAGAGCACCAGACTGTTGCTTTTTTTCGTACCTTATTTACAACTTTCACAGTGTTTTTCTTTAAAAAGGTGGAATATGCAACTTCTCATTGAGGGTCCACCACCTGCACGTCTTGCCTGGAAAGTTCTATGGTATGGTATTACATCTATCTCCATGGAGACAAGCAGGTGACAGCACCAGGTCAAGTTATAGCGAGCCTGTTCACATGCTTTTCTATTAAAAATGCTTTTGCTGCTTCTAAATAAAGTCAAAATAAATGTTTAATGCTATACTGTGGGACATTCCAGGCAAAGCAATAACCTCTACACTGAGACAAGCAGGTTGCAGACCCTCACCAAAAAGTATACAGTGCACCCGGTACAGTGCAACAGGTTTTAGCGATCTAAAACCTGTCTTACCTCAAGATATTTTACCTTTTTACACATATTTTTCAGGATTGGCAAAATGTAAATCAATAGAATATGGTCCTGCTCAAATGTCAGGTGCGTGAGTTGTGTGATAAGCAGAAGGTGTCGTACCTCTCCAAAGGCTCCTCGTCCAATCACCTTCAGGATCTCGAAGTCCTCCTTGTGCAGCCGCATCTGCTTCACTTTGGACGTGAACGGTTTGGCTGAAGAGACAGAGAAAAAGAACAACAAGTCAGTCCACATCCGGGTGAGAGCATGATCGATGATGTAGTGGACATTAAGCACCATCAATATTACAAAATGTATACTCACAATATAAAAATGTATATATTTAATTACATCAGCACAATAAAAAAGTAACAAACGGTAAGTGCCATTGAACACAGCTATGACCAAACTCTTGGGATTTTAAGTATTGACTTCCCTCCTGTACAAAACATGACTATATCTAATTACATAGACTCCCAGGGAAACATTATTTATTTAGATTTGGTGAAAGCAGGTCTGCACCGTTTAGGCACCACTTCACTTGCACCTGAACTGTCTGAAGTGTTGTAACTACCCAAGACTAAAAACAAACTGGGCTAAACATTGGTCTTGTAAAGAGATTGAAATAACCACAGACTTTAAAAAGTACAGTTTAAAGATGTGATTGTTTAAAAACGGTGTAAAGCAAGCCAAACATGGAAAAGGATCATGTAAATTATCCTGTGATGTCTTGCATAATTAAGTACTGTCCACCTTATGGTCATCCTGCGCCTCTTTAACTTGTGTAAAATTCATAAAGTGAGCCTGCCTGCCCCCACTGTCCCACTGCCCACCTGGACCTGGTATCACATGACGACGGCCGCAGCCATGTTGGTAATAAAGCTGCCTATTGTTATGACTGTGGGTGTTAAAAAAAGGCGCTTGGGACACTATGCTCACTCACAAAGCTAAATATAGAGATTTCATGAGCGGCATTTCCCTCATTTGTGGAGAGCTATTCAAACACTTCCTGATTTACGTGATCCCAGCAGGCCACTGGCTCGGGGTTTGCCAAGGTCGGCCTATTGCTGACAATGATATGCTTTGAGACTCTGATAAGACACGTTATTGTGATCTGTGAGAGCAATCCAAAACTGTATGTAAGTATAACAACTGCAAAAGCTTGAGTTCATATTTTACGGGAGCTTGTTAAAACTCTGGATGCAACAATGACCAAGATATCACGGTATTGTATCGTCACGTAAGTCTCACAACAATATCGTGGGTTGTCACAATATATCAGAACTTTCTTTGCTTAAATGCATTGTTTTGTTACAGCAACAGCAACAAAACAATCATTTGCTTCATATCAGTGCTTACAATATGAATAACTTAAAGCACTGTTATATTAATAATTATATTTAATAATTCTTTGGAATATGACAGCAAGGCATTGTTAAATGAACAAGTATATAATTGCCACAAATATGTTCGCCTCTCCACAATATTGCAATACATTTTGTAGCGAGAAATTAATATTGCAATAATATTTTACCGGGACCTTTGCACATCGTTACATCCCTAAATGCACACCCCCGCTAAATTAAAGAAGAACTCAGTAACTTCAGCGACAGAGCTGCCCCTGCAGGTCTCTTGTGAACGCTCCCAGTAAAATGACAGCAAAAGCATTTTTTTCCCCCTTCCTTTTTATTGAAATAAGGAAGTTTAATCATATAAAAACATTTAATGTCACCAAATATATTAAAAAAAGAGAGCCAAGGTTTCTCAGGAGAGTTGTCTTCGGGTCGGCATTAGGAAAGTTGCAAGGCCGGTTGGCGGTCCGAAATTACATTTACAACCACCACACGGACTTATAAAGACGTTTAATAAGGTAAAAATGGTACTTAATACAAAAGATAGAGTTTCACTGAAGTCAAGTCAAAATATTGTTCTTCATGTGTTTATTTACTTGTGTCATTGTCCCACAGTTCGGCTCTGGCTGCAATCATCCAACAATTACATTTGATTAGGGAGAAATTATAGTCTATTCATATCCCACTTAGATGCAGCTCTGGTCCAGTTATCATTAGGAAATGAGATATCGCAGGCCCAATGATTGACACAGTGTAAGGCGACCTATATTAGAGCCATATAACATATTTGGCTACTACATTCAGTCAATCTTTGCCAAACACGCCTGGGTTTGTGGAAGCTGACCACCTGCCAGGCGAACGCTAAGCTTGTGTGAAATCCCACTTTGGCCGAGCATGATGTTAAACTCCGCTCTCTGCCAAGGTTTTAAAGTCTTGAGTAGAAAAAAGGGAGAGGGGAAACGCTGTGGAGACATGTGCCAATCACAGCTCAGAGTCTGTGTCCATCATGTCCATAGTCTGCTGCCATGACAACGAGGGAGGGCTAAACGAGGGAGGGCAAAATACAAAAACTACTACTGTGTACATGACAAAAAAAAACATTTCTGTCATCTTCAGCTGACTGACAAGGATTTGGTTTGACAAAAACAATTAATTATATATTGATAAGGAGAAAGATACATTAGAGCTGCAATGATTAATCGACTGATTGAGAATAGTCGACAATAAATAAAATCATCATAGTAGTATTTTGATTTTGTTATCTGGACTATAGAAACTCTAAAACGCATACAAAAATACCTTTTTTATAAGAGTGATGTTAATAAACCAAAATCACACAAAAAATTCAACAATTACTGGTTTTCATGAATACACTATAGATTTTATTCGTAAATCGCCTTCAGTTAGTGTTAGTGCAATCAGGTTAAACAATGCCATGACTATTAAAATTATTATAAACAGGTTGTATAAGTCAAAGCTTTTTTTTAATACTGTTGTAAAAATGTTTGTAGCTTTAAAATAGTGATTTATCGTCAGTCATCATGCAGTACATTCATTTATTCAAAACCACCACAGAAACACATAATGGGTATCATGAGCCAAATATTTATTGTGTTTCCAATTTTGAGGAACCTTGTGATCTCTAAATGTAAATCATATAATCCTCATTTTGACGCAAATTATAGCTTGGCCTCACATGAATTCCTGCTTCTTATTAGATAACCTCACACATGCACATTGTAACCAAAACAGTGCGATTCTTCACAAAAAAGCAAAGCCAAAAGCAGCGGTATGACCTGGGAAGACCTAAGATTCATGATAGGAACAATGCATGACAACCAGCGGCGGTGAAGCCTCTAGTGTAAACAGTTGGTTGGCTGAGCAAATTTAATTTAATGCTCAGCACATCCCAACTATAAAAATGTGATCCTCATGTCACTCCGACACACTGAGTTCTGTCCTCAAAACTGAGACCAACACGTCAACAATAACTCAAGAAGTCAAAGTTTTTATTCAACACAGCTTCGTCTGACAAACCGCCATCGTGCAGATGTAGCACTGATAGACGGGAACAATGGACCTTTTTAACCTTCATCTCCTTCCACTTTTCATGTTATTATTGCCTGGGTTGCTGGGTTGACAGATTCACATGTACAAAACAGTCCTGGGCCGAAAAAGAAGAAGAAATGTGAATTTATATTCCTTTAAATAACCTACTATTGACACTTGGGCTGCAAAAGATACAGCAAAACAGATAAGTGGTCTTCAATTCTACACATAATTGATCATAGTTATTTTAAAATACAGTGGTTAAGAGATTTATGAACCACTATATTAAAAAAAAGAGGTTTCCAACCAGAAATTATTGGCAGCAAGTGACAAATGGAAACAACACCAATATAAATTCACTCCATTCCAGTTCTGTTTAACATTTGATGCGTTTGAATACTGTACAATCTTTCTCTTCTTCTTGCTTCTATTAGCTGAGAGCATTTCAGTCATTTTGCACATCCATAGCATTTACAAATATTTGAAAGCAAAACAAAGGAGCTATTGAAAACCAACGCCTCCTCACTAGACAAAACAAATCCATGTTATGCTAAAAGGGTAATAAAAGATGCGCCCTTGTCATTTGCATATTGACATCTTTCATTCAGGGCAGCCATGTCAATAACTTCCCACTCAGTAAAACCGGAATTAATGGGAGAGTCTGACTGTACAATCCTGGCTCTTGGCCACCTGAGCTAATCATTAGGTGTAATAAAGCTAATGCCAACTTAAACACTACAAAACTAGTTCGTATGGGTCTTGTTTCACTTGTAACTACAGAAGAACACTTGATAACAAGGTTGAATTAGTAACTGGTAAACCACCTTTGAACCAGGTCAGGGCTAAACTACAACAAAACCTGGACCAAGAACAAAATTGAGAATCTAAACTAAATGTCTTTCAGTTTCAACAAAAATGCACTTTTATATTTTTTGTAATTTGTCTGTGAGACTGAAACTAACATTTTAGTATTTGACTAGTAAGCAATTTCTTTATTTTCCACATTAGGATTTTTTTGTGATGCATTTTTCACCAGATAAAAAAGGTAAAAATATAATGACTGAAGGCTTTTTCATCGAGAATATTTACTTATTTTATTTAAGTGTATTACTGAAAATCACAATATGTGTCATTTTTTTTAACCAACTTTTTGGCACGTGTTACAAAGTCTGTAAAGTCCAGATAACAAATATCAAATTAGCCGATTATTTAAGTAGCCGATTAGTCATGGTAATTCCGATTACTCGATGCAACGTATTTATTCTTAACTTTACTACCGTCCACAAGTATATTGCACTTGCTTATATTGTAAGAGCAATAATGGAGTGTCACATCGTGCAGCTCCACGGAAGACAACAGTTGGTCTGAAGTCTGAGAGGGAGAAAACAGTGATTAGAGGCTGCGCTGAGTCAGGAGCACAGATAAACCCGGGAGCACACGAGAAATGCCTTTCATGTGTGAGTCTGCAGCCCACAACAAAGCACTGGCACAAACACTGCTGCTGCTGCTGCTGCTCCATCTGAACATGAGAAACATAATCAGTATAGAGTGCCTGGACCACAGTGAAGGAGCTTTTATGAATGTGTTGTGGAAAGAGAGGAGTCACTGGCTGAGGCTAAAGAGGCAGGTGCTAATTTTATCAATGACTTCTTTTATACCAAGAATTAGGAACAAAATAGACATTTAAGGACATGTGGTTTTAGCGAAGAAATTATGAGCACTAGAATAGCAAAAGACTACTATGTTATAAATGGCAAAAGCAATGACTTTGAGACGGCAACTACAAATCAAATATGTAATAACGAGACTGTTTTTGTAAATGCAAGATAGTAAAAAGGTATGACAATTAGAGCTACAACAATTAATCGACTAATCATGACTTCAAGCAATCAAACTAATAATAAGAATCATCACTTGGACAATACAGACTTTGAAACACATGTCACAATACTTTTTTACAACAAAGACGGCAACATTATTAAATCGAAATGTCAAAGAATAAACAATAGCTGTTTTTCGTGAATAATATACTTTATTCCTGAAATACTTTCTATCTAGAAGCCTTCAGTCACCATATTTCAGCCTATATTTGGTTGATAATGTATTTTGAAAGTTTAAATGTACAAGGGTTAGAAATAATAGTTTGACTAGTCGAGTAATCAAAAAAATGACTTAACTAGTGACAGTCCTAATGACAAAAAGCCAAAACACGGCTAACGTTTAACAGCTAACAGAGTTGCACCTTGTTGTAGTCATGTTATCACAAAAAAAAAAAAAAAAAAGAATTTCTAGATATAGGAATAACTTTAAAAAATTAACTTTATGTGAAACCTGTGGAAAATCTCCAACATTCAAAAGATCTTATTATTTACTGCCTTTAGTCAAGTTTTTAAATGAATGGGAACGATCTAGTCCAATTCCATTGAAGTGCGCAGTGGCCATTAATCTGCAGCTCTATCTTGTAATTTATAAGAGGAATGCGATTGTGAGCAGCTGAGTGTTTTGGAAACCTGTATCAGTTTGCAGTGCCAGGTCAACATAGAAAAGACTAAAAAGGAGAACTTGCAGGTCCTTACGCTTAACCAGGTTTACACAAGGATTAATGCGTATGTGTGTTTTTCCTATGGCAGAGGTGGACAGATACACTCGAAAAATACCTTACAGTTTGATCACAGCTACACCTAAACATAGCAACAGTCGTCAAGACAAGGTGTGCTAAGGAAGTCATCAAAGAGTTTTGCAATGGACTGATAGCTGCGTCCCTGTGATTACATAACTTTTGAATGTTGCTACAGTGTGAGACTGACGACTGAAGAGAGAAGCCACGGTGTACTTTAAAGTCAAATATTTGTAAATGTCTAAATTGATCTGCTTATCCGTTGTTGGAGTATCACAATTATGACGGTCAAACATTATGTCAAGCCTGTCTTTAAACATAAAAGTTTAGGTTTAAGAATCAGACAAATGTGAAAATGAATCACAAAATTACCTTATACCCTTAATTCAAAGAGGTTTTTTTTTTCTCTTTTTGTAGCATTTTTTACTCTGAACAATATAATCGATATTCAAATGTAACATTTAGTATGACTGATATTATGGACTCAAAACAACAATCATCTAGTCCAACCTAAGTGAACTTTGAAATTTTAAATATCTTAATGAAATGGCAAGCCCCAGTCCTCAGTTTGAAATGTTGACAAAAAGTTCTACATGTGCACAACTTAAGGCACAGTACCTGATTTTTACTTCATAAAAACATGAAAAAAAGGAACTAGTTCATTTGAAACACTTTTCACCGATCCACATGTAGCCCAGCATCCTAAAAATTCTAACGTGCTTTTCACAAGTCTCTGAGCACAGAGCAAGTTTTGCGGTCACGGTAAAGCTAACGAATATAAGCACGCTAAAGGTCACTCATTCAGCTTTACAAAGAATAAAACTATCTATAATTAGATGCAAAGAAAGTGCTGTGGTCTCATTTTCACTGGTATAGATGCTTTTACAACATATCTGTGCTAGCACAAAACAGATTTTATTTTATTACGTGTATAACATTGAGTTCAGGCCCATTAAACTGAGAAAATGTTGTTGTATTAGAACAATCCAATGTTAAATGTTGCAGCTGGTGGTACAATGTAAATAAATTCATGTTTGGAAAGTTCTGGGATGTAGTGAGACTGGAAAAACGCGTGTGACACCAGCTAATCCACACAGCCCGACTGGTTTAGCCCAAAACGCAGAGTGCATGTCAGGCCTGTCCTCCGCCGAGTCAGAGGGAATCTGAATAAGTCCAGGCGAGTGTGTTCACTTAGCAGCTGAAGCCACAAAATGATACGCTGCAACCAAGATTCTGCCTGGGTTTTAACATGCAACGCTACGTCCTAAGGGTGTGTTCATGGGAATTTATCTGAATGGAACATTTCTAGTAAGTCCTGTTACAAATTAAATCACTATTAGCCAAAATAGCTCCCTGCTGACTGCAAAGAGGTCTGTGGAAGTCGCTGCCAAAAGACACACCCACCGCTTCTGTCAAACACTCACCTGACACATGCAGTCTACTGCCTCGCCAAAATCCAACAGCAAGTGTGTGAAACCCAACCACGGAAATGTGGACATATCACAGTTTATTTCCAGTAAATGGATAAAGTTGTAAAAATTTACAGGGTCTAGGGTTGTCACATATTTAATAGTTGTGACTGGATAGCAAAGGCTTTTCCATTATGCAAAATTGCTTATCATTTAATGTTTCACAGTGTTTGAAGATAGAATAAACAGAGGCTAGTTAGACTGCTCTGGAAGTAATGACAAGTTTCCATTATGGAGCACTTAACAAGACGGCCAATATTTGTCACAGTTGCACAATGGATTAAAATATGCAAATAGTTTTTCAGTGTGATTTATTTTCTCTTGTCAATCAGTTGTTGTGAGTCTAAACAGTACATTGCAAGAGCTGAGGTAAAAACTATTTGTGAGGGGTGAACACAGCCAAAGTAGGAAAAGGAACACCAAAAAACAAACAGGCCAAAAGAAAACATCCCCGGCAGAGTTCAGCGCAGTTACAGTAAGTGTCCAACCCACGATCACGCCGCGTCCAACCCCATCCCTGATTCCAGCGCGGGACAGTCAGAGGGAGCCACATCTGGAAGCCATAACCGGGATATTTTACAACCGCAGTGAGGTAACAACTCAAAAATGCCGCTTGTGAGAGAAAGAGAGGAAGAGAGCGACCAAGAAAGAAGGAGACTCTTTCCAGGGGCTGACATGCAGAGGAAGAGTGAGTCGGGGCAATGGGGTGATGGGGGAGGAGCGGAGAAGTGAACTGGGAATGGCCCCTGGTTGCCTCTGACCGTGGCGGGCGGCTGCAGGACGAGAACTTATCACACCTCATAAGCAGGCTACAGTTTTCCTCCACTATGTAAACCTCGTCATAAATAGAACAAAAAAATGAGCATGACCCGATATGACCCAAGGCCGAGAAGATAGATTTCAAAATAACATGATAAGATTGGCTATAGTACAGCAGCTAATGCTAAAGCTAACAATAAGCGATCAAAAATTTGCCAGATACAAATAGTGATGCTTTTTCGCTCACATTTACACTGAGGGAAATCATGTATAGCTAATTAGCACAACATTGCATTAGTCTTACAACCAGCTGAAAATATAGCCAGGGGCAAGCTGGAGATGACTAAAGAGTAAACTTACAAAGCTGAAAGTAATAGCTTTCCAAACACTAGTAAACAATGAGCACAATGCAAGCTGTTATTTTGGGGTTTGTGCAACGTCTTTTTACCATCTTACAATGTGAAAAACAGAACTAATTAAGTTTAAACTCTTAGCAGCAGCCATTCCTCACTTTTCTAACGCATTTATAGCATCCTAATTCTTCACTCTGATGATATAAAGGTACTTCCTGGTTTAATAAAGAGCCAAGATGAAGACATTCAAGGGCGAGCTGAATAAATAGTTATCAAGGTTATCAAGAAAAGAAAAATACAAGCGTGGTGTGACTTAATAACATGGCTCTTAAAAGGGAAAATGAGCCAGTGCCAGACGCGAGTTCAAAAACAGCCTTTAAAGCTATTCGACTGTAAGTAGCACAAAAACATCCACTCAATTACCTCGATTACAAATGGAAACGCAGCCAGAGTGCTTTATGTCACGGCCAGATGTGTTCCCCAGTCCGGTTTCAGCTTAACATCACGTTTGGGACGTCCAGATGAGGCCCGGGGGCATTGACAGAAACCCCAACACACATTTTGTCATGTCTGGTACATGTCTGTTCCCAGAAAGGTCAGGGTATACCATTTAATTATTGATATTGATATTCTGCATGCTTCAAGGGCAAATAGGGAATCACTTTCATAGCTTTGGGGCATTAAATTGCATTAGACGCTAGACTGCACATCAGTGGTACCAGGATTCCTACAGAACTGCCAGTCTGACACCCCCATCCCCCTACAGCTAAACCTCAGCTAACCAACGAGCTTTTCCCTCTACCACTGTCCCACTTTTCATTTTCCGTGCAAAATGTCATATTTCTGAGCATTCGTTTGTCTCCTTTCACCAACAAGTGAAAAGATGGCGGTTTAGATCGTTCTTAAAGATTTTATGTGCTGCCACTGGTGTCACAGTTGCAAAGATTGACAACAATGAATCATCTTTTCTTCATCTCTATAGAAAAAGTGGAGGACAATTAATACGTAGAAAGTTTGCATTGAAATTATTTAGATAAAAGAATGGCCACAAAAAATCTTTGCTGTGCCTGTAGTTTAGATCTCCACCTCTACTGTGGTGGGCAATATGACAAACAGTAAATATATCACAATTTTCTTGAAGCTGGATCACAATTTTGATTTGATTGCGTTTTATGTACACTTAAGCTTTTTCTATTGCCTTTAAAAACAAGCTTCGATTGAAAGTTCACACTTCACTGAGTTTGGTTAACCCAGCTGTCACTCACTCAGACCTAACCACTAGGAGAAGTGGGTGGGGGGGTACGTTTGAGCAGAAAGCTGTATTAAATAGAGAAATAGTGAATCCTGATCCCTATGACGATATTGCCAAAAAAGTAAATCCTCACAGGAACGATATCACAATTTAGTTTTTAATCACCATATAATCTGGCCCTAACCAACCAGTTCTGAAAATCGTGGGATTCTTGTATTAGCTTATTAGTTATTAGTCTTAATTCTACTAAAAGCAGGCCTATATTACAAATCTAATTGCAATTGCATTACTTGTCAGAGAAATTGCAATTGCCTAATTCGGCAACTGTAGCAAGCAATAACAGATTCAACAATATCACAAAAGGACAAAGACATGCCTCATATAAATTAACAGCAAACAATTCCTTAAAACAGTTTATGGAATACTGAACGAACTGCACAGTGTATGCTTCTGCAAGATTCAGATTCCAAAGACCAGGGGAAAGGAAAAATGGATTTGCTCAAATGCTGTGGCAGCAAGAATCCATTTGGGACCACAATGTGAGAAATGTGCCTTGAAGGAGCGGGTTTGCATCATCTAATATCGTCTGCACAGGAAGTCTTCATGTTGTTCAAAGAAAACTCTTCATCTAACGGCTCGGCCCACATGGCAAACAAGACCATTTACACTTTTCTGAGTCAACACTGAGGTCTGATAGCATCTACAGAGAGAGAATATGAAAGGATCTGCCCCAACCCTGTCTGTGGACTGGTGGAGGGAAACGCCAGGTGCCTCATTGTGCTGTCAAAATAGGCCAGTGTTGATAGTAACGGAGTGATGACACTGATAAGACGGCAGCAGAAGGCTGAGGAAGGACAGAAGTAACGACCAAAGAACGGATAATGAATGGATATTAGGAAAGGTCAACATGTAAGATATATGTCATAACAAACAACTTTATCTTGAGAATTAAGTTATCAAGGACCAAAATCTTTCAGGAAGGGAACAACACACTATGCCTAAATGAAACACGTCATTTTGTATGAATCATGCCAATGTTAAACTTTGCACACACGTTCCTTTTTCAGTCAAATTTGTACAAAGATTGTACATTTCTCAGGGACTACAGGTGTAAATGAGTATTTTTTCTATAACCTGGCACCAGCAGCAACTCAAGTCAACCTGTTTAAGTCTAATTTTCCATAAAAATATCCATATTTTCCAAGCTAATGCACAAAAATATAATGAGTCATGTCTTGGTGGTGGACAACATGTCGTACGTTTGATGTTTATTGGGTATTTTTCCCATTTTATCTCCACTGAATGATCAACAGAATAGATTGTGTTTTTGCAAAGAGCATGAATGAACCTGCCTCAGCCAAACTAACAGACGCACGCTCACTCGCTCATAATTTGATTAACCAACAGCAGATGCGTTTCTTGTCTTGTGTTGAGGCGGTCTTGGCTTCTTGTGTGGAAGGAGCAGTGGAGGTGGCCAGTAGAGAACAGACACTGACAGCTGGATGAGCCCGGAGTTCGGACACTGCCAGGAGAAACAACACACTCAGGAACAAATGACTTCAGGACAGACCAGAGCTCACACAGAGGACACAGCAGGAGCTCTCTACACAGCAGTGAGGGCTGGAAAAACAAGAGTCAAACACAAACTGAGAAGACGTGAAGCTGGCACCTGAGCTACACTACAGCTTGAAGCCTTGATTCTCAAAAATGCATTGCTTTTTGTAAACCTTTTCCAAGCTAGTTCAATTGTTCGTTTGTGTCCCTAAAGAACAACTGACCCAATTACATTTATTTGAATTGGACACTGATAAACCAATCCACAGTGAACTGGTTGGAATCCTTGTTCAAACAGAGCTCGGGACAGAACGTCAAAAAACAGCCGTTGCCATAGAAATCTGCCATGTTTGCAGCTAGAGTGTTAAATTTACATAAACATTAGCCAAAACAATGTAAAAAAGTGAATAAAAAATCCACGGAAGAACCTGATAAACTGCTGGGTCATTTCTGGTAAATACTTTTTATCAATATATAGTGTTAGAATACTTCTGAATTAACGCTAAGTTTAGTATTAACATCTTAAAATCTGTATTGATTTAACATGTGGGACGTCATGATACCGAGCTCAATATTTAGCTACGGTAGAATGAAAGACTTTCCTAGTTCCTGTTATGTGACATGGGTTGACAGAAGGAGAATCTCATTTGATAGTGGCATCATTTGAAATCAAGTTCATTCACAATCTTCTTATCATTTACAACCAACACTAAAAGAATCTATATCGCTGGTCTGTCCAGTCTTTCTTCTTGATTAAGGTTGTCTCCGGCCTCTCTCTCCCCCACAGCTGTCGGGCTGTGTGTGGAGATTCCTTTCCTATAAAGAGCTTGGGGGAAAACCCTGGGAGGACAATTTGAAGCTCACCAGCCACTGTTTAGGAATGTTACTAACTATCCCACTACGTGATAACTGTCCAGTGTCCACCAAGCTGCAGCTTTGACCTTTTAAAGTACATTAAATGCATGTTGCAGGTGACCTTTTCTAACTTCCATGACACATTTCCTATCCCCTCTTCCAGCCTCATCCTCCCAAACATATTTTCCCCTTTGAATGTTTGCTTTGCATGGAAACTAAAGGAGGGGCTTGTTGTTAATGCACTATGGCCCTAAGTGACTGGTACAGCACGGCACTGGCATTACACCATGTAAGGCTCTGAATCACGCAGGGACCACCTCAGCGATCAACCGGATCAAAACATCCAGCAGGCATTCATGAAATCCTAACAGGAAAAGTGGGTGAGAGTTATGAGATAATTCCTGCTCTCTCTCCCGGTTTATCTCGCTCTCTTGGGTGGGGGAGGAGAGGCTGGGGGCAGGTAACAGGAGCAGGAATGTGTCGGGACTACAAGGTGATACGGGTGAGAAAGCGGAAGAACGGAGTAAGATGGAGATGACAGATGAGGAACGGAGTGGAGAGGAAAACAGGAAGAGAGCGAGGAATTCTAAAAAAAATGTAGCACAAAAAACGCAAAAGATATGAAGTCTGAGGGGTTTAACTGTATTAACATGCATTTGCTTATTTGAAGACTTAGAAGTAGGGATGTGCACTTCATTTTAATAAACTAGAGATTAGGTCATTTCTAAACATCAGTGACATGGTTGGGTCGTCTTAGACAGGTGAACAGCTGTGTCAGTAAAAGCATGTGGTTTGGAGTAGAGTTCAAACTTTGAAGAACTTTGACTTTTTTATGTGTTAAATGGCAATTATTACAATTCTGTATTGTTTACTGTATATGCAGGAAATTAATACTGAATGCTATTTTTATTTGTGATCAATGTAAATGAATAATAAAGAAAATGGATAATCAGCCCTACCTTGAGGTGTTATTGAAAGAAAAATATGCAATGCAATACATTTAGAATCCCTGCTAAAACTGAATATCGACCTGGTGAGTACCTAATGCCCACAAGACAGCACCACTGCCTAAAAATTAACAAATTTAATGACTTAACAACAATTATGTGGCGTTATTAGAAATTGATTGTCTTTCTCATCTCATAAAGCTTTGCTTTTTATTGTTTTTCATGACTTTTCTTCCCAAATGCGTGTACTTAATTGCAGAGGTAGAACTATACTGGTTTAATTTTGGTGTAACCCCTGAAATATTACAAAGAAATAAAAAAATTTACTTCTAAGCAACTGTTTTAAGTGATGAGCCACCCCCCTCCCCCACTACAAACATCCACAGCTCTGTTTACTTCACAATAAGCCGAGTCTTCTGTGTTCAACTCCCTTTGGCGATGTGTGTCATGGTGAAGGTAACCAAAGATCTCCTCCTCGCTCTGGAAACCTGCCTGACTGGGTGCACCACAGCCAGGGTCAACAAGAATATAAAGCCAATAACACCCAGAAAATTGGGATGTGTTTTTATTAATATTCCGTTTAACTTCAGGGGAAAATGTTAGTTTACTTTGATGACTTATTGTACAACTTGATGAAGATGTTTATCTCTAGGATTATGGACAAGTGCTAATATTACTGTATCAAATATGGTATCATACAATCTTCTTTGGAATTATCCATGAGAAAAAAAAAAAAAAAATCCTGAATCTGGTTTATATTAGTAAGAGGCCTGATTCAGTGTTTTTTGCTGCATTCATTTTTAATCCTGGCCAGCCTTGCTCTCCTTTAAAGTCACCTGATCCTGTCTCTGTGCAGTTTAGACACGTTTCTCATGGTCAGTAAACATGGGCATAAGTTCGCTTGTAGTCTTAAACACATTTTGTGACATGGGTTAATTCAGTGGTTGTGGTTTTTAAGTCACTGTACTCGCTCTCTCTCAATGACACAGGGGTGCATGGACCCACAGGGAAGGAGAGACTTGCGTGAGATTGTGGTAAGACAGGAGAGATAAAAGGGATTTTAGCACTACTGTTGTTCACTTTTGGTGTAGTTGGCTTGCCGTCTTGTTGTTAGCTGAGAAGGAATGTGCCAACTGCAACCACAACTTGAAAGATAGGCAAGGTGAGTGCTTCACGGGCTCAAGAAAATGTAAAATATAATAAAAATGTAAAAATATGCAGGACAATCAAGGCAAAAAAACAAACTTACTTGTGAGCAGAAACATTCGAGGCATTCTGGTATAGTGAAAATTAAAAGTCCTTTATTGATCTATTGTCACTGCAATGCCAAGCCTCTAGGGCCAAAAGAAATCTCTCATGAGAATATTCATCTGACTGCAACATCCAGCGCAGTGGCAATAGACATTTTTGTTTGTCCCATCTCAATTAAATTGGCAGGCACAATATTGAAGTGAACTGAATAAAAATCTTGTAATTGCATGTCAATACAATAGTTCTATTTTAAATGGTGGCATTTCAGCGTAAAAGAATAATAGGCGGCTGTGAGGTCAAGTCAAGCTTGTATCTAGAGAAAAAAAAGAAAATTACCACTTTCTGTTCTCAAAATAAATGGAGCACACTCAACGTGCTATGCTAAATATACACACATGTCCCAGTGCAGAAGCCGTATGTACAACTGTGACTTTCAAGGCCGCGGAACAAGACTAACCCAACTACTAATTATAAAGAGCAGAGGAAAGGTGTCAGTGCCGAGACTTGTGAGCAAAAGCATTTTGAAAAAATATGCATTTGGCAACAGCTGGGCATGTCGGGACGGGCCGTTCAGGAGGAAGACAACATGTGACCATTATAAAAATGTGGATACAAAATACAAAGTGTACTGTTAAATAAAGAGTTAGGAAAATGTACTGCTTATTCACAAATGAAGATCGACAGGCTGACACAGCAATATGACCAAAAAAATTTATTACTTAATTTTGTCAAATCAATTTTGTCTTATTGAAATCTATTGAAATATTAATTTCCTGTACATAGACAATACATGCCAACATACCTTTTTTATGTCAAATTTCTTCCTCTAAATTAAAATTCGATTGCACAGCCCTAATTGACAGAATTTGGTGGCATTACTTCTCCCAAAAGAATTACAACAAATGGTAATCATGTAGTGTTGACTATCGCACTTGCTAGGATGGCCACTATGTAATCTAAAGTAATGAAAAAGTAATTTTGTCATCACCTTCAAAGCTAATACTGATACTTATAAAAATAGGTGTGTGTACATATGTTGTATAATCACAAGGACGTTTAGAAATAATATTTTTAAAAGGCATTCTTGGTTGACTTTTTAATTAATTGCAGCGTGCCATGGCTTGGATATACTTTTAAAATCTCAAGCTGGCAGCTCGAGGGCAAAATCCGGCCGTCAAGACGATTTCTGTTGGCTCCTGAGATGATTTTTAATTTGTATTATTAATGGCCTGCTGATAACACACAGTACCCGTTTGAACTACAGCTACCATGATGCATTGCAACATTAGCGCCTATGCGGCCCCTCCTCTGCTGCTCCTGAAGCAATGTCGGTAGATAAATACACATGGATACTCTGAACTTCTACACAGACTTTACAACTTTCCTCGACAAATAAATGGACAGAGAACACGAGGCCTGCGACACAGGAGCTTCAGGTGGGAAAAACTGTCAAAGCGGGAGAAGCCTAACTTTGTTTTGGGAGTTAAATTGCCCGACGTAAAGTTAGGCTTCAGAGCATTGCATTATGAAGGGAAGGATGCAAATAGATGAATCATCTCTATTAAAACTAAAGCCACCAGCGCCAGCAGCATTTGCAAAGCGTTTCAGCAGTGTGTTGAGATGTATCAGGCAATGCAGGAGATGAATCACACCCGCGGAGCACACCCACTTTCTCCCGTGTCTCTTTTGGCCGTCTCTCTTCCATAATGAAACAATATTTTTCTCATAGACAACAAGAAAAGGACTGGTTGCCTAAAGCTGAACATGCAGATGCTTGGACTTTCTTATGACTCTGGTGCAGGTTGAGTGAAGGTTTGATAATTAATTGACACAAGACTAAGTGTTAAACCATTGTCCGAGAAAAAGAGGACTTACTGGAAGCTCCAGGCCTGTGTAGATCATTGTTTCAGTAATAATGTAATAATACATTACTTAAATAATGGTTAACATAAGCTTATTACTAAAATACATAAGATACTTTGA
Organism: Rhinogobius similis; assembly: GCA_019453435.1. Classification (NCBI taxonomy): domain Eukaryota; kingdom Metazoa; phylum Chordata; class Actinopteri; order Gobiiformes; family Gobiidae; genus Rhinogobius; species Rhinogobius similis. The sequence goes on from CM033620.1 coordinate 19,492,441, forward strand.
TTTCTACATTCTAAAATGTACCAAATAGGCCTAACATGTAAAACCCTTGGCAAAGAACCCGATATGGAAAACACGAGGCTTATCCATGGTGGACTTGTGCTTGAGCTGAGGCCGAGGTGAGGCTGAAGCAGCAGGAGCAGCAGACAGTGTGACCTCAGTGATAAGCAGATTGAGCGAGCGTGGGCCGGCGCTTGTTGTGACGAGGACCCACACCAGCTCTGAGCACTGATAAACCATCAGCTTCTCTCTGTCCGAGTCGGTGTCATGTGATTTACAGGAGACACTGATCAGGAAGCTGACTCTGCACTTGTGAAGTGTAGGGCATGTCCAGATTAATTAACAATTGAGAATTTTATATAGATGCAACCATATAAATCTTGACCCTTTGAGTGGCAAAATTAGATATAAATGTAATTTATACTTCCGAAATCGATTTATTGAGTGGAAAAAAAATCAAATTAGAAGTTATAACCTAACATGGTGCACCAAGATGTGAATTATCGCTGGTACAATTCACTGAAGTCACTTTATCTGTTATTTATTCTTGTTCATAAACTGCACTGTACATAAAACCATAGTCACAGCCTCTGATTGCACATAATGGTTTTGTAGCCTTATATTTTTTGCTTTAGCTAGACAATCTGTGTTAGATTTAGGTCTATTTCTATTTATCTTATTTACTGTATTTATTTGCTGTTCTAGAATTATCTGTTGCAACACTTTGACAAATAAAGGTTCTCTTATCTAATGCCTAAAGTGAAAATGGTTATCAATCAGTTAATGCCCTTCAACTGTGTTAGTCATTTGCTTTACTTTTGTTTAAGTTCTATTTTGTTCCTCACGGACTGTAATGAATATTCCTTATGAGGTTAAGCTCAGTATAATAATGGTGATGCAGCCACAAACATTGTGACTGGATAGACACAAGCCAGAGGGCCCAAGTTTTAATTTGTATCATTGTGTCGTCTTTGCATATTTAAGCCATAAATCAGGTTTTTGGCTGAGCAATGGAAAATAACAAACGCAAAACTGCTCAATTTGGACACTGCCTTATCAGAGGGTCCGTGGGGGAAAGAATTATAATAATTAGGGATTGAAAAAACAGATGTGTGCCCAACAATGCAATTAAGGCAAAGCATCTCACTGTAGCAGAAAATAATCCACAGTGTCTGGGAGGCGGCTAATGACTCCTATCAATGTTAAATGTGTTTGAGAGAAAGCAAAAGATGAATTGTAGCTGAGGTTCAGCATGTGAACCATGTGGAATGTTTTGGTTAATTAAGGATTATTTTTCAAGATATGGAAGGTGTCAAATCTTAATGAGCGCATGTGGATGGAACGTGTTTGTTTTTAAGATGATTTTGGAGACAGTTATATTTTCTTGAACGTTACGGCATTGTTATTACAATAAGGGCAACAAAATTAATTATGAAAAGTGAAAAATTAATTTGGCACAAGTGTTGTCAGTCACAGTAATACAATTTCAAATTAGATTTTAACACTAAGGGAAAGTCCAGAGATTCAACACCTTTCAAACAATTAAATGTAATTTTCAACTCAAAATGAACAGTTTCTTAAATATTAGCATGCAGTTCGGATATAGATCAAGACCATTCAAAACTATTCAGAAAGGGTCCAAAATCTGTCCAATTTCTGTGATATTTTTCAATGAGTATCTAGTCAGTTTTAGTCTAGTCTAGTTTTAGTCTCGATTAGTCTCTGGGTATTATTTCTGAAAATCTTAGTAGCCACTACACAATAAACTCTAGTATTTATATTTGTGTATTTAGACACACAAATGATTGTGTAATGAAAAAAATAGTTGAACTATGAAACTAAAGTTGTAGTGGGACAGATTGGCTCCAAGTGTTGTGACGTATAGTATGTATGCCACGTAAGTGAATCATGAGACTGTGCTAAAGTCCTTTGCTGTTCCTATGGGAAAAGGCTTGGCACACTGCATTTCTGTTTACTTAAACAGCTATTACAGCACAAATGTAAACACAACCACAGCTTACTCCAAAACATACAAAACAGAAGCGATCACAACATTCCTCCGAATATTTTGAGAAAGTAATTAGAAAAGTATGTCTGCTATTGCCATTACTGCATGTTGTTTGGAAACAATGAGGCAGCCATCTATTTATAGAAAGTCAGACAATTCACTGGAAAACAATTCCGATGCCAATGGGAAGGACCTCAGAATTGCTCAAAAATCTCTCACGGGACAAAAGTGACCAGAAAATCATCAGTGTCAGAGAGTTTTAGCCTTTTTGCATTATCCCTGGCATTACATCAGAACAACTTGTTGATCAAGATCATGAGAAGCTGATTTATAGGCTGTAGCAAATCAAAGACACCCGCTAATGTTTTGTAACCAGGCTCTCTCAATTGCATGTCGTTGTTTGCATGTCATCGGTTATTCATAACATTAACGAATGTCTGGAAGCAGCCATCACTGATCCTTCTTGTCTATTGAAAATGTTTTGTGGTTTTGAATCTGGGTATCACTTGGAAGCCAGCTGTTCTGTAACCAATCAAGTCATCAGATATCTGCATCACGCACATGTTTGATAAGTGACAAGGATATATGCTAAAATAACATTAAACTGAACATGACAGAACATATAGATCAGGTTATAAATAGCTCAGGTCACCCTCAAATTGGCCTGACGCACACAAACGATAGAGCATCACCCATGCTAGCTTCAGATATCAGCACAGCTAAGCTAACACTATTGCTGATGCTCATCTTTTGCGTTTTTCCACTTAGAGGCTAACTCGCACATCTAACTCTGTGATTATCAGATTCAGAGGATGGAGCTGACAAACCACAGAATGTGATGTGAGATGCTGAATCATGAAGGCACAAATTTCCTTGGTCTACTTACAGTTATGGTTCAGTAGTTATTCCAGCTTGTAAAAGACCAAAAGGCGAGATTTAAAGACTTGGGCGTGCATGTGGCTAGTTTTTTTGGGGAGGGCAGGACAAATGTTAACTGAGAACAATTTATATGCATAAGCTTCATAGTCCTTTATGCTATAATTAACAGATACTGGTTGCTGAGTTACAGGTCGAAGGTCCACTGTACAACTAGTTAGCCTCAATAAGAGCTGCACACTTGAACTTGAACAAACTGAACAAAACTTGAGCAAATATAGATTAAATTCATTGCTGACAAGTTTATTCCACATGAACAAAACAGAATCCTTGTTGCCAGAAAGATGACAGTACAAACTTCACCAGAGGGTTGCAGTCTGAACATAGCTCTAGTGTGGATGTGTTGACAGCTCATTAGGAGTCCAGACTGTCTCGTCACACAGAGGGGAGTGTGCTTGCATAACAAAGCACTGCAGCAGTAAATGTTGTAGCTAAGCAGCTATCAGCCGCTGGAGCGCAGGCCTTATTTGGCTTGGACAAATTCGAGGGGCACAGAGCTGTCCCAGTTACTTGGCATGATGCGTCTTTACAAGTACCACAGCGATGGGATTATATTTGGATTCCAGCGCAGATCTTCCTGTCCGTGTGCTGCCACTAAAGGCTCTGATCCACTTTAATGCGTGGGACCGTGCACACAATAAAACCCACTGCCTAAACATCTCGCTCTCTGGTTTATGCCCCGCACAGCTGCACACGCTGTCACTAGGCAGAGTGGTACAGCAGCATTCAGAGAGCTGCAGAGAAGGGAGGAGAGGGAGAGCAGGGAGGCAGACGGGCGAGGAGAGGATGGAGCGAAAGGGCAAGACAATGAGGACAAAATGAGAGAGAACAAGAGGTCTGCTGCACTGCGGAGTCCATCACTGACATCACGACATACAGAGGCACACATGCACAGCGTGTGGTCATCAAACTGAGCGTAGACCACATTTTAGTTGTTAGACACAATGTTAGATTCTGTGTTGGTCTAGACTTGTTTTGGGCCCGGTTTGTCCTGGTTTAGTTATAGTTTAACCAGATTGGACCATGTGTGTTTGTACAAATTCACGTGATTCACATCGATGGCTTTTCCGATAACACTTACACGCTGCATAAAACAGATTTGACAAGACATCCGTGAGTATCAATAGTCGATTTTAAATAACCCAAAAGCATTGAGTCAACACAATTTGATGTAGGACTGTCAAAAGTATTGATTCCCTGATAGACACTAGTCAATACTAAAACTATACACTACTTTTAACAAGTATCAATACTGAAAAAACACAAAATGTGACCTTTTCTGAATAGTTAGGGTTTTGTTCTAAATCAGAACTAGCATTAGACCACAACCTAATTTATTTTTTGTTGAAAATTACATTCCATTTTCCTTTTTTAAATTATCATGGTAACAAAATTGGTATCAAGCCTTTCCCTTAGTATGGGAAATCAAGTTTGAATTTGTAGTATTGTGACAACTCTAATCTGATGTTTCTCTTCTTTGCCTTGTCTTCCCATAGAAATGCTACAAGAGGGAATTTGACTTCAAAGCTCTGACAATATGCAAATCAGTGAACACAAGAACACATGCTGTGGGAACCTTAGAACAGGAAGTAAAGCAATATTACATTTAAGCCAGATGTTTGTTTGCATGTTTATTTGTTTTATAATACTTATTACAGACCATTATTAATGTGCATGTGAAGTCATTGATGGAAGTGGACTCAAGTCAAACAGCAGGACGCCGAGCTCTACTGGACAAAGAACCAACAACAGCTGCTCCTTTCTAACATTGCACCTCAGCTCCAGATTCCACAGGCCGAGCAGCAGAGAGTGGTCTGAATCAGCGCTATCACACACACAGCTGAGCCCCTGCACTGTGGAGAGGGGCGGCTCGAGCTAGGGCAGACGCACAGGGACAAAAACATCCAGCACACTGGTAGTTTGGCTTCCTGTGCCGTCTTTTCAAGCAGTAACTGGATATGAATTACAAGAACAAGAGCATATGGTAAACACATAAGCCCCTTACTGCACTGTTCCAGTTTTATCTCAAATACAGTCAGTGTATTGTTTTAAGTACTCCAACTTCATAGAACAGTCTACACTGCAGTGTTAGCAGGTTTAATACACAAGACCACGACATTTTAAGTTGTAACTTGTAGAGCACAATAGATTTAGTAAATAACTGTATTGGTTAAATTGCCGAATGTCAGCACAATAATATGGTGTTTAATCCACGTATAGCCAATTCCCTGACTGTAAAGTAATTGTAACAGTAACATGTTTGGTGCACATAACCCACAATATGTGGGTAAAGTCTTGCAGCACAGTGGCAGAGTGGCAAGTCACCACCAGAAGGTTCCGGACTGGACTCCTAGGCCGCCCTGTCCTTTCTGTTCAGGCTTTCATGTTCTCCCTGTGTCTGGGTGGGTTTCCTCAGGGCACTCCGGCTTCCCCCATCACACAGGGTTAGGGGGTTTGGGTTTCTCCAGCTAAGGGTCATGAACGAGTTGAGCTCAAGATCTGGAGACGGTCTCAGGGCACTGCACTGCCCACTGCCCCTGACAGGTTGCTCCAGGGCGTTGAAGGTTGGGTGAAACGCAGAGGACAAATGGGGACAATAAAATGTACCATAACCTTGCTCAAGGACACAACAACAGTACGTACAAAGGGGCAAAGCACAATTGCGTTAATGCGGGCAACCTGTTCAACCACTCTGTCAGTGGCACCACATTTCACTGACTTTTAATCAATCTTTCATTCTATGCAAATTTATACAAAACTATTGTGGATTATAGCAGCAGATTCTTCCACTGATCTGAGATAGATGAGTAAGGCCCACTTGTGTTGTCTGTTTATGATGAAACTGAATTGCCTCGTTCAGCCACAAACATTAGTGGCTTAGGAATCAACCAAGTGTGTTGTTGACTGCAAATAAGAGAGGTGCTGGCAACAACCATTTCTTTTACACAAGTGATTTTGAGAACATTGTGTAATCAAAATTTATAAACGATCAGCATTTCTTCAATATTAGAATCTGGGCAAGGAGACAAACATGCTCGACTGGATTTCTTGGCATGTCCCTGTATCAAAGTCCTACAGTTATGGTTCAAGGCTGAGCTGGTGATGAGAAATGAGTAGGAGGAGGAGACACAGGCAGGAGATACAGAGAAATGGCAGTGTCAGTTTCACACACTTTTTTGACCTGTTCATTGAGAACCCCACTAAAGATAAAGGCAACTGACTCTATAAACATGGGTAGTTTAGTAGCAGAAAATCTGTAAGAAACTTTTATTGAAATACAACAGTTTTAAAGTGAATTTGCACAGTCTAAAAATGTATAGAAATATTTGAAACTGTTTGCAATGGTCCAAACTTATTCATCGCTTTATTAACGCATTCCTAGCATCCTAATTATTAAATGAGAGGAGTTCATAGGCCTGTTTTACAACTTTTAGAGGCCAGAGCGAGTTTGGGATCACAGCACTGCTAACAACGCACCAGTGTTACTAAGTGGTTCCTGGACTATAAAAATGCTATACATTTTGGCCATAAGAGCTGCGTTCCAATATATCTGTACTGGGGCAATACAATAAATATTTTCTATCAATCTATATTTGCCCAATATACAATTTTATTATCACCACAAAAAGTAAGTAACTAAACAAAATTGCCATAAAGCAGGACAAGTATATAGTGGCTCATTGACATAATTATGAGAGCAATAAAAAAATTTGAAACAGTAAAAAAGGTTCAATCTTGTAAGGTAATGGCCATACTAACAAACCAAAAATGTGAAAAATAGATTTAGCAGTGGCATGTTAAGCCCATAAGAGTGCAAATTCCTGACTTCCGACTTCTGTTAGCTATAAATGTAGACATACTCACTACATCAGTTTTATTTGCTCCTATTTGAAGCAAGAGTAAAATTCTTCTGTCCATTTAATAATTTCAAAGAACGACCTTAGAAAATGATCCTGAAAGGGTTAAGTGCCGTGTCTAAGTGCTGTGTCTAACAGATTGCATTCATGTTCAAGGCTAAAGCATAGAGCCAACAAACGCTTATAAACGGCCGTGACTTAATCCAAGTCATGCTGATTCCTGATAAGTAGGAATTCATGATGACTTGTTATTTTAGGTCATGCACCTTTTGCCTGCTGTTCCATTGTGAACTCTCAGATGGGACAGTAGGGGCTCTGTACAAAAATTACATAAAATTATATTAGTGAAGAAAACAAATGGAAAATTGGTGTACATGAGAAGCAAATGAGTAAGTGTCAGTCAGGATTCATTTGCAGTAACGACCTCTGGCTCCTAAAAGGCGGCCTAATGACCTGTGCTGTTCCTATGGGAGCAGAGAGGAAGCCCCGCCTCCTCCTGCCACGTTTTGATGACACATCACAATTAGCAGCAGGCATTTCCCTGCCACAAAGCCCCAGACGGACTGAGCTGGAGAGGCCTGTGAAGCTAACCACATGGACAAAATCCACTGTGCTCTAGACATCACATCAGCTTTGATTATGTAGTAAGAACACAGCAATTCATTATTAGCAGTGAATCAACCATTATAGCAGATTTGCTTCATTCCTCGAAAATGTTGCACACTTTGCATACCAATCTTTTCAAACTGCCTGAAAATGATAACAATTAAGAAAATCCCAAACCCTGTGTGCCTTTCTATTTGGTTTGATATCTTGTTTTTTATTGTTCAAAATTTGACTTTTTTAATACTATATCTATGACCCAGACTATTTTTTAAGGACAGAGAAAGAAGGTATAGGTGAAAACTGAGCACTTAGTCAAGCCTCCAGCGCAGGACCAAAAAATAAAGTATAATCATGGTCAAAAGCTCATAAAGTCACCAGGACAGTGGAAAAAAAAAGTTGTGTAAATCAGTGAAACACACTCAGAGCTTCAAGGTCTTGGAGGGCCATTTATGTGAGGAATGAAACTGTACAGCCTCTTTCAGTTTTGTTAAAGCCAGAGTGTGCTTGAAACAAAAGAAGCAGGAATGTTTGGTAATTATGTTGGAATCCCATTATTGACTATTTTAATCTCCATGGTTTTATCAGCCCAGCGAAAGTCAATTAATTCATCAACTGGGACTTGACGAATATTAGAATTGATTAAGAAACTAAAGTCCTTAATTACTAGCCATTTTCAAGTAGTTTGTCTGAATTCTCACTAAGCAGCTCTACATGGGACTCTCAGCTATGCCAATTGTTTGTGTCTGAACAATAGGAAATGCTCTGCGTGCTGCATTGTGAGCAAGACAGCAGTGACAAAGTACGTCCAACAGAGCTCCGAAATATCCCGAGCCAACACACAAACATCTGGCATGATCGGGGAATCCACAAGGAGGAAATGATCAGGCCTTCAAACTTGTCTCTTACAACAAAACACTACAAGGCGTTGGACAGTGACACAGCTGTCCCACTTATGCCGATGACATCATGCACCTGATCGGTCTGAACTAGCTCACTAAAGTCCTTGTGGGCCTTCCTGTTCCCAGTGCCCACCGACAACACCGGCCACTCAGACAGGAAGCAGCACAACAACCATTTCCTGTACAGGCAAGGATGTCCTGAGGAACCGCCAGGAGTGGACCGTAGCTGTAGTGAGACAATAAGAAAGGACAACAAAGAAACAAGAGATTGGACTGAGGCCTTGTCCTTTCAAAGAATAAAGAAGGTTGGTAATAGGGCCGAAGTTGAGGATATGATAGCACAGTGGGTTAAGCAATCACCCACCGACCAGAGGGTAGCCAGAGCGTCCCTGGGCAAGGCAGTTTTGTGAACATCTGCAAATGGAGAGGCAACTTGTCACATCGTTGTTGGATCGGTTTACTAAAACTTAATGGAAGAAAAAGATTGAGCTTATGTACATAGGCAAGAGAAGGTTTAAAGTAAATTAATCAAGAAATGCATTCTTTCTGCTTAAAGCTACTCTGTGTACTGTTTGCTCCATAACATTCTAACCATTTACTACATTTGGACAATATGGAAAATCCTCCTTTTCCCAAAGATCTTTCCACTGAATTGAATTTACAAACACGTGATCCAGTGTCACAACACACTTTCACACCCTCCGGTCTGGGCATATAGCCTTATTCAGATAGCCTTATTCGGCAAAGACTCCATAATGGTGTTTAGGAGTTCGGCCGGTCTGAGCCGAGCGGGGCGTCCTGCCAGAGAAAGGCCCGTTTGGGTGGAGCTCACATCAGCTGCGGACGAACAGCTGGGGCCTGCAGGCGAGGCGAGAAGTGAGGTGGGATAGACGAAAGGTCAGAAAGCTGCGTGGTGTTTGCCAACTGTGGCTGGCACACCGGCATTCTTTCATTCAGCCGCCCCGGGACAGGAAGAGGATGAGGCCAACAAAAAAGCAGGAAGTGAGAACAGGAAAACAGGAAAAGGGGATTTCAGAGATACAAGGAGGTCCGAAGATTACCTCATGCTGAAATTGAAGAAGTATTAACAGGGCAAGACAGGAAGAACCAATTTGACAATTTAACAGGTTATTAATGATATGATAACCAAGACTCACCAATAAAATTGAAAGAAAAATGAATAGAAACTGGATGAAGCATGTCAAGTCGATAGTTGAACTGTTCACTAAACACTCAAATTTGACATATTTACTACGACTGAGATTGAATTTAGTAATATTTATTATTCAGTTTTCATAAAATGTATGAGAAAATAATAAAATACAATTTGGAATATTGTTTGCCTATGCTTGAACTCTTCTGCTAATATAACTGGTCATATCAACATAACATTTTTTTGGGTGCAAACTCAGTTATCCGTTGCTTTCAGCAAATCAAAGCCTGATTGTTTTGCTTCTCAACCAATCAGTTGAAGTAATTTATGTATGGACAGCCTTCTTCGATGTTTAAATTCAAATATGATACACTATTTTATGGGTTTTTTGCATTGCAACATTCCCTGACAGCACTTAAGCTCTTGCTACAAAAGCTAAAACTATGTGATGTCGGTGATGTGATCTTCAAAAGTCTTCAAACACAAATGTTGCACCCTATATATTTGAGAGACCGCAGTAACCTGACTTATTGCACCATATAATACACATGTGCAGTGGCTCTAATGCCTGTACTATACGTGTGGACAGCATCAGGATACAGTGTACTTCCCCGGGTTGGCTTCCCCTGTGGCTGCAGGTCATGGTGGGGTCTCTATTTCAGTCCAAATGAGGTCACCAAACCAGTCAGAAAAGCAAAACCCAATGAAATGTTTGCCTTCCTCTCTGTGGCTCACATACATGATCCAGGGGGAAAGGGGAACATGTCCGCCCCCTTTGTCCTGGAGGGTGCTGCTGTTTCCAGGAGACGCAGGGGCCAAGACGTGAAGGTAATTCGATGGTTTGCGTGTGAGCGACTTGACAAAGGCGGATCACTCACAAGCAGGAGACGGCTAAGGTTTCACTGACTGGGCCCATCTTCAACCATTCAATGTACGCTGGGATTTAACAGTGCTGTGAATAGCTTAACTTTCAATACATCAATTTGTAAAAAATCAGGCGTTGGCTGCGATTTTTGGCTTGAACATTAAACTCCAATCAGAAGTAAAAAGCCAGAATTTTCTATGCTGTCTACAGTCTCAAGACATCAAACTGACTATTTGATTACCACTATCACTTGTAATTTTAATGTTCCATTTGAAGGTGTATAATGTACCTTTTCTGAAGAAACGTCCGCCAACTGCTTGTTTCCAAGTAGAGGTTATTGTCTTGCCTGGAATTTTTTTTTTTTTCATAGGAAAAGGATTATTTAAAAAATAAGGCCTGACTCAGTTCAAACGTTTTTTCAGCAGGGTCTGGGTCAGCAGGGTTTGGCTTTTATTCTAGGCGCTTTTATTGCCTTGAAAAACATTAATTCTTACTGTGAGTGGTGTCTCATTTAAAATATCGCCTGTAATCTAGTCTGGTGGGGTACCCTACCATATTGGGGAGCAATTCAGGTATAGTAATATCACCTTCATGGAGACAAGCCGGTGGTGGACCTTGCACCAGAAAAGTACTGAGTGCACTTTTAAAACTTTCAACTGTGTATGTTGTGATTTTGTTTTGGTTTTTTGTCTGGGGAAAAAAAAAAAGAATAGGTGGGAAAGGAATGCGGAAAGGTCCTTCTCCCACATTGAGAGTATAGACCAAATTAAACACCATTAACTTACCCCATCTGAACCAAATTTGCTTTTCATGAGCAAGCATCCATCTGGAGCAAAAAAAGGCTCTGGACATGTTCAAAGGGGAAGGTGTTTAATGGTCTATAACATTATCACATCATCTTCAACAGGTGCACTTGACAAGGAGCAAAAACAGACATCACTAGTAACCATAGTCAAGCCTGGAAAAACAACAGGAGACTCAACACCAGAAAACAAAAAGCTGCACTGATTTGCATGTCCCAGTTGTGAGACAAAATATCTCATCTTATCTAAATAAAAGATGTTGTACTGGTTAATACTGTAAAAAATATCTCTGGTAAAATATTGAGGATGTTGAAAGCGTCATCAAGCTAGCCTGCCTCATCATAAAAGGGTATTTACTGGTCATGATGCTTACATATAAGAATCGTTACAACTGTACAGCTAAGAATTATTTGAGTGGTAAAGTGAAAGGGAAAGTAAATAGTTGATTGTATAATTGTCTGTTATCATGGTCCTACTTATTTTTGCAGATCTTAGATTAATTTGATATATTTAGTGTGACTGTTAGGACTGAACTAGACTGAAAAGCACAGAGAATACTGAATACAAATCCATGGGTTTCAGAATGATAATCTAGAACCGTGACCACAGCGAACCAAAACATAATACAATATAGCTTCTGAATGGGGAAAACTCCACAAAATGTGCCAGGATTCTGAAACCCAATCAAATTCATCCAGGTTAGTCTGGACTAATATGGGTTGTTATACTATAATAAACATGTCAATTATAGTGTTTAGTGGCAAAGTCATCCAAATTATTGCCAGTCATTTCATTAACTATGTGCCAAGGGAGTTGGCTGAGTCACCATTCTTTACTGTTTACTCCTGCCTCCGCTTAAATTATTACTATAGTTATGACACCATCAATTCTTATAAATACCACCACATCTACATGTCAAGGTAGAGCCATTTGTGATCTCGTCACAATTTCAAAATCCAATTCATTCAGTTCAACCTCAGGGTCTCTCTGGATCTAATTTCAACTCATTAACGCTAACTTGAGAGGGCAAGGGACTCTCCACTCCGCCCCACCGGAGGAAAAGGCACGTATATAACAAGCGGCCTCTCGGGACATCCAGGACAAATAAGGCGCCCGGCCCCATCTGCGGCGTGTGTTGTGTCTGCTGGAGTTTATAGTGTCAACACAAGGAAATGTCACTATTATGATGTCATGGTAAATGTAAAAAAGGGCTGGGTACAGGAGATTGATGTAAGGCAAGGCAATGGTGTGATGCAGCTGGGCATGGGCGAATAAAGCCGTGAAACAGGACGTACGGGACAGGGGGAATAAAAGAGGAAAAGGCCCTAAATCCAGTCCCTTCCAGGAGTTCAGCGAGGCACAGTCCACTTTGGCACGTTTTACAAGGTGGTCCAGATGGTGCTGCCTGGGCACTTAGCCACAGCCAAACGCTAACACCATTTGAGTGTTTTACTGCTACGCATGCCAAAAGGATGACTACTGGAAGACACAGTGCACAATCCTGTTTTGGTAAAGTCAATCAATGCTCCAAAACCGGAATCCTATATGTAATGTGCCCTTGTGTCAGCTGTTTGTGTTTCAGTAACCTTAGTAATATGATGTCATTGAGAAAGTTTGATTGCATAAAGCTGGTCACATACTAGATTGAGTGGTAATATATCAGAGGATGTGAATGAAAGAAAATTAGAGTTTCCTTTCCATTGAAAAGCAAAGCAGTGTAATGTAATAAAATATAAAAAATACTGAAAAATAAAAGTACTGCGACTTGGTGTGAGGTAGACACAATTCAATTGGAAGGCCAACTGTTCAAATTAGGGCAGCACAATTAAGTTCAAACTGAATCAAATTATATCATAATTATAATGGTCGCAATTAGCAAATTGTAAAAAAAATCCTGTTTTAGTCAGCATAAAAACAGCTAACCCAGTAGATTAGATTTGTACAAACATGTTCTGAAATGTGATAATTTTATTAGTTTGTCAGTTCATATTTGAGTCTCCTAAATATGTTTAAAATGTGAACTTTGAACAGAATCCTGTTATTAAAGCATAAATCTCAAATCTAATCGCAATCACAATACTGGTCAGAAAAATCACAATTAGCAAAACACTTTGTGGCGGAGGTCAACAGTCATGATTAACTCCCAGGACAGCTGTGGCTGCTGTCTAGAGTTGTAATTTACCATCAGCAAGAGTGACTGAGGAGTGAATGAATTCTGCACAAAAAAGCACAATAAAAACCAAATCAATATTTTTGAATGCACTTTAAAGCAGTCAGCAAATTATATTTCTGTCATTGCATTTTATACCGAGTGGCATTTTTTGGTACAATACAATGTAAATAGTTTCATCACTCATTTATACAAGACAACATGACTTAAACCTAGAGTGGCACAATTATACGAAATTGAATCAAATTTGAATGGCTGCAATTAGCTAATCTCAAAGGCTGCAAATTTTTAAGTGCAATTATTTCCTCCACAACAGCTGCTTTAAATTAGCATAAAAACCGCCAACACTATAGTTTAGCTTTGTTTAAACATTACAAACAGAAATGTTTGTAAGTTCACGTATTTGTCAATTCACCTGGATGCGTTTAAAATGTGAAGAAGAGAATCCTATTATTAAAACATAAACAGCAGAACTAATCACAATCACTATACTGGTCAAAAAAGAAGAAAAAATATATAAATAAAATCACAATTTTCTCAAATTATGCAGCTCTACTTAAACCAAATGTCATGACAGATCAATTGGTTTAGAAGCAAAGAACAACAAACTTCAGGCACCAACTAGTTCCCAAGGATTGACAGCCAAGATTAAAGAGGTAGGGCTGCATAGATAAACAGATGGATATTTATATTGAAGATCACACTTCAGTCAAAAACTGTTACCTAAGAATGTCCTGGCACACTTTGTCTGCCTTTCCCTGTTTCATATCCCGCTCTATTATTAATTCGCCTCAATACTTGTCTCCTCTGTGGGTTTTAAAAAGACAGCCAGGCCAAGTAGGCATGCTCCGGCAGCAAGCTGGGCCTCTGCGTCAGAACAGGGGGGAAAAAAGGTGAGTTGTTCACATTCCTTCTTCATGCACAAACCAAACCCTGGATGTCACAGGCGCTTTCACCAATGGTAGAGCTCTGTTTGTATGTGTGCATGTGTGTGCATGTGTGTGTGTGTGCGTGTGTGTATGTGTGTATGTGTGCGTGTATGGTTCTACCTGCTCCCCTTCACCTTACCTTTTACATTTTCAACAATGGCAGAAGTTCCTAGTTATAGCCTGATCAAAATTGCCGATGGAATATTTGCTTTGGCTTTGAATTCATGGCTGTATCAGATAAGGCGGCTAGGCTAGGTTATAAACAAGCCTTTTAACCTGCACACACACCCATGACAAGGAAAACAAACTGAGGTATTCAAAGCAGGGCTGAAAAGACAGGCAGAATGGCGTGTTAGTGAGAAAGTGCGTGGACCCAAATGGTAGCAGCAGGACATGTTTCTGAGAGCTTTCCTGGCTTCAAATCAAACTTTGAGAGGGTCTGTCTAAGCTTCCCTTTACTGTTGTTATGTCCTGTGCTCCGTTGTGTCACCTACTCATTTCTGCTCCTGTCTGTGAGGTTTTCCACAACATATAAAAGTAGTACATCACTTTCTTTTATACAGCTTTTGGGTCAGCTTGACAAGAGGCCTAAAGTGAGCCCCACTGCTACTATAAAAGGAATGTGTTTGGGAAAAGGGAGGAGGGCAACCACCGTTACCAAACATTTCACAGCCTTTCAGCAAAAACACATCTCCAAAACAGCCACATAAAGTGTCTTAAACTTACCCCAATCCAAAAACTCCAGGATATTCTTCTCTCTTCTGAGTGGAGAGTTGTTGCACTCATCGTAGAGGCACACCAGGATATCCAGCAATGTTTCTACGCTCAGGCAATGGCCATTGGATTGAACAGGTCCGTCCAAAATGAGCTTTTCCAGCTTTTTCAAACGCACCTCTCCAGACATTATTATTCCCTCTTTGTGGAACTTATTATAAAAAGATTAGCAATAAAAAAAGAAGTGGGGAAAGGCCGATACAAGTTGCTGCTCCAGGGCCTTGTAGTTTAGGGTAGAGTGGCGTTCAAGCTCCCTCAACTTGTCCTGGAAAATAAAAAGAAAAAAGTTTGGACAAGCTGCAGCTAATCCCACATAGCATTTGCGTTATTTTTCTTACATGGAACCAAACTACGACACTTTCCCATTGTGTTACCCCCGAAAAGAAAAAGAAGTGGTCATCGTCCGAGACCCAAGCCGCCTGCCCTGGACCAGTTTGGGATTTTCTGGCGTTTGTTTTGCAGTTTTTCGCTCGTCTCCGCGTGGAAATAGTCCTAAAACTGATAATTCAAAGCCCCATGAGTTGTTTTAGCGGATATGTGGCGTTTTCCATTCTTGCAGCGAGCCGAAAAAATGCAGGGCAGATCTGCAGTGCTTACAAAGCCCCAGCAGCAGCAGCGCCCCTCCTCTGCTCCAGGAATGAAGGGCGACACAGGCTTAGTTAGCAGCCTGTTAGCATTAGCATCGGAGCTAACCAACAGCGAGGCGGCATCAAACGTCACTTTTTATCGTCTCTTGAACACATTATTGCGTCTTTTGGCATCTGAAGCGCAGCATGAATGCAAACCTGTCCGAAAAACGCACTCTCTTTGTCGGCTTTCACACAGTTCACGACATCCAAGTGGAAAAATATATCCTTGTTACTGCTTTTTAAATCCCATTCGCGTCCACCACAAACTGATTGTCTGTGGAGTTTGTAGGATAGTTTTTTTTAAAGGAGCACGTCCAAATGCGGGTTTTTCGTGAAGGTTACGCAAGAGCTCGTTAAACGTCAAGGGGAAAGGCTGCTTTTTCAAGTCTTCTATCTTATTCCAAAGACGGGACACAGCCTAAATTCCCCGTGTCCTCTCCTTTTCCTCCCCCGCCGGTCGGACGCTTTTGCCGTCTCTTTTTGCAGCCTGGGTCCAGAGACTCTACAGAGGGAGAGATAACAGGGAGACCGGTCTGGTGACTACACGCAGGATTATGGCGGTGTGATGGAAAAATATGAATGAGATGAGATAGATGAAAACCCATAGCAGTGCTAAAACAGTTGCAAATGAAGCCCAAAACATGCAATGACACCAGAGTTTACCACAATTAAAAAACATGTTTTATTTCAGACTCAAAGGGTCCATATAAAATATGTTGATGTTGATATGTCAGACAACACATTAAAAGGTCATTTTATAAAGAAAGACTTTTAAGTAATGTGGTAGAATGTGGAGTAGCCTGGTTCACAGACAAACAACCAGCATCTTCCGAATGGCCAGTCTTCAGCTAAAATAATATATATTCGTGGGGTTCAGCTACCTGCCATAGGAGATTATTATATAATAATAGCAGGGCTGACCCTACTACTTAATTAGCGAGCAGAGGCAACCTTTTAGGGTATCAAGAGCCCCCAGATTATCTAAAAATGTTACATTCTTTAGACAACATTAGTCAGTTAACAGGAAAAACAGTCTAGCATTTATAAACACAAATATTCTGGTGGAGGACTGACCAGTGCTGGCATAGTCTACTGTTCTTGTGGTAACTGGTGTTCTTAGACACTACAATTTATTTTTTTCCACCTAGTATTTTCATTTGATGTTGGCACTCACACAGTTTGCTGCTGTGTCCCAATGGCAGTGATGAGCCCCCCTTTAAGGACTTGGCTTTGGACAAGAATCAAATTTAGGGGCTGCGCTGAACCCACCCTTGTCTTTAAGCCGGCCTTGCTGTATTTACTTCTTTCCAAAAGCTCAAGCTTACATGCCGGCCTACATTAGAAACATTTTAATCACTTCCGGCCAGACAATGAGTGTGTGAAATAGCTGTAAGTCTATTATTGAAGGCTGTTAAAAATTCAAGTACCAAAAGAAAAAAAAAAACATGTTCATTAATAGGCCTACATTGCTTTGCTGAATTCCTTTCATTTTTTCTTGTTTTATTCATTTTTATCAATTTTTATGTTAGCTGGGAATGTGGTGGACACATTTTTTAAATGTTTTTTTAATTATATTTTGTATTTTGACTTTTCCAACTAAGATGGGGATTATAAATAATTGCAAATAAATCTTTACACTGGGAGTGTAGGCCTAGTATATTTAGAATGTGATGCATTAATGTACATACATTTATGACATCATGTCAAAAAATGTATGGATTGCCAACCCATTTGTTTTATATTAACACTTCGTACATATCTCACAGCGCTTGCGCTGTATTCCGCCATCTTTGTTCTGCGTTGGCTGGTGATCTCTCTGCCTTTTGTAGAGTCTCTGGTGAGTGCTGCAGGCAAAATCCCAGCTCATCATCATGGCGCCCGTCACAGCATCTGCTACACGGAGCGGCGCAGGCGGCGGTGGGGGCTCACGCTGTTGTGAATGGAAACTGCGGGCTGTGTCTGTCAGGCCCGGGCCGCTGCTGGTGCTGCGGGGAAGAAGAGGAGGAGGAGGAGGAGGAGGAGGAGGACACTTTTCTCTGGACTTAAAGGAGAAAGACAGGTGTTGCTTTGGAGAACACTAGAGTTTGGTGGATGAAATGAAACTATGTGCCGTTTGACAGAGACAACACAGAAGCTATGGTTTCACTAACTAGACATAACAATCATCACTAATAATAGTGAGGCCACTAGGCCAGTATCATCGCCATTGTGAAGTTGGTTGACAATGTCGTTGCTAGGGCTGCAACGATTAATCGAAATAATTATGATAAAAAGTAGACCAAATGATCGTAATCGTTTGATAATTGTAATCGTTATCTGACTGTAGGACACATGCTCTTGTCTAAAACACATACAACATGATCTTTTAGTGGTATTATTGTATCAAAACAGAGCAAACAACTGCTGATAACTTTTCTATCCATAAGAACATCAACAGGACAGTGCTCCTGTCTGCGTCTCCAAAACAGGGAGTAGACTTATTTCAGGGAATGTCTTTGTCAGTTTATCACAACCTACATTAAAGGGCTGGGCAATATGGAGATAACATCTACATTGTGACCTCATCGCTTCGACGATCAGCTTTTTTTGGTGATGTTGTCATATAATGATTCACTAATTCTCTATTTAATGCAGTTGTCCGCTTAAATGCACTCCTTTGGCCTCCCATTTCTCCTGTTGGTTAACCTCTGTGCAGGTCTGAGTGAGTGACAGCTGGATTTAACCAATCACAGTGAAGTGTGACCTTTCAGAAGAAGCCAACGACTAAATCTATTTAAATTATCCAGAACCATGATTCGTCCATTTTGTCCATTTATTTTACACTAAACAGAAAGTTCAGGGACTGACGCTAACAGCCGACACAGACCGTCCAGGATGTGGTTCTTGAAAATGAAGACCTATTGACAAAAATGATATAGCTACTATTAATACTTTTATTGTTTTAATGTTTTTAAAAGGCAGATGGTTCCAGAAGTAGACAAGGCCTCTCACTTTTTCTTTGTGAAGTTCTGTAAAAGCATGTGGTCTTGGCTGACCAGGTCAGTCTGTATCACTAACACTTGGGCTTGTTCTGTGGCTCAGTAAGGTTTATTTGTTAATCTCTGCTGTTCTGGGAATGGTTAGTTGAGTGGGAATAGTTTATTAAATGGCGCCCTCTGCTGGTCATAGGCATCGCATCTGAATTTATTCATGACTCAAGTGACCTGAAGTTAAATTGTCAAGCACTCACACAATGTGGAATTTAAGAGAAAAGCAAATGAATAAACAGACAAGAATATGTTTATGGAAACCATAATCCTAAAATAGTTTACATTTCATTGTACATTTGGAGTGTTTTTTAATCTAATTTCATCAAAGTAATGAGATCCCCCTCATGGGAATGAATGTGATAAAACCCCACAGTGCCTCCCTCAGTTGTTTGATTAAAATGCACATTCAGCATCATGTCTGATGTTACAGATCGGGCTGAAGGATTTTAGGTCCTTTGAGGACCAGGCCCAATGCGGCCTGAGCTGCTCCAGAGAGACATCGCAGCGACTCCCTTTGACTGTGAGAAGGACCCAGAAGTGTCAAGAGAAATGAAATCATGGGTCTGTCACCAAACTCCACCTCAGGTAAAAATAGGGTAAACCAAAGTTATTTTGAAATGGTTGTACCATGTTTGCCGTGTTTTCATGTAAAAGTAAAAATACGAAACCTGCAAACTGAACCAATTTGAGATACATTTTATTAAAAAGGAAAAACACAAATATTAACAGTGCACAAACAAGCATAAATTATTGCCAGTTATCGTCAAAATAATATTGTGGTCTTAAATATAACACACTTTTTAGCCTTCTCAGAATAACCTTAAAACTGATATTTGTAGTATGGTTAGCCATAAATATGGAGGAACTTGAGCTGCCGTGATAAACAACACTATGGAAGGTAACATGCAAGTAGAAAAAGTAGAAAAAAGCCACAGTCACAATGCTCAACAAATTACTTTGTTCAAAGTACTATAAACACAGCTATTGTCTACAGAAAATGATAATTGTAAAAAGCTTCTTTGATGAGTGTCTTCACTTGTAAAACCCTTGTCGAGTTGACTGTTTTCTTTTGCTATGGAACCTTCCTGGACGACTGGCATAGACAAACCAAACTTCAAATATTTTCTGTACTGAGATGGTAAACATAAATAAAAAAGGCTGATTCTGGAGCTTTAAGTGTAAATATTTGCTCTGAAGTGTGGACGGGTCCAGTCCATGCAGATATATAACTGTGCAAAAACCTCAACGTGACAATAGTGATTGATTTTTTAATTTGTTCTCATTCTCACAATTTAAGACCCTAGGTGTAATGATTCCACAACATGACTTATTGTGCAGAGTTAGAGATTTTTTTTTTCTACAGAATAAGCTTGTGTCCCTGTTTTGTTATTCTCTTCATAGTTAACTTTGTAATTCCATAATTCAAACATTAATTTTGAAAAAAATGAGCTTTGGGTTAGAGCAGGGTAAAAGTAGAACTCTGTCCACTTCTTCATCTGTAGCACAGAGTTCATTCTTACACAAATATTATTTTGATCAATATATAACAATACATTATTAAGTATATCAATATATAATTGATTTAAAGAATAAAAAATTAAATCAATAAAATAAATGAAAAGGACACTATAGCCAAAGAAAATTAAATGGACATTTCAGTCCTGCCAAACTCTTTTTTCCACAAGCCAACCATAGACTATTTGAGCATTTTTATACAGTCAGATTATTTTCTATGTCTAATTATAGATTTTGTCACAATTTTTTAAATGAAATTGAGTATCTAATTTGCCTAGGTGCAGTCTCTCACTCTTGACCCCCATCAGTTCAGTCAGATATTAATTAAATGACAATGACAATGTTGACTTTGCAAAACTTGTGGGTCTTTTCCAGACGTTTGAAATGGGGCCGTTTGATATAATGGCTATATGCTGTATATAGGCTGTTTTTATTCTGGCACAATCAAATTAAATTGTGACATAAATTTCAGGAAAGTAACTATTCCTGTTTCCATACTTTTTTTTTTTTAACTTTTCTCTTCTGAAAGAGAAGGGAACATTTGTTGTGTTTGCCATTTAGCTGTGACGATTTATATTGACTATAAATGTTCACAGCTAAACCAGATTTAATTCCCTTCAGAGGTTCACAAATATTCTGTTTTTTTAGTTTAATAGCAAATTTCACAAAACAAACACAAGTAGCCCACTTCTTTTGAGGTTTTAATCTTAGATCTCAGCTGCTCTTTAGTTCATTGGATTACAGTAATTGCCCATCAGTCATACATTCTCTCCAATCCTCATTAGTCGTCATTACATTTTCATATTTTAAATGTCTATAGGTCAAAAGCCCGAGTTCAAAGAGCCTCCTAGAGCTGTACGTCTGCAGTCGATGAGCTGCTGAGTGGACGGGACATCAGAGGAACCATTCTCAAACCATTTAATCATACACTGCCCCATCAGGCCGTTTGAAGTAAAGAGAGTCAAGAGGTAATGAAGGGGGAGGGGGGAGACCACAGAAAACAAAAGTATAAATAAAAATTGAATGATGTCCATTGTATAAGTGGATGGTAATATATACATTTTGTGCCAGTCCCAATAAACCTGGATTGATTTGTGGATAAGTGCAGGGTGCACGTAATTATTTTATGACTGATGATAATTAAATCTAAGTTTAATGTGTTAATTTTGCATTAACACAGTCTATAAATAAATGCATTCAGTTGTCTAACATGTTGTGCAAGTGACACATCCTCCTAATTGTACATATATATATAGTTTTGTATTTGTGTTGTTGTTTTTTACATTTAATTATTTATTAACATTGAATTCAATGAGTATTTCACACTGGCTGAAGGTTATGGTTTATTATGCCTTAAAATCAAATATACATACTTCAGTCTTGTGGTGTGCAGTTGGAGAATGCTTTAATATGCTCTAATTAGATAAATTATGTGATGTTCTATATCAGAGATAGATATGGGTAACCACTGGTGCACCGGTTTATTTTTCTGATGTATTTGAAGTTGTGATGCAGTTGTATTTTGTGGACTCTGAGCAAACTGACAAGAAGACATTTCCAACAGTAATTAAATAACAATTAAATAACAAATAATGGTTTACATCGGCCCAGGCTGGTCCTGGACAAAACTCTTAAGTGTAAAAATGTTTCCCTCTTGCGTTCATACTGCTACACTACGACGTTCAACGCTGATTTCCAGTTTAATTTGTAACAATCCGGTCTGGGTTTATATTCGCCGATTTGGCACAATTTATACAGACTACACACCGGTTTGCTACTTGCATCATAGACAAACATTAAATTGGCCACAGTCCCGATACTTGATAAATTAAAAGTCAACCCTTACATGTCTTTGTCAGCGTCTTTTAATCACGTCTGATGCCATTTGTCGACTCACACTGGATTAAAGGCTGTCTATACGCACTGATTGCTCGTCAAACGCGTCAAATGTAATTAAACTGCCCTCTGCCGGGCAAGTGCAGCCCATTCTCCAGCCACTTCACCTCTTTGTCCTGCCCCAATTGCGTGTGTCTGGCGCTTTCTGTTCGATGATTATTGAGTCCTGTTCCGTGCACATTGTCTCTTGGTGCGTGTATACCTTGCGTCTGCCGTGCGTAAAGGCCCTTTAACTTGCAAACTACGGAGAGGACGCAAATATTTGGCATAAAGCTAACGCGGGATCAGGGAAGGCATAATAGAAAACTGTGGCTACCAACATTAGACCAATATTGGCTCCGACGCAGGTGGCGCACTACGCGGTTGTTGGTGGTGGAAGTTATACCTCGGTGCATCGTTGCTTGACAATATTCGCATTTAGGTTTGAAGCGGGCCTTTTGCAAACAGAGCCAGGTGATTCCATGTTTCACAAATGGAAGGGAATGACTTCTAAATTGGGGCGCTTTTGAATGCAAATGATTTGGATGTTAATTAACACCTGCCTTGTTGATTGTGGAGCTTGTACAGGACCTTGGCTGAAAAGAAATGGCACCTTGTAGCATCACATACACTTTGAACTGGCGGAGCAGGCTTTGATTGGCATCGGGAAGGAAGAAAGACACTGAGAAATGTCACACAAGGAACATCTTTTTTTCGCGAATTAGGGGTTGTAATGTGAGCCATATGTAGTTCAAGGTTCAGTGAGACTAGACTGCTGTGGCGCGACGGACGTGGTCCTGTCTGTAAATGCTCTGGCAACGCACTGGTTTAACATTATATACCAAGCACCTTAACAAAAAGAATATATTTAGTGTGTCGTTCGCTAATCTACACATGGGTATGGCTGTATTTGCTCTTGTCTTAATTAGTGCAACCTGTTATTTGTGTTAGTATTATTAAATGTTATTGTTATTATATTATTTTTATTTATTTTATTTCCAAAATGTCAAATATCCATTTTCTTTTAATCGTCTTAGAGGTGTATACATGTAAACCAAATTCAAATTAGGCCCAGGGCCCTCAGGTTTCTGCTGAACTGGCCCTAATGATCATAAATACTTTATATGAAAATGTAAGTTATTGTACCACTATAGCCTGTGATTCAGAGTTAAAATTAAAGGTACAGTGGCTCTGTCTAAGCTGTCTGTAAAACTGAGTCAGTCCTTTTCCCAGACAGGTAACATGTAATACAGTAGTCTAAAACGATCTGTGCCTTGGACCCTTAGCAGACCAAACACACGCAGAGTTAATGTCTGTGTGTCTTGTCTCTTCCAGAGGGTCCAGCCTGTACCATATGAAGCTGCATTGTCTTTTTGTGGATTGCCTCTGTATACTGAAGTGCACATGGGCTCCAGACAGTTCTGACCCTGTGAACCTGCCGCCCTCTGCTCTGCCCTCTGTCCCACACTTAGCGACACATTCCACCGCACGATGTCAGTCTGGACACAGTCTGTGCCACACGTCTCTTCTCTGACAGTGTCCAAAAGTCCAGTCCAGTCCAGCATAAGGACTCTCACATTAGATGTTTATTCCAAACCATTGTCCAGAAGATTAAAATTATTAGCCAAACAGACAGTTAATCCAGGTCTGTAGGAGGAGGTGAAGGGAGGAGGGGCTCAGATGTGGATTGGGCCAGGCTCTTCACAGGGTGGTGATTATCTGATTCCATTGCGAGGATTTGCCTTGCCTTTTTTGTCACACAAACATTAGAAGCAGTGGTCTGAGCTTGTGTATTGGGAGTGTTTGCTCAGAGATGTCAGACAGACTCGAGGAGCACACAGGAAGAGCAGATGACAGATGACTGCCAGACCTTCTCCACAGTCTCAGGTTAATTAGACTAGACTGCACCATTTCTGCCGATGGATTAATCAGACTAGACTGCGCCACAGACACAGTAACTATTAGAAGATCCACCATTAATGCAGGCATCATCAGACAGTGAAGTGTGAGCTACTGTGTCCCAGTCATTTCCCTTGTGGATCAATAAAGTGAATAAATAAAGTCTGCCTATGATCACTAATACATTTACTTATACATGTACTGTGCATATACATACATGTATACATACGTAGTAAAATTATATTGTCAATGAATGTCATGTGTGCATGCCTGTATAAGAGTATTGTATGAAAATAGACTTTCTTATTTTGAAAATGTATCTCAATAACGGCAAATAGCATGGATTTAAATATACAGAATTATGCATATATTTTAAAGTTAACAATAATGAAAATACATATATAGTGATACATTGTTGATGCTCCTATATATTTTGTTGTTGTTATTGTTTTAATTCTCAATTGACCCTTGACCCAAAATGTGTAATTTTCACCACTGTTATACTCGTTGTAAATTCTCAAAATTTTAAATCTGTTTTATTTCATATGTGTCGTCATATTTTAATGCTTTACAATGACCAGCAATATCATGCAACAACTGTTAATGGGCTGTAAATGCAGCTTTTGAAATGCAATTATGATGGCTGTCAGCAGGTTAAAGATGTGGTCATAATTACGGAGCGCTCTCGTGCGTAAAAGAGCGAGCGTCGTGTAAAATGGAGACCACCAGAGATGGCCCTTAACATTGGCTTAAATATGGAATACACAAATCCATGTGTTTTGATTGCTCTATTAAGCTCCATATAAGACTCTAAACAGCCCAAAACAGCAAGTCTAGTTTTAGTACTACACACCTCTTGAATCGCAGATAGCGTCGACCCTAATTGTCCTTGTTTGAAGTATGCCCACTTAAGATATCCTGTTCAGGGGCTGTGTGCTCGCACCTTTGTTCTGATAAGCGGCCCAGCCCCCTCCCTTGGACAAAGTGTGAACGACTGGGAGGGCCACGGCAATATAAGGGCCCTGCAAAGTGTCTGGGGCCACTGCGCTTCTGTGCAACTGCTACTACTTTTTTCTTATCGCACTCGAGTCTCTTGGCTGAACATGGATTTTCTCCGGGTTTGCTTTTTGTGCGTCGTGCTCCTCGGCGTGACCACGGCTTTTACGCATGAGGATATGAAGAACTCACTGCTGGACAAACTGGGACTGGATGAAGTTCCAAGAATTCAAAAGAGGGACTTGGAGAACCTTGTCATCCCACCGCATATTAAAAATAAGTACATGTCTATGCTGAAGAAACACCACAGCAGGAGAAGGAGATCTTTGCCCAGTTTGGCGGGCATCTTGAAGGGCATCCCTGGCAATGCAGGTAAACTCTATTTCTATTTTCAATTCCTGTTCCTTCTACAAAGTCATTTTTGCTTTACGCACACTGTTCGCACATGCCTAAGCTGTATTTTTCTTGTATGTAGATATCTCTGGGGAGTATGTGTATTCTGACGCGACAAGACATCGCATGGTTTTTGACATGGAAGGTAGAATTCCCGACAACAGTGAAGTGACCATGGCAGAGCTCAAGTTGTACCAGCGCGCCTCTGTCCACAAGCGCTTCACGGAGCGCAAACTCCATCGTCCGGTCAATAACGCTCGGGTCAGCATCTACTGGGTGGAAGTGTTTCCCCACGGCGCCAACCGCACCTCTCTGGTCGACTCTCGGTAAGGACCTGTCGATATCACCAAATGAATCTCGAAGTTGTTAAATGCGTTTAATTAACGTCTTTCGTGCCTTGTTCACAGACTGGTCCCCGTTCACGAAACCGGATGGAAGAGCTTTGATGTCACACAAGCCGTGCACTATTGGTCTAAAACGCAACAAAAGACACCTATGCACCTGGAAGTGAGGATCGAGGGCGAGAGACTTGGCAGCTACGCGGCAGAGGTGGCCAAAAGTGTGCGCTTTACCACCCAAGAGCAGGCAGAGAACACCTTGGGAAAACCTGAGCTCATCCTGTACACACTGAATCTGGAGGAGTACGGGTAAGAACCACTCAGTCCTATTACATTAAACTAATAGGCTTTGTAATGTACAAATTTAAGAAATAGTAATACCTCTTCATAGTTATACACCTCCACATTTAAAATTGGAATAGTCTTTTACACATGATGAACTATAAATAATGATTAACATCTAATAATGGGAAAGTCAACTTACAAAAGTGCCTGTTAGCTTAAATTTACATATGACAATACATATTTATACAATTTGTGTAGTCCGCTTTACTGACATGCAACCTAATAATGTTTTTTTTTCTCCTGCAGTTCGCGTGGAGACTGCGATGTCAACCAGAACAAAGAAATGTGTTGCCGTGAGCAGTACTTTGTCAACTTCCGGACCCTGACCTGGACCCAGTACTGGATCATCGAGCCTGCAGGATACCAGGCCTTCAGGTGCACAGGGGCGTGTAAACAGCCCAAACGTAACTTTGGTTACGGGGAGAGACGCTGCACCGTGTCGGGGAGCGCTCCTCTGCCCATCATGTACCTGGTCAAGAAGGGTGACTACACTGAGATCGAAGTGGCAGAGTTCCCCAACATGATTGTGGAGAGTTGTGCGTGTACAATGGACAATGTGTCGATTGTATGAACGGACGGACAGACAGTGGACACTTCTATGGTTTGAGTGTGGTTTTATTTAAACACTAAGAGTACTTTTATTTAATGGGAGATTATCAAGAGACATGCACGCCCTGCTCCCTCACCTTCAAAGCACTTTTTTTATTTTTTTTATCTGGATATGAGTGAGTTGAACAATCAAATGTTGAGATGATATATTTTGAAACTGTACATACTGTAAAATGAATGAATTTATGCTTGAAAAATAAAATATTTTGTTTGACTTAAAGCTGGTCTGTTTTGCTGTGTTTGGCTGTAAGGCAGACAGCCCCCTGCTCGTCTCATTCACATTCACAGTCATTCAAATGCGCCACACGGCTGCATGCTAATGCCTTTGGTTATCAGGCTGAGCTCATGGGAACAGACACAGAGTTGTAACAACAGGTATAATGTTGTATTCACAGTGTTAATACAAATAAAAAGCAGTGATCTCAGAATCTAAGCAGGGTTGGATAGTTCTGAGAGACCGCTGGGAAAACCAGGTGACACATGGGGCCGCAGTGGCTCAAAGGTTGGAGTGCTCTTTTACTCATGTGAAGGTTTCAAACCCCACTCGGGCCTGTGCACTGCCGTTGTGTCCCTGGGTAAGATACTCCCCAACTCTGTCTTAAAAGAGTTTCAGCCCATGACAAAAAATAACATAGTTGATTAAGTATTAATATGTTTTAAGCCTCTCCAGTCTACCTTCTAACAAAAGTTTACTACTGCTTATACATGCAGTTTGATCGACTGTTTGAGACAGCCATAGGCTAGAAATTGGAGTCTTAAAATTAAGGGTGACAAATAACTTAAGCAATCTAACAAATATGTATTTTAGTTCTAACAGTAGCCTCCTTTACAGATAGTGGTAGTATGGTTAAAAGTTCCACTATAGCCATGTTTTCACTGGTTCATTAAGAGCGGATTGTTACAGTCCTCTCTCTTAAGTGAAACATACCAGTCTGTTTAAACCATACAAAGGATGCATGAGTGGTACTACCTACAAAACAGTCTGGTTCGCTTTGGGCCTCATGATTAAACAGTATAATATCGGTTTGATTTATGTTTTATTTGCAGCTTTTAAATTGCAGCTGCTCTACCTCTGGACCTGGAGCCAGGACCTGAACATGGAAACAAAGAATGACAGTAACAGAACTGCTCCAAGATGCTCCAAAGTGAACCGCCCTGGGCGAACATGGAGATATTATTACACTGATTTGAATGTTCTGAGTGGTACTCACCTCTCCACAGATCTTTCCAGTAAATTGGCTGGTGTCACCTGCTTGTGTCCAAAGATAGATAAATTGAATGCCATGCTGTGGAACATCTCTGTGGGAACATACATTGAATGTTTGGGAAAGTAAAACAGGCTAAATAAAAGTTATACCTAAAGTCGCGGTCTCATCATTCTTCAGGCCGATGGGACCACTGCAGATATAGGAAATTGCAGAACAAATATTGCAGCTAATGACATGCCACGCTCGTCTCCCAGTGGGGCCACTATCATTGACGGTGGTGTGTAATGCTTTGTTTGCTGTGGGAAGGAGCTACACGGCCTCACACTGAGACATGTCCCCGGCCCGTTTACATGAGGCTTACAGGGGCCCGCACTGTGCTAATCGGGCCCTGGGCTAATGCATTGTTTGCTGTCTGAGCGGGGGGCCTGGTCAAGGGCCAGTATGTCCCTCTAGAGGTCGAGACTGCGGCTGCCTGTCTGGAGGGAAGTGGATTGACAGATTGTGATGTGTAATGCAGAGATACACACAGGTGCTGGCAGTGAATGACAATGGGGCCCATTCGAGATAGTCATACACATCTAAAGTATATTTACGCAGACGTGTGTACTAATATGTGCTTATGTGGAGTTGAAGTGTTGATATCAAGTAACTATGCAACTGCTGAGTGCCCCGGGCCAAATAAAGGGACCCAAATGCTGCTTCAGCCAATTTTAAGTAATACTCTCAGGTTAAAGTACATATGAAAAGTTAGAATACTCATTTCACTAAAACATATTGATTATATTTAAGATTTTTCCCACTTTGTTGACGTTTATAATCATACTTCCTGGTTGGACATGAGCAGGAACGGCTGAATTCTTGGATCGACTGCTATGGTAACAGCTGAGGTAATTCCAACTGTTACCTAGCAACCATGTTGTAAATAAGGGCCAAAATCTAAATTAAATCACACAATAGTTATGATTTGACAAATAATACCTGATAACACCTTTGTTTTGTTGAATAATTGGACTCTTCAGTATTTGGAGCAGTCTGTAATAATATTTTTTTAGTAAATTATTGAGTCTTTTATTCAAACTGCAGTTATACATGTTTCCTATGTGACCTCTGATTTCCCTGCTTTTCCCTACACTGTTACAACCATACCCAGCAGAGGAAAACTTTTAACATCAGCTCATGGCGTCTGTAACTACATTCTCAAACTCTAAATAGGTGCCCTTTGTAGCTAACAGATGTATTTATTTTGTGTAAAAGTTTTAGAACTGTAACTCCAAAACTGAGTGAGCTATAGGAGCTCAAGCATGTGTTCCTTCCAACCATCCCATTTCTTCATCTCAGTGAACCGCAGTAATGCCGGTGTCTTTTCAGAATTTACAAAGACATCTCCACACAGCAGGGTATCTTCATTTATCATTTGGATAAAGATAAATAAATGCATCCAAGTTACAGAGGAGAGAGAATGGAGAGCACTGTAGCTCTGTTCCAAAGAAAAAATGGGATCAAATCAGAACATTAGGTCTTGTACTTTTCCACTCTCACCTGTTCAGCTGTAGGTCTTTAGTCATTTAATCCGTTGGGC
This sequence comes from Rhinogobius similis, assembly GCA_019453435.1. NCBI lineage: Eukaryota > Metazoa > Chordata > Actinopteri > Gobiiformes > Gobiidae > Rhinogobius > Rhinogobius similis. The sequence continues at coordinate 19,521,853 of CM033620.1, forward strand.
CACAAGCTTTTTTGCCTCGGGTGCCCCCTAAACTTTGCCTCACACTCAGAGTAGTTGAGTTTCAGGCAAATAAATTTCCCTGGCCTCCATTCTAATCTCCATGTATTAAAGATAGTGGGAATGACTGGTCAGACTACAAATAAGTGGGCTTACTAGTCACATATTGTCAATTATTACTTATCATCATCATCATCAGCTTTATTACAGAGTCGTAGTCCAGAGTTAAACCAGTACAACTGTGAGAAAACCCATCCCTCCCAGTTGTACCAGTGTGTCCACACTTCAGACTGGTACATGGCACATGACAATAATGTTCTTACAGTCACTGAGTCGACAGATGAATCTATACAAGCAACACAAGGCAGCCTGTAAAGTCTTGATCCCTGCTGACACAAACAGGTGACATGCACTTTCCCATCTTGGCCTTTTCAATAAAATCCGTAAACAGTCATTATAAGCCACATTGAGTTTCCGATTGCTCGTTTGTCTGTAGTTTGACCACAGATGTGCTGTATATAACGCAGTAGAGTATGCTTTAAATAGTATCTTTTTCACTTCAACTGGTCACGCAACAAACCTGCGCACCAGCATGTTTGCCTGTGCATACATCATGTGACATTGTGTGTAAATGTCATCATCATCTAGCACATCATCAGTGATAAAATGTCCCAAATATTTGTACTTATGACATACAATCAGCACATTCCCACACAGCACAAACTGAGGAAACTTTACACATGTATCGTCTTTTGTTCTACAGATCATTATGACTGGAATTATAATTTATATCAAACTCAACACCATACTTAGAGCAGATGTTGAGAAGTTCTTGGAGACCAGCACTACTTGGACTGAAAACAAGATTGTCTGCATACATTAGATAGTTTACTCAAGTTGACCCAATCATACATTATTATTATACTATTATTATTATATACATTATATTTTTGTTTTAATTATATTTACATTTTAAGATACTCCAAAAAGATGCTAAATGTACAACTAATTTAGTAACTTTTTATTCAGATAAAAGTACATTTCATCTTATATTAAAACCTGAAACCATTCTAAGTACCTCCTGGTAATTGTTCACATACCCCGTGGGGTCCCTGTACCCCTGGTTGGGAAACATTGGTTTTGTCAATCGTCTCTTAGTCTATCAAAATTTGTCTTAATCGACTATTTGGATTATAATGATTTGGGAGTGATTTGAGTTTATTTTTTATTTTTTACATTGTAAACACCTAGTTTACACTTTCTGTACTTTCTGTTTAGTTGTTTTCACATGAAAACTTGTGAGTTTAAGTTAGATACAAGGTTAGATTTTATACTTTTTAAGAGCTTTTGCCAGTGCCATGCCTCACCCCCTTTAACTCACTTTTTTAGTCGATCAAGAATGTCTTTTGCTGATTGCAGCACTAATAAATTGCCAACATGAGCTCGGGGCCATGTGCACAATGGCTCCCCCTTGTGGTGCTTTTTTTGCAGAGTCAATAAATCGTTTTGACCTTGATACCTAAAAGAAAGATGAAGATGAAAAGATAATGTTGTCCTTGAACACTGGAGTGAAAAGTTTGTGGAAGGACAAACTAACCTTTTTATACTTTTAAACTATTCAGATTTTAACTTATGTTAACCTTAAAATGTATGTAAATCAAATCATTATGCCCAGGGTTAATATAACACTTTCTATCATTACTAACCTCAATAAGATTTTTTTTATGCAACGTCCATCAAAAACAAGGCCAATTCTAAATTTGAAGTCTCATTAAAGCGCCATTTCAACTATAGGAAGTGGTCTGTAAATGTAGTCCACAGCACTTATTCTTAACCATAGGGCCGTGAGCACCTCCTCGAGGGCCGCACAGTCACTAAAATATAATACATTTAATATGAGATTGGGCCTCGAGTTACTTTAGATGGAAAAAGTCGGGCCTCAGGTTATAAAAGGTTAAGAACCCCTGGTCTACAGTTCTTCACAAAATGACTGCAAGTGATGACATTGAAGTATTTATCATCTTTATTAATACAGACAAAAATATTAAACTGATTTGGTGTTGGTTTAATATAAGACCTCATAAACAACCTGCAAAAGAAAAGCGATAAAAATATAGTTTATGACAATATCTGATACATTTTTTTTGCTGTAAACTCAAGAATTTCTTAAGAATTAGACAACACCCAATCTGACATTAAATATTAGACTATTTTAGACACAGCAGTACTCGGGCAAACACTTTTTATAAGCATTCGTGCATCAGAGCGATATTTACACATTCAAATAGAGAAGAAATTAATGTTATAAAAAATGAAGAGTTATCATAGTGGGACATAAATGGTTCTCAAATATTACTTCTTTTGTAGTGGTTTTGGTGAAGTGGCATTTTGTAGCCCTTGTTTGCTGGTGAAATAGCAACCCTACTCATTCATAGCTATGTGTGAAACAAAAACTGAGACAGCTATACATTTTAACCGGCTTCTAAAGTTGAATCATGAGCATTAACAGACGACGCGTTATAAAAGTTGGTGAGCGATGAACAATTGAGTCCCACATTCAGTAAAAAGAACCACTTGTTTAACTCATGCATGTGCCTTAATTATATTTAGCCAGTGCCGTTTATCAGAAGTCTACCACTAAAATGTTCAAATAATTTAATACTATTTGTCTAGCTATAAAAAGACTGAACTTCAAGAAAAGGACAATATATTATAAAATGGCTTTAAATCTTAAAATGGCTTGACCAAAATACTTTGTGAAATGGAGTAGTCATTAATTACTGGGCTGGGTTAGTATTAGAGTTAGCCATGGCCCATAGCCAACTCAAAGGCATTCTACACACCTTTGAACTGAAGTGAAAGTCAAGGCAGGACGAGCAGTAAAAAAAGCCAGAGAGGTTTATTGTAGGGCTAAAGTTTACAGTTCTATTTGGAGGGAAAAGCTGCAACTTGTGTGTGACATTGAAAATTGGTCTAATACAACGCAATAAGCCAATATGGATTTCTCTAGAAGCATTCTTTTCAATCACTTTTTTAAACTTTTCATACAAACTACTCAAAAACTAAATATTTACAATTTATAATAAAAAAGCAAAAATTTATCACAGCACAGATAAAACGCATAACCCTGAAAACGACGCTCAACGTTGGCCAAACACGGCCAGACGTTCCTGACTTCAGACGTTTTAAAAGCAGGTCATTAAAAATTGTGAGAAATAAAAACAAATTAAATTTACAACAAAATAAAAATCTGATGACTCAACGAGACACATCCACACATTAGATTTGTAGAAAGAGTCGCTAAATTGTCTCCGGATGTGGAATGTTCCAGATGTCTGCAGCTTTAGGTGGGTATTAAACGTGATCGGACGTAAACGAAAAGCGGGTTGAGGGTGCTCCGTGGCAAGAGGTGGGTGTCACTTTGGGCCACCAGTCCGTTTGAACAAAGTCCTAGAAATATCCAGGCTGGTACTGCTGACTCCAGGGCTTCTGGTTCCAAAACTGCACACAAGACAAGAAAAAGTTTTAAAACATTGTATAAAAGTGCACACAAAATGTTAAATGACTTCAGATACATAAAACTAGAACATGGAATTCCTGTAGAGTTTTGTTACAGTAGTACATCCTTTCCCCTCAGTCTGAAGACTAAACTTCTGCATGTTAGGCAATTCATCTCATTTAAAGACTCTGACTCACCCCTTGCTGCCAGCTTTGGTTGAACGCCTGAGCTTTGTCCATGCCATTCCTGTTCCCAGTGTTCCGGTTTCCACCAAAGTTTCCATTTTTGTTACCAAAGTTGCCACGGTTACCGCCACCTCCTCTCTGTGGAAACTGGAAAAAGCATTGAACAATTTTATGAACTCTGTTGAAGTCAGGAGTTTGATGTTAATGTATAGTTTGACTCCTGTGGACACTCACCCCTCCAGGATGCCCCCGGCCCCCACGGTTCATGTTCAGTCCTCCTCGGTTCATGGGACCTCCTCTGTTCATGGGACCTCCTCTGTTCATTGGGCCACCTCTGGGGCCCATGCCACCCCTCATGGGGCCACCCCTGGGGGAGCCACCCATGTGCATTGGACCTCCACCTCGGGAGAAGTTTCCACGGCTTGGGTAGCCGCCTCTGAAGGCAGGAGGCGGCATAAAGACACGCGGAGGGCGAGTGAAGCCGCCACGAGGACCAGGAACTACAAACAAATAGATTCAGGCATTAAATTTAGGAACAGCACACATTATAAAAGATTTTGAAGACTGTGACTTACGTCCTCTGAAAGCACCCCTGTTCTGGAAGCCGCCACGTCCACCGCCTCCTCTCTGTCCCGGCCCACCGCGTCCAAACTGGTTCTTGCCTCTGCCTCCACGCTGGCCACCCCCTCTCTTTGGCATGGTGCTGCCCTGGTTGGGTTTCTTCTCTGCAGGAAGGACATTTTTGGCTTCCTCCTTGTACTGTTCCAGCAGCTTGGTGGTCTCCTCTTTCTGCAGCTCGGCAAAGATCACCTCACTGAAACTATCGCCCTCTTCCGGCAATGAGAAGAACCCTGCACAGCAAAGATAAACTCATTTAAAAAGACATTTCTGACAACAAACTATTAAAAATAAATGAATTGCATCAATTAACTAACATCCATGTGACAAATCAAATAAAATGTGTTTACAAAGAAAGCCTCCCCATGCTGCAGCAGGAACACCACTAATTTACATTGGATGGAAAATAGTCGTGACCATTGATCTACTATACCTTTCATTTTTAGCATAGCGTGTTCAGGCACTTCTTTGCCATCAAGCTCCACTTTCTTCTGTATTCTCTGCTTGTAATCTTCGTCTGAGGGACAAACCACAACGGCCTTCTTCTGGAAACCAGCGAACAGGCACATCTTCCTCTTCTGACCTGGGCCGGACAAGTTGGTCTGGCAAAATAACAATGTTTGTTGAATAACCAATAAACATTTCAGTCAAGTCTGATGCTGGTATTGAGAGATCATGATTGCAGGTTGTTGACACCATAAATGACACAAGTTGCATTCCAAAAACTTTTCAAAAATAATGTAAACTGTTTACATGATCCAAGATGTAGTTTCTCTTTTTGCGAGCAGCAATCTCAATGAACTTCCCGAGGAAAAGTGGTGCACGCTGGGAAATCCCAACCAGCTTTGAGACATCTTTGGACTGTCGTTTCAGGCTGTTGAGCTGTTTGAATCAAATGTACAAGATTAAAACCTAAAAGGACATGGCAAGGGCTATAAGTGTTATACTAGAAAATCCTGCATGTACCATCATTTTCTCCACAATGGTGTCACTGCCCAGGATGTAGAATTTGCCAGGATTCTCTTGCACATGGTTCTTCACCCAGGTGGTCTTTCCGGAGCCCGGCAGGCCAACCATTACGATTATCTAAGTAACAGTTTTCACAATCAAAAGTTGAGCAACGCAATCAACTTGAGATCGGTTCATTTCTTACCTCACAGTCAGCCTTAGTCTGTGGTCCCTTGAGCCCACGCACTCTCTGGCTCACAGGAACCTGCTGCATGAAGGTGTAGCCCTCTGGTTGAGGGAAATATGGAGTCTCCATTTGGCCAAAGTTAAATTCTACAGCACAGTTGTGGCAGATGACGTGTGGAAACAAGGCTTTGCCATTCAGACTGTCTTTGGGGACTTGGAACGCAACGCTTGGCTCTCCTCCGTTTTTGGAAAAGGACATAACCACCTCTTCACCTTCAAAATCCTACAGCAGAAACATAGTAGCGTCACTTAAAAATTACAGTCCAGTTAAAGTGCAGGAGCTGTTAAATGTCTCACAATCATGCAGCAGATGACATCGTTCTCATCATAAGTTTCTCCGTAGTCCTCTGTCACACAGTTGGTGGTCTTCTTGCCTTTATCAGAGTAGCCATAAGAGTGCTCCTCCTCACCTAAAGACAGTCAAGACAGTCAGTTTACAAAGACTGGCAGATGAAGTCAATTTCAATAATCTAACAGACAGCAAAAAAAACACTATGCAAATCTGCTTTTTTAATGTGTTGTTTAGTCTTAAAGAACCAAATTAGTTTGGCTAGGCTCGGTACAGTTAGTATTATGTGTATAACTTACCGAGCAGCAAAGTGCCAGTGGCATGGGACCAGCCAACCTGCACATCATGAATTTCCATGTTCTTACTGGAAACATGCTTCAGAGGAATCTTCTCAGTGATCTGAGGAACATTCAAGAATTATGTACAAACCGCCCTTATGAACATTTTGAGAATGAGAATGTTAAGTGTACCTTCATCTCAAAGCACACTTTTCCTTTGTCCACACCGTAAGTGGCTTTGCCTCCAGCCCAGAGGTAAGCAAAGCTCTCCATGGTGAGGGATGAGGCACTGTAGCGGTCTCTGGAAACTTTGAAGTGCAGATCACAGTTGTCTAAAGCACAAAAACAAATATTACCTCACTGAATTCACTTACTCAAACCAAATGCTATGTTCATGGACTTACAGGTGTCTAAGCACACTTTAGTGTCATCAAATTCTTCGTCCTCTTCCTCCAGAGGGGGAACAGGCGACTTGAATGAAGCCCTGAAACAGAGGCATCAGAACAATCAGTGAGATGTCAAAGTACGAACAATCTAAAGGATGGAAGATACTTGCAAAAAAGTTTATAGCAAAAGTTTAAAAGAACTTTGTTTAAAGTCATTTTGTGGAGCACTTACCTCCAGCATCCATGGAAATCTACAACATCAGATCAGACACACAAACACTACAACACTGAAAACACCTCCACTAACCTTGTTACCTCCAGTGTAGTGGAACAATTAAAAAAATTAAGATTATTAAATTTAATACAAGTCCAACTCATTCCTTTTGCATGTTTGCTTTCCAGGTGTTTTTACTGTTTGTACTGGTACTACGAACCATCATAAAAAGTACAAATACATTCATTGATTTCTTTAAGTAGCAGTCCTTTAAAATTATGTTGCTGCAGCTGCTCCGTGCATCTTTTGAAGTGGACACTGCTTCATCGATTCAAAATACATTTTCAAAGAAAAGTAATTACAATCTTTTACAAGTTGGTATAAATATTTCTAACAAAACAAAATTTCTAACTATTTCTAACAAAAAACAACAACAAAAAATCCTTGTTTAACCGTAGATCCTTACAGCCATGACAAAAAATAAATACAAAATTAAGAAAATTCATTCATACATTCAGCAAACCGTGCTCCAGAACAGAGGTAAGAGCAACTTTCACGCACACATTCGCACAAACAAAGAAACAAATTGCATTTGACGGCATACAACAATAACAAAAAAATTGAAGACAATTGCGAGGCAAACGATGAGCAATCGGAAGCGGATTCCTCCAGGACGTGGCAAAACTAGAGATTGCATCTATATGGTTCCCTGCAGCCGTAGAGCCCTCCACCCACGCCTCTCTCACCCCACCCAGCCCACCCCTTTTCCAAAAAAAGCACAGCTGCTGCCTTGCTTTCAACTCTTTGAGCAGCCTTATTGCATCTTTGAGGACACAACTGGCTTTTACACATTTTAATGAGGAACAAATGAGCAGTCATACTTTATAGATGCACTTCTGCTACAGAATGCAGTCAAGACAAATGACAGGGCACTGGAAAGATAAATGGTAAGGCTTTGAATAGTCAGGGATGACCCTCAAAACATGTCAACATAAAGTTATTCATAAATGTTTACATTTAAGTGAGGGTTTTCCTCTTGTTATATATTTATGTATATGTGAGTGCATTGGCACTTAAAGCCAATACATTGTAACAAAGCTATGGATGGCACTTCAGGGATGCTGAAGGCCATTTGGCTCTGTCCCATCCTTACCAGCTGTATTTGTTTTCTTCAATAAATTCAAAGTAGCCCCTTCCATGTTCCTCCCGGCGTCTCTTAACACCCTTCTTATTCTTCTGATCAGCATTCGTGTCTTTGTCCGCATCCCCTTTGAAAATAGAACAAAGATATAGAATGAGGTGTTCCTTTTGAGTGAAAGAGGTCGGACTGGCAGTGGGAGTTTAGCCCACAAAGCCCGGTCATTAGTTACAGAGTCGACCATGAAATAGATGAAAAGAGGTAACACCTCGTAATATGATTAAAACAAAACAAAGTCATTCAATCTGTCCAACAGCCAGAGAATAGTTACTGTGTAGGCTGGTCCATGACAACATTGACAATGTTTGTAGGGGCTGAAATTAAGGTATTAAAAGGGCAATATATTATGTTTGTAATACTGTGGACATGCAAGTAACCTATTAAAACTACTGCTTGTTTCTTCCCCATAGCTACAGTTCCCTGACTAAAGTTGAAACCCAAGCCTCGTATACTACATTCAAACAGCGACCAAACCACGACTTACGATCCAGCGGCGCATGTGCGATTTTCTTTCAGCCATTTCAGGAGGTTCCCGAGGACAGCAATTAACTAGCTAGCTAGCTTACTTTCAATTAACAGTCAGGGAGCGACCAAACAGATTACGGAAAAAAACATGAATTATCGGTAGTTAAATCGCCCAAATATACACCACATACCTCATACTGGCACAATTGAGCATTTGCACAACCATTTTGAAAAAGTCCCAGGGAACCGCTGAAAAGGCTAACTGGCTAACAATTAGCACTAGCGTTACCTCAAAGACACAAAGAACCGCTAACTAGCACGCTGGCTAGCTAATCCTCTGACCAAATCAAATATAAACTACTCGACGAGTAACCTCTCATCTTTAAGGCGTATTTACCTAACTAGGACAACCAAATACGTACAATTAGCCATTGCTAACAACGCTAGATCAGATGTACGTAGCAGGTTTATAATAAGTCAAATGAATGATGCTAGCAGAGATTAGCTACGCGGCTAACGATGTCAGCTGAGGATAGGCTAACGAGGTCACGCACTAGCTCAACATGGACGCTTCATAACGACTCCCAACCGCTACAAAGCCACTGTTTAGAGCCAGTAATGGTCCATTTAAGCACTCACCTTCTGCCTGGTCCCCCGGCTCACCCTCCAAAGCGTCTATTTTCTCTTCTTCTTCCTCCTCAGCCTTCAGCACGTCTTCCTCCTCCTCCTCGCCCATCTCTTCATCCGCAGCGCCGTCGCCTCCATTCTCGGCTTCCTCCTCTTCATTCGCCTCCATGTTTTCCTCCAGCGGGCCGTCGTCGCCCTCCTCTTCCTCTCCCATGCCCTCCTGGTCCGCATCGACCGGTGCGGAGCCTTCGTCCGGGGCCGGGGAGTCGCTGAGGGCCTCTTGATCCAGCGCGGCCTGCAGGCGGTCCATCAGCTCGGCCTTCAGCCCTTTGTCGGACAAATTGCGCTTCTTCAGCTCATCCTTCAGCTCGTTCACTTTGAGCTTTTTCACGTTAATCGAACTCATGGTGACGTTTCAGTGCGGAGTGGGTGAAATATAAGTTACAAAAAAGCAAATAAATAAGCGGACGGACTTCCTTTCGATTTCTTGCGTTTGGAGGATGTCGTTTCGTGCGCCGACGTGAAGCCGCTGCTGAGAGAGGGGACAGTGCGACGGTAGAAGAGCGGATGTGGCCGTGTGCGGGGGAGGAGCGTGGCGCAGATACCGTACTGCGCACAAAGGGGCGCACCGGGTTTCGCTCCAAGGTTTTTGCAATGGTTTCGCAGCAGTTTCAGCCTGGCTGTGGGGGAGGAACGTCAGGCGACCACTACCGTAAATGTATGAAAAACTGAGCAGCTATTGATTGATGACCATCTGTCACTCAAGCCAATGCGAACAAAAGAACGAAACCTGACCTTACTATCCAATGAAGGGCAAAAATGACTGCCCTGGAAGAAGCAATCACATGCCTTTTGGCTGGTTTAGATGTAGTTGTACGAAGAAAAAAATCGTTTATGTTTATTTAGAGCACAATTCACAACGTCATTCAAAGTGCTTTACAGTGATAAAAAGATGCCTTGAAATCGCAATACAAAAATAATACACACATTACAACAGGCCTAAAGTGTAGCATAAGAATATACTCGGTTGTATGCACTGATTAACAGAACTGTTTTGATCCTATTTGAACATTATCAGAGTAGAGGTCTGTCTCACACAGAACAGAAAGTTAGACCATGGACTGAGGGGCAAGATAAACACCCCTGAATGTAGCGAGCAATCCATTGTCCTTTGGCTTATTTAGATTCAGTCGTAAGAAAGAAAAACACATCTCCTATTTCGCATTGACCCGTCTGCTTGAGACTTTAGACATGCCTCACAATGCCATAGACGCAAAACACGGACATCATTTATTAACATGATTGGTCCCAATATAGTTCATAGATTCGAGATTCGACCTGTTATCCACTAGATGGAGACACCTTACAGATAATAGCGACTCACTTTGGGACTCAAATCTACAACTTATGACAATCTTGTGTGAAAGATCACAAACAACTGCGCCCATTTTATTACATCATGTGATTCGTGAAGTGTAAATTGTAATAAAAGGGATCTTTCAATGAATTGCCTTAGTTTAGAGTTCTGAAACACCAAAAGGTAACCATCTCATAATATGCTGAAATCAGTGTTTTGAACCCTGTGCATCGCCCTCTAGCGGTGCGCACTGAACACACCCCTAACACGAGACGCTCCTCTGTGCGCTCACTTCTTCCCGACACTTTCTCTTCTGCTCCACTCACCCTGCTTAGCTTTGTCGTATTCTTCCACTGTTTCTCCAACCCCAACATGAACTGGACCTTTGTTGTTCCTTTTATTTGCTCAGCAGCGTTTACACTAGCTCCAAATCAGCGCTGCCTTTGTCCGGATATGATTTTAAATATTAACAAGTTATCATGTCATCACTGACTGGAAGAGGAGAGAGATTTCCCGGCTTGTGTAGAGGTACAGCTTGGGTAAGTCGCTCATCATATGCTTTAACACACACAAGTGGTCGGTTACGTGCTGCTAAACATTCGGGGAGCGGTTTATATGTCCCTTAATTTAATATTGGATCGTGCGTAAAACCACTTTCATCTGTGTCCCTAACCCAAGGACACACAGGCGCAGCATCACGGTGACTTTTCGGCGCTCCGCCCGGCTCCCGAGGGCTCCAGAGAGGACACACTTCGGAATACGATGTGCCAGAGAGCGTCCTACAAGTCCCTGCCTGGATACGGAGTCGGGGAGCGCGTCTCCAACATGTCATACGGAACCGGGACACTGTGTAGGAGCACGGTGTCGGCGCTGACGGGTCTGGGACGGGCGGAACGTAAAGTTACCTGTTGTGAGAAGTGCTCGACCACGCTGCTCGGACTGAAGAAACAAGCCCTGAGCTTAGCGGTGCATCAACAGTTTTCATGCAAGGTTAGTAAGAGTAAAAAGCACCAATTTCACTGAAAATGCTGTGAATACCTGCTGAATAATGACGAATTGTGTTAAATGTGTGCCAAATGACCAAAGATTCTAATCTATGTTTTTATTGAAAGTGAAGTTCATTGTTTAGAGCTGAGGTTCCCATTTTTGTCTCAAGTACCTTCCAAGCAGATCTATACCAGTGTTCATTCATTCATTTTCTACCGCTTATTCCCGTTAGGGGTCGCGGGTGACTGGAGCCTATCCCAGTGACTTTGGGCCTTAGGCAGGGTACACCCTGGACAGTGGCCAACTCGTCGCAGGGCTGACACAGAGACACGGACAAGGACAGACAACCATTCACTCTCACATTCACTCACTAGGGACAATTTAGAGTTGTCAATTAACCTACACAGTCATGTCTTTGGACGGTGGGAGGAAGCCGGAGAACCCGGAGAGAACCCACGGTAACACGGGGAGGACATGCAGACTCCACCCAGAGAGAGTGTGATGTTAGGGTGGTTCGGAATTCGAAACCACGATGTTGGGGTGGTCTGTTCAAAATGATCCCACAGAAACATTATTAAGGATGTGTAAAATGTTCAAAAATAACTTTTTATATTCCAATAGTCCTACTGTTCAATTCCACCTTTTTAAATCTGAAATCCATGTGGTAATGCTTGTGTACCCCAGGCTGAGAAACGCTGGCTTAGAGAAGAAATATAAATCCTTTCTGTGTAAATTCTTGCCAAGGTTAGAACATTTTTGCCATTGTATACATTTTGCAGACCATTTTTTGTCACATTGTACTTCACACAGACTTCCTGAGGCAAAAGCTAAATTCATAAACGAATCAAAGACATGGCAGTATCAGTTTCAATAACGTAATCCAAATGGTGTTCATGAGATTTGAGATGTGTTCATGAATGATGTTGAATGGATCGTGGGCGGAAGCTGTGAGTGAGTACTCTGAGAAACCCCACTTGAAAGACAGCCATTCTGATTTGTGCGTCCATAGAGTCCAGAGTGTCATGTTGTAGGAACATCCTGATTTAAAGAAGACATAGTATGCTGTTTTCTGGGTGTTTAGAATAAAACGGTAGCAAACAACATACGCAGATCTCAATTTTCTTTTACATTTTGTCCATTGTAAATCACAGTAATGGTTAAAATGGCTAAATAATGACGTCACATGAAAACTGTAGATCTGGTAGACCCCGCCTCTTCATAGTGGCATTTCCCCAGCAGCAGCAAATTCTCATTTATGTGTTTATATTGTTGAAAAATGGCAGTGTTTTTGAACCCTTCATGTATAATCTGAATGTTTTGAATAATCACAAATTAAAACAAAGCTGTGGGAGTAGGTGAAAACAACTTTCAGAGCTCTTAATCCTCAAATGCATGACTATACAGGATTACTCAAACATGGTTAAAAGCTGATAAAAGTAGATTTTTTTTGTACAATGTCCCCTACTGTATTTTTTTACAAGGTATACTGAATTTTCAAGTTGAAGTAATATTTCATAGTGTTTTATCTCAGGTATCCACTCTGCACAAAGACGTTTAGATTGACTTGAAATACAGATTAATTCATTTTCAATGGACTAGGGATTAATCACAATCTAATCAAAATAGCAAATACAGTATAATGGATGCAATTAGCAAATCACAATTCTTTAAGTACCATAATTTACTGCGCAAACAACCAAATATCCTCTTTTAATGTGAATACAAACTGTTAATCCTGCAGTTTAGATCAGTGTAAGCATCTGAAATAACAGCATAGTGAAATACATGGGATTAGTAGATTAGTTTGTCAGTTTTTAATGTCTGTTTTGATTGAATGAATGCTGTGCACTTTAGACTTCTCACAAATCTAATCACAATCGTAATACTGGTAAATAAAAAAATACAAAATCACAATTTGATATCAGGCAGCCCTACAATGCACTGTAAGTTTTAGTGTAAATATCTACAGTATAACACTAACTTCCATTTGATTTGACACATTTTATATTTGGTCCACAATAAAACAATTTAAAATGTGAATACAGTGAATGCCCATATTCCCAACCTCTATATTCAACCATTTGGCGAACGTTTTGGCATCAAAGTATAACCCAAATTGAACCTAAATATTGACCAGTGTGCACTTCACTCCCTCCAAATTGCCCTAATAATTGTTTTGGACATATTTCATTCCATCATTTAAGACAATAAAAAGGTGTTTATTGTTCACGAGGGAGTGTTGATGCTGCCTTTGAGAGCCATGTCTAAACACTCTGTACATCCATCACCCATCGCTAACGCTAACCCATTCCGCGTGGTTTCAAATGGGCATAAATATTTCATCTGGACAACTCTGTCATCTCCACCGTCCAGTCCGCGGAGAAAAGACGATTTATTTTAGTCTTCTTGAGAGAAAACAATGTTCACCATAGCGTTTTTCAGACCGCAGGCCGGAACTGTGCTGCGCTGAGAGATAATGCTATCTTGTGGCTACTAAGATGGTCAGTGGAAACCTGATAAGGCAGTTTTTTTATTGATTCGCTTTTTTCAAAATGGCTCCACTTCACTATATCATCTCTTTATATGAGCGCATAGTCTGGGCGAGATGGAAAAGTCTTCAGTCTACAGTAGTTGCCATATGGTCGATAGAATATTTATATCCAGATGGGCCACAAGTTAAAAGGTGGGGGAGGCTTTTCCAAAATGCTTGCACCCCTGTCCACAGGCAAGAGGACTCCAGTATGTTACTATTATAATGATGCTTTATAATGGTAAATGGGTAGTAAACTAATGTTATCCACAATATAATGTTATATTTTACTACCAAGGGGGGAGATTGAAGGGGACTTCAAGAGTGAAGCTGGAATACCTGATTTTCAAACTGTGAAAGAAGGAAAAATTAAATCCATCCAACTTGTTCTTGTTGCTCTCACAAACCCTTTGGCACATCATTCTAATTGACTGGTTTATTTTTGGTCGGGACAGTAACATGTTAATGAACATGCAACTCCAGAATTAGCCATGGGCTAGTTTTCATCCGTTGTCCTGCATTCACTCACACAAACACACTCTCACTCACACACCTACTGTACATGTTTTTAGTGGCAGGGGAAACCGGAGGACCCAGAGGAACCCCTACGCAGACACAGGGAGAACATGCAAACTCCACACAGAAAGGCCCCAGGTCGCCCTGCAGTTGAACCCAGGACTTTCTTGCTGTGAAGCGAGAGCGCTAACTGCTGCGCTACCGCCACTCGTGTTTGCAAAAGGGCTGCAGATTTGGAGTAAATTGTATCTGACAAACATTGCAATTTCTGTTAGATTTTAACAGTTCGCATTTTAAACATTTTGACAACTGAAAAGAGAAAAACTAATATGTTTATTTAGATCTAAACCACAGGTTTATCAGATTTTATGCAGAATAAAATAGAATATTTTGTTGTTTGTGGAGGAAATTATGAAATTTCAAACAGTGCAGTCTTTGCAATTTGATAATATTTACCTCCATTCAAATTGCGATTTCGATTTGATTGCAATGAATCTTGCAGTCCTAATTCATTTGCATGTTTTGGCTAAAAGCACAGCTTTTTCAGGTGGGAAAGTGAAGCAGGTGGACAGCCAAAAGAAAGGCAATCAGCTGTCGTCCCAAAGTGTCGTAATGTGACTCACAAGGCTCTTTCTTACAAGTTTGCAATAGATAAAATTATTTCTAATTAGATGAAGACAATGTTCAGCAGTCTGATTTTTGTCACAAAGTGCTGCTTTTACAATACACCTTCTAGGGATGTCATGATATCACATTTTAGTGTTACCATAATGCAAGAAGAAAGATGATTGTTGATTGTTGATTGTCTTATGAAGCAAGCATTCTAAATAAAATGTGATGACGTTGTCATATAAACAGCCAGATAGAAAAGTACTTTTCATGTAGTTTAACTGTTTTAGAGCATGAACTGAAATAGTAGTAAGTAAGTAAAGTAAGTAAAGTCTACCTGTAAAGCACCTTTCACAGACACAGGTCACAAAGTGCTTCACATTGGCATAGGAATAATAAAATGACTCATTGATGCCTACAGTTCTCACAATTCTCATTATGTTTTGGTTCTTACAATGTTATTGTCACAGTAATAATCCCGTTTATCGATTAATCGAATAATCTTGACCTCTTTCTGAGAGGGGTGAACCAAAATTTCTGACAAAAAAGTTGGGTAATGCAGTTTTAATCACAATCAAATCAAAATTGCTATCAGTAAATCGCAAAACAAAGGCTGTAATTGTAAAAGTTGCATGATAACTAATGCAATAGTATTATGCACTGCATGATTGTCTTTTCAGTTTAGGTAATTTTTGGGGGAAGCAAGCAAGTAAGAATATTTTTAATCTTATTATGTAAAAAAAAAAGATAAGCCTATAGTTTAGACCTCTAAACATGCTCTGAAATGCATGTGACACTTGTATTTGTTTAGTAGTTATATATTTCAGTCTTTTCTCAAATGTTAATGCTCATGGTTGGGCTTAAAATGCAGAATGTGAACAAAATCCTACTATTAAAACATAAATCTGAAATTTAATCTCCATGCTTGACAAAAAAAAGTCGACAATAAAGTTTAGAAACTCAGCAAAAGTAATGCTAATTATGTAGTGGTGCTGTTTTGTCCTTTTGGAGCTTGGACGTGTTTTTGAGAGCTAAGTGCGAAGTGCAGTATTCCCCGGGGGCTGCATGGGTCACTGGCACTGTGTTGGCAGCTCGTCCATTGATCGACTGGAAGGGGCACTCAAGGAGAGCACTGGTCCGGCCAAACACAATGTGACATCTTTACCATGAGAGAAAGAGGGGTTGATCATAACTTCAACAGCTGCAAAAGTCAGGAAAGGCTGGTTTTTATTACTGGTCCATATGGAGATGTCAGAATTCATTGATTTTACTATAAATTTCAAGAGAATGATCATAAAAAACGCAGAAGAAAAAGACAATCTTAATAAATAAATAAATCATTCTCAAGTATCTTTTCTTGTCTGGCAAAAATGGTTGAATATAGTTGGTTCCATATGAATTTATCGTCATTTTACCAAGAAATTAAGAACAAATTAAATCTAAAATGCCTAAAATGCTTTTTCATCTTGATTACCTTTTACTTTTTATGATTAACTATGCAAGTCGTTTGTCCTCTACTCAATTAAAATTAAGCATACTTTCATTGAGGATATGAGTCGAGTTGATTTTTATCCGTTTTCACGACATCTTTTACACAAAAAGTTCACATTGTTTTGTTCCTTCATTCTTGGTCGACTTTCTGAAAAGGTGATTCTGGTGTTTGGCCCTTTTGTAGAAGTGTCTTGTTGTGCTTCCATGCCACGCTGAAATGATAGCGGCGGAATTAATCAATAGGCATGAGTCCGTGATTACTTTGCTAAGTGCTAAGATTGCCTGTCGCGCCTCACAGTGACTCACTTTACATTTGCTCGATCATCCGTCTTGTTATTCACGGCAAGAAATGAAAGCTGGTGTCATGTGCTCCATAATGAAACACAAGTGAGAAAAGTAACGCAGGTAGATAATCAAAGAGAGAGTGGTGTGAAGGGAAATGCTTGTAAAAAATGTTCAGTGTCCTGTTTCAGTTGTCTGTTTTTGTGAAAATCATTGCACATAAAGAAATAATAGTTTAGTTTAACTGTAAAGCTGAGGTATCCTAACCTTTTCACATAATAAACGTGCCATCACACTATCGCAGAACCTTCTTTCTCACAACAAACTGTTAGATATCGAGGGTAAAAAAATTTAATTTGCAGAAAAACGTACTTCTCAAAAGAGTCTGAGGGTTAAGAAAATGTTTAATAGTTTGGACACCGTCACTGTAAAGGAATACAATTAAATACAAAGAAATACAAAAATTGGGGAACAATCCAACACCATTTAAACCAGAACTGCACAAAGTCTGAACCAGAACTAAACCAGGACTCATTTGGGACTCTCACTCAGAACGGAATGAAACGATTTTTGAATAATCTATCGACCGTCCAGTATAAATATGCTACAGTTGAGCACAAAAGGTCTAAATATTAATGCACATTATAAAAGTTGAGGAAATGATGACCTTGTTCTAATTCTAATTTTCATCTCAAAAACACTATGTGACTTTTATGGGGGAGCCTGCCACCTGTTGGTCTCCATGGAGATGTGATCGCTTTACCTGGAATGTATCTCGCATTAACATATCTATCTCCATGGAGACGAGCAGGCCAACTTACAGGTCAAATCTTCGGCGATGGAAGCTCTTTTAAGGCATTTTGTCAGCAATTAAAACAGCAACTGAATACTTACCATCAATAAATCAATCGAACTTTATTTCTTTTGCGCTTTACAACAGCAACAACTGTAAACTAAAGTGCTTTCCATCAGTGTATCAACAGATGTAAAAACAAGTCAAAATACTATACACAGCAAAAAAAAAAGCAAAATACAACGCTACAGTCAAGTATTAAAAGCAAATGTGAACAAATAAGTCTTGAGCTTGGCTTTAAACAGAGGCATTAATAGTCAAGTTTAATGCTATGCAAACATTACAGACAAACCAATGACATCACTATTGAGTAAGTAAGTTGCGCACTCTTTACCAGACAAAGAATCATCTTTATGTTTTGTGACATAAAATATGAATGCAAATCCAAAACTAAGGCGCTTTATTTTTTTATGTTGCAGGACTCCAGTGATCTCTCGGCCTTTCTCCATGACAACCTCTGCGTCCACAGTCGGCCAACAGACTCCTGGGAACACGGTGAGTGCAGCACCTGTGGCACCAGTGTGAACGAACTGAAGCAGGAGGCCATCTTTTTGGCTCTCAACCGCGGTCAGGTTCCAACTCGGCCCCCTTTTGGACCGTCCTTTGAACCACCATTCACCTCTGTGTCTTTACTGGGACAACTGGACTCAACATTGACCCGCTATGAGGACCGACCATCCCGGGAATTCACCCGGACTTTGCAGCATTTTCGAAGCAGAACCCACAGCCCTCTCCGCAACCAGTGCAGCCCCCAGAACACCAGGGCGCCCTCCAGCCCCAAGACGCCACAGCGGACGCCCCAGACGCTCAGGAGGAGGGGTGCGAAGTCCCCCCATCGCGACATGGACCGCTGGGTGGAGGAGCAGAAGCAGCTGGTGTCGTCTAAATCAACTCTGCCACGCGCTCGCCATCAGGTAAAGAGCCTATCACTAAATCACTCATACGTGCTCCCCGTGTCCCCCCTTTTCAGCAAACCATCCCGCTACAGAGCACATCTTTACACGCGTCGGCAAAGCAGTGATTCATGAGCGCTAATCAAGGTCTATTTAGCTGCCGCGGCGGTGTGCACGTTGTTTAAAAGTACTTTTGCTAATGGAATGGAACTGGGTCATGATTTACCCTTGTCATAAAAGGCTGGCCAGTCAAAAAGCACTTGTGATCAATATGGGGGATGGTGATATTTAACGGAGATACGCATTACTGTGATGGGAGCGCCGGCCCCCAGTCCCCAATAAAAAGGTTACAAACCCATTCAAGGTGAAGACAAATGCTGTCCTATAATCTGTTATGTCCAGCGCTTTTGGAACAGATTGAACACATTTGAATATGGAGTTTTAAGAGCCACTGTTGACCAAGGGTTTTAATCATTGTGGTAACATAATATGAGCCAATTGGGAGGATTTTAGGTGTTGGATTAAAAGCTATGTTTTTATAGGGGGAACTTGGATACGCCTTAAAAGAGGAAAATCACATCCAAGAAGAAAAAAACAGTTTAGAAATGGATGTTAGAGGTGGGAGATGAATTGAAAAATGGATCTGAGGATGTGCAAAAGTAGGATATTGAGTGTATCGTCTATAAAATATCAAAAAATATATAAAAAACTAATGGCAGACAAATGTAGGGCTGGGCGATATATCTAAAATATCTATTGATCACATTTCATCTGATTAAAAAAAATATTTTAACACTAATTTACGGAACTTAATCGTGTTGTCAATCAAGATATGTTTCCCCCAAAGTCTGAATTTCAAACCACATTCTTTTACTGACATTTTACTGACTGTGAAGTTCACGATTAAAAAGACCCAAGATGATCGCTGATGATTAGAATTGACTGGATCTCGATTAAAATTCAATTAATAGCACAGCCCTCATTGCTACAGCTTGTATCTTTTCTCTAAATTTGACTCTGGGACATTTTATATGGTGTTACTCCTTTTATTGTGAATCCAAGTAGAAAACCCAACCAAAAAAGGAATATTAGATGTGAGCGCTGCATATGCTAATGCCCACGATGACAGTGCCCTTTTGGCCCTTTGATTTAATCCATAAAGACACATAAAGAAACTGCACACACGAAGTAACACTGTGATTTTTATTGAACATAACTATAGGCTGCTCTAACAACACTATTATTATATTACACACAGAACAAACCAAGAGTCATACTTGTTTGGTAGATTCTCCTCGACAGCCTGCTCCACTTCCCTGTGTACATTGCATCTAAAAAAAACAACATTGGCACTATTTTTTTTTTTTATTTATTTATTTTTAATTAACAATTGCGCGTTTTTGCCATTTTGTGTGTGAATGGTAACATTACTAATTGGTGTTGCAGCATTCAGGTGAAAAATCCCACTGCCCCTGTGTCCTTGGGCAATACACTTCAATCGCCTTTTCCTGTGCGAGTGTGACTGCAAGATTAAAGGGCCTGTACCTGATTATTATTCACTCTAATTAAGATAAATTCTTACACAATTGGTAGAAGCAACTTAATGGAAAGACACTGGACATTGGTTTGTGATGTATAATCTGTGCTTGTTATAAACGCACTTTGTTAAGAAAGAACTAGTGCAGAAGTGTTTGCCAGGGTCACCTCTTTTCAGCCAATCAGGCATATCATACCCTATGAAGCTTGAGAAAAATATTTGACTACTTGATACTATCCCGGACGTGTTGATTCTCTGTCATGGTGCAGTTTCAAAAGCTAATTGTAAGGAGAGTTAGGGGAACTATATGGAAACAACTGCATCAGACGATTCCAGACAGTGGTTTCTGAGTCGTGGTGCAATATCGAGTGAAAGGAAGGACTAAGTGGATGGTTCAAACAAAAATGTTCCTGATGGTTCACAATCAGGTACAGGGTCTTTAATGCACCATTGATGAAAAATAAAAACTTAACGTAAACGAACCGTATGTATGTAGATTCTGATTTTCATGAACAATGGCTATTAATGTAAACATGTTCAACTCAAACATACATTTTACTGTTAATAATTGTTATGATACACACAAAAATCGGTCAGGTTGTTAATGTTGGTGTTCCGCTATCCTGCAAATGTCGTGTACTTTTTCACAAATCACAAACAGGGTAAGGTTAAGGTTAGAGCTTTGGGACACCGGTCTTTTGTGCTTTTAAACTGAGTGCTTGTCCACCAACCTGAAGGTCGCCAGTCTGATCCCCACCTGGAGCAGCGCTGTCATTGTGTCCACAGCTATGGAGTGAATAAACGATTAAATAATGCACAGAACTGTAAAGTGATTTTGAGCTTCTGGAAAATCTGTCTGTCTAATGCATTATTACAACTATTATTAGAAGCATAGACCATTTTAGACAAAATATAATTTATACGAAATGCTTCTAAAACTTACTTCCATATTGTCCATTATCTCTGTGATGTCCATTAGTTGTATTTTATTGTAGTCTTTGGGGCATTTGTAATTAATGTGATGTCCATAAAAAGCATCCTATTCAATCAGATTCAGCCCTAACAATGGGCAGCCTTGGATTGGATACAAAAGAATGCATTACAGCCCAGACTGGTCCAAAGTTAAAGTGGATCGATACATATATGAGCAGGTTAAGTCAGATAGATGCATTAGGCTAAAACAAAAGGAGGCCAGACAGAGGCAGAAAGGATATTATGAGTTTACAATTGAATGCAGGATTGTTCTGTGGCATTGACTGATGAATCCAGACCTGAGTCCAGATTAGACCTGAACCATTTCACTGTGAAATATGTGCAGAAAGTTAATACCAGTGAACCTGATTCCTTTATTTACCAATTAAGTAATAGGAAAACCAATTCTGTAAAAGCCCAGTTCCCAGTCGAGATTGATATTCAGTCATACGTACATATTTTAAATTAAGAGCATTTGTTTACCTGCTTTATATGTTTCGGCTCCCTCCAGCCTTCCTCAGGAGTGTCACGTGATTGTGTTTTGTGTTTTGTTGGCTCTTTACGTGTTTTTTGCCTGACAGTATGGGGCACTAACTGTCCGATACCTGCTCCATGGATGCAGGTCTTTTTGGTATACAATGAATTAAAATAGACTATGCATTTCTTCATGCTGCACTTGCCAGTTCTTTGTGTCCTTTCCTAATGGCACAGATTAGGGTCGAGCGATGTGGGAAAAGAAACACAAAAATAAAAACATTTTCCCCCATAAACACTTTTTAATTACATTTTATTTTTTCTTATTTAAAAACAAATGGCTTTTAAAGGCACTGTACCTGATTTTTACAGTTCCGAAACGTGAAAAGCAGAACATTCATTATAAAGTCACATGTATCTCTCACTTACCCAGTGCAGTCCCAGCATCCTAAATATTCACTGCAATGAGTTTATAAACACTTTTCATGAGTCTGAGCCCAGAGCAAAATTTGCCATCACGGTAAAGCTAACAAACAATAGAATGCTAACAACATACTTCCTGCTTCTCATAGAATAAAACACTCTAATACAGTGTTTCCCAACCAGGGGTACGGGGACCCCTAGGGGTACGTGACCAATTAGAAGAAGAAGAAGAAGAAGAAAAGAAAGAAGATGAAATTTACTTTTATCTGAATAAAAAGTCATTAATTGTAAACGTAGCATCTTTTTGGAGTATCTTGGACTATAAATATAATCTGAACTAAAAATATAACTAATAACTCACAATATGCGACTAGTAAACCTATTTATTTACTTGAAACTCAATTTAAGGGGTACTTAAATTGAGAGACAAAGCTTAGGGGGTACTGGAGACAAAAAAGGTTGGGAACCACTGCTCTAATAGATGCAGAGAAAGCGCCGTGGTCTCGTTTTCACCTGAATAGATGCTTTTACAATATATCTGTGCTGGGACAAACAGATTTGACAGAGGATTGGCTGTTGATTAAAAAGCCCATGCTTGTAATTGACAATGAGAAATTACTAGATCTTTACATCAATTCAAATTAAATTACTTGCACAATCAAAGTACAGCTACACCATGGAGTAAAAAAACAAAATAGCCAAAACCCTGAATATGTTTGCCTTTACAACTGTATGTACTTTGCTCTCTCTAGTCTCTTTGATTGCAACGGCCTAACATTAAAATAAAAATACCTACAGTCAGTGTACAGCGGCAGACATTGGTTTCTCAGATAACGACAAACATTAAAGTTGATTCACTCTGAGCAGATGCACGGTTACAGCCTCGATGCCGTCAGTGTGGCTCTGCCATCACGTCTATTATTAGGTCATGGGAAGTCCAACAGGCAGTGTCTGGGTTGAAGATGAAGTCAGTGCTTAGTGTACAAGAGATGTACTCAGAGCTGGACAGAAAGGGTTACAGTCACATCTCTAGAGCTGGGCGAGGTGCCAAAAAATGTACATCATGATTTTCTTGGAGCCAAATCATCATTTTGATTTTATCACGATACATTTAGAGGTAGGAGACATATCGAAAAATGGATCATATCACAATCGTTAATCAAAATTAGAATACTTAGTGTATTGTGTATTATAAAAAAGGTATAAAGTGATATTCCTGCACCTTTGTGGTTAGTTTTGTGGCTCATTCATGTTTTGTGAAATACCTAAACCTCAGCTAAAACATTTATAGACATATTTTAGCACATTCAAGAGAAAATGACTGAATCATGATGTAAATTTTGCCAGAATGACAAGATTGTCACGGGAATGAGATCATAATTTGATTTTTATCACCTGAAGTATTTATTTATTAATTTATTCATTTTATTTTATTTGTAAGATGTATTTTATTTATCTAATTTATTGATTTAATTAATCTTTATAAATGCCATGTTTAGTTCTGTTATTTTATTTCGCTGAATTTCAAAGCTAAATGTCGCTTGCTTTTTATATTATTATTATGTGTAGCACTTATAACTCAAGTTGGATTGCATTGGAGATGGTTAAAATATTTATAATACATTAATAAGTAATTTGTATTTTGTTCATGATTTATTAATATATATTATTACGTATTATAAACCATCTACAAATTATAGAAATAGTCTAAGGCTTCTAAACAAATAACTAGAGCTTATTAATGCTTTATAAATAGTTTACTAAGGAATCTTATTTTAAAGTGTTTGTTTTAAGAATGAATTGACTAAAATTCTGTATAACAACATTAGTAATATTACCGCCATCTCCATTAAATATTATAGGCATAGAGAATGTTATTTTTCAATGTAAGAAATATCAATATTTACACTTCAAATGTTTTTTTTTTTGCACATTAAAACAAATCATAGCCTACTTTAACATAAGAATAACATTGATATTATTTTGAATTGACAATACAGCACAATAATGACTGCTCCATCCACCTCTGGCGATGGTCCATGTTGAAGTCTGTGCTCTGAAATAATCATTTAGACAAGCCCGTTAAGACGATGCATTATTAAGTGTGTGTTGGCTGAGCTTCAAGAGCCGTGCACTGCCTGGCTGCTAAACATGTCTGACGCCTGCTTTGGCTGGATACGCAAACCCTTTGTTTAAACTCTGGTCTCATTCCAAAGAAAAAGGGACGTATCCCACAGTCCCAATCCCAAAATGCATCTCATTTGATCACCCATTAGAGGCTCTTCATTCGGGATAAGAACAAGCATACAAATGAGTCAATCCTTTTATCCAATTAACTGGCGAGGCTTTCAATTAATCAACTACTGTGCTTATTTCTCCCCTTCTTTTGCAGACAGTTTTGGTAATAGTAAAAAGCTAGGATTAGTTAGCTTTTATGTTCTAAAAAGCAGTAGAATATATAGTATTAGCACAGGATAATGAATAATAGCAGCGTTGTATTGATAGGGTTCAGTCAAATTGCTTGTTCGTGTTGTGGATGCCATTTTGAAGACCTTTGATTAGGACTGGGCAATTAACCAGATTTTAATTGAGATCAAGATTCAGTTAAATGTCTAATCGTTAATGATATGTTTAGGGTAGAGGTCTACAGCCAATTGTCTGTCAGTAAAAGCAAGTTGTTTCAGAATCAGAATCAGAATTACTTTTATTTATTCCCAAGGGGAAATTGTTTTTGTTACATGTGCAACCGACCAGTAGTGACAGTAAAGTATTATAAACAAAATAAGATATATATAAAATAAAAATAAAATAATAGATCTATAATGGTCAATCCCATTTAACTTAACTTATAAAGTATTTATATTAATCAACTAAACCGCCGATATGAACAATTTACAATAAGCTTAACTATACTATCCTTGTCTATTTACATATTCACATGATCATGTACAGTTTATAAGTGGACTTAATATTGCACAGTGGGCTTAATATTGCACAATGACTTCACAAGAGGATTTTTACAGCACAGTTCAGTAGTTTGATGGCGACAGGCAGGAATGATTTCCTGTGTCTCTCGGTGGAGCATCGTGGCAGTAACAGTCTATTGCTAAATGAGCTCTTGACCAGCACTTTGTGGAGCGGGTGGGTGGGAAAGTCCAGAATAGTCCTGATTTTGGACAACATCCTCCTCTCCGACACAACAGTCAGAGAGTCCAGCTCCTCCCCCACAACATGTCCGGCCTTCTTGATGATCTTGTTGAGTCTATTAGTGTTTAGACTTTAGAGGAGAAAAATGAGTATTTTTGTGTGGAAATGGCACTTAATAAAAGTCTGTTTGGTTAATGAACATGAAATCAACACTGAATAATGTGCTCACTATTGCTATTCAAGTAAAACATGACACTACGTTACAGATTAAGAACAAATGGGAGATTGAAGCAGCAATAGCTATTTCAAATGAGCATTGGGAAAAGGTTTGTGATTTTCAGAGGACCTCAACTAGCTCATTGAACTGGAGAGAGCATTGCTGGAAAAACATCATTTGTTTTTTCATCACCCCTCAACAAAGTAAATATAGTGTTGGAGAAAATGTGGATTTATAGGCTGCGTCAGTACTGGTCACAAATTCATGAAGCTTTAAGTGAAATTAAGTTTATTAAGTGAAGTTCAAATCTCTAACGATTTTTCAAATTTGTATCTGGGTCTTGTTGTTGCCTTGAACCAAGAAGGGGAACACTTGAGGCTTGGTTTGGTATAGTTTTGGAAATATTCAAAATGGAAAAGTTGGCGTATTCTTTAAGAACTCAAAGGGAAAATGTTTACTAAATTGAATCCAGTTTGTGTCTCCTTTTCGTGCCGATTTTGTATCACATGTTGAATGCTTGCAATGTAACAAATAACCCCTGATTTTACAAATTACTGGATCAAACTAGACTGTAACTCCCAGTTAAGCCACCTTGTTACGTTGCATTGTTTTGTTCGGAAAAAATGTAAAGAAAGGGACCAAGATTTGTCGAAGGTTTGTTATAACTGTATTGTTTCCAACCTTTTCGAATAAAAACACAAATGAAAAAAAAAAATCAGTACTGAAAGCCATTTTTACTTTTGTCTTTGAAAGAAAAAATATAATTGAATAGAAATTTAGAATATGAGAAAGAAAAAAAATCACAATTTACAAAGTCCCATGCCCTACCTTTAATGATTCAAATAAGTAAAAGAGCAATGCTATAAATTGATACGACAGCAATCCAATCAAACCTATGGATGCATAACACTGACTTATTGATTCATACAGACAGTTATTTTTGTCGTCTTTGCCACAGCGTCCATTTGTGGAGTTTTGTTTTTGCTATAAAATACTGTATTTCGGCCTGACATGGTTTGTACATGCTCAGAGGAGGGCCAGCGAATGTAAGAGGGATGTCAAGGTTAAAGCTGCCAGAGAGTCTAGACATGACGATTGTGGATGTGAGAGAAGACGATGCAGAAGGAAGGACTCGGAGGAAGATCATTTAATGCAGGCAGCCTCTTCTGCAGGCAACCGATACAGAGAATCTCATACCATAGTGAATTAGTTAGTCATATTCTGCTCCAGTACCACACATTTGAGACATGCGCCCTCCACACGCACCAAAATACCACTCTACAGCCAATCACATTACTCATAGATGCAGCAGTTGGGCACACACCAGCACTTTGCCGCCGTAATAGCCTCTTTTGGAGCGATGCTGAAGTGCAATTACAGTTTTGGATTTCTATAACAAGCTTTCTCTCCTCCACAGGCTGCAGACAAGTCGAGTGGCGATGCCGGAGCGGTGCAGATAAACTCCAAAGTCCAAAGAGTGGTGACCATCGCCAACACAGCGGCCATGTCCTTCCTGGCCAAGTGCGTGTAAATCTTGTCAGTCGAGCGTGCATCGCGGCGTCCGGCTTTACACGTGTGACTGAACTCTCTCTTTCTGTGTCTGTCTCTTTTACGCTCTCACTTCCTCTCTGTGTCTCTCTTCTTGCAACATCTCTCTCTCTCTCTTTCTATGTCTCTGTAATCCCTTACTTTTTCCTTCTCTTATCTTATCTTGCTCTCTCTCTCTCTTATCCTTTCCCTCTCTTTTTCCCTCTTCCTCTCTCTCTGTCACTCTCTCCATCCCTTTCTCTCTCATGTCTCCTCTTTCTCACCCTCACCCCTCCTGTGAATATATACATCTCCCCTCTTTGTCTCTCTCTCTCTTCCTCCCTCTGTCTCTCTCTCTCTCTCTCTCTCTCTCTCTCTTTCTGTCTCTCACTCTGTTCTCATTCTGTTTCTCATTCTCTGTTCCTCTCTCTCTCTCTGTCTCTCCTTTTGTCTCTTGCTCTGTCTTTCTGTCTCTTTCTCTCTCTCCCTCTCTGTCCCTCTGTTTGTCTCTCTCTCTGTTTGTCTCTCCCTTTGTCTCTCACTCTGTTTCCCCCTCTCTGTCTCCTCCCTGTCTGTCTGTTTTTCTCACTTTCTCTCTGTTCCCTTGTTGCTCTTTCTATGTATCTCTCTTTTCTATTCCCACCTCCCACTTTCTCTCTCTCCTTGTTTCTCTCTGTCTCTCTCCCTCACCTTTTTCCTCTCTCTGTCTTCCTCTCTCCCTCCCTCATTGCTTCCCCCTTTCTCTTTCTATCTATTACTCTCCCCCTCTCTTCCTCTCTGTTTTTCTCACTTTCTCTCTATTCCCGTGTTCCTCTCTGTGTATGTCTCTCATCCCTTCCCCCCACTTTCACTCTCTCGCTCCCTCTCTCTCGTTCCCTCCCACGCTCTCCCTCTTTTTACTATAGAGCGGCAGAAAAGTTCAATCTGACGTTAAGGAAAAAAGGCCATGCGTCTGATTCGGCTCCTGCTCAGTTCTCCACCTGCTTCAGGGACGTAATCCAGAAAAACCCGCCGGCGGCCCCCTCCTGCCTGCTGCAAGCTGCCACCAGAACCAAAGACTCGCCCAGTGTTGGCAAGGTACCACCAGAGTTACATTTACACACATTTATGTACAGACGTGACAGACATGTTCTCAATTCAAACCTCATTAATCAAGACACACTACAACTTGGCCTGTAACTCTAACTGTAACTTTATGACAGCTAATAATCAGAATCAGAATCAGAATAGGTTTATTGCAAGTGTCAGTGAACAAAATTAACAAACATAGGGACTTGCTTTGGCATAAGGTGTAACATGAATAAAATGGTAGCAAAATATATAAAAGAAGGCATGCATAAAATTAAGAATAAAATAAAATAGAATAATAATTTATGCTTAACAAGGAGAAGCCCACCAAACTATGACAAGTTTTTGTTCTGATGGTGCCTTGACCCCACATATGAAACTGATTCCAAATCATCTCTGCAGCATCCAGTCATTCTCTTGTGCAAGAAAATTATCTATATATATTGTTTGTTTTTAACGTTAAAACAAGCAAATACGCCTTGTTATCATAGTATTGTTTCTTCAAAGCGAATAGGAACTTATTATTATATGTTTCCCTCATCAATTATCTGGTGTACTTTTGACCTGTTGTGTGTAAATAGTTATTAAAATAAATAAATACATACATAAATGAAATAGACCCCCAAAAAACCTGGCAAGCTCTGCATTAAATAATATATAACAAAAAAAAATCAATGCTGGAGTAAGCAAAACTATAGTATTCAATAGTTGTTGGTATAGTATTCTGGAAAACACAGATTAGTGCATTGATCCATCGTCCTGTGGCCTTGGCCTCTTCTTCACACCAGCAGGTTCACTACAGTTATTTTGGCTGTGCTTGTTTTTCCTGCTGTCTCTAATCACATGTTCCTGCTGTGGGGACAGCAACGTGACAATATTATTATTTATTTTTAGTTCAAAGAAAAACAACCTTATAATGGACTCAAAAATGAACGACATAATGAGTTATTTAATCAGTAAAATGTGTAATCACTTAATCAATCAACTCACTTGACAAACACTGGTTCCCTCATGCAGATAAGCTTGGAATGGTACATACATTTTCCATGTACTGCCTTCTGGTTGCCAAGTAGTAGAAAATGATCAAACTCTGGTAAAATGAAATAGTATTGTGATAGCGTGTTTACCTTTACTTTTAATCAGAGTTAATTAAATATAATTGAATATTTTACATACTATTAGAACACAGTATCAGTCTTAAAATCCCCTTGGGACTTCCCCAATACAGTAATAACACAGTTTTTCATTGTGTCCTTTGGCAGGACCTGTCAATCATCCCAACAAAACTGACCAGATGCACATCTAAGTTTTAAAGGGGTGCAAAGAGGATACTCCTCCATTAAATGTCTCATTTAACGTGCCTAAAATGAGGATGCAAGCATTTTAAAATCAGATTGCTCAGTACCTTTATGTATCTAATTTCCATCCGTTGTTCCACATTTGCTCTCACAAACACGCTCTCATTCATACACAGCACACTTCAACACTAGAGGCAAGGTATTCCCAGCGATCTACCATTCCAGTTTGAATCAGACCAAACTTTGTTTCCGAGATCAGACAAGACCGGGCATCATGAAGGTGGAGTCACGATGTATTATTTATTTATTGCTAGTCATATTGGCAATGTTCAGTAAAAATGTTAAATTTAAATAAATGTATTAGTCTAATTTTGATCATCAAGATAATCAGACGCAGACGCAGTTTAAGTTGAAGCCCCATTGTGCAACTTTTTAGCCAAGAAATATAATAAAATAAAAGCATGTTGTTGTGTTTTTTTTTTTCATTTTGGATGTTTTTATTGCACAAAAAATGTATAAAAACGTTTTGCTTCCTGTGAGTGGGCGTACAACTCTCCATGAAAAATGTTTGAAAGTATGGCTTTTAACTTTCTATTTCCACAGAATCATTGTAGCTGACTTTCCACGTCCAGAAAGTCACACGGTGTCACTTTAAACTTTGTACTGCATAGATTATTATTAAATGTCTTGACATAATACATTACAATTTTAGTGTTTTATGTATTTTTTCTTTTCTGGGCTTCTTTCATACCCAGACTCACGTGGATTCCAAAGCGAAACTTCAATTTAAAAAGGTATGAACTACTGAGGTCCAAACTAGTGGTATGTCTGACAGGATATACCCACCCACAAAACAACTCTTCAGAAATGTTCCTGCCGCCGCCGCGTTGTAAAGCGATCACGGCCCATTTGAAGCAGATCCTATATCCCTCCTGCTTTAGGATGAACTGTAATGTGGGATAATGTCTCCATCTTTTTCTTCTCCTCTGCTGCCCTCATCTCCCCAGGGACCAGCCCGGGGGATCAATATGGCCGCCCTCCCCTTGTCTCAGAGATGGACTCCTGGGTTCGGTCTAGAGTTACACTTAAAGGCTCCGGACACACCTGCCCAGTTTCTGCTAACATTACGTATAGTGTGAACGTTGTCTTGAATAATTTAGCCTCATAAATATACTTCGACACTTGTTCAATACAGTGAGAGAACCATCCGCTGCATAAGTTATGAAAATTATGAGAAAATCTTTACACGCTGGGAAGGTATTGTGTGGCAGATGGAAAATGGCTCTTGGGTTTTCGGATTGTCAGTGAAGAGATGAGGTCATTGTGGTGTAATATAATTCCTCTATGATTAGACTGGCTGGTATAATACTGTGTTCTTGAAGCCTTGCAGAGCCGGCTCCTGACCAGATTACTATTATGTACAGTCAATCTGATGTAAAAGGGGTTTTGTTTTGTTCCGCTGTAGTCAGAATAACAACGTAATTTCATTTTCACTTTGGCAGTTTCCAAGTCCCAAGATACTCAAATAAAGCCCAAGAAAATAATAATTGGCTTTCCAAGCACCTTCTGATGAGAGAAAATGAGACCAAACTTGACAATGACTCAAACCAGGACTACAACAGCACCAGTACAGGGCCGTGTCCAGACTTTGTTTCACTGGGGTGGCTGTAGGGTGGCACCAGGGCCTGCTCAACTCTTTAAAATTATAATTTTGAGAATTTAAGATCTATGTTTAAGGTCTATGTGAATGGTTAGACTTATTTATTTGACCACGAGTTTGACCATTTTTATGTTTTAAGTTTATAATTGTACTTCCTGGTGTGACATGGGCAGCAAATATGACATATAGAGGTAATTCCACAACTGTTACCTAGCAACCATATTGTAAACGGGGGTCAAAGGCCACACAAATCACACAATAATTATGATTTGACAAATAATAATTCCTGATTACATCTTTATTTTATTGAATGATTGTTTAAACTGCCAGAAAATTGTATCAGTTGTGTCAGTTGTCTTGTATTTTTAATGGTACGACCATTTTAGAACTCAGCACTACTTCCTGTAATTTTAAATGTCTATTTTTCAAAATTTCTTCACAAACTGCAACTTAATGAATTATGAAAATTTACCACAGGAGCTATCCACCGAACTAAGTTATAATTAGAACCTGACACATGGACTTTAATGGTTTTTTGTCAATAAATAATTTTGAATAATAAGAAATATATACATCTAAGTCAATCTTCTCTTTTTTGTAATAATTTGGTACAATGTTTCGACTAAAATTACACAAAAATTGTTATTTCCCCCTCATAACATCCTGTGCCTCCCCCAACCACAAAACACCCCTGTACCGGCACTAACACTGCAGTTTAAAGGATTAATCAATCACTCTCCTGGTTCATGTCTGGTTCTAGTCATTCTTGGACTAAACCAGGTCACAGCAGAGCCTGAGCCAGAGTCAAACTAAACCTGAATTTGGGATATTTGTATTGATCCAGCAACTTAAGACATGCACCATTTGTTAAAGAGTAAATATGTCAAACCTGTGTGATGTTGCTGATTCTGTTAATGGTGCCATAGATCAATTTCTAAAGAACTACAATGATATATGACATTAGAACTCAAACAATGATAATCCAATCTCCACTCTTATCCTGCCGTTGTTTTATATAACAATTTATTTCTCCGTTCTTGTTTCCAGTGTCTGCCTACTGCCCAATGTAACAGTGGTGGTGTTCATATGCACACCAAAATCTGATTATTATCTGATTTCTGGACTTTAAGATTATTTCAATGACATCCAAACCACAAAATCTGATACGACAAATCAGAGGGACCATGACCAGAAAGAAATCATTTAATTCTAGTTTGATTTAGTACATTTAATAATCTTTTAACTCAAAAATCTGATAATAATCAATCATTTTGACCACAGCCATTGACTTTGAGTGGGAGATATTTTGTGCCCAGCAGAGGTACTTACAAGTTATTTACATTTTTACAGATAAATGTAATAATAAATATGTTGGCGTTAGAAATCTAACCATATTTTTTTCAAGAATGTGGTCTGTAATCTAGTTCCACTGGGGAAAAATCTGTCCGATTTGCTATTTTTTAAACACTAAACATTTGACAAAACATAATTCTCTGCCTGATTTCTCATGCTTTGTCACATTATTTGTCACAAATCTTAAATATTTTCCTTATAGGGATATCAAAAATGTGTCCTTAACCTCTCCATCAGGTGTCTTTGTGGACTAAGGACATTTTTGACCAGAGACTACAGGAATCCACCTCCCTAATCCAATCACATAAGTGCTCCGTCTTCATCTCCCCATCAATCCTAATCCTTTTTGCTATTTACCAGAATCCTCTGACTTATTGCTCAGGTTTCTCCGTCTTTGCTGAATGTCACCTAATTTTATTGCTGACGTCAATGATAAAAAATACATGTTTCCATACAAATGAGGACAAAAGACAGGGTCAGTCAGTGCATGTGTGACTTTGGACAATGTAATATTAGTGACGATGATATTATATTTAGAACAGTGTGAGCGGCAGAACTAATGTTGCCGCCAGCCTTTGATGCGAAGATTATTGAGGTGTACTGTACTTTATCATTTACATATATTTATTTAGGTCATGTAGATGCACAATTAGTCATCCAGTACTTTTTTATAGGACTATTTAGTATGTTATGTAATCGTGATATGCAATTTATGGACTGATTTAATGATGTTGTGTTTGTTTAGGTCCAAGAGTAGATTTTGAATTGATCTTATTGTTGTCTGTTGCACTGTATTTTGGGATAGATTAATTGCACTCAAATCGAAATGGCAAGTCCCTATACATCGTACCTTTGAATAAAGATTGAACTTAAGTAATTATAAAAAAGTATATTTAGAAGGCAACTAACTAAATGTCACATGTTCAAAAGAGATTAGGATGAAGTAAAAGTTATTTGATTCTACCACCTAAATTACATTTTTAGTAAATTACCTGATTGAAAAAAATATATAAATAATAATCACCAAATGTTTCAGAAATTATGAAGCAGACTGATAAATTATGTATGTCGTGTGACTGACAAAAGCTTACTACCCCCTCATTAATGTAAATGCTGACATGTTAGATTAAAACATAGCTGCATAAACCCGGTTAAAACACTCTCAATAAACTAAAAGCATTTAATATTTACTATAGTTACTATAGTTAGTTATTTGGCTTAAAAAAAAAAAAAAACATGATGAGATAATGTGAGATATGGGTTTACTTCTTTAAATTTATTGGTAGACTATAAACAAGCAAAAATAGAGATACACTTTCTTTTTTTATAACTTTACCTACTACTTACATGTTGTTTATTCCGTCCATATGGTGTGCTTTGAATTAGATTCAAGTCTGTTCAAGTAGCAGGAAAATAGAAACATGCAATAAAAAAACAGATAAATACAGTTTTTTTATTGCATGTTTCTATTCTCCTGTTGTTCTTGTACCTCGCGTTGCAACTCTGGAATTTTCCCACTGTAAGATTCTTTTATCTCTTATATAACTACTTATTTTTACTACTCCTGTGTGTTGTGCTTTTGTGGTGCACAGGTGAAAGTTGTGTTGCGTGTGAATCCAGTGGAGATGTCGGAAAGTCCTGGGCCTCCTCTAGTTCTCCAGGTCGACTCTTCACGGAAAAGAGTGACAGTGATGGAGCCGTTCTACAAGGGGCACCCATACAGCACCCTGACTCTGAGCCGCGACAAGAGCCTCGTCAAAACATTCAACTTCGACGCCACGTACCCACAACACGCAAGCCAGGTGAGACACTTCATAATAGTCTGTGTTTAGTGCAGCGTCTCTTTAATCTGGCATAAAGTTTCAGTTTACCAGCACATAATAAAGAAAAAAAGACAACAACGAAAACTGGAAAGCATTGTGGACTTCGGACTACAGAATCAATGAGCAAAACACTGAGCACTGTCAATGCAAAGGCAGACAAGTTTGACAAGTCTGAATGATAGATGACCATCGTTGAGCTTGTTTGTTTGTGTCAATGAAATAAACAAATCTGATTGCACGGCTCTGTTTGAGTTTGGCCTGAGATGCAGACGAGATGCAGACCGTGAATTCTATACAGAGGATTTCAGCCTGGATTTACGAGGCAAGTGTGAATAACGTGGTTGAAAGCAGAGAGAGATACAAATTGTTGTCTTAACTTATTATTCTAAGGGAAATACTTCAGTGGCTTCTCCTGTAGATGGTCAGGAGCACCTGGTGGGTGATTCTGTGCAGTACAACAAGGTCTGTCACAAACGATTATTTTAGTGGTCAATAAGACATTTATTATTTTTTCGATTAGCCGACTAGTCAAACGATTATTTGTATTATACATTGAGCCTTTTAATGTACATCAGACAGACAGGAGAATCTTTATGAATGAAGTGTTTATTAATGGAAATCTGAAATTGTTTATTCTTTTGATATATAGATTTAATAACTCCTCTCTGTCTTTGTGACACAATGGTCTTTTGTCATGTGTTTTAGAATCTAAATAGTCCAGATAACAATTACAATTATAAAAAAATATGACTACAGTTCATTTTAACAACTCATTTTACTCATTTTACAACTCATACAAAACATGCAAATGCAGACTCATCATAGAACTGCCCTTTCAACACTGGAATCGACACACGTACAAGTTTTTATAATATTTGTTCTATGCCGTGAGTATTACGCTGTAGTTCTACCAATATGTGTTTATCAGAGGGATTATCGTGAAGGTTATCATTTCCTAGTTCATTTCCTACTTTTCACATACCGTACTATAAGAGCTTACCATTATTATCTACTCAGTCTGAGGTCCATAATCCAGTCATGACCCACTGTTAAGCTCCACAGGTTTTATAAAACTAGTCTAGTTCAATCTTCTCACAAACAAAGATGCTCACGGGTTTATTTCGTTTCCAAATACCATTCTCTACAATCTATTTACAGTTTTCCCAAAGACACCTTGACCCCAGCGGTGCCAGTCCGTACAAAATATCCGCCTCCTCTCCTCTTCTCTCCGATTTCTTGTTCTGGATGAATCATGAGCTGTTCTTTTGTTCCCAGGCCGATCTATGCGCCGGAGTTTTGCCTGACGTCATCCGCTGTGTGCTGAGTGGAAGTGATGGCTGCGTCCTGGCCCTGGGATGCTCCGATGTGGGTGAGTAACAAGACGCAGCGAGGGTCCACGGGTTAACGTCCCAGATGAGAGTGCTTTTAACCCACCCCCTCTGCACGCCCCACCCCCCTCTGTCCCGCTATCATTTACTTCTCTGTCACTTAAAATCCCTGTCTGTCCACTATGGGAATGGTGCCATATCGTATCCATCATGATATTCATCTGCAGCCTTTTAATTCTATTGTCTTATCTGCCGTCCAGTCTTTGCAAATGGCTGACATTATAGCTATACCATAAATGGCGGTTGAGTCGGTGAAAATTGAGAAGAATTGCTTTTTGTTGCAAGCATTATACTCCTTGTGTCGTGGTTTTATCAATAATATAATAATGTAAGGAAATCATAAGTCTTGTCATGTGTAAGCAAAGGATGTCCAAATTGCAGACAGATTTTTTGAGAATATAGGAAAAACTACATCATGTGAAACGAAAAGAAATTGTTCATTCACTGTTCACAAATGTAGAACAGCCAGCTAAGCCACTCACTTTTAAAATACTCATGGTGCATTCGTGTCAAAGCAAACATCACAGCTTACAAGTAGAAAAGAAAGAAAAGAAAAACATAACAAAGAGGATTAAGAAACAGTTCAAATTTTTGCAGAATCAACAACCGAAGCAATAAACTCAATAAAATCTGAGGTAAAAGAAGTTATAGATTTTGTCCTGAATGATGCGAGGATATTCAAAAGGAGATGTCGTCCGCATTTGAAGGCTACGATTGGCCCCAATATTGGACGGTTGTATATTGTGCTGCATTCAAATTGAATTTGGAGGCACTGGTTCTTCAGGCAAGAGATGTAATATATTCAAGGACTAGTTATAGTATATAGTAGATATGGTCTGAAAAATACCACTAAACTAGACAGATCTGAGCTTCTTTCAAATTTTACAATCAGTATTTTTTTTTCTCAAATTTTATGTTGGTGAATGCTAATATTAATCAAACTATTCAGAAAAAAACATGGATAATAACCTAACTGAACCTATTAAGATCTGGGACCTTAAACGACAAAAAGGTCAGCACTGGTTAGATTACCATCTTCCTGATTAAATGCCCTTAAGGTCATATTTTTTTCTTCTTCTTTTTAATTGATTAAAACAATATACATATTTGACATGATTTTTGACAATGATAAAGCCTTGTGTAACTTCTTAAAGAAAGGTGAGACATGTATGTTTGGTTTACTGTACTACCAGCATGTTAACATACTTTCCCTTTTCTAAAATGACGTAATCTCTCTCCTCCATTTCTCCGTCACCTTTATAATTTAAATAAAAGCCTGCTCATGAATTATTGACCAGTGTAGTGTTGTAAAAGCCGCTCTGACAGACAGCTCAAATGCAGCAGCAGACTCACAGACTCACATTTGATTTCATTTCTCTGTTGCTGGACATTCGGAGCGGAGCATAAACAAAATGGACCGTAATACGCGGCAGTCACAGGGAGGCGAGCACTTAGCTACAGCGACACGCACATCCACTACCGGGGCGGTCTCTCCTTCACGTGATGCCACTATCGGTATAAAACATGATTACATTAGTGGGCCAGTCCCAGTCTCAGTATGGCCCGCAGCCAGAAAATATCAATCTCCTACACAGAGTACTACTCGCTCACAGTAACGGCAGGCAGCTAGCTTTAACTGGACTAAACCAATTCTGCTTCACTCATTCAATTAGAATTTGGGTACTATGACAAAACAGAGTGAAACAGGCCCTTATAACTCAGTACAGTTGTAGGGAAAAGCAGCAAGAGGTACAAGATGGATCGGATCCAGAAAACATGTGTAGTATCTATATGGATCCACACCCATACTAAAGGTGTATGTTTTTACATGTGAGATGTTTTAATACACATTGAATATTGAAAGATAGAAGAAAGTTACTATACTGCAATAATTTAGTCTTTGAATTTGTATTACCAGATCTTAAGAAGGTCTGAACTATGACTTAACTATGACTAAAACAGTATTGATATTGGTAAACCAGGATAAAGCTAAAGGAGAACAAAAAGGCAAATAAATTTAGATCTGCATTCAACACATTCAACACATTGAAACTGGGACCAGGACTAGATCACAGCTACATAAGGACTAGAATAAGACCAAACCAAGCCCACATCAGGACTAAAATATAAAATGTGTAATGTGAACACACCCCAACATTATGAGACTGGCCCAATGTAAATTATTAAGCAAGAACACCAGCCACACCCACTTGAAAGTTAAATGGGTGATGAATAAAGCACCAGAAACAAATAATACGATGCTTAGGCTTGATCACAAATACATTTACTGCAAATCTGAGGTCCTCCTTTTCTACAACAAGGATCCAAGCATTCTGGCCTGATAAGCATCTGTTTTTGTCAGTCTTGATCAAGTGATGCAATCCACTATCGCATCTGCTGTAATAAGATTCCAACTTTTTTACTTTGTTACACGCCCCATTTTTAGTGAAATTGGCTTCGGATTGGAAACGGAAATGGTCAAGTCCCAACAGATGGCCAAACTGTTGCATTCAGACCATCCCTCCAGGCAGCTGCTTTACTTAAATTTACCCCAAAAATCTAGGTGGGATTTGAATCGGAAGTCATTTTAGTCTGGCGTTGTTGGGAAAATAGGCCAAGGGGTTTCAATACAAATGTTCCCACAGCTGTATATAGCCTTGAACATCCTGCGTCTGTGTGTTCTGGCCCTCAGGCTCTTGGTCCAGTATGGTGGGCAGTGACGACAGCCCGCTGAAGCTGGGGCTCATTCCGTGCGCGATCTCGTGGCTGTACAGCGCCATCGAGCGGCGCAGAGAGAAGACGTGGACGGACCTGAGCGTGTCTGTGTCCGCCTTAGAGCTGTGCTGCGGAGAGGAGGACACGCTCAGGGACCTGCTGGGAGAAACGCTACCAACAGGGGGCAGTATACAGGACAGTCCCACGGCGCACGTCCGACTGCAAGAGGACCCTGTGTGTGGGGTGCAGGTGAAAAATGGTTTTCCTAATCTGCTGTTTACAATATTTTCTATTGTTATATCAGTCCATGTTTCCTATTCACAGACAAGAATGGTGACCTCCAGTTGATTTATTTTATTTTTTATGCCTCGATTTAACCAAAAAGTCCCATTGAGATTCAGATTTTTTTTGCAAGGTAACAGCCAACATCAACCAACACAGTACAGAAAATCACAGAATATTAAATTGTAAAAAGAAGTCTCTCAAGAAAAACATAAGCACTTCTCAGACACCACACTTATATATAATTTGCTTCAACTTATTAACTGACACCCCAGATTTAAGGTCAAATTTCTCTCCATTATCTCTGCCTACATTATTCACCCACAAACTCGAAGGCTGTCAGTACCCACCTCCGACCAACGTCTACCTTTGTCTCTTTTGACTAAACACATACCTTTTATATGAATGTGATGTGTGTTTGAGTGCTGTTTAAGAGTGGATGAAGTACTCTATTTTGTTTCTCAAGTAAAAGTACAGATATGTGTGCAAAAAATTACTCCAGTCAAAGTAAAAGTATCATAAAAAAAATCTACTTAAGTCAACGTGTTGAAGTACCTGTTTAAAAATATACTTTAAGAGTAAAAAGTAAAAGTACTTCATACCGATTATGAGACCAGTTTTACGTATTAAATGACGTTGTACATTGTGCTTAATTTTGGTCGACAAAGGTCTCTTCAAATGAATTTCTGTAGAGGATTTTGTGTGTATATTTTTCTTTTCTTGTTGTTGAGCTTGAACTTAAAACCTTCATGGTTCAAGAACGTCGCCATCAACAAGCTAAAAACAACCCTCAAATAAAATGAAAAGTACTTTCTACTTTTCAGTCCAGTTAAAAATGTATTGGAGTAAAATACAGATACTTGGTCTCAAATGTAGTGAAGTAAAAGTAAAAAGTATCTAAAGTATCTAAGTAAAGTGTATAAAGGACAGATACCTCATTATTTTACTCAACTGCAGCACTTTTACTTTTGTACTTAGTTACTTTCCACCACTGTTTAAGAGGCACATTTTCATCAATTCAACCTCAGGGCAGCTGTGGATATAGTATCTCACCGCTGCAGTATGGGAAGTATGGCGAGGGAATGAATAAAACATTGCGAAGCACACTTATTTACATGAAAAGCGATGTATAACTCCAAGGCATTATATCTATGGGAATTGGGAAATACTCATTAATAACTGTAAAAAAACAACAACACAATTTTCTGTTTCCAAGATAAGCATTGTGGATATTGTCCGTCCTGTCCCCGTCTGTGTCCTTTAGGTGCGTAACCATAACCGTGTGAAGGCGCCCACAGCAGAGCGAGCCGCCTCTCTGTTGGACGCAGCCATCACAGCTCGACGGCACACCGACTTTGTCACGTACCTGTCCCACAGCTCCATCATGTTCTTCACTCTTCACGTCCAGCCTCCTCGCACCGACACCAGCACTATTGGCAAAGGTTTGTTACATCATCATAATTTTTTCCTCTGCTGGATGAATTTCATGTCTTAATTGTAAAGATAAACTGCAAGTGATTATAGAAGTCTCACAGTCACGGGCTTGTACAGTCTATGAATGGTTTAATGGAGCTTTTGAAATGAAAATGAACATAAGTGTAGAACTGTCTCACTTTTTTTGTCAATATCACGTTTTTGCCTGACACTATTGAGTTTTAATCCGATACTATCACAAAGTAATGTGATTATTTGTTATAGTTTCACGTTGTTTTGTGATAGTATCAGGTAAAAATGCGATACTGGCAAAAAACAAATAAACTGATCGATATTATATTATTATAAACACCATTGGTGTTTTGTTGTAGTAACTAAAACAAGTCATCTACATCCTTGAGATAGCTATTAATACTTAACTCTACGGCGTTAATATATCTGAAAATATCTATAAATATTGTACCTAAAAGCCTATTTGGGCCTTTGCAGTATTAGCACATTTTGTTATTAAGTATGCTGGCAATACTTTCCTTGTGGGATTGGCATACTGTATCATTACATCCAAAATGAATAGATATTATGAAGGCTATTTATCTCCTTGGATTTCTGTTTCTTTAGGTTCTCGTGGACCAACTAAACTGACCATGATAGACGTGTGTCGGGGGATGAGGTTCAGTAAAAACAGATATCCATACACTGAGCTGAGCCCGATTGTGTTGTCTCTGCTGAACGGACAGAGGACAATCCCCAACAAGTAAGACTTTCAGTTTCATTTCCCCACTATATGGTCACTTGAGTGTGTAATACTTTTGATTTGTATCTGTCTTTGAAGATGACACAGAGGGGAATGCATATTAGTTCTAAATTCATATCATTATCTTGCATTTGAATTTGAAATATAGATTCCACTTTTTGTTTTACACTGTATTGACATGTTGTTTAGAAAGCATAATTATGAGTACAACCTTCACTCATGAGATTGAAGAGGTTTATTATTAAAATGTATTTGGATGATTGATGAAGTCTGCGCTTGTCCACAGGAGCAGTAAGCTGTCCCTGCTCCTCCGAGAGTCCTTGGGTCATGTGAACTGCCACACTGCGGTCGTGGCTCAGGTGTCGGACTCAATGGCTCTTCTGGACGAAACTCTGTCCACCATTCAAACCGCCGCAAAAATACGCAGGACGCAGAAGAGAGAAAAGGTATCTGCAAGTCATTCTGTACACTTATTTGGTCCTGTATATTGATTGAAATGTTCAGTAAATGTTGTGCCCACATTTAAGCTTTTCTACAAATTACTTTTTAGTACATCAGAGTATAGTAGTAGTAGAGTGTTATTTTTCTGTTCTTTAAATCAGTTCTTTAAGCAAGCCAAATAAATATGTAGCCATCACAATTATTTACATTATATAAAAATGCAAACAATTTGAAAAGTTTATGTAAAGTAGCACAGAATCTTTGCATGTTCTTGGATAATTCTGACTTTTACCATCGTCATCAGGAAGAAATCTAGCATTTTCTAACACAAGATGGTTCAAATTTGCTTGGAAAACAAACAGAGATGAGTAATGTTTTTCATATATGTCGTTATTTTACTAATGCTATTATGATCTTTGTACCACAGCAGTCTGGGTCCTGCTCACCTCACGCCCGAAGTCTGACGAGAGAAAAGAAAGCTCCTAAAACTCTGTCCCTCCGAGCGTTCCACTCCACGGAGGAGGTGGACTCAGACGTGCGCCCTCTCCGTCTCCGTGGGCGAATGTTTGACGATCAATCCGGCAGCGAGCAATCGTGCGACACAGTTATTCAAATCGATTCACGTGGGCTTATCCAAGCTAATGTGACACCACGAGTTAACCAACCCGAATTTGTGCCTATCATCCCATCTTTGCACCCAAGTAAAACTGACGTAGATGACCCGGAGTTTACAGCTTTGCTCAAGGAACTTCTCAAAATCCCTCAGCTCCACAGTGACAAGAAAAAACAGGAAGCTGTTATTGAAACGCTGA
This sequence comes from Rhinogobius similis, assembly GCA_019453435.1. NCBI lineage: Eukaryota > Metazoa > Chordata > Actinopteri > Gobiiformes > Gobiidae > Rhinogobius > Rhinogobius similis. The sequence continues at coordinate 19,563,646 of CM033620.1, forward strand.
AATGTGACACGTTTGCCGAACTTCAGGAGCGCTTGGGTTGCATTGACGGGAGCGAGTTGACTGCAGAAACTTTAAAACTGGTACAGAATGCGGTAAAGTTAGAACCAGTGAAAAATAATGTGGACAATAACGTCACAAAGGCAGCTGCGTTGAATCAAAACTCCATTCAGAAGCCCGGTGGAGAAACCGATGCTGCATTCAATGGAGATAGCTTTCAAAGAGAGGACTCCGGCTTGTATGACTGCGAAGAGTGCAGCGCGGCAAGTTCGGGCGAGGAACTGCTCAATCAGACACTGACCCGAAATGCAACTCGCCGCTCAGAAAATCACAAAAGCAGCAAGCACGCAGAAGGTTCTAGCATCGCAAATCAATCCAAAGCCACTCAAGATGGCGTTGAAGGTTGCGAATGGTTCAAAACGGACAAAAGAGCGTCACCGATTGGCAAAAGTAACTCACCGTCTACCTCATGCCCCAATTCTCAAACTTCAAGCGTGGTCTTGGGAGATGTTTTGTCAAATGCACCTTTGACAGAAAGTAAAGAAATGAAAGCAACTATTACAGTAACCGTGAAACAACCGCTCGATCAGAAAGGGCAAGATGAAATTGTCTTCTCGATGGTTGAAGAGGTGACCATTAGCGGTGGTATGAGTAGCGTGAGCACGGCTGGGAATATTATTTGCTTTCAAAATGCCACACAGAACGGACAAAATGGCGGAGGTAGTTCGCAGCCGATAAGAATAATTAGCAATGTGATGGGCGATGACGTTAATGCCACGACCGATGCCACTCCAAAAGAAATCGTAAGACCAGAAAAAGGGTTGCTACCTTCGTTCATAAACCCGATGCTTATGAATACAGACATTGAGGAAGAATCAGACTGTGCCAATAAAGAAAAAGTTTCAAATGTGATGAAGATCGACAAAGAGATTAAGAAGAAAGAAGTCAAATGTAAGGAACATAGTAAGGCTTCAGAATTAAAAAGTAGTGGTGGTGAAAAGGATAATTCAAAAATCGATTTAGCTGACAGCAAAACATGTTCCAAAATGCCTAAAAGTGCAGAGAGAAGCCAACCAAAAGATGTCGACAATGTTTGTGCCAATAACTCTCCGAAGACCTCACAGCTTGTTTGCCATGTTAACGAAACGACTCCCAAGAGAACTGACGTAGCACCTGGTTGTCAAGGAACTACCACCCCCGTCGTCTTCAAATCAGGAACTTTGCCCAGGGCTTGGCAAGATTCCAAAGTCTTATCCAATGACAGTCACGTAGCTAACCTCAAAGACCCAAGAGGGGTGACATCATCCAATCCCGGGAGCCCTAGGGTGACACTAGACAGGCGGGAGGGTCGGCAGTACTATCCCACAAGCCAAGAATCAAATTGCACTCCAAAGAAAGCCATGCCATGCTTGTTTGAAAGTGGACGGTCCAAGTCGCCTTTTGATGACACGAGCCGGCTCTTTAGCGTCAAACTTGAGCAGCTTGTTAGTCGGACAAATTCGCTCGAACGCAACCCGAGAGACTTTCCAATTTTCGAGCATGGCAGTAGCAGCAATACGTCGATAAGCTCCAAGTCGAGTTCAGATGGGGCAAGCAAAAGTTATCGTGTTTACAGTGAAGGCGACTATACTTTACCAAGAACTAGCAGGAGCCCAAAGAGAAGCGCTAAGCTAGATCAGAACTATGCAGCTGTTGAGCATGGAAAGCAGTCCAAACTTTCGGCTAAAGATAAGCTAAAGATCGCTAGCCCTAAAGTCCGTCGACAATCCGCTCCTAGCATCAAGAACATGAGTTTACCACATAAGAATTTTCGCCAGTCCTCGATTAACCGCAGTGCTAGCCTTTCACCTGATGGCAAAACTGTTAGCTTCGAGCGCATGTCAACATTTTTGTCATCTTCTCCTCCAAGATCGCACCAATCTCTCAGCAGGACGCCAAGCCAAAGTTCCACATGTTCCTCCAACAAATCTGTCATCCAAGGATTTGTCAACGGTTCGATATCAGAGCTGCTTAAAGATCGCTCCGGAAGCCCGAGTTCTTTAGAGCAAATGGCCGCTCTCCGGTCACCATACAGCCAAGTCACCGCGCCTCGCCTTCCAAGTCCAAATGACTACGCCAGCGATACGACCAGTGTGCTGAGTGGAGATCTGCCGCCCGCCATGGGGAAGACGTCGCTGTATTTCTCCAACAGGAACAGCACAGTGAGCAGCGGGTATGGAAGCATGCTCCGGGAGAGGGACAGTGAAGCCAGCGACAGGAGCGCATCAGGGCTCAGTGCTGGACGCAACGGGAGGTCGTCCAAGAAGAGAGGAGCGACAGGTAAAAGACTTCTCATTTTTAATCATGATGGATCTTGACCTCCAAACACTCACTTTCAACCAGGGCCGATATGGATTTTTTTTTTTTGTTCTGATACGATATCCAATATTTGGCTTATTTGGCGATAACCAATATTTGTTGATATTTTTATTTTAGAAATCCACTGCAACGTTCACAAATCTATGTTAAGTTAATGTAAAGCTCACAAATTCACTTTTGACATGAACAAATAATACCTAATAACCAAAATAACAATAAAAGACATTTATCTGGGATATAAAATAATTTGTTGCATGATTGTGTAAACATGGAACCATATTTTAGCACAATTGCTCTTCTTTTTCTATTTTCACTCAATAGTTTGTTAAAAAAGAGATCCTACATAAGAAATCCCCACGTAAGAAAAAAAAAAACATCTTGTTATTATGAAGCTGCTTCCAGTTGGTTCTCGTCCAACAAAATGCTTTTTATTTATGCATAGTTGATATCATTCAATCTAATTATCTTCACAAGCAGCTGCTCATTCACAACTCACACTTGGAGTAACAAGTGTTTTCAGCTACATGGCCTCTGATATCAGTCTGACTTTGTTAAGCTAATTGTGAGGTTATAAGATCAATACAGAGCTATTCTGATACAATTGGCCACTCAAAACCATTCACACAGACAATCTCATTTGATTCATTCAACGGTGTGCACTTCAGAATCATAAAAGTCTAATTGCTGATGTCAATATTCATTAACTTGGAACATGCTTTGGCGATGTGGCAACATAAAGCAATGAACAATAATAATAGATATTAATTATGTTTTCATAAAACAAGGTGATACGAGAAATAGACCTAAATACGAAACATATACAGTATGGAAAACATATTTATGGCTATAAAGATGAAATGCTCAAGGAGACAATTGTAAAAAACATGCAGGAAAGCGGGTAATAAACCACAGAATTTCTGCTAAATGGGTAAAAATTCCACTGTGCCACTGCTGCTCCCATTAAGATGTATTTATTTATTAATCTTTATTTAACCAGATAGGAACCCATTGAGATCGAAATCTCTTTTTCAAGGATGACCTGAGAAATATAAACACCCAATTGCATAAATCCAAAATAGATATGTTTAATGCGATACAAAGGGCTATTAAAATACAGTATAAAATCTCTATAGAGTTAAGCACCCTCCATCAGAAAAGTTACATAGTGCACCTTTAAACAAGACTGCCCTAAACAACACATTAACATTTCACTTTAATATTGTGTAATATTACTTGTACTACAACTATGTGTAATAAAGCTTGTTTGTACCAAAATAACCAATCGTCGCTTCAAACCATAATGACCTTTGATATTTTTCAAGGTTTTGTGGAAGAAAAAAAAGTACACTTATCATAGAGATGACTTGCTGACAGTGTTTGTTTTTTGGCTGTAAAAATCTTTCTAATTGAACAAGGATGGAGCCCGTGACACCAATAGACGCAGCAGGATCTGGAGAGTAGAATGAGACAAAAACCTAATTTAGGCCGTTGCTATGAAAAGTCAGTGTATATGTTGTACAGTGGTCCATGTTGTGTTCAGACCCACTCACTTGTGATTGATTGAAGAAAGTAAAAAGCTAATCGTGGGTAACACTTTCAAAGAGAGACAGGCAGCCAGCCACGGTAAGTGCTTCACGTGCTTCAAATTGACCCACACTTGACCAGAAAATTCTCTCTCTGATCATCATACACTTGAATTTCAATGTCTAGGCTTTGTCTGAACTTGAAAAATCCATCACAGTGGAATTTCCAAAAATGCTAATGAATTATAACTTCAAATTATTCAAGTAGAAGTACGACAAGGTCCAATACAGCAAAAACATGATGTATAATTTATTCAAAAGCTAACTGTAATTGTCGCTCATATTTTATTACACACTTCAGCCTATAACATTGATTTCACACATTTAAATCCTAATTTGACTATAATTGCATTACGATTCAGTGCTGACAGTCAGGATTTTCTTGCTGGCATTAAGAGTCTGATAGAAGCCCAGCTCACATCATTTATATATGAACCCAGTGGCAGCAGATACTAATGGAGGCCTGAATGGTTTGTGATGAATAATAAAGATGGGTGTGCGCACAAACACATCCTGAGATAGATTACCGAAGGAGTCAGCAACTACGCAAAAGACACAAGAGAAAGGACACTAAATGGGTGTAATGATCACTGGATTTAAGAACATGATACTCTAGCTCAAGCAACAAAACAATAGAGGTTCTCAAACTGTGAAACTGGTCCCACTGATGTAACATAGACTTCTAGTGGATGTTTCGAATGTACATTTTTTACATTTTGCCCTATTATACATTAGTCCTACTTCAGAACTATTTTTGTTCTATTATTATTATCTATTATCTTTTATTTTATACTTGTGTATGGCTGGAGTTTTTTAAATAGATCTATTAAGACTTCTGTCCAAGAATAAACCTGGTATAGTCCAATGAACTGCCTTCTGTTCAGAGTTACAAGTGCTCTCCTTAAAACCTGGAGCAAAGGCACTTTTACAGAACATTACTGATAAAATATATTCGCCCTGTCCTTTCTCTACGGAGTAAATTTTACAATATAGAAGTCATTGCTCAAAATGATTTCGAATTATTTCAATTTTGAGTCAATTATGAGTCAAATAAACGTGATTATAATTAATAAAGTAACAATAATACATACAACTATAACACTTTCACTTCTGTTTTTGGCTACAGCTCTTTATCGACTTCTACTTGTTGCATCTCTTTCAAAACAAAACAAAACATGAGCTCACACTAGTGCATCGTGGATTATTAAAATAGACAAATTGTGCCTGATAGTTGACTGAATTTGTCTTTTTTCTGAAGGTGTGCACCAGCGTCGCCACCACGAGTCGTCTCAGTCTCTGAAGCGGTCGACCAACGGAGCGCGGCCTCGATTTGTGGAGCATGAAATCCCAGAAGCGTACGAAATCAAGGTCTATGATATCGACAATGTGCAGCGCACGCCGAAAAGATCAGGTTTGGACAAATCATTGGAAGTTTAATCCTGTTCACGTACAGAATAACAGTTCATACATTTTATTGCACGCCACAAAACAACACACAGTTTTCAGTATGTTTTTGTCTTGTTTAAAGATATACTATGTAGGTTTTCTAGGGGAGGGGCCTTCACTTTCACCTTTGCCTGTAAGATTTCATAGTTTTCTGTAAACTCATCTATCTTTCATTTATCCAGTTAAACAAGAAGAATAGAATGTTTCATACATATTACCCACCAGCAAACTGCATCTATAACTACATCTGTACCTTTAAAACATGCACTTATTAATCATATTTGACTTTGACACACATTTTTGTAATCATTATTTATTCATGTTTATTTGTGTTTGACATGGACAATGTGGTTAGCCATGGGAACAAAGAAACGCTATTAGCTGATGCAATGCAATGAGTGTACTTTGTTATACTTTGTTAGTAACAGTAAAGTATAATTATCTCTCTGCGATTAAAAATAAAAAACAAAACATCAAAATGTATTGCATTTCAATCTAAACTGCATTTCAGTGGTCACAGTGAGCCGAAGTGTCAATTATAAACGCTGCTTGCAATAAATTTAAAAGTCCTTCGCAAATAACTAAATATCTATTGTCCTTATGGTCTAGCAAGCAAGCAAAATGTATTTGTATTGAACTATACGTACAAACCGCAAAGTGCTTTACAAACATTTTAAAAGTAAAACCTGGACCTCTAAAAAAAAGTGATTCTTGTAGTGCATTAGCTGTTACACTGCAAAACATTATTTCTAGATACATTTAAATTACTTGAATTCAGGATTGTAATTTTAATTTCAACAACTTTGAATAGTTCACATGCATTTTCGTGATGGGCCTAGATTATTTTAGATGTTTAAAGGTGTTTCTGACTCATTTTTATTTCAAGCCAAATTGAGTTTTTTTGTTACCTCAATGGCAAATTAATTCACTTATATCAAGCTAAATGATCTTTTAACCAGTCAGAAATGTCTTGAAACCAGTGAAATTGTGGACGTCACATAAGCAATGAAATCTCTTCTAGTCAAAACTACACAAAATAATTCAGGTTACGTTAAACACGGCTAGAATGTGCAATGTGAACTGAATCTTGATTTTAGACAATTTAAGATCATTTACTAATCGAATGGCAATTGCTGTCAGATTTAGCGCTTGTTCAGCCCCGTCTTACATCTTTGCCAAACCCACACGTCAGCATCGACACATAACAACCGCTGCTTGTCTTTTCTCCTGAAAGCCAGTGCGGTGCATCTGGTGAAGTAATGGCCCCACGACGCAGGGTACGGCCCCAAGTGACTGGCCCCCACCCCCGTCCCGTCCTGGGCACGCCAAGTTCAATACAATTTTAATGACCTCATGGGGGAAACGGGGTCACTGCTGCAAAGAAAACACAAAGAGACAAGTTCCAGGTTAAAATGTGAACGAATTAAGATGAGATCATTACATTAAAGGCAAATATAGGCAGACTGGTCGTATAGAATTAGATTAGAGATATTTTGCATTTGGTAAAGTGGGTTTCTGAGCATTATACTCATTAATTGCAGTGTAGAGACATGTTGTGATAGTGTATTACTTTGCTCTTATAAATAACTATAAATACTATCTGGTGTTGTTAGTGCAAGCAGAGCATAATTTGTTTTGAGTTTTCCAGACATGCCCTCGTCGTCTCCCCTGGGACCAGAGCTCTACCCCTTTATGGTGTTAAGAGTACGCCTGCTGCTGCATTTGGGGGAGGGGATGCTTTTGTTCAATTTCAAGTGTGAGCTACGATATAAAGAAACTCAAAATTTTACAGTACATTGTATTTTCAAATTTGGAAGCAAGGAAGATGTCATGCTTGCTCCTGATATAGATATGTAGATGTATGCAGAAAAGCAACAAGCTGGCCCACGATTTCAGTCTTTCTTCTGTACATTTTGGCGATGCAGTTTTGTTAGGCTAAAATATGAAAGCATGGTTGGTAGTCCCATCCCCCCCCTGCCATGCTGCCCACGTGTCCTTGGGCAAGGCACAATGTGTACAGTGTGAATACAGTCTTGTGCCGTGCTCCGCTGCAGCAGGAGCAGCAGGCAGCAGGTGTTAGCCCACAGCTACACTCTTGAAATTTCAATAGAGATAAGCGCTAACGAGCTAAGCACATGCTACGCTTCACCTGAGACAAGAAGTGTGCAGTTGTCCAGACGATGAACTCGCGGGTTCAACATTGGACCATCTCAGCGGATAAATAAGCTTGTTCACCAATATCTTAAAAGAGTCATACTACACCAACCTTCATGAGCTTTTAACCATAAAGGTGTGCTTTCATTATATTCTTACTCAAAGTTGATTTGGATCGATTGCTACACATTTGCTGTATTGTGCTTAGAAATTGTGATTATTTGAAAAATAAGACTCAGGGTGACACAAATTGGGTTAAAACATGTTCAGTAACCTAAAACTAAAAACACACTGCAGTCCACTGCTTGTAACAGTGAAATGACACGATGCCGTTTTGAACAGGAAGTCAACAGGACGTTTCTGTTACTGTTTCTATTTCATTTAATTTCTAAGCCGTTTTAGATCAATATTGCAATTTAAACAATGAACACATTTTAAAATGGGATTTACTCATATTGTAGTTAATATTATAATGTAGAGAAAAACATAATATGTGTCCTTCAGTAAATAAACTCACGAAATGTTGTTTTGATGCAACTGATAAAGTTGTTCTTTCGATAAATGTCAACACACAATGTCATCAATGTCTGATGCGATAATTGTAGTTGTTGCAAGTTGATAATTCTTTATAGCTTGTCATATACGATCAAGTAAAAATATTAGTGCAAGGAGGATTATGTTGACGTAAAAGTCTCCAGTACTTTTTCCAAATCAGTCTAAAAATCTGTTTTCTAAATCTGTTTTTGGACTATTACTTGTCAAAATATTAGTTTATTTTTTATGGTACAAATGATTGATGTTGGGACACAGTGTACAATTGTATGAGTCACATTTAGAGCAGTATATATGATGGGTTGTTTGTGTTTTCCAGGGCCCAATGTTTTTCAATGTCAGGCTGAAGTTTTTGGAGCGTCATCAGATGAGGATCTCAGAGGAGCAGTATCACATCGACCACACGGGGGCGCCAGAGGAGTCCAAACTCAACAAATCACAGCCCACATAGTGGAACCAAGAGGGTAATGTAGTGCCTTTACTCACTTTTATTGTCGATAATAATTGATATATGTTTACTAAATATTTGATATTAGGGCAGCAAGATTAATCGCAATAAAATTAAAATTGCAATTTAAATGGATGCAATTAGCAAACTGCTACAATTTTGGAAGTACCATAATTCCCTCCACAAACAGCATAAAAACTGCTAACCCTGTAGTTTAGATTTAGTTTCAAACATTCAGAAAAACTTGCTATTCCTAGATCAGTTTATCATTTGGTGTCAGAAAAATTGCAATTTGACATTTTTCCCAAATCGTGAATGAAATGACTGACCCCACAAGTAAAGTGCATTGCTAGGGTTCGATTATTACAGTCACCAATTATTTTTATTTTCTTCACATTGTTATAGTTTGGAGTTTAGAAATATCAGATTTTGCACATGTTTAACTGTATATTTGCTGTAAATTATGAACACATCACTCTTAAGGAGCACTGTATTGATGAAGGGACCACAATGTCCATGTCTCTGTGCTGATGTTATTGCTTTGCACAGTGCGACATCTTACTTACTTAAACTTATCTATCTGCATAAAGACAAGCAGGCGACACCACCAGGCCAAGTTCAGGGCTGTAGTCACTCACTGAAAGAATGTATGGTTTTTGAGGTATTTTTAAGATGTAAAATCATCTGTGATTGAATAAATGCAAGATAGATATGTTTTATGCCATACTATGGAACAGTCCAGGTAAAGAAATAACATCTCCTGGCAAAACCCTCACCGGAAATGTATCATATTGCACTTGTCAATTACATTTCTCTGAGTATTTATTGGATGACTATCTTTACCAGTTACCTCTAATTGACTTGTAGTTTTGAAGTCATTCTCTTACTTTCTTTTTGCAGAGGAGCTTTCACCGACCTTCGAGGACAGAGGGGCTCTTAAACTACAAACTCTGGAGACTCTGGAGACTGTGGTCCTGATGTTGAGCTCCACCAACGCTGCTGCCACTGGAATAAAAACACTGAAAGATGACTTGAGCTGATAGAAAAACAGTTGCTTTGTTGTACAGTTGATTTTATTGTTTACTGAAAAAATGAATGCACTTTTCACTTTATTTTGTATATTATTTGTTATCACTTGCTTCACGGTTCTGGTGCTACTGCTTATTGACAAAATCTTAGTCTGTAAATAATTTTTTACTATGTTTTTTTTTTTTTTTTTTATGCAGAAATGCAAGCATCCATTGGGTGATTTTGTGTCTGAATCACCTTGTGGGAATAAAAATAATGGGCTAAAATGTTAAATAACATGGTTGTATTTTGAATCAGCACTTAGCTTGTAACAAATGTACATTTAATCGATGCAAATCCTTAATGGCTTTGAGCTGTTATTGGTAAATAACAAAAAGTGTGATTTTTGAACAAAATGAATCCATGTTTTAACTGAACAAAAAGCTGTATTATTGGATTAAAATAATACTTTGTCTTTAAACTAAGAGCAGTTTCATGTTTAAATGGGTGATTATAAAACATTTCAGCATGACTGTGGCTGAATAAAAACGCGGATCATTTTGTGTAATGGAGAAGTAATGTAATTAGAGCTAACGTCATGTGTGCCCTGATGTCACTGAGCCAAAATCAATGACTGCTGTGGTTTGGTTCAGACTTTGTGAGATGTTTGAAGAAGCATGTGTCGTCGTTGTCATTTCTATCATTTACATCACAAATAATAAAACAATGTTCCATTTTTATAATGTTTTATTGTATAATTTTTATTTTATTTTTTAGGTTTTTAACATGGAATTCAGCCTCCTGTGATATTTTGAGGACTTTTGCCCATTTAAAAGATATAATGGCCTATTTTATTGACATTTCTCTAGAAAGTTCCACAGTATCTATCTCCATGGAGACAAGTGAATACAGATTACAGGTCAGATTTGTGGCGATTGACACGACCAGCTCACAGTAACAATGCAGGTTTTTCATGTGTTTATTTTGCCAAGCCTTTAAAACACCTGCCATGATTTTTTATTTTTATTTTCCAGCACTAACAGCTCCATGGAGAAAAGTTAGAATGTACCTATTTAAAATTGCACTTAGCAACTTTTCTACCTGAGGGTCCACCACCTGCTTGTCTCTGTGGGAAGTCATTGCTTTGCCTTGAATGTTCCACAGTAAAGCATTCAATTTATTTATCTCCATGGAGACAGGCAGGGTGGCAAACCAGGACAAGTTAGATGTCAGATCTGTGGAAATGCGACCCCGCTCACAGTGAGAATGCAAGTTTGACAAGAGATAAAAACAGCTGTAAATGAATAAAAGTGAGGTAGTATCTTTAAAGTTATGGAAGCAAAATAGCATTAATTAGCAGGTGATGGACCCTCTACAAGAAAAATGTATAGTGCACCTTTAAATAGTTGAAGGCAAACAAAAACAATCTAGTTTGCTTAGTTGTGGCCTCCTCAGTTTGCTCGAGATGCTGCTTCAATACTGTAATCTGTTGTCAAAAATACAGGAATCCTTGTCCCACACATCCCTGTCCTTTTGCTCTTATAATCCGCTACATTTCTATCCGTCGTGTAGTTTAATCCCATCATATGTCCGCTCTGCGTTAAATAACACTGATACGCTTCTGTCAGCGCAGTTCTCCGCATCTGCCGCCAGGGCGCAGCACTGAGCCCACTCCCCGCGACGTAAACACAGAAATCGGCGGTGCATGGAAGAATATATGAGGATTTAACGATGAAGAGAAAACAGCGCGAGCCGAGGACAACAGCGGCAGCGGCGTAAACGGGGGCATGACACGGGGCGAGGGGCGCACGGAGGACGCGCTGCTGCGGCGGAGACCAACCACACCGAGGAGGATGCGCGGTAAGGAACCACTGCCCGGACAGATGCATAGTGTGGTCTGAGTCTTTTCTTAATGTAACTGAACATTTTAAAGCAAACGTTATGCAGGCGAATGTGAAATGGCGTCGAATCAAGATGAGAAACAGCGCGTAACAACACAGGCTCGAGTAAGTTGTTGCTGCTTGGCTCAATTGAATTAAATTAAATTAAATTAAATCCAAATCACTCTGGATCAGTTGGAGAGTATGTTTGGGTGTAATCGCCTTCTGTCAAAACATTGTGTGACTTGGCTTTTAAAATCACCAATTTTAAAACGATGAGCAGCCTAAATGTAATGCGTAAAAAACACGTCCGTGCGTAAAATTCCATCAATTAACTTGAGTTTTTACAGTGCGCGGGACTGGCACGCGCAGCTCCGGAGCATGTTGCGTTGCCAAACGTGAGTGCACGCGCAACATCATCATCACCATTTTAGGTTACAACCTTTTTCGACCTCATAGCCATTATATAACGATCTAGTTCCTGGTCTTCTGTTGTTAATTTTTCTGTTTTAGCGGTGGATCTTTATACAAAAGTAACTAGGTCACAGTTTTGTTCAATTCAACTGGAGTGAACTAATGCACCGCCCCCAAAGAATAAAATTCATTTCTGACTCAATTGAAAACCTCTTCATCCCCCAGGGACATTCTCCAAATACTTGGTTACGAAACAGCTTTATCCAATTTGCCCGAATATCTTTTGCCATCATTCCTCGATGGAAGGTAAATTACCACGCAATAACAGCCAAGGATTACATGAATATGTGTTGTAGACAGTTATTATGTCAAGAGGTTATACAAGAAATACATTTTTATCATTGTTTATAGTGGAATTGGTAGTGAATTAGGAATTTTACCAGTCACAATATACTATTTGTAATCATAATTTTCCCTTTTCTTTTCTAGTAAGCTTTTCATGTTTTTTTAAGTTTAATTTGATCTCCCACATTCCTATTTATCTTGATTTTTTTATCTTGATTTTGGTAAATCTGTAAATGATCTGGTCAATTATAATGGGGTCTAATGGGAGGGATCCTGTTTTGTCCTGTTTTCATTAATATATCACGATTCTACAGTATGTACATTTTATACTAGGTTAGATTAGTTATTTCATCTCATCTAAGAAGTCAAAAAGCATGTGTCACAATGTCATTCCAGTGGCTTGGTTTTAGTGCACATCTGTAAGGAAAAATGTATCTTCCTAAAAACAATCCTTGATGTGTAGAGAGAAATCATAACACCCTGCGGGGTCGACATGCTGCCTCTACACGAGTCCCTAAAGCCTGAAGATGGCGGTCCTTTTTCTTCAGACGGATTAAGTCACATGATTAACCATACTTCTCGCTTCATCAGCTTGGGAGCAACTAAAAGCTATTCCGAGTGAGTTTCTTACTTGATTCGGAGGACGCACTGCGATTAAAACTGGGAAACTACTTATCTTTTTCAGCTCTGGATGTGAAGAACGGTCTGTTGGCGTGTGATGGGTAACAAGAACAGCAGCAGCAACAGCAGCATGGACAAAGACACAGGGACCACACAGGGAGAGGATCCAGGGGCCAAAGACACAGGTAAACTGGACTCTTATGTATACACACTAAGGTTTGTCTAAAACGTGTAATATGTAACTGAGTTTAGGTCTTCATTGTGCTGTAGTTAGCCCTGGCCAGGTATAAGAAGCAATTTCCTAAAACGTCTTGCAAATAGTGTCGTCCATTTCTCTGGTTCACATATAAAACACAGATATACTTTTTCTACCTGAAAGACTGGGACTCTCCACATGAATGTTTGTGCTGTGCATCCATTTTCAATTATTCATTCAACACAAACATTCATACGGAGAGTCACAGTCTTTTATATAGCAATAATATATCCAAGCTCTAACTCTAAACTGTTTTGTAATCACACAAAACTTCAAAATTCAGATATTTACTAACAAAAAGAATAAAACGTTGTCAAATTAAAACGTTAGGGACAAAGAAACATCCACATTTCTATTCGTTCAAAATTGATCTGCAACGATTAATCGACTAATCATGACGAGTCGACAATAAAAAAATAATCAAGTACAATAATTGATCATCTTAATCATTAACTGGACTATATAGACTTTAAAACACATGTTAAAAGACATTTTATAACAATGATTGCTTATTTTCATCAATAATACACTTTAGTCTCAAACATTCTCGATCTAGAAATCTTCAGTCACCATATTTCAACTTTTATTTGGCTAATAATATATTTAAAAAGTCTAAATATACAATAGAAATAATTGTTTGATTAGTCGACCTCTAAAATCATAGTTCACATTATCAATATAAAGCTTTATAAGGTGCGTTCACACTTCAACACAGTTTGAGTTGAGAATGTAGTTTTTTTTTTGGTTCTGTGCTGGTTTAGTCCTGGTCTAGTCTTGGTGTGGTTTAGGGTTTAGTCCCAGTTCAGTCCCTCTCTGATGTGGTGATTGTTCAAGTGAAAATACACCTTAAATCGACGTTTGAATTTTTTATCTAAGTAAGAATATTGATACTTCAACATAATATTAGTCAAGTAAAACTCTTTAAAGTACAATTTCTTCTCAGATAAATCAAATTCACATTTGTACAGTAAGTGAATACAGCCACTCACACAATAAAGTCTTGTCTTTTTAAGCTTATACTGTCTTTTTCTAACAACTGGAGCACACCGGAACCTCGGGATAATGCTAAGCTCTGGGACAGTATAACTCTTTACTCTCAGACAGTTCACATTCTGCAGTGGTTAAGCCGCCTTATGTAACACTGTCCAGTCCTGACTAATTGTCCTGGTGGAGTCTTCAGGGGCCCATCTGACAGGGCTGATGGAGGCCTGCTGAGTAAACAGGCTCTTAGTGTCTGCTTTAACATCCTTCACCTCGTAATAACACAACATGACACTCATACTGCACCTCTGAAGACTCAGGGGACGAGGACGGAGCAAAACCTCATTTAAAACGGTGACAGGTTTGTCTGTGCAAAGTGCAAACCAAGTAACTTCCCCTTTCCTGTTTCATTGTCCTGATACAGTAGTTTTCATAACCAGCATAAACATATGGTTCCTCATTATAATAGGTCGTGAACTTGTGTGGGGTGTTTCTATTTGATTAGCTAATGGGTTAAATATATTATCAAAATGTATTGTGTAGAGCCCTTTAGTCGTTTAGTCGATGAAGCAGTCGATGGTGTCTTGGTTGACTAAAATTTTATTACTTGACAAATTATTTTAACGAGATATATTCACAGAAGAACAGAAACAAGAAGGCATCTAGTGAGTTATCTTGAGATTTGGTTGAGTTTAATCTGCCTTTTTAAAGATAAATACATGGTTTACTAGTGGTTCTCTTTATAAATATTTTAGTTGAGTGATCTCCCCTAGTCTTGTTGTCTCAGATATAGAGATATTTATAAGGTTTGAGAGTTTTTGCCAGTGCCACACCAGACCCCTCTGAGTCGACCAGTCGCTGCAGAGAACATGCCTTTAATCGACCAAGAAGTTATTCTGTCAACTAAAGACCTAATTATGTGACTGATTAACAATTACTGAACTACACTTTATTTATGGAGCACATTTAAAATAGCGAAAGCTTAGAAAAATGCAGTGCAATCAGCAAACTTCATGTAAACCCCATGTAAACACACATTTGTGTTGTAATATTGATGAATCCAGATCCTCCACAGACAAGCTTGACTCAACAATTTGTGAACATTTGTACACATGAGATGGAAGATTAGATTTGAAGCTGAAATTGTCATCACAGTAGAACAATGCCAGAGGTCAGAGCTGCATCTGAATCACAATCAGGAGTATGACAGAAATACCCAGTCCTCAGGTGTGGCTTAAGAGTGTCTGTGTTTTTATTGGTTACATGCAAAGCTGTGCTGTGAGCGGAGCCGCCTGTTCACGGATCTGACTTGTAAATAGTCCAGGAGGTGTCACTGGTTGTTTTTATGGAGACATTAGTTCAATGCCTTAAAGCAATAACATGTCGATGGGGACAAGAAGGTGGCGGACTCTCAAACAGAAAAGTGACATCTTTAAAGTCAAGACATCTGCCCAAAGAAAAATTTTGTTTAAATGTTGTATAATATGAGAACTAGTGCTGCATAATTAATCAAAATCATATCGAAATTGCAATTTGAATAGACGCAATTATCAAGTCACAAAGGCTGCAATAATCTCTTCCACAAACAACAAAATGTCCAGGTTTATTCTGCATAAAAAGCTAACCCTACAGTTTAGATTTGTGAAAGCATGTTCTGAAACAAGCGACAAAAACGCAACTGAAACAAGCGACAAAAGTGAGACTTAAAAAACAAAAATGCGCCTTCAAGCTAACAAAAATGCGACTTAAAGTGACAAAAACATGCAATTGCAATTAGATATTTTTCCCAAATTGTGCAGCTCTAATGAGAACAATGATTAGTCTTGTGAGGTCAATCTCAGAGTAAAGTGACAGCTCCACGATTCTGTCAACCTTAAATTACATTGTACCGCGGTCGTACATCAGATTTGACTCAGATTACACAAAGTATGATTTGTTTTTTAAGATCATCACCTGGTCACAGCTCCCAGGCCTCTCGACTCTTTCTCAGATTTCGTCAGTGTGTTTGATTGGTAAAACTGAACCTAAATGTGGTTGTTGTTTGTTTGTAGGAAGCGCCTCGGGAGATGGAGGCCTCGTCCCCAGTGCAGAGCTGCTGGCGTCTCTTCAGTCCCTGGGCGAAAACCAGGACTACACTCTTCTGCCTCAGTCTCTGCACCAGGTCTGTGCACGTGTGTGAATCCTGTGACCGATTGCTCTTTTCAGTCAAATGCTCTGACAATCGATCATGAATTAAACTGGTTATTATTTTTATGACCATTTACGTAATAATTCAGCTGCGAACGGCTTGTGAACATGAGATTTTACTACATTTGACCCAGATTAAGCTACAGTGATGCTGCTGTAGGACATCAAGCATATACAGTATTAAAGAGCTTTTTCACTCAAAACACTAAATTGATTAATTAATTGATTAATTAATTCTCCGTTAGGGCTGTAGTCGACTGAAGAAATTCTTGGTCGACTAAATGTGCTTCATCGACTGATTAGTTGATTTAAAGGGGGTGTGGCCAAATATATAGCTAAGCTGTGAAGTCTGTCTATGTTTCCGACCGAAACTGCACTGGAATTCATGCTAAGACGACTATTTATGCAGACAAGCACTAATAAACAGTGTATTTATGTGTTAGATGTTATAGCTTTGATTAAACTCCTGATTCACTCCAAAATCTTCCGCTAACTCACTCACATCATCTCATTTTTGCTGTTTTCGCCATTCAACATCTTAAATAAGATAATGTGCTGATAAGGGCTTTAATTAAGTCATATTTATCTTAATTTTAGTATATTTTACCATTTTAAATTAAGATTTGCTAAAGACATTTTATGCTTGTTCCATTGACAAATCTTTTTTTTAAGACAATCAGAAAATCCTCAAATCAAAATAAATAATCCTTAATTCAAACACTTAATCATTTATTATTTTAGTTTTTATTTTAATCTAGGATAAAGGTATTGGTCGACTAATAAAAATGTTGGTCGACTAAGACACCATCGACCGATTAATTGACCAAACGACTAAAGGATTACAGCCTTATTCTCCGTGTCATTTTGGTGTAATTACTCCAGTGTAAAGTCATAAAATCTTTTCTTTCAGCACATGGTACGATTTAAAGCCTGTATCTAGTCCGGATAACGATTATTTGCTATTGACTAAAATTTTTGACGATTATTTCAGTCTAATTTTCGACACACATTCCAATTTTAATAGTTTTTAATTTAAACAAAATCTAAAATCACAGGCTTTTCTTCTGTCCACACCACTTCATGACATAATATTGAATTATCAGCAAGAATATTATCTTCACTGCGTCGGGTTTTCTCTCATCAAAATTGTTGTGTGTTAATCTTCATGTACCAATTAGAACAGAATTTAAAACAGACAATACTCACTAGAAGCGAGTGTTTGTGCATATACTTCCACCGCTAGCTCACCGTTAGTCATCATCTCCCTCAGGCGCTACTACGACTGGGCTAAAAATAGTGCATTGCTGTCTCGTGCTGCACAAAACCAGGGTAACATCACTACAGCAGCTCTTTGTATCAGCTGTTTTAGCCTCACGCTGCAGAAGTCATTCAGTCTTAGTTTGCACCACGCTTCATTGCCCAAAAAGTAGTAGGTTTTTCCCATTTCAGTAAACAAAACAAGCATTGAATCAAATAAATAAATAGTACAAAAAGCCAGGTCAATTACGGTTTAAGCTGATTGAAGTAGAATGTATAACAAGTGGTTTTGTTCATAGAAAGAGTAAAGTGTTGCTGCCGCGATGTGAAACAGACAGTTAATCCGAACTTAAGCAGTTGCATGTGATTTCACGTCTCACGGTGCGTCTCTGTCTCCTGCTCGGGCTCCGTCATGTGATGTTGCCCGGAATCTGAGGAATTTGAACAATGATAATACGAAAATAATAATATACATTTGGCTGAACAAGTTAAAGTGCACCTGACAGGTTAGACGACACTTTTCACTAAAACGCAGCGGTGATTTTATTGAAGATTTGACTAAACATTTTGCCGATTTGTCCCCAGTTTGACAGTTTTTGCTACGTTTATAAAGTTACTTCCTGGTTGAACATGAGCAGCAGATGTGACATAGGTAATTCCACCAACCATACTGTAAACAAGGGCCAAAATCCGTATAAATTACACAATAGTGAGGAATTGACTGTTAATATTACCTGATAACGCCTTTATTTTGTTAAATGATGGTTTAAACTGTCAGAAAAATGTGTCAGTTGTGGGTAAATTGTCTCTGTATTTACAATGGATACGTCGCTTATTGATGAGGGATTCTGTTTTAGAACTCAGCACCACTTCCTGTAATTTTAAACTTTTGTCTTTCAAAATTTCATCACAAACTGCTACTTCATGGATGTAAAACTATGATAGATATTTACCACAGGAGCTGTCCAACAAACGAAGTAATAATTAGAAAAACACAAGCTCCTGTCATATAGACTTTAACTAAACTCAAACTTTCAAGTGCACCCAGCTGCAGTGTACAGTAAGAACTTCAATGCATCGTTAGTTTTAGTTAGACTAGATGGATAACGATATGTCTCGGTTCTTGTTTAATCTTGGTACTAGTGCTGTTCTTCTATGAGTCGTTAAGTAGATTAAATGTTTAAATTGTTTTATTTGTTGCCTTATTATTTTATTAGGAATATAAGGCTTTACCTGCACAACTCCAGAAAGGAAAATACAGAGGGAGTTATCTGGAGTGACTGAATATTTTAACTTTACTTATTATGAATATATAGTTCTGAGTTCTTCTCTGTGTACTTTGTAGTTTTTTTTATCTGTCTTTGTCCTTTTTAGCCAACTACAGCCCTACTTACGTTTTGATTTTGACACCAACCATGTAATCAAAGAAAGGATTTGAAAAGATTACACTGTATGTTTTTTTGTTTTTTTTGTCTTATTGTGTAGCCGTAGGTTTAAATT
The DNA here is from genome assembly GCA_019453435.1 of Rhinogobius similis. NCBI lineage: Eukaryota > Metazoa > Chordata > Actinopteri > Gobiiformes > Gobiidae > Rhinogobius > Rhinogobius similis. The sequence goes on from CM033620.1 coordinate 19,582,633, forward strand.
ATGTTAAAGTATGTCAACTGAGGGCTGGAGCAGACTTCCTGTGCTCTGACCTGTGTGTCATTCTTATCTGTTATCTGCTTTCAGATCGCAGAGGCCTACTCTCTCCAGGAAGAATGTATCCTTTCAAGTCCACGCTCACACGGTCATCCTATATCTTCATCTTTATGTGGAGCTGCCATTAGAAAGGTTCAGGCTTTGGTTTTGTTGATCCAGAAGATGTGATAACTAAGGAAAAATGCAGCTGAACTTGATCACTTTTGAACCACTATTAGTGCTGTCTAAATGTCAGAAGAAAAACAAAACAAAAGAGTTTCCTTTACCATAGTGTTCCTTGTGCTTTTCACACCATAAGTCATAAATGAATCAGGAACTTGTGATTTGTCAGAGTTGAAAAAGTTTTGTGAGTAAAAATATAATATGTTATTTAGTTTTGACTGTCATAGGGATGTCTATAGTGTACCCTTTAGTCCATGAATTTGATTTAGTTTATGAACTTTAGTCAAATCATCTCTTTGTCTGACTTTGCGAACTGGAAAACAAATGAAGTACTTTTTCATTAAAGCTGGAGTACCTGATTTTCACACAATAAATCCAGAAGTTATTAGTCCATAGCTCTTTATCACATTGTTAATAGTCCAAATAATGTCTCAATAATTGATTTTCTGGCCTGTGCGTGGCTTTAAAACAGCTTTTCTTCAGATGCCAAAGTGAAACTGGGGCAGACCACCCGAGCACAGCCAATCAGAGCGCTGCTTTCAGCTCTTATTTCCAGGTTGACGAGACATAAAATACTTAATTATTAGATGCAGACAGAGTGCAACAGTCTCATTTTTGTCACAAAATTCTGCTTTAGGGAGAACACACAATTTACTCATTTATAAAAACAACTTTTTTTCTTTTCTTGTTTAGGTCAGTTTGACTCACAACATAACAATGAAAAAATAATCAAACAACTTTCTGTCTTTAGTGCCTCTGACAGATTGGACTACTCATTAAACTAAAATGTGATTAAGATAAATATATTTCAAATTCTGCTAAAATCGTAACACATTTTACCTCAGTTCAGCTGTTTTTTTATTTTAAATTTTACTTCCTGGTTGTAAATGATGACATCACTCTAGGAAATTACCAAGAAACCACCCTGTACGGTGCACCAAAACTCATCTAATGTCACAGATTTTTTAGAGAAATACATCTTTATTTTATTGAATCAATGTTTAAAGCGTTAAATAAGTCGTTTATTTTGTGTAAATTATGTGTAACCTTTGGCTCCCTGGTGTGATGTGTTTACTTCCTGCAGTTTTCAATGTATTTTTAAGCTTTTCTCCACAAACGGCTACTTGATTGGTGTAAAACTATAATTTGTATTTACAAGAGGTATTAATACACTGAATAAAGTCAACATTAGAAAATAATAAAACTTTAATACTGTATTACCAAGCGATTTTACTGGCAGACATGACTAAAGCAGGTCTTTAACCATCAAGTCAAACCTTATTTCTCTAATAATCTACTTATATTCTACTTCTAACATAACTTTGTTCCTCTCCAAAGTGTAAACGTTACAGCCGTGTGTTAAACTGTGCTGCACAAGAGGAGCCTGATCTTTGTTACACTTCCCCTGTGTCTGGGCGGCGTCTGTTGTTTGGCCTCAGCTGAAGTCGAGCTGTGGGAGTTTCCTCGGCTCTGTTTGGGCCGTCTCCATGGGAACGGCGCTAGGCTGGACCTGCTGCCAACACTGAAGTTTGTGTTGATGCTCAAGGCTCAGGGAGAATAGTAACGCGCCCTGGTGCTTGGACTTCTTCTAATCTAGTGAATTTAAACTGGACTTTTAATAAATGTTTCATAAGGATTATCAATTATCTCCCCAGATAAGATAAAATAAGATAAGATAAGAGATCCTTTATTTGTCCCACAATGGGGAAATTCCACTGTTGCAACACACAGTTTAGGACAGGAATGAAAGAAATAGGCGCATGCAATAAAAATAGGATAAATAAACATGGTAATAAAAAAATGCAATATAAAGTATAAGGTATAAGGTATAAAGTGCACACTCTTATTTACAGTAAAAATGGTAACTAAAGTGGCTTAAGTGTATTGTTATATACAGTAAGTGACTATGGTGAGGTAAAGTGTATTAATAGTATGTTCATAGGAAGTTTTGTATTGTAGTGTTTTGTATTTATTTTAATTAGGACAGTGCATATTAATCAATGTGTCAGCAGCATCAACGTAAAAATGCTGGACTTAGCATACGTTGTCCGATAAGCAGATTAAAAAACAAAAACATTACACTGTGGTCGAATAATAATCTGATATTAGCTGTTTTCCAATACGTAAATCAAAAATTAAAAAAGTTTGGACATTTACCACCTGAATGCTATGCAGTTTTTTCATAAACTTTTTAAGTTTTTTGAAACATTTGCACCTTTTCAAATGTATCGGTGTGCTTTACTGTTTCATTTGAGGTAAAAACAATAAATATTCAATTAGCAACAGACACATAACTTGACATTACAAGACAATAAACATGAAACCTGTGAGACAAGAGACACAATAACAAATCTGAGATATTACTAAGAAAACAGACTATTTAAACTAAAAACAAAAGTCAGAAAAAGCACAAGATCATCTACGAGTGCATGACTGGTTTGTTTTCAACCTATTTTTAAGAACTGTTTTAAAGAGTAGACAGACATTTGGCTAAATTTAGTCCTGCGCCTTTATACAGTGCAGTCTATTCTATTTAAGTCTCTGATGCATATTCAAGTATTAGTTTTTAACATATAAAATCCAAATAATTTGATTTGATAACAATGTTGATATATTTGCAATTACAGAAGCATTTTACAATATATGTTCGTTTGGTGTTTTAGTGCTCTTTTTACAAATAGACAGAGCTCGTTGCTTTGGTCTCCAGATCCTTCGAGATTCTTAAGTGTTTAAAACGCTATAATTACGTGCAAAATGATCTACCAAACGTGTCCTTTTAATAAGAACTGTAGTTATACGTGTCTTTTGAGTGTGCGATCTACTAACCTTTAACTTAACCTGTCTTTATATGTCCTTAACTTTACTGTTTTCAGACCAGTTGGCCATTCAGTTTCTTGAGCTGGAGAAACTGTACCATGAACGACTTCTGTCTAACCTCAGCGCCCTGCAGGAGAACTGGGGTACTGCACGCACACGACTTACACATAAAGGGTGTTTCCCAAACCCATAGCCCCTGTTTGGGAGGGGTTCTTTGGAGGAATTCACTGCATCGACTGCCAAAGGAGTGTCCCAGTCCAAAGCGCCTGCAAAAACTAAGGAATGCATTTGGCTGAAAGACAAGAAATGCATCATCGCACAATTCGTTACGAGACTGTGTTCAAATGTCTTTAACGGAGAGCCACATATTTAGAACTATACTGTTAGGAGGGCCACTTTTATTATTTCACGTACTTGTATTCACAGGGCTGGAAAATAACTAAGTACAACTATTCAGGTTATTATATTTGAGTCGATTTTTTTGGTTTATTGTACTTGTTTGAGTAGATTTTAACCTGTTCTTGTACTTGGAATTTAACATAATAAGTGTTATTAGTTACATTGAGTATTGTGATGTGAGTACTGAGTAACGAGCAAGTTTCGATCGTCTCAATGCGGCTGCAATCCTTTATCTGCTTGGTCGATGTTCTCTTAGTCGACCAAAATTTGTATTGGTCGACTATTTAGATAAGAAGGATTTGTACGGGACAACAGGAACTAATCGTGAGTTTATTGTAACTTATCTAACATATAAATGCACGCTTTACTCATACTTTTTTGCATAAATTCCTGTGCAGTTGTAGTCTTTTGAGTGGAGTTTGGGTTAGATACATGGACATACCCCCTTTTAGTCGGCTAATTGGTTAATAGGACATGTCTTTAGTCGATCAAGAATTTCTTTCGTCCACCACAGCTCTACTCAATGCACAGTTGTTCACTCCAGTGTCTGCTTTTTCTAAACAAACAAACTCACATAACATCGCTGCATCGCCTGCTCTGACTGGACAGAGCTTTTTAGAATATACAGATTGTGGTTTAAAACAACTTAATTCAGTTTTAACATTTAAGTTTTTCTTTTTTTTGGTGGTTCAGTCTTAAACTATTGTCAAAAATCAATACTGATAAATGGGTTTGTTTTAATGTTGACATGTTTTTTCTTTTGAAACAACACAGACCAGACAGTAAGTAATGTCTGAATAAAACAGAGTTGCTTCAGTATAAGTCATCTTAAAAAAATGATATATTTAGTTGTTATTTAGTTGTTTATTTGGGCCAAAGAAAAAGTATGATGGTTAAACTTCAATGTAAATACAACAACATTGCACTGTGCTATGTCTTATCACATTTATTAAGATGAATGTGTGAATTTAATTTCTTTATGGGTTTAGTTCAGGTTGTAAAAATCCTCAGAAAACACTGTCAAAACTGCTTGGATACAAGACATTTTTAGATGTTATTTTTCTTTAATCGTGTTTGATGTGGTGTTTTTTAGAGAGTCAGTGGAAAGAGAGGAAACACGATGAGAATGTGTTTTCATCTGAAGGAGAGAGTCACATGGACGCGCTCAGCCAAATCTGCAGGACTCATCTCAGGTAAATGTACACAACAAACCACACAATATACAGCCTTCTAAAAGATGCAGGCTTGTCTTAATGTATGTTTTTTAATTTAAGATCAAAAGAAACATGCAAACTATTAAACATATATTCTTTGTGAATGTAAAACTATGTATTTTAGAGGAAAACTATCTGTACTGAATCTAGGGCTGTACCTAAAGACAAGACTCGAGCACGCATGGATTAGCTGACTATAGGGGCCTCTCAAAACTATGAACTATCTCAATGATCTGACCATCTGACCAAATCCGACCTAAACTGCACTAACAAGACCAGAAGCTCAAAGGATTTCATGCAAGAATAACTATTTGCACAGAAAAGTAGAAATAAACTAGGCATTGTTGAGTAAGAAGCGTACAATAAACTCTCAATTTACTTCAAAATCCTTATGATCTCAGTAAAATAATTAGTCTAATAAAAATGTTGGTCGACTAAGACCCAGACATTTCAGGCCAGGACCCAAATTAACCATAAAACCGACCTCAACTGCAAAATAAAATAGACGACAGCAATAATTTTTAAACAATTTACAAGTAGGTAAACTGTATTCATTTTAGTAGTTTATTGTGCTTTCTGACTCAATTTCACTACAACATACTGTTTTCAACTTAAAAAAAGATTAACATTACATCCTGAGATCATCTCGCGACCCCCACTTTGGAAACCACTGGACTATCAGCTCTAAATGAATCCAATAATAATTCATTTGGACATTTTAGAGAAAGAGAAAAAAGCATAACATAAACTACCCAACCATACATCGCTACACATCTTTGCATTTGTCCATTTGTTTTCAGTAGCCTATTCCCAGGTATTATTTGTGTCCCAACAAACACTGCTAAATAGCAATAAAATACAGACAAAACATCAGGTGTGGACTGGGGAGGATTAGTCATTAGTCATTAGATCTAATGAAGTAGCCCACATTCATCATTTTATTACATTTTTACAGTTGTAAATGTAACGGGGGATTAAGGCTCCTCCCCCAAGAAAATCAGTCATTTCCTGTATTTTACATGTCATATTTTATTTTAGTCAATTATCAATGTAAGGCGTAGAAATATATCATTAGGGCTGTAGTCGACTAAAGAAATTCTTGGTCAACCAAAGACCTGTTTTATCGACCGATTAATCGACTAAAGGGGGTGTGGTAAAATACATATCTAAATTATGAAGTTTGTCTATGTTTCTGACCAAACTACACTCAAAAATCTACAACTGCACTGGAATTTATGCTAAAACAGCTATTTATATAGAAAAGTACTACTAAACAGTGTATTTGTGTGTTAGATGTTACAAGTTTGATTAAACTCATGACATTTTATGCTTGATCCATTGACAAATCTTTTTTTTAAACAGTCATAAAATCCTCAAATCAAGACAAATAATCCTTAATTCAAACACTTAATCATTTTATTTAAGATTTTTTTTTTTTTTTTTAATTGTAATCTCGCATGAATTGGTCGACTAATAAAAATGTTGGTCGACTAAGACACCGTCGACCGATTAATCGACCAAACAAAAGGATTACAGCTCTATAAATCATACTATTTAACATTTTAATTTGTGTTTATGGTCTCTTTCTGGTCTGAGACAGCCCACTAGAGCAGTGACCTGGGGGTCACGAGATGATTTCAAGATCTATTTTGAATAAATATGACACTGTATTTGCTCTATTTCAATTCTATTTCAAATTAAAAACAGTATTTCTTAGGGAAATAGGGTCTAATAAGCAATAATCTATTCAAATAACCAATATTAAACCTGATTTAACGTGCTTTGGCACTTAAAATTATTTAAATTTCTCTTTGGGGGTCCTGAGTCAGTTGCTGGGCTATTTTGGGGGTCCCGGCCAGAAAAGTTTGGGAACCCCTGCACTAGAGCACCCTTTTGATGGTGGCCCTTTTCAGTTGCTTAGATTAGTTTATGCCCTGCCTACGCCTCCATTAATATTTTATACAACTTCAATTACTTCCTCAAACTAAATGTCATGCTTGTTTTCATTATTGATTCAGGAAATACGGCTGAATATTGAGATCAGGAAAGAAAACAATGATGATATCTCTTATATTAAAGCAATGAAAACAAACAAACTGACTCCAGGATCCAAGCCGTAAATCAAAGGCCTTCGTACCAGAGCTGTGTGTAACTGCTGATGTTTTAGTCCTGTTCTAACTCTTACTTTCTCTTGTCTTAATCTTGTTTGCATAACCATGTCTTTCTTTCACCTTTGCTCAGTCCATCGGCGTCATCCAGCTGTGACAATGAGCAGGTAAAGGGTTAAACTGTTCCTGCAGAGTTTGAGTTATACAAAATTTTAAATCAAAACATATCTCCGTTTGTGCAGAAGACACTGGCTTCAATATTTAAAGAAATCCAGAACAAGTATGATGTGCTGAAAACCTGCCAGGATGAAGGTAATGTCTATTTATTCTTTATTTACAGTTTTATTTCTTCATTAAAATCACCCAAGGTCAAGGTTTTAGACAATTATGACCAATATTATCCTAAAAACATCAATAAAACTTCTCAAACTGTACACGTGTTGCAGACAATTTCAGAGCAAGTTAATAAGTAACAAATGGTCAACTTCTTTTGGTCCACATGTAACAAAACCTGAACAGTTTTAGTCACGTTCTTTAAGACATTTCTCATATTACTTTCTGCAAAATGACATTCTTGCTGTCTTTAATCATTTTCTATCTGCCTCTGGGGCAACGGCTGTCTGAATCTCATTTCCTGGTTTCTTCCTGAAATGTAAATGAAGTGTTTTCAGACTGTGGGAAGACTGTAAAATACTTCTGACAGATGTTGTTGGAGTCCCACAAAACTGGGTTTCTCATAACAAAACATACAACGATAAGGCTCCAATGGTTAACTGGGATATTTGTGAGTCTAAAACTAATGCCAAAGGACCTTTTAACGTTATAAAAAACTGTGACATTATTAATCAAAAGGTCAAAATAGAATAAACGATTTCAATATAACACTTTGCGTGCATGGAATATCAGTTTGGTTGTTTATATTTAAAATGGCTAGCACACTGTACACCTGAGTACTTCCTGTGTAATCCATTTCTATGGGGTTTTCGCCAAGTCAGTCTAAAATTAATAAATACTGACAGATCTGACAGTGAACCGTGAGTTACAGGGAATGTCTCCGAAACCTATTAAAGTTAAATTGTTCACTGGCAAGAACCACGACCTGGGGATGAATGCAAATGGGGCTTTGATGGGGCCTTAGGCTCCCGGGCCTTGTATCCCCCGTACCTGAAAGATAAGGCAGAGAATAGTTAAATAAAGGGGAGGGGCACAAAGACTGTGAACAACTCGGAGCGCAGCCTGGAGGCTTAAGTAGGCTGGCTGCTGGAAGGGACGTGTGCGGGTGAGGTGTGGTCCTGCTCCCGAACTTAAGATAACAAACTTATCTTCAAAATATTTCACCAAATGACACGTGTATGATTCTAAAGGGCTGTGCTTGTGTCTCAGTGCTAACGCTGAAGCATAACAATAAAAAAGTTAGTTAGTGCCCTAATGGACATAGGTTTAAAATGAAATGACTTGAACATTGAAAATGTTTTGATTGGTTTTAGAAAAAAACAACATTTCAGGAATTTGTGGTTGCCATACTTAAAACCTGTTACATGGCAACAGCCCATTTTAAACATTTACATCCATGTTTCAAGCGGTTTATTCCTATGACAACATGAAAAAAAAAACAAAAAAAACTCTGTTTTCTTTTCCAGTGGACAGACTGAAGTCTCAGCTGATGGAGGCCAAGGGCAGGGCGAAGTTCCCGCGCTCGGAGGCTGTGGATGGAGCTGATGAGGAGACGTTTGAGGAGGGGCAGGAGGTGGAGGAGGAGACCACCCCAGAGGAGGAGGAGCTCAGGGTGGAGTGGCCCACAGGAGTCCCTCAGGCCTCCGAGAAGGACCTGGCTAAGCTCTCCAACAAAGAAGGGGTACGCACGTCTCACTCACTCAAGATTTAACATCATTTAGGTGTTTTCTTTTAAACAGGATGCAAACAAAAAGAGGCTCACTTTATTGGTTTAAGACATGGTGATTACTCAGTTCTAAAATGAAAATGGTCTGAGAGTGACCAAAATCCCTCCACTATCTTTAACTCCTCCTCTCACATCCTGGTTTTCCTCATCTTTCCTTCCTGCTCGGTCTCCATTGTGTTTTGTATTCATCTGTCATCATCTCCACACAGTCCACTCTCTGACCTTCCGTGTTTTCTCCTCCATCTTTGTTCAACTTTTCTACAACAAACTAGACAGAAATGTTACATTTCTTGCAAAAAAAAAAGTATACATTTTGTTTGCCCTTTTAAATCAAAAATGTTAATTGGAAGAATTAAAGACAGGTTAAACTAGTAATTTCACTAATTATATTTAAGATTTTGCTAAAAAATGTTTTGTTTGCCTTGTTTTCACTAGTCAGACATTTAACGTTACCTAATCCCTAATCTGAACTAAAGTACTAGTCCATAAACCTAATCCTAATCTTACTCTGAGGGTGAATATATTGAACGCAGTGTAGTTTATATAATGTATTGTTGAGGCTGTTTCGATTTTACATTTGTTTGTAGAGATCTGCACTTTCATACGTTTTAAATTTGGGGATTATGAGGCAATGCAAGTAATGATCAAAAAACTATAATCTATAAGAAAGGTGGTCTTTGCAGAGAATAGAGTCTATGCCACAGCTCTGTTAAGGTGTGATAATATGTGATAATGAAAAGCTGTGACCTGATTCAAATGAATGAACACGCTGTGGTGAAATGGAATCACTGCAGCTGTGATGAGCTCAGAGGTCACCGGGCCAATGGTGGACTAACTTTACAACGTGTCTGTTCAATTTGTGTATATACAATTTGTAATATATGGATGTATGTTGATTTTGTTTGAAAATAGAAATGAGTTTTAGCTTAATCTGTTGTAAAGCATCTGTTCTTTTGATTAATGTCTTCATACATGGTCTCTGTTGAAAAAAAACAACAACCTAAAAACAATCATAATCACATTTTCTCTATCATACTGATTGATCATGATCTTTTAAATTAGATTTTTTTTCTTATTGAAAGCAAATAAAATGGCTTTGAATCCTACTTTCATGAGCTTAAACAAGGCAGACTTTAACCACAGCCTTTTTACACAAAAATAGTAAAATGTATTCCTTCAAAGTCGTTTACCACAGGCGACTGACTGTAAACATCTGGATCAAAAAGCCTCGGGCTGATCATCGACATTTGGAACAATTTGATTAAAACCAGGGCAACAAGCTTATCAATCAACTGCAACTAATAGATTATTGAAATAATCGTCAACTAATTAAGCAATCAATGAATCATTAAGCGGCCTATGCATTGGTTCCAAAGCCTGTCATGTGCGCTGTAAATATTTTTATGACTCAGCTTGAGCAGTAATTGCACAAAAATATGTAAATTTGTGTTTTGAAGAACCTTTAGCGTCATTTGGGTCTAATTAGAAAAAAATTATTCACTGGCCTTTTCAATCTAGATAACTAATTAATCGAAAGAACATTTGCATGACTAATCAATCAGCAAAATAATAATAATTTGTTGCAGCCCTGATTAAAACTGTATCACGGTATTGTTTTTACATGTTAGAATTCATCCCCCGACGGCCTGGTGTCCATCCTGAAGCGGAGGAGAGCGTCTCTGGATGGACTGCCTCCTCCAAACAGCACGGCCACAAAACAGAACGCAAAACAGCGCAAAGTCCGCTTCTGCGAGCCGGACGATGGCCTGGAGCACGGTAAGACGTCACGCCACATGAATTACAATCACCACACAACGAACACAAAAGGGACAACTGTTACACCAGAGAGGACTGGATTTGTGTTCATTTTATATATTTTATACCTTATTGAAAGTGTTAAGGAGCCAAAGCCTGCACTAGTTTGAGACCAGCTCTGGGTATTTTTTATTACATATATAATACTAACTCTCTTAATGATTGATTTTTGTATTAATGATTAGAGGCAAAGAGTTGAAATGTAGATAATATTGTGAATGTTGTTTTGAAGATGTGTAAATTTTAATTATTGAATATTTTGTTTATTGCAACAAAAAAATTCTACCAAAAGAGCTATTAATAAATAAATATGAAAAAAGTGATGTTGTAAACTTTCAATTAAGCAAGCAAAATGTATTTATAGAGCACAATTTGAACAAAAGCCAGTCATAGTGCTTTACAGACATTAAAACATACATTAAAATCACAATACAAAAATATTAATAATTACATTAAAATCAGTTCATTAAAAAGTATAATACATACAAAATTAAGGGTATAAGATTATATTTCTGCATTTTTGTGATTAATTTGACAGACATTTCACATTTGTCTGATAATTAAACCTCAACTAATACATTTAAAGACATGGTTTAAGACATTTCTGTTGAATTGACATAATATCCTCTGAATGTTGTTTCAAAACACATCAACACATTCATTTTTGTCAATATCGCTCAGCCCTTTTAATAATATAATCCACTTCTTAAGCAGCTACTATCTAAAGTTGTTACCATCAATACAAACGTTTTACTAACCCCGATGTTGTATCTGTTTTTACACATTTGGTGATTTAATTTTCTCTTATCTTTCCAGAGGAAGTTGGAGGGGACTCTTGTCTTATCCTTCTCTTTCTGTGCCTGGTGACTGTGGTGATCAGCCTGGGCGGGACGGCGCTCTACTGCACCCTGGTGGACACGTACTCTAACATCTGCGTCGACTTCACTCAGAACGTGGACTTCTACTTCTCTTACGTGCTGAGGTTCTTCCAGGGACTCGGACGATGGCTGCCCTTCAGAACTTAAGCGCTGTCCGTCCGCGTAATTCAGCCGCTAGCGTCCGTCTGTTTGAATATCTGAAGCATTCACGGCAGAATAAACCTCCCGCTGCTCCTGACCACAATCCTGTTTACGAGCGTTGCACTGCGGTCACTGTCTGCCCCTGGAAGTCTGACCTGTTTAACTGTACGATGGATCTAACGCAGGAGACTGTTTTATGTGTGTCTGTGCATACTTTTCCTCCCAAGACAGAAGACGCTCCTCAATTTGACGGAACTAGCATTGACCAGAGGTGGGCAATATTGACAGAATAAAACGGATATTTCAATGTTTTCCGGGAAATCTCGATGTATAATTTATAATATTGAGACGATATTATGTCAATCCAACAGAAATGTGTCAAAACATATCTTTAAATGTGTTAGTGGACGTATAATTATCAGACAAATGTAAAACGTCTGTTAAAGTCATCACAAAAGTATAGAAATATCACCATATACCCTTATTTGAAAGTTTACAACGTCACTTTTTTGTTTTAAATCAGCCATTTTTATTGCATTTTTTACTATAAACGATAAACTGGATATACTAATTTTACATATTTTCAAAACAAAATTGAGAATATTATCAGAATATTACATTTAATGCCCACCTCTTACATGGACAAACACGTTATATTTACTTATTTCCTGATTGTTTATAGACAGTGGCATGAAACCCATCCTTTATCATACAAAAGACTTAATTTCACATATTGTTATTGCTGGATGTTCAAAGCCTCGCTCTTTTACATTTATAGATAAGAAATGCTGTTACACCATTAACAACGATAATGTACAGACAGAGGCTGGAATAGCAGTACTCGATAACAATTTTACAAAAGCTAGAATGCCCAAAATATGAGGATTTTCTTTTGCAAGGAATATTTATTTGATCATGTTTTGTATGTAAATCTTACTTTCTTGTTCAATTCGTGGGGCATCAATGAAAAAGTGGAACATTTTCTAAATAAGTGGGACGAGGAACATAGATGTAAATGGCTGTGCAGCACAATTAAAAGAGGGACAGGTGGTCACTCTATTTCTGATTCTCTGTAATGTTTTTGTGGAATTGTTTACACATCTAAACTCAACTTAAATACACACAATTGTCTTCAAAATGCTTTAAGAATTTTGTGTTGTACACGGATCAAAGCGGGCCATCTGACTCTTATTTGTTTTGCTCCAGTGGTTCTCAAACTAGGGGTGATTTCCAGTGGTCCCCAGATGATGGGGAAAAATGGATACAATAGTCTTAAACAAGGCTTGACCCCATTCAAATGCAGTGGTGAATGTAGATTCTTATTTGTCGGCTGGTCAAAGTAAATTTTCTAGGTCTATATTCTCAAAATAAAATCAAGAATTATGAATAAGGATAATTTATCAAGTTGCGTGTCGCCTATTTTCTGTGTTTGGGGGTCGTGAATGTGAACTATTGTTATTTTGGGGTCACGACTGAAAAAGTTTGAGAACCACTGCTCTAGACCAGGGGTTCCCAAACTTTTCTGGCCGGGACCCCCAAAGAGAAATTAAAAATAATTTTAAGTGCCAAAGCACGTTAAATCAGGTTTAATATTGGTTATCTGAATAGATTATTACTTATTATTTCCCTAAGAAATACTGTTTTTAATTTGAAATAGAATTGAAATAGAGCAAATACAGTGTCATATTTATTCAAAATAGATCTTGAGATCATCTCGCGACCCCCAGGTCATCCCTCGTGACCCCCCGGGGGGTCGCGACCCCCACTTTGGGAACCACTGCTCTAGACAACGTGAAAGTAACCAAATGACTGTACTGTCACTTCAAAATAAGTAGAGGTAAAAGGTATTTAATAATACTATTTGAGTAATGAATAACCTATAATGTCTGAGCTATGTTAAGTATTGTATTGCCACACACTGACATAGTCATAACAAATTGAACAGCCCAAGATTCTGTATTACTGAAATAAATTAAAGAAAAAATAGATCTTGAGCTTACTGAGCTTAGAAGTATAATTTATATATGTGTATACATTTATAAAATGTACCACCCATCGGCGAGTTCCACAGGAAATACACAAGATTTAATATATATTTAATGTTGATCTGCTCCGGACTGTGAGAAAACTTGTATTTTGAGATTCTTCACGGATTTTTTGTAAATGGAATAAAAATAAAACTGTTATTACAATTAATAGTTGTTATCGGACAACCTTAACGTGTAAAACTGACCTGCACATGTACTATGTGGTGGTTAAGAGGAATTCAGAAGGCTTTGTTGTAAGTTTTTATTACTTTTACATACCATTTAATAATAGTTTACCTCAGTGAAATTGTACATCTTTTGCTTCCAGGAAGAAACTACAGGGCGAGCGTCAGTTTAATGTTAAAGTGCTGACAGGTTCTCATGTTTTTCTAATTATGACTTTGGAAGAGCGAGTGTGGAGAGACAGAACCTGTGGTAAATATTTATCATAGCTTCACATCAGTCACGTTGCCATCTGTGTGGAGAAGTTGAGAATGAAAGTTGAAAATAACAGGAAGTCCTGCTGCGTTCTGTTGTGGAAGAATAGGTGTTGTGGATCTTCTAAATAAAACAAGTTAAACGGTAAAAAAGGCCAATAGAGTGAGTCTGATCAAAGAGTTGATTTATTCACTGGTACCAAAGTGAATATGAATATCGTCTGTCCCTAACAGAGTAATCTCTCCCTGCTCGACGGACACATCACATTCAGAGTATAAGCGCTTTATACTCAGAGATAACACATCATGAGGAGACAACTTACAATCATCACATAATAGTCAGAACATAAACACATTGGTCAGAGGTCAGAAGAGGATTAGATGACCTTTATCTATGTAAGTGACCTGGGTCGAAAGAGCTCCAGCCTGGCGGAGCTAACACAAGATATGACTGTGTTAAAGTTGAAGTTAACCATAGCAATTTAGAATGAGCGCAACCCCAATATGTGCGATTAAAGTTCTTACACTGAATCCTTCTGTGATGTCATCAATAAGTGACATTCCATCCAAAACACAGACAATTTACATGCAACAGACATACTTTTCTGGCAGTTTAAGTATTATTGTTATTTGCCAAATTAAACTAGAGAGTAATTTATATGGATTTTTTCCCCCTGTTTATAATATGATTGATAATATAATATGACAATTTTGGAATGACCTTGACCTTTGGGTGCGTTAATGCACATTAAACACAAACAGTGTGTGTGTGGTCACATCTGCTGCTCATGTCCAACCAGGAAGTAACCTTAAAAACCTCGCCCAAATTGTTCAAGTCTATATGACAGGTTAGACGTCACATTTCTCTAAAACGTGGTGAACATGATTATGTTTAAGATTTTACTAACCACTTTCTCTATTTGCCCTCAGTTTGACAGTTTTCATAATTTGGACATGGGAAGCAAATATGACAGAGCTGGTACTTCCACAACTGTTTCCTTGCAACCGTTTTGAAAACAAGGGCCAACATCTATCTAAATCCCACAATAGTTATGATTTGACTAATAATAATTCCTGATAACACCTTTATTTTGTTTAATAACCATTTAAACTGTCAAAAAATTGTGTCACTTTTCTGTAAATGGTCTTTGTAAATTCAGTGGTATGTCGCTTTTTGGTGACACAGGTGGACAACACTACTTCCTGTCATTTAAACTTTTATTTTTCAAAATGTCTTCACAAACTGCAACTTCGTGGATGTAAAACTCTGATAAATATTTACCGCAGGTGCCCTCCCACCAAACTCAAACTCAAAGTGAGAATTAGAAAACATGAGAACCTGTCATATAGACTTTAAATAGGGGTAAAATCTTTATATAGTCATATATAATCATATTACTCAGTTTTAGTGTAATGTGTAGTTTATGTAAACAAAGAATTAAAGTCTATATGATGGGTTCAACACACATTTCACTGCAATGTAGTAAACACGATTTTATTTAAGATTTTACTTAACATTTTGTCCATTTGTCTCCAGTTTGACAGTTTTTGTAATGTTTAAAATGCTACTTCCTGGTTGGTCACTGGCAGTAAATATGACATAGAGGTAACTCCACAACTGTTCGCTAGCAACCATTTTGAAAACAAGGGGCAAAATCCACATAAATTACACAATAGTTATCATTTGACAAATAATAATACATGATAACAACTTTATTTTAACAAGATAGGTAAATGAAGCAGGTGCTCTACCAGGAGGAGGCCCTGGAACATGAGGAAAGAGAGACTAGAAGTCGAAAAACATCCGAGGCACAACTGCACGAAGTAACAAGCCCTGAAGAAGACGCTGTGTTGCATCGAAATGCGCTGGTGGTCCATGACACAATAAAGAACATGTAATAATTTTTTGTTACTTTGTGCAGTTGTGCCTCAGATGTTTTTCGACTTTTAGTCTCTCTTTCCTCAACAACTTTATTTTGTGGAATGACCATTCAAACTGTCAAAAAAATGTGTCAGTTGTGTGTAAATTGTCTCTGTATTTACCGTGGCACGTCACTTTTTGATTACATCACAGAGGGATTCTGTTTTAGAACTCACTACTACTTCCTGCAAACAAAGACAGATAAAATATTTGGTAGACCAACAAATAGAAGTCTACATTTACCACTGCATTTGGAGAGTGTCAAGCCTTGTTAAAGACTATTTAACGAAGCTTTGTTAGAGACTATTTGACAAAGTTTCAGGTTTTCTCCCATCATTTGGGAACGCCAGAAATCATTGCTCGACTTGCGCCCCCCAGGTTGAGAACCGCTGGTCTACATCACAAATGAAGCTGCTCATTAATAGATTGTCCTCTCATACTCAGTCACCGTGTTTATGTTTCGCACTACAATTCAAGTTTAAACTGAGCCATTCCTTTTACAGTTTAATGTGTGTGATTTCTTTGGTTGTGTTTCATCCACTTAAAATGTTACACAGTTTCAAATGCAGCAACAACACACAAAACAACACAACTTTAGGATTTTAGATTCAATTTATTTTAAGTTTATGTAACTGTTACATGTTGTGTTTATAACATGTTTTAGCATGTTGCTAAATCTTTATGATTAAATGTATATAAACCATCACCAAATTCTCTGATTAGTATTGATTAAACAAAGCTTCTTTTTTTTAACAGAGACTTTCTCTCATTGTTTCTTGAGATAACACAAGAAACGCTCAGGGCCTTTGTTGTCGCAGTTGATATTTTCTTGGATGACGCTGGCTCCAGCCTTCTTAAAGATTGGAATGTCAGACTTGTGTTGCAGGAGCAGCATGTTTTGCACCGGAGGAAGGCCCTGATCTTTCTTGTACCACAAATAGACTAGATTCCCTTCGCTTCCCTCATTCAGGTTGACACTCACAGGAGTGTAATGCTGCTGCTGGTACTGCTGGTACTGATCGTTGTTGACAGAGATCTTCAGATCAGTGACTCCCTGCTCAGCATCAGTGGTCAGACAGTACCATATGAAGTTGGTACTATTTTCCCACTGCAGCGTGTTGGTGGTTTCATCAATGCGGATGTACCCAGCCTCAAAGAGCGTTGCATCTGAGCCAAAGGAGTTGGTGGCTTTGACGTCACAGATGTGAGTCGGCTTCTCTGTCAGCATCAAGAGGTACATCGAGCCAACATAGGACACACCCAAGTTGCACCCAACTCTCTGCCAGCCAAATTTCATCTTTAATGCCTCATCGTCAGGGTCAGTGGAGACCTCCAGGTCGACAATGGGTGTGTCAAAGCTGGTTTTGCCTCTTATGTACCAGAGGAAAACAGACCCTGCAGGCAGCCTTTTGTGAATCTTGATGTACCCAGCACCGATGAGGCCAGCAGACATCCCACCTTCAAAGCTGACCTGAATCCTGGTGATGGGGGCAATGCCAGGCTCGCTTTTGTACCAAATGTACACTGGATTTCCAAACCATTGGTTTAGATTGACATTAATTTTTTTAAAGCCTTGAGCCATCAGCTCTTGTTCTTCAGCCTTATTACGAGACACTTCAATGTGGGTGATATGGGCCATGTTTAAACAGCTATGAGGAAAAAAAAAACCACATCAACATATACATCAATACATGCACAATACAATACAATTCAATCTACTTACAAGTTCTAGAAGAACCTTGGGTTCAGAGTTGAAGTCTGCTGTGGCCTTCTTCATGCCTCCTGGGTTTATAAGCAGAGAAGCTTGGGCTGTGGGTGGAGACTTGATTCGTTTTTGTTTTTGGTTTTTTTTGTTAAGAAATGTGATGGAAAGAAGGTTGGTCATATTTTGTTTTTGATTGACACAACTAGCTGATATATTACAGTATAACATTTACACTACAGTAACCAAATCAAAATACTACTACTAATAATAATAATAAAAATAATAATACAAAATAAATCACATATGTAACAAATAGATGCTGTAGGTGCTGTATATTCATGATCAAATTAGATCAACAGAAAATGAAAAAGATTAAAATGTTGAATTTGCACATATTCACCTTTAACTAAAAAGTGTTTTAATAATAACAGCAATTTGAAAATAACAATAAAATTCGATTGAAAAATAGCCAAAGTTAGCTGAAACCAGTTTTCAGATGAGTCTCTGTAATTGTAATTATAGCAGAGTGTGTTGAGGAACACGGATGTGATTATGGCATAAAGAGAAAAAGACTCCTACATACTGCTGCCGCTCCAAGTGAATGTAGCGCTAGATGGATATTCACCAGAAAATAAACATTTATTTTCTTGAAAATAAACATTTATTTTCATTTATTTATTTTATTTTAAACATTTATTTTCTTGGGAAATGTGTTTAGATTTTGTCTAACTTTGCAATTTGTATGATTTTGTACTAAATAAAGACGTCCATGTTATGTGCTTCTCTGATTGGTCAGTCACACCCATCTGAACTTGTCGTGACAAATGCCACATCTTTCTATAGAATTGGAAAAGTGTTCTTTCGATGTTCTTCGCACTCTCCATAGATCAGGACTTCACTCACCACATGAGCACTGCCCCCCTCTGGCCTCAGGACGGGGGGCGCTCAGGAGCAAAACTCCAATCGTCAGCAAACAAACTTTTTAACAGTTTATGCTTAGTTTGTATGCTTTGATAAACTCTTTCAGAAAGTAAGCACAGAATGTATCCAAGGATTCTCCACACCCTCCAGGTGACCCAACCATTTGCCCTCTGCCAGTAAGGCCTGAACAGGAACCTCAATATTAGGAATTCATATTATACACTCAATATTTTTCCATTGAGCCTTGTATTCTGGGCCACACCAGCACAGCCTTTGATACTGTTGAACATCCTTTTATTTCTGCCTGTCCTCATACATTTGGTTACTTTTGTAATGCCTTGAAAACTGTGCAGTAAACCATGGCATTATCGTAATGATTATAATTTAGGCCAATTATATTTGGAATAAGATGAAAATGCAATAACTTGCGTGAGCCATTAACGCTGGGTTCATGTCACTCACGTCACTGCAATCTAGGATCTTTTTTCATCTAAAACAGAGCAGGAATCTACACTGTCTTAAAGACGAGTGCCACCAGATACGGCGTGTCACTCACCTCGAAATCTCACAGACTCAGATTCATTTGGATTCTATGACCAAGGTACTCTTAAAAACAATTGCTGCACATGCGGCTGTGTTTGGTCTCCCTGAAGACTAGTCCCACTGTTCAGCTCTGCAGCTTTGGTTCTGGCATTTAGATCTGTATTTGTAGGTGGTAGGTGTAAGGTGGTATCTCCTCCTTCGTTGTAAATCCACAAAAGCCCCATTCAGCACACATGGAATTAACAAGGTTTTTGAAAATATCAGTGTTTTGTTATACCTTTGCATAACTTCAAACTTAAATTGCATGAAAATGTGTATACTTAATGTACTTCTTTTGTTCAATGGAGCCTTATATTTGTTTGTTATACAATAAAACTATTATTTACTGAACTTTAATTAACAAATGGAGGCCAGCCACCTGCTCCAGGACATTGCTTTGTCTTGAAGGTTCCACAATAACTAAATGTACCTCTAACCTTTTGTCCCATCCAAGTGTTCCCAATCACTTTACATTTTACAAGCCGTTTAAAAATTTTGGTCTGTGTAAATAGAATGCAGCCTAGTTTTTAAAGGATTTTGCATCTACAGCTAACTAACAGTGAATTCCTTAAAATGACAATTCAAAGAAATGTTCTTAGTTCCGTCAAATCAAATATTAACCGTTGATTTCCAGGTCTCCATCATGTGCTGACCGTCACACATGACGCATTTATCAGTGTTTTGAATCAGACATGTACAATTACCAAACCTGATCTTGGTGTTTGTGTGTTGTGTGTTTTACTTGTTTCTTTCTGAAGAGGAAACTGAAGCTAAAGCCATGCGTGTACATTCTGATCTGACACAGATAAAGTTTTCCCTCAAAGCACATCTGTCAAGTTTGCTCCTTCATGACAATTTTCACATCCTTGTTCCTCAACACGCCCTCTGAAAAACATGTTTCCAAGTTGTGATTCTGGTGAAACAGCATGGACACTGTCCATAGGATTTAATGTCAAAGCAACCAACAACATAGTAACTGCAATAGCCTAAGAATTTGGCCAGTTTTATAAGTAATAATCAGATGATCAGATGATCAGTAACGCAGTAGGGGCGGCAGTAGCGCAGTAGGTAGAGTGGGCGCCTTCTGATCCGAAGGTCGGCAGTTCGAAGTAGTGGTCAGATCCTCTGACCCGCAGGTTGGTGGTGCGATTTCAGCTCCTTCAGATGAATAATGCCGTTGTGTCCTTGGGCAGGACACTTAACCCACCTGGCCCCCAGTGTCTGCGTACACTGGTGTATGAATGTGTGAGTGGATGGGTGACTGGTTCCTTGATGTAAAGCGCTTTGAGTGCCTTAAAAAAGGTAGAAAAGCGCTATATAAATGTGACCATTTACCATTTAACTTCTTTGAGTAATTAACCGTGGGTTTGCGGGACGTCTCAACATTCTGAATCCCTAAAACTGAGCTGGAACCCGACGTCTGGGAGAGGAAAACCATGGGGCAAACAAGTGGCACCTGAACACAGATTTATGAAAAGTAACTTCTTCTCTGAAGAGACTGAATTGTTGAATGGCATCCCAGAAGGGGTGACTGTACAAAATAGAACTGCAGCCACGTTGAATTTGTTCTGGATTC
Source organism: Rhinogobius similis (assembly GCA_019453435.1). Classification (NCBI taxonomy): domain Eukaryota; kingdom Metazoa; phylum Chordata; class Actinopteri; order Gobiiformes; family Gobiidae; genus Rhinogobius; species Rhinogobius similis. The sequence continues at coordinate 19,603,290 of CM033620.1, forward strand.
GAAATATAATAATCCAAAATAAATGATAAATAAATAAATACCTTATATAAATAATGTGCAACTTGAATTGAGATTCAGGCCAGACTCAAACTTGACTGAAAGCTAGTTTTAGGCATTGAGAATTGACAGTATATAAATATTTATATTTTAGGGCTGGACTTGTGACTCAGACTTGATTTAAGGTGATAAGAAATATCATCTTATATCAAAACTGTAAATAAAGTTCTTTATTCGAAAGACTTGAACTTAAGCAATGAGGATTTGTACTGAGCCCGACTTGAGTTGGACACGGATTTGTCCCGTTTGACTTCAGACTTGAAAAATGACACAGCAACATAAACATCGTAACATGGTTAAAAGATGATAAAACATTTAGCTCTGCAGGACTTTTAACAGTTGCCCAATCCTGCATGCATTGTCTGATTGTTTATTTATTAATTTATGTTTATTTGAATGACACGTTTGCAGATCACACAGCTCTGATTCACACAATATACTGTTTGTTTATTTATTTTTGGCCAAGCACCAAAATACATCTCTGACATGTTAGTGCCATAATCTCGGACTCTGAGGACCTCAGGGACCGGCCTCCTGCTGCTGCCAGAGTTAGGACTAAACATGGGTGAGCCTCCTGCTGGTGCCAGAGTCAGGACTAAACATGGACCGGCCTCCTGCTGCTGCCAGAGTTAGGACTAAACATGGGTGAGCCTCCTGCTGGTGCCAAAATCAGGACTAAACATGGGAGAGCCTCCTGCTGGTGCCAGAGTCAGGACTAAACATGAAACAGCCTCCTGCTGGTGCCAGAGTCAGGACTAAACATGGAGCGTCCTCCTGCTGGTGCCAGAGTCAGGACTAAACATGAAACAGCCTCCTGCTGGTGCCAGAGTCAGGACTAAACATGGAGCGTCCTCCTGCTGGTGCCAGAGTCAGGACTAAACTTGGACCGGCCTCCTGCTGGTGCCAGAGTCAGGACTAAACATGGACCGGCCTCCTGCTGGTGCCAGAGTCAGGACTAAACATGGACCGGCCTCCTGCTGGTGCCAGAGTCAGGACTAAACATGGACCGGCCTCCTGCTGGTGCCAGAGTCAGGACTAAACATGGACCGGCCTCCTGCTGGTGCCAGAGTCAGGACTAAACATGGACCGACCTCCTGCTGGTGCCAGAGTCAGGACTAAACATGGACCGACCTCCTGCTGGTGCCAGAGTCAGGACTAAACATGGACCGACCTCCTGCTGGTGTCAGAGTCAGGACTAAACATGGACCGACCTCCTGCTGGTGTCAGAGTCAGGACTAAACATGGACCGACCTCCTGCTGGTGTCAGAGTCAGGACTAAACATAGGTAGAAAGTCAGGATTGACTGAGGCAGGATTGCCATAAATAAATCAATTTATGAATCTGTGAAAAGGTTTTTCTGAATAGAAAACTCCAAGGAAGGATTTCCTAAAACTCTGAAAATAGTCTATTCAAATCACGATTAATTTGATTTTAAAATTAATTTATTGATGCCTGAAAATCAAAATGGGATCCCAGTCGAGTAAAGATCGTCCTGCAAAGGACTTTTGTGAACAAAATGTAAAATGAGAGGAAAGCAAAAGGATTTAATGGAAGGAAGAGTGACAGCAGCCTGATGGCTTTGAGAAACAGAAGAAATTATTATTCTGAAATTATATTGTCCAAAAAGACAAACAGTGCAAATAAAACAAATGACTGAAATAAAAAGCAATTTTTTATGTTTAGAAATGTGGGAAAAAGCATCTGCAGAAAGTAAAGTAACAGAACATGAAAATAGAGAAAGAAATCAGAAAAAAATACATTCTGTTGTATAAAGCACTTTGAATTGCCTCGAGTACGATTTGTGCTCTACAAACAAACCTGCCTTGCTTTATTTTCAAGAAGAAAAAAAAAAGATTGCACTCCTGTTTGGAATCCACAACTAAATTAAATGTGGCTGTTGTGTTTTGTACAGTTTAGCTTCATCCCTCACTGCAGAGCCATTCAAAGATTCACAATCTGTCAGGTTTACATTATCAGCTTATGGCACATTAAATGACCTCGTTATTGACTTTTACATTATCGGTTGCTACAGGACACAGACTTTTGAAAATTAGACGGGGTCCATGGGATTTAATGTTTCAATAATGGTGTTGGAGCCATATGGTCTGTTGTTCCTCCTGCCACTGGGTGGCGCACTGTATTTTTGTCCTGCAATTACCTGCCCTATATAAAGGGGGAGAAAGGTGCTGTCAGGTGTTGCAGTGTGGAGGCAAACAGTCTTTTGACCGTGTCCGACCGTGTCCTATCGTGTCCGACCGTGTTCTATCGTGTCATGAGTTCTGGATTTCTGTGTATGGCTGAAAGGTAATGTCAATAAACCAGTGGAACACAGCATATTCTGAACTTTATTCTGTGGAAGACACGCGTCCGAGACGCCACACACGCTGCATCCATAGCGGACCTTGCACAGGGCAAGTTTGGCCGCTACATTGTCAAAAGACTGCCTCAGGTGCCGTCTGGGCGTAAAGATTGCGTCGGCTGTGTGTGGCACAGCGTGGTTTCCTGGAGTGGAGTGGGCCCTCCAACTACCGTAGCGGTGACTCGTCACAACAGGTGTGCGGCGAACCGGCGGACTGTTGGCGGGAGAAAGAAGGAGGAAGGGGACTGAAGGCACCGGAGAGCACCGGCGTCCTCTTGATCGTCAGCGGGGGCGAGAGACGGCTCTGCGCGGGAACTTTGTCTGCAGCGGAGGCCGAGCAGCGCGGAGCGGTCGCCGTGGAGCCACGCCACGCGTTTGGAGAAGGCTACACGTGGAAAGGCAGACCATCCACCTGGTATGCTAAAAGTATCCACGCGCAATCAAATGGCGCACGGACAAAACTGTGACGTTTGGGCACGCAGCGCTCATGGATGTGGGTACACTGTAAATATGAACACTGTAAAAAATGTGCACCTTGGGTATGAACAGAAAACTGACAAAAATGGAAAAACAAGCTGTGAAAGGACACATAAAGCCAGTCAGGGTAGTGTGAGGAATACGAAGGCTTCTGTTGCGTCATCTCTGATTAAAATTAAAGCAGAAAAGGCTGCACTTTTGGTTAAAGCTTCATATTTGGAGGAGATGCATGTGCTTGAAGCGAAGCAGAGTGCTATAAGAAGAAAATTAGAAGAACTGGAACTTAAAGCTAAGCTAGCTGAGGTAAATGCAAAGCTAGCAGTATTGAATGCCTCAAAGAAACATAAGCATAAAACTGATAAGTCCAAGTTGGATCCAGAGGAGCCCAAATCAAGCACACTTGCGCTGACACAGGTTTCTAGATTGTGTCCTTTGAATCAGACTGAAACTGTTCCTGTTTTGCTTAAAGAGGAAACGGGGTCAAATGATTATTGGGATGAAATTAACTGGGAGGAGCCGAAGATATGTGCCACATTGGTGGGTCCTTTCAACCCAACAGGGGCCGGTACCGCCACTGAAATGGATTCTTCTCACATTGAATCTCCACCTGTTCTCTCAACTGAATCCCAGGAACTTCAGCAGGACACTGAGGTCCCTGCCATTGAGACACAAGAAGGACCGCTGAAGATCAAACGGGACAGTACTTTGCAGTCAGAGGCTGCTGACCAGCCTCTGACTGAGATGGTCGGTGACACAGAGGAGCAGGAGAAGACTGTGGTTCCTGTTCCTGAGGCCGTTGAGTGGCCTGTTGAGGAAATGCTTCTGCTGCTGGAGCCGGTGAGGAGCGGCTCATCAAAGGATACATCAGGCATGAGTGACTTCTCCTTTGCAGTGAACAGAGTAAGGGACATTGTTGTGCAGCCTCCTCTGTGGTTTGACGAGCCCATGCACTTTAATGGTGTCTTGAGTGACTCTCATTTTGAAGAATGTTCTATTTCCATTGTGTCGTTTGTTTTGTATCTGCTTGTTTGTCAAGCCCAAAGGCTGTTTCAACTCAAACAGTACAAGGCCTTCAAAAGAAAAAGGTGGAAAATGTTTTACAGATTAACTGCTTAACAGGATGGAATTAAATATTGAATTGTTTTGAATTATGAATATTGATTTTTGGATATGTGGATTTGATAAATGTGTAAACTGTATTCCTAGCAAAATATGTTGAAATGTTTATAGACCAGCTAAGTTAATTTATGGCTCCAAGTATAAACTGTATTTCATGTAATTGTTTCGCTCCTGGCTTTCACAATTAAGGGGCCGGTGTGTTGGAGCCATATGGTCTGTTGTTCCTCCTGCCACTGGGTGGCGCACTGTATTTTTGTCCTGCAATTACCTGCCCTATATAAAGGGGGAGAAAGGTGCTGTCAGGTGTTGCAGTGTGGAGGCAAACAGTCTTTTGACCGTGTCCGACCGTGTCCTACCGTGTCCGACCGTGTCCGACCGTGTCCTATCGTGTTCTATGTAACGTGTCATGAGTTCTGGATTTCTGTGTATGGCTGAAAGGTAATGTCAATAAACCAGTGGAACACAGCATATTCTGAACTTTATTCTGTGGAAGACACGCGTCCGAGACGCCACACACGCTGCATCCATAGCGGACCTTGCACAGGGCAAGTTTGGCCGCTACAAATGGTTTCAGCAGAAGCACCACTTCGTGGTTGAAAACATGTTTTTCAGAGAGTGTGCTGAGGAACAAGGATGTGAAAAGTGACATGAGGGAACAAACTTTAGACAGAGATAGACAGATGTGCTTTGAGGGAAAACTTTATCGTGTCAGATCAGAATGTATAGAATGTGTGGCTTCAGTTTCCTCTTCAGAAAGAAACAAGTAAAACACACGAGATCAGGTTTGGTAATTGTACATGTCTGATTCAAAACACTGACAAATGCATCAAGTGTGACCGTCAGCACATGATGGACACCTGGAAATCAACGGTCAATATTTGATTTGACTGAACTAAAAACATTTCTTTGAATAGTATTTTTAAGGAATTTGCTGTTATTCTCTTAGTCTTGTTTGCTTGGAACCAGCTTGAGATATATATATATTCTTATGTATTTGAAGGTTGCCAGATTATATTTTAAAGTTTTAGATATCTTTTTTATCATGTTTTTTGTTTTTTAATTAAGGGAGGGATCTCTAGTTATTTGTATTCACTGACATTTTGAATAGTTTGACTATTCATTGCCACACTGGGACGGATCACTTCTTTTCGTTTGTTGGAGAAGTACATTGCTGCAGTTTTGTCATTATTTAATGTCAGACAAGACTCATGTAGACACAGGGCAGCATTTTCCAAAGTAGTTTTGTCGCTACATCTGCCATACTTGTGTAGATTACCGTATCGTCAGCATACATTTGCATTTTAATATTTCATACTGAGGGTAAATCATTAATTTATACAGTGAAAAGAACTGGTCCCAGGTTGGACTCTTGGAGGCCTCGGTGAAGAGAAGGACTTCTTTACTTTGACGGACTGCGAGCGTTTGGATAGGTAAACTTTTAGCCAGTCTATGGTAATTGAGGAGACTTTACATTAGTTGAGTTTGTAACAGAGGGTCTCAAGGGGCACCAAAGGCTTTGTGCAGATAAAAAAAATGGCTCTTACTGTCTCGCCTTTATCCAGAGACTGTTTAAGTTGTTCAATGAAATAACAACATGCGGTTTCTGATGAGGGGTGTTTTGTAAACTCGAATTGCATGCGGTGTAGTATTTTATTTGCCTCTAGGAGATTTATTAGAAGTCCGGCAACCACTTTTTCAATAGCTTTTGTAAATACTGGCAGTATGCTAATTAGTCTGTCGTTAGAAATGTTAGTTTTGTCCTCAGATTTGTGTAGAGGGATGACTATGGCCTGTTTTAGTGACTGTGGGAATACAGGAATACATCAAATCAAATCAATTTATTTTTATAATGCCCAAAATCACAACAACAGTTGCCTCGATGGGCCACAGGTAAAAGCAGTTCAGATAACTGTCCCAGAATGCCCCTGTCCTTTGACCCTCCTTCGCGGCGAGGAAAAACTACAAAAAACCCCATGGGAAAAGGTAGAAACCTCGGGGAGAACCACAGTGAAGGAGAGATCCTACTCCCACGGACGGACAGGCTGCAGATGAACTAGGACTGACGCATCCACTTGGACTGTGGAGCCAGAACCACTCAAGAGGGAGGTGGCTTTAAAGAGTTCCTCCAGGCGGACGAGGAGCAGTCCAGCAGTGTAGAGAGATCCTCCAGCAGGAGATGAGGAACAGTTCATCTAAAGTAGAAGGAGTTCTTTCAGGCAGACGAGGTGTGGCTAATCCAGCTGTCCAGGCGGGTGGCGCATAGATCCTCCAGACAGATGGGGGTGGGGGGGTCGTCACTGGAGCAGCCGCCGCAGTGTCTGAAACAGTCTCCACTCCCCGGGGGAAGTGGAGAGAAAGAGAAACATGTGAACAGCAATGAACAGACTACAGTTGAAGTAATATTAAATATTGTTGATGGTTCTTCCTACTTTATCTATTGTTGATAGATAAAGTAGGAAGAACCAGAGGATAGTGTTCAAGCTGCCATACTTCCCCCAGCAGAATTGCTCCAAGGGCAGCGTAGCTAAAACTGTAGGTTTTTATTTCTGTTCCTAACTGGCCTGACCATAAGCTATTTCAAAGAGGAACATTTTGAGCCTGGTCTTAAATGTAGAGACTGTGTCGGCCTCTTTTACATGAACAGGGAGCTGGTTCCATAACATAGGAGCTTGGTAGCTAAATGCTCGACCTCCTACTGTGCTTTTAGAGACTCTGGGGACTAACAATAGTCCAGCATTTTGAGAACGAAGAGCTCTGTTTGGATGGTACGCTACTATTGCATCTTTGAGGTAGGATGGGGCCATATTGTTTAAAGCTTTATAAGTCAGGAGGAGGATTTTAAATTTGATTCTAAACTCAACAGGAAGCCAGTGAAGAGACTCCAACACTGGTGAAATATGATCTCTTTTTCTAGTACCTGTTAATAATCTTGCTGCTGCATTTTGAACCAGTTGAAAGCTTCTTATAGAGCTTTTAGGACACGCTGTAAGCAGAGCGTTACAATAGTCTAATCTGGATGTGACAAATGCATGGATGAGTTTTTCGGCATCATCTCTGGGCAGGATTTTTTCTAATTTTGGTTATGTTACGCAAATGAAAGTAGGCTGTTTTACAGGCTTGATTTATATGAGCTTTGAACGAGAGATCTTGGTCAAATAGGACCCCAAGGTTTCTTACAGTAGAGCTGGGGGCTACAGTGATATTGTCCAGAGAAACTATCTGGTCAGATAAGGAGTCTCGCAGGTGCTTAGGGCCCAGCAGAAAAACCTCTGAATATTCAGGGTTAAGGAGCAGATAATTAAGAGTCATCCAAGTTTTTATGTCTTTCACGCAGGCACTAAGTCTGTCTACTTGATGCGTCTGATCAGGTTTCATTGATAAATATAGCTGAGTGTCATCTGCATAGCAGTGGAAGTTAATGCCATGCTTTCTGATGATCATACCTAAGGGCAGCATATAAAGAGTGAACAGAACTGGACCGAGTACTGAACCCTGCGGCACACCGTAGGTTACTTTAGAACATGGGGAAGATCTCTGGTTTACATTAACAAACTGGTACCTATCAGATAGATAGGATTTAAACCAGCTAAGGGCGGTTCCACTGACACCTACATCACATTCTAACCTCTGCAGTAGAATGTTGTGGTCGATGGTGTCAAACGCTGCGCTGAGGTCCAACAGAACCAGGATTGAGACCTGTCCAACTTCAGCAGCTAATAACAGATCATTTGTGACTTTAACTAGTGCAGTTTCAGTGCTGTGGTATGCACGGAACCCTGACTGAAAACTTCAAATAAATTATTGTCCTGCAGGTGGCGACAAAGCTGTTTAATCACAATTCTTTCAAGGATTTTAGAGACAAAGGGCAGATTAGAAATAGGTCTATAGTTTGCCAGTATGTCGGGGTCTAGATTAGGCTTTTTCAAAAGTGGTTTAACCACTGCATATTTGAAGGACTGAGGGACATAACCGCTTTCTAGTGAAGTATTTATTATATTAAGAATGGGATTTATAATTAGGGGGAGAATTTCTTTGAGGAGTCTACTTGGGATTGGGTCTAAAATACAAGTTGATGTTTTGGAGGACATAATGACTGAAGTTATCTCTGCCTGATCAACAGCAGTGAACCTATCTAGTATTACTGAAGGATTTGTATGGGACACTAGCTTTGCAGTCTGGGCTTGCTCAGTACTGATAGTGGGAGTAATTGCATTTAGTTTATCTCTAATAGTTGTGATTTTGCTGCTAAAGAATAGAAGAAAGTCATTGCAACTTAGAGTAACTGGTATTGAGGGTTCTACTGCGCTGTGACAGTTTGTCAGCCTGGCTACAGTGCTGAAGAGAAATCTAGAGTTATTTTTATTTACTTCTATTAAATTTGAATAATATCTGGTTTGAGCCTTACGCAGAGCCTGCTTATAAGACAGAAGGCAAGTTTTCCATTCTTTCAGGGATTATTCTGTGTGGGAGCGGCGTAAGGATCTCTCTAGTTTTCTTACCCTTTGTTTGTGAGAACGTAGTTCTTCATTGTACCAGGGGGAGGCTCGTTTTGGCCTGATTACTTTCTGTTTAAGTGGAGCTGCAACATCAAGAGCAGATTTTAGAGAGTTGACCATTGAGTCAACAGAGTTATCAATAGCACTGGGACTGGCGCTGTTAACGACAGGATCACATGACATAATATTAAATATTGGTTCTATTATTTCTCTGAACTTTAAAATAGATTTTTCAGATATTGTCCTTTTCATTATAGTTTTAGTCTAAGGAGCTGGATAGTCCTTAAGAATAAACTGAAAGGTAATTAGGAAGTGATCTGACATTATTGGGTTTTGGGGGAAGACATTTAGGTCACTAATCTCTATTCCATAAGTTAGAACCAGGTCCAGAGTGTGCTGGTGACTGTGGGTTGGTTCATTTACATTTTGAGTGAAACCAATGCTGTCTAATAAAGCGCTAAAGGCATTACTGAGGCAATTATTTTCATTCACATGAATGTTGAAATCCCCAACCACCACGATATTTTCCCAGTCTAATACTAAATTTGATAGGAAGTCAAAGAATTCTGTTAAGAACAATGAATAAGGACCAGGAGGTCGATAGATTATTATGAACAGAACAGCTTTTGGTTTCTCCAGTTTGGGCAGGTGATTGATAGGATAAGGCTTTCAAATGAGGAAGACTCATTATTAGTTTTGTTAATTTTAGGACTCAGGAGTAAACTAGAATGTGAAATTACTGCCACCCCACCTCCCCGGCCTGAGCTCCTGGCAGCTTGAAAGTTAACATGACTCTGTGGGGTGGCCTCATTTAATCTGACATAATCATCTTGTTGAAGCCAAGTTTCAGTTAAAGCTAAAAGATCAATATTATAATCGTTAATTAATTCATTAACTAAAAGTGATTTGGAGGAAATTGACCTAATGTTTAGCAATCCACATTTTACATGCTTATTTATTAGTTTATTTGTATCATGTGTAGGGATTATTTGTATTAAGTTATTTGGTCTGACACCTAAATTATCTGTATTTGGATCTGACTTATTGGCGTTATTTACACGAGGGACACGCACAGTCTCTATTTGCTTTGACTCTGAACACTTGATCTGTGACAGCGCGGGCGAGAGCTTAGCGACAGAGAAGAGACTCTGCACCCGGGACTCATATTTAGAGCGTCACTTTAGGCGAATACATAGGCTATTACATATAGGGTATTTATTTAGGTATTTATTTTCGGAAATAAATATATTGCCCTTCCTTTTTTAATCCAAATTCAACGTAACCGCGGTTCTATTTTGTACAATCATAGTGTACTTATAAAATTGGCCACATTCATAGTTATTCCTGTTACTATGTTATTGGTTGCTATGACAGATTTTGGAGGGCTGTTGAAAATTGACGGGGTCCATAGGATTTAATGCTGTTTCACCAGAATCACAACCTGGAGTCTGGTGGTTGAAAACATTAATATAAACTTAATCAGACAAAGTTAACGTTTACTGAAAGTAATATTTGTCAATCTCAAATTGAAATGAACGAGAAACATGTTTTACGGGGGCGTGTTGAGGAACAAGGATGTGAAAATTGTCATGAAGGAACAAACTTTAGACAGACATATGTGCTTTGAGGGAAAACTTTATCAGTGTGAGATCAGAATGTACAGAACGTGTGGCTCAGCGTCAGTTAAATAAACATGTTGGCAGCAGGAGAAAGAAACAATAAAACCCTAAGATCAGGTGAATTTACATATCTCACTCGAAACACTGATAATTCCTTGTATTCTCTTATCACCACACATTCACAACTCGAAAACTACAACATTAGCTCAACAAAAGAGGAGAGCCCACTCAGAGTGAAAATGTATGTTTTCTGAGGTTTGTTGGTGCATTAGAAACACCCATAATGAATGAAATGTGTTATTTTGTAAATACTTTGATATTAATGTATTACACGGTGGGTAAGTATTGAACTGAAAAGGTTCGATTAGTGCATCTGTAGTTTACAGTTTTCTTGTTTCCAGTTTTACTGCTTTCTTGTTTTGACATAATTTTTGAAACTTAGTTTAGTTGATCACTTGATTCAAACATTTATCTGAACAGAGTCTTAGGTGGTCAAATCATTTGGAACATTTCTCATCAGTTTGTGCAGTTCTCCGGTTCTGTGCGATTCATTTACCTTGTTTGTTCAAACATACTCATTCAAACATGACAGCAATAAACAACAATCAGTGATCACAAAAAAATTGAACAGCATAGGATTTTACACATGAATAAAACAGGGCCAATGACCTCAACAGAGAGTACAGAGTATATAGTACACACAATATGATGGGTGTCCCAAAATTCCTACAGTATTCGTGACGCGTGAACTCCAATCACAATTGGCCCTAAACCAGTGAGAGCTTTAGATTATTTCTCAATTTTAAACATAAAACTGCATTTTGCAGTAAAATTTGGTTCTAGAAAACGGAAACCCTGTTTAAGATTTTGTGTGAGCTGTTTTGTAAATGTCAAAAGTGTTTCGCAAAGATTGAAAAAAACCAAAAAACTTTTTTTATTATTAGAGACATACCTCTTGCCATCACCAGAGGGCACTATGTCTCCATTCCAGTGTCGCGTGCAGGACGTAGAGGTCATCGAGCGCCTTTGAGGAGGATGCAGAGACACAGGCCCCGATTAAAATCCTTTCTCTTTTGTCGCACCAGGTTCTCTACCTGGAAATATGATGAGCTCAGCTGAACATCTCCTCGAATGGATGGAAAAGATTTTAAAGCGTGATGTAACATGGGATGCAAGGTTATTGTCTCAACCCTGCTGTCTTTTTTGTTTCCTACCCTCTATGTTTTTAGATATTTTAAAAAAATGAATCCTCCAAACAGGAAATCAAAATGATTATTTTTGGATTTGATTTTAAGGGATTGGGGCCGCAAACATAGTATACCGTCTCAATTAATCCTGGGCATCAAAAGCCTGAATGATCTCATACAGTTTTTTTTTTTGTTATGTTAAGAACTGGCCAATAACACATCAAACTTGTGATCATTAAGCGCTTTCCTCGCCTGAGTGAGCTTTCCTTTCTCTGCTGTTATGTGTCAATCAATCAATCAAAATGTATTTGTATAGCACAATTCATACAAAAGCAATCATATGCACAGCTAAAAAGAACAGTTTTAAGCCTAGATTTAAATAATGGCAGTGTACTGGCCTGCATCTTCGGGGAGACTGTTCCAGATTTTAGCTCCATAAAACTGGAATGACGATTCGCCATGTTTAGACGTGACTCTGGGCACCAGCAGGAGGCCGGCCCCTGAGGTCCTCGGAGACCGAGATGGTTCGTATGGTACTAACAATTCAGAGATGCGCTTTGGTGCTTGGCCATGGAGGGACTTAAACACAATCGAAGCTGCTTCAAAGTCTATTCTCTGAGCCTGAAGCCAGTGCAGAGACCTGAGCACAGACTAATGTGGTCGTACTTCCTGGTTCTTGTCAGGACCCGAGCAGCAGCGTTCTGGATGTACTGCAGCTGTTTTACAGCTCGTTTGGAGAGGCCAGTGAACAGGCCAGTACAGTAGTCTAACCTACTGGAGAGAAATGCATGGAAAAGTCTCTCCAAGTCTGGGTTAGTAACTATATTTTTTTTATTGTTTTATGCTCTTCAAATGGTAAAAAGCTGCTGATATTATTGATTTGATGTGGCTGTCAAAGATCCAATCTGAGTCCATTATTACGCCTAAATTTCTCACTTGAAGGTATTATTGAGAGAGATTGGAGGTGACTGCTAACACTTTCTCTTTGTTTCTGCGGCCCAAAGACAATGATTTCTGTCTTGTCTGAATTTAGCTGGAGGAAGTTGTTTTGCATCCATAAACTGATCTGTTGGATGCAGTGAATCCACTGGCCAGCCGTCAGTGAGACATAGATCTGAGTGTTGTCTACATAGTTGTGGTAGGACACTCCACTGTTGTGAATCAATGAACCTAACGGTAGCATATGCAGGTTGCACAGGAGGGGTCCCAGGATTGACCTTTGGGGCACCCCACAGGTCAAGGACATGGGGTCTGAGACACTCTGACCAATCTCAACAAAATACTCTCTGTTCTCCAAATAGGACCTGAACCAATTTATGGCGCTGCCTGTAACACCCACACAGTCCTCAAGTCTCTGTAAGAGGATCTTGTGATTGACAGTGTCAAAGGCAGCACTGAGATCCAACAAGACTAAGACAGAGACTTTGCTTGCATCAGTGCTAAGACGGATGTCATTTGTCACTTTTATAAGAGCAGTCTCAGTACTGTGGTGTGATCTAAAGCCTTACTAGAAAAGATAAAAAATGTCATTCATTATTCATTAGAAGATAATTATTAAGCTGTTGGTAAACAACTTTTTCAATAACTTTTCCCAAAAAAGGTAAATTTGAAATTAGCCGGTAATTCTTCAGTACTGACTACTCTTATGTTTATTATCGCAATGTGCTTCATTTTACATTGTATATTCATTGGTTTTTACTTGCACTGTTTGTATAATAGCACTGTTTTGTATCCTTTTTATTGTGTTTTAAGGTGACTATTTACTATCAGTCCAGGGACTACAGATGACAAATAGCCTTTCTCGCTAACTCTGGAACATTGACATAAATGTTGATTAATGCACACTGTCTCTGTTAATTAAACAGACTAATGCCATACATTTGATGGCTTGGCTTCTTGGTTATTTTGTGCTGACAGAGAAGACGGTCAGGCTGTTTCGGCTATGGGTTTCAGTGAGATCACTATATTTCCTGATTTAAAGGATTATTATTGCCTAGAAAATATGTCACTGTATGTCCACACAGATCAATATCAGTCTGGTCACTCTCCGCGAGTTCAGACGGATGTGATTGATAAGGACATTAGCCAATCAGGGACACACGTGATCTGTTGTATCAGAACAAATATGGCTGCTCACGAGGAAAAAAGAAAGACAAAAAATATCACAGGGACGGAAAAACCTCGCAAATTTCTGCGAAATCAAAGAGTGAAGCACAAAACTCTGTTAATTTCAGGTGAGAGAAGTTTGATTTTGTTGTAAAACATAGATGACCAATGATCTCTTTGGTTTCACACGCTTCACAGAAGTAAACGCATCTGATTGCGCGGTATGTTTTGGAATTGGAACCAGAGCGGAAGTGACCAGACTCACTCTTCGCAAATAATTGTGTGTTCTGGATCCCAGGCAAGGATTATTATACCCATTTATTTAAATCCAAATAACATTGCACCCCTACGTTACAATACTAAAAACTACATGCATAGCATTTCAAACAGAAATCATAGTGCTGTCTTGCTGTGGCTGAATGGTGGAGCTGCAGTGAAAATGCAGGATAAAGGACAGTTTAGACAGTGCATTGCAGTGCAATAAGATGGCCTTTCGGCATAGCCTAAAAGGCCTGATGTAGTAGTAATGTAGTAAATGAATACAATTTGAAAAGTGCATACAAAAATTTTTATAATTACACATTTTATTGATTATGTAGAATATGAGTTAACTTTCCCAGAATACATTCTAAATGACATAAAGAAACAATATAGGCCTTTTATTACTAGATGCATAAAGTCAGCACCACGGACAGCGCTTTAATGACTTTAGAAATGCTCCCCTGCTTCTTCCAGTCAAGTTTACATTTACCTCATTGTTCTATAGTGCAACTCTTCATATACTTTGACTGCTTTGTCAGTGATTCTAATTTTTAGTTTAAATTCATTTTCATTCTTATGGCCCAGTTAGAAACAGAAACAAAACCCACAGTATGGCAGCTTAAGCACTATCCTCTGGTTCCTACTTTCCTTATCAACAATATTCAATATTTAGTCCACTGCTTTCACAGTTGTCCCTTTCTCCCACTTTAAATGCACCCTTCTCCTCTGACTGTTTCATTTTCAATTTTCTGACCTTTTGGTAAAATCAACAATTTATTTAAAAGGCTTTCTAATGTGACCGCTGTTGTGATTTTGGGCTTCACAAAAATAATTGGATTTATCTGTAGTAATAGTGTGGTAAAAACTCACACATAAGCCCTACATAAATCTATTTGGTATTTGGCTCTTTTGTTTTGTCATTGCCTGTTTTACATCAGATAAAGTTACACAGCTTCAGATGCGGTTGACAGCAGTGACAGTGTAACTTCTGAACATTTCTTGTGCTGGTCAGACACTGTGAACATGCAGAGGCAGCAGCGCCAGAGCTCAGTGCTCACATTAACAGGCATTAGCTGCTCCCCAGCGCTTACTCACCTCGCTCTTCCCATAAACACAGTATTGATTTGGTCTCCGATGTGCACTCAGGCCTGCAGCACCATCCAGCTCCATCCAGCTCCATCTGACTCTGGTCCAAACTCAAACATTTAGAGCGATTGAGTTGTTGAGGCTGATTTTGATTCTGGTTTAATGTCGATTTATCTGAGACCAATTTTAGTCCCAGTCCAGTCTTCATTTACTGCTTTAGTAGTAGAGTTTTTTTTTCAAGAACCATTCATTCATTCATTCATTCATTTTCTACCGCTTATTCCCGTTAGGGGTCGCGGGTGACTGGAGCCTATCCCAGTGACTTTGGGCCTTAGGCGGGGTACACCCTGGACAGTGGCCAACTCGTCGCAGGGCTAACACAGAGAGACAGACAAGGACAGACAACCATTCACTCTCACATTCATACACTAGGGACAATTTAGAGTTGTCAATTAACCTACACAGTCATGTCTTTGGACGGTGGGAGGAAGCCGGAGAACCCGGAGAGAACCCACGGTAACACGGGGAGGACATGCAGACTCCACCCAGAGAGAGCGTGTGATGTTAGGGTGGTTCGGAATTCGAAACCACGATGTTGGGGTAGTCTGGGATTCGAACCCACGATCTCCTTATTGAGAGGCAGAAGCTCTAGCCGCTCTGCCACCGTGCACCCAAGAACCATTATGTCAAAAATGTTTGTTTAAAAGTAAAATGAGTATAACATAATCAATGTGTTATTGTATATACCACTTAAGTAGATGCTTAATTAGTAAAAGAGTAATGTATGATTCCAGGTGAGATTGTCAAAAGTATACATCCAGTTACTACGACTAGATACATTTGAACAAGTTATAAAACCCTTCCCTAAATCTACCTCTTAAAGGGTCTTGACACAGAACTAAGAACTATTGTGAGAGATTGAGTATCAAAGCCTTTTATTTAGTAACATATTCAACCATGAAATTTTAGTCTAATGCTAATTCTCGGTTTAATGAAATAAAATGACAGATGGAAAAAAAATAAAATAATAATATACGTGTAGAGTGTAGATATTTACCATCAAAATCCCCCAAAAATTTGGAAAGGGAAAATAATTATTGCATGAAGGTTGTAAGAAACACAAACTTTGTAAAAGTTTCACTGTAAAAGTTTTTCCACTTAAATTAAATGTATTTAAAGGTGAGAGTGGCAAACTTATTGTTACTTTAAAAGAGCATTATTAAAACACACAAAAAAAAAGGATGGGGAGTGAAATAATATTAGAAGCACAAGCAACTGGACTAATACATACAGATAACTATCAGTGGTAGAAAGTAAGTACACTGTAAAGTACATTTTACAGTGAAATACATGCTTTCTACTTGGGTTAAGGTTAACCATAACCTACATTTTAACACTGAAAAGTAAAAAGTACTTGTTTACAATAAAAGTAAATTTTTAAATGGATACTTCGATAATTTCATAGAAGTTATGTGATAATTTTAGAGTATTATTTACAAATCTTTGAAAATAACATTATTGAAGTACATGTATATGGTATTCAGTAAACTCTTACTGAAGCTTTAAAGCTTTATAACAATTTTAATCGCCTTAATAAAGCATGAACAAACACTTAATTCATCATGAACAAATAGTTTATTAAGAATGATTCAGGCTTGGTAACTACTTGAAGAGACTGATTTTTATGGCTTTGAAACGTAAAAAACAGAAGTTTTTACGTTTATTATAATGTTTTA
Source organism: Rhinogobius similis (assembly GCA_019453435.1). Lineage (NCBI taxonomy): Eukaryota > Metazoa > Chordata > Actinopteri > Gobiiformes > Gobiidae > Rhinogobius > Rhinogobius similis. The sequence goes on from CM033620.1 coordinate 19,619,793, forward strand.
CAAATATTAACAGCACTTCCTGCTTCTCGTACAATAAAACTGTCTATAAATAGATGCAGAGAAAGCGTTGTGGTCTCATTTTCTCCTGAATAGATGTTTACAATATATCTGTACTGCGGCAAAACTTCTGTTTTTCACGTTTCAAAACAGTAAAAGTCAGGTACAGAGCCTTTAACTCTTAACCCCTTAATTAAGTATTTACAAAGCTTGAAGCATCTTGCATTAAGTCTTTGTTCATGCAAAATTAAGCTGTATTTATTATAAAGTGGCAACATTTAAACTCCTTCGTAAAACATGCACAGAGAAAATAAAACACCAAACAGATAAAGCTGTGCAACTTGTGGCACTAAACCTGTTCAGATGATCTCTGGACTGAAATAGTGAGAAGAACGACAGACACGGGTGCCATTCGGGTTTATTAATTTTAATCAATTCAGCTAGCTACAAAATGTCCACCACTTCACACACTGACAGGATACAGAGGGAGTCTTAATAGTACATGCGCTGAGGACATCAATCTCACAGTTGAACTTATTGTGTCATTCAGGGTTGGGTTTTAATCACCTTACTCTAACTACTTTGACATTTTGGCGATTTGGTGTGCATAGCTCTATATAGAATACAGAAGCGAAACAAAAAGGAAAGAAAGTAAAAACCTTTTGTATGTACTGTGTTGCTAGGAGTATTATTATCATAGTGTTGGTATTTTTTCTTACCAATAACAAACCACACAAGGAGAATAAACTTACAGGTACAGTCTTCTTATAAAAGTAAGGTCTCTCAGAAATATGCGTCTTTGCTTTACATTGCAAACGTTTATTTTATTTTTTTCAGAGCATTCAAAACCTATGATACAGTTACACAACCAGTCCGCATCTTTCAGCACATAGTCAACAACGTCATCACTGAACTGCATAATCATTTAGAAAACAGGTCATTTTTTGCGATACAACCCAGAGTCCTCATTGTAGTCGTCATCTTCTTCTCACTTTTTTGATCCCATTTGCATTATTTTACAACAAGATGGTCACAGTCGGTAAATATATCGAGACAGAAAGAGTGGCACTATTGCAACCTTGCAGGAGTATGGAAACGGTGTCCTAATACTGAGCATGCGTTTTGTCAACTTGCTACTGCCATGTTATAATTTTTTATATATATTTTTTCAGACAGATTTTATTTATAAGACTAAAATCTACCATTGGTCATGCAGAGAACGCACAATTCACATCACTTGGAATGCAATGTCTAATACAGCTACAGAGAGTCTAGTTGCACATTGTCTAAACAGTAACTGAGTATGATTGTGATGGAGGAGAATGTACCAACGACTGGCTTTGATTGTAAGTGCTTCCCACGATCTCTTTCGTCTGTACCTTTGCTTAGTAAACTCTATGTGTCTCCCCTCTCCATTTAGTTTGTGCCAACACTAAAGTAAGGAGCATGACAGTAGCCTAAGTGACACAGTTTTACTAAGACCATACCGAGATACTGAAAGGAAAAGGAGAAAACAAACAACTTTATAGCATTCCTAATATATACTTGTCATCCAGAGCAGTGTAATTTATATATATATATATCTTATATATGATATGTTATAATATATGATATATATATTGATAGAGATTAAAAACTTCACATGTGAGCTAGAGAGCCATCAAGTCAGCACTATATACAACCTTTGGAAAGAATGATATACGGAGTATAAGAAATCATTACGAGGACAATCATCTTGAAAAAGCTCGACAGACGACACACAGAACAACATTTACAATGGGGAGGGGAGGTGATATGTGCAGTGTGCAAACCTAGAAGGTCAATACCATGATGAAAGCAAGTCAGCGCCTGTTGAAGTGCGGCGCAGGAGCGGTGGGCCTCGCGGCGCACACCGCTTAGCCACTGCCCAGCATCTTTGTGGCGCGCTGGTTGGCCTCGTCAATCCGGGTCTTGTTGGAGTCAGCCTGGAACAACAAAGCCGGGTTAGAGTGTTTGTGTTCCCTGAGCTCTGTTTATACTCATGACTGTTTGCAATAAGTAGTGATGATTAAACCGAGCAGGACCTGTTTAGGATCAGGGGGCATTCTGAGTCTGTTACACGATGATATTTAAGAAATAGTAGCCCATTCATTCGTACCTTCTCCATGATCCTGTCGATCTGGCGGTTCTGGGTGTCGATCTCGTTGCCCATGTCGAGGGCCATGTGGCGCAGGTTTCCGATGATGCCGCCCACCTGCTCCAGATTCTCGTCCATCTCATTTTCCCGGGCGTCGTCTGTTACCCTGTACACAATTACACAAACAGTCTGTAACGAGCCTGACCTCACACCGCTCTGCAGTCTTACCCACAATATGTTCCCCAGGTCAGCGCTTTGAACTGAACATGTGTTTGTTTGCACTGAAGCTCCATAAACTGATTGTGACTATTATAATATTCTGGCCTCTAAAGCAGTCTGGACTCACAGTCGGAAAAAAATGCTCAGGTTATGACACAAGCTCGATCACACATACAAGAAAAAAATAACTAAAATAAAAATGACCATCGCTACTTGACACTAAGACACATAATTATAACATGAATTCCTTGAGCATTATTTGAGTAGTCACGGTGTATTCTTCAAGTGAACCTGTCCTCGTACCTGCGGATGAAGCCTCCGCTGATGGCCATCTGTTCGCGCTCATCGACCACGCGGGCGGGCTGGCTGGCCACCACGCCGTCCTGGTTGTTTCCCCAGGCCTTGCTGGCTCCACTCTTCATCCTGAGCACCGTTGAAGGGTGACAATTGACACAATCAGTCACAAAACAGTTTTAGAGCCCAGAGATCAGACCTCCACCAGGCCTCCTTCACTTCATGTCTACAAAGAGAGCCTGGATTTGAGGCGTTGTGCGAAGTTTAGTAGGAGCTGACGTTAGTGTTGTTTGGTCATGCATCACAGAAATATATGATAAAGGGACTAGAGGGACTAAGTCAAGCGAAGCATTGCAGGCACAAGCTTGTTATGGTCTGTCTGATGTTATATCTGCTATAACATACGGAGTCACACTAATGTCTACTGTCTAAAGGTCTAATAAAGCATGCAGTTATCTCTCTCCTCCGTTAATGTGACAAAGAGTGATAGTGTGGGGTTTTTAAACATAGGCCTTAGAACATGGAGGGTGAGGAATTTATCGGTAAAATAACAAGTTATCATCTTATTGTTCCTTATATTAGATTATTATTGTCTTTAATTAAACAACTTGTCAATGAACTTAGAAAAATGATCATGTCAAACCTCTGTAATGCGCTTATTGTGTAACATCCAAAATGTCTAAAAAACCCAAACTATGACTTTGGTTTGATGAACAAAATGATCCTTCCCACCCAGACCCGAACCCTGTGTGACATAAAACAGAGAAGACACAAGTTTGGGCAGACACATAGACGCAGACTGTGACAGAGTCCAGACGATTACAGCAGACAAACTGCTCGACAACAAACAAAGAAAACTGGAGGATGTTTTCAGAGAAATGCAGTGTGCACCCGGTCCCTCCACTGCTCCTGTGTCTGTCTGAATCACACATGGTCTGAACACAGCTGAGCTAACAAGAGGCGCTATCACAGCCCTGCAGCGCACCCCTGTTTGTCACTAGATCTTACTTAGCAGTAAAAGTCTCAAGCGTTCTATCTCCACAAGGCATGAAGGCCCTTTATTACAATTACAATTAAAGAACTATTTCTTTTGCAACATTTATCATTCTTTCATCTTCAGAAATTAACAAAGGTTAAGATAACGTATTAATTTGAAGAATATGACAGGAGACATGGAGATATCTAAACAACGCACTAACGCAGAATTGTTCAGGATCTTCGTGGACTGAGAGCGTCAGAGAAAGCATGTCTGCTGGTGCTGGTCACTGCTGTGAAGAGTGGATCTGAATGTTTCAGTTTTTTGTTTCAATGGCTTAAACAACTATTTATCAAAGGTTTCAAAGTTACCATGACAAAAAGCTAACTATGAATTATTTTTATCAGATAAACCACAAATGGAGTGGCAGCTGTCATCTGTTTCACCCCTGTAGGTGCTAATGTAGTCCATAACACACTGCACTGTTTGTGTAAACATACAAATATTCCTGATAACCATAAACATCTATATCATGTAGCAGAACCTTCATGGGTTGCATCGTCATGCATGCAAGAGCATTCCAGGGTCATGCTCGCAGTCATTCAGTCAGTGGCGTTTCTTTGATGAAGGGAGGGAGTGTTCAAACAAAAGGGTCTGGTTCCTCTAAGGGTCTGCTGATGATCATGCACACGAGGAGAAGTGTCAGTCCTGGACCAGGCTCTCCAAAGTCCTGTTGGCCCCAGACCTCATGGTCCATTTAGAAGATCTGGGGCCAAGAGACTGTGTGAGCCCGGGCCCTGCTCTGTGCTGTACGCTGTAATATGACGAGGCCAATGGGCTCATGGGGTCCGGGTTGATGTCGCTTATGGACAATAGTCTTTAAGATTGTAAGGGTTTAGTCTAGGAGAGAACTATTTTCTTGTGCACAACTATTGTAACTAAGTGTTTAAGTGTTTGAAAACGAGATTTTATCCAATCCAGTAATGTCATGTTTTCATTTTATTTTAGCTGTAGCTGGTCCAACCTAGAGACGTCTGATGTGGTTAATAATAGTTTAGAAAAGGAAACTAAGTATTGTCTCCAATATGGCAGAGGAGAAGCTTCCATTGGTGCGTCATGTGAGCATGCATGAGAAGGACCCATCACCTCAGAGCTCAGAAAAGGGTCGGAGTTTTAGGAGCAGAGCAGACTATTGTCTGACGGTCACCATAACATCACTTCTACCTCTGGTTTCTACAGTATAATCTTATTCTGGTATGGCAGGCAGGCAGGCAGGCAGCACCTACTTGTTACATGGACAGGAGCAAAGACCACAGAATTTCCCTAGATCGTTCAAATTCTTTTCTGCATCCTTCATGTCCTTATTGATTTGGTCCATTCCCTCCTCGATGCGCTCCAGTTGCTCTGATTAAACAAAGCCATTTATCCCCCACAGAACGAAGCAAGAGAGAGAAGAGGAGCAGAGAGAGAGAGAGAGAGAAGAGAAGAAACAAGGGAGAGAAGACAACAACTTCAGACACTCACTTTGACGAAAGAAAGTCCAACCAAAAAATAAAAAATAACCAAAACGGGACGCCACCACATATGTAGAACCTCTGGGCACGTGGTCAGTACCTACTTGTTACAGGGACATATGAAAAGCCCACAGCATTTCCCTAAATCTTTTAAATTTTTCTCGGCTTCCTTCATGTCTTGGTTGATATGGTTCATGCCATCTTCGACACGATCGAGTTGCTCTGGTCAGGACAAAGGGATGACAGTGTGGAATGAATTTCAGAGACTGTTGACAGAAGTATGAGAAATGGTGAAGTCTGCTGTTGAATATGTGCGCGTATAATGTGGGTTTTGAAAGATATATCCACATGAAACACAATTATGTTATTAGAGCTTCTTTGGGCCGTGGAGTGACACCAAAGCACAAAGAATTCAGTAATGACGGAGCAATTGAACTGGAACTGTGCGTCACTGCCTCGATTTAACAGAAAATGAGCCGGTGCAGTGAAAGTCATGAAAAATAGAGGCGCTACCAATCAAGAAATCATGTATTTTAAATGTAAAACAGACTGCTTTGATGTTTTATAGTTTAAGGTTAGGTAATAGTTGATGTCCTTTATAAACACTGAGAGCACACATTAAATGCCATGTACAGTATGTGAGTGAACAAAAATGTTATTGTCAAATGGGTATTGATGAGTGTTATTTCTAGTGCTGTCAATCAATTTAAAAAGTGAATTGAATTAATCTCACTTTTTGAAATGTTGTTAATCACGATCAATCCCATAGCACGTAAATGTCATTCTTTTTAATATAAAATGTTCTGATTTTTGCACATTTTCATTGAGATTTTTTCATTAATTCCCAAACTAAAAAACAAAACATTGCCTATTTAAAAGCTCTGTTGGCTATAATTTAAGTCTATTTCATAACAACTTGTGTGGTCACATGTTTCAAGTAAATGTTCATAACCACATAACAGGTTTTGCAGGTTCAAGGCCCTTCATTGCCGCTTGCGGGTGTAACTGTCTCTTATGGTGACAAACGTAAGCTGCTTGGATTGGCCTGGTGTTTATCAGTGTTCTGTTGTAGTTTGGTGAAATATTTGGCCCATTTTCTTCGTTTTATCGCTCACAAGTGCCTTTTGTTTTTGTCATGGAGCGCACGCTGTTCAAGTTGAGAGAAAGGCGAGTCGTAAACATCAGCTGGTCCACCATCCACCTGAGGACTTATGGATTTTACATTTAGATTTAACTGCGTGATTGTAGCTCTGAATCTTTCTCCTTCTCTCAAGTAAAGCCTAATCTAAAAGAACTTGTGAAGTCAAAACAGGCCGCGCGATTAAACTGCGTCAAATAATGATTAATGCATCAATTTTCTCACAGCCGTAATTATTTTGAAAAGCATTTTGGTATTTTGGTTGATCCCTGTTACTTATTCTGTCATTGTGTCTATAAAGCAGGTTCATGTCTTAAAATCGGACTTTGAAACTGACAGAACAGACTTTGTTGCGTGCTGCTATGAACTATGGGAGTTGTAGTGTGGCAGATGACGTGTTTACTTCCTGGTCATGAGTAAAGAAAGTGTGGTGCGAGTGTGGAGGGTGAGGCACGGTTAAAAATGAAGCACATTGAGAAACTCTTCATTGATTTCTGTTTTGTAAAATCCCAGGTTGGAATAGTCATTAATTCATCTATGATTCAGGGATATCGGCTGAAGTATGTGTTGTTTCTGTAGCCGCCATGAAGCTACAGTCAATAATGAAATGTCAAAGGTCGGAACAGAGTTGTGACTAATCAAATAATGCTATAGAGGCAAACAGGAAGCACATTATTCCTTCCAAGGATTGTACAAAGCAGCGGGTTTTTTGTCATTACCAGCTAAATCGATCGTTTCTTTCTCATCCACCGTTTCGGCTTGACTACGAAATCATTTGACTGTTTTTAAACCTTCCTTGACTTAAACGTTCTAGTTTCAAAACCAGTCAAATATAACATATCATTAACTGGTAATTGCGATAAATCTTACAATTTGATAAAGGCCCTACTTTGTTTTGGGGGTGATAAAAGAAAATGGAAAAAAGCTGCTGGCAAAACAAGAGCAGTTAGGCAAAAAACAAGAAATTATGTTAGCGAAAGAAAACAGAAGAATATTATCACAAATTAATCTGTTAATTTGAAAACGGCATGCATTATGTTAAATAAATGTGTCTTAATAAGTAACCCATGAAAAAAGCAATTAATTTATTTGTAAAAGAAGAGACAAATACGTGCTTCTTATAATGTATCAATAATAAATAATAAAAAATTATTATGGTGATAGATTAGTTTGGGTGTGACTTACCTCCCTGTTCGTCCAACATGACCAAAGTCCTAATACCAGCATCTTTGCTCTACACCGCAGATAAAAGAAAGAGAGCGGGACAAAAGTTTAAAGATATAGTAGTTGAAACACATATTTTGAGCTGTGGGAGTCTCAAGAAACTAGTGTACTCTTTGCCAGTCCCAAGCCTCGATAAATTATGATTTTGCATTAATTTTTCTTTTTTTTTTGGCGCGGTTATGGCCTACTTTAACTGTCCAATTTATCTAGACACATTTACTGAGGGTGTAGTTGGTCTCACTCCAACTCGTTAGCTGTTTAGCATTGAATATTACTTACAAGTGATTGATTTTATGCTAATGAGAAAACAGTTCAAACTTCCTACCAAATCTTCTGTCAGTCTCGTTTGTTGTCAAATGTCCCATGAAGTATATTTCTGCTGTATCTTGAGTCCAGAAGTTAAATTGGAAGTGCATGTTTATTGGTGGTAAGATATCATCTTTGTCATTAAAGGCCAATTCCAAATCTGTAAATCAAATCTATAGTAAAAACACAACCGACTGATGAACTTGTTTTCTGTTAGAATGACCCCATGCTACTTTCAACTACAAACATTTTTTTCCCCCAATTCATTTGTATATAAGACAAAATAAATAAATCAGAACAAGGCACACAGAGAGAAAAGACAAAAAATTAAATCTAAAAACTATAAAAATGTAATTGTTCCATTCAACCCACTGTCAAATTGTGAAGTCAATTATAAAATGCTATTTATTAATTAATATTATGAATCAATGTTATTTTGGCCCAGTCCTTGACAGTTGGTTCAGTCCTAGTCATCCATTTCCTTGTTTTTTGCTGCCGCCAGTAATAAATTCCACATGTATCCATCATTCATTTCCATTGTTGGTGTTTTACGTCCCAGAAACATAGTTTTAAAGTCAAACTGAATGTCAGCAGTTTGCAGCGCTTCATTCATCTCAGTCCAATATTCATGAATAAAAGGGCCAAAACACAGGATAATGATGCACTATTTGGCAGCTGAACTACAAACCTTTAAGAAAATCCATGGGTTTCAGGGTGATCAAAAGTCAGGAATGTTGCAGTTAAGCATTCAGACCAAAATATGATTTTTTTTTTTTTTATCTTTCAAGACAGTAAGAAGTCACGTGACTGAAGGCCATGAATAAATTAATTATGTTTTTTACTAAAGTGATTTTCTAATTTAATAAACCATCTCAACCATAATACCGGCACAAGTTCCCTCTCCCTGACCTGTTTTCCTTGGTGGGTAATTTAGAGAGAGGCTTGCGCTCCCCCAACACACGGTGCAAGCTTATATTGATCAGAAGGTCAAAGGTCAGTCAGTCTTTACACCCTAAACTGGAAGTGTGCAAACTGCCCTCCAGGGACCGGCCGTAATACCAGTGAACCCACGTCTCTCATTAAAACCAGCGGCTGTCATCGGATTTCTCTTTACAAACGACACCGTTCATTTGCACAAGAAACCAACAGCTCTTTGACCACAGCTCGACCGCTTCATTGACAAAGGTTAGACCTCAGCAGGACGCAGCAGTAACAATGTTGTATAGACCAGCGGTTCACCAACTCAACCGTCTTATGTTCTGAATCTAATGTTTAGCTTTCCTCTTACAGCCAGAAGTTGACAAGGAATTTGGATTAAACCAGGTCTAAAACAGGACTTATTGTGTCTCTAAATCGAAAAGAAATGTCTTATCAAGCTTAAACTTGATGACTTAACTTAAACTCAGGTGAAGCGTGCATTAAATAAAATAGGAAATCTAGTGCACACAAACCTTGCCATTGGAAACCCTACGAGTACATTTCCAGATGCTCAAATCCCTTTATGAACTGTTCATTCTCCACATGTAAAATTAATTTTACAGGTTCTCATATTTTTTCTAATTCTAACTTTGTTTGGCTGGATGGACCTGGGGTAAATATTTATGAGTTTTACATCAGTCAATTTGAACAGTGTGAAGGAAAATTGAAAACTAAGTTGAAAATTACAGGATGTAGAGTGAATGTCATCTGTAATTTACACAAACAGGAATTTAACAATATTATCAGGCATTAATATTTGACAAATCAGAACTATTGTGTAAATGATATGGATATATATTTGACCCTTGTTTACTGTATGGTTGCTAAGTAACAGTTATGGAATTACCTCTACCTGTGTCACATCTGCTGCTCATATTCTCACCTCATACGCAAACTCCACCAAAATTGTCAAACTGAGAGAAAATGGACTACATCTTAAGTTAAATCTACATGATAATGTTAAGATGATTAATCGGCCATGTGCACCCAAGTGTGTGTGGGTCAACTGTGTGTAAGTGTTGGGAGTGTGGCTGGAACCCCGACGTTGCCCAGCCAGCTGAGATTACAATCTCCAACACTTTACAAAGATGTGAGCGTGACACTGATCTTCTATCCTCTCGTTCAGATGTGTGTGATCAGATTTCTGCTGAATCAATGAGCAAAGCCGAAAATGCTGTGAGAGAAATTTGATTTTGTTCTAAAATGATTTATGACTCCTTTTCCAATGCGTTCAAAATCAACAAACCTGATTTCACAGCTTGGTGACCAGACTGGCTCTCTTCTGTAAAGAATCTCCAGAGGAAACCAGTCTCGAACCCAGGCAACCTTCATTCAGCACCAATCACACACAACACATTCACACATCGGTATCAGAAGTGAAGCGAAATCATATATGTTTGAATAAAAACAAAACTATTCTCTCAAGATTCTCTCTTTTCTTTCAAACTGTACACGTCTCCTTTTGTTAGTTTGCACAAGAGACCCACTCGAGCGCCGTATTCTTTTATGACTATGACTTTAGCAGGCTTAGAAGGCAGCAGAATCCAAGCAAAGCCTTCCAGTATGTCAGCAATCGTCTTCTCAGCTGCACGTTCTGATGTACTGAGAATGACGCGCCTCAAACACGCCACATCTCGGCGGCTAAGACCGGATTCCTGCTCGCGCCGATAGCCTCCAATACCATTACAGTGTGTCAGAGAAAGCCTCCTCCTCAGCACTTCTGGAGCGGGCGGCCGATGTGCGAGAGGCAACGGGGAGCAATAAGTAATCCCAGGAGAATAAATTACAGTGTCATTTAGCCCGGAGAAGGCCCACAGCCGTTACAGAGAGTCTCTGAGGAAAAGGCAGTGGAATGGTGCAGGCTCCAGTGGTTCTGCTGCAGATGAACCCAGAGGAACACGAGTGAAGGCGAGCACAAGGCATGCAGATTAGCAACACTTGTTTTTCCCTACAGTGAGGTCATTCGATCGGTGAATTACAGTCACTGCCTCACTCATATATATTTACATTTTGCATGAATTTTCCCATCATGAAGCACCAATGTTTTATATTTAATAGCACAAAGCAGGAGGCAACATTTGCTTCTACATTTTCCACCTGTTTAACTTGCTGTAAACATCATTATCTATGTTTACTATTTTAGTGTTATGTTGTGTGGCCTGAGGAATTAACCCTTGCTGTCACACTGCTATGTGACAGGTTAGACTACACATTTGACTAAAACATAGTGAATATGATTACATTTAGGATTTTACTGCATTTTGGATTAGTTTGACAGTTTTTGTGATGTTTCTTATGTTAGTTCCTGGTTGAACATGAGCAGCAGATGTGACACAGGCAGAGGTTATTAGGTTTATTAGAGGTTACCTAGCAACCATACTATAAGCAAGAGACAAAATCCATTTAAATTAGGAATGCACTGAAACCAATACTTAGGTACTTAGAATGGTTTCAGGTTTTAAAAGGAGATAAAATGTGCTTTTATCTGGATAAAAAGTGTTATTAGTTAAATTTAGTATATTTTCGGAGTATCTTGGACCATAAATATAATTAAAACAGAAAAATAATAGTAATAATTGACAATATGTGACTATTAAACTCATTTATTTTCCTGAAACTCAAGTTAGGGGGTACTATGAGACAAAGCTTAGGGGGTACTCGAGACACAAGAAGTTGGGAACCACTGCTTTAAATTGATGTAATAAGACTATTTACAGGCTCTAGTTGGTCCAGAACATTTCATGGTGTATGAGGTTTTATTTATACAAAACTGTTCTGTAGTTAGTTGAAGGATAAAGTACAGTTGTACAATCCATTTGGATATTTTGTCAAATTTTATGAAGAAAATTATGTTATTTTCAGTCTGTGCAGAGGTATCGGCTGATATGGAGTGATGGCAGATACTTAAAACCCCAGGGTCGAAGTCGGTACCAGATCTGAAGAAGCAGATCGGTGCATCCCTAAGTTACACAACAGTTAGGAATTTACCATAAATATTGTCTAATAACATATTTAAACCTGTCAGTTGCTGTGTATTGTCCCTGTATTTTCAATGGTACGTCGCCTATTGATGACATCACAGAGGGAGTCAGTTGTATAATTCATCACTACATCCTGTTCCAAAACCTATTGCAACAATATAAACGAAACATTTGCCATTGCTATCATATCAAAGCTAAAAACAAAACAAAAAGCTGTTTGACTCATCGCAACCAAACTGAGCCCCACTGGCACCCTTTTATTTCTGTATTCAAAGATAAACCAACAGCGTAAGACCTATGTTTATTAGTTGTACTGCCTTATTTTTTTTAACAATAAAAATAAAATAGCACTACTTCTTGAAATTTTAAACTTTTTTTTTTTTTTTTAATTCTTCACAAACTGCAACTTCCCGGACATAAAACTGCGACAAATATTTATCACAAGAGCTATCCACCAAACCAAGTAATAATTAGACAAACATGTGAACCTGTCATATAGACTTTCCACCCAGCACTCTTTCCTCATTTTCTTTCATCTACAGCACATCATACAGCACTGCTCATACATATATGATCAAATCACGCACAAATACCCCTGTTCCTCATCTTGGATTCGGGTCATGACAGACTGGGAGCTTGTCGAAGCTTTTGGGACGACATGTTAATCTGTGTGCGCCAAAGTTTGTTGTGTTCTTTGGGTTCTGGAAACACTGACCAACCAACACTTTTAATCTGCTCTTATTTCAGTCATGTGTAAAATTGTATTTTTCATTTGGTCTCTCCGGCCTTTCTTCATTAGATTAAAGCGGTTGCAACAAATTACACAGATGCCTTAAGCTGTCAGCTGAGACCCATTTAGTTTTTTTTATACAACATGCCGCTTTAGAGATGACAAAAATGAAATAAATAGGTCTTTTAAGTGTCAGATTGAAGGCATCAATTACTCTGTTTACTATTTCTCTGGGGGCATTGTCTTACTGTTTGTATCGTCCTACAGAGTAATCCTACACACACTTTCACATACAGTATTTGTCTGTCCACTCCTCAGAGCCACCGTCGACAGGGGCTCTCTGTCGGCAGGGACGGGGCGGGGCTGAGGGGTGTGTGTGACCGCGATCGATATGACCTTCAGAGGAGCGCCGCCTCCGCTGTTTTCAACCGTCTGACTTTCCCTCTGCTGTCTTTGAAGATCAGCAAAAGTCCACCATTTTATGTGTCGTTATTGTTCTCTTTTCACTAATGTATCGCGCTCTTTGTACACAGAGCTGTATTTTGCATAGTTTTTCGTAAGTATTTTGAAGTGCATGTATGTAAACAGGTGTGTGTGTGTGTGTGTGTGTGTGTGTGTGTGTGTGTGTGTGTGTGTGTGTGTGTGTGTGTGTGTGTGTGTGTGTGTGTGTGTGTGTGTGTGTGTGTGTGTGCGTGTGTGTGTGTGTGTGTGTGTGCATGTTGTGTATGTATAAATGTGTGCGTATCCAAGTTTATTTGTAAATATAAATATGAATGTACGCAATACTGTGGAAAATACTTTAAAATTGATTTTAATTTGTAGTATTATAGGTGCACTATGTCAGTGGTCCCCAACCCCCGGGCCGCGGACCGGTACCGGGCCGTGGATCAATTGGGACCGGCCGCACAACAAATAATTAATTTATTGTCAGAGTCTGAGCGATCATTTATTTTGAAAAAGGACCGGATTCTCTAGTCTAGGATACATAAGAGCTTAGATTCTTGGCCAGAACCCGACCCGCAATTCGGGCCGGGTTCGGGTCCCCGTTTTCCGCTCTGCTGTCGCGCTGAGTCGGGCGGCCGAGGGGGCAGGGGCGCGCTCGTGCGTAACATGCGCTCCACGGCGAAAGAGCGTGAGCAGCCAGTGCTGTATTGTTTTCCTCCTCATCCTCGAATAAAGTGGTTAAAATATGTGACGTGAGAAAAGATGTTAATGAAAGCGCGGCTGCTACACGAGCGGAGGAGAGAAAAAGAGAGAAAGAGCAGCAGAGGAGGAGCAGGAGGAGAGAGAGAGAGACGAAAGGAGTGAAGGAGAGAGCTCATGTGGGCCGGCGTCAGCGGAGGGACAGGAGACGTCCCGTTGGTGCAGGTAGAACACTAAACACTTGAAGCCCTGTCAGGCGCTTATTCTGCCAATAAAACTCTGCACGAACTCAGTTTACGTAACTCCGGTTCTACACGTGCGCGGACCCAGGTCGGGTTCGGACAGTATCCGCGCGGTCCCGGGTCGGGTTCGGACAGTATCCGCGCGGTCCCGGGTCGGTTCGGACAGTATCCGCGCGGTCCCGGGTCGGTTCGGACAGTATCCGCGCGGTCCCGGGTCGGTTCGGACAGTATCCGCGCGGTCCCGGGTCGGTTCGGACAGTATCCGCGCGGTCCCGGGTCGGTTCAGACAGTATCCGCGCGGTCCCGGGTCGGGTTCGGACAGTATCCGCGCGGTCCCGGGTCGGTTCAGACAGTATCCGCGCGGTCCCGGGTCGGGTTCGGGTCGAATCTTGCAGCAAATGACTCGGGCTCGGACAGTACGTGTGCGGGCTTGGCGGGTCGGGCTTGAATTTTTGGGCCCGATGATGGTTACATCTCGGTCATTTGAGCTAAAATTTAACCCACAAGCAACAAAATGAGTCAGAAACAAGACAATACCAGGAATCCTACGTGAATCCTACGGCTCTAATGAGGCAATGAAGCCTTCAAAGCTGCTTTGCCACTTAGAGACCAAGCACCCTGGATTAAAAGACAAGCCCCTGGACTATTTTGAAAGAAAAATAACAGGTACACAGTGGATTCACGTTTATTATGACAAACGCCCCCTCCCCTACCGGGCCGCAGTAACATTGTCAAGCGTTGACCGGTCCGCGGTGATAAAAAGGTTGGGGACCACTGCACTATGTAACTTTTTGTTGAAGGGTCAGCTGCATATCTGTCTCCATGGAGATGTCACTGGTTTGCTTGGAATGTCCCACGGTAAGAATTTATGTTTATTAAGTAATTCTGAGCAATAAAAGCACTTACGATTGAATGAATGAAAGAAAGACAGTGTTTTCCTTTTGAATTTGAAAAGCAACCAAAACAAAGGTTACATAGTGCACCTTTAAGTTGACATGTAGTTTCATTTAAAAAGGGAATCTACGAGTAAATAAAATAAGAGTTTGAACAGTATACTATGGCAACATTTCTACTGCAAGTGATCAAGATTCTATGCTGGATGCAATAGTTTCAGAAGAGTTTGAGGCTGGCAAAAAGAACACTGATTTATTGTAATTTGTTGTAACGGCATTGTGTACCATTTGAAACAGCTACTTTGTTTAAAATCACATCAAAAACGAACAAATTACATTGATTGATGACATGACAATATTGAGAAATTACAGCTAATCTTTTTCTTGTTGGAGTCTGTCTCTTTAAGCCTCCCACTGTTCAGCTCGTCTTTGTTCTTGTGCTCATAGAAACCAGGTTCACTGTACAACATGTTCTGCTCTGGACAATGGACCAGGTGCTGATGAACTGACTCATTTGGTTGTATGTGGGCTGCAGGTCGGAAAGATGACAGTCGATATATAACAATGTTGCAACGCTTGATTATGAGAAGATAAAAAACATGCTTCTATATTATTATATGTAGTCGGGTAACACTTTAAATTAAGGTTCCTTAGTACACTGTTTAGAAGGCATTAAAGCTGTGGTGTCTAATTTTCACTCACTCAGATTTAAATGTGGCTGAAATAGTTCCTCAAGCATTTTTTTTTACAGGCGCAGACTCTTTAGAACTGTTTTTTCTCTTGTGCGACCGCCCCAAGCACTGCCAATCAGAGCGCTGCTTTCGGCTCTTATTTCTTGGTAAACGAAACATAAAATACTTAATTATTTGATACAAACAGCGCAGAGGTCTCGTTTAGTCACAAAGTGCTGCTTTTACAATGTACTCTTTGGGGGTCAACAAAAATATATGTACTAATTTACAAAAATCCGTCAGGTCCCCCAGCTTTAATAAGTACTATTTATGTGTTTATGCATTTAAAGGTATTTACTAGCAATTGCAGATTGCTATAAATATTAATTTGCCATAAACAAAAAATGTGCGTTCAATAAATGCATTCATAAGCTGCTTATTAATCTACTTTAACCAAATGAGAAACGCTTATAAGTACCTTAAAAGTGCTCATAAAATAACTGCTAGAATAGTTTAGTTCACGGGCGTAAAATACGAGGGGGATAGGGGGGTTACAACCCCCCCAATATTTTGATCTAGTACATTCAACCCCCCCAATATTTCAGACCATTTTTAATATTAAATCATATACTATATGTTATTTGTTAAAAAGAAATCTCTAGGAGTAGTTAAAACAATTAAATCAACAACAAAAACATTACTTTTTGACTACGCACCCCCCTCTCAGCTGTAGATGTGGTATCGCCCACACCGAGGCCGCGCTCTCTCACCCCTCCCTCTCCTGTCTCTGTCAGTGGGTGTATGTCTGTCGTCAGTCAGTTTAACAAGTTGATAGTTTTGACCATGTTTTGACTGCTATGAGGTGAGGGCGTAGTGCTTCACCGAGTCAAAGGACTTCACAATATTCTCTCGCATTTGGAGAGAATATTGTGAACGCAACAGCGTTTGGCGTTCACAAACTACACTTTTATCAAACTAGAATTCTACAGTGACACACACCTCTCCTCGCCTGTAGAGGCGCTGCATAACAGAATTGCACAGTGAAACATCGAGGAAGAGACTCGACTTCTCCGTTGGCCTGGTTGGCTTCTGCATGATCCGCGTCACAGCTAAACAAACACGAAGCGGGGCTGCGGCGTTGTTGGACTTTATATAGTTTTTGTTTTTATGGATCTATCCCAAGACCAACCCACATGTGTGGGCTCAGTGTGGCGACAGAAGCGACAGCGCGGACATACTTTCATTGTGGCGAAGAGATTAGTGAGACGAAAATGAGTAAGTAGTTGAGTAGTATATTAACTAAATAAGTGCTCTGAAAAGTTTGTCTATGTCATCTCTGGCGTGTAGACTAGTTGTACAGCTTAATAATGGATGAATATAGACTTTTTCCACATCTAAGCCAGCAATAGGTTACTTTTGGTTTTGGGTTTATTTAGCCGTATAACTTTATGTTATGTAAATAAACCCTGAAAACTGTGATCTATGTTCATGTGATCATAATCTGGCGTTTTCCTGCTTCTTGGCATGTTTCATTGTCATTTATCCGTTATCGATCTCAAGCGAGGAGTTTGTTTTGATTCGAGCCTCACGTGCGTCGTAGCGCGTCGTGGATCATTAGATTTGGTTTCGCTCTTTGTTTAGGATCAGCGTTTGCTTGCGCATTTACAATTACCCAAACAAACCCGAACTATCGAGGCAATCGAATCCTGTTTGACTTTGTGAGTTTATGTTGAGTTGTTATTGTCCGACTCGGACTCGCACTGTGGTAACACTTTCTGTCGCATGAGATAATCAGTGGTCCACAACCTTTTTATCACCTTGGACCGGTCAAGGCTTGACAATTTTACTGCGGCCCGGTAGAGGCGTTTATCATAATAAACGTGAATCCACTGTGTACCTGTTTTTCTTTAGAAATAGTCCAGGGGTTTGTCTTTTAATCCAGGGTGCTTGGTCTCTAAAGCGGCGAACAGCTTTGAAGGCTTCATTGCCTCATTAGAGCCGTAGGATTCACGTAGGATTCCTGGTGTTGTCTTGTTTCTTACTCATGTTGTTGCTTGTGGGTTAAATTTTAGCTCAAATGACCGAGATGTGACCATCATCGGGCCCAAAAATTCAAGCCCGACCGCTGAGCCACGTACTGTCGAGCCGAATCATTTACTGCAAGATTCAGCGAACCTGACCGGGACCCGCGGATACTGTCGAGCAGCGACCCGGGACGCGCGGATACTGTCGAGCAGCGACCCAGGACCGCTGGATACTGTCGAACCGACCAGGACGGCGTGGATACTGTCGAACCCGACCAGGTCGCGCATGTAGAGCGGAGTTACAGCGCGGACAGCGTACTTTCATTGTGGCGAAGAGATTAGTGAGGCGAAAATGAGTAAGTAGTTGAAGTAGTATATTAACTAAATAAATGCTCTGAAAGTTTGTCTCTATGTCATCTCTGGCGTGTAGACTAGTTGTACAGCTTAATAATGGATGAATATAGACTTTTTCCACATCTAAGCCAGCAATAGGTTACTTTTGGTTTTTGGGTTTTATTTGGCGTATAACTTTTTATGTTATGTAAATAAACCCTGAAAACTGTGATCTATGTTCATGTGATCATAATCTGGCGTTTTCCTGCTTCTTGGCATGTTTCATTGTCATTTATCCGTTATCGATCTCAAGCGAGGAGTTTGTTTTGATTCAGGCCTCACGTGTGTCGTGGCGTCGTGGATCATTTGATTTGGTTTAGCTCTTTGTTGAGGATCAGCGTTTGCTTTGGCATTTACTATTAACCAAACTTAACGAACTATAGTTGCAATCGTATCCAGTTTCGGCTTTTTTAGTTTATGTTTAGTTGTTATTGTCCGACTCGGACTACTTTTCAATGTAACACTTTCTAAATGGTCGCATGAGATAATCAGTGGTCCACAACCTTTTTATCACGCGGACGGTCAAGGCGACAATTTTACTGCGACCCGGTAGAGGGGCGTTTATCATAATAAGCGTGAATCCACTGTGTACCTGTTTTTCTTTAGAAATAGTCAGGGTTTGTCTTTTAATCCAGGGTGCTTGGTCTCTAAGCGGCGAAAGCAGCTTTGAAGGCTTCATTGCCTCATTAGAGCCGTAGGATTCCGCGTAGGATTCCTGGTGTTGTCTTGTTTCTTACTCATGTTGTTGCTTGTGGGTTAAATTTTAGCTCAAATGACCGAGATGTGACCATCATCGGGCCCAAAAATTCAAGCCCGACCCGCTGAGCCCGTACTGTCCGAGCCCGAATCATTTACTGCAAGATTCAACCCGAACCTGACCAGGACCCGCCGGATACTGTCGAGCGCGACCGGGACGCGGATACTGTCGAGCGCGACCCAGGACGCTGCGGATACTGTCGAACCCGACGGGACGCGTGGATACTGTCGAACCCGACCGGGTCAGCGCACATGTAGAGCCGGAGTTCACGTAAACTGAGTTTGTGCAGAGTTATATTGGCAGAATAAGCTCCTGACAGGGCTTCAAGTGTTTAGTGTTCTACCTGCACCAACGGGACGCCTCGTGTACCAGACGCCTGTTCCTCCGCTGACGCCGGCCCACATGAGCTCTCTCCCTCGCTCCTTTCGTCTCTCTCTCTCCTCCGCTGCTCTCTCTCTCTCTCTCTCCTCCGCTCGTGTAGCAGCCGTTCTTCATTAACGTCTTTTCTCACGTCACATATTTTGACCACTTTATTCGAGGATGAGGAGGCATCACAGCACTGGCTGCTCACGCAGCTCTTTCGCCGTGGCGCATGTTGCATCGTACAGCGTCTCTCTCTGCCCCCTGGGCCGCCCGACAGCAGGCGGAAAATGTGGACCCGAACCCGGCCCGGTGCCGGGCGGCCGGTCCAAATTGATCCACGGACCGGAACTGAGATAGATGACATAGAAAGGAATATGTTTTGTCCGATACACAGCCATTTGCCTGTAGCCTCTCGACCCCCCCAAAGTTGAAGCCAAAGTTACGCCCTTGGTTTAGTTGTTTGATTAAGAAGACAAGACTAATATTTTAACTTAAATAATTTGTGCTGATTTTATAAATAGATACTAAGGAACCTTATTTTAAAGTTTGGTCAAAAGTTAAATTGTCAGGAAGGAATAAACTAACTTAACTAGTATCATTTATTAGCAATGTTTTGTGCATCATGATTTAAAAGCTACAGTAGACTTCACAAATACAAATATTATAATTTATTGGTGCAAAGACTGTAATCACGACTCAAATTAAATCACTTGCGCAGCCACATTATTACATTTTTAGGAGATAGAAACTCTTTTCATATGCACTAAATCATTAGCCCAAGTTCCAAGTATTAAATTGTTTCTCTGCAATATTCTGTGCCAGTTTTTACGACAATAGTTTATTCATGAACAGCCAAATTAAACTTTAATACAGAGAACTTCCATGTGTTTTCTTACCTCTTCCACGAGCTGCAGCATACGACGAGTGCTCTCCAGCGACTGTGGGGGAAGAACAAAACAAAAAAGTTAGGTTTTCATGTTACGGTCACAAATGTGCTCAAGAAACTGACAGAAGGTGATGGCGATGGAGCGGAGGCGTGTCCTGGTGTGCTGTGTGTAGCTCAGAGTACAGTCAGTGCATTCATGTTTTGTAAATAGAAGTCGATGTGGGCAATCAGCGGGACACGGAACGATCAATATCTCACAATAAGAGATCAAGACTGACTGTCCTTCAGCAGCGACGGCACCGCACCAACGCTAACTCTCAAGTCGATGAAAAAAGTGAATGACAAATGAAAACGACAAATGAAAACGACAAATGAAATACGGCAGAAAGAATAAGCACAATCTTGAAAGTGAAGGACGTTTATTCACATTTCTAACTCGGAGATTGGAATTCATTTAGCTTTTATTGTGTTTATCTAGAAGTTTGACTGTGTTTGACTGTGACTTCGGATAATATTGACGATCCTGAATTGTGAGGTGATAAAACTTTGTGCTGTTGTTTTAAAGACTTTCTGAACAAACAATTTTTAGTTCTCGATAAGCACTTGTTTCATTTTTTGGATCAGTCTTTTTCGAGACTAATTCAAGCCAAATAACATCACTTAAAGCTTGTGGGTGTTTTGATTTTCTGAAGTTCTTTGGCGTCAAGAAACTGATCAAAACTTAAAAATATTAAGGCGACTAAAGCACTAAAGACATGCTCTGTGCATGGATTTGTCGAGTAAAAAGCTCTCAAAACTTTAACGTATACACAACCTCAGTGGAATTAATGAAGAAAAAGAAAAAAGATTATATCGAAAAGTAGCTAGAACAAATACGAAAAGAAACTAAACAGCACATTTTATTGTAAAAAGACAGAATAAACTCAAGATTTATACTCTAAACTGCAGCAAACATTCTTCTCTCTGCTGCGGTCAATATAACTCTTTAATATCAATAAAATAATTAGACGACAAATACAAATCTTGCCTACAGCTCTGCAAAATCTACATCTACCAATTATTACATTTCAGTGGGGACCATTTCATTCATATTATAATATTCAGCAAGTTTGTTTGTTTTTCTGGTGTTTCCAAATGTTTTGTCAAATATCACATGTTACCAAATCTTCATTAACAGCCCATTTCAGTCCTCATACACATTCATTCATAATACGAGGTCACGGTGAGCTAGACTGACTCTGTGCTGGTCGTGCTGTGTGTGTTAAAAGCCTGCGTGGTGCTGACTGGAGCAGCAGGTTCCTTCAGGAGTCCGGGGCCTCTCTGTGGGGACTCTGGTTCTTCACAGTGACACAGAAGCACCTCACCCAGATCTGAGCGAGGGCTGCTGGGTCCAAACGGCGAAGGGAGAGGGGGGCATGGATGAGAGGAACTGGAAAGTGTTGTGATTTTAAACGTAGAGATCGACCAATTTGGCTTTTTAGTGGCAGATGCTGCTTGTTTGGATCCAGATAAACTGATGTTCAATAAGCTCTGACAGTATTTTTGGGCCAACACTTAAGACAGATTTTGATCATTTTCCGAAAAGTATGCAATTTAAATGACAAATATTATGCTAAATCGACTTTTTTGAGTTTTAAGCGTGTTTTTTTGAGCATTTTTGCCGTCTAATCTCGGTCATTACAACTGCTCGGCTCCCCTGCATCTCCCGGAGACCTTTCTCGTTGTTTATTTTTAACATGTAATACTCTCTGCAGCCAGTAGATGGTGCCAAAACTCAGTTAGTGCTACGGGAAACAGCAGAGATCTTAATTTTATTTTTATTTGTTTCTTAAACATGAGATACCAAACTAAAAGTACTCAGGAGCATGTTCAAAGGCTAAACAATAGAAATAATACATAATATTTGTCCTTTAACTTTACTATAAAACTCACCCACATAGTTTAGAGAGCAGTGTGGTTAATAAGGCTTTTTGTGTATTGTGCTGAAGGATTAAGGCTAAAAAGTGCAAATGTCAGACCAATATATTAAAATATAAGTCAATCGCTAATAAAATGTAGAGGTTTTTAGTCATAGGCCACACTATAAAGGGTAATTCAGGTAAATAAATCAATAAGTCGGTGTGCCATGGTGTGTGTCCATGGTCTCATAAAGTAACTATATATAATATCTTTTGAATGGGCAGAAGTTCTCAAAATGTTGCTTATACCCGGAATCTGAAAGATATTGATTGAATTGAGTCAAGTTTATTGAAATCCAGAATGTATTGCTGCTTATTCTTGAATCAATGACACCAGCAAAATCCTGCAGCACAAAACAGCTTATCTGAGGCACTCTGCAAGCACCACATTTGCCTTGATCTATTTTTAACTTCTGCCTACCTCTACTTAAGCCCCGTGATCTGAAAAGACTCGCTCCTGTATTGTATGTGCTCTAGAGTGAAAGTGAAAGTCATCAGGGAGGTGAAAACTCCGCCATTTTGTGCCGGGCCGTGTGTTGACTGAGCGAGTGTTTAATATTCTGCTCAGCTGTGTGCGGTGAGTCACATGTGGAGCTGGAGGGGCGTGGGCCGCGCTCTGCTCCAGGCTCGGCTCTGTCAGAGTGTACGAGTGAGGCAGCACTGTATATGTGAGGGAAACAAGGACGTTATTGTCACTTATAGTATGTTAAATGTGCACAGAGTCAGTGGGATTGTTAAGTGTGACGTCAGGGGTCCAAATGCTCAGAGATCTATTCACACAAACAGCAGACACAGGGGGCTGTGCTGAGCCACCAGGTTCATTAAAGGGAACTGAAACTGCATAATAATATCAGTTGCGGTAGTCAGTTTTTTGTTATTTTTTTACATTTTAAAAATGTTTAGGTCTAGATTTAATGGGAAACACAATCTGATAATGTCTCCCTAATAGTGATCACTAGTTAATAAAACAGATACTTCAAGTTAAGTTATACATTAATTCATACAATTTAAATTTACAATTTAAGTTTGTTCATACTGGGGATTAATTGATAAAAATGATCTGTTTTATTCTCTCATTTATTCTTTTCTGGAATACTGTTTGTTAGTCAAGCAAGTTCAAGTTTAGTCACATTTTTATCTTCTTCTTGCTGGTTGGATAAATGTCTGTAACAAAAATAATTTCTCCTTGGAGATGAAGAAAAAAGTCATTCTGATTTTGATTCTGGAGGAAGACCAGACTTCACTGATTATATTTGTGCAGATTTAAATTTTAAAATAACTTCATCCCAGCAGGTTAAAATTACCAAAAAATGCCATTATAAAGAATAGGCTGGACCCGGTGACATCATCACTAAACAATCCCATGGGGTTATAAGATTAATAAGAAGAATGTAAGAACATTTACATTTTTTGTGTGTAATCAAAATTATAAATTGCTGATGTGAATTAAACTATTTAAATTAAATTAAAATATATACATTGGTGCAAAGGTTTTGGGTACATTTGCAAAGTTAAATGATTTCATTTACATTAATTAAAACTGGGCAAAATGAAAATAGGATAAAAAATCAATGCATTTCTTTACAAATAAAAAGTTGAGTTTTCTCCACCTGGACAGACTTACAGTGTACCTCTTTCACAGAATGTTTTGCACGTGATGTGACTCTAAGCATCTTCAACACAACTTTGTTCATATTAACCCTGTCGTCCCGTCACGTTGCTGTGACGTTCCTCGCTGTGTCATGAACACGCCTCTCTCCGTCTGTTTTTCTGTTTAATCCAGAGCTGGTTTTCAGATCCATGTTGGTGAGTGTTAGTGTGTTTGTGCCAACACGCCTGAGCCTTCCATGACTGTGTGGTTCTCACCTCATCGGCCAGCTGGTCCGCGCGCTGCTGCATGTCTGACAGCTCATTGCGCATATCCGCGTCATCTGCCATGGCTGCTGCTGGGGGTGGAGACGCTCTCCGACAGGGAACTCAAGATCCTCTGGGAACTGGGGAAGGCTGCAAGAAGAGAGAGGAAACGGATTTGAGAACATGAACGTCTAAAGAATCCAGACACTGGGTGCATCAGAAATCTCAAGGAAATGTGGCTTTTTATTTTTTTCCAATTTGTATGTTAAATACAAAAAATAAATAAATAAAGAACATGATACAGAGCCCACTTGTGGAAATTAAACAAAGTACTGAAGTAAGTAATGCTTTTAGGTCGGTATCAGATACATTAAACTTCACTAGATAGAGAGCAGGTGTCTATACTTTCAACTGGACAACACTTTAACTGTACTGAAAAGTAAAAAACTTTATGGTTTGAGTCCTGCTGAAATGGTCATGAGGACCTCCTGCCAACAGACTTTGTGTTCAAACCGGGGTTTTCAGTCTTTGAAAGCTATGTGTGTTGTTTTTTTTACCATAAAAGTATATTTTAACTATTTCAAACCTTTTACTTAAGTCAATATATTATGTGATTCTTTTACTTCAGTGATTTTTTGCCCCTCTATCTGTAACTTATTTCTGTAAAGTACTTCTTCCACTTCTGACAGAGTAAAACAAATGGGATGATACATCCATATACAATCCATATTCCTACATATGTTTTGCAGCATATTTGTCCAAGTTGGTCCAAAGTTTGACAAATTTGTCCAGTTCCAAATAGTTTTTTTGTTTTTGTTTTTTCATTCATTCATTCATTCACTCATTTCACACTACACATACATGCAACACTATTTTGATCAATTTGTCAACGGTTGGTTCATTTTGTGTTACTTTTTGTTGGTAATTTACTTCTTCTGTGCTGAAGTATGCTCCAAAAATGCTTCATTGTGTCCATGGCAGGATTTTAATACCCAAATATAAAGTTCTGAATGTAAGTGGGATACCAATAGGGACAAGGGTCAGTTAACAATGATATTACTCACTATGATACAAAGGGAAGACAATAATTGTTTGTGCTACAGTTTGTGTAATTGTGATAAATGTTTTATCATCCAAATGCAGAAAAGGCTACCTATCCTTTTCTCATCTAGATTGTTGTTGTTTTCACTCATACCAAAGTACAAATCTATAATAGGATGAAAAAGTAGTCTGTATAAGTCACATTTTTAAACCGTCAGCAACATTAATTAGGCCATGATAATTGTGGCACAAAATAAATATCATCCCATGCCTGTTTGCCAAAAACAATCTGCAGTGCTCAGTGAATCTCAGTCCAGTACTTGTGAACAGTGGGACAGTCCCAAAAAAACATTATAAACGGTGGGCCACCTGGCAACCACAGTTTCTCCAGCAGTTAGTATTTGCCTGTGAGAAAATGTGGCATTTCAAGTGCCAGTAAACCAGGTCTCACGTCGCCAAAGAGATTAAAACCAATACATGCCTTCACATTAGTCTTGGAGCATCGTAGGCGCAGGTAATTAGGCGAGTACTTTTCACTTTTATCTCATAAATCCAACCTGCTGTTGGTCAAATACACAGCAGTACACTGTAGTATGTGACGGCAACTCACATGTTAAGCGCTCAAAATATGTGCCGAATCCGTGCATTACCGTGTATTAAATGTAATCCAGGTGTTAGGGAGCATTTACACTTGAAAACACTTATCTAAGTTTAGACTAAACTGGGTCTAAACTCGCACTAGACTAGGACTAAACCAGGACAACAACAGGACCAGACTAAACTGCACTCAAACCAGAACCAAAGTAGAGCAAATTTGAATGTATCTTTAACTCATAATTAGTATATTTACAGACAAAACCAGGACAAGAATAAAGCAATTATACAACAACCGATCCAATCCATTTTAAACCAAAATGGAAGGTATAAACCAGATCTAAACCAACATCAAATAGAGAAAACCTCATCTAAACCAAGACTAAACCATGACTAAACTTGGACTAATCAAAAGGCTACTAAAGCAGAACTAAAATTAGAATATAAGCGATAATAAGGACTTGAACCCGCCAAAACCACAGATTTACTTCAAACAGACAGACTCCACTGAGGAATCCACACAGCAAATGAATAATCTATATGCAAAGAAGGAGGAAATATAGAATTAGCATAACATATGATCCAGAAAGAATTCCCATGTGTCTAAGCATGAAATGATGGCATTAACCTGACGTGGACTTTAGCAGTGGATTATATAGTTCTGTGTTTAATACAAGCTACATAATGTGCAAAGAGCAAATGCAGTAAGAGTTAACCCTGCCGATTCTTTCCAGATGCAGAAAGAAGAAAACAGCTCCAGTTTTCTGCTGCTATTTTCTGATAGAACAGAATTTACACTTTAATCCAGTCTTAATTCCAAATCAAAAGACCCAGAAATTACAAAGTTACAGAATTTTAAAAGAGCAGTTTTATACAATGCCTATCATTAAAGGGGATATGTTCAGCACACTACACTTTACTGAGCTTTTAACAGTGTTTACTCATTAGATGTTTACTCAGAGCTGTCTTTGGATTGATCCCTGCATGTTTGAGTAATCCTGTACTGTCCTGAGGCCGGGTGCTCTGTTTTCACCTTCCCCCTATCCCCGCCCACATCCCTGTACTTATTGTGATTATTTGACTGTGAGTGACACATGTTTAGGGTTCAATAATGTCACACAGCCACATTTTTAAAATAAATCCTAATCCTCAACCTGAGCCTGATCCTAGTCTAACTATAACCTGATTTTAAATAATAATATATTGTCAGAAATACATCAAGTCTTACAACAAAAAACAAAATAAATGGGAATTTCTGGGGGAGAATTGTCAGTTAGTTTGCTTTTCTTCATCAAGTGTCTGTCATAATCTGCTGTTAAATAAACAAATACAGTAAAGTCTAATTATAAATGTGTTTAATCAGGCTCTGGTTTCACTCATATGTGTCTGACTGTTTTTACTTCAACAAAACTACCTTGATTTTTCATATTTTATGATATTCTGAGGTTAATCCCAGTTTCTCCATTGAAGTCACATTATGCTCCACTTCATTTTTGCTTCATTCAGAAATTCAGAAACACATTTTTACAGGGTCTGTTCATTATTAACTTTCCTGTCAAAGACTTTTATGTCTCTATAGGCATAGCTGTTCACAGGTTTTTTCACTAATATATGCACTTATTCATGCCTTAATAACAAACGAACAAATACTTAATTCAGTGAACAAAGTGAACAAATTATTTATTACGAATGATTCAGGCTTAGTAACTACTTAATTAATACCCTAACTCTGATTTCAAACCTTGACCTCTTAATTAAGTGGTAACTGAACCTAAATCATCGTTAGTCAAGCATTTGTTCCTTTCAAATTAAGTCTTTGTTCATGCTTGAATATTATTATAAGGTAGTACCAATGACACTAAAGTAGTTAACAAAGTAGAAATAAGAGTAAAAGCTTAAACTCAACTTAAATGCATCTTATTCCATGAATGATTTGAATAAGATCCATCCCATCGGAGTGTGAGCCGCCCAAGGACTCACACGCAGAATAATAAAGGATTAGTAACACAAGCGGTGGCTGAGCTTATGTTTGTTCGACTGAATGGCATAAAGTGACTGCTGTTTATCAAAGAAATTTCAGTCTCAAGTGAATTGGACTGACCTGGATTTGGAGGATGAGCAAAAAAGAAGACATAAAAAGCCAGATGATTTCAGGGCACAATGACAAGAGGATAATAATAAACCAAGGAGATTTTAAGAAACTAACTGGGGTATGAGTTTACTTTTTATATTGTCTGTTTTATGATGCAGGTAGCGAATATGATGCACAATCTAGTCAGGACTCATTTGTCCGACTAAACCTTTGCCAGTTTTAGTTGAGTTTTAGTCTTCTTCCTGCTGTATAAAATAGATCCACTGTTTTGTACACGATAGTTCTGTGCATTCATCATGTGAGGCTTGGCTTGTGCTGACCAGGACGTGAAGCAGATTCTTATTTGGGTGATAATCCTCCATGATTATGATGTTAATTACTGCCGTCAGATCTTAATGGAGCTAAACCCTGAGAGATTCAAGCCAGGGAGAGGAAAAACAGCGTCTACCGAGCGTTCACCCTGGTTCAGTGATGGAGCACGAGAGACAAAACCACTGCAATGTCGTGAAACATTCATGAAAACACAAAGAGTCCAAACAGTGAGTCTTCTATAGAGCACATTCTTGCACAAAAGCGTAAAATATGCTGTTTTATGGATGCTCCTTGCAAAATGAATTTCTCTGACCAAGAAAAAAGTAAGAATTATTTAAATCTAGCTTCCTTTCACAAACCCTTTGGCGCACCGTTAATTCTCACATGCATAACATTTTTTTCATGGAATAAAATGAACCCGGAGTGGACTGTCAAAGCACTACAGCTCTTACTTCTGTTAGTCATTTTTATAATTGGATGCAAAAAGTGCACAGCAGTCTGAGTTTATCACAAAATGCGACTTTTACTGTCAACTCTATGGGAGAAAAAATGAAATTCACTAATTTAAAAGTATAACGTTAAGTCTCCCAGCTTCATACACGTCCCATTTGTCATTGACAAGACTGAAGCTGTGATTCAACTACGGTCAACCACAAGCTGAATAAACATGGTGGAAAACCGGCTGTTGTTTGCCTCAGAGCTGGTGAGTCGTATTATATACAGTTACAACACACACAGAGCCTGTGGGAGGGTCGTCATCAACATGTAGTGATTCAGTGTTTACATTTGTCCTGCTCTGGTCCTTGTTTGAGAGAGTTTAGTCCAGGTTTGTACTTGGTTCAATCCTGTTCCTGGTTAAAGGTTGAATGGAGGATTTCGGGCAACAAATCAGAATCTCATTTCCTCGTGGGTAGCACAAATAACTGGTCCGCTCAGGTGTCAATCATTCTGTGCGTGCCAGTGCACGCCGGCAGGCTCGTCCAGGGGAAACGCTCGCTCCCCTGGCCGCGCATGCGTGGTTGATATGCTAGTGTGTTTATGTAGCAGGAGGTTAGCAGCGAGTTCCGTCATTGTAAGTCTAAACTTTCATCCGCAAAGTACCGAAATGGCTGAGGGACGAAAGAGAAAGACTGTTTTCGAACTTTCACAGAAGAGACGAAAGTCTGCAGAGGAAAGAAACAAAAGGCGTGTTATTCTGGGGGAATCGTTTACGGCTGGCGAGCATTGAAAGCGCAAAACAGGCTGATGCCTCCGCTGCAAACTTTCTGCTGGACAGGTAACTGTTTATCTGACTCTTTTTTTAGCTTATTGTATGTGGAGTGTATTATTAAATCTTCTTCGCGGAGGTTGTCGTGAGAAAGCGACACCAATCGTCTTGTAAACAAATGCGCATGGGCAGTGCTGCTGGGCGTGCTCGTTCACGAGGTTTGCTAGGCGTTCAGTCAGGAGAAACGGGGCGGGAGGGAGGGGGAACCTGCGCATGCGCTTTGTCAAAAAAAGGACTAACAGTCGCAGATTTTCAAATCGGCGAGAAATCCTCCATTCCACCTTTAAGTCCTGATCTAGTCCAGGCTCAATTCAAGGTTTAGTCCCGGGTTTAGTCCCAGTTCTGATGTGCTGTGCAAGTGTCAACGCACATGGTATTGATTTTGTTTTGATCATCCTTCACTGAATCATTCATTATCATTTTATAACATTTAAAGCAGCACCTGTATCTGATAAAACCATTATGAACTTAAGAACACCTTGTGGAATTCAGAAACAAAACCCAGACACAAGATATGCCCTTTGCTGAACAGATTACAATATATTTTTCTAAATACTACTCAATGACAATATTCTTTTTATATTTCTCTTTACTGAACAGTTAAACAAAACTGGCTCTAAATAGCAATGTTCTTTTGAGAGTGCAGAAAATGTCATATGAAAGTCAAACAGAAGGAGGACACATTCAGAGCAGCAGACGTGTCTCCTGTGAGTACGACCTGTTCACACAAAGTCTTTTTGCAGATTCAGTTTAAAGGGTACATTCACACTTTAACAGTCACCACATGCAAATTTGGACTAAACACTGACGAAGCCCAGACTAGACCAAGACTTAACAACAAAACCAAATCATTATATTGATTCTTCAGCATTGATATGTTTTGATTCACCTACTGTAAATAAGAGTGTGCACTTTACACTTTATATTGTATTTTTATTACCATGTTTAGTAATTATTTATCCTATTTTTATTGCATGCGCCTATTTCATTCATTCCTGTCCTAAACTGTGTGTTGCAACAGTGCAATATCCCCATTGTGGGACAAATAAAGGATCTCTTATCTTATCTTATCTTCAAGTTTTAGTATCGATTAGTTTGTGGATGTTTCTTTTTCTTGACAATCCTCCCCCCAGCCGTCCTGCTCTGAGTCCAAACCCCGGTGCTCCGACTGTAGATTCATCTGGAGCGGAGGATGAAGCCGCTCATGTGTGCAAAAACATCTCAAGAGCATCACAAACACACAGGCTTTGGCAGCGCACACATATGAACTCCTCATCATGTTGTCAGAGTTCATGTTCCAACAAAGACTGCCACAGCACATCGACAGAGTGTTTTTATCCATATACTGCTTGAATTATACATGCAGTGCTTAAAAATGTAACCCATGTTGTTTCGTAAGAGCTATAAATAAGTAAAGCCAGAGGTCCTGAATGAATGACATTTGAAATAGCGACGTAAGAAACAAAATGTGACATCTGAGATCGAGTGACACTGTGCAGAGCAGGAAGACAGATATAAAGATAAAATAACATCACATCGTCTTCAATAACGTCATAGAACCGCTGTTATCTGCAATCTAATATATATATTTAACATTTCTTTTGTCTTGTCTTCTTTAAGACTTCTTTAACACAAGTTGCAGTCTAAGAATAACATTACATTATCAAATAGTACAATGTAATGTTGCGCTTTCTCAATAATTTATGTAAAAATGTGATAAAATGCCCCTATAAAAAGCTATATAATAATAAAATGTATATAGCAGCAATACTTGAATGCTTCTACTTTCACTTAACATTTAGTTTAATTGCAAAAACAGACATCTTTTTTAAATCTTTCTTTTAGTTTCAACGTTTTTTTATTTGCATTCCATGGGCATTGTCAGTGAAGCTTAAATTCGAAAGGTTTTTATCTGATTTAATCATTTCCTTGGCGATTGAAAACACTGAGTTAAGAACAAAGACTTAAATACAAGCCGCATATTCTCCAACAAATCTTTGATCAGGAATTGGATTGAACTCCTCAGATGTAACAATATGACTTGACACATTTATTTAGCGCCAACGCAGTCAGAATGGACAGCTCAGATCTCTTTTCTCACGCACCGCCTTCACGCTCCTATCAGCAGCAGCCATATTGTCTTACATAAACCCGCTCGCTCTCTGTTTGAAGTCATTCCTGCTCCAAACGCTGCAGCTCGCACGCTCTCGTTGCATAACCGTAAATGCAGGCAATTAATTTATCTCGCCGTGCTAACCTTTTTCTTTTAGTTTCAATTACAGTTACATTCAGTCCTGCACCGTCAGCCTCACGATACAACGACAGGATTTGAGTGAAACAGCCTGAATCAGAGCATTAATGTGAGAAAAGGACTTCACGTGACGTTTGAGCTGTTTGTGTTTGTCACTGACTCGAGGCAGAAGCGCAAAGATTTCCCAAGAGATTGAATGTCACAGATGAAGTCCAAAAAGTAGTGAAGTAATATAATAGTCTGCTGAGGTTTTTATGTTCCTGTGTGCTTTGCCATAAAGGAAAATGTTGTGTGTGATTGCATATTACAGTTGAGGAGTAGAGGAATTAATCATTGCATTTATACAGCGCCTTTCCAGACACGAGGCTGGCAATCTGCGCCATCAGCCCCTCTGACCCTCCAATCATTCACGCACATTCATATACTGACAATGTGGTGACGAGTCTTTCCTAAGGATGCAGCGACAGCCTCCTCCAGTGCCCCCCTGTGGCACCTGGTGTTCCAGCGTCTCCCATCAAAGCACTGGCCTGGCCCCACCGGCTTAGCTTCAGAGAGCTGGCCTCGACAAGCAGCTACTTGTGGCCAGAAATTCCCATTAAATGCTGAAAGCCCAGTCGTAAACACACAACAGCAAACAGATTTATAATAATAATAAGAATTTTCCATAAGTGGAACCATTATTTTTCATGATAATTTTCTGGTAAGAACAAATATGTCAATAGAAAGCGCAAATGGTTCATAATGTACACAAGAAAATGCAGCAAAAATAAACCAACTGAATTTCCAGCCAAATAAACAAATCAACCAATAGGAAACAAGGAACAAAACAAAAAAAAAAAAGAGGAAAAAAAAGAAAGAAAGAAAAATGAATTCTAAAAATGAAAATTTTAATATATAATTGTTCTAGAAATAAACATGATAAAGCATGAGATGGAGGCCAAACAAACCAGTGAGTACAACTTTAAGTTGCTCTAATAAAAATGTTAAATGTAATAAAAACAAACTATAGGCAGACATTTTTCTCTTCACTTCATCATGGAGTCTCAAAGCTCACATTCATCCTGCATTGAAAAAAAAAAAAATCACTATGAAATGCAGAAAAAGAATAACCCTGTTGATTAGATGTCTACTAACAAAATACAGAATTACAGAGATTCTTACATTTCCATTGTATCGTGATCTGAATCCTGATTTAGAAACACAAACTGGATATCTAATCACAATGGCACAAATCCAAAATGTAAAATTGTCCATCTCGCTCATACGCCTCCACCTCGGCCAAACTTATTTAAGCCAACAGCGTATAAAATGGCCACACTTCATCCAGCATTCAGGAGCAAATGCCTCTTTTTTTCTTTTTTCAAAACTTGCTTTCTCAAAGTCTCAACTCCCTGCTTTTGTTCCAGCCCACCGAGGCAAGAAGAATACAATAGAAGAAATGTATAGTTTCTGTTAATACATACAGACTTTTTAAGACACAATGAAACTTACACACTCATGCACCAGGACTTAATGTGGACTAAACCAGGACTAAACCAGGACTAAAAGAGGCCCAAACCAAGAGTGTCAATGAACTCATCATTGCAAGTGTTACACAATTAAAGGTCTGTACAAGCACCAGAAAAGTAACATAATTAAGTATCATAGTGGCATATGACTATCCAGATAATGATATTCAGACAACATTAAAATCAGATTAATCAAAGACCAAAATATTTATTTCTGGCAGCCCTTCTAGAGTTATCACAAAACTAACATTTCAAACTCGATACTAAGAAATATACTTGATTCTTGAAACTGATTTCTAGAAATGCACTCATACTGGTAACAAATATTGGCACCAATCCTGAAAATAATATCAGTTCTGCTGGTGACCATTTACTGGCCCTTGTTGGTCCAGAACATCTCAAAATGTTTGAGCTTTTATTTATACAAAGCTGTTCTGTAGTTAGTTGAGGGAAAATTATAGTTACATAACCCATTTGGGTCAGTTTTGTCAGACCAGGACCCCTAAAATAACAATGATCAGGGACCCCCAGTGCTACATGAAATTGTCGTCTGTGATATTTGAGTGGCTCATTGTCATAATAACAATAAAACACAATAAAACAAGAATAATGTATGACATAACTCAGTCGTCTCTGCAGAGGTATAGGTTGTATCAAAATTGGTATTGGATAAAAAAAAAAACCCTGGATCGATGTATCTCTGCTGATTTCTATAGCACATAATAATGATAATGATAATGCTCTTGTTTGGGTCAAGGTTTTAGGCAATGGAATGGCATTTTCAACACTAAACTATCTTTATTAAACAGTTTGGTCTTATATTAGTTCTGATAAAGTCCAGATCATTCAAAAACTCCTCACAAAAGGTCAAATTTTATCCCATTTGTGTGACTTTTTTTCCTATTGATACCTGCTCAAATGAGTATCCAGTTTCGACTCTAGTTTTGGCATCGTTTAATACCACATTTTCGACTCGTTTGACAGCCGTAGTACGCGGCGGTTCGTTACTGTCTGTACAGTTGTTGCTGGGTCAGTGTCACTTCCCTCCATAACAAATGCCTCCATCTGTCACTATTGTACACCATTCAGTTCGACCATCAAACATCTGCTGCACCGTGACACCAAAATGCCCCCGATCTAATTTTAACGCTGACAAACTAAACAAAGCGAGCCACGGAAACCACCTTATTGCTTTTTGTCCAAATGTCAACCCGGGCTTTGTGTGCGAGCTTCTGCGCAAACAGTCATTCAATCGGCAACATTGAATGTTTCCGTTTATGGCAGGAAATGGCCGCCCGGTGACCTTTGACCCGAGGTGAACGAGTGGTTGTAAAGGAAGTAGATTTTGTTCTTTATTAAATGTGGCGGTTAGTGTTAGCACATGCACTGGGCACATGAAAGCATCCATGTGTGTAAACGCACACACTTGATTAGGCTCGGGCCTCTGTTGCCTCAGGACGGTGCTGCTGACGGTGAAATAAATCAAGAGGCAGCGATATAGTCAGGTTTATGAGGTTTTTGCTCGAAACAGGGGCTAATTTTAGAAGTTTGTAAGATAAACTGTATTGATTTTGCAGCTTTTCAAATGAAACACATTGAAATCACTGAAATGTATCGTGCTGATCTTGAATATACATCTTAATTTGGGTTAAAGGTGTAATTTATGTGTAAAATTTGAAGGCAAAACACAATTGAAGAGATCATTTTCTGTGTGCCAACAACTGACTCTTTTTATAGCCGTGCTTTCAAAAGACAATTCTATTTTACTGCATTACACACATCATTCCATCCAATCTTCAGCAAATGTCCTCAATTATACCACCATTTATATTAGAAGATGGTATAAAAAGCATCAATTTTGTGACACATTTTCAAAACGGAAGTATCAGTTTTTGCAAATGAACTCTTCAATTCATTGTTTTGTTTTAATAAATGCATAAATATGTATGTGAGTTTGCCTTCGATCAACTACATTTGTATTATATAAACAAACATGTTGCCTGACCTCATGTTATTGCGTGCAGCTGTGCATATTCCAGTACAGCGTGGCTCTGTATTTTAAATTTCCACTCCAGGTTAAATTTTTAATGGCTTTTCTCACATGTGGCACCTCCTCTTTAGCAGCTGCGGCGCCGAGCGACAGGGGAGCAATAACGGCAGATATGAAGACGCTCTTATTTCCATTTCCTCCTGGAGAGAAACATATTTCACATTCATCCAATCACAGCCCACCTGGAGCTGCCCCGCCCCCCTCACGGCTCCTGGGGGGACAATATCTCACCTTTACATGTTTGACAGAGATCACTGATACGTGTTTCATCGCTCTGATGCTTCTACATTGTCCACCGTAAAAGAACGTCTCCGTCAGCCTCCTCTAATGTCCACGGCTTTTCAGTTATAGTTATTTTTTATGAAAGTGAGAGAGAAATACAAAAAAACAATGGCAAAACTGGTGTCTGTACTGATGTTTATAACCACTACATTTAGAAGAAGAAGAAGAAGAAGAAGAAGAAGAAGAAGAAGAAGATAGGCCCTATGTTTTATATATAGAGATACAATATTCTAAACTTTCTGCTGCTAAAAAAGAGTTTAATTGTGCAGATGTTATTCTTGAGCTGGATATTTTATATGTTTTTAATGTTCACTGTTTGCCGATGTGCCTCTTGGCCAGGTCTTCCTCAAAAAAGAAATTCTGGTACTTCCTGGTCAAATAAAATTAAAATAAAATGCATCAGTTAAGACATTACCAAATGGTGTACGTCGTTGTTTCCTTGGGCAAGACACTTGTGCGTGAATGGGTGAGGGGTTCCATAATGAGGTTCAAGGAAGAAAAGCACTATTTAAATGTGACAGTTTACAGTTTCTGCGTTATTTTGTCATTTTAAGGATGATCCAACCTTTACCTCAAGTGAAGTGTCTTGCTGAAGGACAACAGGACAGATGTTTTTTTGGCTGATGCTGGTATAATATTTTAGAATAATAAGAAGCGTGGCTGTTGGTTGATAAGACCAATATGTCAGGCTGATTTGGATTATTTTCCCCAAAATATATCCTTTCAAATGACAAAAAACTCAACTGCTGTCTATAAATCTGCAAAATAAAGGTATAAAAAGGAAAGATTATATCAACAGAAATTATATTACATCCATAATCTAACTCTTAAGTTTGTGCAGTGCCCTCAAACATTCATGACTTTCCGTTTAACAGTTAGTTGCCCCATGTCATGTAGATTTAAGGCTGATAGCGATCCACTAAAAAAGTACAAATATTGCTCTATTACTATTAAGGACACAGCGAAAGTACATGATGCATTGAAGAGTTTTTAGCCAGAAGGACATCGCCGCTTTATCTCTTCTGCTAAATAATTCATTCCTAAACCCAGTCCCACATCTTTCATTACATTTCTGATCGTCTGCTCGAACAGATAAGCACATCGCATGTTATAAACCACCAGCGATTTTACATCTTCAGCCGTATCTGGAGAAGCTTAGGGCCCTTTAAATCCAGTTATTGATATGAAGGCTGCGTCTGTTGGCGTGCTGAGAGGATTCTGCTACTATCCGACACCATCGCGCTCTTTTATGTATGACTCACGCTTCATCTCCACGCGCCGGCCTCATGTGTGAAGCCCCAACTGAAATATTTGATGTGGTAAAGCAAACAAAATGGCAGCCGGCACAAAACACAGAGCCTCGCGTCTTCCTTCTATCGGAGCGACGTGTTTTCTTTTTTTAACGACGTGGTTATTTCGGGTCCGAATTGACACGCGAAGCTCGGAACAGTCATCCAGACCAAAATAGACGGTCGGTTCTGCGGCGGTAATGGCGCACAGCGGTTCACTTTGATTTGTGTTGACTGAAAAAGCGATGACTGAAAATAATGCAGGACGTGACTCATTCGCAGCGAAGAAGGCGGCTTTTCTTTTACGGCTTAAGTCGCATTTAGAAGGCAACAGTTGTGTTTCTGTGTTATCCAGCGTTCTGTTTTCTGTGTGTTTTGTTATTTGACGATTAACTGTTTCAGTGACACACAGAAAAAATATGGTAGCACTTAAAAATGCAGCCCTTTTTTGTTATTGTTGAGGTTTGAATGCATTGTCAGTGGTACTTTTGATATCTTATGGAACATTTACTGTCAACTTTTAACTTAGACCTGTCACAATAACTAATTTTGATACATTGCTACAGAAAAATATCACGATTAACGATGACATTAAACCTCAAAGCAGGATTATCCAGAAAACCCTTTAATAAACATACAATACTGTCAAAAACATGACAGAATTAAAGACATTACTTATTCTTTTCTTTACTTATTATTTCAACCAACACGACAGTTGTGTGTCTTGAGGTTTTGTCAGATGCGCCTTTAAAAATGTCAGATTCATGGACTTAACTGAATAATTTGTCATTTTTGAGTGTTCTGAGCAACTTCTTCACAAAAAAAAATAAAGATAAACAGCCACCATTGCCATATTTAAAGAAACAGACATAATGACAATATTTGCAATGTAAATAACACTTTTTTGTCCCTAAATGGTGGGATTTGATAATGTTTTAGTTGGATGTATACAGTGGAATATTTTCAACCCAAAAAAAATGTGCCGTGACTCAAAAAAGTTTGAAAAACACTGACTTATTCCACCCTCTACAGTTCAAATAATATTGTTTTAGCGAAAAATAAGAAAAATTTCCCCATAATTCCAAAGAAAATGTTCACACAGGCCCAAAAATACTGTCCCGTCTGTAACATACTGAACGATTAACATTATAGTAAATATCAGGTCCCACAAACTCCAACTATAACTACTACTATATACCAGTAAGTACCTCTCAAAGTACTACTCCTGGAAGTATCTACTAAGTGCCACTGTAAATACGTAAGTACAAGGTCGTATCTGAAAAGGCTGCTCAAAAATATTACAAGAAACGATAATATTGAAAACTAGTTTTGTTGTTTCTTCTGTAACAAACAACAGGCAAGAGATGGTGTAATTACATGTTTTTTACTTCTATCTTCATTGAGAGCGTGATGTGTTGCTCTTAGACAGAAGTTACCGTCGAAACATGTCAAGGTAATTACATCATCTTTTCCCTGTTGTCTGACAGAGAAGAAAAACAAAACTATTTTACTAAAGAAGACAAGATGAATATTCTTAATCTAATGCGGGAACTACTTTATGTCATGACACAATGACCCAAAAGCATGATAATACAAGTCTCTTTTTTCAAAATGTATAAAAAACACATCAATAAACAGAAGAACACGTAACAATAATAATCTTAGAAGATACTGATTCGACCATGTACAGCTCAAGTAATGTCGAACCACAAAAAATAACAACAAAAATAAGTGCACAATAAATATTGAGCTCCAACCAAAATTGTTCCCGCTTATTATTTATTGAATTATCCATTGAAAATGTAATGTGACTCTTTGCAGTGTGGAAAACAACATCCTTTCAACATCAACGTGATCAGAGAACCAGGGAATAAAGTGAGCAAGACACCAATAAAACATGTAAACAATATGATATAATTGTCTACAGCTTCTGAGGAAAATGCTTGTCATTTGAGATACACCTTAACCTTATCTGAAGAAATTATGTTTATGTTTATATACTTGTTTTAATTTCCTCTTTGTCGCCAGTGAAGATTATTGTTCAGGTATAGTTTTGTTTTTGTTCACTAAAATTGGCCAACTATGTCAGATGTCGCAAAAATATTACACAATTCACTAAAGATTATTTGGACACTTTAAACATTTAGTCCATTGATCCATGGTCTTGTTCGATCAAAAACATTTACTATTTGACTATTTATTTGATTTTACAGATATTTCGCACCAGCAGAACAGAGAAGTAGTGAGATATCTCCAGATTTGGGACTGAATTCTGAGTTTAATTCTCTTTTTTACAGTGTTTAGTAGTGAAGCAACAATATGCAAATGTCACAGTACAATATTATCATAAGATTCATTCCTGCACGATATTTATTGCGATATTGTGGAGAGGCAAACACAATTGTAGAACTACAACTTTATCCTTTAAAAATGCCTTGACAAGTGTTTGGCCAATCATTAATGTTATGTTCCACAGAATAACTGCCCACAATGTCACACTGGATCAAAGATGTGCTGTTTCATCTAAAATTGGAGAAGATTAGATATGTTTTGAGGGGCTCAGAAAAGAAATTTTATCAGGTTTAGAGGCCTTTTTTCAACTTTTTTGAGCAACCTTCTACAAAGGTGCAAGAATAATTTTGCTTTGCACGGTATATTCTGGCTGATTTGATTACTGTGGGTCTGTTCCTTTTGTCTACTTATACTTTGTGATTTACAGCAGCACAACGGATAGTGTAAGTTTTTTGTATTTTTGTACTGTTGAAATTCATATTCAATAAATATATTAAACACTATATTCCAACAAATTTCGTTAATATTTAGTTATTTCTTCATGTTGTTTGCACTGAAATGCAAAGCAAAGGATCATGGTCTATGTATTTTTTAATTTTTTATTTGCTGCTGCTACAAAATAATGAATGAATAAAGAAGTTTATAATTCGATATATTGTGTCAGCACTTGATATTATTTTCAGACTTATTGACGACAGTATCACAATATTTTGGTTATCGATGCATCAGTGGTGTTTACTGGTGGATTTCTGTATAAATATTTGTAATTGTTGGATCTCCTGTAATCTCGTGGTCTTGTCGGTGCACTTTGGGTCGAGAAACGTGGTAAAATCATAGAAATATTAAACTAAGCTAAGTGCAATGAGTTTGCAGTATTCTTTAATGACAAGGTTCAGGGCATTAAAAATGCCATAAATTCCACAGTGCAAATAATAACTTTAAAACCACCTACACATTTAGAGCTGACTCAGTTTGCACCTGTAACTGACAAAACTGTCCAAGAGATCATCACCAGTCTGAGTTCTTCTACATGCTGCCTCGATGTGTTACCCACCAGATTTCTAAAGTCTGTTCAGAGCACTTTGTTAGCACCACTCACTCACATAGTTAACATGTCGCTTCAATCTG
The DNA here is from genome assembly GCA_019453435.1 of Rhinogobius similis. Taxonomy (NCBI): domain Eukaryota; kingdom Metazoa; phylum Chordata; class Actinopteri; order Gobiiformes; family Gobiidae; genus Rhinogobius; species Rhinogobius similis. The sequence goes on from CM033620.1 coordinate 19,659,556, forward strand.
GAACATTCCCAAGGGCCTTGAAAACTGCGATCATTAAGCCTCTCCTAAAGAAGAGCAGTCTTGATGCCTCAGAACTGAAAAATTATCGGCCCATCTCAAATCTGCCATTTTTAGGCAAAGTCCTCGAAAAGGTTGTTTACCAACAGCTCACTGACTTCCTCTTAATAAACAACTCATTTGATGTTTTTCAGTCAGGTTTTAGACCTCATCACAGCACTGAGACTGCTCTTATCAAGGTGACAAATGACATCCGCCTGAACACTGACGTGGGCAAAGCCTCAGTCTTAATTCTGTTAGATCTGAGCGCTGCTTTTGACACTGTCGATCATAGGATCCTCCTACAGAGACTAGAGGACTGGGTGGGCATCACTGGCACTGCCCTAAATTGGTTGAAGTCCTACCTTGAGGACAGAGAGTACTTTGTTGAGATTGGTAACTGTGTCTCAGACCACGTGAGCTTGACCTGTGGGGTGCCCCAAGGGTCAATCCTGGGACCCCTTCTGTTCAACCTCTATATGCTGCCCTTAGGTCAGTTAATACTCAGCACAAATGTGTCTTATCACAACTACGCAGATGACACTCAGATCTATGTCTCACTGACAGCAGGTGAATATGGACCAGTGGATTCACTCTGTCATTGCATCCAACAGATCAGCGTGTGGATGCAAAACAATTTTCTTCAGCTAAACTCAGACAAGACTGAAATCATCATCTTTGGGCCGCAGAAACAGAGAGAAAGTGTCAGCAGTCACCTCCAGTCTCTCGCTCTAAAACCGACAAATCAAGTTATAAATCTGGGGATAATAATGGACTCAGACCTGAACTTTAACAGCCACATCAAATCAATAACATCAACAGCCTTTTACCACCTAAAAAACATTGCCAAAATTAAAGGTATAGTGTCTAAACCAGACTTGGAGAGACTTATCCATGCATTTGTCTCCAGTAGGTTAGATTACTGCAACGGCCTGTTCACTGGCCTCTCCAAACGAGCTGTAAAACAGCTGCAGTACATCCAGAATGCTGCTGCTCGGGTCCTGACTAGAACCAGGAAGTACGATCACATTAGTCCTGTGCTCAGGTCTCTGCACTGGCTTCCTGTGGCTCAGAGAATTGACTTTAAAGCAGCTCTGCTTGTGTTCAAGTCTCTCCACGGCCAAGCACCAAAGTACATCTCTGACATGTTAGTGCCATATGAACCATCTCGCTCTCTGAGGACCTCAGGGACCGGCCTCCTGCTGGTGCCTAGAGTCAGGACTAAACATGGGGAATCAGCATTTCAGTTTTTTGCAGCTAAAATCTGGAACAGTCTCCCTGAAGATGTGAGACAGGCCTCCACTCTGACAATGTTTAAATCCAGGCTAAAAACAGTTCTCTTTAGACGTGCATACGACTGAAAGATCTATCTGCACTCTTCTCTTTTAAAGCGCTTTATTTTAAAATGATTCTGTGTGTCTTTTTGTGTTTTGTGATTTTAATGCAACTTCTCCTGTTTATGTAAAGCACTTTGAATTGCCCTGTGTACGAATTGTGCTCTACAAATAAACTTGCCTTGCCTTGCCTTGCCTAAACAGATTTGAACGTTTTTGCCAGTGCCACACCCAATTTTAGTCGACCAATCGATGCACAAAAGAAATACTCAACTGCAGCCCTAAATATTACATTATTCATATTACGCCAGAGTTTAAAATGCAATTGAATCAAAGAGCAGGGCAGCCATTTTGAGTCCCGAGTCCAACATTGTTTTTGGAGCCCATTTCACAAAGACAAAGAGACGGCGGCAGCCTGAACTACGCTCTGATGTAACGTTACACAAGCGCCGCTCCATGAGTCACTAAAACTATTTCTCCTCCGAGTCCAAGTGTTAAGAGCTGCTTTCCCACATCCATTATTCAAGTCCAAAGAGTCACGGCGTTTAATCCACTGCATTGAACAAAGACACAAGTGTAATGCCATCAGGAGCGAGATCTGCAGAGTCAACATGAGCTGCACTGATGCAGCATTTGACGAAACATTTTATCATAATCAAATGCTACTGACCATTATTATTATTAGTAAAGTAAAATCTATGTTGTCTGAATGTTAAAAGCCCTGAATGGACTTCACTGACATCAAATCCAAACGCTAAGGATATTTAGTCTTTAAAACTTTCTATTTCTTTTCTATTACAAAATATTGGGGGAAAGACATTTTCTACCCTTGAAATTGTATTTGAGCTTCATAAAAAGTAAATTTTGAGGTATAGTATGTATTATAGATGTAAAAACAATGAAAAGCAGTATTGGGGTCATTTCTGTAAATATTTGTCCAGTAAAATCTAAAACTCAGGATCAGGATCATGAAGCTAAGCTTGATAGGAAGCTAAGAATCTTGTTTTAGTCTTCAATTAAATAAACAATGCAAAATAGAAGATGCAAAATACACGTCTTTAAATCTGGCTCTGACATCACTCACATGAGTCTGAGTGGTTTTCTTTTGCCAAAATCATCAAGATGTTTCATTTTGTGTGACATTTACTGATTCATCCCAGTTTCTTAATTGAAATCTTTTTATGTTTCACTTCACTTTTGCTCCATCTGGAATTTAGACTGTTTTTGTTTATTTGTTTACATGTTATACAGGTAGTAGTAGTAGTAGCAGTAGTAGTTGAGAGCCGTCGGTAAACTGCGTAATGTCATGACAAACATTTGAACTGATTGGTCACCGTCGCAAAAGCAGAACAAGCCGAGAAATCAAGAAATCCAATTGAGAGAAAAGCACAGACTTCTTCCTCATCCTCAAATGCACAAAGCACTTCTACGTGCACGTTTTCAAAAACAAAATAGTCCATAAATGTGTTGAAATAGGCTGAAGTACGTCCGTTGGCGCTGCCATGTTTAGTTTTTTGTCCTTTTCACTTCTGCCCAAACCACAATGCAGCGCTGTGATTGGTCTAGCACACAGCGGCTCAAACCCAACAGCGGGAGACCGTCCAGATGGAGAATCGAGAATTCATATGACAGGGCCAGGTTAATGAGATGTAGCACTTGTAGTATTTGATGTAGTAGTAGTAGTAGTAGTAGTAGTAGTAGTAATAGTAGTAGTAGTAGTAGTAGTAGTAGTAGTAGTAGTAGTAGTAGTAGTAGTAGTAGTAGTAGTAGTAGTAGTAGTAGTAGTAAAACAAAATTGGCCTCACTTTGTTCTTCTTTAACATTTTTTCTTCAGCATTCAAAGGAAAATATGTTATTGTTGATGATTACATTCATTCAAAGTCAATCTATTTTAGAGACTGTTTTAAACAAAGACTCACAAATCATTATATGTAGATGAAAATAGCACAGAAGTTTATTGATTGTTATTTATTTAAAGCATCAGTGATTTGTAATGATTTGAGTGTTCTTCTCGTGAGCTGACTTTCCAATCGTTCCATTTTACATATTCATTAGGGCAGCGGCAAAAGCAGCTGCATCAGCGATTCTGCACCTGCAGGAGACGGAGCTCAGAGCTGTGAGGCCATTCTGCAATTTATCAGACGAATAATAATTACAACACAAGACTCAATGGGGCCTGTGTCGTCTCAATAATTTATTTAGTAAATTGTTTATTTATCTGAACTTATTTTTACACAATATTTATTTGTTTCTGTTGGTAAAAGGACTGTGCAATTAATCTATTTTAAATCAATTCATGATTTCTAATTGTCAGTAAAAGAAGAGTTCAGAGTTTGGAGACATATATGACTTTTTTGTGTTAAATGACAATGATTTACTGTAAAGTATGACTGTAAGATTAGTCACAATTAAATCAAAATAGCAATTTGAATGGACGCAATTTGCAAATCACAAATGCCGCAATTTTCCATAATTTCTTCCACAAACAACAGCATCCAAATGTGATTCTTTAAATAAATATTTAAAGATTTCAGTCTTTTTATCACGGCTCTTTAACTATTGTTAAAAACATATATTGAATATACAATCACAATACTGTCAGAAAAATCACAATTTTTACCAAAACATCCAACACTAATTCAAAATCTGTCCTGTTTATGATGTTTATTGAAAGACATTTTTACATTTGTGTTTAAAAAGACAAAAAGGTAATACTATTAGATGCTACAGACTATAATAATTATTGGTAATTATTATTATTTTAGGTTCTTTAAAATGCTGTATCATCAGAATGTTCAAAATTAAGCAGATTTATATTCAAACGCTAAGGATAGTCTTTACAACAAAAAATAAAGCTATCTTATTAATTTCTAGGTTAGAAATGTCAGTTGCTTTGCTACTACTATTTTCTAGCCTCAAAATTGAAAAGACAAATTGTAAGCTTCACAAAAACTTACAATTTGTGGTAAGTACGTAATAAAAATGAAGGATAAAATGAAAAACAGTTGTAGGTTCAACATTTCTGGAAGTACTTGTCTAGTAAAAACCATAAAAATTCATCAAAGCTGCCACGTTTCTTGTCGTACTCTTCAATTGAATAAACAAATAATGCAAAATACAATTGTAAATGTCTTTAAATCTGGCTCCGATAACAAACACAAGTATCCGAGTGGTTTTCTTTGCCGTGATTCATTTTCTGTCACATCACCAGCACTAATTGGTAAAATACAACACAGCAAATCAAAATGTTACTCTGCACCAGGACTGGACTTCACACAAACCCTCGGGAGCATCTCCGGGTCAAATATTGAATCACGTGACATTTTTAAATCTTTCAAGTCAGAGGTCGCAGCTTGTCCTTCCAAACTGTCTGGACCAAAATCTTTCTGTCTGAATTTTAATAAGATGTTGTTTGCCTGAGCCTGAAGTAAATCCAGTGCGGTTTAGTGTTTACTGTCGGCGCGAGGGGGACGAGTCGGTGAGGACAAGGGCGAGGCTGTGATTTAGGGCTCGTCCTGTTGGTGCTGCTGGGTTTATCGGCGCTGCCCTGGAAACAACACCAGCAAAAACGACGAGATAACCACAGAAGAAACAACAAGAACAGGACTCAAGTTCAAGAGGTTTGGAGGTTCAAGAGGAAGTGCAAAGCCAAAACGTTCACACAGTATCAGATTTTTAGAGAAATTATCACAGTTTCATGTCATATCTTCATATTGTCTTTATAGGACTACATTAATATTTGCTGTTTCTGGGAAGTCATGCAGTCACACAGTCCTGACGTCTGATAAAAAGTAATCATCAAGCTGCTGGGAATGTTGCACATGAAAAGATAGCTGCAACCCATATATTCAGTTAATAATTCACCTTTTTGGGATGAATCAGGGTTAGTTTGTACTGCAAATCAACAATAACAATAAAAAAACAATCATAAAATGCACAAAATGGTAATTAATATTAAGTCTAAATGTATTTTTCACTTAAATTAGCTTAAGCTTTGAAAGAGGTGTTGTCAAAACCCAACAAATGCTCAAACTAATGTCAATCAGACCATCCTCCAGACACCAGCTTTACTCCTGCTTTCACTTGATGAAGGAAATCTAGGCGGGATTTAAAATCTCGGTGCAGAGATTGTTATAATTAGAGGAAATCAGATGCCAAAACTAAAGAGTCTCAGCTTCACAAAGAGTCTAGCCAATAGTTTGCGCTCCAAACGGTTCAAGAACAGCTTCAGTTTGAATTGGGGCTCATTTGAGTCAAGCGTTTTAGGAAAGATACGCTGGAATAATGAAGGGTTAACACGTTTACTTTGTTTCACTAACATCCCTGCACTATTCTCATTATGGCTGCCATCACTTTCCTATAACAAAGCTAATGTTATCGTGTCAATGGATAAGTGTTGTAAAAAAGAATTCTCAGATACAAATCTAAAATAAAACTACTGCAAAAAGGGATTATCTAACTTAGTTAAATTTACTTGAATTAAGCAAATTAATCTTAAAAGTCCAATTTTAAGATTTTTTCACTTGACAGGACTACTTCAAATTGACATTATTTGACTTGTTTTAAGTAAACTTGATCAGTAAAATAATCTTATTCCACTGGCAGATAATTTCACTTAAATTAGGGTAAAAAGGTCTTATTTTGAGTTTATTTTTCTTATTTTTTGATAGGCCTTTTTTGCTACTACTACTACTACTACTACTACTACTATAGTAGTGTCGAAACTAGAACAGGTATATCTTTTGAATATATCTTCTGAATGTATCATTGAAACGGGAAAAAGTCTCCAAAAAAATCACTTCTTCACAATCACAATCTTTAAACAGGAAGCTGACACCCCTTGATTGTTTTGTGCTCAAAATTAAATTGTATTATTACTGTTTTTATTATGATTGTGTTATCAAGTATTGAGACTCTTCCAAAGTATCAAAATCAAACTTAGATTTTAGTATTGCGACAACATTTTTTAAAATTTCACTGTTCATTTCAATTGTGCTCACATGCGATACATTCAAATCAACAAAAATGCACCACCACAATCGGAAAAAAAAAAGAAGACAGAAGAAAAAAAATCTATTCCACAATAAACAAGGACGACGTATTGAAATGCATCATAATATAGAAGCAACCAGGTTTCATCACCTTCAGCTCTGTGCGGCCCTCACTGGATCGGCCCCTGGCATGAACGACACACACGGCGTCCTCCGCGATGGATGTTGTAAAAATACGTAATAAAAACGTAACTAACGAAACACGACACGGTGCCGGGGGTCTTTAATGTAAGCAAAGGAGGCGGTTTCGAGGGAAAGAGGGGGCCGTGGACTCAAAGGTTATTGAGTCGGTGAAGTGGGAGAACCTCACAACACCAGCAACAACCACTGAAGCAATTTGTGCACCGGGATCCAGAGGAAGGAGAAGCGCCGGAGCAGTGAGTTTTATGAGCTCATAAATGTCAGAGAGGAGAGATGTTGTGTTACACCTGTGCGTGAACGAGCCTCGGACAGAAGCCACAGGAGACCAGCACAAGATGAATGTTGGTATGCAAATTAGCAGCAGATTGGTCACGCTGAATGAAAGATACAGGAGCAGCTTCACTGTCCAGGTCATAATCTGAAACATCACAAGTTGCAAGACCACAACAGAATCACACTGAGGTCTGTTGTGGGACAAAATGACTCTATATGTTTTATTAAGTGTGAAGATTTGAATAGTCACTTGAAGGTTACAGGTTATTATGTCTGAGAAATGGGAACATGGTGTCTCTTGCCTGATCGTCTGATGTGTGAGACAAAACCTCGGCCTTCATGTTAATTTTATTTACGTCTGATGTCTCCATTTCTGGGGTATTTAAGCATGTGTTTTATTATTGTTCGGACTCCTTTTTGCTTTTTGGAATCGGAGAGAGAGAGATCTTTTTGGTCAGGGACAGACTATATTTTACTGTGAATATAGCTGTAAAACAAGCCTGATCATTTGAAATAGACAGCTTCTTCTCATTACTTTATTTCTGATGACTTGTAAAGAAAATCCACAACAGGTCGCATTCACAAAATAAAGTGGACTCAGTTGGAATATTGTTCATGTTCACAGTACACTTGAATCAAACTAAATGTTGTGAAAGATGCATCTCGTCGTAGAAACACGGAGCATCTGCTAGATCCGCGTCACATGAACAAACTTGGAGCAACTTTAGAGTTGGGTGGATTTTTTTTTTTGCTTTACAAATCTGCCCAACAACCTGCCCCACGTGTGCAGCTACAGTTTAAGTGGCAGGACACGGACATTTTCACGTCAGGAGGAGATGGATGAAGTATGAGCCGGGGTGAAATACTCAGGGCAATTAATTAAACACTTTTTTACAAAACACACAAAATATTGACACAAAATATTAGTGGATTCTTCATGTGGTAGTCCAAACACTATAACACTCCATACTAGTCCAAACAAAACTCTTCAGGAAAGGTAAACATCTCTTCTGTTTGTGTCATTATTTAAGAAATCAATACTAGTTTCGAATCTGGCTTTAGAAGAATCTGGGTATGTTTTTTGTGAAATGTTTGTCTAATTCGAGGTCTGGTCTCTTTCTTATTGATTCATGTTGCTGTGGTTTGCAAATTGAATGCCATTTCTGTCACTACAGAATAAGGGAGAGAAGTGTTTTGCTCAGAGACACAATGGCAGTTTGAGATTGGAGCGATATTTGACAGCTGTGTTTCACTTAAACTGTTTACTGTTGAAGTCTTGGTCTAATTGTATCATACAGTAACTTCAGTTATCGACATATTTTGATACAATATTATGATTTGAAGCAACTTAATCGGAATTATTAACAGGTATTTTGCAATCTAACAACAACGACATTGCTCATAGACAAACTAAAATTTAAAACCTATTTTTGATGAAAGGGCTTGATCCTCAATACTGATATTAAAATTATAGGACTTGCCTTTTTTCAGACAATACACTTTCCTCTTTAACACAAAACAGTGGCTCTTCCTTTGTGTTACCATGTGGTCTACTATTAGTTCTGATAAAGATCAAGATCATTTTAAAACTGGAAAAGTCATATTTGTCCTGTTTATGTGATTATTTTAGTATCAATACTTGTCCAATAGTTTAGAAACTAGTTAAGTATCAATTAGTGTCTGAGTTTAGATACTTTTGACAACCCTAACACAAACGATCTGAGCCTGAGTACACAGCTTTGTACCATCTGCAGCCAACGCGAGGCAAAAGCCAAACACAAAAAGCCAACCCAGCACTGCCCCAATCAGCCCAAACCGCACGGCTCATAAATGATAGATTAGACCCATAATGCAACTGCCTCTGCTGCATCGCTTCTGATACAGAGCAAAAAAAAAAAAAAAAGTGGGAAACACTGCACTCTGTCTCTGCGCGTGTTTGTGTGCAGACGTTGCAGAGGCCGGGCTCCTGCTGAGGTGCCCCTGGTCAACTGCACTGCAGCACTATAAATTTACCTCCACCCCCCGGCGGCGCTCTGGAAACGCTGCTAAACGCCGTTCTGACCCAAGATAATACCTCCTCCTAAGCGTTTACACAAGACTGGCTTTGTGCGCGCACCTGAGCACACAGCGCGCCGTACAAGTAAACGCGCATTCATGTTGATCCGAGCGGACTAATGCAGGACTTACAGCAGCGGCGGGGCAGGGCTGAGGCGTCCATACATGCTTTTGTGTTGGAAATGGAGCCTGCATTAGCGTAAAGCGGACGATCTGCGGAGGGCAAACAACATACACTGTACAAGACAATAGTGAGTCCCATTACAAGAAGGAAAACGGCCTCGGTAGTTTGTATTTATTACCTCAAAAGTCTGAAAAACATTCCAAATTTATAAAGGATGAATAAAGAATGAATTGATTCGATGCATGTTTGTGTCTTTTTTGACTGTTTTTTTAATGACCACACTTTCTAATATTAACAGTTTATTTAAAGGTGACTTATAATGCAAAATATTCCAACAGCTTGTATGGCGCTTTTAATCATGTTATAATTGTTTTTCTTTCATTTAATCATTCAAAGTTGTATTCAGTTGCTGCTCTACTTATTTGTTCCCAGAGTTTTTGTTGTTCTTTTGTTTTATTATGTTAAGGCGAGGCACTACAGGCAAAACTCCTTTTTTGTTTCCTTCTATTTTTTTGTTATTCTCATATTGGCTTTCATGTGGAAACAAATTGTCCAATCTGCTCCTACAGATGTTTTATTTCTTCATTTAATCTACTTCATTCATAAATTTCCCTGGGACTTTGTAACTTCAAAGGCTTCAACAATAAAATAACGATCCACAATCACACTAAGTATACAATGTTTTCACTGACCAAAGCTACTTAACATCTGTATTTTAACGGCTTGGGACTGGTATAATTAGCTTACAACTGTGTAATGTTAAAATGTATTAAATGGATTCATTGATTGCAAAAAAAATCATACTCATTTCATATTGAGAGGCTATTTTGAGCACCAATCACTCAAAGAACAGTACATCAGAATATATCAGATTTCTAAATGGGGCCTGTCTATTTTTAGCTGCTTGGCGTTCATGTCGTTTCATTGAAGTTTTCCTGCTCACATTGATTCAACATGGCAGCCATTCAGTCGTCTCTGTCCTCAGCGCTGGACCCGCTCTCCCTCTTCAGTGATCAAAAGAGGCAGTAATGGAAGAGGAGAGGACAGATGGCCCCATGAAGACACACACGTCTCAACACAGAGCAGAAAAACATCCAACCTGAAACTTTAGTTGCTGGTGACTAACATGGATGGACCGTCAAAAGCACAGAGACGTTATTAGAGAAGAAATGACTTATTTTCATATTGGCTAGTTAGCTTATCTTTCATTCGTAATATTTTAGATTTGAGCCGATGAAACACCATGGCTTCTGCATCAAGGGAGTGGCCATTTTGTTTTTCTGTTTATGTTTACACAAAGCAAACAAACTATGTCATATCAATCAATCAGTGAATGTTTATTTATAGAGCACAATATCGACCTTACAGAGCAGCGCACCTTGGTTATTGTTAGACGCTACACGAATGGACAACACATTTTATAATACAGGAATCCTTAAAAACGTAACAAACAGACATTGCTGAACCATCAACTGAACCATTTTTTAAATTGTATTAACTTCCACATGACAGTGAATTCAAGAATTGAGCTTTTTCAATATTTGTTCAACATATTTACTGTTAGTTCTGAGCTGGGCAGTTTGACATTCCAAGATCTGATCAGAACCAGAGAACTTGATTCATCCCAAAAGGCTAATTTCGTTAGTAGCTGTTGATCAGAAGAATTAAAATACACTAAAATACCAAAATACACATTAGTTCACAGCCATCATGACTAACAATGCTTTAAAGCAAAACTTACTGAAGAGGAAAGTTCAGTTTGTAACTGCGACACTGGAGGACTGAGAAGTGATTGGTGCGATTACAAACTGCTGAAGAGTTAGATTTAAAACAAGGAAGATACAGATCCTCACTGGACCCAGGACACTTATAAAACTTGTAATGGGCATTCAAGCATTGAAGGTGAAGAGAGCAGCACTGGTCATCATTTGGTCCTGATTTCATTTTGGGTTATTTTTGGACAATGTACTCTAATTAGTTCTATTTGGAGTATTGTAAAGTAAGATTACAAAACACAGGCCTAAAGCAAAACAAGAAAGATGCATTTAGATCAGGGATGTGACTTTTCACAGTCTAGATTGTGATCTCATTCCTGTCCTGATATGCATTGTGGTGATATGGTCATACTGTGATTCAGTGCTTTTCAGTTTAAAGCAGCTTTAAGTTCAAACACAGCTCCACACACTTCTGCTGTTGGTCAGTCTCTTTCAAGCTCTGAATAAATGACACATCTAACCAACTCCAGTGAAGTGTGAATCCCAGAAGCAGCACATGGCTTTAGTCACCTCTTAAATACAATATGAAGGTGGTAATGTAAATCTGGCTCTGAGTAAACTGTGACATTATTTTCTGTCACATCACCCACCCTTATCTTGTTTGTGATGTAGAACAGCAGCATAACATTACAGCAAATGTCCAAACACTTGATCAGTGTTTGTTTGTCATTACAGCAGCTTGAGAACAATAGCTGTGTGTTTCTGTGAACAATCCTGGAGCAGTGACGACACAGTGAGTCACATGTGCCCTCGCGGCCCGTCTGCGTGGATCTGAGTCTGCTCCAGGTCTGAGGTTCTGCTGCGGCGCTAACACCAGGGCTACAGGGCCGCACACAGTTTTTACTGTTTGATGCAGTTTGGATCTCATTTAGTCCTGTTTTGGTCTTGGTTTGATCCTGTTTTAGTCTTGTATTTGTTCTAATTTAGAACCACTGCCATTGTGGTTCTAGTCGGTTTAGGTTAAAAAGAAAATTTACACCCAATTTCATTCTTGTTTCATCAGTCAGTGCTGGTTTTGACCTGTTTTAGTTCTGGCTCAGTTCTGGTGTTTATTTGCTCTTGTTTAGTTTACCAGTGATTTATTCTTAGATCAAGGAGGTTGAGTTCTGTTTTAAATCTGATTTGTTCTAATTCAGGTGTTTATTCAGGGTTTAGTCACCTTTTAGTCCAGTTTAGCCTTGACTGGTTAAGCCCTGGTTTGGTTTGAATCTAAGTTTTATGGTCCACTCCACTCTTTAAAATCTAATAACTTCTTTTTTAGACATTTGCCCTGCTTTGGTCTTAATCCTGGATTTGTTGCAATATATCACTGTAAAGGCTGCACAATTTGCGAAAAACGTTTAATTATGATATTTCTGACGTATTGAGATTGCAATTAGATCTGTGATTAATGTTTTAATAATAGGATTCTGTTCAAAGTCCATATTTTAAACAAAAGGCAAACACACTTAAATAGGCCCATGACCTGACAAACTAACAAAAGAATCATCACAGGTATTTCAGATTTTTTTTTTCCAAAACTGAGTTCTGCCAAGTCACAGTAAACAAACACGTCCCAAAGTCCTAACCTCAACCAAATAACCTGATAGTAAACCTAACCCTAATCCTAACCTTTACCTAGGCCTGGGCTCATTGATCTAAGAAAAATAACTTTTTAATATAGATTTCATGATTGCAAACAGACAGACTTTGAAACAGTGCTGTGTTAGACTTGAATAAAAAATGAAATACACAGATCAGAATTAAATGGAGACACTAAAGAACAAACCATATTTGGATTCATTTAACAGTTTTTCCTCCAAGGTTTGAACTCTGCTCCAAACAACATACTTTTACAGACAGAGGACTGAATGTAGACCTCTCTTTTTTTTAAAAACAACAACAATTAGACATGACTGAATCTCGATCTCGATTAAAATCTGATTAAAAACAAACATTTCCTTGCACAGTCACCAATACAAAGGGGCAACTGTGTGGCAGGACAGGGTTGAGAACAAAAACACCAGTCTATTTGCACTGATCTACACAACAGAATTAGCAGCTTTTACGCAGAATAAGGACATCTTGCTGTTTGCGGAGGAAATGATGGCACTTCCAAAATTGTCAGCCTTTGCGATTCCCATCAGATTGCGCTGAAACTCGCAGCCTTATTGTAAAGCCACATGCACAGCTCCAGCCTCAGCCCTGCGTGCCACCCCACCCCCTCCTCCTCGCCTGTCTCTGCAGTCCGAGCACTGCGCAGAGCGAGATGGGCCCCGGCAGCTCGTGGCACGGCTCGCCCTCCGGGTCCGCCTCGGTTCACGCCGCGGGCCGTGAGCTGCCACTGTCATGAGCGCACAGCTGTCGGACAAACACAGCCCCCTTCTGTGCGTATCTGCGTCCACGCTTCAAGGTCACGCACGCCACAGACAGCGGATTCACATGGCTCCTTCATGCTTGGCTCTTTTCGGTGTCGTTCTGCTTCATATTTGTGCCGCGCCGGTGACCGTAAAGTGTAATCTAAGCGCCCTCACCGATCGATGCGAAGATTTACGGCGTTAATCACAACTGAAAGCAGCTTGAAATCTATCTGTTTTGTGCCGGTCTCGAAGCTAAGCGTAGTAAAAGACGTGTCACGATGATACACCGCTCAATATTGTAACGTTTGTATTGTTTTGCAGACTGAGTTCGCACCTCATTCTGTTCGATTTCCTTCTTGTTAGAATCATTGATCCTGATATAGCTGCTGGTCCAGTTTCTTGTAAACATTAAATCAATCAAGACCCCCAAATTTCAAAAGTCCGTCAGTAGTCTCCCAGGCTTTCCTATTTCATTAAATCATTTCAGAATTCAAATCTCTTAATTTTTCTGACTGTTCCATCTTGATTTCTCTACAGTTGTTTCTTTTGTCTGCTATAACAATTATGACGCATTATTTTGTGTTAGTTACATCATTTAGGCTCCCTTTTAATTTGTGATGATTCTTATGGTTTTATAGCGTTTTAGACATATCATATCATATCATATTGGCCAATCTTCCAGACTAATGTACTGTTTAAACTAATCTGTTATTGTGAGTAGTTACAGTAAATATCTACAAAATTGTGCACAATCACTTTGTCATTATAAATATGTCAGCGTCATGATCTTGGCTGCCTTTGTTCTTGTCTCTGACTGAAGGCATAGGCTAAAATACCAAATATGTTTTGAGTCATAGGCCCCAAATTCCTCCCACGTGGCCATATTATGAGGATCCAGCCATCTTAATGTGGCCTATTTCTCTCAACTACAGTTTGATATGGCACATTCTGCGCCATGTTCAGGCCACAGTCTAACGATGACACTAAACACTTTAATCTCAAAAGTAGGCCACTGCTTTCGTCTTGACGCACTTTGATCGCTCCGGTGCTAATTAGCATATCTTTGATACTGTTGAACCTGCGTCACACATAAACATGAACATTAAACATTCACCATCGAAAACAATAATGGAGCCAATTTAACACAACGTGCACTGCGCGTAATGGACAGACAGCGCGTGCCATGGCTCAATGGGAGAGGGATGTGCGTCGCCACGGAGACCAGGACGAGGTGTCGAGGCGCGCGTGGAGAGGTGGGTGGGGGTGTCTGGGTGTCATAGTGCGGGTTTCACCATCACCACCTCCGCTATAACCCGCGTGCACTCGGAGGAAACCCGGCTGTGACCAGAGCCACGCGTCAGACCTCAGCAGACAAAGACACGGCGTTCATGAAATAAAGCTAAAATCCCATTCTCAGATTCGGACAACACCTCCTCCCTGTTCTGTTTATGTGGGCTGCCTGTGCCCCCTCCCTCCCTGACTCCACCGTGGCGCAGTTTACTATTATATGACACGCTCTCAATCAAGTCTACTGCAATCTCCGCGAACCCGCCCTGAACAGGACCAGCCTGCGCTGCTGCTCCACACACGACCTGGCGCTGCCAACCACATTGTTCATAAATTAACTGTTTCAAACCAAAATGTCAGCTTTTGATTAAACCATTTCAAAATCGAACCTATTTCCACACATTTCACTTGCCATCCACGTTTACCCATTTAATGCGACAACACCCCACTTTCAATGAGGGGAAATAGCCATTCTTTACGTAACCACGTCTGTTTGGGCTCCTATGCGGTATTTATGTCTCCTTGCACACTGTTTGCCATCACACAGAGGAAAAAAGCGTCGAGCGCTCTCCGAGGTGCTGTACGCTGAAAACGCCCACAGTGAAGATGCGCATTGTAGCGCAGGGCATCCATCCTCTCTCTCCTAAACCACAACCATCTTCTAGACACATTTTCACCGGAGGTCACGCTCTGCCGTCGACACCACCGTCCATTACAACAATAAACCGTCGTTAAAACATATTCCTTTCAAAACGTTACCTCGTGAATCCAAACGCAGCGTCCAACAAGTCACGTTTCCCAAACAAGCCACGCGTGTCAAGCATCCACAGCGCGGGATTTAGCGGTAAATTAGCCCAAATGGAGGCTCGTGTCTTACCTGTGGCAGTCCTGGGAGTCCCGCAGTCACAATGGCGGGGAAACGCTCGTATCTCGTAGCTTTTTGCGTTAGCCTATGTCTGTACGGTGAGTGGGATGCTGCAAAGGCACTGTGCGTCGCCTGGTTCCTCCTCGGCTCTTCTTCAATGGAGGAGGGCGGGAGGAGAGAGGGAGGGGGGCAGTGCAGCTCTCCTCAAAGATGGCCGACACGTTTTGACGTCAGCAGCAGCTTTTAATAGATATCTGTCAGAAACAGAAAGGACCAGAGAGGAGTGGGCTTCATAAGTCTGCTCTGTCGGGGCAGAACAACACAACATGTGAATATTCCACGTGTTCTCAGCTCTCTTCTGTCATGGCCCGTGCCACATATAGACTCAGCATGGATTATTTATGGACACACCGTTTATATGTTGTTTTACTGTGTGCTGAATTATCCTCTACCAAAGATCCGGATCAAACCTAATATAGTTAAGATGGTCACTTTGCTGTTATCTGCTCAAAACACTATACAACCATGATAACCATCACAAGACTCATTTATAGACTTCTCTAAGATAAAAATAGTAGGCTAATGCAGGGCTGCCAGAAAAAATGTATAACCGTAAACGGTAACACTCTCCAGTAGCCTACTTTTCTCCTTCTTGGCTCGCCACAGCAAATCATCTGCAAACATTTGAGAGATACAAACAGACTATTGATTTAACCCATAACCTTCTACTGCATTTCATTTGGTGGCAACACTGAAAACTGCAATTCTACAATTTGCTTTAGGGATGCATTATTTGGGGAGTAAAATTGGCAGAGAACATGCAATTTGCTAATTGCCACCATCCATTCATACTGTGATTTCTATTTGATTGCCCTTAAGAAGTCTCAGCAAAGACTTATATTTGAAGGTATACGTTTACATACAATGCAGCGTGTTAGAGCTTATGAATGCAAAGGATGGGTTGTTGGCAGGTTATTTCCTGTGTTCCCCAACAGACAACAGCCAAACAAACCATTAGACGAGTTAGTTAGCTGCTTAACCCTTTCTTACACTTAACACCACCCCTTTACATATCAGCAATTAGCGGTTCACCTCAATGTTCTCGACTCCACTAAGAGTGACCACAGAGCACTGACCTGTCATGCGTTCATCTTATTTCTGTCACTCAACAGAAGAGAACAGCAGTAGGTCCAGTGCTACTTAGAGCTGCTGTGCATTAGCTGTAAATGTTTGGTTTAGACCAGAGGGGGGCAAACTAAGGCCCCAGGGCCACATGCTGCCCTTTTGGCATTTTGATCCGGCCTACAAAGCATTTAATAATATTTTGTATTAATTAGATACTAGCTAGATGGCGTTGTTTCCCCATTCCTTTTGTCAAAATAACTCAACTATAATTGATATGTGGCGATTCCAACAGAGGGCGCAGTCCAAAACAGTGGCCTTTGCTGAAAGGCCAAGTGTTAAGTGCTGTCTTTCAACTCTGTTAGACTTAATCACTTTAACAGAGGGACACTTTCCAAACATCTGGGACATGCCAAAAGATGCTTGTGTTGTTCAGCTCCACCTGTGTTTGTGAGAAAACATTGAGCGTGATGAACATTAACAAAGAACACCACAGATCCTGATGACAGATGGACACTTCAGATCAGTTTTGAGAATAGTCACCAAACTTTGATGCATTGACTAAAAACAGTGACCACTGGCACTGTTCCCACTAAATAAATAAAGGTAATGATTTTTGCTCTTCTGTTGTAGTTTTTCGTGTATTTTCAGCAGTAAGTCTATGTGTGTAATATACTGTAGTTAACAACATCCAAACTGTAAATGGTCCGGCCCCCGGGCAAGTGTCAAAATCTAATGTGGCCCTTGAGTCTAAAAGTTTGCACGTACATGGTTTAGATGAAATAAAATACATATTTATTCTATTAATACAAGTCATATTTTTAGTTTTATCAATTTTATACATTTTAGCCTAGCTTTTTAAGTTAGGAGGACTGTCGCAAAAATGGACGAATGTGTTAATGTCTAAAACTAATGCTGCGTTCCAGGAAACTGAGAAGTTGGTTATTTGCCACTTGAAAGATACAAGTTCCGACTTTAGAGCATTCCAGCTGAATGAACTGTAAATGTAAACAATTTGGCTCATGCTAACTGTAAATAACAGATTATTTTCAGATTTATCCTGTAACAAATGTTTACATGGTTCGTGTGGTGGTTAATCGCTCACTCACTGGTGATTATTACGGCTGTAACACGTCACAGTTTGATCTCGTGTGTGAAGTGGGAGCCTCTCGACCAGCTCCAGTTCACAAGGAGGATTTACCAGTTTGATGTGGTGGGAAATACCACCAGTTTATTTATTACCAGTTACAATTCATGTTTTTGACAATGACGTTAAATAAGTTGCCATAGCGATAACAACTGAACTGAATATTATGATTATGATATGATTATGATTTGAATGGGAAAAGTCCTCTAAATGTTGCATAATTGAAGCTAAAACCCATGAATAGTGTTGAAGCTGCATGCAATTTTTTTGATGTGGAGTCCTCTTTGCCTGGAATGTTCCACAGTATTAATTAAACATATTAATCTCTATGGAGCCAGGCAGGTTACAGGTCAGATCTGTGAAGAGGCGACTCCACTCAGTAAGAATGCATGGTTGTCAAGGTGTTTTAAAGCCATATGAACACCTGTCATTGAATAAATGTGAAATAGTTATGTTTCATGTCATAACATTTCAGGTAAAGCAATAACATTCCAATTGAGACAAGCAAGTGATGGACCCCACACTAGAAAAGTTGCACAGTGCACCTTTAAAGGGGATGTATCTGTAAAAATGTATTTTGTTGGTACAAAAATAGTGTAAAAGCATCTATTTGGATGAAAATAAGACCATTGTGTGCTGTCTGCATCCAATTATTGAGCGTTTTATTCTCAACAAAGCAGGAAGTGCGCTGTTAGCTGTACCTTGACAACTCTCTCTCACCCAAAAGATCTTATAAACTCATTGCGGTGAACAATAACTGACTATGGACTAGTTCTACCACAAAGTCACATGTTTGGAGGGAGTTCTGTTGGAAGAATGTGTCACATTTTATAACATTATATACATTATTAAGTGCTCACTATTCAAAGGGAAATACTATCTGCTGGAGAAGCTGTGGTTACCAAGTGGCCCATCATTACCATGTGTTTTGGGACTGTTCTACTGCCAAGAAGCATTGGACAGACATTAACAAAGCATTACAGATTGTTTTGGACATTTCAGAACGTGTATTTGGGTCTCAAAACTCCAGCCATGGACACAACTAATGGATATCTTTGGCGCAAACGTCTGGCGGCAGGAAAGAAGGCCATCACAAAGAAATGGATGACACAAACTGAACGAACAATCAAGAACTGGACTGAAATTGTAGCTGACATCTGAACAATAAAAAAAAAAAATACTTTCTGATTTTATTTGATGAAATGGTCCCATATTTGACAGACTTTGGACTCAATGGGACTTAAATGTTGGACAAAATGTGCCGTAGTTTTGTTTCATTGAATGTTCTGCGTTATTTGTACTTTGTTTATTTATGTTTTGCTCTCTTTGTTTTGTGTTTTGTATGTTTAATACTCTATTTTGCACGTTTCAAGACTGTAAAAATCACACAGAGCACCTTTAACGTTCACTCCTCATTAGCTCACTCTCCCTGGGCCCGAAGGGTGAGGCCGATCCCTGGACTGTTGTCATTCATGGCACCGAGCTGCAGGACACACATGAACAGGCTCATAAACACCGCGCTGCGTCGGCACAAACTACAACACAACAGCAAACTGCAAATGAGGCCAGCTCCAAATGAAAGCCGCTCTCCAGGGTCTGTCCGCTCTATAGGGGACAGTGGGCCACACCTTTTTCATTTGTGCAAACACCTGCTTTGTGCTGAGGAGCATGCTAATGGTCGTGACTCTCTGAGGATTTAAAAACACTACTGTGAAGGCAAATAATACTTAGTGCTTACCTGCAATGCATAGATTTAGTGTTGGAGTACACTGGAGCACATTAGCCGGTTAAATACAGGTTACCCTCTGAGGAGTCATAAGGATTTTGGTACACTCCCTCACGCTCAACAACTTGTAAAATGTTCATTGAGTTGCAGTGGTGGTATAAGTATTCAGTTTAGTTACTCAGGTAAAAGTACAGATACAGAAGCTAGAAAATACTCAAGTAAAACACAAGTGGGTTAGGGTTACGAGTATAAGATGTGGTGATTATGATAAAGAATTGTGCTGATAATTGGTCAACGGCAGCAATTCAGATCAATTTCTTCTTTTATGTATATTTTATAGTTTGCTCAAAGCCAGCACTTGAACTCAAAACCTTTCAGAAGAATGTCTTCATCAACATTCTCAAACCATATGAAAAGTACTTTCTACTTTTCAGTCCAGTTCACTAAATGAATGGAGCAGAAAGGACAAATACTTGCTCTTATATAAAGTGAAGTAAAGGTACAAAGGATTCACTGTAAAAATAAGTAAAGTACAGTTTGCATGTGACAGGTTTTCGTGTTTTTCTAACTGGAATAGTCCCTTTGTTTAATATTTATCGTAGTTTTGCACCAGTCAACAGACAGTTTGAGAGGAAAAAGCAACATTACAGGTTAAGTGGTGAGTCTTAAACTGAATACCATAGAAATTCAAATCTGTGATGTCATCAATAAGCGACATTTTATCAAAAACGCAGAGACAATTTACTTGCAACTGACAACATTTTGTTACAGTTTAAACAATCATTTATCAAAATAAAGGTGTTATAAGGCATTGTTATTTGTCAAATCATAACTAATGTGTATTTTATTTTGATGTTGACCCTTATTTACGATAGGTTAGGTAACAGTCTGCTGCTCATGTTCAACCAGGAAGTAACATAATAAACAAAACCAAAATTGTCAAACTTGAAGAAAAACAGGCAAAATGTTGAGTAAAGTCTTATGGTTTAAGTGAAATGTGTTGTCTAACCTGTCATGTGCACAGTATAGTTTTACGTTTGTACTTCGTTACTTCTCATTGTTCAAATGTTGTCCAACCAAAGCTCCTTCTTCTTGTCTTTCCTTGATCCAAAACGTTCTCCCTGGCGCTGATACAAACATGTCTGAAGGGAAAGTGTCCGCTGCTAAATTAATGCCCACCATAACTCTGCATGAAAAATCCATTAGAGAGGAGAGAGCCAGAGGAGAAGAGCGCAGACTGGAGGTGGGGAGGGGCTCTGCGGCCTGGATACATGTGCTTTTATGAGGCTGCAGTGAGGAAATGATCATAATGAACATTCAGGTCCCCCGGTCATTCATTCAACTCTAAAACAATATTACAGAGAGCAGAACCAACTGAATTAGAAATGGAGAAAATGGGGTGATTGTTGGAGAGTGTTAGAGGAAAAAGTGCTGTACTCTGGATTAGATTTCCTACGGTGGCCCGCAGGCATCACAACATCATGATTATTCTTTTATTTTGTTTTAAATCACAGTTGGCATACTTCTGCACAACAGAATGGAACTGAGCCAAGGAGTAAAAAGGCATTAAAAAGTAATGTGGAAAGTAACAAAGTAAAACACCATGTACACGAACGATTTATAATTTACAGTACAGTACAGTACAGTACAGTACAGTACAGTATAGATACAGGAACAAAAAAATAACTTGAGTAAAAATATTGACATAGTTTAAAATTTTACTTTTACAGGTAAAAAGCAGAAGTATTTTGTGCAGATATTTGAGAACTATTAAAGCGTGATCTTGATTTGAAAAATGTCCTGATTTTTTAGTAAATGTATTTCTCAATGTTTCTGGACTTTCTATATGGTTTAACAAACAAAATCTTTGCTCAAATTCAAGACTTGAGCTTAAAACATTTGGGCAGGATGTCACAATGAATGTGCCAAAATATAACCCTTCAAACCATAGTACTTTTTACTTTTTTGTCCTTTTAAAAAAATGTAGTGGAGAAGAAAGTGCAGTGAAGTAAAACTCAAAAGTATGCACTGTAAAATGAACTTCATTGTACTTTAAGTGTTGTACAGTTATCATTATTCATTTGGTAACCCACTTATGTAGCAACAGTGGCACTGGGACAGACTGACGGAAGTCTGGGACAGACTGATGGAAGTCTTTGCCAATCTGCGCCAGTATTTCCTCCAGCGCTCCACTGTGACTCCAGTGGTCTCCCATCCACTGACCAGGACCTGACCTGCTTAACTTCTGAGATCTGACAGAATCAGGCTTTGGCAAGCAGGTGTGGCCACAAGTGACAAAAAAACATACTTCGTCCACCACTGTGAGAAAAAAAATAAAACAACAACAATATTCTTAATAAGCTTAGAAAACATGAACAATTACTTAATTCATGATGAGCAAAAATTATGAATTTTTCAGGCTAAAGTGCAGTCATTATAAAGTGGTAGAATTTTGGTTCTATTCTTTAGTACAGACCATTTCTGTTTTGTGAAACTGTTTTTGCAAAATAAAATAGGTCAATGTAAGTGCCATTAAAGGACTCAAAGAATCTATAAGATAAATTACATCAGGAGGAAAGTATGAGCTGGATTTAAATATTGAAAACAATTTGTTAATAATGTTAAATGTAGTTTGTAAAAAAAAAGAATCTAGCTTGTACTGTATCTATTTATATCATGTGACTCAGAATGACTCAGACCCTCCTCTGTGTGAGCTGTGGAGGGTTCACTGCTCCAAAATGTTCTCTACAGTTTTAAACAATTATGCACACAGTGGTAATAATGATTTCAAAATCATTGTTTAGCGCTGCTTTATTCCAGGCTCTGAACAGCTTTTCTCTTTGTAGTTTTCTTCACTTTGTTTATCGTTCAGACCTTTTACTTCACTGAAAAGTCTTCATCTGACTCTGTGAACTGGCAGAAAGTGTCAGTTATTTTTATTATTTAATCATTTATAAGCTGAATTATTTCTACATGAAACCCAAAATGTTTGTAACTGCTTTGCTTTGTTATCTATTCTAAACTAAATATCAAATCAGTAGCTTTTTTTGTTTTATTTTTGAGAATTATCACACTTTAACAGTTCTCAAATCAAATTTTTTTTTTAACTTTTTACACCAAGAGTAGATTTTCAAAAGGGTACTTACATACTTTTACTTAAGTAGACTTTTTAACTTTGAGCCATTTTACTTTAAGGGGCACTATGTAGTTTCCTGGTTATAAAACACTGTTCTCCTGGAGATGGAATAAAAGTACGCAATCTTCTGGAGACAAGCAGCAAACAAAGTACTTTTTGGGCAATAAAAACTCCTTTAACTGGATGAATAAAAGATAGATGCGTTTATATCATACTGTGGAACCTTAAGGGCAAAATCTATAAGAACTTAGACTTAGTGCATAAACAAACACGAACAAAACTAAGAACTTCTTCCATCACGCCTCAATAACCAACCACTAAATAATAATAATTGTGGGCATGTGTATGTATGTGTGTGTGTGTGTGTGTGTGTGTGTGTGTGTGTGTGTGTGTGTGTGTGTGTGTGTGATGTTAGCTTTAGTGTTATTATGGCACATCAAAGAGGAGCAGACGGCACACAGAGGAGCATTAGCCCGTCTCGCTCTGATCTCCTGTCCACTCCTCAGAACTAAACCGATGTGTGCGTCTTAATTAAAGTTCAGACAGAAGGGAGGCCGAGGGCGCAGAGGAGCCGAGGAGCACGGGGCCGTGAACGAGTGACAAAGCACAAACACACAAAGGACGAGACGAGAAGGTGTGAGGGATCTGAGGAGAAATGACCCGCAGGACGGAGAATGATGGAAGTGGACAGAGGCAGATGGGCTGGATCTGATATGATTACTCTTTATGTGTCAGATACAGATAGTGTGTTTTCTCAAAGGCGCACAGTGTAACTTTTCTTCTGGAGCTCAACGTACATTTACCGTTTGGAACAATTTAAATATTGAGAGTTTAAAGTGGAGGGTAAGCAGGTATGGATACTGTCATGGTGTTTGATTTTCTTTATGTTCTTTTATTCTGCCCAGCTTTATTTTGTTTATTTATATTATTATTTATTAACGTAGTGTTTGCTCTTTCAGTTGATGAACAGAAGGTGACAGAGCAGCTCTTCTACAATAAAATTAATTTTAGTGGCAGTTTGCAGTCAGCTTCTATGTGGTGACTAATGTCCATAAGGTGAGTGGTTTTTGTTAAAAAAATACATTCTGCTAAATGTTTTTAATAGCTTAACGGTTTATAAAGTTTCAGTAACATGTTTTAAGTAGATTTCATAGACCGTATAAAAATGACTGGACATCCGGAGCCCGCTAGCCACCGCATTCCAAATAGGAAGTATCCATGGAGGCTGTTCTGGCTCCATCAAGCCGAGCTGTGATTCACTTTCTGTTGGGACACTGGTGCCCTTTACTCTGTAACTGCTTCTGTCAAGCTCAACATCTTGGAACTAAAATGTCTGTTTTCACACACTCTACATGATCCTGGTGTTTTTTCTCATTAGGTGGTTCATAAATCAAGTTATTAGCAATAATAACTGACCAATCAGGTGCTTCCAGGAGCCGGTTTCGCTCGTATTAGCAACAATTTCATTGACAGCTGCAAGTGGACGGCGGCAAGTGCTGTCAGTTTCATTGACAGCACTTCCCGCCGTCCCTTCCCGCTGTCCCCTCCCGCCGTCATGATACAGGCACTCGGATTTCCAAATATGGAGTCTGGCTCCACTTTAGCCGCTATAACAGTTAGCCTTAGCTTCATTTGGCTGGAGTGAGTTTTCTACGGTCAGTGGTAGATTTACTGGTCTTATGCTCTTAGTTATAGCTGATTAGTCCCAATCAAGCTTTTAAACTTGTATTTCTTTCCAAAAAAAGTTATGGAACATTTCTTTGCTTTTGACACCAAGCGGCGGGCGATCACTGCTGAGCTTCATGGAGAGAAGAAAGTCATTTTTTAAAGCAGGATAAACCACTAACTAAAGTGGGTTTACATCTGGTGGTACTGGAGTCCTTTGCTGTTCAAGACTGACTTAGTTCTACAGTAAATTCTAAATCGTGGGTCGTAGTTACTGCTGGATTAGGTCTTACTTTCATTTCTGGACGCAGTCCATTTTGATTTCCCCCTGGTTTAGTCCTGTTTTAGATCTAGTTTAGCCTTGATGAAAGAACACAATGTAATGATTACCACTTGCCATATCAGAGCCAGCATTTCAGACTGCAAAAACGTGAGTCTCATACGGAGATGGATTTTAGATTTCAACAGCACAGTTTGCTCTGAAATCCATTTAGGAGGCACTATTTTCTTCTGTGGCTGGCACATTACCAGAATACAAAGTCACCCGCGTCAGATTTGGGATGCGGGTGTTGAGAGCCGAGCTGGATGAGAGATGAAGGCGGTGAGGCTGTGGACGGGAGGGGGAGGGGGGAGTGAATGGGGGAGGGTTCTGCAGCAGAGGCGCTGTACAGTGACTCAGCACAAAACTCAAAATCACACTCTCCGAAACACAAGCTTCCCCCAAACACAGTGTTAGGCCTTTGTCTCAGCACAGCACCCCTCACTGTGTATAACCTGCTCCATCTTATTATTAGACCGCGATACCTCTATTCAGTGCACAAAAGAAAACGGAAAGGCCGAATTTTATGTTAAATTGATCTTTTAACCATCTTCATCAAACTCAAAGTTGTATATCCACATATTTAAGTCCTGGAGTCAAGGCTTGAGTGCTCTGTTTTCACCAACCCCCTATCTCCGCCCACTGCTGGCTACAAATGATACATAGCTATTTTTAACAATAAAAACGTGTACGTGAAAATCTGTTGGGGAAATGCCTGCATGAAGAGGCGGAGCTTCTCAGTTCAGCAGTGTTTTACAGGAAGTCAATGAACTCCACATTGCACGCAGCTGTTATTAAGCTGTTGCTATTATTAAGTTGTTTTAGATCAATATTGCAGTATAAATAAATAATTAGCTAGTCTGTCATGATTTAAAAATAAATATATCTTCTTTAAGTGCTGTCTAATTGCAGTGCTACTGTTGGGTTTCAGATGACATCACAACATTTTAAAGGCCAGTCATTCCTAACCTGGGGGTCAGGTCCCATGGCTCCCCAAAGATCCATGGGGGGTCCCCAGTGATTCTTCAAAATAGTTAAAAAAAAACCTAGATGTGATCATTTTAATGAAGGGATATCATGTTAATTGCTTCTAAAAATTTGTTATAAGCATTACTGTTGTATAACTTTATCTTTATTAAGCAGAAAATAATTATATTTTCCGTCATAAAATAGTAGCCTCTAAGATAAGAGAAGGATGTTTGGGGCACCAACATAAAGTAAAATAAAGCTATAGGCCACAAAAATAAATCATCAGGTTAACATTTGTGGAGTTACCTCTAAGATATTTCATGTAGAATCTGAAAACCACCAAATCATATCACCAACTCTGATGGTGCTTTCTCAACTGGTTCATCTGTGCTCAGCCTTGTGTATTTGTGTGTGTGTGTGTGTGTGTGTGTGTGTGTGTGTGTGTGTGTGTGTGTGTGTGTGTGTGTGTGTGTGTGTGTGTGTGTGTGTGAGTGCGTGTGTGTGTGTGTGTGTGTGTGTGTGTGTTTGCGTGCGTGACTGTTGTATGTTGCATGAAAGTGTGTCTATTGTTGTCTGGTTGTGTGGGATGAGGCGGTTGAGGGGGTGTTTCCGTGGGTTTTGAGCGTGTGGGAATGTTGTGAATAAAGTTTGTCTGATTGTTTGACTGACAACAAACTATGTCACAACAACAAACTATTTTTCTTCTATAACTTTCTGTTGGAGGGTCTGTCCCCTGCTTGTCGCCATGGAGATAATTATGTGCGCTTACCAGAATGTTCCAGTGTAGTGTTGAATTTATCTCTAGAAAAGCAAGCCAAGACAAGCAGATACGGGTCAGATCAGGCTAAGTTACAGGTCTGATCTGTGAATAGAATCAGAATCAGAAAAAGGTTTAATGCCATTGTCAGTGAACAAAATCCACACACTAGGAACTTGCTTTGGCAGTAAGCAGTAAGCAACCTCCCTCACAGTAAGCAGCCGTGTTTTGGGTGTTTTTGAGCAATGAAAACAACTTAAATCGAAAAAATGCAAGCTATAGATAAGTTTAATGTCAGAACATCCCAGCCAAAAAAATACTTTAAAATAGCTTTAAAGTCTATACGACAGGTTCTTATTATATTGAAATTATGAAAGTTTAGTGGTAGGGCACCTGTGGAAAATATTAAGCATAGTATCACATTTTTGAAGTTGCAGTTTCAGAAGAAATTTTGATAAATAAAAGTTTAAAATTACAGGAAGTAGAGCTGAGTTCTAAAATGGAATCCCTCCACCTGTGTCATCAAATAGCGAAGTACAGTTGAAAATAAACAAGCATTTAACTCTCAACGGCAGTTTAAACGCTCATTCAACAAAATAAAGTCGTTATCAGGTTTTATTATTTGTCAAATCATAACTATTGTGTAATTAACATGGATTTTGGCCCTTGTTTTCAAAATGGTTGTTGAAATACACCACAATCTTTCTGTCTCGTCTCCACACACTTCTTACACACACTTAAAGCCATATCTTGTCCAGGAATCGAACCCTCCTGCTGCGGGTGACAAGTGATCCAACAATTACACAGTATCTTCAGATCGCTGTCTGAGTGAGTGAAAACACGCCGTGATTTATTGTCTGGTAACGACATATTGACAGAGCTGAGCGAGTTGTAGGTCTGTACAAAGCGGTTTTAAGTGCTGATGGTGAGGACAGCTTATCTAAATATAACCTCTACACGTCCACAAATTTGCTTTTCCATTTGCTCGATGAATCAAGAAAATCCAGTTATATCCGAGCAATTTAAAATGAAGTAATGCGTCTGGAACAAACAAAACAAACACAAAACATGAACTTTCAACATTTTGGTTATTTCCTGTTTTTTTTCACTTCATCATAATCTCCACTTTGGTTTTCCTCTGCCATTTCTAACCTCAGTATAATTTTACTATCCATCCTGCAAAATTAATTACTATTTCTCTCCAAAAGATTTAACTTGAGCTACTCTGACATTCTCATTCCCAAAGAGACCCTCAACATCTCTCACCCTCATGTACCTCTTATCATGCAAATTACAATGACAGATTAGATTTTCTGTCATTGATGCAATACTCTTTACTTAGAATTGTGTTTGGGAATGGAAAACCTGACGTGTCGTTATAGTAACTGTGTCTGCAAACAAAAAAATATAGGTCAAATCTCCCAAAAGATTTCAACTTGATATACCTCAGATATATGAGTAGGCGATACCTGCAAAAGCGAATGTCTTTTATTAGTATATTTTTTAGCAATCATTCCGTTTAGACAATATTATGGCAGTCCATCAGAAATGTCCTAGATGTGCCTGTTAAATGTATCGGTTGAGGTGCAAGTATTGCACAAACATGAAAAGACTGTAAATAAGAGGAGGAACATTACTTTGTATCCTTGTTTTAAAGATTACACGGCATTTTTGTTTCAATTGGTATTTTAATCAGCTCTTTCATCTTGTGACGAAGTGAGCTCTACACTCACCTTGTCCCTTTGTCTGCACACACACGCACCTCACACACAATACACACAATATAAGTTACTGCTAAGCTACACTCACATATCCCGGGTCTTGTTTGTGTTAGTCTTAGTTAGTTTTTCCATTCAGTACAATTCATTTAATTCAGTGTTCATTTAAAAACCACACATTTCGGTTTAACAATTTAATTAATTTTGCTTATAGTTATAATAACTGAGATACTTGATGTTCCAATATGCATATCTCTGAAACAACTATTATCCCCCATAGAATAATAAATGGTAAAAACTTTTTTTAAATGTATTTTTTAAGATGCATGTGCAGCTATTTGAAATGAAAAAAAAAAAGATGTTTCACTAAACAAATTCATTGCTGGATTTTAATTTACTCTTTCTTGACTTTCTTGGTATTTAATGAATACACAAAACTTAATTATAAGAAGATCAATGATTTTATCCAAAGCAGTATAAGTAATTCTGCAAAATGTAAAATCAATTCCACTTCATCGAAAGTGCCCAAATTAACCTAAAGTTTACTTAAAGTCAGGTTAGACGACACATTAACCCTAACCCATTCAAGACACACGTAGTGGACATAAACATTTTTCTTATTTGTCCCCAGTTTGACAGTTTTCATAATATTTATAAGGTTACTTCCTGGTTGGACATGGGCAGACATAGGTAGATCTAACTCCACATCTGTTACTTAGCAAGGGCCAAAATCCATATGAATTACACAATAGTTATGATTTGAGCACAAATAATTAAACCTGATAACAACTTTATTTTGTTGGATGACAGTTTAACCTGTAAGAAAATTGTGTCAGTTGTGTGTAAATTGTCTCTGTATTTTCAATGATACGTCACTTTTTGATGACATCACAGAAGGATTCTGTTTTAGAACCCAGCACTACTTTCTGTATTTTTAAACTTTTATTTAATAAAAAACGTCTTCACAAATTGCAACTTCACGTTTAATACTAAAATAAGTAATTGCCACAGGTGCCTTCCCACCAAACGTAGTCACAATTAGAACATTTTGAGAACCTGTCATAGAGACTTTAAATGAGAATCAATATTGTTTACAGTGTACTCCAACTTTTACATCTGTCAGGAGCTTAGTGCCTCCTCCCTCCTGTGTGTGTGTGTTTCCTCCTCCCCTCCTGTGGTGTCCTTGTTTGGAGCTTCCTGGGCATGACTGATTGGCACACCTGGAACCCATCTGCAATCAAGCATACACCCTCTGCAGTACAAAAGCTTGGCTCATTCATCCACACCCTGCCAGATCGTTCAGTCTACTTCCGTGGTGAACTCCTTGGCTTTTTGTATCTCTCGTTAGTTGTCTCTTGTGGATTTTTGCTTACCAAGGACTTTTTTCCCTCCAGCCTGCTCCTGCCTGCTATCCTGGTTCTCACCTGTGCTCCTCGGTCCTTCCCGCTCCTGCCTGCTGTCCTGGTACTCACCTGTGCTCCTCGGTCCAGCCTGCTCCTGCCTGCTATCCCGGTACTCACCTGTGCTCCTCGGTCCAGCCTGCTCCCGCCTGCCGTCCCGGTCCTCACCCGTGCTTCCTGGTCCAGCCTACTCCCCCTCAGCCAACTCTCAATAAATAATTCTGTATTGATCCATATCTCTGGTCTGCTTCATTGGGTCCGCCTGTCGTTACCTCCTAACAGAACGATCTGGCCAAACAATGGACCCAGCAGATCCAGATGCGCTACAGAAAATGATCGCCACTCAGGGGAATCTCCTCGGCCAACACCACACATCGTTGCAGGAGTTGAAGGAATCTAATCAGTCTCTCGGAGCCCAAGTCACAAATCTAACCAGGTTGGTGGAGCACATTTCTCGTCAATTATCTGCCCAGTCTGTCTGCCAGCCCACACACCCTACTCCTGCTGTCTCCTCGGCTGTGAATCCTCCCCGTGAAACTCCTGTTCCTCATCCTGAGCCATATAACGGGGACCTGGGTAAAAGTAAAGGCTTCCTCTTACAATGTGCCACCGTCTTCACCTGCCAACCTCTGACATTTTCTACAGACCATTCCAAGGTAGCTTTTGTTACTGGATTGTTGCGTGGAAGAGCACTTGATTGGGCTGAAGCTATGTTGGGTGGTAGAGGCGTTGAAGATATCAGTTATTCTGAATTCATTGATGACTTCAGAAGAGTTTTTGCACACCCTGATTGTGAGGCTAATGCTGCTAAGGGGCTTCTAGATCTCCACCAGGGGAACAAGAGTGTGGCTGATTACGCTATTAAGTTTCGGATCTTGGCGAAGAGTCTGGGTGGAACGAGGCAGCATTAAAGGGTGTATATTGGCGGGGTTTAAATGACACCTTGAAAGATGAGTTGTCTCTTCGTGATGACCCTGGTTCTTTGGAGGAACTAATCTCTCTCTCTATCCGCTTTGACAACAGACTGCGAGCGCAAACGTGAGAGGGTGTCCGTACAACTTCTTTCTCCTACGCCTCGTTCCTTGCCTCCAGCCCTAGTTCAGCCTGCCACCAATTTACCGCGTTGCCTTCCACCTCTCAATCCCTGACATTCCTATGCAAATTGGCCGGACCAGATTGACAGTTGAGGAGAGGTCCCGGAGAATTCGAGCAGGCGAAAGTGTTTGTACTGCGGTCAGGGAGGCCATTTCCTCAATCAATGTCCAGTTCGTCCAAAAGACCCCGCTCATCAGTAAATATGGGGGTACTGATGGGCAAGGTATCTAAAATCCCCAATGACCCACCTAGACTCCTGTTACCTGCTACCCTCTGTCATAACCACCAGTCACTTCCTCTTCAAGCCCTAATAGACTCGGGGGCTGAGCAAAACTTCATGGACTCTACTTTAATTTTACAAGCAGGGATCTCCACTGAACCTCTTCCAGAACCAGTCCAGGTCAGTGCTTTAAATGGTTCTTTTCTTGCTCAAATCACTCACCATACTGTTCCCCTCCATTTGATTTTGTCTGGTAACCATCATGAAGACATTCGTTTCTTTGTTTTTTCTGCACCCCAGACTCCAATTGTTTTTAGGCTACCCCTGGCTCAAGATTCATAACCCTGTTGTTGACTGGTCTCTTAATAAAATCATTAGTTGGAGTTTGTTTTGCCATCAGTCTTGTTTGCAGTCAGCTCTCCCTTCATCAGGGGAGGTTTTACCTCAACAGCCTGTGACCGCTCCAGATCTGACTGCAGTTCCATTGGAATACCATGACCTGGGGGAGGTCTTTAGTAAGGAGAAGGCACTGTCTTTGCCGCCGCATAGACCCTATGACTGTGCAATAGACCTCCTTCCAGGAGCCACTCTTCCTCCTGCTCGCCTCTACAACCTGTCCCGACCTGAGAGAGAGGCCATGGAGACATATATATATAAAGAACTCTCTCGCAGCAGGTATAATCCGCCCATCTTCCTCTCCTGTCGGTGCCGGGTTTTTCTTTGTTTCTAAGAAAGACATGACTTTAAGACCATGCATAGATTACAGAGGTTTGAACAATATTACAGTTAAGAACAAATACCCCTTGCCTCTGATCTCCTCCGCCTTTGAGCCATTGCAGGGTGCCACCATCTTCACCAAACTGGATTTGCGAAATGCGTACCATCTTGTTATAATCAAGGAAGGTGACGAATGGAAGACGGCATTCAACACGCCCTTGGGACATTTTGAATACTGTGTCATGCCATTTGGACTCACCAATGCTCCTGCAGTGTTCCAAGCTCTGGTAAACGACGTCCTTCGGGACTTTCTTAATCGTTTTGTTTTTGTCTACCTGGACGATATCCTTATATTTTCCAGAGACCCGCTTGAACATCGCCTTCATGTCCGCCTAGTCCTGCAAAGACTATTAGAAAATAAACTGTTTGTGAAGGCAGAGAAATGTGAATTCCACGTCAGCTCCATCTCCTTTCTGGGTTTTATCATTGAGAGTGGACAAGTTAAAGCAGATCCCGTGAAGATCAAGGCTGTCTCTGATTGGCCTCCTCCTTCCAATAGGAAACAACTGCAAAGATTCCTTGGCTTTGCCAACTTTTACAGACGGTTCATTAGAGATTACAGCAAGGTTGCCCTACCTCTCACCAGACTCACATCTGCAAAACTCCCATTTCAGTGGACTGCCGAAGCAGATTTCGCTTTTAATAAGCTCAAGAGGTTATTCACTACAGCACCGGTATTGACCCAACCTGATCCGTCCAAACAGTTTATTGTTGAGGTTGACGCCTCGGATGTAGGAGTTGGCGCAGTTCTCTCCCAGCGTTCTGACACAGATTCTCGTCTCCACCCTTGTGCCTTCTTTTCCAGGAGGTTGGCTCCTGCCGAGTGCAACTACGATGTGGGCAATAGAGAACTTCTGGCAGTAAAGCTTGCACTAGAGGAGTGGAGGCATTGGCTAGAAGGAGCAGAACAACCCTTCGTGGTATGGACGGACCACAAGAATCTAGCCTATATTCAATCAGCAAAGAGATTAAACTCTCGGCAAGCCAGGTGGGCCTTGTTCTTTGGGAGGTTCCAGTTTACCATCACTTACCGTCCAGGTTCAAAGAACGTTAAGCCCGATGCACTGTCCCGTCAGTTTGACCCATCTGAGCAGTCAAATTCAGAGACTATTCTTCCTAGTAACTGTGTTCTTGGTTCTCTCCACTGGCAGGTAGAAGCAAATGTAAAGAAAGCGCAGGAGGCTGAGCCTGATCCGGGAGGTGGGCCGTCCAATAGAATCTATGTTCAATCATCTGTACGCAGTGAGGTCTTACAATGGTCGCACAACTCCAAATTTGCATGCCATCCAGGTATAAATCGCACCTTGTCTAGTCTCCGGCGTAATTTCTGGTGGCCAACTATGGAGGCAGACACTCGGAGTTTCGTGTCTGCCTGCACAGTATGTTCCCAGAATAAATCCTCCCATGCTTCCCCCTCTGGTCATCTGAGACCTTTACCCATTGCCAACCGCCCCTGGTCACACATTTCAGTAGATTTTGTGACAGGCCTTCGCCTCTCAAATGGGCAATCTGTCATTCTGACAATCGTTGACAGATTTTCTAAGGCTGCTCACTTTGTAGCCCTCCCTAAATTACCCTCAGCTCGTGAAACCGCAGACCTCATGGTGGAACATGTTTTTCGTCTCCATGGTATCCCAGCTGATATCGTTTCTGACCGAGGCCCCCAATTCATCTCCCAAGTTTGGAAAGCATTCTGTCAATCTCTGGGTACCACTGTCAGTCTATCTTCAGGTTTCCATCCACAGACAAACGGTCAGACTGAAAGAACCAATCAAGACCTGGAGTCTGCTCTCCGCTGTGTGGCCGGTCGCAACCCCTCATCCTGGAGTTCACACTTACCTTGGGTAGAGTACGCACATAACTCTCTAACCTCCTCCGCTACGGGTCTCTCCCCTTTTCAGTCCTCCCTGGGCTACCAACCGCCACTCCTTTCTATGGAGGAGATTGAGGTCTCCGTGCCTTCGGTCCAGGTCCATATGCGGAGGTGTCGTAAGATCTGGAGGGAGACCAGGAAGGCCCTGTTACGGACTTCTTCCCAGTGCAAGACCCTTGCTGACCGCCATCGCCGTCCAGCACCAAAGTACGCCCCAGGTCAGAAAGTCTGGTTATCTTCCAAAATATCCCTTTGAAGGCTGTTCCGAAAAACTGTCACCTCGTTTCATTGGACCATATGAAATAGAAAGAATCATTAATCCGGTTTCTGTCCGTCTCAAACTTCCTCAAGCTCTCCGTGTCCATCCTACTTTTCACGTATCCCAAGTTAAGCCGGTACGATCCAGTTCTCTGTGCCCTCCATCCGAGCCCCCCACCCCCCCAAATGGTTGACGACCATCCGGCTTATACTGTGCGGCGGATCTTGGATGTCCGTAGGCGTGGGCGTGGGCTCCAGTACCTTGTCGATTGGGAGGGGTATGGTCCTGAGGAGCGGTCGTGGATTGGTCGTGCCCTGATCCTGGACCCTGACCTGTTGCGGGAGTTTCATCGTGCTCACCCTGAGAAGCCTGGTGGTGCGCCAAGGGGCGCCCGTTGAGGGGGGGGTACTGTCAGGAGCTTAGTGCCTCCTCCCTCCTGTGTGTGTGTGTGTTTCCTCCTCCCCTCCTGTGGTGTCCTTGTTTGGAGCTTCCTGGGCATGACTGATTGGCACACCTGGAACCCATCTGCAATCAAGCATACACCCTCTGCAGTACAAAAGCTTGGCTCATTCATCCACACCCTGCCAGATCGTTCAGTCTACTTCCGTGGTGAACTCCTTGGCTTTTTTGTATCTCTCGTTAGTTGTCTCTTGTGGATTTTTGCTTACCAAGGACTTTTTTCACTCCAGCCTGCTCCTGCCTGCTATCCTGGTTCTCACCTGTGCTCCTCGGTCCTTCCCGCTCCTGCCTGCTGTCCTGGTACTCACCTGTGCTCCTCGGTCCAGCCTGCTCCCGCCTGCCGTCCCGGTCCTCACCCGTGCTTCCTGGTCCAGCCTACTCCCCCTCAGCCAACTCTCAATAAATAATTCTGTATTGATCCATATCTCTGGTCTGCTTCATTGGGTCCGCCTGTCGTTACCTCCTAACAACATCAGTTAGAAGGGCTTGAATAAGTGAACACTGTGTAAAAAATGAAAAGAAAAGGTTTCTGGAGAAAGGGGAAAAAGAATCCAAGCAGTGTCAAAGCTGCCTTCTTGCTTCATTGACTGAGTTGATCGATGGTGAGCAGTCGTTTGAGGTAAAACAATGTAATAGACTATAACCTGGTGTAACAGGCTGTAACCCGACCCGTAACAGGCTGTAACCCGACCCATAACAGGCTGTAACCCGACCCATAACAGGCTGTAACCCGACCCATAACAGGCTGTAACCCGACCCATAACAGGCTGTAACCCGACCCATAACAGGCTGTAACCCGCGTAACAGACTATAACCCGGCGCAACAGGCTGCAACCCGGCAGAACAGATTAATGACCCGGCATAACAAACTGTAACTCGGCGTAACCAACTGTAACCCAGGGTAACAGGCTGTAAACTATGTAACCAACTGTAACCCGGGGTAACAGGCTGTAAACGATGTAACCAACTGTAACCCAGGGTAACAGGCTGTAAACGATGTAACCAACTGTAACCCGGGGTAACAGGCTGTAAACGATGTAACCAACTGTAACCCGGGGTAACAGGCTGTAAACGATGTAACCAACTGTAACCCAGGGTAACAGGCTGTAAACGATGTAACCAACTGTAACCCGGGGTAACAGGCTCTAAACAGTGTAACCGACTGTAACCCGGCATTCCAGGCTGTCAACGGCATAACAGGCTGGAACCCGGTGTAACAGGCTGGAACCCTGTGTAACAGGCTGGAACCCTGTGTAACAGGCTGGAACCCTGTGTAACAGGCTGGAACCCTCTGTGTAACAGGCTGGAACCCTGTGTAACAGGCTGGAACCCTGTGTAACAGGCTGGAACCCTCTGTGTAACAGGCTGGAACCCTGTGTAACAGGCTGGAACCCTGTGTAACAGGCTGGAACCCTGTGTAACAGGCTGGAACCCTGTGTAACAGGCTGGAACCCTGTGTAACAGGCTGGAACCCTGTGTAACAGACTGGGGCCCTGTGTAACAGGCTGGAGCCCTGTGTAACAGGCTGGAACCCGGTGTAACAGGCTGGAACCCGGTGTAACAGGCTGGAACCCGGTGTAACAGGCTGGAACCCGGTGTAACAGGCTGGAACCCGGTGTAACAGGCTGGAACCCGGTGTAACAGGCTGGAACCCGGTGCGAAAAGAAAAGCAAACCTCGTGTAACAAGCAGAGGAGGAACTGAGGAGGAAACAGAAAGTAACAGAACAGAAGAACAGAAGTTGGGAGGATGCACTGGCCCAGAATCCAACATGGCTCCCGGCACAGATTGAAACATGCAGATTCTCCAGTTAACACGTGTTAGTAATGAGAAGAGCTTGTCATGGGTTCAAATATCCAAGGAGCAGAAATGAATAATTTATAGATATGGAAATTCAGTTTATTGCCAACCAGCTTCATGTTCAGATTATAGCGGCACTGATATTACTTTAAACCATCATTGTCAAATATTGTCATTTTAAGGTGGAGAAATGTCAATTGTTGTTTTATTTCTTCTAGGTCAGGTATATGGAGTTTATTGTAAAAGCAGCTGTTCATGAAATAAATGATTATATAAAGTTTATTTGATGATTATTACCTGTACATTTTAAAGGGATTTTGTTGGAAGAGAATCAGAATTGTTTTTTCATGCCAGGGTGAAATTAAAAAGACATAAAAAGACATGCAGCGGATCCAGTGGAAAAAATAGAAGTTATCAAGAAATAAAACGCTACAAATGAACTATCAGTATCACAGAAAAATAAAATACGATTAATCTCTGTATTGACTTATTTTTTAAAAAGTCCCCTCTCCACATAGTGAATTTACATATTTACATGCTCTTACAGTTTTTTATACACCACAATTAAACCACTGAGAAATGCCAGAGACACTCTACTTGTCAAATCAAACACATTGCTGGTCGAGAAGAACCATGTGCCGCCTGTGATCAACATCGGAGCGAGACAAACAGTCCATTCAGCAACATTTTTCAACCATCGAATACTCAGCAGACACATTACTCTTATGTTGTTTTTAGGATTTTATAATAAGTACATATAATTTGTCCTATTCCTGCTTTCTTTTAGAATTGGACAGTAAATTAAAGGCCCTGTACCTGATTTTTATTGTTTTTAAACGTGAAAAATGTTAAAGTGTTTACATCAGTCACATGTATCACTCACTTCCCTGATGCAGTCCCAGCATCATTAATATTCACAGCGACAAGTTTATTAGGGACTTTTCACAAATCTCTGAGCCCAGAGCGTCACAGAGCGTCACGGGTAAAGCTAACAAACATTAGCATGGTGCACTTCCTACTTTTCTTGTAAGATAAAACATTATAAATAGATGCAGAGTAAAAGTTGTGGTCTAATTTTCACCCAAATAGCTGTTTTTACAATATATCTGTGCAGGAGCGATACAGATTTTACTTTATTACATGCAAAAAATCGGGAAAAGGGACTAGCTCTGTTTTTCCCGTCTCACAACAGTAAAAATCAGGTACAGGTCCTTTAACTAAAGGGGGCTCATCACAGTCTTGCATAAAATGGACAGTTCATTACATCAATTTGGAGGTGAATTTTGTGACTCATTTCCTCTATTTAATTGAACTGGAGTATTAAAGTCAGCATTTAGTGCCATGGTTACTGTTCAAGGAGTGTATGTGTGTGACCTGGTTTGTTAGTCTTTGTACCAAATATATGTCACCTGTTACCTTATTTTAAGTTCTCGATCTTTGTTTAGACGGCGTGGTGAAGGTGTGAGACACAATGAAACTAAATGTGGAAGATAGCTCTGAAAATAGAAGCAATGCTAGTATAAAAAAAACCTGGCGACACAGTTCACAAATTACTTTTTCTAGTTCACTCGGAGGTCCAAAAGATGTAGTGGCTACAGGAGACAGGTGCAGCTGAATAAAGCCGTACAGAGAGAAGCCGAGCTATAAGAAGTTTGTTCAAGTTAATACAACTTCTCCACTGGGAATTGAAGGGTTGCACACATTTAATTCAGACCTGAAGCTGGAGAGGATGCTTTATACAGCCACATTCTGGTGTTTGAAAATCATTATCAGATACTTAACGAAATTGCTTGTGCTCGTTAAGTACATTTATAGGTGAAGATGCACTCTGTAACTGTTCTGCTTGTCTCCATGGAGATGTCACAGCTTTTCTTAGAGTGTTCCACAGTATTTTACAGACATTAAACGTCGACATTGCACCAAATGCATATTTTATCGTAATTTATAGCCATAGTATGGAACACTCCAAGTAAAGAAATAACATCTGCATGAAAACAAGTAGGCGGTGGTCCTTTCACCTGAAAAGTTACATGGTGCACCTTTAAAGGACACATATTCTTCAACAGTGACTTTTTTTTTGAGCTTTTAACCATGTTCTAACACCGTTCTGTCATCAAAACATACCTGGAGCTCCATTCACGGTATTTTGAGGAATGTTTGAAAATCCTCTCCTCTCCAAACGCCAAAAGCACTTCCTGCTTTCAGATTTCATACGTCACTTATCCGAGAATATTCTGCCGTTTTAAGTTAAATTGTTGCTCGTTCGGAGCATTATTAGCTATTAGCTTGATTATCACATGTCATACAGTCTCTTGAAGTGATAACATTATTAAATTGTGTAAAGTGCTAGGTGCCATACAGGCTGCATAAACTCGGTAAGTGCCAGAACAAACTGTGGAGAAACTGTTCATTTAGTTCATAATAACTTCTTGTTACAGTGAAATGTCACCATGAAGAGGTGGGGTTTATCAGTTCTGCAGTTTTTAACAGGAAGTCAATAGATCTGTTTCTATTCCCAAGCTGTTTTAGATTAATATTGCAATTTACAATTAACAGAATCTAAAATGGTGATCTACTTATGTTGTAGTTTGTATTTAAGTGAGTAAAACAGCTCGATATATCAATATAATACAATAACCTTTCATTAAGATGTGTGAACAAAGACTTATATTATTCATATTCATTCATACCTTCATTTAAACAAATAGTTTATTAAGAAAGATTAAGAAAGGCTTAGTAGAACATAATTATTCATCTCCAAACCTTATTTAAGTGTTTCATAAACTAGAATCTTAATCCACCATTTGTTCATTTGATTAACTATTAAGTTAAGCATTAAAAAGTGAGACTCATTCTTCGATCACAGTCTGGTGCTCTAAGCTAAACTGGTCAGACACAATTTCAATAAACCATGCCTTAAAATCATTGCATGAATTAGATGAATTCTATTTGTTCCTAACTGAGCTACACCGAAGGGCACAAACATATCACAGTGACTTTTACAACTAAAAACATCATGTGACCCACTTAAACTCAACAGGTTACTCATGCATGAAATCCAATTATGTTGTGTTTGCACTGTAACATCCTCCTTTATGGTGCTTTTAAAAAGATATTTCCTTTACAACAGCCGTTCATCATAAAACTGGAAGGTTGGTGGTTTGAATCCAGCTTTCATCCAGTCCATACTTTTGCTGTGT
The DNA here is from genome assembly GCA_019453435.1 of Rhinogobius similis. NCBI lineage: Eukaryota > Metazoa > Chordata > Actinopteri > Gobiiformes > Gobiidae > Rhinogobius > Rhinogobius similis. The sequence goes on from CM033620.1 coordinate 19,698,477, forward strand.
CCTTGGGCAAGACACTATGTTATGAAGTGGTTGATTTTGTGATACTGGAAGTCGACAGCTTTTGTAACAGAAGTAACCATCAGTGAGCATAATTTATCAGATACATGTTATTTTAAACAGACCAGTGATGCTTAAAAGAGCAAATACCTGATAACTTGGAGGACCAAATTAAAGTCTATATGAGTGGATGTGTTTTCCAATTATTACTTAGTTTAGCACGTGTGGTAAATATTTAGTTGCAGTTTGTGAAGACATTTTGAAAAATAAAAGTTAAAAAATACAGGAAGTGCTAAGTTCTAAACAGAATCCCTCTGTGATGTCATCAGTAGGCGACGTAGCATTGAAAATACAGAAACAATGTCTGCAACACATTTTCTGACCAACGATCATTCAACAAAAAAAGGAGTTATCAGGTACTATTTATTGTGAATTCCTAACTATTTTGTAAAGTATTTGGATTTTGGCGCTTATTTACACTATGGTTGCTAGGTAACAGTTGTGGAACAGTTGTGGAACCTCTGCCTATGTCATATTATGTCAGCAAACAGTTGAAAGAATATTTACATTCCAGAAACATTTTGTCCAGATTTCAATCGGGTTTCAAAAAAGGCCATAGCACTATATCTGCTACACTGAAGATAATAAATGACATCTCGACAGCTTTAGACAATAAACAACATTGCGCCTCATTATTCATTTATTTGTCAAAAGCCTTCGACTCTGTAAACCATAATTTACACAAAGGTTGATCAGCATAGGACTGTCTCATGAGGCGGTTGGATGGATTTGCAACTATCTCACAGATAGATCTCATTGCATTAAATTAGATAATATCTGCTCCGATATTCTCTCAGGGATTAAGGGAGTGCCCCAAGGCTCTGTTTTGGGGCCACTCCTATTTACCATCTATGTTAATGATGTTGGTCAAGATCTCATTGAAGTTAATTTTCACTTCTATGCTGATGATATGGTTCTCTGTTGCTTTGCCAAAACTCTTGTTGATAATGTTGTTAAACTGCAAAATGCATTTATTTATTAAAATGCAGTGCTTTGAGTGCCTCTTAGGTGGAAAAGCGCTCTATAAATAAAAATAATAATCATCATCATCATTTGATGTTGTTCTGCACACTTTTGAAATTAGACCTTTCCATGAAAGCAAATAAAACCAAGCTAATGCTATTCACAAAGTCAAAGTGGAATCCCCAGAACATTCGTCCAATTGTCGCTCTTCAAGGGACAGAAATAGAAATAGTTAAATCTTTCAAATATCTGGGTATTATAATTGACGACAGGCTCACCTTTAAAGCACATGTTGAACAGTCAATTAAGAAATTAAGACTAAACATTGGCTTTTACTTTAGGAAAAAGCTATACTTTTCTTTTAATGCAAGAAAGAAGCTTGTTGCAGCAACGTTTTTGCCCATCTTGGTTTACGGTGACCTAATTTATATGAATGCACCAGCCCAAGTTTTAAAATTGCTGGACTCTGTTTACCGTGCCTCTCTGCGATTTATCAAAAACTGTAAGCCTCAGACTCACCACTGTGAACATTATATGCGTGTTGGCTGGGCAGCTCTGGACACTCGCAGGCTGAGCCACTGGTACATGTTTATCTACAAAGGCATCCTGGGTCTGCTTCTCTATATCTTTGTGCATTCAACAAAAAACAGATGGACAATATTCTGTGTTACTCTCTGTGCCCAGTGTTCACACAGAGGCTGGTAAAGTGGTATTTCAATATTCTGCTCCCTCAACGTGGAGTAATTTACAGAAGATCTGGAAATTAAAAGAACTGATTTCAATAGGTCAGTTTAAATCTATGCTGAAAGGTTTGGAAATGAGATTTATCATTTGTAACTGTTTTTAGGGCATTTGTTTTTATGTTATTGTTTAAATTGTCTAAGTTTATGTGAATGTACAATTGTGCTGCCGTCTTGGCCAGGACTCTCTTGAAAAAGAGATTAGTAATCTCAATGGGACTTTCCTGTGTTTCCTGCATCTCTGTAATAGTTTTTTCAATTTTCACAAAAAACTTGAAAGAATACTTTAAAGGCTTACAATATTGTACCTTTAAGAATCTGTCATAAACACTGGTTCAATATCTCTGCTGTGGCACTGAGTTTTGGTGGAATGTGTCCTCATATGCAATCGCTGGCACTAAAAGCTAATGGTTCCTCCAGAAGCAGAGACTCCTGAGCCCGAATGATGAATGAGCTGCGATGCAAACCCGCAGTCTCACACATGTGTCAGCCCCAGACACAGACGGATAACACACAGACCGAGGAAAAGATTCATAAAGTCCAGATTTAACCTTTACTGTTCCTGAAGGGACCGCTCCGCCTGAGACTCATCCATCATCCCAACAGCGGCACGGCCATCTCAAGACTCCAAGTGCACTCAGCCGAGAAAACATCTGATCTACAATGCATGTCTCTGATTGGACGGGGAAACCGAGCACACGCAGTCAATGTAATGAAAAGAGAGAATGGACTGGCTGTAGAATGTGAGGATGCAAGACAGAGGGAGAAATGATGTCAGAGATGGCCCTGTTGTCCTGATGGTTTGCTCCTGTTCTAGTCTACTGTTAAGTTCTGTGTTTAGCCCTAGTTTCATCCCAATTTCGATGTGAAGTGAACACAGCCAGTGCAGAAATGTGCTGTTTTTATCATTTACCACAATGCATCAAATTTCAAATTGTTACTTGGTGAAATAAAGTGATTCACAATAAAGAAATAGAATAGTTTACTGGATCCAGGATGATTTGCCTCATGATGGTTGGCTCCACAGTGAGGAAAAACAGAAGAAACCAACCCGTATGCAAAATAAAGTAAAAGATAGGCGTGCACAATGAGTTCCAAGTATCAAATCAAATCAAATCAATTTATTTTTATAATGCCCAAAATCACAACAACAGTTGCCTCGATACAGTACAGAGCAAATGTTTCTAGGAACACAAAGAAGCACAAAAAATATCACTCAAAGAATCTCTTGCCACAAAGATTGGACATATGGGGGGTGCAGCAGACACACAAGTTAAAAGAAGATGCCAGCAGACACTATATAGAGTCACATGTGAGCGCAGATGTATGACCTTTGACCTTCACGGAGATGAAGTTGGCAAAAACATACTTTCACTTGGTCAGGGAAATATATGTAAAGCGAGAACAACAAAAGAGCTATATTTAAAAGAGGAAGACAGCCACCCTGAGCTTTGGCAATTTCAAGATCTCCAATCCTCCAACACATGTCTTACATTTAAACCAGGCATGTCCAAACTCAGGCCCAGGGGCTAAATGCGGCCCTCAGACCAATTTTTCTTGGCCCTTAGGCTTCCTGGTGAACTGGCCCACATTGTCCTGATAAGTACTTTTTACAGCACATTTCAGATTTTCTACAATTCCAACCTAAATAACTAACATTTTGGTGCAATACAGACCTGATATTAAGGCACTGAGACTGAATGTAGATGTGGTGGTGCTGATAAATGCAGCTTTTTTTAATGTTTCACGATTGATTTGGCCCTCTGTTTGATCTATATTTCAATATGTGGCCCTCAATGGGAAAAGTTTGGACACCCCTGATTTAAACAGTGTGAAGATAACGTGAGCTCCCAAAAAGAAGCCAAATGCCTTTATCCTGAAATGTAGTTTGTGGCTTAAACTCATTTATTCATTCATTTGATTGTCTATATTTTTTCTAGTAATTTGTTATTGTAGTAGTGTGTTTATCTTTTATTTTACAGTACAGAAACTACTGTTGATGGTAAAAGTGCTAAATGAAAGAAACACTGTGTAACTTTTCTGCTTGTCTTTTGCGTGGAGTGTTCCAAGTGTTCCACAAAATGGCATTAAACTTTTTTTTTTTAATTACAGATGTTATATTGCTTGTAAATACCTTTAAAAACATGCATTCTCACCTTGCATGGATGTTATATGGTCAGTGAGAATTCCAGAGCTGACTGCTGTGTGTTCATTTTGCACAAGTAGGTCAACAACTTACAGTTAAATCACTCTTCTGTGTCACTGCTTTGCGTCCATCACCAGAGCAACCGCCTTGAGTCAAGAAAGGAGGAACTAGTTCAATGTTAAACACAGGAATAACTAATATGTTTCACCTTTAAAGGCAGTAAACAGGATTTTAAGATTCACAGGTGTGCTGTTTCCGTTTGTGGCCGTGGTATGAGCACATTAAACAACTCGGAGCCATGCGTTTTGCAGTTTTGAGTAAAAACTGAATTACACACATCTCCTCAATGTTTAATGAGGCCTTTATACATTTCATACTCTCCCCTGTTGTGTGTTTATCCAGTGTAACAGCTTCGAGTCATAATTTATCATCAGAGAATGCATCGACTGATGTGATGTTCAAGTGGAGACGGATAAATCAAACACGCTCAGAAAAGAAAGTACGCTATTGTTCTGGGTACAATCGCTTGTCATTGGGGCAGTACTCTCTGAAGTCCATATTTGTACACACAATGCGGGATACAAATATGGATCCTTGTATTAAAGTATTTGTACCTCTAAATGACTGTGCCCTTTTCACCATCCAAATGTATCTTAAAGGTGCAGTAATTGTCCACAACGTTCTAGGTTCATACCGATTTCTGAGAGTGAAGCATTCGCCTTTAACCTAAAACCCACATCTAACATGGACACATCATTGAGCTCTTCAATACCCTCCTCTCTTCTTAAATTCAATAACCCACTCCCACGGCTCTCCCCCACTGTAACGCCCCCCCCCTCTCACCCCGCTGGTCTCAAACATCCTTCCCTTTGGCTATTCTCTCTCTTTAATCTCTCTTTCACCGCTCCTCTCTTCTCTCTCACTGTATCTTCAATGCACCAGGCGTTTCCTAATAGGGGTCGCTGAGGTCGCGGATTTCCCCGGCCAATCCTGCGCCCCCCATTGCACTTAATTAGCCGTGCTTCATTTCCTTCAGTTATGTTCCATTTTGGACTGAACATTTGTGAACATCGGGGCACCACTCATATCTCTGTTTGGTCTCACTCACAATGCAGCGCATATGCAAATCCCTCACCTCAGCAGCACATGCGGCGAGGGATGAAGCGCCAGTGTCTTGCACCTGCCTGTTGCTATGGAAACTGGGTATCCTCTCTGCGTCACCTGTGCCCATGTTTGGTTCTGTTTCCTGCCCCTTCCTCTCTCTCTCCTCGTCTCTCTCTCTCTCCCTTCGTGGGGGTAATAAAGAGCCGGTGTCGCTCGCCCCACTCAAAGCTGAAATGCAAACAAACAGAAACATGACACAAACCGCAGACGAGCCGAGGACGCGATATAAAGGGATTCACAGACAGACAAAGAGCTTTTCATGGTACACTGACAACAATGAGGACTCAAACAATATACAAAGAATTACATGCTGCTCTTGGGTTTATTATACTCCACAAAATGTATCTGTTGTTGTCTCACAGAAAAGACAAATTAGTGTATTGTAACATTTTATTATTCATGTATGTGAGATTATGTGAGACTGTATGTTGCAAAACTGATGTAGAATCTTTCTTCATTTCAATGTTAGCCAGCTATTATTGAGATAACTTAAGAGTGAGGACATTGCAATGTTGCAATTCACAAATTAAGAACATGCAATCAGAAAAAACAAGATAATAACTTTAAGGATAAACTTAAATCTTACACACTGTGCAGGTAGAACATAAAATAAAGATAGATAAAAGCTCATATGTACACGAAGTGGGTATGACCGTGCAACAGTGCAGTCTATGGACAGAATAAATAATAAAGTGACTTAAACGTGTTATAAAATTGTACAGTAAGTGGGTACAGCTATGATTTTTACACTGCAGTATATGGACAAATTGATTGCTCTTCTTTTTGCTCCTTTTCATTCATTTTTCTGTGTTTGATATAATGTCACTGATGATGTATTTTTACGTGACATGAATGAAATAAAAAACAAATAAATAAATGAGAGATTATGCGTTCAGATTGCGTTTGTACATTTGTCTTTTCCTGCATTACAGAAGTACAACAAGCAGACTGACTCCTAAAACATGATAGAGTCAATGAGCAGACAACTTCACAACTTGAATGATTATCTATCATTATCTCCAGCTGAAACACATCTGCACTGCAAATTTTAACCAAGATTTACTATATTAAATCTAGAAAAAAAAACATATTTTAGATTATTTAGATTTTTAGCTAATCTAATAAAAAAACTTTTTAACAAGCACACTTTTTTTAAATTTAGTTTTAAAATCACAATACAAATCACAATACATGCAAAACAAGTCTTAGGAGAGTGAAGACTTTTTTTTTAGGTTAAGTTACATTATACCTTATGTTTGTGCTGTTTTAATGTTTATTTTAGATCTCTCTTCAGATTGCTGCTTAGAATACACGTTTTATCTTATTTTAAGATTTAACAAAGCCTAGACTTTTTTCTTGATAAGTAATTTTCCCCTTCTGCACTGACTGATACCTTCTCTTGTATCTAGTAAGTTTTAACCTAAAACAAGTGTAATTTTCTAGTTTTAAGAATGTGTACTGAACAATGAAAGTATTGCATTTGGTAGGGATTGAATAGATTAGCTTTCATTTGTAGTAAACTGAAAATGGATGTAGATCAATACAGTTTGTGTTTATAAAGGTCTCAAACACAGGCTGGACTAAATATGATTTCCTCTCTCAAAGCACATGCAATATACAGCGTTGTTGTTGTTGTCCACCCTCGTCAGAATGGCACGTTAAAGCTTGAACTCTCTCAGCAGCTCCTTCTCAGAGCTCTAGACGCTGATGCAGCCGATAGATAAACTTGGCTAACTTCACTCTGACACAGTGGCACTGGAAGAAGAGAGACAGAGACAAATGGAGCAGACTCCAGAGACAGATTCAACTTTGGGTTAGAAACTGCACTGCCCTCTTGATTCGGCTCCACCACAATCCTTTTCTCTCTCCTCTGGCTTCACTTTCATACATCTCTTCATCTTTTTTCCTCTCTTATTTTTCCTCTTTCCTTTTCTGGCATCCTCTTTCCTTTCCCATCTGTTCTTTCCTCTCTTCTTCTTCTCTTTCGTTACTCATCTCATTTCCTCTCTCTTTTTCTCCTCACCTCCTGCCTTCTCTTCTTTCTTTCTCCTTGTCTCCTCTCCCTTTTTCCATCTCTCGTCTCTTTGTGTCCTTCCATCCCTCCTTTCCTCTCATCTTTTCTCCCATTCTCCTTTCTTCTCTCTTAGTCTCACTGCCTCCTTCATTCCTTTCCTCTTTCCTCCTTTCGTCTCTGTCTTTTCTTTCTTTCCTTCCCCTTTTCTATATTTTCTTATAGGCTCCTTTCTTCTTTCCTTGTCTCATTTGCTCTGTCATTCCTTTCCTCCTTAATTTCTTTCCTTTTTTTCTTCTTTCTTTCTTTCTTTCTTTCTTTCTTTCTTTCTTTCTTTCTTTCTTTCTTTCTTTCTTTCTTTCTTTCTTTCTTTCTTTCTTTCTTTCTTTCTTCCTTGTCTCCTTTCCCTTCAACTTCTCATCTTTCAATGTCCCATTTCCCTATTTCCATATTCTTTGTCTCCTTCTATGCCTCCTTTCTCTTCCTATTCTCATTTGTTCTCTCCTTGTCTCCTTTCCTCATCTCTCCTTGTCTCCTCGCCCTTTTTCCATCTCTCCTCTTGTTGTCTCTTTCTATCCCTCCCCCCCTCTTTTATCCAATCCTTTTCATTTCTATCCTTCTTTCATCTCTTTGTTTCCTTCTTTTCTTCCTCCCTTCTCCTCCACTTTTCTCCCTTTTCCTACCTTCTCCTCATCTCCTTTCCTCTCCTTCCCTTGTTCCATGTCTCCTCTCTTCTTCCATCCCTCCTTTTTCCCTCTTCTTTTCACCCATTCTTCCTCCTTCATTCCTCTTCTTTTCTCCTCTCTGCTCTTTATTTCTTTCTCTCCTTTCTTCCCTCCCTCTCCCCTTGTCTCTTTCCTTCCTTCCTTTCTTTATTTCTTTCTCTCCTCCCTTCCCTCCTTTTTTCCTTCCTTCTCTCATTTGCTTTCTTTCCTCTCCTTCCTTCCTCGTCTTCCGTCCTTGTCTTCTCTCCTCTTTCCTCCTTTCTTCCTTCCTCCTCCCTCCCCTCCTTTTCTCCTTTCTTCCTTCCTTCTATCAATCGCTTTCTCCTTGTTTCCTTCCTTCTCTCCTCATCTTCCCTCCTTGTCTTCTCCCTTCCTCTTCTCTCTCCTTTCCTCTATCCTTTATTTCCTCCCTTCTCTCTTTCCCTCGCTAATTTCTTTCCCCCTTCTCTCCTTTTCTGTCTCCTTCTCTCCTTCCCTTTCTCCTTGTCCCCTCTCCTTCCTTCCTTCCTTCCTTCCTTCCTTCCTTCCTTCCTTCCTTCCTTCCTTCCTTCCTTCCTTCCCTCCCTCTTCCTTTCCTTCCTTCCTTCTTTCCCTCTTTCCTTCCTTCCTTCCTTCCTTCCTTTCTTCCTTCCTTCCTCCCCTCTTCCCTTCCTTCCTCTCCTCTTCCCTTCCTTCCTTCCTCCCCTCTTCCCTTCCATCCTTCCCTCTTCCCTCCCTTTCTTCCTCCCCTCTTCCCTTTCCTCTCATCGATCTTGTGGCGCAGCAGCAACACTAAACTCACTGCAGTGCTCCTTCACTTTGGGAAACACCCCTTTTGTTCGACCCACTGGCATTTCCCAAAAATCAGCTCCATCTTCTGCCAAATCCTCTCACCCTTCGTCGTTACCTTTTTTAATGCCTGTATAGTATACTGGGAGAAGAACTTTTCACATGTTACATTAGAAAAAAACAAACACTTGCTGTTTTTTGAAAGAAACACTCACAAATGTTTAACCTCATCATTATTTGTTTGGTTCCATAAACATCGTATTTTAATGGTTCTAAGTCCTTTCAACTGACAACAATCACATCTTTGGGCTTGAATGGCTCTACTTTCTGAAGCTGTTGTAAAACATAATTTCACTTTTGTTCGTTTATGTTGAAAGAGAATACATTTGTGCTAGCCTTCGTTTCATGTGAATAGGCCCAGTAATTACAGAGATATGACCCATAAACCAGGTTAAAATCCACCATTTCTGACCTGTCAGTTTGACATTAACCATTTTGGAAGACAATAAAGACTAAAGTCAATGGAAAGAAGAACAAGCTTTAAGCCTGTTTCTGTGTAACTTTACAGCTGGGGAGCTCGTGTGCAGAGCGTGAATATTGAAATGTTCTGTCATTGTTTTCTGGTGACAGGAGCTGCAGCCTCATTAGCATACAGTGAGCGCTGTGGGCCGAGCGGAGGAGGAGAGGAGGCTGATGGGAGAGATAATCACTGCTCAGGTTCTGTGCGGCTCACTTTGGGCTTCGCACCAGTTATTACAGCAGCAAGACTGACTCCCCAAACATCCACAGTGTTTTACTGCTGTGTGGAGTGTGAGCTGAATGGAAGAGGCTTAGTTTGTTAAAGCGGATGGAATATTTTATTAATCTACTAATATTGGAAAACTGTTTCATTACAAGTTTTATGACAATGACATTTGCACTGCCAGTTCAGTAGTTACTCTGTCCATCCTGTATATACATTTTTTCTTTTGTACTTTTTCTTCATTTGCATTTTTATGTATTTAGTGCGTGCTGTGTGTTCAAATCCAGGCTAAAACAGTTCTCTTTAGCAGTGCGTATTGTTTAAAGTCTGTTTTCTGCGCTCTCGCCTTTTACAATGATAATTTATGTTTTTATCTGTTTGTATAGTGATTTTAACACATATTTTGCTGTTAAGAAAACCACTTTGAATTACTTTTTGTTCAAGTTGTACCAAATCACCAATGCAAATTTGTTTGTGAAACTGTTCACGGACGATTGCAAGAAACGTAATTGAGATTTTTTTTTTTTTTATATTGTAACAGTAAAATGTACTAATGGACAAAATGTGCTATACTGTACTATAGGCAAATCTCTACTGATTTTTAATATAGGCAAAGTGGATAGAAAGCTGAAGAGACAACAAAACAGAATAATAAAAGCAATATCTACAACAAAAACAAAGTGAATAATAGTTGGACATCATCGAGTCAAGGAGAATAGGAATAATTATCTTGTAATCACAGTAGAATGATTTCAGTAGTAATTATTTACAGATGGACAACTGAATTAAACAGAACAGCTGCATCTTGGAATTTAATGTGCTGTTAAATGTGCAAAAATAAACAATAAAAAGGCTTGGTTTGCTCTGGCATTGGAGGAGTTATAATATAATAACATTGATAATAACTTCATTGATTTGTTTTGGTAATTTCCTAAAAAGCCAACATTCAAGTTATTCTTTTTGTTCAACATCATGAGCACTTTATTTAAATGTCTGCACTATTTATAGCTTGAGTTGGTTTTCGATGCTATCAGTGATGAATCTGTGGAGGGTGAATTTCTGACGGTTGTCCTCACTGGAAGCTGTGGCCTTTTACATAACGTCCATCTTGTATTATTTACGTCCTTATCAGAATGTAGCGTTCATTATTTACGACTGGATCTGCCGCTCGGAGTTTGATTAAAATCTCCCGGTTGCGTAAGAATCCGTGAAGAGCTGAGCGATGGGCCACTGAGGAGGCCTTCATCAGCGGGAGACAGTGTGGCAACGGGAGACAGGGAGAGAGGGAAAGGGAGAGAGAGAGAGAGATAGAGGGAGAGGTACTGCAGCAGAACACTCTCAGCCCAATCCACACAAACAAACTTTACTGGCACAGGACACGCTGCTGTCTCACTGTGCATCGTTACAGCGCGTTTTCAGCCTGCATCGCTGTTACGTGAGTCAGTGAAAGCCTAATGGGAGTTTTCCTACAACAGAAGAGCGCTGTCGTAATAACATTGGCAAGAGGGGTATTTATAGGTGGGTTTAGAGCTGGGTTACATTTAGTTGAGCATTTAATCACAACATTTTAAAAACAGTTCCGAAGATATTCATTTGTTGTTTTGATGGTGGGAGTTTTGAGGCACAAATACATAATTCTGAAGTCGAGTGGGTTGGCGATGTCGAAAACCGTCTGGATAGCTTTGTTAATCTCAAGCCAGTATTTCTGAGCGGTAGGTAGGACACTTCCAAAATACATGGTAATGGTGGCCACTTGGCAACCACAGTTTCTCCAGCAACAATCAAGGACTGGACTGAAATAATAATCGACGTTTGGAAAAACTTACATTTGCGATTTTGACAGACATTGGACTAAATGGGACTTCGGTGTTAGTTTGGGTGTGCTGAAATGTTTATTTCAGTGATTTCATTGAATGTTCCATGCTTTTATTTTTGATTTGTTTGTTGCTTTCTGGTCCTGTTCTGTGTTTTGTGTGTTTTAAATTTTAAAAAAAAAAAAAAAAAAAAGATGTATGGTTTTAAGGTCTTATTTAATATTTTAAGGAAAGTATTTAAATGCGTTAATAAGCACCTGTTTGTTTATATTACTTGTAATTGTAGATGCATTTGCAGATAGTTTACAATACCTAATGGTGTTTCCTCAACTGGTTCATCTGTACTTGGCCTTATGTATTTTACTGTGTGCATGTTTTAATGCACTGTTATGCACTTTGTTCCATTTTATTCATGAAAAACCCTTCATAAATAAAGCTTGATTGATTGATTGAACCAAAACATGTGTGTGTTAATAAAGCATTAATTAGGAGTTCAGAAAAGCATTAATTGACTGTTTATTGAACTGTTTTCATAAATGCTGGTAAATACCTTTTTAAGCCGTCACTGTCACATTTGCTTATATACAGATAACTAGAGCTTATTATTATCAATATTTTACCAAGGAACCTTATGTTATAGCATTACCTTAAAAACTTCCACGTAGATAATATATTTTATAGTAGGAATACCTTCATGCTTCAATAACAATGAATAACACAGAAAGGGGTATACCTGAGCAATTTTGAGAGCAAGACAACACTTTTCTAACAACAACCACGGTAAGGAAAAGTTAAAGTGAAATAAGCAAAGAAATATGCAGATAAATATTGCTATTGCTTTAGAATGAGTGACAACAGGGCGACTGCTGCGGCGGACCTCAGGCAGCAGAAGCGTCAGAGCTGCTTTATCACAGTGAAACAGGAGGTTAGATGAGGAGACCAAATGTCACATAGTTTTACATGCTCATTTTCAAGCTGCATTCAACTTGGCAACAGCAAGACGGTTTATATTAAAATGTCAAGATAATTTATTTACTCTAACGTTTGTCTTAAAATTAGACGGTCTCTTGCTGTTGTTGAAGATGCAGTATCACAGTGTGGATTCGATAAAATGAATTCACTTAACTTTAGAGCACTATTTGTTAAATATTTCTCCACAATCTTTCATCAAAGTGTCTTAAAAAAGTTTAATTCATTTTGCAGCCTCTCATCACTATTTAAATCTCCCCTTTTACTAAAGAAACACAACATTGCAGCTGTAATGTGTCCGCAGTGATATTTCTTCTATCTGATTTTGGTCCCATTCCCAGGATTCACGGCGTTTATCCGAGCCAAGCTGTGTCTTCTGTTTACCACCGAGCGTTATTGGTCTCACTATGAAATTCAAATCAATATTCTCATCATAAAAGTCCCAGGCCCGCTGCAAATTGGAATCTATGGCTCAGAAAGCTGCAGAGACCTATGGCAGCGCCGCGACTCGCCTAATGAATGATGAATCACAGCGATCGTCGGGACGCTTCACTTTACCTGCAACAGCTTGAGAGGAGAAGAGCTCTAGTTCAGGGGTAAGTGCTCTGTGTAGAATGGTTCAATGTGCACTATAACTTTCCCCCTGGAGCATCTGTTGCCTGCTTGAGTCCATATATGTGATTATTTTTCCTGGGATGTTCCACAACACGGCAGACACCCAACAAACAAAACAAAATGTTACATGGTGTCCCTTAAAGAATACCCAAAATGTATAAGGCTGGAAGATATAGTGATAAAACCTGAATGGTGCAAGAAAGTGTTCAAAACTTTTTCAATGGTGTGGCCCTATTATGAAAGGATTTATTCAATAATTTGGTGCACTATTATAAGTCAAATCAACAGAAAATAGTCATTTACCCTTCATACTGGCCATCGGAGAGGTGGCACATGCGGTAGCCAATCAGATTTCAGCATTTTAAGGTAATTCCCGAGAAACATGGAATCATGATCTCATGTGACCATATGCTATTTTGGTTAAAGCACCATATCGTAATTGACTAATTTTCTCATTAATGCAGCTTTAGTCTCCAACAAAGACACTTTTTTCCACTCACACCTCCTATTGGTCAGTCTCATACATGCAGAACACACAATAGTGAATGACAGGAGGGCTGAGCCAATTGCAAAGAAGCAGGTGATTTTATTTTCCTCTCTTAAAGGCAAACTAAGTGTGCACAAATAGAGATAAAATCAAAACTGTAATTGGATTCCAAGAAAATCTCTTCAACAAATGCACCAAACCCATGTTTCTTTGTTTTTAGACAGAACTGTAAATTATGAGAAATGGGTGAAGAGTGGCGGTACCACTTTATAATAACTACACCTTATTTTGCCTTAAAAAAGCATTAACAAAGATTTAATTAATAATGAACATATCATTTATTAAGCATGATTCAGTATTAGTTACTACTTAATTAAGGTTAGGGTTAGGGTTGGGGTTAGGATTTAAGATTAGATTATTAGTTAAATAGCCTAAGCCTGAATCATTCTTAATAAACTATTTGTTCACTTTTAATTAAGTCTTTGTTTCTGCAGGAATAAGACTAGTTATTATAAAGTGTTGCAGAGTGGCAAAGAGACATTCAGCAAATTCAGCAAACAGACGCATTCGATCTGACCCCAAAGAGCTGCACCAATGACTCACTCTGATTACATTTGATCTGATACTCTGACTAAGTAAATAAGGCAGTCTGTTTTAGTGTAACTCACTGATGCAGGAGAAGGTGATTTACTTGAAATGGTACATATCATAAAATAAAACACTGTATATTGGCTGCTCCTTTGGGGCAGGAGGTAACTAATCAACTGCCCAGCGATTTGGCATTGTGCTTCAGACTGTGCCCGACGTGTAGGGAAAGTGGATTTATTCTCTTGCGAAAGGACGCACAAAAATGTAGTTTGAGTCGGGCAGCAAGATTAATCACATCCGAATGAAATTTTGAACGGACTGAATAGGAAAATCGCAAAGACTGCCGTTTTTGAAGTACTATAATTTCCTCCACAAACTGCAAAATATTCTGTCTTATTCTGTTTAAAAACTGCTTACCCTGTAGTTTAGATCTGTACTGTTGTGATTCTTTTATTAGTAGCCTTGTTTGTCAGTTAATATTTCAGTCTTTTAATCAATTCTCCAGGACAAATTGAAAAAGTTTGAACAGAATCCAATTATCAAAACACAAATTGCAAATCTAATAATTTCTTGTTGTTTCTCCAAACTGTTCAGCTCTAGTTTTGAGGAATACAGTCTCTTACAAACGCCCCTGTCGTCCCGTCGTGTCCTCAGCCCTCTCCGCCTGACCTCTCCAGCCTCACTGTCAGTAAAGATGATCAGTGCCTTTCTTCTTACAGTATCTGGCTCTGTGATAGCGCGCCCCTGCTGAGCTCGGCGTGAAACTGTACTCCCTCATCAATAATGCATGTAAACCAGGATCTACAACACCACCATTGTTTCTGAAGACACAGCATTCCCAAACGCTCCCCGACGCAACGACCATCGCGGCTCGAAATTACAGCACATGGATTTTCTTTAAGCCTGATTTAGTGGATTTCATTGTGACATTTTACCTTTTTGCATAATCAATGGGGGTGATTGAGAGCCGGAGCGCGGGGCTGGCTGTGATTGGCTGCAGACTCCGATGTTTCCTGGTTATAGGTCGGTCTATAGGAGGAGGGCTCAGGCTGAGAACACACTGTACCCTCTGCGCGCTGTCCTCAACGACTGGGACATGTCTGCTCCACGAAAAGGATAAAAAAGACTTCACATGTAATCACTGATGTAGCCGATGTGCAGATACAGTCATGAGATAAGTTTGTGAGTGCATATAAACGTCATTTACAGGTTTATGTTGTTTGTATTTGGAAAATCCAGACTGAAATCTTTGTTTAATAGTTTGAATTGCCTCTGACAAGTTGAACTACTTATTTAACTAAAATGCAGTTAAGATACATATATTTAATTCTGCTAAAATCATTACCAAATTTACCCATTTACCCAATTTACCCATAAACAGCTTAGCTATATTTTTAGGTTTTCAATTTTATGTCCTGGTTATAAATGATGAAATCACACTAGAAAATTACCAAGAAACCATCCTGTACACTGGGCCAAACAAAAGAAAGAAAAATATACATGTACATGTGCATGTGATTACCTTAATTTTGTTGAATTAATGTTTAAAGGGTCAAAAAGTAGTTTCTTTGTGCAAATTATGCATAACCTTTGTCTCCCCAGTGTGATGTCATCAATTTGTTTACTTCCTATAATTTTCAACATATTTTTCAACTTTTTTTCCCCAAACAGCTGCCTGATTGGTGTAAAATTATAATTTATATTTACAAGAGGTATTAATACACTGAATTGGAAAATCATAAAAACCTGTCGTACACACTTAGTATGTGGTCTTAGTGGTGAAAGTGGTGCATTTTCATGATGATATTTTGTCTAAATATTTTGAATTCAAGTCCTGACTTTGAGCAAACACAATTATATATTTCACTAGAAAAAAATATAAATGGATTTGAATTGTTTTGTAGTTTATTCTATATCAGACAATAGGTAAGACAAGATGCATCATCTCTTACTATTGTCTGATCTAGAAGAAGCAACAAAACAATTCTAATTAAGAAGGAAAGATGACTATTCTTAACTTATTGAAAAAAAAAAAATCAGCTCAATTCTGTATCAAAATCACCACATTTAACACTTTAACATTTCTCAAAATCTGTGTGAAATACTTTCACTTTTTTTTTCTTAGTTCTAACCTTTACTCAAGTAGATTTAGGTGCTACTTTTAGCCGCTGAGTCTTGACAAGGCACATCTCTACAGTGTATGTAGGATAGCTATTACCTGTGAGACTTTATAATACCAAAACTTATTTGGACCTTAATAAAGCTTAAAGACACAGTTCATTATAAACAAATTGTTTATCATGAATGTTTCAGGCTTTGTAACTTAACTAACTCTAACTTCTAACCCTAAAACCTTATTTACAATTTTCATCTTTATAATAATGGCATTCTGCAACGCCAAAAATGTTTCTTCATTTACTCATAAGTGTTTAGTTATGTGTCTTAATGTTTAATTAACCATAAAAGTCCAACTGAGAACAGGTTTTTAAGCAGCTGTGCGTCCATTTAAAATGCTTAAAACATAAAGGCATTTAATTAGTCACCAAAATCTATTTAAAGCCAGTAATGGGACGCTGAGTAAACTGAAAACAGAAACAACCTGGTTTGAACATGGGTACTTCTGTTTATGATGTTTCTGGGACAACATTGGTGCAGTGGAGCGTTTGTCTACACAACTATCAGGATTAAATACTCACACTTTTACTGTTGTGTCGGTTACCAGTCCAGTCTCATAAATGGATGAATTCGTCAAGTCACTATGAGACTGTGACTTGACTGAAAAGGTTTGGCAACAGCAGTGGAATGGACAAAAACTGCTGCTGTTTGCTTCTGCCTATAAATCAGAAATGGATCAAACGGCAAAATAAAAAGCAGATAGACACATTTTCAGATCAGTAATTTCCCATTTCAAAAATTGATAAACACAAAACTGTGGAGTGATAAATGTGAGATTATAATTTTAAAACACCTGGTCACATGTGTCAGTTAAAGCTGGTACATGACTTTTTTGTGTGTAGATTAAATGTTGTGTTTACCCCTAAAGAGTATATTGGAAAAGCAGGACTTTGTGACTAAAATTAGACCACTGCACACTGTCTGCAAGTAATAATAAAGCATTTTATTCTCAACAAGCCAAAAGTATAAGCTGAAAGCATCACTGTGATTGGCTGTGCTTGGGTGGTCCACTGCCTAAAATTAATGCATTAATGAAGTGCCAAAGACCATAGAAAAGGTTTCAGGGGTTGTCATCGCTGTTTGAAGATCGAGACGTTTCGACTTTTATCCAAAAGTCATTGTCAATCAGGTGCCAAAGAGTTTGCGCGAACTAGGACCTAATTGGACTGATTTACCAACATGAGTAAACATGAGTAAAAAAGAATTTGCCAAAAGGATACTTTTCATTAAAAGGCGACTCCACCTTCCTTCCTCCTTTCGGAGTTAGAAAATCAGGTACCCCAGCTTACATCCGGAGATTTTTAGAGTAACTGCACTTTAAACCTGCTCTTGAGTGTCTTCAGTTTGACATCTCATGTTTTAGAACTAAAAATAAAACGCTTTTACAAAGAAAAAATTAACTTTATCACTGGTCTGGGAGATGCCATTTTGACTCAGCTGTGGCTTATCGTGATTAGACGGAAGAAATGTTCAGAGCGAGTCTGGAGATGATTTAAGGACTTAAAACAGCAAAAGATTCTGTCAGCATCATCTACGTCACATTTTGAAGGAGTTCAGAGCACAGTGTTGAAGAGGAAGAGCATTCAAACAAACGTGAATCAAGTTAAATGCTACTCCAGGTATGTTTCTGGTGATGGAACGATGTTAGAACATGGATAAAAGCTCAACAAAGAAAATGTTGCATAATATTTGTCCGT
Organism: Rhinogobius similis; assembly: GCA_019453435.1. NCBI lineage: Eukaryota > Metazoa > Chordata > Actinopteri > Gobiiformes > Gobiidae > Rhinogobius > Rhinogobius similis. The sequence goes on from CM033620.1 coordinate 19,716,138, forward strand.
TAAAACAATTATTTGAATATGTAACATTTTCTCTTTCATTCTAGTCTTTGCCACATTTTTAAACATAATTTTCCTTGTCAAAACACGCTTTGAACAATCCGAGATAAATCAGATCGCTCACATCAGATGCAACTGTTTGGCATGACATTTCAATAATCTGACTACTCCAGAAATCAGATAACGAGCAGATCTGTGTCGTGCACGTGAACACAAGCACGCCGTCTGTTGACAAAGCTGTTTGTTTGCATCTAGCCCAGAACACAGACAGTGACGGATCAAAAACACGGCGACAAAGGTTAAACGTTGCCAGTAAACAGTGTAGTCCAGTACGTGCGAGTTGTTTTGGAAGTGGAAAGTGCTGAGTAAGCGGTGCAGGAGGAGGAGGGGGGCCTGGTAGACTGCAGTACTCAGCAGTAGCGCACGGGGAGGGGGGGAGCAGCCAGTAACGTGTCCAAATATAATGAGACAATGTGCACGTGTGAGGTCTCTAAACATAGCCTGAAATTCTACCTTTTATTATGTTCCAGAGCGCACCACAATCGGCATCCTCTTACGCCTCTTACGCACGGACAACAGCTCCGGGTCCAGCTGCTTTCCATCTTTCAGACAGCGCCGGACCCTCGCTCTGCCCTCCCCGTCTCTCCTTTCTCCCTCCCTTCCCGGCTTCGAGGCACTGCATGACCATATAAGATGCAGCCGTCCACGCCCCTGAGTGCCACACTGCGTCACGTCGGCCTTGTTTACTCCCATCTAACCTGCCTCGCGTTCTCTCTCACGGCGCAAGAAAAGCCCCGGTCCCCCATCATCAGCACGCCCACACTCCCTCCATCTGAGTCACCCGCCCTCATCCTCCTCATCCCCCCCTGTTCTGTGTGTCCTCCGAGCCCGGCCTGGGTGTCACTCCTCTCCTTTTCTGCTCCATGTGCCGTCTATGTGTGTTTTGAAGACTCTCAAACCGTCCAAGCTGCCTCTCCAGCACATGCCTCCTCCCCGGTATTTTATTACATAACCGTGTCCCCGTAGACCTTGAGACTAATTTTATCTACAGATGGCGATGCGGATGCCTGGACTGCGCGTTTATGCAATATTAAAACACTTCAATGCATGCATGATCTCCACAGATATGTTATGTATCCGGAGCCGGAGCTGGAGATGCGTTTGACTCAGTAGACAGTGGAAGATAAGGCTGGAAATGCCGCCAAAATGAAAATACGATTAAGGACAATTGAATAAAATGGGACACGGAGCTAATAATAAATCCGCACGGCTGCCATTTTGAGCCCTTTGCTGGAAACACAAGTGCTCCCTCCCAAGTTTTCTGTTCTCTCACATAGTAATAAACAGCAAAAAATAAAGCAAGTGTTGTGTAAAATTGACATACGTTGCCACATGGTGGTAAAAAAGTGGAACTGCAACTCGATGAGGAAAACTGCACTGAAGTGTGATGGCAGTATTTCAGGTCAGGGTTTGCAGTGAGGGTTTCAATTGTTTGTTTGTTTTGTTTTTGTATGAATACATTTAATACACACTATGCTTCAGTTTGTTTATTCTACTTTGCTTTAAATCTTAATACATTCAATTATGTGAAAATATGATAATTTGTTAGTTTGCTCATTTGATTATTGTGAGGAAAAAAAAATAGCTATAGTTACTGACACAAAACAAAACAAAAGTGACGTCCTTCTCTTTTATTCTAATCCATCAGTGTTGTTGCAATAGCATTAGAATAGCACTAGTATACAGCTTTATGTAATCAATGCAAAATAAAGTTATTGTGACGTAAACAACTACATCAAAGGCACTGTGCATTTGAGTGTACCTTTGCGGAGAACAGATTAAATTCAAATGACTTAATTTTGCAATTAAAATTGTCAAAATGATTTGGTTTTAGTTCTTATGCTTACACTGTGACCTGAAAGTCGTGATTATCCACTACCCAAATGATCTTGACAGCTCGTCTTCAGCTCTACTGAACTGAGTACAAGGACTTAACTGTTCTTAATCTGAAACATGAACAAAAGCAGGATGAAAAAGGTCAAAACCAAGAGCAACCAGAGCAGCAGACTAAACTGCTATTTACCTAAAGCAGTGTTTCCCAACCAGGGGTACGGGGACCCCAAGGGGTACGTGAGGAATTACCTGGGGGTACTTGGAATGGTTTCAGGTTTTAAATACAGATGAAATGTACTTTTATCTGAGTAAAAAAGTGGTATTAGTTGTAAATTTATCATATTTTAGGAATATCTTGTAATAGTAATAATACTGTATTGTACTAACCCTGTACTAAACTTACTGTATTGTAGTAAACCCATTTATTTGCCTGAAACTCAAATTAATGGGTACTTGGAGTGTGAAACAAAACTTAGGAGGTACTCCAGACAAAAAAGGTTGGGAACCACTGACCTAAAGCATTCTATATATATTCTATATCTTCCAAGACAAAGAGGAGGATTTAACCTGAAACTCGACCTGGACCAAGTTACTAACCAAGAAAAAATCAAGACATATTAAAGTAAACAATTAAACAAATACCATCTGACGAGGCCTGCACGCCATCTTTTAACTGTAAGTGTAAGTATGAATAATTTAACTATGAAAAACATGAGGAAAAAACAACTACATGTAAAATCATAGGGTCAGGCCTTGCTCAGTGCACCAGAAAAACTATTACAACAATCACAGCTCTTTCCACATAAAGTTAGATCAGTTGGAAACAGGATTAAATGAATTTTGTGAAATTTTTCCATCTCCCTCTCTCTCTCCTTCCTTCTCTCCCTCTCTCTCTCTCTCCCCCCCCCTCTTTCCCTCTCTCTCTGCTTCTCTCTTTCTTTCTCTCTCTCTGCTTCTCTCTCTCCCTCTCTCTCCCTCTTTCTCTCCCTCTTTCTCTTTCTGCTTCTCTCTCTCACTCTCTCTCCCTCTCTCTCTCCCTCTCCCTCTCTCTCTCTCTCCCTCTCTCTCGTGTGGACTCCTGCCAGCCTCTGTCTGTTATTGCAGCTCAGACACTGCAGAGTAGAGGGGAGGTCTCATCTAACTGCACCAAGTACTTACACCAGTCTGCTGCTCAAACCAAACACTCTTCAATTAACTCCTGCCCCCCACAAACAACTCCCTCTACAGGCAATATTATTTAATTGGAACGGGTAGAGTCATTTGTCTGAATTACTGTTTATGCCATCCCAAAGTTAAACTATTATTTTCCAGACGCCAAAGACATTCCAGCAAATTAATGAGCCGAAAGTTCCAATGCAAAATACAGACTAATAGAGATAAATTATCAAACTACAGGCAATAACCAAAAGCAGATTTACACCAGAGCTTTGCTGCTTGCTTGAGTCTTTGCACGTTTATTTAGTAATTACTTGACACACTTCTGTGCATTGTTAAGAACAAGTCTAAAACCAATTACTTTGCAGATTGTGTTCATACAAAAGTGCTAGACCTTCATCCTCATTGTTTTTCTGGAAATTTGTAAGTTTATGTCTGAGATAAGTGTATTGATTAACACTGGAAAAGGTTAAGAGAGGCTTTAGTGTCACTGCATTTGACCCATCCAAACATGTGCTGGTTCAATGTGTGAAGATGGCACAGTAGAGCATTACCCTCCAGACCAGAGCCTGGATCTTAGTTTGGAGTTTAGGACAACCGGAGTACTTTGAGTACTTTTTATGGGAGAAACCTTCTCACACAATCAGCTGGACCTCATTTAAGGAAGTGAGTTGTTATTTTCTTATTTCTTGATAGAAAGTACATAATGGTCTATATTGATATAACCGATGAGTGAGTTAAGCAGAGCTCATTTTTGAATGGCTGTCTGTCTTTGTTGTAACATTCTTCTATTGTAAACTACAAGTTAATGGTGAATATAAAAGAGTCAAAACATTTGCGATAGACATAAATGGTCGCAAATGGTAAATAGTCACATTTATATAGCGCTTTTTTATCTTCGAGGCACTCAAAGCGTTTTATATCAAGGAACCACTCACCCATTCACTCACCAGTGTATGCTGACACTCGGGGGAGGCGATTTAAGTGCCTTGCCCAAGGACAGAATGATAATATTGACCTGAGGGAGCTGTGATTGATCCACTGACATGTTTATACTCAGAGTGGATGAGCAGGTGAGCACTCTACCAACTGAGCTGGACTGCCACCTCAAAATGTGGATCAAATATGAATATATGCAGCTTACATTTCCTCGGGCAGACCCAAAGTCCTGATTTAAATGTCTGTGTTCTCTGCCTGACCGCTCGCTCAGTCTGTTGCTTTAGACAGCGCCACAGTTCTCCTCTTTACGCTCTGGCTGAAAGGTAAGTAGTCCTCAAAGTCCATTTCTGTTGACAGGGGCTTTTTATGCTTCTCGATCTTTGACATCAGCTGACTGGTGGTGGGAGGCATCCCCCAAACCTGACGCACAGATGGAGAAGAGGATCAGTGAGGCTCAAACAAAGACCAAACGCACATCTATGAGGAAATCTGGGAAGAGTTTGAATTTTGAAATGACAAAATGAAGGGACACTTGTTAATCGACGCAGTAATACTCATAATAGATTACCCCAAAATTATGAATGACACAGAACTAGAAGTATTTTGTCCTTAAAGCGATGTACTGTTTGTGTATTCAAGACCGTAGCACAAACTTTTATAAGAATGATAAGTCTTCTTTTTACTGAGCAAACTTAAAGGCCCCAGTAAGAACATTTCACAAGCCTCCACAAAGGTCGAAATGGCTCAGATTCCTGGAAAGACTTCTTTATTTTTTACCCCACAGATTAGCAAATGACAGAACAGAAAGCTATAACAATCATAAAAACATAGCCTAACTTGTAACCAACCAAACCAGAGTGAACCATATGTCACTGTACACTGATCCTGGACTTACAGTTTTTGGCACAAAGGTGATGTCCACTGCGTTGGCTTTCCCGGTGGTGATCAGAGTGTTCTGGTGGACGGTGCTGTTCAGCTCTTTGGGAAGAGCGACATTCTCCGCTGTGGCAGTCGACGCACCAGCAGCTTCTGGAGAAAACAACTACAGCAAACAAAGTGAGACACAAAATAAGAAACGTTATAGAGTGACGGTTAGAATCTAGGGAGGACACTGTTAGGGATTAGCTCACGGTGTTCTGTTCATAAAGCAGTTGTGAGTAACAGAAGTGTGGAAAGAATAATTGAGAACAATAAAGGGACAATATTGATAGTTAAATATGGGATGGAAAAAGATGAAAAAGAACTATACTTGTGCGTGGAATGGATGTCGTAGGGTGTTTGAGCGTTTCTTACTTCCCTCGGTGATAAAGCCTCCTCAGCTGTATCTTTCTCTTCACGTTTCTACTTGATACCATTATGTTTACTCTGTCAGGATCTAAACTTCTGTTACATCTTCTACCGTCAAAAGGATCTAAACTGCAGCACTGATTACAGCATCAGGTAAGAAAAGAATAAATATAACCAGATTTAAAATGATTGTAGAAATGTCCACGTAAAGGAAAAGCAAACGAAAAGGCTTGACCAGAAAAAATCATAAACAGTTTCAATATAGCTCAGCAGTATATATTTTATATTTGTATACTCTGGGACTCTATAAAAACAGTGTAAGATTTAAGTTTGAACTGTAATAAAAAACTGTTTGATATCTTGAAACAACTTTTATGTGAGAGCCAGTGGGAGCCAAAACCACTATTTTCATACCAGTGAGCTTCAGGATTATAAATCTCTTTTCATTGCTGTAACTTTACACTTAATTAGGGTTAAATATATTAGCCCACATGGAGTCATTTACATGACACTTTGACCCTCTGCCTCAAACTAAAATATAAACTAGAAGGCATGTGTTTAGTTAATAAATAGCTTCTTAATTCACTGTTTGACTTTTTAATCGCTCAGATAAATTATTGTATGTTCCTGGCACAGCACTGAGAAATATATTAAATCCTTTTAGCACCTCAGATTTCCCACGAGCTCAGAGGGGCAGACACATGAGCCACAGAAGCAGATTAGCTCTGGACAATTTTTGGTTTCAAATGAATGTCAGTAAGAGGTCAAGTGATATACTGTCTATAACAAAGTTGCCAGGAAACTAAACATTGTGTGAGTATTGCACAGAAACAGCACAACAGAGAGAAGATGATAGATCACACCTTTATTTATTATTGTTCTGTTTTACCTTTCCTTTAGCATTAGCCTTTTGAGATTTGGGCCCTTTTCCCTTGGGTTTCTTGCCATCCTTTGGTTTAGGGAGCGACTCCATCTTGGCATTGACCAGATCTATGACTCTGATATCTGCAAAGGCTTTGGCAATATCAAGGCAGTCTTGTTCTGTGGGCAGCAAAGGAAACATGCACATGATAAAGCTTTTCACAACTACTCGCACTATTGCATCAACGTTATCTCTATAGCATTTAGAAAACAGAGTTTGCACATAGTGAAATAAAACCAGCCAGATGCATACTGTTGTTGTGTCTGCTCAAACTTTATTGTAGCATCGTAAGTGTTTTGAGTGCTTTATTTAAAAAAAAAATTATGTAATAATTTAGTACAATAACATACATTGTAGAAAGGCAAAGTAATAACTGTTATTTCTGCTTAGCTCCCGCAGCATTAAAGGATGGGTCAAATATAAAGGAAACACATCCATACGGGACAATAAAGTATACCTTAAAGTGCATCTGACAGGTTTGACTACACATTTCATGAAAACATAGTGAACATGATTATATTTAAGATTGTGTCCCCAGTTTTAAAGTTTATAATGTTACTTTTGGTTGGAAATAGAAAATATGACACATATTTGACAAATGGCAAATATGACATTGCCAGAAAAAATATACTGTAAACAAGGGCCAAAATCTATAGAAATTACACGATAGTTAGGACATGACAAATAACTAATAATGCCTTTATTTTGCTAAATGATTGGTTAAACTGTCAGACTGCCAACTGTAACCAAACTTAGAAATAATAATTTGAAAAACATGAAACCGTGTATAGACTATTACCTTAAGTGTCCATTCTCTCATAATTTACAAGCCTTTCATTTTTTTACTTAACCAAATCGTGTGATCAGTGTCTTTAACACATCAGTATCCACACCTTTCTTGTTCTCTGCCATGATGCTGGCCCCTGCTTTGATGAGGAACTCCACAGCGGCAGGTCTGGAGCTCTGGATGGCCCTCATGAGTGGGGTCCCTCCGCTCAGCGCCCGAGCGTCAATGGTGGCCCCAGCATTCAGCAGCAGTTCAATAATGTCCACGTGTCCTGCATGAGCTGCATGGTGCAGAGGCGTCCAGAAGAACTGGTCACACGCACTCACATCAGCTCTGACAGGAAAAAACACATAAAGAACGCATTTATTTAAAACAATAGCAGCATCAGCACGTAGTATTGTGTGATTCTGCACATGTTTGACCCTAAAACTGTTATGGGAAGTACATTCCATAAAGGACTTTATTCACTAATCACTACTTGTGCTTCAATTATAGTAAAGTATTGTATTATTGTTGCAAATCTGAAATTCGTTTGTTCTTTTTTGACATTTTGATTTCAGAATTTCACTGTCTTTGTTATAAAATGCCGTTTCGGATGTATTTTAGAGTTTGTATAGTCCAGATCAGGGGTTCCCAAACTTTTCTGGCCAAAAGCGAAATTAAAAATAATTTAAAATGTTAAAGCTTGTTAAATCAGGTTTAATATTGGTTATTTTAATTGTTTACTGTTTTATTTGACAATATTTCACTAAAAGATACTGTTTTGAATTTGAAAAATAAAGCAAATACAGTATCATATTTATTCAAATTAGATCTGGAAATCATCTTGCGACCCCCAGCTCATCCCTCGCAACCCCCCAGGGGGTCCCGACCCTCACTTTGGGAACCACTGGTCCAGATAAGAATTACAATTATTAAAAAATATATGATTACAATTATTTTTTTATGGTTGATTGTTGTCGCCTAGTCACAATTAGTCATCATTGCAGCTCTATATCATACTGTGTAATACATACATCAAAAATACAATGCACATTTTTTCAGCTGTGTCTTGATTTACTTATTAGGAACTTTCTTATTAAGTGCTCTAGAAAGTGGACCAGAGAAATCAAGTGACAATGTCTACTGTGTACTGACCCTCGACTGAGCAGATACTGGACCATCTCATAGTTCCCGTTCTGGCAGGCGATCATGAGTGGAGTCTTGTAGAACTCGTCCTGAACGTTCACAGACACGCCCCCCTGAGCGAAGGCCAGGTCCAGCGACTCCAGGTCTCCGCTCTTCACACAGTAGTTCACGTTTATGAACACCTTGTCGGGCCTCTCCAGGTACCACCCCGAGTCGTTCACTATGGGGTGAATCGGGGGGTGGTCCTTGTCAAATCTGTTGATGTCGGAGCAGTTTCGGTACGTTTCGATCATGAACTGCGGTGGCCCCCCGTCCGGTCGTCTCGGTTTAAGCTCAGGCGTGAGAGTGCAAATGGGCATCGGGAGGACAAACTTAGCTTTCTTCTTACCTCCCTTCCCACCTTTGTCTTTTTTCTTCTTGGGCAGGTACGTGGACAAAAGGTACGGCTTCTTGATGTACTTGGTGCCTTTGATGAAGTCGTTCACGTTGATAAATCCTAGTCGGGCTTTGTCGTGCATTGCGATGACTTGGTGGAGCTGGTAAATCTCGACAGGAGCTCGGACTTCTTCTAAGACTGAGATGAACCTGTCAGAGGGGTAAATGTCCTGAGAGCCGAACGGCTGTCGCAGCTCCGTCTCGTACACGTTGGACCAGTCGTGGAGGCTCAGGGCCCAGGGGTCTGACAGCAGGCCCACGGCGCTGGATTTGTTGCCCTTTCCAAACAGTTTCTCAGCTTTCCTCAGCTCTTTCGCAGCAGCTTTGGCACCAGCGTCTTTGGCAATCTGACGTGGAAGAAGACCCTCCAGGTTTTTCAATTTAGGGTTACAACCTACAAAGAAACATTTAAGAATTTAAGGTGAAATCAACATGACAAATATGGTATACAGTCAATGGGTCTTCAGTAATACAAATTAACTATGCATTGATTTCACTTAACTTGTTCTACTGTTTATGTTTTATATATTATAGGTTATCTATATTTGTTTTTGAGCTTTTAACCACGTTTTAACATTTAACCCTCGACAAAAACATATCTGGAATTGTATCTTGCTTCATTCTCACTCGTTTTTTTAATCTTGTTCACGAGGTTGTCTTCTCTGAGCACTCAGAAATCCATCAGTGTTATTTTCCTCGGGCAGATATGTAACAGGTAGAATCCAGGAGTTCCCTGTGTAGTTTTTAGGTTCAAACACATGGCTCTGTTAGCAGCAGGTTGTCTTTTGGCTTCATTGATTTATTTTTCATTGTTCAGTCTAACTAAAGCAGAGGGCGCTCTAAATACTGCATTGGAAAAGTATGTGTTTTTTAAGTGTAATTAGAGCATTATTTAAGTAAAAAAAATGGATATACAAAGAAGGCCAAAAGCCTGTCAAATGACCCAAAAAAATTACCAAAAAGTAAAGTAAAGCCACAATAATGTGTTCTATTTAAAAGTGCATTTCAGCACTTCCACTTTTCTGATGGGAGGGTTCACTACCTGCTTGTCTCCATAGAGATGTTATTGCTTTATCTGGAATAATACTATACTAAACTATATTGCATTGATTATTTCGGTGTTTAATCGCTCTAGTCTTAGTATGAGTGTGTTGCCTCTCCACAGATCTAACCTGTGAGTAAGCAGCCTTCCTGACAAAGGGATGGACAAGCAGGTTGTGTACCTTACACTAGAAATTTTACACTGTGCACCTGTAACGACTATTTTGAAGACAGTGATTCACAAATAAATAAAAGTATTCATTGTTGTACCTCGTTGTGCCAGAAACTTGCAGCAGTTTGCGTCTCCAGTGGCGGCTGCAAAGTGTAGCGCAGTGCAGTCCTCCAGGCTCACCACTCCCATGTCAGCTTTATACGCAGACAGGACTTTAATCACCTGCGACAAACACAAACAACTGCATAGGTATTGTGTACAGTCAAGTCAAATCAATCCAGATGCTTTTGACTGATATTAGAGGTTTAGCTTGTGAAAATAAAAAACTTAACTCAAAAATACAAATACTAATCTTTAACTGCAGTGACAGATTGTAAATTTGACAATGTCCGTCCATCAATTTATGACAAATAAGCAGAAGAGCTTGTACGAACAAATGAGTATCCACCTCAAAGAAGCCTCCCATGGCAGCATAATGGACTGCGGTGAGGCGTTTTTTGTCGATGGCGTTGGGGTTTCCTCCTCTCCTCAGAATGGACCTGACCAGCTGCAGGGAGCCGGCCTTGGCTGCTTCCATCAGCGCCGTCACACCAGTTTTCTACAACAGAGAAGGATTCAGCTGCTCATCCTATTCTACCAACTTCCTGCTCAGTTTGACTCTGTGCACAATCGTAGAAAGGTTTCAAAGGTCGTCAGCTGGACACTGTTTTCCATCCGGAAGTCATTCTTAACCATAGAGCTGGTCATGAGCTGGTCTGTGCGCAATGTTTCACACTCATGTATGCTTTGCTTGCTGATATGCTCAACAATATAAAGTTAGAGTGAAAGAAGCAAGTAAGAATTTAATGGCATTGTTTTAAACCAGGGTCAAACAATTATTTTTGTTGTACAGAATCAACCAAATAAAGATTGAAATATGTTGACTAAAGGCTTTAGACACATAATATACATATAAAATACATATTGGTAAAAAAATCTGAAATGGTTCATTGTTTTTTGACGTTATAATAATGCCACTGTCTTTAATGTGAAAGATCTTTTTATATAGTGTTTTATAGTCTTTATACAGCAGATAACGATTTAATAACCATTACTAACAATTATTTCTGTGGTCTACTAGTCATGATTAGTCGATTAATTGTCGCAGCCCTATTTTAAACCCATGTGTTTCAGTGCAGATTCGTGCATTTCAATTTCTTTCTTTCTTGCTTATTGGTGCCATTTTGAGGACTTTGACGAAGATACAATATTTAGTATGTCTGAGCATTATGACAATAAATGAATCATGACTTCATTTCTGTATATTTGCCCCATCGTGATACACTCATTTTCTGAAATCTCCTCGAGAATTCAGGTCTATGTTCAAGCAAAGACACAAAGAGGCAGATTACTTAAGTTACATTTTCAAAGCAATATAAACATAATAAGTTTACTTGAATCATGATCGAATCGAAATTGTGATCTGGCATCAAGAAAATCGTAAAATTCATCGTCCACCACTAATATTTAGTTTAAACAGTTAACTGACACGACCTAGATTTACATCCCTGCAGAAGCTATGGATACTATCTTTAAACTATAGAATTCTGGCCAAATCATTAAAAACCCAGCGACCTTCCGGCGGGCTGTACCTCGTTAGTTGCATTGGGGTCGGCTCCCCCCTCCAGCAGGAGCAGACACTTGGGGGTGCACTCCAGGGCTTTCTCACACATGAGCTGAAACACGTGGCTCCCTGAGGTGGAGACGTTGTTGGCGTCGGCCCGGTGCGTCAAGGCCGTCTGCAGACAGCGCGTGTGAGACTTGGTGGGATAGATGCAGTAGAACAAAACACCTGCCGTGAGAACACAGACAGAACGCTAGCTCATCACAGTGGAGTAATCTGCATGGACAAAGTATTTGAACCATTTGTAGACCAGAAGCATGTTGATATCGGTTGATAAATCCAGACTACAATCCTCTTTGTCGGATTTACATCATGACAAGTGGAAAATTAACAGTTCTGTGGTCAACTATGATTTACAACAAAATCAAAGGTCTCTCCACATAATAAGTAGTGTGGTAAACTTGAATGGCCAGGCAAAAGTTGTACACCTAATTCCGTAACATCCGCTTTTACTTCTGATTGATTTGCATTTCTATAGTTTAACAAATTATACTAATTAAGAAGATGAATATTCTTAATTTGTTAATAAGTTATGGAACATGTGGTGGGATGGGAGAAGCTGGAAAAGACATGTGCGCGTCATAAAAACCTGAGATTAAACCTGCAATGCAAAGATGAGCAAGTAACACGCACAAAAAAAATCTGTAAGAAAAGATGAATATTTTTAACTGATTTGTATTTCTGATTATATGGGAAATTTCACTTATTTAAATGGAGAACTAGAGAAAGGTCTTATTAATTTGTGGAAAATGTTCAGTGTTCACATGCTCTAACAAGTCATCAGTGCACCGTTTCTGTAGATGGCTTGAAAACAGCTTTGTAGACTGAACTTATTTGCAGCAGCTTTATGTAAAATCACACCAAATTATCTGACATTCTGAACACAATGCTGACTTTACATGACAGGACATAATCATTAGAGATAATTGTAATCACACATAGCTGGCTCTTTATCAGTAAAGTGTAAAAGTATTAAGCACTCATCCCACAGACAAAAGCTGCAGTAATGTAACCCTGACAGGCCCCCCCGTCCCTCAGACAATGGCCTGGTTTAAAGTTACTGGTTCGGCTCTACACCGCCGGATCACCAGCAGGCCTGATCTGTAATTAGGTGTACGCAATGCACACACAGACACACAACAATACACAAACACAAATAATATGTCGTTACTGTGCATAAACGATAATGGGTTTCACAATTTAACCTACAAACTTCAGACACAAACCCCCTCCACGCTCTGCTTTTTACTTCCCGTTCTTGTAATAGCAGCTGCGGACGCGGGGTAATTGGAGTAATTATGTCAATTAGTTTAAAAACAGGCCTCAATAAGAAGATGGGGCCCCTCTAGGAGTCGTCTGGGATGCCTCATCAATATCTAAAGAGTGAGGTTGGTGTGCTGAGCTGCAAGACAAGGCAAGACGCTCCCTTGACATGTAACAGAGAGCAACCGTCTGCCGGTGACCTCAGAGAAACAGACACTAGGAGTCAAACACGGGTTAGTGCTGGGTTGTCTTACTGACCTGCAAATGATAAACTCAACAGAACCTATTTTTATCTGTCATTTGTACATTGTTTGTGGGAGCATACCATTCATTCGGGCTTCAGTTTACGATATTTTAGAAGTCGACTTGTCAAACGATTATTCCCATTGTACATTGAGTCTTTTTAATTATCTTTTCAATTATCAAAATGCGATGATTACTTTTTATAGCTGACAAGTAACAATCAGTCATCAGACATGTTAAAACTGTTCCCCTACAATTCGCCCCATGTTAAAACAGACAATACCGATACACATCTACTTAACTAATTTGTGCAAGAACAGTGTCCATTTCTTTCAAACAATGCCAGAAACGCTACTATTGAGCTTGTAATCTCCCCAGTCCTTTGACCTTCGTCCTCACCTTTCCCGTCTGCATCCACAAGAGTCATGTCTGCCTGGTGTTGGGCCAGCAGAGCGACCATGGCATTTTCCCCCAACTCTGCAGCGATCATCACCGGGGTCACACCCTTTTTGTTCTGGACGTTTGGGACGGCTCGATGGGACAAAAGGAAGCTCACCAGCTCTAAAACAACACACAGCCAACAAGACACTGTTACAATGGGGTGCCACAAACCTTTAATAAGCAACATTAAAATATGATTGTTACATGGTATTGGTATTTTTAGGCTGAAATGTAGACTCACTCTGTGTTATACATGTAGGGTTCTAAAGCCGCTTTTCAGAAATAAAAACACATACATAACGCTGCTACAGTGAAATGTCACTATGAAATTATCAAATTATCAGTTCTGCAGTTTTAATCAGGAAGTCAATGGACCTGTTTCTATTACTAAGATGTGTTAAATCAACATTGTGGTTTACTATGAACAAAATACTGATCTCCTCTCTAAGTATAAGAAAAAAGCACAATATGTCTCCTTTAAGGGTGATACAATAAAAGCATTAAGAACATATGGAGTTCCACTTAGTTCCATCACCCTGATTGTTGGCTGCCACTGCCACATGCAGCACTCCGAGCCCGTCCTTGGGCTCGGTCAGGTTGATAAGGTCATCTGCTCCGTACTCGAGCAGTTTTTCAATCTGCTCCTTGTCGTTGTTGTGGATGCACTGAATCAGTTTATAGATCTGCAGGACCTCCAGGCGACCCTCCGCCTCTCGGCTGGTCATGGTTAATGCAGAAAAGGGCTGCAGAACAGAGAAAAGAACAAGTACATTTATATAACTTATTTGATAAACTAGTTAAGTGGCAGAGTTGACAGCTTAACTACTTACAGAGACTTTAATAAATGTTCATATATATATTCTCTGTTCTTTTCTCCGTTTGTAGTGTTGAGATGTCACTAAATGCGTGTACTCAAAATATATATCCAGAATACAAATTTGATGACACTGTATTCCAGTACAGCCCCCCGTCTACTCTGTACTATATTGTAACTCAAAGTGAAAGCATTCAAAGTTTTCAGAAAACAGTTCTCTGACTGGACTTTCTAATGCAGGTAATTAGTATTCTGTAGCTAAATAACGCTACATTAAAATATTCTTCCAAACTTTATTTGTTTGTATGTACATTTACATAAACTAGAATAATCAGATAACCCAATAATTAGATTCTGAACTTTGGTGCCTGTTTACATGCACAAGAAAAATCTGATTATCAGAAATACATCGTAGCATAATTTTATGACAAAATATCATGTAGCATTATATATGCTTTCATTATTAGAAAGGTGATTTGTGTGTCACGGCCAAAATGTTTCCCAGACAGATGTGAGCGTCACCTGCTTTACTTTGTCTAGAATGTGCTGAGTTAAGGTGTTATTTCCCTCATCCATGGGGTGTTTCTCTCTGAGTTTCACTGGTTCTAATAGGTGGAAAAGGTCTCCACCTTTGGCTTTCATAAGGATGTGTTTTATCATTATTGCTTTTTGGAAAAGATTATTTTTATCAGAGACAGATCATTTTTACGGTGCACATTTTTTATTGAAAGAGACAAAGCTCCCTTTCAGTTCTTCATTTTTCTGTTAAGAAAATCCACAACAATCATCAATTATTTAGTGGATTTTTAGACAAATTGTTGTTTTTGGAGGACAAAGTACAATTAATTTAAAATAAAGTTTTAATCTTTAATTTGCGTCTGTGCCACATTAGTTTGCCCTAGCTTTACTGGCATAAGTTCAGTTTTCATTGTCAAAACCAGCACAGACATGAAAAATAAAACACTTCAAATTATACTTCCAGAAATCAGATGATTAGACTTGTGGTCTGCAGGTAACTAAACATCGCCAGTGTCTGATAACTAACACCAACTTACCGCTCCATTTGTGGATGATAATTGACTCATTTTAGACTGACTGGACGAAAACTCCACAGGAATGAATTAGACCGGAAGTACTGAGCTAGCCATTAAAAATAAATAAACAGTCCAACTGCCCCCTTGTGCACGGAGAATAACTTTGGCTAGAATCACATGGAATAAAAAGTAAACAATCTTGTTTCTTACCTCTTAGGATTGGTGGAGATTAGTATAGATCATCAAACATCACACAACACTTAAAACTAAGGCTAGTTAGTGAGTTTTCAATGATGTCAAAGTTTTAGTTCACGTTAGCAGTGTTCAAATCCAGACGTGTCCTCACCTGTTGCTCTTGTCCTTTGGTCACTGTTTCCTCTTCACGGCTCCTTCAAACGCGCAACGAAACATCAGCAGGCGTAAAACTAACTTCGATTCACAAATAAATAATGATAAACTCACATGATTCCGTTTGCAGCAGGTTTGTGAGGCTTGTGGGGAACATTTTGCGGCTCCAGGAGAAAGGAAACAAACAGGGCTCCATGGCAACGCGCGTAAAATCCCGGAAAGAGAAGGACGCACGGGCGCTTTAAAGTTTGTGAACAGAAAAGCGTTAAATGTGTAGTTTATCTAACTTAAGAGCATGGATAGCATGATCTACTTGAAAATAGCATTGCTAGTACAAATAAACTTTTTAACACGTGATCTCATCAGAATGTTCAAGATATACCGTTATGGAAGCGACTGGAGGCAAAGTGAAGAAGACCAAAATACTACGGATTTTATTTTTATTTTTTATTTTTTAATAAGCAACAATTTCAATTTTTCGGTGCAGAAATATCCGTTAGTTTGCTTTTTTATTACAAAGGATGGGCAAAAATAGGTCTTTTGCCTCAAATGTGTTTTCAAACTTCACAAAAAGTAAAAATGTGGAATCAGCATATTTGTGAATTCACAAATGTTGAACTTGAACATTTTTATTAGTGACTAGACTCTAGAAATACATATATTATAAGAAAAATAATAAAATTGGATAGCCTGAAAATAACTATTATTTACTAAAAACCAATACCAATATTTATGTTTACAGGGTTATTTGGCGAGGTATCAGTGGTTCCCAAAGTGCAGGAATCTGAAAGGTACTGCAGTTGGAATACCGAAGACATTTTGGGTGTACTGACTTTTTGGGTTGTATTATCTTGGCATAATTCTATTCCAATCTCTTACAGTGTGTTATGAATCACATGGCGTTATTGCAGTTATTATTAGTTATGAATTTAAATTTCTAAACTCCATCCATGCAAGTCCCACCCCAACACTTAACAACATCATTCCTAGACTAGATCTACAACTTATCAGTAAACCCTGGTCTTGGTTTTGTCGCTTCTTTTCACAGAAGAATAAGCATAACCTTTTATTCTAAAAGAGGAATTGTTATTGTTTGAGACTGCAAGGAAGTTTCTCACAAATGGCTTTGAGGCTGCCACAACTGTCTGCTGTTCTGAATAAATATATGTATGTACCCCAAGACAATTAAGAAAGCGACTATCAGGGCACAGGAGGACTGCCACATGTAACTCTAACCCCACAGTACAATGGTTAGGATCCGTCTGAAGTGGCTGAGGGAGCCTATTACCCCTTCTTTCCTCTTGACCAACAGAGCATGGATCAATTTACATAGTTTTCGAGGAAGACTTTTGTTTGCTTGATTGACAAAGAAATTGCTGCTTTTGTATCCTTTAAAGACACTGACCTTTTGCAAAGAGAATGAAATGCTGTGCACAAAATTACCTTCATATCATCAAGTTTTTATTAAGGGCTGCTGAAATGTGTTTCTGTGCAGCAGGTGGCAGTGATGCGCAGCAGAAGAGAGTCCTGTGAGAGACAGCGTGCATAACCTGCATGAGAAGCATCCAGAAAAACACATTGTTAGCTAGTTATCTGATTGAGCATTTAAATAATAATAAAGCTTATCTAACTTACAGCAGTCCTTCTTTTATTCCTGTTTTTGTGGTCAAGTTTTCCTTGTTTTTCCTGGTATATTAGTGTGTTGTGCATTTATGTTTTCTGGTCCTGATGTACATTTGAGATCCTATTTACCTCTGTACCTTTTTTCTGGAAGAGGTTCTGTCACCTGCTTGTTTTCTGTCGATGTTAAAGCAATACTGTGTAACTGGTAGTCGGCACATTACCTGACTTTTTGCATGGAGTTCCATGGAGATGGAAAGTTAAAAACAAACTTCTGAACATTTTCCATGGAGATACGTCAGTTTTATGCCATTTTGTCAAGACAAAGTAAGAACACCTCCATTGAGACAAACAGGTGGTGTGCCCTTCTCTGCAGAGAGACAAGTGTCTTCATGGAGATAGAAAGTAGTAAACTTAAAGGTGAGTATGTTTCTTTTTTTTTCACATATTTTTTATCTTTGAAAGTGGCTATGTGACCCTACTTTTTTTCCCCAGTACACACAGAAGGGATAACAGGAATTTTCTTAGCACTTGTGCCTCAGTTGTAGGACAAACCAGGATTACTCAAACATACAGCAATAAGTCAAAATGCAACTTTGAGTAAATTAATGATGAGGAAGCGCTGTTAAAAAGTAATTAATTAAATTTAGCATTATATGTCTCCTTTTATACCATGATTTGTAACATTACCTATGGATAATTGTAATGCCATGCTGTGGAATATTCTGGTGAAGGATGGGACAACGCAACAGAAAAGTTACACAGTTGCACCTTTAAGTAAAGAGTAGAAGATAAAGTAAAAATCTTCTAGCAGGTAACTTCAACAGGTAACTTCAACAACAACTGTATAAAACCAAAATAAGCAGAAAATCACTCTCCAGTCGTGTGAAACTCTGTATTTCAGGCACATGTGGAATAAAAACAAACGTACAAAACACTGGCGGTACCTGCAATGGGTGAAAAAGTGGTAACACAAATATCTATAAAATATTTACATTCTTATCTTTCAAAGTTATATCTTGCATAGAAACTTACAAAATTACATCCCAGCCCATTATGTGGCTGTTTCTTGCATATAAATATACATTAAAACTGTCACATTCATTCATGTAACAATAAGAAAAATACTAGCGACTCATAATAATAATAATAAAGCATATATTTCTTTCCATTTAGGAGTATCTACAACAAAATAATTCTTCATATCTTCTTCATAACAGAGGTGGGATTTGTGGTGTAGAAACAAGGCTAAGTTTAGCTTCAGTATTTGTTTAGTTTTAATCAAAATTACACAGAAGGGTGGACCGTACGCAGCAGATGAGTGACCTGATCTTTCTGGTTTTACATTGCCCCATATTAGGAGACACCGACGACCCACTTTTCCCTCGGGCCAGGGATTTTCTACTGTAGTGATTTTTCAAACAGCCTAAAATGGATCTTTGTTTTGCCCTTGTATAACTTCAGGATTTGATGAGAGTTTATATAATGTCTGTTCATAACGTTACTGGTATCTTCCTTAAGTATAGTAAGCTCCAGCACAGGTCAGGGCACTGCTTTAGGCCATTTTTCGTTTGGTAAAGCCTACATTTATCATTAAAATGCAGTGCAATATCCAGCCATTTGCAAATATAATGTACAATAGCAGCATGTTCTAGAATCTATTTGCTTTGTTGCTGCTTATGTTAACTGCATAGTCTACATAAACTGTATATCTGCGATTATGAAAACAGCCTAAAATAGTCTTTGTTTTGTCCTTGTATGAAGCCTGAAATGTTGTGGTTTGTGATGGAGCTGGGAGTGACTTCATTTGTGCTCATAAGAATGGTGGTTTGGCCCCGTGTCCCTCCCCCGGACTGTTGAATCACATTGCATTATTTCCAAGACAATTGGCATTGAGCGTTATGTTTCTGGGAATTGACTTGTGGTCAAAGTAAAACTGTGAGTAACAAGAAAAAAAGAAGTGAACCAGGAAAAGAGTGAATGGAGACAGACTGTGGGAGGACTCAGCTCAAAAGACAAGAAACAATCCACAGTTTTATCACCTCCACCAGCCTTTCATCTTTCATCTGGAAGAACTTCTATAGAATCGTAATGTAGGATTTTTATATAACACTGAAGTGGCTTTTCAGAAAATAAGAACGAATAAAACAGCCTTCAGTAAAAGTGTCTTTACAGCTCTACAGAAAAGCTCAAATGACTTGTTGAAAATGTACTTGTTTAGTGGTGGCAGATGATGTAGAGTGTATCCTGTACACACTATACACAGTACATGCATATATGTGCCAACAAATGCATAGTATCATTATATCATTGAAATGTGAGTCTCAATACAATGACGACAACAAGCGTAAGTGAAGAACAGTCCTGATCTGGTTCATAATATACACTATGATCTTCAGCTGGTGTAAAATGGAGCATAATACTGGAGCAGCTGTATGTAGTTATAAGCAACGTTCCTCTCTACACAGTCCTACTGTTTGCCCTTTTGTTTATTAAAATGTGTCGCTCTGCTTTGCACTGCAAAAATGAGCATGGAGCTTATGCCTTTGATAAAAAGAGGAGTCAAACTTTTGAGTCTTTGACTTTGAAGTAAATGCCATATTGTGCTGATGAGCACAAAATACAGTAATACAGTACAACATAATAAGTCTCTTGTTCCACTCGGTCTTCACTCATTTCTCATTTACTCTTAGATATGTAGAGTCAGTGGCTCTGGGAGTCCTTTCTCTTTGATTCATCTTTAACCCCTCCTCATGTGATTTGTTTATGTTGATTCCTCATGTTGTCTCTTCATTTCGTCTCCTCACAGTGTCTCGTACAGTAACATCCCGCTGAACACGGTGAAGGGTTCAGAGGAGTATCCCAGGCGCCCCGTCACCAGGTCGATACACACTGTGTCCCCGGCCTCCAGAGCCAAGATGATGTTGAACACGGCCACAGCTCCAGGGATGTGTTTGGCCTCTGCCATGGGCTTCTCCAGACCCTCAGGCTGGTACCCGGCCGAGTCCACCCGAGCCACGCCCGTGTTGGATTTGGACAGGACCGCCTCAATCTTCATGTTCTTGTGACCAGTGAGGATGCCACTGAAGAAGTACTTTCCTCGCACTGGAGCTGTGAAGTAACCTGCAGAGTGAGGAAAGAGTGAGGTTTTATTGTGTTAGACTGACAGTGCTGCATGTCAGCTTCTTATCGGAGAAGAAACACATCCAGGAACACACCCAAGAGTTGTGTCTATCATATACTGTATAATCATAACACATAGTTACAGTGCATGATGGTCCTTGTTCAGTTAGTTCTTGTTATTGTCAGCTATTAGTGCAATAATACATTCATGACTGTCAGTGCAATCCCTCAGTTACAAGTGTTTCAAAAAGTAGTCGAATGGAATTTGAAAAAATCCTGCACGATTTGGGAAAATACCTAAGTGAGATTTTTCGTACCAGTGTTGCGATACTGTGATACGTTTTATGTTTTAATGATCACATGTGTTTCAGAACATGTTTCTACACATCTAAACTACATGGTTTGCTGTTGTTATGCAGAATAAAACGGGATATTTTATTTCTGGTGGAGGAAATGATTGGAAAATTACAGCCTTTGCGATTTGTTTATTGCATCCATTCAAATTGTGAGTTCAATTAATTGTACAGCCCTATTATGCTGCATTCTCTGGCGCTGGGTTTCTCAAACTTCAAACCCTTTTGGAAACACTGACCAACCAACAAGCCTTCTAGATCTGCTCTCATTCACTTTTGGTACAAAAACAAAAAGAAAATCTTCTTGCTTCTCCAAAAACGACAATCATTGTATATTTTTTATTCAAGTACAGCTGCTGTGGAAATTTCCAGTTTAGTTTCAAGAATCCAACAGATGTCTGCCATCACTCAACAAAATATGAAAAAAAACTTTCTCTTAATGTTTTAAAAGTTTAAGTCTTTTTTATGACCCCCCTTTAGCTCCAAAAATAACCTTGTACCAGATTGATTTCATGATTCCAGACCATGTTATTGGCAGTCATGATTCAAGCTGCTGGTGGCCGATGGTTGTTGAGGTTAAAGCCATGAAATAAGACAAGGGTCATTAGTTGTTTCATTTCCCACTGCTCAGCTCTCTCTAATCGGGCCTGAGACACCATATTTCTTTGCTGAGGTTTTTAGGGTGTTTTCTTTTCTCAAATGAAAAGGCTGAGAACAGGAGTGAGTGAAAAGGAGCAGTTAAAAGTTAAGGTTGTTAACACTAAACTGACAAAGGAGAACAACAAAACTGTGTTAAAAGTAGTTAAAGAGATTTAGGACAGATTTATTGTAGAAAAGTGAAAAAAAACTTAAATATTCACATTTAAAACAAAATAATCTTTACAATAAAAGTTAACACAACCAATAGATTATTACCAGCTAATTTATGAATCAAATTATCATTATCTGGACAATACACAGACTGTAAAGCATGCCGTGAGATGAAATAAGAGGTTTCATCTCTCAAAGAAAGCAAGAATCACATCCAAATGACACAAAAAACATGTACATTTGGTGTTTTTGATCAAAAAACTATTTTGTCTCTAAATATACTCCATCATAACATCCTCAAGCAACTTTCTTGTTAATTTCTTCTCAGTCGAATTTAGTAAAAATGTCAAATTCTTTTACTTTTTGCGATCTAAACCGCTAAACGGATAACTTAAAGAATAACTGCTAAACTAGACTAAATGATTAGTAAAATAATCATTAGCTGCAGTCCTTCTATTTTGGAAAAATAGACAGATACATATTTTTTGCTTCCTTTATAATGTAAAGTTTGTTTGCGTTTCTTATAATGTGTTTTATTTGTGATCTGTGTCTCACCTGTTCTGGGGTTATAAACGTTTCTCTCATTGACAAAGACTTCGTTGAAGGGGATTGTTCCGACTCCTCTCATTGGTCGAGTCAGAGCCGCAGAGAAGGAAAGGCGAGGCACATGAGCATCAGAGCCTGGAAGACCTACACACGAATGAACACAAGGTTATACAGAATATACAGAAACATTAACCTCTTTTCAACATGATTTATTTCAAAGATACAAAGCCTACCTTGTTCCCCTCTGAGTCCTGTTAAAAAGAACAAAAGAAAGATCACGTGAGCATGTTATATCTGTAACTTTTAAACCACAACACCTTTGAAATATTCCTTTAAAGGAGACATATAATGCTTTTTTACCCAGGTACTTGACTATAACATCTAAAACCACTTAGTAATAGAAAAACTACATTGACTTCCTGTTCAAAATTGCAGACATGATAAGCTCTGCCTCTTCATTGTGAAATTACACCGTAACAAGCAGATTTTCACTTGACGTGTTTGTGGCTACATGATGTTTTATACCCTACATTTGTCACTTGGGCATAATTTTCTTTCCACAACGCAGTTCAGCCGAGATCCTGTTGCAAAGCCCTGACATTAACCAAATTAACCATCTTAATTTTTACAATAATCACAACTAAGCACAAGGATGTAGGCGGGGATAGAGGGAAAGTAAAAAAAGTAATTTTCTGACTCGATCCTCAGTTGCAGAACTATAAGATTACTCAAACATGCAGGAATCAATCAGAATGCAACTTGTGACGAGAGAACACTGTTGTAACAAGGCTAAAAGCTCATTAAAGCAGATTTTGCATAATGTGTCCCCTTTAAATTATTATTATCATTTTTTTTTAATGAAGATACCTGGAGGACCAACTGGCCCCTGTTTGCCCTCTCGTCCCATGGGTCCAGTTCTGCCTTGGGGTCCAGCAACTCCCTGCGATCCTCGATCTCCCTTCTCTCCTTGAGGACCTCGCAAACCTGGAGGACCTGCAGAAGAGCAAACGTTCTTATCATTTCTTCAGCTGCAGCAAAAACCCCATTCGGACAAGATTAGTTTTACCAAGGGACCTCCAGTAAATTGTATAAATTACAAACTACACACGTGTTTCTAGTCCCGTGCGTGCATGTCCGTGCAAATATTCCCCTGAATTTTACCTTTTGTTACTCAGAGTCCTCAGGTAATTTTAGTCCCATGCGAATCCTCATGTCTGTGATTGAAGCTAATCTTGATTCAGCATGTCGATACTGTTTATTTTAGGCCCAAATTGGAAGAAAATGAATAATAAGTATTTGGCAAGGACTGTTCTATAATCACATTTTTCCCCTCCAATCAATAAGTAAAAAACACAAAACAAACTGTGGTAATGATGTGTTGCTCGTTGTTCAGACAATGGAAGACCAAGCAACATGGAGGGTCATTTGATTTGAGTGCTATTGGTGTAAAGTTAAGAGGCTGTGTCGGTGTGAATGGATTAACAGAGACTGATTCAAAGAGTTTTTCATGAGAAATCTGATAAGTGAGCCCATAGATGTTATTCTGATCACAACAACGTCGTAAAGAGCCACGTTTCAGGCTACATACAGTACACTAACACCAAACCTAAATTGGTTGATAATAGAAGAAACTCTAGCACTCTGAATGATTTAATGAATTAAAAGGTCATTGTCATAGTTCGGTGTGTTCTGACATTGCTTTTCCCATAGGAAAGCTCATCAAAAAACACTAGCAATTTAAATTTTACAGAGGTAAAATTAGACAAATCTCTGTGGTTTGAGTCCATCCCTCTCTTTCTCTCGACTCACCCGTGAAGTCCTGTTCTATGAAGTTGTGGAACTCCGTGGCCAGGTCGAGCAGCGAGGTGTTGAGCTTGTGTATGTTGGAGCGGACCTTCTCCAGCTGCACGTCCCTGATGTCGTGGATCGCCTCGCCCTGTCCGATCACCGTGGCGTTGAGTCCGTTCACACAGCTCCACAGGCCGGTCACGTGCCGGTTCAGACCCTCCTTGATCCTCTCCAGAGTGTCCGAGAAGGAGTCGAAGCGCCCGCACACGCCCTCCAGTTTGGACAGTCGGCGGTCCAAGCCGTCACTGGAGCGTCGACACTCTCCCACCTCCGTCAGGTAGTTGCGTTTCAGGATTTCGATCTCCTTGTCCACTGTACCGAACCGGATCTTGGAGCCGTCGATGTGAAAATTCAGGTCTTTATCCAACTGGTTCACCTTTTAGGAAAAATAAAACTTTAGTAATAACTTAACTTTATAAATAACTCATACTTTTAAAAATACTCAAACTTCAAAATGTTTTTTTCAAGTACAATATTAGATTTGAAGGTGGATTAGGTAAGTTGGGTGTGCAACCTGCTTGTCTGAAAGTTGTATTATCTCAAATACCAGGTCTGTGTTGCGATAACGAGAGGATCAGCAGGTTTTGTGCATAAGGATCATTTGCTTATTTGATAACGAAATAATTGCCCTCCTTGCGATTTGTGACTTTGTGAAATTGTGCAGTTGATTAGTTTGAGATACAACTTGCAGCGCAGTGAAGTAAATCATTCAAAATGTTTTATTTGACGTAGGTTTGATTGAGCCACCACAGCTTTATAAGACTTGGAACATTAATGATAGCGCTCCATCACATCAAAATGTTAGTTATTTATGTTATGACAGCAGAATGTACTTTACGTCATTTGGACATATTCAGCTGGAACCATGACTTTTACAAACATCACTGATGATGAGTCCCAGGGTGTATTTTCATCATCCGTATGATTATTTAAAAGAGCACTTTTCCTTGTTCACTTGAATACATTTTGTTGGCTGCTCTTTCCCTCAGGTTCCTGGTCATATCAACAGAGTTCTACTACAAATATACACTCCTCTTGCCGTACCATAATTTATTTTTGTACAACATGTTAAACACACAAAAGTATGAGTGCATATTATCAAAGCCTTGCCGGTCAAAAGGAGTCCGATATTTGACATATATTTTTGTAACTGTCATAATATTGTGTGAAACAGCTGCGGTCGAGACATTGTGCTTTCACAGACACAAGGGAAATTGAAAACATGTAAATGATTAGACCAATTAACAGTTATTATAATTATGACATTTGCTCATTTTGAGCAAAGGAAAACAGGGAAGTTTTAACAAGTGGTTTGAATGTAATTGTCAGAATGAAAGGACACATTTTCTGCTACAGTGACTTTTTTGAGCTTTTAATCATGTTCCTTCATCAAAAACATTCCTGAAGCAGCATTCAGTTGCATTCACGCTGTTTTGAGGAATGTTCATTAAAATATCTTCCCCCCTCCACGTGTCACAAACACTTCCTGCTGAACTCTCTGGATCTGGGACGCATTTTCAGATCATCTACGTCACTTATCTGAGAATATTCCACTGTTTTAAGTCCTTCGCAAGACACATTCTGAACATTTCTTCCGTCTAAACACATTAACTGCTGCTATCTTGGTAATTGCTTATAGCGCATTCACTTATGGAGATAATATATAGCTGGCGCCATCTACTGGCTGGATGCCAATGGATTTCCAGACTGCTGAGAAAAAATGTAATGATTTAACAGTAAACCTTTTTTTTTGGTTTGTTTCAAAACATAATAATAATATTGCAAATTAAAGGTACTCAAGAGCATGTTTTAAGGCTGAAAACTATACAAAAAATGTATAATATTTTTTTCCTTTAATGCATTATCCAAAAACAGCTTTGGCTATTTTAGCAACAAAATACACACATGAACAGATTCAAGCATTCACCAGGTCAAGTCTTATTCGTGGGTTTCAGTTTCCTGTTTATATGTGATATTTGAGGACTTTTGCTCATTAAAGATATATATTTTTTTGTTTTGAAATGTTAATTGTTATAGCAATGGTGAAAGATCTTTATTCTGAAACTCATGGATATTATAAAAGAAAGTGGCACAAAATGATTACACAAATAATAAACAAGCATCGATAATTGTCATAGAATGAGAATAACCTTAAAGGTGTACAACGTAACACCTCCTTGTCTCCATTTAAATGTCAATGCTTTGCTTTGAATGTTTCCCAGTAAGGCATTAAACAACTCTATATTTCATGATTTCAGTTAAATGTTGATTTCTGATAAACCTGTTATACCTTTAAAAGCTACATTCTTATTGCTTTTCTCCATGCAGAAATGTAGCTAATGCAACGCTGTGGAGAATTCCAACTGTAACATCTTCATGGAGAAAAGCCTCTACAAAAGTTACACTACATAGCGCCAAAGGAGGGAAGTACTCAGTTAAATTGACTCAGTTAGATTGACTTGAGTAATGTTTTGAAGAAACTGCACTTTCAAAGTAGCAGTAGGAGTAATATTTAGTCTGTGAACAGTATTCTTGCTTGAGTTAAAGTTTTGGTCCCTCTTCTCACTGGTATTAATTCTATAGTGACAAAAGTATTGAATGAACAATATTAAATGCTTCAGATATGATTTGTTTTGTGTCTTTGTAAATATCATAATCTGTGCATTATTTAATGTTTTGTCTGTCTTTTAAATACATTTTACATCCATTTTACTGTTCAACTGTTGATCAATATTAGCTCCTCCAAATACTTTTTAACTCTTACTTGTGTAATTATTTGGGGCACAACTTTTTACTTCTGCTAATATTATTTTAAAGTAACGTTAATCTACCCAACCCTAAATAGTGCACATTAAACAGGAGATGTAAAACAGAAACATGCAATAGGCCTACCTCAGTCAGTATGTTCCTGTTGCTGTTGCTCAGATCGGTCAGGGTGTTTCCGTGGCCCTTCACAGTCCAGCCCAGACCTTTAAGCGTGTCGTTGAAGGAGCTGAAGGAGTTCTTGACCCGGTCCAGTTCTCCCTGTATGGACTTCAGATCTCCTCCCAGCCGCCCGTTATGAGCGTTGTGTCCATCCAGGCGGTTTTTCAGATCGTTGATGTTGACTTTACACTGCCCGGTGCACTCCTCCACTTCCTCCCTCAGACGTCCCACTTCCTCCTGCAGATTCGAACATACCTGAGAGCACGTGGACTCCTCGTTGTCCACTTTCCGTCTCAGGTCTGTCAGTTCTGTTTGGCATCTGTTAAGACTTGTCATCGTTGTGTTGCTGAATTTCCTTAAATCATCTTCTACTCTGCCGCAAATCGAACAATCTTCAATGTCCCGGCCTAATGTTTCCACTTCCGTCACTATCCGATTGAAGCGTTCGCCGTTGTCCCCTGTGATCCCTTTGATTTTCTTCACGTCATTTGTTAAAAGGATCACTTTGTCGACAAGCGAGTCTCCGGAAATTGACAAGTCGTTTAACCTCGTGTTGAATTTCTTGATTTCATCCTGGTTGGAGATCACTTTCCATTCTAAAGTTTTGACGGTGTCTTCGGCTTTGTGGTGTTCCTTAGCCTTCTTTCCACACGTCTCGTTGCACAGTTTAGTTGTTTGTCTGAGCTTTTTATCCAAGAACGATGTGACATTTTCAAGCTGGTTCAAGCGCCTGCTATGGTCCCTGACTGTATCTCCAAGAACTGCAACGTCCAGCTCAACTTTCCCGATTTTGAAGCTATTATCGTCCAAGCGTCCCAGCACGAGATTTCGCAACTGGGTCACATCTCTTTGCACCGTATCTTTCAAGTTGTTTCCAGAGTTCGTACATCTTTGCTCCGTTTTTCTCATGGTATTGTTAAGCTTTTTCTCCAACTCCCTCAATCTACCGTTCAGCCTGTCTTCGGTGACCCGTCCTTTCCCGCCGCCGCTGCCGCCTGAACCGGCCAGCTCCTTGTCCAGACGCCCCTTGATGACGTCACATTTGTTGGACGTGGAGGTGACCCGCGCCTCGGTGTCGGTGAGCCTCTTCTCCAGCTCGGTGAGGGAGTCGCAGCACGTTTTGGAGCGCTCGAATTCGGTGCGGGTGATGTCGAGGCTCGTCCGGACGTGTTGGTCCAAAGAGCTGACCAGTTTCTCCAGAGCCCGAATGCGATCGCGGTCCTCCTGCTGCTGCCGCCTCAGGTCCTCCACTCCGGCCTGGGTGTGGAGGGAAAAAACGGTTATACAAGAGTTGGGAAACCTGGCAAATAATGAATCACAATTTGTTTTTATTTTTTTCTGGTAATGATCGGTCTCAATTTTCTATTCAATTCACTTTTTTCTTTTCAAAGACACAATAAAATGTCTTTCAGTTGATTTCATCATGCACATAAACTATACAGACTTTTAATAACTGGTATTTAACACAAAAAAACAGACACAAATCCACCACAAACCACAACCTTTTACTGACAGAGGGTAGGCTTTAACTTCTTGAATTAAAAAAGCTAAGCATATCATTGACGATTAGATATGGCTGAATCTTGAGATGATGATTATCTTCAAACTCATTCTGAGATTTTGTAAAGTAAAGTATTTGTTACAGCACATGCATTCAAAAATATAAAATTGTTCTTCAATCTGTAGGATTATGGATAAAGCAAATTAGTCTATAACAGTTTAGGGTATTGATCAGTTTTTTCAAGTATAAACGTCTTTGAGCAACTGAAAATCCTTGTTTTACACATCTTTTACACATCAAGTTATTTGGCAATAAACTGATAATTACGCCAAAGTTCAAACTTCAAATAATAATGTATGCTTGAAATTGATTAATTACAAACTGAAGCACTTATAAAACAGAAGTATATGGTACCTGGCAGGCGGAGCAGGACAGAGTGACCCTGCGCTCCAGCTCAGTGAGGATCTGCTCCTTCATAGAGTTCACCTGAGTCCCACTGACTCCGCCCCCTCGGCCCCCGCCCTCCAGCTCGTTCCCTCCGTTCACCAGGTGGTTGTTTATGTTCAGCAGCGTCTGGTCGTGCACCTTTAAAACAACAGTAACGCACATTTAAATGGAGAGACTACAGGCCCAACATTCATGTGGAAGTAACAAAACTGTCCAATCTGTACTAAAAATATGTTCAAAAAAGTATTTAATTGAATTCAATAAATCTCTATACAAAATAAGACCTTCCAAAATCCCCCTCTAAAAATGTTTTTGCATCAAATATGTCAACAAAATAAATCATGAAAAACCTGGCTAAATCCATTTACAGGTGTCTCTAATATGGTACATTTGGGCCGTTTTTACACATTAAAGGACACATATTCTGCTACATTTACTTTTTTGAGCTTTTAACCATGTTCTAACAACGTTAATCAAAAACATACTTGAGGTTGCATTCAACATAGTTTTGAGGAATGTTTATTAGAAATCCTCCTCTCTTCAAGTGTCAAACACACTTCCTACTGAACTTCAAAACGTATTTTTTCAAACGTATTTTCGGATCATCTACGTCACTTAACCGAGAATATTTTGCTGTTTTAAGTCCTTAAATCATTGTCAGACTCATTCTGTGCATTTCTTCCGTCTCAATACGATAACTGCTTCTTGATAAATGTCTTTACCCCATTCACTTACAGAGATAAAATGGCAAAGCACTTGGCGCCATCTAGTGGCTGGATGCACAAAGTAAGTGTCTTTTGCAAACTCCTAACATGAATTATTTAATAATAAACCTTTTTTTTGTTTCAAAACATGAGATGGCAAATTAAAGGTACTCAAGAGCATGTTTAAAGGTCCCATATTCTGCTATTTTGCCCTTTACACAGTCTATTCTAAGGGCTTTGTTGATCAAATTTTGCGTTGTGCAATATCCATAACATAACAGTTTCCAAAAAACACCCATTTCTTGGACTGGCCCCCCTCCTTGCAAAAGCAAACGGCTCACTCTGAGATCTGGGCCCCCCGCACAGAGAGCAGGCTGCTCCCCGCCCAACTCGCGCCTCCCCGCCCAACTTCGTGCGAAGCCTAGAGCGGAGATAGTGCGCATGCGCCCGTGTGCTCCGGTAAACAGCGATACACAAACACGGAATAAACCGTTTATCCGTCCTGACGGTGCGTCGTGCTGAGTACTACGTCATGGATCTGACCTGGTGTTTGACTTTCTCCAGTGACTCGACGACGGACGAGCCGATTGGTAAATAACAAGCTAACTCTTCGATCTGTCGTATCCATCGTGTAATTACTGTGTAGCATTAGCATTAGCTGTTTTTATTCTGCGGCTGCGCGCTTCCCGGAGGCATGGCTTAAACACCGCGTCATCCATGGGAAGCCGCGTCATCCATGGGATGAGCCCCCGTCTGCCTGCTCAGCCGAGGGGGACGAAAAAGACAGTTCTCTAGTGAAAACATGCGGGAATCAATCAAAAAACCACTTTGGGCACACATACGAGGCCCAAATAGCACTGTAGGAAGGTTAAAACCTCTGAAAAGTCGATTTTGCATGTTATGGGACCTTTAAAGGTTAAAAACAATACAAAAAATGCATAATATGTTTCCTTTTCCTTATTTCTTTGCCTATAAAACGTGATTAAAAAAAAAAACCAAAAACATTTTACATAACATTGTTATTCTTCCAATCAGGTCAGTAAACTACTCAAATTGATATCTCTAAATTTAAGATGTTTTCCTTTCACCCCCAGTGTATTCCACTGCTTTATTATTGTTTGTGTTACAGGATAACAATGGTGTATACAGTTGACTTATTATATGCTTTCTATACCAAATGTGGCACAATAATGTCAAAATACAGTTCCTAGTGTCCATAATGCATGATACAGGAGAATTAAAGTGTTGACATAAACCTAGCCTGACACAGATGTTTGAGGTGTAAAGCCCACCTCTGTTCTGTTGTAGAGGTGGTCCAGTTTGTTTTGAATGTTGTTGATGGTTTCCTTCATGTGCGGCTGTGCAGAGTCAGATGGGATTATGCCTCCAGTCAAACCAGGACTGTGAGGAAGGAAGGAAAGAAAAGGTGTAATATTCTGTCAGAAGAGGAAAGGGGGGGGTGTGAAGACAAACAAATGAACTAACAAACAAGACAGTGTTTGTAAGACAGTGAACATAATACTACCATCTGTTCTAATACAATGTTTAATCTGTGTCGAGATTCTACAGTGGACACTCACACACTGACGCTATGCTTTGTTTTGTTTTTTCTTAAAGCAAGCTTGTCCAGTCAGACCAAGGAGAAAGATATAACATTCCTCCAGTTTTATTGTAAGAAACAATGTAAAAAAATAATAATAATAAAGAAATGTTGTTCTATCAATAGTTTTATGTTTAAAATTACTTCACAGAAGCTTTTTAAGAACAAGGATGACTGGCCAAGCTTTGCCAAAGCTTATTAGCAATCTTTCTACTATAAACTACCAAATACACAGCAGCCCACATTCTTGAACAAAACTAAAGTCTGTTACTAGAATTACAGCTGTTAAACATTTAAGTGACTTTAAACTAGAGTCTACTAAGTGCTTAAAATACCGTTTTCAGTAATACTCACTCTGATGACCGAGTTCTTATTCGACACCTACAGTGATCGATACAATAGTCAGTGTTTGTTGTACCATATACTCTTTTTAAAAGTGCATATTTAACAGGTTTTCATGTTTTTGCAAATAATGACTTAGTTTGGTGGAATAATCCCTGTGGTAAATATGTATGATTGTCAGTCAAGTGTTATGGAAGTGTGAAATAAATAAATAAAGTTGAAAATAACAAGAAGTAGAGCTACGTTTTAAAACAATATCCATCTATTATGTCATCATTAAGTGACATTTCATCGAAAATAATGGGACAATTTACATGCGACTGACATTTATATATCAGTTTATTTTATTTTATTGATTAGTTTAACCAGGAGAACCTCATTAAGATTTTAAATCTCTTTTTCCAGAGTGCACTGGCTGAGGCAGACAAAATCAATATTCAACAACAGAAAAGTCCTGGGACAATCAACACTACGTCATTACACACAAGTTTGACTCATTATTATTACTGCAGAATACAGGTGTTATCAGGAATAATTATTTGTATTTACATTTTACAAATCGTAACTATTGTATAATGTAAATGAATTTTATACAATATACATTATTTTATATACACAATTTTATACAACATACACTATAAAATCATAAATATAATTCTATTTTATGTCACTATGTTTCAATGAAATGTGCAGTCTAACCTGTCATCTGCAGTTTAACATCATGTTTGACATTTATGGCCAACAAGTTCACCACTTGTTTCATTGAGTTAGTTAAAAACAGCGATTATAAATTACCCAGACCGAAACCTCATATAAAACATTCTCCATGAATACACTGTAGTCCTTCGTGCCTTTTAGCTGTGATTTACCAGATACTCTTTAGACATGTTTTTACCCATGGATAACTTTGTTTACTGAACTGTCAAAATGGGCTCTAGTCATGAAAAAGCATGCACGTTGATCTTTTTATGTTCTTCCGTCAAAGATATTAACTCTGGATGTGAGCACAAACATATCATATTTATTAACAAACCCATTCTCTTTGCTGTACGCTCAAATAAACAAATGGAAACACTATCTATGGCTGTCGATCTCCTACAATGTTTACACGTGGAATTCTCATTAGGCCATTACGAGTTTATGTCCTTCTATGACAAACACACACAGCTCTGTCTACACTGACTCTCCAGAACAAATAACAAACACAACACAAGAGGACGTGAACAAAGTATTTCCATAATCCATGATAAAAATAGTGCATTGATTTTACAAAGCACCTTTCTAGAGATTCAAAATTAGGGCTGTAATAGTCGATCAACTAATCGTGACTTATACAATGATAATATATTATAAAAAACAACCCATACAGACATTAAAACAGTTATGAATGCTTTTGTGTATTTTCGTATGTATTATGTATTTTAAAAGCCTCAATGTGCAATACAAATAATCTTTTGACCATACTGAATATTTGCTGACTAGTCTTCTCAAATAACTAGTTATAGTCCTACTCAAAATGCATTTATCCCTCCACACAAAGCCTTTTATTTCAGTTGCACGTACAGTTTTTGGTTGATGCCGTTGATGGTGGTCTGCATGTTGTGGAGGTCTTTGGTCAGGCCTCGGATGGTCTCCTCCAGCTGCCGGATTTTCTCATTGTCAGCTGCAAGAGAGAACAAAGTATAAAAGAAGCAATACATTTAAATTCAACCTAGACGCTAACTATTTTCCCCAGTTCTTACACATTAACACACAGCCTCCCAAAACACTTTGACTAAAACCCTTCACCTGGCTCTGTCTGCTCCTCTACACTGTCTCCACCGCAGCAGCACAACAATCAGCCTTTTTTTTATCTTATTTTTGTAGTCGTTGGGTCAAACAGTTATTTCTACTCTACATTGAGATTTTTAAAATACATTTTCAACCAAATAAATGTTGAAATGTGGTGACAAAAGGCTTCTACATAAGAGAACATTTACAAATAAGAGTATTATTAATGAAATTCATAAATTGTTCATTATTTTTTCACATTTTCATTTAATAATGCCACTTTCTTTGATATAGAAAAGTCTTTTTGTGTGTGTTTTCGAGCAGTGATCCCAACCAGAGGTACGTGAGGAATTAATAGGGGGTACTTAGAACAGTTTCAGGTTTTAAAAGAGGATGAAATGTACTTTGTGTACTTTGGTTAAAGTGTTATTCGTTGTAAATTCAGCATCTTTTTAGTCTATACTGGACCATAAATCAAATTAAAAACACAAAGAAAATAGCAAAAATGTACTATATGTGACTAATAAACCCATTTATTTGCCCGATATTCAAGTTAAATGGTACTCTGAGTGTGAGACAAAGCTTAGGGGGTACTTGGGACAAAAAAGGTTGGGAACTACTGTTCTAGAGCCTGCATAGTCCAGACAACGATTATTAAAATACGATTATTTCTTTATAGTCGACTTGTCACGATCAGTCGATTGATTGCTTCAGCCCCAACCTCCACCAATCCTGTGTAGCACATGATTTATTTGTTAGTATTTGTCTCTTCTGGACAGTGTGTAATGGAGTATTGAGTATTTTGTTTCAAGGTGAAACAATGTTGACTTCATGAAGTCACTGGGCTGTGACTCCACTGTGTCCCTCTAATGAGACGAGCAGAGCAGAGTTACATAACAATCTGGACATACGTTTGTGCACTCAGAAGCTCACGTCTGTTGCAAAGCTTTAAACATGCAGTACATACAGTATTTACACATATTTGTTTCTCAGTGCACTGTAGTTTAAGTTTGGTAAATGTATGGAAATGTCTGTATGGTTCAGGCCCACACAGATAAGACACTTGTAGAGCAAGCACAGTCAATCCATGTGTTTGTTGTCAAGAAACGCTAAAAATCTACTGTATCATCTGTATTATTATATATTTAAAGAGGACATATTATGTAAAGTTGGGTTTTATGAGCTTTTGACCATGTGACAGTGGTGTTCCCTCATTAATAACACATTCAAAGATTGGTTTATCCTTGAGTAATTCTGTGTTGTTCTGTATTTGAGGCTTGAGTGCTCAGAAAATGTATTCACTTATCCCTCATCTCCGCCCACTGCTCTGTTGCAATGATTCAAAACATTCAGACTCATGCATTCATACATGTAGGTTTCATAAATGTCATGCAGCCATTTTCAACAAAACAACAAAACATGAAAATGCTGCTTACTAGGGTGAAATCCTTCTAAATCGTCTGGACGTCAATCATCACATTTGTCTTTTATTACTAAGCCTCTTTTGATAAATTCTGCAGTTCTAATTTAAAAAAGTAAAATAATGATCTACTGACGTTATAGTTTAATGCTGAATACTGAAAAAATAAGCATAATGTCGCCTTTTCAAATGTACAGCGTGCTTACTGAATAGAGTAGATACAGAATTCATGCTTTGAAAATATGAATGGTGTTCAGTTTGATTATAAAAAGGCATTTACAATTCTAGATTCCAGATTTAAAGGAGACATATAATAAGACATAAGCAGATCTCAATTTTACATTTTGTTCATTGTAAACATTAATATTGTTCAAAACAACTTGGTAATAGAAGCAGGTTCATTGACTTTTTCTTCAAAACAGACCTGACAAGCTCCACCTCTTAATTGTGACATTTAACGGTAACAAGCAGTGGATTGATTTTTGAAAAGTATAAATATAAATAAAGTATATATAAACAGTAACTTAATTGTAATTCTAAGAACAGGGATGTGGGCGGAGATATGGGGTAGGTGAAAACAGGAATTTTCAGAGTATTTGAGCCTCAGTTGCAGAAGAATACAGGATTTATTCCAACACACAGGAATCAATAAAAATACCACTAATGTAAACTAATGCTGAGGAAACACTGCTGTAGCAAGATTAAAAGCTCATTACAGTTAATTAAAGTTTATGTTTCTTGTCTCAGCACCTGCTCCCCCTTTCTGCCCTCCTCCTCCTCCAGAGTTGTGGCTCGTCGGTGTGACTCTGGGACGTCCCGTGTGCGTCGACGTGGGAACCCTCGGCCCATCGTGACAGTCTTCTCCGGAGTAACCATGGCAACACTTCCACTCCATCTCCGTCACCATCTTATAAGCCACCTTGTACCGCGGCCTCCTGTACGTCCGGTATCTGCAAACAACAACACAACAGGGAAAAGTTTAATTTAATAAAGCAGAACAACCATAAATAAGGTCATACTTTTTACAGATCTTGTGCCAGAACAGTATATAAGAGGAAGATTGGTCATTATTATACTATATTTTGTCAAAGGCACCCTTTTCTTACATTTAAGCATGTCACAATATCAGATTTTAGTGTTACGACTGTTGTGAGAAGAAACATCACAATGATTCACAATTAAACAAACAACTTTGAAATGCCTAACTTGCCTCCCTTGACAAGTCTGTCTATGAAAACAAACTTTCTGAATGAAAAAGTAAGATTCGGCACATAAACAGACATGAGTGTAGTTTGAACAATTATTGATTTACCGAAAAATCTTGACATCTATCCTTTCAATCTGCACATTATTGTATATTGTGCTGACATAAGAAGTAGGGGACGAGACACAAGATTAGCAAGATTTTTATATAATTTATAAAATAAATTTTTCTCAAACTTTCAATATATGTTTATTTACATTTTTTTTGTTGCTGTTATTGCAGTATTTTTTAAACTATGGTTTCTAAAAGAGACATTATTCCTCAGGGTTTATTTAAATGTAAATGTAAAATTAGAAATAAATGAAGCATCAAGGTTGTGCATTTCCAATTACTCCCCGGCCTCTCGAGGAAAAGCTACATCTTATTTTGTTGTAGCAAAGACCACGTCTTTAGCCTACAATGTACTATATACCACAAAAAATGATACATATCAAACGGTTTACACGTTTTTTATTTATGTTTGTTTTATACTTTTTCTTTCATTGTAACAGCATTTTTTATGGTTTCTAAAAGAGACATTACTCACCAGGGTTTAAATCTCTTTTTTCTGTGTCAAAGGTTAAATTATGGGGATAAAAATCACAACATGTTTGTCCACGTGTGCACAATCTTGTACCATTTCCAATTCCAACTGAAATAACAGGTGAACTTATCCACAGTTAGATCAAAAAAGGTCAGTCTTATTTTGTTGGAGCAAATGCATTCCCGCCTTTATATCAGATGCAGGATATGTATCAAATCGGCTGCACGCTTCAAGTCTATGGGATCATTTTAGAAGAGTTACGTTTTTCTAATAAATGGAACCAACTGCAGGACAAGGACTTTCATTCTCAAACCCACAGCCCTTTTCCTGCAGAGCCAACAGTGCAAACCATTCTGCCACTGGACATGACTGGGAGGGCAAAGCACAAGAGCAGAAATCCCACAGTGAGCTGCCTTCAGAGTGTGTTAATGTGAAATGACTCATAAGATGTAGGAAAATTCCAAATCATGTGCTGCTGATGGATTGGATTAAAGGCGCTCTGTAAACTTAAAATGTTATTCGAGTTCCTTTTTTCCAGAAGCATTTGCCCTGCACTAAATCTATGTAATGTCCCAGAGTCATGTTTAAACTGGCAACTTTCTGGCTATTTTATTTGTACTTATATCACTAATGTCACTCTGCTAGATTGTAATTCACTGCAATGAAAATAAGTGATTTTATTGCAGAAATGTAACAAGTAGCGTTGAATTCGGCTTGGTTTTCTGTTTGCCAGCCCTCAAGTATTTATACAGGTAAAGCAGGCTGCATATCAGAGCCACAGAAAAGACTTTATCCTCCGCTCTTTGGTGTGAGAGCGTGAGAAGATGGAGTCTGACATGATCTCATTATGAAAACACAAACATCTCTTTTTTTGAGCAAATTATGAATAAATGCAAAATAGGTGGAACATTGTAAACATGTAAATGACATTTCCATGGAGACAAGCGTTTTCAAGACAGAGACAGAGAGAGAGAACATACAAACATTTTAAAAGGTCTTAAACATGTAGTCTGGCGTAATTGTCCCATTTGGTGCAATGTCTAATAAATTTGGCAATTCTGAAATTTAGCCAAAAAATAATTTTCTTTTAGAATACCTATTATTATATCAATCAGTCCTTGATTGTTGGTGCAGTTTGGGTCATCCATTTCTTGCATTTCATTTCATACATAATGTGACAGATGTTTACTTTTTATGAATTAAAATCTATTTGATTAATTCTTACTTAAAGTTAATAGTTAGGGTGTATCTAAACATTGTATGGTTATAAAAAAAATAAAGTCAAATTTTATATCCATGTTGTTTTCCTCAAATACATTTTACTTGAGTAATCTTTTGGATGACCAGTTTTTCTCTAATCCAAGTATTTTTGGGGGGATAAACATTAACAGGTAAAACTACAGCTCTTTCCACATGTGAGAGGAGGATGTTCAGTGGATCTCATTCTTGAAATACTCCAGGTTTAAAGTGAAGCCCTTTGAAGACGAGGATCAAGAGAAACTCAAGGGAAAACACAAGCATCGCCAATGTGTTTGAATTAAATGTACCAGATTAAGTCATAAAAATACACTACTTTGTCTTGTTTTAGTCTCAAGTCCAGATAAACTGTGTTTATCGACTGAGGTGTCTCTATCCAAACATGTGACTCTCAAATACTAATCTATATCATTTGAAAATGATGACAAAAATATGGCAGAAAAAATCTTTCCTGGATATTTTATTAGGATGGTCGTGGTTTCAGAATTGGTATAAGAACATTAACTTCAATTAGTTTGTGTTGTAAATGACATTCTAAATGTTTTAATGAAGTAGTGAGTCTTTCCCCTAAACCAGAGGTGTCCAAATTTTTCCCACATATTGAAATATAGGCCAAAGGACCAAAAATCAATCATGAAACATTTAAAACAGTTGAATTTATCTACATTCAATCTCAATGCCTTAATATCAGGTCTGTCTCGCACCAGAATGTTGGTTATTTAGGTTAGAATTGTAGGAAATTTGAAATTTGCTGTAGAAAATACTTCCCAGGACAATTCACCAGGAAGCCCGAGGGCCCAGATAAATAGTTTGGACATGCCTGCCTTAAGGATTAAAATCAAGATGAAATGTTTAGTTATAGATGTGTGTTCTGGCGTCTCATAAAATTTCAAATTAGAAACAATAAAGTAAAATGTAATGCTTTTTGCATATCCTTTTCCCAACATAAATACATTGTATTATTATGCAATCTATCTTCTCGTGTACTTAGATTTTTCCACAATTTATAACAAGGGATTAAGTCAGACTGAAAGGGAAAACAGACCCTAAATGGCCCACTCAGTAGGACATTTGTATAACGCTGGTAATGTGAGAGTAAAACCTTTTCCCTCTTTAACAGATCCTTTTGGGAACTTCAGAAAAGATTAGCCTTGGTCTGGTCCTTTCTGGCACTTGCCAGATCTGGATCTGCCTTGTTCCAGACACTTCTGACCAGACGAGTGTGAGTCCAACAAACATAAAAGAGAAGGAGAGAGAGAGGGAGGAGAGAGAGAGGGAGGAGAGAGAGAGAGGGAGGGAGAGAGAGGAGAGAGAGAGAGGGAGGGAGAGAGAGAGGGGAAAGAAAAAAGGGAAATAGAGATGAGGAAAAGAGAAAGAAAAAAGAGAAAAGTAGAAGAGAGAGGGAGCGAGAGATAAACAGAGAGAAGAAAGAGGGATGAAAGAGAGAGAGACAAGAGGAAAGGAGGACAGAGAGAAATGAGAGGAGGAGACAGACAGAGAAAGAGAAGGGGAGAGAGAGGGAGGGAGAGAGAGGGGGAGGAGAGAAAGAGGGAGCAGGAAAAGAGAGAAAAGAAATGAGAAAGAAAGAAAGAAATAAAGAAATAAAGAAATAAAGAAAGAAATAAAGAAATAAAGAAAGAAAGAGGAGAGAAAAAAGAGGAAAAGAAATGAGGAAGAGAAAAGAGAGAGATAAAAAAGAGAGAGGGAGAGAGAGATAAACAGAGAGAAGACAGAGAGATGGAAGAGAGAGATAAGAGGAAAGGAAGACAGAGAGAACGAGAGGAGGAGATAGAGAAAGACAAGGAGAGAGAAGGAAAGAGAGAGACGAAAGAGGAGGAGAGAGAGACAGAGAGAGGAAAGAGAGGAGTATAGCAGAGAGAGGAAGAGAAGAAAGAGAAGAGGTAGAGGAGACAAGGGAGAAAGAGAGAGAGAGAGAGAGAAGGAAAGAGATAAGTACAAGAGGAGAGAGATGAGAATGAAAAAGAAGTGAGATGAGGGGGAGAGCGAGAAAGACAGGATGTGAGAGAGAACGAGAGGAGGAATAAAAGAAAGAAAGAAAGAAAGACAGGAAGAAAGAAGAAGGAGAGGAGTAGAGAAGAGAGGAGGAAATGAAAGAGGGGGAGAGGAAAGCGAAGAGAGCGAGAGAAAAGGAAAAAGAGATGAGAAAGTGAAGGAAAGAGAGAATAATAAGGGGACAATAACAAGACAGAGACAGAGAGAAGGAAAGACAGAAGAAAGAGGAGGAAGGGAAGAGAGAGTCAGGGTTAGAGAGAGAGAGGGGAGAATGAGAGGTGAAAAAAGGAGGGGAGAGACAAAACTAGAGGACAAAAGAGAGATAGTTCAAAGGAGCAGAACAAAGGACTAGAGCAGAAGACGAGAGCAGAGAGACAGGGGAAGTTTGCAGATCAGAACAGGAAGTCGGGGCAGATTAGCTGAGATTACATGTGTGGGAATCAAAGGACACGTTAGACTGCAGGACTCACGCCACTCTGGGACACTGGCCCCACGTGCACCGCTGGTAATCCGGCTTGATGTACGTCTCCACGCCGTCCTCCATCACACAGCTGACGGTCCGCGTCACCACGTACGCACACCAGTTCCTGTCCAGAGAGAGGGAAAGGTTGTCCGTTAAGGCCCTTCCAGCATCATCCCGTGTTTAATCTGACAAAATGATCTCATAAAGCTGTGGAATAATCGTTGTTGTTGTTTATTGCTCATGCCATTTCATTTTGTTCACATCATTTTCAGAAAAAGAAAACAAACAAATAAAACTGTAAACATAAAAACGAGTCCCAGTTCCCAACATGCATTATCATTATTGGCATGAACAAAAAGACCATGAAGATAACTCTTAAAACCTCTGCTCCTTTCACAGATAATTAAAAATTGTAATCATCATGAGCCACTAGTGGTCGAGTGGATAGCACACATACCTGCTGTGTGAGGCAGGATCAGGCTCATTCCTAAGTCTCCTCCCCATTTCACACTGTACTGTTCTGTTAAAGCAGAACCCAGTCACTTCAGCGACAGAGCTCCCCCTGCGGGCCTCGTGTGAAACTACACTGCTAGTAAAAGACGGCAAAAGCTTTTTTTCTTCACTTTTTTCTTTTCTTTCTTTTCTTTTTTCCCCTTCCTTTTTATTGAAATAAGGAAGTACAATCACATAAAAACATTTCATGTCCCCAAATATAAAAAAGAGAGCCAGGGTTTCTTAGAACAGTTGTCTTCAGGTCGGCAACAGGAAAGTTGCAAGGCTGGTTTTCCGCT
The DNA here is from genome assembly GCA_019453435.1 of Rhinogobius similis. Classification (NCBI taxonomy): domain Eukaryota; kingdom Metazoa; phylum Chordata; class Actinopteri; order Gobiiformes; family Gobiidae; genus Rhinogobius; species Rhinogobius similis. The sequence continues at coordinate 19,757,020 of CM033620.1, forward strand.
CAGAAACAGCAGGGGGCAACGGCGAGGGCTTCAAACGCCCGAAAATACATTTGCCACCATCACACGAACTTACAGCGGCTTAGTCCTACTTTAAATAAAGTCTATGTGTGAAAAATTCCATTATCCTCCATTCAGTTACAAAACATGTGTAGTTAGGAAAACATTTATTCTGCTATGGACAATATGGTTTGTTAAGCTTGAAGCAGTCAATAAACATGAATCACAAAACATTATTAATAAATCATTTTAGGTCTAAAACTTTCTCAATATGTTAACTTTTGACAGTAGACCTACATTAAAAATGTTTTAAATAATCATGCTTTCAATTATGACCAAAATACTTATATTAGTTACTTTTTTCCATAATTGGGCAGCTTTAAAATATCATTTAGTGACTTTTACGATCATATCTTCCTTACGTTTTGGCTGGAAGATCAGTTCAAGATAACTTCAACAATGGTGAGCTTGAACTTCTAGTCATGACTTTTTACATGTCAAACTGTTCAGAAAAGGCTTCTGAAAATTAAAATGCTGTTAAATATCTGACACGCCACATATTTTCCCCTCTAGTTTTCTGTATGTTTTATTTCAAAGTACATTTATTTTAAAAACTTACGCAACTACATTATTAAACACGATACTTTATAGATTTATAAAACAACTTCTTCACGTTTCTTTAAATGCTAAATGTTAAATAATCTGACACAGGCTACATTTTCTGGGCTCTAAACCAACACAAAGACAGAGGACATATTAGGAATGCTAATGAGGGCAGGACGTTCGCCAAAAAACGAACCAACAATTTAACCATTTATCATCCAAGTATAAAACGAAGCCACTGTCACTCTTTGTTTCCGCGTAAGTCATCTTGAAATAACAACATTCCTGATCCTGGTGTCCTAGTGTCCTCTCTCTCGCTCTCGTCTCGACCGCGCCGTCTGTCCTCATCTCCGTGACCTCTCGTGACCTCTGCATTTCTGTCTTCTTAAGAGCAGAACATTTAAGACCTTTAGCCTCTTTCTCAATCATCATTTTCATATTAACATCCCGAGCTCCTATTATGGGCAATTACTGTCCCGCCAACATTTGATTTGGTTTATGGACAGCACAGAGTTTGTATGGAGTATTATAGGCACTTTCTCACGATGTTGTCATGGACTTTAATGTTTTATCTCGATGGCTGGATGGTGAAAAGCAGAGAAACGAGTTTGTCACGGTTCTAAAAAAGCAGAAGAAATGTGACCCTTTCTGGACAGTTTTAGAAATACTAAAAGACCACATGGTAACAAAAGAACTTACTATTATTTTGAGTTGAAAACTGCAGTCTATTGTCTTAAAAAGGCTTATCATTGTGTATTATCATTGTGGTATTGAAATTGGTATCAAATCTAATGTCCTAATACTAAACCTTCAAACATAAATAACAAAGGAAAAGGCTTTAAGCCGTGTTCTAACATTCTTCCGTCATCAAAAACATACCTGGAGTAGCATTCTATGGGGCCAAATTCATGCCAAAACGTTGTAAACGTGTCATACATAGTTTCACAAGTGTAACAGTACTTGCAAATATAATTTGTGTTTTGCAAATACACCTTGTGTTTTGCAAATACGCAAAATGATTTGAACAAATGTGTTTTGCTTTTGTGTGTCTGCAGCCAGTAGATGGAGCCACAGCTAAGTCAAAATGGCAACTCCTAGCACAGTCGTTAAGTTATGTTTTTCTTTGTAAAAGCATTTTATTTTTACTTCTAAAACATAGTTCTAAGACGTGTTAAACTAAAAACACTCAAGAGCAGGTTTAAAGGCCAAAAACATTTCAAATAATGCATAATACTTGTCCTTATAATAATAATAATCGTTTTTCTTCAACATGAGCATGGGTCTAGAAACTATTCTTCAACTATTCAGAAAAGGTCCAGTTCTGTCCTATTTAGTATATGTTGTATTTTCAGAACAGATACTACAGTTTTGACACTTTTTTTTTGACAACCCAACATAGACTATAACTGCATTTCCACCCTCTAATTTTAATGCACATTTTGAAGTACTGCTAAAGTAACAGGAGGTGCAAACATCAAAAATCCCATTTAGATCCCTTAACATTTATGTTTATACACTCGCTTCAGGTGGATTTTGTTTAACAGGAAAAGCATATTTTGAAAGGTGGAAAGTTAAAGGTATTTGGTTGCATAAACTGAATTGAATATTTAAACCCACGTGACTGGTCCTGTCAGTGCAGCCAACATTCCTTTTTTATTATGATTGAAATCACTTTTGAAATCACTTTTGTAAAGCTACTATGATAATGCCAAATGATGAGGTGAGAAATTAATAGCTAGTTATACTTTTATCATAAACATTCTGACGTCTAACTAGTCTAATGTGTCTAATGCAGTTCAGGCAGGTCGCGTCCCCCTTGTGTCCCTCGTGTCCCCCTCGAGTCCCTCTCAGTGACACACTTCTCCTGCTGCTCTGGTGCTTCATTCACAGACACAGACTGACACAGGCACTTGAGCACGTTTCCATCACCGTCCTGACCCACTGCTGCTCCTGCAGGACAGGGCTGTGGGCAGGAAGACGGTCTGTGCAGAGTCCACCACTCTGAGAGAATAGAAATGTTTGTAGCTGGAAGACAAAATAATAAACAATGTATTTCCAATGGATAGACATACACATTTGAAAAAATAATATCATATCTGAACAAGCAGAGCAAGAAACACAAATCAATAGCAAAACGTTTGCCACTTTACTCAAGCGAATAGTTTCTTCAAACTAATGATTACTCAAGTAAAGTTAATACCTGCATCTGTTGGTCATAGAAGTAATAAATAAAGGTCTTTGGTTCAAATAAATACTCCTGTCCAAGATTCTGACTCAATATCTGGACTACAGTTACCGCCAGACTGATTCTGTTGATATGTTCACAATGTTTTGGGGAATTTGACCAAATATATGTAAATATTAAACCCACAAGTGACTCCAAACGCAAATGTTGCCATTCCTATTTGGAAATGGAATATTTAGCACAGTCCACACAAGGTGTTAACATGACAGTCCGAGGGTGAACTTGTGCGTTCAGTGTTATATAAATCACATGGTGCGGTCAGGGCTTGATCTTGATAAGCTGCATGTGTGAACACAAATTCCTCCTTCACTTGGATTACATCCTGCTGCTCACTGCCGTCTCCCAGAGCCTCAGCTATGAAAACAATCAGACCCCGACTGCACCAAAGGAGCTGAGATGAAGTGAGGTGAGTGCAGCTATCACTGGTATTTTCTACAAATAAGAACACCATCCATCACTGAAGCAAGCTGTCATTTACATTTGGACGGGCAGAGGCTCCATAATTCCCTCTAAGGCTAAACTAGAACTGTGTAGTTTCTATGAGTATCACTTCATCAAAACTGAGTGACTATTGGTATTCCAGAGTCTCTAAAACCACAGTAGAATTAGACCCACCAAGTTAATGTTAAAGAGGCTGACATAGTCTCTCCTCCTACTCTTCCTATCAACAATATTTAATATTAAGTTCACCTGTTGTCTGTTTATTGCTGTTCACCAGTTGTCCTTTTATCCCACTCCCCTGTGGGAGAAAGTTGCCAAGGCAACTGCTGTAGTGATTTTACAGTATGCTCTGCAAAAAAATATTTGATTTGATTTTAGCATGACACTTCGCCCCCTTGACAAGGCTCACTTCTCTTTATAGGGAAATTGGCACAGTGGTTAAGCCTCTTTGCCTCACCTCTAGAAGCTCACAGGTCCAGCATAATCATAACTATTGTTTGCATTTCCCAGACACTTGATGTTTCCAAAATGTGAGATCGAAGGACACATATTCTGCTACAGTGATTTTCCATCATCAAAAGCAGACCTGGTGTTGCATTCAGTTGCATTCACGCTGTTCCCAAGCATCAAACACACTTCCTGCTGAACTTCCTGGATTTTCAGATGTATTTTCGGATCATCTACGTCACTTATCGGAGAATCTTCCGCTGTTGTAAGTTCTTAAATCATCGGCAGACTCGTTCTGAGCATTTCTTCTGTCTAAACAGGATAACTGCGCTACTAGCTTGATAACTGCCTTTAGCACATTCACTTACAGAGATAATATAGCTAAGCGCTTGGCGCCGTCTACTGGCTGGATGCACTAAGTGTTTTTCCAGACTCCGGAGGAAAATATGAATTATTAAATTATAACCATTGTTTTGTTTTTTCAAAACATGAGATGGCAAATTAAAGGTACTCAAAAACATGTTTAAAGGCTAGTAACAATACAATTTTTTTTTTAATATTTTTCCTTTAAGATAATACACACACTGGATGTTCCAAAAATACAGCAGTCCAAACAAAGCAGTTTGGTATATAACAGTGTTATTTAAAACAGTGTCCAGAGTTTACAGCACTGCAGGTGTTCTCCATTACAAACTGATCAGGCCCACCAACACACTCATTATCATTGCAGGGTTTTACAAACATCTCAGTGTTTCCATAAATAACTGAAGAGCGGACAGCAGCGTGGAAGACGGGACTAAATAACATTACAACTAAACTGGGATAGACGGGCCGATCATGTTATTCATTCATTCTGCATGACATGTTCTTTTGGATACGAGAAATGGGAAACTCCAAAAAATAAACCGCATTTGATACCAACTGTAGCCACAAGAGGTCAGTAAACATTACATTGTGTTTATTCTCACTTTTTTTTTTTCTTTTTTTCTTTTTATTGCATTTTTTTTTTTTTTTTTTTTTTTTGGTAATAATGTTTTTTTTCTTTTTAGATATTTCTGAATCTAAACCTTTATTAGATATATACAATTTGCAGCGTAAAATGGGGGAATTGAACACCAAGATGGCAATGGCAACAGTCATAATCATTTCTTTGGATGATTTCATACCTTCTAATATTTATTTTCATTAGTCAATTTATGTTGATCAGGTACAGTACACAGCTTTATTTTACGTTAATGACAATCCAAAAGAAGTCTCCTGTATCCACTTTGGCTTCAGTTTATGGAAAACACTGTTCTGAATTATTACAGTGTCATTAAGCACTAAAACAACTAACAATGAGCTTTAATATTTGGTATTTCATTCACTGCAAGCAATCACGTTTGATACCGTATCTCTGCAAATTCAGCAAAATGACTGATTCAAGATTAGCCCCAGAGCTCTGTGGGTTATTTCCATTCATAACAGCAGAGCACAGCTAGACCTGATTATGCATGATTGTTGATTGTTGTTGCCAAATGAGACGTAATGCATTCTTGTGTGCAGTCAGTGGCTCTAATTTGGATGGCAGATGTACAGTAGACCTTGGCCAGGCGCTTTTCATCATCTCTGCTTGATTCTCGAGCGTTCACGGTGTATCAAATAAATCGGATGAGAATATTTCTGACTCGCAGTCTGACCTGCAGTCGTTACCCAATTGGAAGGAAGTGCGTGTAGTTTTTTGGCTGAAGGTCTAGTGCATTTCTGTAACGACTGGGATCATTTGGGAAACCTCATCCAGATGCATGTAAATCTAATGTGCGTGAGGTGATTGGAGATAATGGTTTGAATATCATTATCGCATTATTTGCATCCTTTTTTCCCCCCTGAGCTTTTGATTTCTCGATCCCAAGCATTTTGTTACTTTTATTATTACTGTTAATATGTTTTTGAATCATTATGAGTGAGTTCATATTTAGAACTCCTGTAGCAGTGGTGTAGACTGATATTAGACATGGTTTGGATGTGGAATAGTCCTACGAAGCTGGATTAGAGGGTTAGTGAGGAAACTTCAGGGTAAACTCTTGTTTAGTGATACTACGTAGATGGTTCACTTTCTATTAAGGCAGATCTCTATGGCAACAGGCCCTGAAATCATAACCGTCAGACCATCAGGTTAAGTTTCCGAATAAGCTAAGAAGGCGACACTTTGTCCAATCAAAGACAAGAATTTTAACATTTTAACCTTATTAAACGTCTTTGTAAGTCCGTGTGGTGGTGGCAAATGTATTTTTGGGGCATTTGAAGCCCCTGCCGTCGCCCCCTGCTGTCTCTGGGCGGAAAACCAGCCTTGCAACATTTCCTGACGCCGACCCAAAGACAACTCTCCTGAGAAACCTTGGCTCTCTTTTTTATATTTGGCGACATGAAATGTTTTGTATGTGATTGTAATGGGGGTGTATTGGGCCGTGTATTTTCACAATAGACCTGCAGGGGGAGCTTAAGTGACTGAGTTCTACTTTTTAAGTTTATGCAGGTGATTCCATTCATTATCTTTAATCACATTATATTACATTAAACACACAATATTGAAATATGTACAGACTTAAACACTGCATTGTAACGGTGCACACTTTGCTGCTTGGCATATACAGCAGAGCCATTCATTCAATCCAGTTTGTGCTTAGTGTGTTTTATCAATGAATGATATAGTTTTTAAACTAACTTTCTCTGTGGCATCATTTGCGTGGCTGTGATTGATCCATTAGTGCCGACTCCACGCGACCACAGCACCTCCATTTCCTTTGGCTTACATTTTATTTCTTTGTATGCAGTTGGGATTATGATTGACAGTTCGTTCAATCATTTAATCTATTCACTTTATTCCAGAAGTTGCCGCCATTTTCCACAGGGCAGGCGAGCTCAACAGAAAATAAGTTCTACACAGAGTAAAAAAGCCGTTTTCAGGCCGCCAAGGAAATCGGTGCATTGCTGACTTGTTTTTGACCGTGCACATTAAACATTTTAGACAAATCAATCTACTTTATATAATGTTTTAGCAAGAGACTTTTCCCTCATTCGCCATTTACACAAACTGTTTTCTCCTCAAGCTGGAAGTCCCTTTACTACAAGAATGCGGGTCATAGACATAAAAAGAGCCAAAAGTGGGCGGGGCGGAATAAGGTGAATTGTTTTAATTGGTCGGCTGGTGCGGTTTTGTACTGGACCCACTTCATTTCTGTGTTTCTCTATCCAGGTAAGATAAACGTATCCAGGAGAGTTCAACCAGCTTCATAGTACACGTCTCTGGTTTGGATCTGGTGGAGCTAAATATTTAGAAAATCACAGCTAGTAGTCCATCTATCTGTTTGTGTCATGTTGCTAATCACCATGAGGCTTTCAACACGCTCCGTTTCCCAGTGAGACCAACAGACACGTAATCCAAACATTCTGCAATTATTCACTGAACCAATAATAGTGCTTAAATATAATTCAAGCTACAAAACATGAAAGAAAAGTGGTCAAACTGTATTTGAAAAACCCTGAGCACAATAACGTAAGACCTTTTAGAGAACTTGTGTCAGACTCTCCAAACAAAGCGGTCTTTGATTATTTTGCCAGATGACATTGTGGTTTTGTGACAGATTTTAGTGCACTATAAGTCATACGTCGTGATGCCATGTCGAATTAAAAGTGACCACACAGAATCCCTGGACACAAAGGAAAGAAAAATCAACAAAAAGAAAGTCGTAGTAAAACCAACTGCATATGTGTGCTCCGCTACAAGCCACTCACCAAATTGTGCTGATCTGACACAAACATGAAGGATTAGCCTAGCCATTGCAATAACCACAAATATGAAAAAGCACTGGGAACAGAGCAAAAGCGACGCAAAGACGATGACAAAACGGCTCTACGCAACACGAAACTGCAGCACTGTCTGTTGTTTACCAGTGCGGTCGCTCATTAAATTAACTTTGACATCTTGCGTTATGCCATGTGGACATTCGCTGGCATAATTCTAGCTTTGTGGTTAGTTCTGTGCGTGTTGTAAGGTTTAAGATTTATGAAAAACATACCGTGATGATCAGGCCTGGATCAGAATGGGATAGAAAACGTGTGAATGTTGACAGATGAAGCAGAGCAGTCTCTTGGCTCAGAGACTACTGTTGTTAGTTTGGAGCTCGCACTGATTCGGGACTGTATTCTGCCTCCGCGCTCTTACGCTCTCACTCGCGTCAGATAAAATGTAAAGTTGGCAGCGTCCACACAGTTCTGATGCATAACAGACTGCGATGGGCTTATAGTAAACTCTATTCTTTATGACTGAATAGACATGAAATACAGTGCGTTTACGAAAGGCTCAAAGCTGCCAGTCAGAGTAAACAAGGCTACTTTATTCTTGAAATGATTATTTATATTTATGTATCTTTGATTGCAATGTTTTTGGAAGGATCTAAGGCTGCACAATTTATCGCAAAAGTATCAATGTTGCATTCTTCACAAATGCAATAATCAGTGCAGAGGAACTAAATATATCGCAATAACATTAAGGTCCCCACGCTGATAGAAATGTACTGTTTTTAAAAAGAAAATGTTGAAAAAGGCTGATTGTATTCATGATTTCCCTTAGACATTCTAAATTAGTCGTTATTTTGTCTTGGGTTTGTCTCTGTTAAGTTTTTATTTTAACATATATATTGAAAAAGACCTATTGTGCTTCTGTCTTCTATATAGCTTTAATCTACGACGCTCAAGGATCATTATGTCATATTTTGGACATCTTAAATTGCAATATTGATCTATTGATTTGTGATGGCCCCTTAATGTTTCATCGCTTTTGGAGAGCTGCAGTTCACGAGAGCGAGAAGAGGATTTTGTTTCATTTGTGTCAAAATGGCTACGGTAAACTGACGAATCGTCACCGTTTAAGAAAATAAAATTGCTGAACGAAGTAAGTGAATACCAGAGGACGTGACACCGGGAGCAATGAACACCTGGACTGACAGAGCAATGGCATTTTATCCACAGAAGAATAAAGATTACGCAAATATAACTCTAAATACACTTTCAGTAGTTTAATGATAGGGAGGTAAAATTATAATAATATGATTAAAAGTCGATTTTAGACAAAGGGTCTCCTTTAAGGCATGTTTGTTTTCAATCTAACTGAATGTATTCATATATTTATTATGTATTGATTATTTTAATCTGCCTGAAAAAAATCCAGACAGATTCCATATAAAGTCTTATTGTTTTTTTATTTGTTTTATTTCAGGTTGTTGTTGTTTTTGAGTACAAGCTGATCATGATTAATCTCAGAATCATTGCTTTGACTGAAAATAAGAGCATTACAGCTTGCATTTCATATTTAACATGTCCGGCACCTTGATAGTTTCCTTTTATCAGATGGTAGATAAAAAGGCACAGATTAAGACGAGCTCTGACGTCCTCATGGTAACAGGTTAATACTTTAGGTAGTTGATTTTTTAAGACAAAAAAGCTTGTTTCTACCTTGACACATTTGGAGGTGACAGCTGCTCAGTGAAACATTTCAAGGTAAAAACAACCTATTTTCTCTTAAAAAAGGAACAAAGAAAAGCACACAAAGACATTCATTCATTAATAATCCTCTGTATCCCATAGTTCTTTGCCACAATGTCACCTTTTCCATTCAACTTTACAACAGACTTGATTGAAATATTCGCACACACAACTTCATTCTCCCACACTCTCCGGGGCATCGTCTCCATACTGTTACATTTTCCACGTGTCCTTCAGCGTTCACATAAGCGGCCTTTATGACTGTACCCTGAATGAGTTTGTGTTTGCGACAGGGCGGGGGCTCACATTCAACAGGAAACTCCACTCAATTTACTTGGTTGACCAGTTCCCAGCCCGATCAGGCACTGGGTTGTGCTGCAGTGTTTGGTGACTCGCCCATTCTGTCCTCCGCTGACGGCAATTCTGACGCCAACGCAGCCCTCTGGCATTTCCAGGACGAGCCAGAGACCTTTGTGGAGAGGAGCTCATGAAGGACACGGTTGAGGGACTATGGACTGCACAAAAAGATGATCAAAGGAAAACAAAAATGTGATATTGAAACTAGATCCTCATCTGAACAAGTATCATCAAGTATCATTTCCAAACAGAGTCTATTCCTTAGTATTGAAATCAAGTTTTAAATTTTAGTATCACAATGACACTTGAACCTGCAGTCATATATGGATGAGTAAATTGCAGTGTTGAGATGATCGCTCAACATTCGTTCTCTTTTTTTGTTTTAAATTGCTTTAATTGGTGGGAAAAGATTAGCGTCCACTAGGACTGGGTGATAAGGTGATAAAAATCTAATCGTGAGCTCATCCCTGTGACAATCTGCTGTACAATCCACTGTTTGTCTCTTAAATCAGCTGTCTGTTCAAACACACTTTTTCTCCTGTTGTTTAGCCTCCGAAGCCTCTGAGCAGATGACTTTGTTTACCTCTTATAGACTAGAGCTGCACAATTAAACCAAATCAACAAAATGTCTTGCTTCGATTTGAATAAAAGCTGCTAACACTTTAGTTTGGATTTGTGCAAACATGTTCTGAAACAAGCGTCAAAAGCGCGACCAAAGCTGATAAAAATACGCTCAAAAGCGACAAAAACGCACCTACAAACAACAAAGACATGAATATGACTAAAAACGACAAAAGCGCGACAAAAACGACAAAGACGTGACTAAATTTGACAAAGACGCGTTTGAATATGACGCACACAAAAGCGACAGAATTGTGTTTAAAAATGTGAATTTGAACAGGATCCTATTATTAAAACATAATTCGCAAATCACAGTTGCACTGGTCAAAACTATCACAATTAGATATTTTTCCTGAATCGTGCAGCTCTATTATAGGCAATAGAAAAATATACATGACCATGAATCATGATAAAATCAAAATCATGATCTGGCCCAAGAAAATAGTGATGATATTTTTTTGCGATATCACCCAGCCCTAGTGTCCACATACTCTGCATAAATGGAGAAGGAACAAACTGACACAGACCTAACTGTAAATGACTCTAGGCAATATTAAATTCAAGGACACATTTTATGCATTATTTGAAGGGCAGTTGAACTTCACTCAATTAATCGGTCGACCAAGAATTTTATTGTTATTATGAAGGACTCATATGGACCACAGCAGCGAGAAGAAAGCACAAGGTGAGATTATCTAGAGTTTGGGGAGAAATCATCAGTTCATTTGTCCTTTTTACTGCTGTTTATTAGTTATTTTCTGTATAGTTATTTTCATTACTTCCCTTGAACTTGTGGATAAGAGCTTTTGTCAGTTCTACATCGCACAATTTTTTTGTTGATCATTCGATGGACAGAGCATGTCTTTAGTTAAGCTCCCACGTCAAGAATTGAGTTAGAGCTCCACCTCGTGGCTGCAGAGGGAACCACATGGGTGAAATAAACAAATCTAGTTGCTATTTTTTTTAATGTTAATGCAGCCGTGCAGTTATTGAGCACAATTTGACATCAGAAATGCCTAGAACGAGTCTAGTGATGATTTATGGACTTAAAACAGAGTCACACAACTGGAAAATTCATAACAGAGTGTTTTCATGAGGCTCAGGGCCGAAGGAACTTGTAAACAGGATTAATCAAACAAGCATGAATACAACTCCAGGTAGTTTTTTTTTTAATTAAGGAACAATGTTAAAAAATTCATCTTTGCATGTGTCCTTTGAATAAAAATTGTGGAACGTATAGTTTGTTTGGGAATTTCGTTATTTTCCACATCCAATTAAACACTGGTGCTGAAGCCTATACGCTGTGTACCTTGTGAGTGTTAATTGGCTTAAATCCCATTTGTCGCTAAATTACATTTGGGTAACAATAAAGGCGGGTTGACTTTCTTCACTGACCCGTGCAAAACAACATCTGAACACACACAGGCCTATCATCACTCAGCTGTTCTCAGCGAACAGCGAGAAGTTAAACATTCCCAGCACTAATCCAATAAAGCCCCGTTAATCCAGAGAACCAAGGAGACACAATCAGATGAAAGTCCACTAACTAGAATTGGCATCTCTGCACCGGCGTTAAATACTTTAGCACACATACACACATTTATCCACAATTGAATTACAAGAACTTCCCAGAAGATGCCGGACATGCTTATTTGCTAAGAAATTTGGAGAAAAACGGATCCAAACATGACAAATGTTGAACTTTGAACATAAAAATATCCCCAGCTGTTTCTAAACCCCAGTGACTGAAGCGTTACACTCTTGAACAATAACCAAAGGAGTTAGAACATGGGCCTAAACAACAAAAGCCACAGTCAAACATGTAGTGTCTACAAACCAGGAGCCATATTTACTGCTGATGCCCTTATTGACTTGTGATGATGGTCTTTATGCACATAATTACATTACGTAATGCTTTCTAAAGCTCAGCACAACTTCATCCACTTCATGTCGTCTTTCATCACTTGGTCAGATGTGATTGGAAAGATTAGAAGAATAACATTTTACAGTCACATGGTGCACTCATCGTTTTAATCAAAATCTTATAAATGACTTCACTTTATTGAAACGTCTGCTCAGACTATTCTAAATGTTGTAGGGCTGCAACATGTTAATCAGTTAATCGCAACTAATCTATAGAAATGGTTGTCAACTAATTAAATAATCGAGTGATCGTTACCTGATCTATGCACAGACTCCAAAACGTTGTATGTGCTGAAAGAATACGTTTTATTACTCATTACTTCACGTCAAAATGCAATAGGGGTCGGTGCAATGCAAGAGTGTGTGCAATAGGGATCAGTGCAATATAAGAGTGTGTGCAATAGGGATCAGTGCAATATAAGGGTGTGTGCAATAGGGATCAGTGCAATATAAGGGTGTGTGCAATAGGGATTAGTGCAATATGGGTATGTGCAATAGGGATCAGTGCAATGTAAGGATGTGTGCAATAGGGATCAGTGCAATTAAGGGTGTGTGTAATAGGACTCCGCAGTAGAAGGGCTTGTGCAATACAGATGTGTCTTAATTGTTGTCTGTGACTCTTCGATTTGTTCTGTTGAATGTTTGTAGTTGTATTAACATGACTAAACCTTGTTTTCCTGTCTCTGATTAACTGAAGTGTACTGTATGTTCTTATCTTTCTGTTAACCTGCCAGGGGTCTGCAGATGGAAATTAGCCTTGGGCTGTAATCTTGCATATTTACGTTTGTGTAAATGTTCATTAATATGCAATGTTCCCCCTTTTCCTTAAATAAATAAATAAAAATAAATAAGAGAGAGCATGAACAAGACAAAAAACAAACAAACATGTAACAGTGTGTTTTTGCTTGTAATAATAATAATAATAATATAATGATTGTAATAATCGTTAGTTGCAGCCCTAAAATGTTGTTCATCTGGATGACAATGAAGTATATTTTCTACGAAGCAGATTGTTCATCAAAATTAACCAAATTCACCAAAATGATCTCGTCTAATCCTCATCTCTTTTTTTTTCTCTTTTGCATAAATTGTCGATATTGTGGTCCATTGCAGTCTGTTAGTCGATTCATCAGTCGCTGGTGTCTCAGTCGACCAGATTTTAAACTATTATTTCATTGGGTTTATGAGGCTTTTTGTAGTACAGTTTAATAGCTGTTTTTCTTGTTTCTGCTCTCTCTACTTGTGCTCTGTTCTTTGTGTTTTTCTGTTCTGTTAATAATGTAAAAAATAAAAAAAAGGAAATAAGATAGTGTCAAAAAAAAAGGAAGTGACTGAAGTTAAATATGTCTTTTATCTCACGAGGATGCAGGTAACTTCTCTGTAATTGCTTTTTTGTGATATTTATCTATACCATGTCTTTCCAAGAATCCATTTCTTTCCAACAATCTTAGTCGACAAAGCATGGATTCAGTAACGTTTAGCATATCATTAAAGCTGGCGTACTCGACTTTGAGTAACGACTTGATTTTATGCATTTCTACTGGACAAAACCAGCAAGAAATCAATTAAATAAAGTCTGTCAGGTGCCTTGATAGTCACAAAGTTAAATCAAATGCCACGATGTGAGAGTTAAATAGTTAGACTGATATAAATACATACTTCCACCTTTTGTTTTTTCTTCAAAGTCAGATAATGCAGCTCTACTAAAACCTTCTTGTTAATGTACAAATTGTCTGCCACCCTGTGACACAAACTATACTTTCAAGGCTGACAGCATCCGTAAACAACAGCCTCTTTACCTGTTTGCCGTCTCCCTGACCTCCTTAAGTATTGTAATAAATCACTTTATCAATGGCTTTGTGAGTCTGGTCTGACACTCTGAAGCTAAAATGCTTTCTCCTCAGCACATCTGGACTATGTTGGCTTGATGGACGAGCGCTTTCATTTAAAAATAACACAGCGCTGGTTTTAAATGTCGCTGAGTGTAAACATCATTTACTGTAAGCTGGAACGAGCCCCGTGCTCAATATTCTACACCCCACAAAGTGAAGCCGCACTTGATTTAAAACTGGCCAAGACGCGATTAAAAGTGAAGTTTATATTGCAGTTTGTCATTTGGGGTTTTCACTCAAATTCTTCAACAAATTGGTGACAGTTCAAATGGACACCGGACGGAGTACAGTATCACATAACAATAATAGACTTTGTGATTCATGCGTCGAGACCTTTTCACTCGTCGAACAGCAACAATATGTCAAACTTATAGCAGAGGAACAGTGAATTCTGTCGACGTTTCAGATGGGATATGTTTCAGCACTCATCCACTCATGGAGATGGATAGTTAAATGCTATACTGTGGAACTTTCCAGGTAAATGACATGACTGCCCACCATCACAAAAATGCATCTTTAAAACAAGAAGGTCTGGGGTCATTTTAAAAGATCATACTTTTTTGTAAGATTTCCGTGCTAAAGCCTGAGTCCTTAAATCCAGTGTTGGGAAGAATACTTTGAAAATGTATTTTGTCACACAGCACTGAACACTTGTAACATACTTGGTAACACTTTATAATACCTACACCTTTAGAGCCTTAATAAAACGATGAACGAAGACTTAATTCATACCGAACAAACAGTTTAAGAATGATTCAGGTGTATTAACTACTTAAATAATACCCTAACCCTAACTTCAAACCCTAACCCTTAATTAAGTAGTCACTTATTCTAAATCATTCTTAATAAAATATGTATTCATTATGAATTTAGTCTACATTGATCCTTTATTAAGGCATGAATAAGTGTAGTTGTTAGAAAGTCGCACCATGTTCTGCTCAAACTGAACTGTATTCTGAACAATTACAATACTTTCACTTTGAGTTACATAATATTACAGTAGAAAGGGTTTCAGAGGTTGTCATCGGACGCCGTTTAAAGATCGAGACGTTTCGACTTTTATCCAAAGTCATTGTCAATCAGAGAGCTGGTCTGGGAACTCCTGGGCTTATATGCTACTCTGAGTACTGGGAGTCCTGCCCCCAGGGAGGAGTCACTGAAACCTGTCTAACCTTACGTAGAGTAGCATATAAGCCTAAGTTCCCATACCAGCTCTCTGATTGACAATGACTTTTGGATAAAAGTCGAAACGTCTCGATCTTTAAACGGCGTCCGGATGACAACCTCTGAACCCCTTTCTACGATGGACCACACCTGGACGAATGAGGGTTTACATTGACGAATAATATTACAGTGTAAAAGTTCTGCATTTATTTATCACAGATTAGAGAAGAAATTGCCCATGGACTCACCACAAGTGATGTCTTTTATATTTTTCATACTAATACTCTGCACTTTGAAGCCTAAATTGTGTGATAAAACACAAGACATTCTACACAAGTAACTTTATTCTAATACCGCCAAACAGAAGAGTAGCTGTTACTCTGAATACATATTTTTGGTACACGTGTCTTTGATTACTTCCAACACTGCTTATAACCTGCTTGCATACATGTATAATGATTCCTCGACAGCTCACACAAAGAAGCCGTCAGTTGCTTCTCTTTGACTCTGTGCTGGAGCTTGGGGGAGGAAATGTGTCAAAACATCTCAGAAACGCACACACAACATTTACAGCGTTGACATCGCACTTCCTCCTGACCCTGTTTTTCTAAAATGATTAGCATTAACGACAGCCTGCTCACATTAGCTTGTGCTTCCACTGTCTCAAACGATCTGAGACGACACAACTGCAAACATTCTGAAGGGTTTGAGATTTGCTGCTATTTATTTTTTAAAAATCAAGACCAGAGCGGTTTAAAGCACCTTAACATTAGACCATTAAAAGAATCCAGTGCATCACAGACAGTGCTTCTAGTTCTATGCAGCAGGTTTTACAGGATCACAAGGAGATAGAATATTTGTAGTTTGCAGAGGACATTAGATTGCCTAAATATTGCTTTTTTGAACAGCTTTATCAACAAATCAAATGGCTATTTCTATTTGATTCTATTTGATTGTGGAAAAACAAAGTGCAAAAGTAAAAGTATTGTATTTAAGTGACGTTCACAGTGCATATTTTTACTTTTACCTCACTATTTGAGAGCGTGTATCTGGACTTTCTGCTTCACAACATTTTTCAACTGGACTGAATATAGTTTAAGGAAGGAGTTATTTTGAACAACCAAAAATATACACATGAAACTCTCTAAAAAAAATAAAAAACGGAACTGAACTTTGTAGACTAAAGATCCGCACATTTTTTAATCAAATTCATGCTTTAATGCTTGACACTTACAGTACATATACAGTAGAAATAGTACATTTTCAAACAGGTGATTCAAAACTTTTACTTAAGTAGATTTTTCATGTGCTACTTACACTTTTACTTGAGTATTTTTTCCTCTATTATCTGTACTTTTACTTAAATATCTAAATGTAGTACTTCTTTTACCACTGTTCAAATTATTCTGGCAGCTTTGAACAGCGTCAAGTTTGTGCCAATAAAGATTTGATTATTTCAGGAAGGAAAGCTGACGTAAAAACAAAAACAAACGAGCCACTGAGCGTTCCTCGCAACTTGAAAACAAATTAAAGTTGGCTGACAACAACATTCATTCATCCAACAGAATAAATGTGATTCCTGATGAATAGCTGTATATTTTAATGACTTCATTTTATTTCTTGGCACAGTTTTTTTCATTCTAACTCTGCAAAATCGCCCCAATCCCTTTTCAAACTGGCAGGTAGGAAAATTAGCTTTAACAATAGCTTTGACTTGGAATGTGTCAATAAGTAGCCCTTCTCGCCTCGTTGTTTTCATTGCAAATCACCCAGTTAGATTGAATTTGGAGGTTTTTAGTTGGAAACAGGTGTCCAAGCTCCGGAGGCCGAGGTGAGAAGGACTAAGTGGGACATCGGGGGCGTTAAATTAGGAGGGGACGTTGCTACGGCTACACGTGCTGAAGAGACGAGCAGACACGGAGCAAATGGAGTGGAAAGAATGAGTAATGTGAGGACGTTAGGTGGATTCTGTGCCGCGTTTCCCTCCCCGCCGTCTTTGTCTCGGCCTCGCGAATGGACCTGTTTAACTGGAGCACAAATCACCGCAATATCAACATTTCAGAGCGGAATAAAACAATAGGACTCACCTTTTAAGGTAATGTTAGGCTCGACAGATTCAGCTCGTTTGGGGTTTACTCCGTTTTGACCTTATAAGACTGAATAAAGAGTGTTTAATGAGTTTGTAAGAAAGAAAGAAAGAAGGATTGTACACCTGTTCACCAAACAAATTCATCATCTGTCCTTTGTGTCTTTATACTACTTTATACTCTTTATCTCTTTGGCTTTATTTAAAATTAAAATATGTTTTCACAAACTTTGGACTCTTAGTTAACTGTGGTTGCAGTTGACTTAAGAAATTCTTGGTCTAATTAACTAAAAGAGGGGCATGGCAATGGCAAAAGCTCTGAAAAGGCTTAGGATATTGCACAAAAACAACTTGTAGATAGATAGTTACAAGTAAACAGCATCTTTTTAAGTGAAAACGCAGATTAAAGCGTCCAGCCACTTACAAAATCTCTCCAGGCTTTGTCCTTTCTGCTCCTGATTCTTATCATCGCAGTAACAGGACGACTAATAAAATAATTTCAACGGATCAAAGGATTACAACCCTATTAGCTTTTACATTTGCATAGTATTGTGAAAAAAAGTGTCTTATGTCTTGCTGTATAACATCTGTGAACGTGCATGAAAGCATTTGAGCCTGCGCTGATCGACTGTTGAATAAAAAACAGAGTGAAGATGTAATTTGACCGAGAAGACAGTGACGCACTTTGTCTACTCTCCTTTATCACCTGTAAGCCATTCACATCCTGCTGTGTGCTCCTGTCCTCTCTTCCTCCATCATTCTGTAGTTTTGGCTGCGTACTGGCACTCTCCTCCGCCCCGTATCGACCGCAGCAGCAGAACCATCAGCCCCCTCAACCTCTCTGGGAGGAGAAACTGCAAATCTACCAAACTCAAAACACACCACAGGTAAAAACTTCCCGATAAGGTCCTGACCAAGTCCAGCTCGAGGTCTGGAGATGTGTCCCCCACTGCTCCTTACAGTTCGCCCCAGCGGCATTGAAGGACGGGTTAACTATGGAGGGAATTTCCTAAAGGGCGCTATTTTCCCACTGTTTTTTGGGGGTTTTTTTTTGGGACGATCTGAGTTCAGGAGGCGCACGTTGACAGTCATTCATTTGCTTATTTCTTGTGCACGTTGCTTAATCTGTTTCTGTTTACTAATGACTGTTTCATTGTTTGACTTTCTAAACTTTTGTTGGTTAGATCAACACTTTTGAGAGGTCTGTTGAGTCAAGTGCTGCAGTCATTTTGGGCTTTTGAATTGAACTGCATTAAAGATTAACCTTAACCCATCCATTTCTCTTTTACTTTCATCACAGTTATCTCTGTCGTTCTGGTTTCCAAGACCAAACTTGCATCCATTCTAGGGGTAAGGCTCAATTAATTGCAACAAATCAATTATAGAAATGGTTGTCAACTAATTAAATAATTGAGTAATCGTTAACTGGTCTATACACAGACTCCAAAACATTGTATGGGCTGAAAGAAGAGGTTTTACTACAGGCATGACACAACAAACACTTAGGAAATTGTGTATTTTTAATGAAAATTTAAATATTCTCCACCAGGATGTCATCAAACCGCTTCACTTCAGCTTTGTCTGGGTAAAACTGAGTAAAATTCTCATATTCAAGGGTCTTTTGTGTTTAAACAACTAACTGAATCATCAAAGGAATAATTGCTAGACTAATCGATTACAAATAAAATCGTTAGTTGCAGGCCTAATCCATTCATTGAACTGTATATTCTCTCCAGGTAACACTTCTTTCAAACAAAGGGCCAAGAGATTAATGAGGCAATTAACCGATTCTATTAAAGTGCCTAAAAAGTACAATCAACATCTCTATTCTGTTTATGATCTGTTCAACGACCACCTCACATCCTTGACCTGTTTAAAGCCTCTTTTAGACCATGTTTGCTTCACTCGAGGGCTGAGGCTCCTTATCTTCTTGCTTCATTAACGTCACACTCTTGAACAATGCAGTCAGACAGATCCAGCTCCAACAGTCCAGTCTTCATTTTGTTTTCCTGAGTCCACAAACCTCTTCACTGCTGCTCCGTCAGACGCACGACTAACTCCTTTATTGTGAGGGCGCCATGTTTGTTTTTATAAAGTCATAAATCAGCGTGAGTGCAGTCCTTACACCTGCCTCACACCTTTTTATCCTCCTGTAAACTTTCACCTTCGTAAAGTACATTGTTTGTCGGCATAAAAAGTCAGACAGGACATTTTCTGAGAATGGCAACCAAAGATGGATTGTAAGAACTAAAATAATGGACTAATTTTGAAAGATTTATTGTTGATGCTTTTTTGTAGATTTTTTTGTATTTGTTGGATAAAATGTCTTCAACGTTTGACTCATTCCTCTTAAGAGCTTTAGCAGGGTCTTGGTCAGGAGTGGGTGGGTTACAAAAACACTTTTTACAAACCAACAGAGTTCAATGAGGATTCATGGACGTCAGAATGAGTCAAGGACACATTAACCTGGCCATAAAAATATGAAAACTGGAGCGATCAGATAAGACCAAGTAATTAGATCTGACTATTGACCATGGATTTACATGCACAAAAGAAATAACAAAGGTATTTGGAAGTCAAAGTGAAAATATTTTTAAAGTAATGCTGATCTATTTATTTTTCTTTGTTTAATCTTGAATCTTTGTCTTTGTTTCATTTGTTTTCTTATTGCATGTTAATATGTGTGAACAATCAGAGATCAAATTTAGCTTTTTACTTTCTAACTCCAGAAATCAGATCCGATTTATAAGCTAGAGACCTACTTAACAAACATTTTTGAAGTATTGCAATGAGATTTTCAATGTATTCAACATAATTAAATGAAAATTGACATACCAAGCTCACATTAGAAATATCTCCAGTATCGAAAATCAGATATAAATCGGTGCTAAAACTGGACCTTTCCTGAACAGATTTAGAATGACCTTGAGAAAGTGCAATTATTTTGTGTTAATGACATTTGTGTTGAATGTCAGCCCATTGACCTAGAAAGAGCATTTATAATTTCACATTGGCATCAAAATCTATCAATATTGAGAATCAAATATATTCTAAGTATGGAAATCAAGTTTGAATGTTAGTATCGCGATAGCACTAGGTCACACCTTGTCATGTATTTTGTTTCCTGACCGGGTTTAGACCTGGTTTGATCCCCGTTTAGTCCCGGCGTAGACTTGGTTTGATCCTGTTCTAGTCCTGATTTACTCTAGTCCAGGTTTAGTCCCAGATTTAGTCCAACATTTAGTCCCAATTTTGATTTTGAAATTGCAATCTTTCCTCTCACCGGAGCATCACATTTTGACACTTCTAATTGAAACCTGTCTCCAGCCTGCGCCCGTCCCGTGATGCGCCCGCTGGAGCGTGGGGTCCGCCACTTGTTTCTCTGTGTGTTTTAGCCCGCGGTGTCCCTTTACAGCGACAGGGACGGAGGGCACGACCTCTGTCCGGCAGTTCAAACACAAAGCTCCTCCCACTCCATGAAGCCCATTCAGGACCCTGTCAAAGACTTCTCTCAGAGCTAAACGACAGATCCCTCAACAATAGGCGCCGCTAAGTCATTTCTTTGTCTAAAGCATTAAAGCATACCTTCCCTTTCTCTCTCTCGTCCCTCCTTCCTCCCACTCAGGCTAAGTGCGAATATTCAGACGCAGCCCTTCACTCCAGGAGCTGCTCGACTTGTCAGACTGTGGCTTCCTGTTTGAAGACTCTTTTGCAAACTTTCAAAGAGGCAAAAGTAGTCTCATTTATTTTAACTATTCATGTCTATGTAACATTTTGAGGACTTCTGCCAATTCAAAAGACAGAAAAAGATTGAGAATACCTTGTTTTTAAACGGCAACTGGTATGACAACGTTCCTCATTTTTCATCATTCTGAAAACAATAAAGAGGGCTGACAGGGCTGTAGTTGACTAAAGAAATCCTTGATCGACTGAAAGGAAGGATGACGTGACACTGACAAAAGATCTCAAACCAATTAGTATCTCTTTGAGCATGCATTTGTACCTGAATTGCACTGAGACAAGCTCATGCAAATGAAAATATTTCTACACAAAACCACTTGTAAACAGTGTATTTATCTGTAAAAAGGCAGATTAAACTTACAATTCACTCCAAAATCACAAGATAAGTAACTATATATTTTCTTCTTTCTGCTGTTATAAACATAAATCCTTTAAAATGTAATTAAAATAATCAACTAATGAAAATGTTGGCTGACCAGGGTACCAGCGACTGATTAATTGACTAAATGACTAAAGTTCTAGAATGTCAAAAATGGGGAGCAGTGGATTAATCATAATCATATTAATACAGACTTTGCAACATAAGGAATTATTGGCATAAATTATTACTTTGGAAACAACAGGGCTGTAGTCGACTAAAGAAATTCTTGGTCGACTGAAGCCATGTCCTGTGCATTGATCTATTGACTAAAAAGAGGGCGGGACAAAAGCTGTCAAAACTATTGAGTGTCTCAATAATCTGACCAAATATCTGACCCAAACTGAGCTCATAACGCACTTTAACACAAGCTACAGGATTTCAGGCAGAAATAACTGTTTGTAGAGAAAGGCACAAGTGAACTAGATATTCATGAGTAAAAAATGCAAACGCAAAGTACACCCAAATCCTAACAATTCAATAAAATAATCAGTTGACCAATAAAAATGTTGTCTATATAAGACATCATTGACCAATAAAACTGGACTGCCTGATTTTCACAAAACTGTGAGTCTGTAGCTGGTCTCCTGCTCTCACAAACCCTTAATATCAACAGGCCTTCATTTTTAGGGCTCGAGCTCAGCTCTAAAAGCGCTTTTTTCAAAAGGCAAAGTGAAACCAGGGCAGACCACCCAAGCACAGCCAATTAGAGAGCTGCTTTGGCTGACAATAATGCATTATCATCATTCTTATTGTTAGATGCAGACAGAGTGCAGCAGCCTCATTTTGTCACAAAGTGCTGCTTTTACTAGATACTCTTTGGGGAAAAACACAACAATTCGAACCAAGATTTCAGAAAACCATGTAAACAAATGACAAACTGGCTGAAAGTATTTCTCCTTTATGGTGACAAAACACTTTTATTTAGTAGGGGGACTTGTTTGTACAAATGGATGTGAAAAGAAGTTTTAAATTGCATTATATTCACTCTGTTGTGACACTGGGAATGCTAACTTGTAGTCACAGCTGTTTGAGGCAGATCGACAGAAACTTGGCTGCCATCTGCACTAATGGTCTCTTTAACAATCAATCAATCATAAATGCAACATTCAAATGACTTTGTCTTCTCAAAGACCAGTTCAACCTGAGAAATTATTACCCAAAGATTCATAGATGCGTTGTTGTCTGTTGCCAGTAGAGATGGACAATATGTCGTAACATTTTGAAGGTAGAAAAAGCAACAAAAAGAGCTGATTAACAATAAAAATGAGAAAAGGTTATGCTGTAAATTTTCAGCTAAGGCTATTAAGTGATATTTCTGCACTCTTGTGATTCATTTTACAGACTTTTCACATGATCTAATAATAAAACCTCAACTAAAACTTTTAAAGACATGTTTTAACAGATTTCTGTTAACATATTATCGTCTCAGATTCATTATCGGGATTCACTCCCAAAAGAGCCGTTTTGCCAAAAACAGATGACGCAAGTGAATGTGAAGTGAAGTGTTTTTGTTAAAGTTCTTGCTTCGAAATCCTCATAACTTTTTCCACTATTCCATACACATATGTATGAAGGTGAATAAAATGAAATTATGAAAATTATTGAATAATTTATTTTTATTGTAAAAAGCAGAGTAATGGACAAAGCAACTCCAGGTTTTAATACTCACACTTTAATAAGTGTGTGTATTTGTACCTAAGCAACTACATTTTAAAGTAAGAGTTGAGTTATCCTTTATACCTGCAAAATAAAAGAAAAATATATGCAAATGAGGGGGGGAAATTGCGATAAAATCGTTACCGCAACACATGACCCTCATATCGCACTCGTTTCCCATATCGTGCAGCCCTAGTTTGAAACACTGTATATTTCACAATGCCATCCAAAAGCCTTCACCTCAGACAGATAATACTGCTGTGGTTTTTGAACAGTCTCGTTCCAGTTCCAACATGGCAGCCCTCACTGTTTCCTGCGCCAATAAAGACTTCGACACCATCCAACTTTAACTCTGACTCTGCCCCAAACCCTGATGACTTTTTCAGCCCCGAGCGCTCATTGATGTCTTGTGCTGTTTATCCACTGTGTCTGCATCAATGGAGCTGCTCAGAGCTCCAGCAGCAGCTTATCACGCATGAGCAGAGATAGCACACAAACTTAAAAGGCACAGAGTACAGTGACCTCTTTTCAAGGTTTGGATTCTCCGTGACGTTTCTCCCAAATGTCTCAATAGTCTCGGAAAATTTGTCATTATTTCCTGGATTTTGTATTCAGTTTACAGTGCCTTCCACTCGTATTGGCCAGCAGCACTTATGAGCAAAAAGACTGTAAACATTTGATTTCCCCGGCATTTTTAAACATTTTATGCAACAGTTCATTTGCGACTCTTGACAGGAACTTTCAGATTGTACAGTGTGATGATTTCGTACTCACAGATGGGAGCAAGGGACAGTTTTTCCCAATGATTACATTCAACTTTGGCAGTACTTTTTCAAAATGCAAATTCACAAAAATCTCAACCTGATGATTTCCATTAGTGACTTAAACCGAGAACCTTCAGTTTTACTACAAAAGTTAAAGTTTTTATGATATTTATTTTAGATGACCCCATTTGTATTCAATATTATTGGCCTGTATTATTATTGCTGTATCTGGAAACTCTTTTAGATTATCATGAAAACAAGATATTTTAGCAAAGCAACAGGAGTCTCATTTATAAAACTGTAAAATTCTTATTTAAAATGCACATAGAAATAAAACTGAAAATGTCATAAACTTCCTCAAACTTGCTCACTTCTCGTCTCTCTCTCACCTTTTGCCTTGTCACTGACTCATACTTTATAAATGAAAAATCTGATATTTTTATATCTCTTATACCATACATAAACAACAAAAATTGAAAAAGTAAAATCTGAAGGAGCGATGGAGGATGTTCCATTCATTTAATATTGCCAGTGACACTTTTGTAATAACTACATTTATTATTGCCTTATTAAAGCATGAACAAAGACTTAATTTATAATGAACTAATAGTTTATTAAGAATGATTCAGGTTTAGTAACTACTTAACTAATACTAATTCCTAACTCTAACCCTAAGTCTAACCTTAATTAAGTCTAAATCATTCTTATTAAGTTATATATTGACTATGAATTGTTTGTTCATGCTTTGTTACGGCCAATTAAGATGTAGTTATTATGAAATGGTACCATATTGTCAACTTAAAGCTTTTGTCACTTGTAGATTTACCCACAGAGGTAAGTATGACAAAAACCTTTACTCAAGAAAGACTGTTACACTGTCAAATAAATTACTCAAGTAAGAATAAAAGTAGAGAAGAACAATTTAAGAAGTACTTAGAACCTCTGAAGGTAACTCTTGGGGTCTAAAAGTCTCAAAAACTTTAAAACAAAGTAACTATCTAACAACAGATTTCATCAGACATTCCAAAATATTTGTGTAATTAGTGTTTGACATGATGTGCTCTGTAATAAAACAATAAATACAGTAGTAGCCGGCAGTTGTCACGCCTCTGTCCGGAACATCAACAGCTTCACAGCGGAAACCGGCCGACAAACAGGGCACACCCGGGCGTTCCCTTCCACCAGGCGCTCCGCTGATAAATACTTCTGCTGTCACATGCTCCAGGGTTTGGTTATGTCGAGGCACAGCTTATGAGTTTGATAAATAATACAAAACAGAAAAGATATCCGCAAAATACATCATACAGAGTCGTGTAACTTTGCAAACAGAAAGAGATTAAGGTGGACCAAGTGTTTCAAAGGCTGGCTCTGTCAGATTTAACTTCTTGTTAAAAATATAGAAATAGAGATGTTTTGAAATTGAATTGTTAAGATGACTGTGAGAAACACGTCATCATAATATAGCGATCATTACTGACCCAAAACAAAACTGAAATCCTTGAAAACTGAATTCTAATACATTACTGTTATAATTGTTTGAAAGCAGCTTCATGAAATTAAACTTTCTGAATGCAAAAGTTATGTCCTGGATTATATTTCTTTAATTGCTATTATATTGTGATCTGAATTGTCATGATCATTAATTAACCGAATAATCTTGACATCTCCATCTAGAAATAAAACGTATTAAACAAAGCATTGATAAAGGCTGCTATTTCCACCATTCAATAAACTATAGGACATATAACAAAGAGAATATGTCATTTATTTGACTTATTGACTTACACAAAAACATTGGCTATGAAGATGTATTTAGATGTAAAAAATAATTTATATTCAAGCTACACTCCAAACTAAATGTAAAGTGCTTTTTTATTTCGTCGAGTGTTGAATTGGAATAGTTTTGTTTTTTGTTTTCATTCAGAAAGTTTGATTTCATAAAGCTATAATGATTTGGTAAAGAATTTTCTGATCGTTTTTTGATTGTGGCAATAACTGTAAATATTTGCCAAATCGTGATGTTTCTTTGTTTCACACAATAATCACAACTCTAAAATGTAATATCGTGACATCCTGAGTTGGCTAATTCTACTTTTAATCCAGTTGTTGAGTGTGTAAATCTTCATGGAGATCGACTATATATAGAGCTGCAACATTAATCGCAATCAAACTATTTAGGGATATACTTTCTTGAGCAAACAACAAAATATCCTGTTTTATTTTGTCTAAAAGCTGCTCTAGTCTCTATAATTTATACATCTACAAACATGTTCTGAAATGCATGGGATTCTTTGATTAGTTTACTCACATTTGACTTTTATCTGAAAAATTATGTTCCCGGAGGAGTGTAAAATCTTAATAATGAACAGAATTCTACAATATAAACATTAATTGCAAATCTATTCGCAATTGCAATGCTTGTCTGAAATATTGCAATTAGATATTTTGCCAAAATCATTCAGCTCTGACCTACAACATGTCAAAGGATCACAAACACCTTTTATATACTTTTATTTTGGCGTCTTTTAGATGTTATCAGTGCTACTTCCTGAACTCATCCCTCTTAAGGCTCACATTGTTGACTTTAGCCGCAGCATCTATCCTTGAAGTCTCTCCAATGATCTTCAAACATATACGTTTCAATAGAGTCTTACGTGTTTGAACAGGCTTTATTTACTCCACAACACACCGAGCAGCACAAACTCAAACACACTATTGCATTCAGACTGAATCAGGCTTAAACTCTTGTTGATCGAGGCTTGGACCTTTCCCAACTCCACTCCATCACTGCGTATTTTGCTAATTAGGGTAGTAAACAAATCTCCTTAAATATGCTAATGTTAATGTGGGAAAAGAGAGCCACTCCACTCCCAGCCTTTGTACATTAATTGCCTCACTTCCCCGAGTGCACTGCACCGTAAAACCCCTCTTTAGATAAATTGTTTAGATAGTTTCACAGAATATTGTCTCTCCACTCAAAATAGCTCTGCACTGGGGCTGCTGCAGCAATAAAAAAGAAATAGAGCAAGAATGTATTGTTTTGGGCTTTCTATTAAACTTTAACTCTCTTATAAATGTGTACTTTTACCATCAGGACAGGGACTTCCATAAAAGGCTGGACGCTCCCTGAAGGACACGCAACACTAATGTATTTGGTGAATTGAATTTGTCCAAACTTAAAGGGGACATTATACACAAAATCAACTCATACAAGCGTTTTACCATGTTATAATGGGGTTTCCTCATCTTTAGTTTACTCAACATGTATTTTGATTGATTCATGCATGATTGTCTTATAGTAAATGTATGTATTCACCTACTCCTTATCCCCGTCCACTGCTTAATAACACGTATTATTCAACAATTCAGCCACCAGGTCATACAGTAAGTATTTAAAATGCCATATAGCCATATTCCAACAAAAATACGTAAATGAAAATCTGATTATTTTGAAATGTCACTATGAAGAAGCGCCTCAAGGTCTCTGATAGACTTGTTGCTATTATCATGTTGCCATGTTGGATCAATATTGAGGTTTAAAATGAACAAATTGTAAAATATTGTTCAACTTTTAACACTAAATACCCAGAAAAAGCAAAATCTGTCTTCTTTAATATAGTCAGTCCTTGTTTTTGTCCATTAGGAGTAAGAGATGCTGATATGGAGCTGTCATAGCTTTAGAAACTCTAAGCTCAAACACATCGACTTTTACCCACCCACTCTTCCTATTGATTCAGCCTTCAGTTAAGTGGAGTTGATTGACAGGTGGATTTGACCTATCACAGTGGACTATGGATTCACTGAGAAGAAGATTATTCAATGTAAGACAATAATAACTGAACCAACTGACATACCAGCTAACACACGTAAACAAAATATAAATCATGCCTGAGAAGTGTCCATTTCTATAACAACAACAAACGTACATAGAGAAGTAAAATCATATTTGTCTAGGGATGCACGTTTTCTTTGGAGCCCTTGGAGTCAGTAATTGGTTACCCGGTTGCGTTAACACAGTGCTTTTTTTTGGACTTTTTATTATTTTAGATGTTAGTGCAAACGCAGAGCAGCACGACAACATGTATTTAAACAGAGCACAACACGACTGAATAAACGATATTTTGTTGTTGCACTGTTGTAGTAATAATGAATAGAGCACTTTTTTTTTTAAGAGTCACGTTATAAAGTCGTTTGCCGCTTACCTTTAGCTTGTGCACGTAGGCAAAAAGGCAAAAAGCTCTGTTTTCTCCAGCAACGTGAAAAAAATAAACCATGCAATATTAATATTAGTTCATAAATACTGCAGTGTCTCAGGTTTGCTCCGTCTTTCTGAGATAAATCCACTATTTTGAAGTTGTCAGCTGTTTTCACTTAGATCATGAGGTGCTCTCTTAGGCGCCCTCTGGTGGTACAATTGTGTATTACAACATAGTAAACAAGGCAGAAAATGAAACATGCCAGTTAAGCATTTAGTCAGGTTAATCGGCTAATCGGTTCCCTTGGACACCCCTATATTTGTCCCAACTAGCTCTTTGCCATTAAATGTAATTGTTTCTCAAAAATGACCAAAACTTCATGTTCACAGTCAAGCTTTCAGAATCCTTTTGATGCACCATGATTTGGGGAAACATATGTCCCACTTTTGCGTCTTCCAGATCGCGTCGAGCTCCAGGACTGTGAGGCTAAAGTAAATGCTGGTATCAGGGACATTGTAGGGTTATCTTTGCGAGCTGCCTGAACAATCAGCAGGGGTTTACACAGTGGTTCAGCGCTGGAGGAGTTCAGGACAGAGACGTCAGGGAGTGTGTAAAAATGTGTGTAAAGACAGAAGAGACGGGAGGCGCCAATGCAACAATGACAGGCTCAGACAATATACTGTGGGTCATATAGTTTATAAGAAAGACGATAAATCCAGGTGACTCAAACCTGGCCATAAAAGACCCCCAGAGAGAGTTTATGCAGAGCGACTTTAAGTTATTAAACCGTATGGAATATGAATTTTCCTCAACATTAAAGTGGCTGTACCTGCTTTATAATGTAATAAAGTAAAATCAGTTTTGCCCCAGTACAGATATCTTATAAAAGTAGCTATTGCACGCTCTCTGAATCTATTTTAAAGACCGTTTTATTCTCCCCGAAGCAGGAAGTGCGCTGTTAGTGTGCTAATGTTTGTTATCTGTTTTTGTTGTTGTCTGAAAAGTACAAATAAACTCAATGCGGTGAATAATTAGGATGCGAGGAATGCAGCACTTGTGGACCACTGCAAAGAGTTTAAAATGAAGTAGTTCTGTTTTTTATGTTTTTAAGACTTAAACAATCTTATCTTCTCTAAATACTGAGGATAAATTTAAGTTAGCTCTGTTTTTTCTTTTTGGTGCACAAATCATTTGTCATGTCCTCGGTCTAAG
This sequence comes from Rhinogobius similis, assembly GCA_019453435.1. Classification (NCBI taxonomy): domain Eukaryota; kingdom Metazoa; phylum Chordata; class Actinopteri; order Gobiiformes; family Gobiidae; genus Rhinogobius; species Rhinogobius similis. The sequence goes on from CM033620.1 coordinate 19,786,309, forward strand.
TTATAGTTTGAAGAGCGTCCAGCTATAAGAAAAGAAATAACTTATCACTTCATTACCATGACATTTGCACATGGTCCTTATCTGCTGCTTGTTACTGCTTATAAAGAATATTTTATTTTTTGTTTTTGTTATTGTTGTTTTTTTAATTACAGGTGGCCCACGTTTTGATATGTTTATATTGTATAAAAAGTCAAGCAAATGCAACAAATACATCGTTGCTCTTTTCTCCTGTTTTGATCTCACATAACAGAGCCTTGAGTCCATCGTAGAGTTGCTATGATTAATTTACTTACCTTCATTACATTATTGACCTTCATGTGTAACAATGTATTTTAAAAGAAATACATGATTAGTTTGAGTCGAGTAATCTAAAAATAATCACTGACGAGTCGATTGCTAAAACAATCAGCTCTAATCACCCACAAATTTTTGTCAGATTACATCAAATTGATTGATTGATTTTTTTTATTACGTTTTATTTTGCCTTTTTAAAAACAAATTACAATGGCTTTCGCTGTTATTTGTTTTTAAAAAGACAAAATAAATGTGCACACAAACAACACAGACTTTTAATCGTTGCCATTTAATACAAAGATATTCAAATGTTGATTAATTGTGCATCTTCAACAACTTCAAAAATATCACTTGTTGAGGGAAAAGAAAGTGCAGTTCCTTCATCCTCATTAAAAAGTCGATAAGTCAACCATCCAGGTCTCTGCCCCCTTTGACTGTTCAAGCCCGGAAGAACCACAACAAACCCAACCCAAGCGCTTCAGTTTCCAAACATTTCGCGACGGATTCTCTCGCTCTCCGTCCACAGCTGAGCGGGGCAGACGTTTTGGGCAGGAGACGTGCCAAGGAGCTCTCTATGAACCCCGTCTGAAGCCCCGAGCGCGTCCGACAGCCTTTACCACTTATGGAATACTTCACACATCTGTCAAAACAGATCAATGGGGTTCAAACGCGTGTCACGGGGGCACGGCGCTGCTACGGGCCAAAGAATTCTCCCCCAAAATATGTGTTTGTGCGCGGCCATGTGGACTCCTTCACGGCCGCCGCTCCGAGGATCGACACGTCAACTCAGTTTGTCGTCGTTTAGAGGGATTAGAGCCAGCTGCCTTCTGCTTTTACAATATCATAAACAGATCTTTAGAGCAAGTCTACAAAACATCAGCTTAACTGTGCACTGGTGTTAAAGCGGAGTTGTTTACGGTAATCCGCTCTTGATTCAGTTCCTCGCTAAAGAAATCACAATTTAATTTGAGTAATGCGTATGGCAAAGTTGCAAAATGGCTTGTTACTTTATAAACACAAACTCAAACAATATAACCCAATTATAGGTGAGAAATATATCAGGATTTGGACAACACCATCAATATTGGTTTGAAATCATGCAAAATGTTGAGAATATTATAGTAAAAAATGCTACAAAAAGAGTAAAAATGACTAAAAATTATGTTGTAAACTTTCAACGAATCGTATAAGGTGATATTTCTGAACTTTTGTGATTATATCAGACATATTACATTTGTCTGAAAATTAAACCTCAACAATATACGTTTAAAGACATGTTTCAACCCATTTCATTTGGATTGACATAACAGAGTCTGAATATTGTTATCGGGCGGAGGCTTTTTTGGGCGCTTCCATTCCTGGCTTGGGACGGACAATGTTTAAAAAGTACTTTTGGCTTCTGCCTGAATCTGAGAGAGTGCTCTTATTCAATGTGTTATAGATTCCAAGTTATTATTATTATTATTATGATAAAAGTGCAAACTGGCTGCAACAAATTCATCGATTAATCGCAACCAATCAATTTGTGTCAAACCAACTAATTTAGTGATCGAATAATCGTTAACTGCTCTATACATTGGTTCCAAAACATGCCACAAGCTGAGAAAAGAGATTTTATGACTCAAATTAAGCCATGAGCCATGAAAATTATGCAGACAATGTGTAAATTCAATGTATTTGATGAAAACACTCTTCTGTCCATAAATGTGCTCCACCTGGATCCTCATACGGCTTCACTTCAGCTTCACCGGGGTCAAATTTTGTTAAAATCTTTTCATCATGTGACTTTTGCATTCCAAACAACTTGAAAAAAATCATCGCTAGACAAAATGATCATTAGTTGCAGCCCTAGTGTGCAATAAAACTGACAAATGGTCTGCAATCTGATGATGTGGTGTAAATTATTCACTTGTAAGATGAGAAAATGTCTTTGATTATTGGAGAAAACCAATATCAAGTCAATATTTTCGAAGCTGAAGTCAGTTGTAGCATCTCTAACCCCTGCCCGGTCTCACAGATCGATCGTTTTAGTTGAATTTATGGCGTTGTAAACAATAGAGAAGCGTGTGCCCTCGAGTAGAAGAGGTGTCTGCTCCTTATCAACAGGATCCAGCCGACGAGGGGCATGTGTTGCTTTGGATCTCATTAATGTCTCCTTCGGGACGTGTTCCAAACATCTCCCAAGGGAGGATTCAACTCAAAACTAAGGTCTGCTGCGTCAACTAGTTATATAAAGAAAGTGACAACATAGAGATTAGTTAAAGAGACAAAAGAAAAGGTCTGTCACGATAAAATTTGAAGGACGATGTATTGAAAATTGAAAATCTTATGATAAACAATGATAATGAAACTACTTTATGCCACCTACACAATTAAACTAATGCAGGAGGTTTACGGCAAACCCTTTTCTAAATGAACACATCCTAAATACATGAGCTGCAATTTAAAATAACAGAATGAAACACTTAAGTAAAGTTAGAATCATCAGTCAGTCAAATGTTAATTATTCAACCCTCAAAAGCTCAAATATTCATACAAGACTGTGACAAAGTGGGTCTTTGTCCCCTTTAATCACCTCTAATTTGTCTTTATTTTCAATTTCTCATAATCAACTGTAAACTTAATCCTGGGTTTGTTTAGTTTTTTAGTTATCACACAACACATAAGTTCCTTTTCAATATGTTTATTTGTTTAAATTTGTATTTCAGTTCACTTCAGCAACTTACCTTGTCCTCCACATGGTCTGGTCAAAGAGGAGGAGGGCCTCATGGCGGCCATTTTTATAACCTTTGTAGGCGTCATGGGCCAGACCATGTGGAGGGGACAAGTGCCATAGTTCAATTTGGATTTAGTTTAATAAGGTGTTTAAAATGTATTTGTTTTGTGTTTGTAGTTTCAGTTAGACATTTGAATTGTTTTGGGGACATTGGTCCATGGAGGAGGAAATGTAATTCCCATTGCCTCTTTGAGAGTTAAAGGGTACAGTTACCTGCAATCAAGGTGTACTGTCCTAGGGGAGGGGCCTAGGGTATAAAAGGGTGCTGCTGGCCCATTTCAAAGAGAGAGACGTCAGTGCAGTTGTGTGCACATGTGTTTTGTTTGTTTTAATAAATCTTGTCTGGTACAAGACTTTTGTATGTCTGCCTCCTACTTCGACCACTTTGGCCAGCTTCCCCACATTTGGTGGCAGTGGTGGGATCCAGGCCAGTAGGAGCAGTAAAGAATGATGGAAACCAGACAGAAGGTTCGTGCTGATGGAGTCACAGGTCCACCTGACAACCTAGAGGGGACATTCAGCAAAGAACTACAGTCGAACATCTCGGGACAACAGGCAAGTCTACAAGATCTTATGAGGCAACGAAGGAACCAGTTTCTCACCTCCAATGGGAGGTACAGCAAAGCCGTGTGGAGCTTGCAGAGAAGGCCCCTGAAGAGAGGAACGCATCTCGTGCAGAGGTCCACCATGGAAGAATGGAGCAACTTTTGGCTTCTTGGACACTAAGTCGTGGCGTGTTTTGGTCGACGACTGCGGCATAACCGTCAGTAGTTGCTATGAGCTGCTGTCGGGAGCTGTGGAGTGCTTGGTGTTTTCACTGTAGCTGTGTGCAGTTGGAGCAGCCAGCGCTATGTGAGGAGGAGTTTGGACAATGGTTTGGGTCTTTATTCCAGAGGTCCAAGAACCCATTGAGGAGTCAAGGTTCACCAGCTCAAGGTTCACCAGGCCTGCGTTCTTGGTCTGCTGAAGATTGGGAGCTGTTTGGAACTAGACTCTTTCCAGGAGAAGTAAGGTACTTGCATTGGAGAAGTTCTTGATACAAGAGGAACTTTGGACACTTTGAAGTTGCCTACTGTCTTAATGTGAAAGTGTTTATTGTAAATTGGTTACTGCGTTCTGCCTAGAATCTTGAAAAAATGCGTATATATGGATTTCCTGTCCCGTGACTCACAGGAGTAACGGTCTTAAGAGGGGGGGTGTGTGACAAAGTGGGTCTTTGTCCCCTTTAATCACCTCTAATTTGTCTTTATTTTCAATTTCTCATAATCAACTGTAAACTTAATCCTGGGTTTGTTTAGTTTTTTAGTTATCACACAACACAAGTTCCTTTTCAATATGTTTATTTGTTTAAATTTGTATTTCAGTTCACTTCAGCAACTTACCTTGTCCTCCACATGGTCTGGTCAAAGAGGAGGAGGGCCTCATGGCGGCCATTTTTATAACCTTTGTAGGCGTCATGGGCCAGACCATGTGGAGGGGACAAGTGCCATAGTTCAATTTGGATTTAGTTTAATAAGGTGTTTAAAATGTATTTGTTTTGTGTTTGTAGTTTCAGTTAGACATTTGAATTGTTTTGGGGACATTGGTCCATGGAGGAGGAAATGTAATTCCCATTGCCTCTTTGAGAGTTAAAGGGTACAGTTACCTGCAATCAAGGTGTACTGTCCTAGGGGAGGGGCCTAGGGTATAAAAGGGTGCTGCTGGCCCATTTCAAAGAGAGAGACTTCAGTGCAGTTGTGTGCACATGTGTTTTGTTCGTTTTAATAAATCTTGTCTGGTACAAGACTTTTGTATGTCTGCCTCCTACTTCGACCACTTTGGCCAGCTTCCCCACAAAGACAAAAAAAAAAAAAAGAAAGATAATGTTCCCCACCAGTGCAAAGAAAAGCGACACATGATAAATACTGAGCCCCAAAAATATTGTTCCAGCTGCTATACATTTAATCATGCACCATTAAATTTTGGACATTTTAGTTAGATTAGTTTCTTTCTGCCACAGGTATATTTGGACATTATTTCAGAAACAGTAACACAAAAGGTTTAAGTGTTATGCTTCTCATGTTATACCTCAATGTCATAAGACAAGTGTGAAACCTTTTGTAATTCATAAACAGTACTGCACATTAACAGATGCAAAGTGCACGATTGTCACAAATAAGACTCTTTTTTAGTAACACTAAATTGTAACTACACTTAAACCTGCCTTAAAAAGCAAGAACAAAGACTTAATTCATTCTGAATAAATATTTTATTGAGAATGATTCAGGCAAATGGCTAAATAAGGTATAGTTATTATAAAGTACCCTTTTTAATGCCAATATTGTTCAACAACAACTTACTAAATCCAATCCACTGACGTCTGGTTGAAACTGCAGAACTGATTTCCGACCACAAACTGGGGCGATTTGGAGGAAAAAATCCAACTGCAATTTTTGGACAAGTATTGGGATTCTGTTCAAAGTTCACATTTTCAACACATCTTGAAGAATCAAGAAAAAGGCAAAGATCTGTGAAGAATCAAATGTGTTTCAGAACATTGTACAAATCTAAACATGGGTTTGTCTGCAGAATATGACAGGATACTTGTTGTTTGTGGATGAAATTAGGGCTGCACAATATATCGAAAAATATCGTCATCACAGTTGTTGTTATCACGATATGCATAAAGCAAAGAAGCGAGACAATTTCTAATGGTTAAATGCGCTAATCTAGCATTTCTTGCGTGCCTGAGCTTGTTTTTAAATGTTCAGAGTTACAGAGTAAGTACAGAAACGACAAGTCAATGCTTAAGTGTATTTTAGTTAACCTCTTGCTTCAAAATCCTCAATTTTTTCACAATTTCATATAAACATAAATTAAGGTGAATAAAATGTCTGAAATGTTTAAAATGCCTGAATAATATATTTTTATGGTTTGCAGAGTAATGAGGTGAAGATCAGAGTTACGTTATCCTTTATACCTGGAAAAGATATTATATGCAAATGAGGGGAAAAAGTAACTCTTTATCGTCTATCGTTATCGCAATACTTGACATCCATATCTCACTAATTTCCAACATGGTGCAGCTCTAGAGGAAATTATAGTAGTTTAAAAATTGCAGCCTTTGCGATTTGCTAATTGTGTACAATTAAATTCCCATTTCAATTCGATTGCGATTTATCTTGCAGCCTTAGTATAAACCAACACCAGATCACGGTAGCAAGCAGAGGTTTTTTTTTGTAATTTGTGCCAAAATAGCCAAGCAACGCACTGAATCTTGTGTAATGCAGTTTAAGAAAATAAAATCAAAGTAAGGAATAAGTAAAGAGCAGCCTGAGTGTGTAAGGGATGTGTTGAAACTGTGGCAGGTTTTTGTCAATGGTCCTTTGACTGAAATGCCTCTTTGATATTCCACTTCTTTCATACTCGACTAATTGTGCAAAATGAATCAGTGACTGCAGACCATTCATTCAGTATCTAATCTAACTCAAACACTTCCAGCTCTGCCTGACTTCCACTCCTCATGTTTTCACTTTTGAATTTCCTCCTGTCCATTCTTCATCCTCTCCTCCGCACACAGCTCCCATTCCTCCCGCTCACTCCCTCGCTCTGCTACTCCCCTCTCTTCCTCCCACTCCTCTCACTCTCTCTCCCACAGTAGCCAATCGTCTGGCTCACATCAGCGGACCTATATCTCGTCTTCGTCTCGTCCGGCAGCAGCAGACCGGGCTGTGATGTTGAGTGAACGATGTGGATGAGAGTATTGAAGCTCCGGCACTCTCCAGCAGCTTTTTTCAATCTACCTCAGGCTTACTCACTTGCATTATTGGCTAAAAAACCTGCAGCCGTGCACGCTCCCACATACCACACGTAAGATAAGCTGTCATTTATCCACTAAGAACGTCTGGGTCAAGTCATGGAGGGCAATGCTAATGAGTAAAGATTAGCAAGTACATTTTTACATTTACAAATCAATGCAGAATCAGTTGATGGACTGAGACGAATGCTGGACAAACCCACAACAAAAATAACACTTGAACAAGCAGACTTTTACACGCAGACATTCACAGACACAGAATGTTCTGTCGCTGCTTGTTGCTCAGACTCGATCACTTGGTCAATGAAAACCAGAGTTACGTCAAATCAAATGTTCCTTCACAAACAAACAAATGGTGAAGCCAATCGACTTATTAAGTACATAACATGTTTATTTTATGATATTTATGTCATTTATCTGGTCTCCTCAACATTAACATGTAAAAGATACTCCAATTTAGTCACTTAAATTTAAGCTCAGGTGTAGGGCTGTAGTCGACTAAAGAAATTCTTGGTCGGCTAAAAGGGGGTGTGGCAAAAATACATCAAAACTGCAGCGTATGTCCATGTATCTAAACCAAACTGCACTCAAAAGAACACAACTGTAACTGTACTATTTATACAGAAAAGTACTAGGAGAGAGTGTATTTATACGTCAAGACTCCAAAATCTTCAGCTAACTCACTTCATATCTTCTTGTTTTTGCCATGTAAATCTTTTTATAATAATTTCATATAAATAAGGTGATAAATCTTTGTCGACTAAGAAACCATCGACCGACTAATCACCTAACGACTAAAGTACTACAGCCCTACACAACAATAAATCTGAACAAGAATTTGACCTCAACTAAAAGTAGTTGATGGTTTGTGTCAGCCCAAACCCTCTTGATTATTCACTTTTTTTTGTAGGAAAAAGCTAATAACTATTGGAAAACACACGGGACTGGCTCGGGAGTCCCTCAAATCTAACCAAACTAGTCGAGTTGCTAAGTGAAGATAGCATGAGCCGTGTGAACTAATTTATGTAAATGTTTATGTCTTTTACATCTGTCTGTTTGACTGAAAAAGGCTGGATTGAGATTCATTTTAAACTTAGACTGAATACAGAAGTTGCTCAATTAGTTGTTTCATTTGCCAGGAAACATATTTGAAAAGGGAAGACGTTGAGTTTTCTATTGAATCAACGGAGTTCCCCGATGTCTGTCATGTGCATTATCCACGTGACACTCGTCCAATCACATGTTTTGCCTCCAAATCTTACATCCCTGATGAGTTAAAAATTACTTACATAACCTTAATTAAAGTTAGTTTGACCATTTAAATATTCCTTGCTTATTTTTATAGACTCTTTAAAAGTTTGTGAACAAAGACATTCTACATTCGAATTGGAGGCAAAAGTGAAGTGGAGTGATTTCACTGAGAAACTGGGATTTAACCTCAGAATATCACAAAATATGAAAAATTAAGATGATTGTGGAAAATGAAAAGCCTCAGACACATGAGTGACATTAGAGCTGCTTTAAACACATTTATTATTGTGCTTTACATTATGTTTTAGGAAATTATGATAAACTCTTTGCCTTTTTGATGAAGGAACAATCCAGATTTATGGGTTTTACTCTACTATCTAGAGATATATTTGACACTTTACCATAAATTTGATTATTTTGAAGCTAAAATACAATTCTAAGGCTAGCCTTTGTTATAGAAAAGCAAATTAACTGACCTTTCTATCCTGGAAATTCAAATGTGTTGCTTTTTCAACTTCATTTTGCCTCCAGTCGCCATTAAAATCACATTTTAAAGGGTCTAAAAGTTCAAGTCATTTTATAACTGGGTTTTACTGAACTGAAATGAACACTAATCTGAGTTGAACGTTAAACCTGGTTGGTTGTCGGTCCGGCATCCAATCGCAGTATTTATCTATCACTATTTAGGCCAGATGTAGCTCCTATACTTAAGATATCATAAGTTAATGTTTTCTGTTTCCACTAAACGTTTTCCAATCCCCTTGTTGTTCAGTAGAAAGAAGGTTGTGTGTTTGTATGTATAATATGTTTAAGCACTGACACCGTTCCAACAATGGTTCAGTTGTTGTCCAGAGCCAGGGTTTTATAATTCAGGCTTAAGAGAATATATTCAGGCCGAGCAGATGTTAAACAGTAAACCTTCTCGTACGTTTGGATGTGTGTTGAGTGTGTGTGTTGAGTGTGTGTGTTCAGTGTGTGTTGGTGGTGGTTGGGGGGTCATCCAAAGTGGTCCCTCAGGCTATGGCTCAATTACATGCTAATAACACAGTCGGGGGCAACAGAACCACAGTAAAAACATACATGTGCGGCTCAAACACAATATTAGCTGCCGTCTACCGCCAACACCGCGCTGTTTGGGTTCTCCAGCGGCTCCTGATCAAACTCTGATGCAAATGGCTTCCTGACTTTTATACAAATGAGGGAAAGTATTTAGTCATTAGGGCTGCACAGTTAATCGAAACGAAGTGGAACAATATGCTCCAAACAACAAAATATCCTGTTTATTCTGCTTAAAAAGTGGTAACCCTGTACCTTGTAGACATGTTTGTGATAAAAACATGACCAACATTGACAAAAAGGTCAAAAACATGTCTAAAAGTGACAAAAAAGCATCTACTAGCAGCGAAAACACGACCAATAGCAACAAAAACGCAGCTTAGTGACAAAATTGTGACTAAAAATTGACAAAAATGTGACAAAAAGCAACAAAAACAATACGAAAACTGACAACAACGTGATAAAAAGCAGCAAAAACATTGAAACGTCATTTTTCAATCCTTTCTCCTGGTTGTGTTTAAAACGTGAACAGAATCCCAAACATAAATCGCAAATCTGATCGCAATCACAAAAGGGAACAAAAAGGAACTGTATGATGCTTAATGTTCACTGATTGTAAAATATTAAGATGGAAAAATATGACAGAATACACAGAATTGTTTCAGTCTTGTCTGAACTTGATTATGGTTTGCAGCAAATACTTTGAATAATGAACATCGAGATCCACTGTTATTCTATCCATACAACATATATTTCATATTTTAAGTTTATAACAATTGTGTTTTGCATGCATTTTTTACATTCCCAGTTTATCAATTTTGTTCAACGACAACGCCTTCTGAAAAAAACAACCCAAAACAACTGACCAAATGGTTTAGAATCAAGACTACTGCGTAACGTCACCGGTAAGCAGTTATTGTAAATGTGTCAGGAGAATTTAACGGTGACTCCAACCTAAATTTTTGGATGTCAAGCTTCAACCTTTCCTCGGAAAAGCCCAGTCCTACAGGTATTGTGACACTGAACACACTCATTCCACATGACATGTTTTCCAGCGAAGTCCTGCTGAAATGGTCTTGGTTGCTTAAAAGCAGATGGAAGAGCAGCTAAAGTGTTCGGGCCCCACACAGTTCTTGGGTAGAGGCCCTAAAACAGTAAATGTGTGTAATCCCTGAAAGCCTTTCTCTTGAAGCGGGGCCCCTGAATCATCCACACTCACCACTTATTCACAAGAACGCATCATTTCCTGTATTCTCTCAACTTTTACTCAGACTTCGGCAGAACATTCGCTGCCATTGTCTTCCATTACTGCTGCTTCACTGTAAAAATGCACTGACTCAACCTTTACTGTTCGTGCTCCTTGTGAAGGCTTTACAAGTAGTTTACAAGTTTATAAAAGACTAAAACGTACAAATCAAGACTGAATCAGAAGAAATGAAGGATAAAGACAGGTCTAAAACAGGACTTTACAAAACCAGGTCAAATAGGACAGTAAGTCAGGACAAAAATAAGTATAATATCATGATAAACGATAATACTGAAACTACTTTATGCCAAAAACCCAAAAGCCAGATAATCCCGACCTATGACAGCTCAAATCGTATCGTACTGCAACACAATTTACAAGAAATTGACCACTTGTACAAAGAAAACATACACTCGATAACTTGATTCTAGATATTATATATTGAACAATAAGGCCTATCTAAACCAAAACTAAAACATCTTAAAACCATCCCAAAACAGGACAAACGTAGAAATAAACAAAAACCACACATAGGTCTAAAACAGGACTTGACCAAAGCAGGTCAAATGCAGCACTGAATGGAATAGAATAAACTTTACTGTCCCCAGAGGGAAACTGAGCCAAAGCCAGGACAATAACTGTAGCCTATTTAACACGGCCAAAGTGGCCACTGAAACAGGTTTACACTGGGTATAATCCTAACTGCACAAATGAACCTACAACTAAGACTAAACCTATGAAAATGGCAATAAAATTGTCTCGAGATTTCTGTTAATCGAGTTGAATAGACCTTGGCTACTGTTAATTTATAAAACATGGATGAATTGCACCAATCATTGCTCATTGTTCTTGGTTTGAAGTGAATAACACCAGTGTTTCTGAATCTACAGGGTTTCTCAAGAAGCTACTCTTTAAACTTTTGTCCAGTTGACAGAATTACACTTTCTTTTACTAAATCCAGAATTAAACTCAATGGGTTAGTTTAGCGAACACTCTTACAGTAAATTGATTACTTGTAAAGAACGTGAAAGACCAGTGAATATGAGATTTATAGCCAGATAAACCTGAACTGAAGCTGTCTGAGGACAGGAGAGAGAATATTTACAGACAAAAGATTGTTTCAATAAGAAACACAACATTTGCACATTTCCCATGCTGTTTTTGTGTGATTCCTGCTCTGTCCAAGTTCTGAAACCTCTTCTCTCAGCTCATGGCCTGTTTTGGAGTCTGCGTATGGAGTCTGTGTTTGATTATTCGATTACTTAATTACTTGACAACTATTTCTATAATCGATCAGTTGCGGTTAATCGATTAACCTGTGCCAGAGGTTGAGAAGCTCTGAACAGGCAGGTATTATGCGGCTGGACTATGGTGATGCCTTGTATTCGTCGTCAGTGGAGGCTCAGTCCGCTCCACACATGCAGCGGCACAGTCCATTTGTAAACTGACGTCGCACATTAGCCGCCGTAGAACAACACCGAGGCGAGCAGGAGTCAGCGTAAACACCACATCCTTCTCCACCAAGATCAGTCAAGGACCAGCAACCCAGAGACCAGAGTGAACAAGAGCCGGGTAATTCACAAGAACATTTACTGTAAGTGAGTCATTCTTAAACGTTTAACCACTGCTTCTGAAAAGAACCAAGACCAAACCGGGACTAAAGCATGTCTAAATCAGACCTAAACCAGATCGAAAAACAAGAACAGAACAAGCTCTAAAATATAAATGAATAGTGAAAAAAAAGTCAAGTGAGTAATACAAACTGTCTGAAATAGATGATGAATAAAACATGGGCTCGAAAATTGTAAAACCGAGACAAGAGCTTGAGCTTGAAGAAGTCGGTGTGCTATCGCCAATCCGTTTCAGTTCACAGATTGAGAAAGCCTGCAGTTATTTACTAAGACTAGGGGAGAGTCTATAAATGAGTAACGATCAGGTCTGCTCTACGTTTTCCAGATTAACAGTACCTAGATGTATAAGTGCATGTCAGAAACTGAAAGGTATGAGCCGTGAGGAATTTTGTGGGTTCCTGTCAATATAAGTGTCTGTCAAGTCTCAAGCCTTTAGCCACGAGTCCGACTCAAAGACAAGGAAGTCCAAGTCAACTCCCATGTCCTTTCAGGATTTTATACCCAATTACAGACTACAGGTTGTATTTATGTGTTTTGTTAATGGTCCTTCTTTACAATATCATGAGCAAAATAGAGAAGCATCCAAACTACATCTGAGGATCAACTGTAAATGAGGAGAAGTCTCAAGTCCCAGTGCTCCAAGTCAAGTACTGAGTCTAGCCTTAAAGTCCAAGTCACATGGACTTTTATCCAGTCACAAGTCATCAAAAGTCACTTACAACTTGCAAGTCCACATCTCTGGTTCCTGTAAAGCCCAATGTCAACTACTTTGAAGTTCCTTGAAGTATATTATTCATTACATTTTGGAAACACTAATAAAACGTCCCCAGGCTATTAATAGATTTCAACTTCTTGTTAGGCAACATTATAAAGACTTCTCCCATTCAAAAGACACAATATTTTGTTATAAATTGTTAATAGCTTTGGTAATTTCTCATCAAATCCATAGATAAACTGTAAAACAAATGAAAAGTTATAGTATTTTAATCAGATGCATGTGATTGGCAACTGATAGACTACTATAATCTAGCTATTGGCTTACTGGAGACAAATAGTCTAGTACAAATATTGATCTGGGATGAAAATGTGTCCAACCGCTTCACTGCTTGACTTTTCTTAATAATAACCCCATCAAAGCCCACCACTGCGACCCCCTGAGTGGCTCCGGACCATCTTTGGAGCACCAGGTCAGTTGTTACGACCCCACTTCATAAAAAAAGCCTAAACACATTTTTCTCAATTAAAAAAAAACACAGCAATTGACTTTCAAAGAGGCACACATCAAACACTGCGAACTTGTCCCCGTGCGCAAACACTCCACACGTGCGCTCTCCATGTGTGCGTGCGTTCGTGCGTGCAAATTTGGTTACCTGTGGCGACTGGCGGCACGTTGTCCGGTTTGGTAGCTCTGAATCCCGGTGTCGGTGTAGCCCAGACCCCAACACTCGCGGGCGAACGTGAGGGCGAACAGGTAAAACAGCGTCTCCATCCTCACGTGGACTCTCCGACTTCTCCTCAGATTAACTTCTCATTTGATCCGAAATAAACGTATTCCAAAAAAAATAGTCCAGAAATCAGCTGCAGCGACGCGGAGGTGAAGCCATGCGGTGGAAAACTGAGAAAAAAGGAACGTCACGTCAAGTGCATGTCGCGCGTAAAGTGCGGTGGAAGCGTCGGGACGTGATGTGCGCGCGTCGAGGGCTGCTGCGGGAGTGAGGCGAGAGTAGGAAAGTTTTCTGTCAGAGTGAGAGAAGCCCATGCCCAACCAGGCCCCCGCCCCGTGTGCGTGCCCCCTCCTCCTCCTCCTCCGTGTACGTAAGTGTGCGTAATTGTGTGTGTGTGTGTGTGTGTGTGTGTGTGTGTGTGTGTGTGTGTGTGTGTGTGTGTGTGTGTGTGTGTGTGTGTGTGTGTGTGTGTGTGTGTGTGTGTGTGTGTGTGTGTTCTTGTTTTTGCTACATCGTGGGGACTTTGACCTGACTGCACACAGACTTATGGGGACCCGTTTCACGGTGGGGACCAAAAATGAGGTCCCCACGGGCAAATGGCCACTACACAGTAGTAAACAGTATTTAAACATGTCTGGTGGCTTTTTCTTCAAAGTCCTCTTGGGGCACAATCACCCGAAAAAATCTGTGTCTGTGTATCTCCCTGCGCCCCTGGTGGTCGCCCACTGGTACTGCAGTCCCCACCAGGTAGGTGTTCTGGTTGTGTGTGTCCGCTCACTATCGGCCCCTACAGGTCAAAAGAAGTACTGCATCATAGGAATACATTTAAACTTGGTGCTTTTTTTAACCAAAGATACATTGGATTTATTGAATAAAGCTGTAATAATGATAATATTAAATAATAATTATGATAATAATAATAAAAATTATAAAAAATGACAACCCTTAATTTATATCTGTTAATTATTAGCTTAAAAAGATTTATAGTTAATCAAATTAAAGATGCCCATATTAAATGCATTATCACATTTATTGACATATTCTTTTTCAACCCATGAATTATGGAATACTTCATTTTAGAATAGTAGTAAGCTAAAGCATTTTTGTTTGGTGTATGATATTTGAGTTCAGATACTTGCAAGTACATTAAATACTGCTGCTACAGAGAAACTTCAGTGAGTCAGACCAGGCCTGGTTCAAGGAGACAGGGGCAGGAGACTGGAGGTTTGCTTTTGGTTTAAATACCACGAATTATGAAAAAGTTGTAAAAAGACACAAACATGATTAAAAATATATATATATTATATATATATATATATATATATATATATATATATATATATATATATATATATATATATATATATATATATATATATATATAATTTCTTATGAATGGTCATTACATAAAAGAAAATTCAGAAAAACAATCACAAATGCTTATTCATGATCAAATACAAAACAATGATTGTGTTACTTCCAAATATCGATATCGAGTGGAGGTAGTTGTGATATTGTATTATAATAATATAATTCTTCATTCTGCTCTTCTTCATTCCACTACACACTTCTCTGTCTGCTCGGCTCTGCCATCACCAAACTCCACCAAGATCCTACTGACCTTTTCCTTCATGAACTCACCACATGTTAAAGTCTGGGTCTGAGTCTAGGTAGGTCTTCCATTCAACTGAAACCATAACAAGTCAGAACGAGCAAGAAATAGTGTTATCTGTTTAATCCATCATATTAACTGTGAGTTTAGTGGTATTTTTGCCCAAAATTAACGCTTGTTGAATCAAAAATGTACATGTTTGTTACGTTCAGTTTGTCATGATCTGCAGTTGTTTTGTTTCTGAGATTTCTTCTTAGTTTTACTTCAGTGGTTGGTTTCTACTGCGTCTGTGTCTTTCTGTCTGTGGCTGTTATTTCCTGTTTTATATTGTTTGTCACTTTCCTTGTGGAGTCAATATGTTGCAGATAAATTGGGTAAAATGATCTTTAATACTATAGCTGTATCAACAATGATGATTCTGGTTTATGGTTCATATACTGTATTGTAAAGTGAAGTGTGACAAGAGACAAACAATAACCTGAGAGAGAGTGAGGAGGAGGAGCCATGAGTGAATGAGGGCGGGGCCTACAAAGAAGTGAGGGTCGGCCACAAGAGCCTCCGACCAGCCAGACAAAGCAGGAGGTGGAGGATCTCCAGACTTAGAGCCAAGCTTTCTCCTCAGACAAGAGGCCTCAGCTCACCATAAACGTCTGGTCTGTGCAAAACAGAACCAAGGAAACCAGTCTGTGACACAAGGCCTTGTTAAATAACCTCATCCTTTCTCAAGTATCAGTCAGTATTGTACATTATAATAAGTTAAAAATGGAAAATCAATTGTTAACTTCCATAATACTTTGGTATAAAGCTGTGCAAACAAATTAAATGAATGAATGACCTTCTATTAAACAAAGGTATAAGGCATAATATTAACTTAGGTCTAATATCAAAACACATTCAAAAATCAAAACGTAGCAGCTTAGTTGAGTCCACTTGTACAAAGTGCATTTCATAGAATAAGTGTTTGGGCTAAATGCATCAGATGACAGTTGGCAACAGTAGATAATATAAATAACTGACTCTAAGAAGTTAGTCAAGGCCTCAGCTGTTAACTTTGGAGAAAATGACAGAAACATGGAACAAGCAGCAAATGCAAACCTTTATAAAAAAAAAAAACAACAACAACAATGGGAGCTAAATTAAATTAGCACTCACCATCTCCGCTTTTTTTCCTTCAAACGCAAAAATTAAGTGCACAAGCATTGAAAAAGTGAATTTTTCAAAATAAGAACCCTTGAATCCATCATTAAAAACAGAATAAATCTGGCCCATGCTTCAGTCTGACAAGAGCAGGCAGTGACTGTAAGAGTAAGAGAGAACAACAACGTCTGCCTGAGCCAAAAGATTTAAATGAATAATACAAATTAATAAATTGTCAATATTGATAATAGAGTTCATTTCTCTATTCACATATTTTAACCTTGTTCAGTTCCATTTGAGCTGACTGTAACCTGTCCTCCTCCTCCTCCCAGTCTCAGTTGTACCTCTGTGGTTGTCCCTCTGTGGTTGTACCTGTGGTTGTACCTGAGCTGTTACACACAGGTCCCCACCCCGACTATGCCCCTCCCCCACCCACAGTGTTTTTCAGCCAGAAACCAAACCATTTGGATTTGGTCGGGTGGTTCTCTGAGCTATTGATGTATCACAGAAGGTCTCACTCCCAGAAGGAACAATAGCAGACATTGAGGATGGGACAAATACCTTGGAATACCACAGGCAAATGGCAACCTTGAAGAGGCAACGAGGAAAGCAGCAACAGCCAAATACCTCCAGTAAGTAACGCACGTCCTAAGAAGCTCAACGGCAAGAACAAGTCCCAGGCGATAAACAGCTACACCCTGTGATCAGACCCTGCAGTGATCAGATACCCTGCAGGCATAATAAGATGGCCAAAGGAAGAGATACAGACCACAGACGTTAAGACACGAAAGCTCCTGACCATGCATGGAGGGTTCCATCCCAAATCCAACACCCTGAGACTGTACACTAGCCGTAGGGAAGGAGGCCGTGGACTAGTGAGCGTGAGAGCCACTATCCAGGATGAAACATCCAAGATCCACAAGTACATCAAGGATAAGGCCCCAGATGATGACGTGCTCAGTGAATGTCTCAGGCAATGGGGAACAGAAGGTGAGGTGCCGGAGGAGGGACCATCATGGGAGGACAAGCCCTACATGGGATGTACCACCGGAACATAACTGAAGTGGCTGATATCAAGAAATCCAGTGCCTAGAGCCGGACTGAAGGACAGAGGCTCATCCTGGAGCAGGAACAGGTCCTGAGCACCAGAGCGATAGAGGCCCAGATCTACCACACCAGACAAGACCCACGGTGTAGCTCCTGAGACAGTCCAACACATAACTGCAGGGTGTAAGAGGCTGCAGGGAAAGCATACATGGAACGCCATAACCAAGTGGCTGGTATAGTGTACAGAAACATCTGTGCGGTGTATGGACTGAAACCCCAAGGTCAAAATGGGAAACATCTCCAAAGGTGGTAGAGAATGATCCTGTGGGACTTCCAGATACAGACTGACAGAATGGTAATGTCAAACCAACCAGACATCGTGTGGTGGATAAAGAGCAGAGGAGGCCGTTGTGGTTGACGTAGCAGTGCTAGGAACAGCAAAGATACTGCGCCGAACCCTCAAGCTCCCTGGGCTCTGGTAGAGAGAGACCACCCGTGTTTTTTTCCTAATTCAAGACAGTACAAACTCTGCAGACGAACGCATCAAGGCAATCAATGTCATGCTCTAAGATGATATCAAGTAATATAACATAAACACAAAGCAGGCAATAAGTACAAAATACAATTTAAAAATGAGCTCATCAAAATCAAGTTGCAAAGTAATTTAAGTTTTAAGACTCAAGGCACAATTCACATATTTTAACCTCAAATTCCATTTGGTTGGTTGTACCCCTGTGGTTGTACCTGTGGTTGTACCCACGTTGTACCTGAGCTGTTACACACAGGTCCCCACCCCGACTATGCCCCTCCCCCACCCACAGTGTTTTTCAGCCAGAAACCAAACCATTTGGGTTTGGTGGTTCTCTGAGCTCGGGGCCAGGGAGCTTTAGGTTCAGCACAGTGTCTTAGCTGTTCCCAGCTCTGCACTTTTCTGGACTGAGATGTCTGATGTTCCTCCAGTTTGGGGGTCACTGCCCCGAGTGCTCCCATCACCACGGGCCCCACAACGGCCTTCACCTTCAGACCTTCTCGTGCTCTTCTCTGAGCCCTTGGCACAGGGCCGCCGCTTCCATAAAGCACGTAACGCACAGCGCGTAGGGCACCAAGTGCTCTGAGGGGGCACCACATCGGCTGTGCCGTGGCCGCCTGGCCGTGGCGAAAACGAGCGGTGCCCACGCGGCGCATGCGGCGCCGGATGCGGCGCTCGCCAAAGTAAGCGCACGCACGTAATTTAATAAAACCGCGACGCCAAGGGCTCTCTCTCTTTCCTCCTCGGCTCCTCCCTCAGAGAACAGGGATGGCCAAGACCCCAGGCAAAGTATGAGAGAATGATGAAGACGAGAGAGAGTCAGCGGAGGAGCCTATTACCTGCCACTCTGCAGCTAACGTCTGACTCTGAGGCGTTTAGGGGACATTTGGTGCGTGGGCTTTTATTGCACTTGATCCGTGAATAAATGTGATGCCAATGATACATTCACAATGACAACAGTTCCTGTGCATTTCTTAAAGCTGAATAAACTATTTTTATTCATTTTTTGCAAAAAAATAAATAAATTGTAGTAGTAGTAATCATTTACAGTTACGAATATTTCGTTTCTTTGACCCCTTGAACTCACCACCAATTGGCACAGAAGCCTCATATGATGACTTGATAAACAACTTTGCAGCTAGAAAATGTACACGTACACATTTGTAGGAGCCTGTTAATGTTTACATATACTTCACTTGTTGGATGATTCTATCTATATTCATATTTGCACTTTTATTGGGTGGTATTTGTTTTACACTTGAATATTTAAGTTTTATTTAGTTATTTAAGATATTAATTAATATTTTTTGTTGGCAACTTACATTTCCATCTTGTGTTTATAGTACTATATATTGAGTATTTAATTTAAGATAATAAAATGAACATGGTAAGAAATTAAAGTAATTGTGGGTTTGGTCATTTAATGCCACATTATGCATAGGGCACCAAAAAAGCTAGCAGCGGCCCTGCCTTGGCATTTTTGTAATTCTCTAGTTTCGTGTGTTCTTTACATGTCAACCACAATATATATATATATATATATATATATATATATATATATATATATATATATATATATATATATATATATATATATATATATATATAATTTTCCCCCCTAATTCAAGACAGTACGAACTCTACAGACAAAAGCATCAAGGCAATGAATATCATGCTCTAAGATGATATCAAGTAATATAACATAAATACAAAGCAGGCAATAAGTACAAAAATACAATTTAAAACTGAGCTCATCAAAATCAAGTTGCAAAGTAATTTAAGTTTTAAGACTCAAGGCACAATTCACATATTTTAACTTTGTACGATTCCATTTGAGCTGAGTGACCTTTCATGTTCCTCCGGGTCTCAGTTGTGCCTCTGTGTACCTGAGCTGTTACACACAGGTCCCCACCCCGACCATGCCCCTCCCCCACAGACTGACCTAAAAGTGCAGCTAAAGCTAATAACCCTAAGCTAATAATAAGCACGAGCTGCAGCACTGCGAGGCTAACGGGACAGAAATGGTGAGTAGATGTATTTGATTAGACTCCTGACATAATAATACTATACTGTGTACTGTACAGTTCACTTACGTACTGTTAGCATGAAATGAGAGGATTATAAATGCTGGTGCTTCACACGAGGGTTAGCTAATGCTAGCTAGTGTCTGACATTAGCAATTAGCTGCAATGCCGAGTAAGATAGTATGTTTTCATAAAAGTCAACACTAAATAGTTGCAAAGATATAATTTTTCCTCATATCCTGCATAGTCTAAGTTCAGACAAAAGCAGGTCTGTTAGGATTTTGAACTATATTAATTATTTCAGACTTAAATATTGTGCAGCCACATTATAACTTCAAATGAGCCACAGATTTTAAAATATTTTACTTGTACTATTTGACTTTTAATGAATACAAAATCGTAGAAGTCTGGTGTAAGTAATTATGAATAGCTCTTTTAAAAAAAGTATTATTGAATTGTCTACACAGCGTGCATTTTCACTGTGCAACTGTCATACATATATCATTGTGTGAACAGTTAAGGTCAGATTTATGTTACTGCTTTTGGTGCACGGTCGACTCAGTCAACAACACAAATGTTAGGATTCATTACAACAACACTCACAGCCTCTCAGCTCAGATGTAGATTGAAGCCTTTTATAAAGAAAAACCTGTATTTCCCACAGAATGGCATCTGGAATGTTCATATATCATATCCCCCGATTTTTTTTTTCTGACTCAAACTTTTCCAAACACAACGCCCTTTACAACCAGAGGATAATGATGCTTTGAGTTTGCTTTTCCTTTACAGCACATGTGCAGATAAGACTTACAGTCCATACATTTACCGCTGCTTTGTCTGATTGACAATGAAGATGGATTCACACTAAAATGTTTGTGGCTTCAATCGTGGCAATTTAGGAAGAGTAGAGTGTAGTTAAGGACATGGCGTCTTCAGGTAGCAAGAGATTGGTTGATTTTGCTCATTTTTAATGACGAGCTTTTTATAATGTATTTAATTGGGCGATCACTGGTTGTTTCCATTCTGCCCTTGATAATGTGAAACGTATTTGTTATACAGTAGAGTTATGTTAAAATCTGTCAATTTATTTAAAGGGCTTATATGTTTTGGAGCTGAACAATATTCATTTATCCATTTCATACAATTGTGATACAGTGAATTTTACATTATTTCATGAATAGGCAAAAAATATTTTGCACTTGTTGCCCAGAATACGGTAATTTAATTTAATTTAACTCTTTAATTCAAAAATGTATTGTATAGCCTGATATGTACAGATTATTAATCACTATGTAATTACAGTAAAGTACAGTAAGGAGTTAAAAGTGAGTGCACAAATTCAATTATCAATAATTGGCACAAATGTATAAAGAAGACACATATCTGTCTTAAAACTAAATTAATTATAATTATTGAACTCCAATGCTTACCTTGTACAGGTTCTACATAGAAATAACATAGAAATTTGTAATAGTGACACCTGCTGGTGGTTTATGGTATGAAGTCCCCATGAGGTTAGAAAAATCAGACAAAAAAAATATTTTGAAATTTTGATAATTACAGTGATTTCAGAGAGACCATGGTCCCCTCAAAAAATCTGACTTTAAATCATATTTTTATGAGTTAAAACATGCCTTTAATTCATGTTTGAAATGAGGTCCTCACAGGGCAGGTTCTAGACATCGCCAAAAATAGGTCCCCACGATGTAGCAAAAACACGTATGTGTGTGTGTGTGTGTGTGTGTGTGTGTGTGTGTGTGTGTGTGTGTGTGTGTGTCCTCAGTTAATTCAGCCCCATTCAAATGAAACCTGGTTGGCACTGTACGCTTTTGTTGAAATGCCAGAGTAATTTTAGCAAAAACACTGTCCAAAGTGCATAAAACTTAAATGCAAGTGAAAGCGGGGAGTTCCATGTAAAGTTATGTGAAATTTGAACAGGATGGAAAACAAGAAAATAATCATGAAGGATTTGTTTTTTTAAAGCTGTGGTGCATGATTTTCAAAAAAAAAGAGGAAATAGGGCTATTTAAAGTTCATTCCATTTGAACTTGTTGACTTTAGTCAAGATTTTACAAAAAAAAGAAAAAAATAGGCTATTTTTCCACAGTTTGAGTATTTGACGTTTTCAATGTTACTTCCTGGTTGGACATGAGCAGTAGGTGTAATAGTTCCATCAAAAATACAATTTTCTCATTTACATGAAACTGATATATTTTTCTGACAGTTTAAACCATCAATCAATAAAATAAATGTGTTTTCAGGTGCCATTTATTGTCAGTTACTAATAACTGTGTAATTGATATGAATTTTGGCCCTTGTTTACAGGATGGTTGCCCCCATGTTCAACCAGGAAGTAATATTAATTTCAGTGTGAAATAGGAAAACTGGGGGAAAATAGTCGTGTTCACCACGTTTTAGTCATAAGTGTGTCTAACCTGTCATATGCACTTTAAAAATCTCAATGTACAAAATCTCAATGTACAATAGAAATAATTGTTTCCTGGTTAGATCAACACAAGGTTCAAGTAAATTTCCCATTCACTTGCAATAGTTGCAATTTTAGTTCAAACCTGTTTCAGAATATTCACAAAGCATCTAAGACTACTAAAACATTTACGAGTTATTAAAACATTACACCAAAGGGAAAAAAGAGATGTTACGTAAGTAGAAGTAATTCCACAACTGTTACCAACCATACTGTAAACAAGGGCCAAAATCCATATTAATTACACAATGATTATGATTTGGCAAATAATACTACCTGATAACACCTTTATTTTGTTGAATGATTGTTTAAAGTGTCAGAAAATGTTGCACTTGCTTGTAAATTGTCTGCTTATTTTTTGTTGATTGTCTCTTATTGATTTGGTTTTACTTCCTGTAATTTTCAACTTAGATTTTAAATTTTTCTCCACAAACTGCAACTTGGCTGGTGCAAAACCATGACAAATAATAACCACATGGACTAAACCACTAAACTAAACTAAAGTATTAATAATTATAAAAACATGAGAATCTGTCATATACGCTTAGTTTAAATGGCATTAAAAGTGGGGAGTTCCATGTAAAAATATTTGAAACTAGAACAGAATGGAAAACAAGAAGAATATTGAAAGAATTGTTTTCTTAATGATTAAGTTCAAAAATGAACAAAATGCAACGCTGCCTGGGTTTTGACATGTACAGGATGTTTTTGGAAGTCATAACCAAATAATAAGTCTGCCAAAACTGTGGATGCTATTTAAGAGGAAAGAGGATACAGGAAAATAAACCACAAGAGATAAAGAGAAGGAATGAATGTGAATGCAGACCCAAGTATAATATCTGCAATAACAGACTTCAGCTGCCCTGGGACAGACTGTCAAAGAAGTGGTTGTCAATCTGTGCGTTTCCTGTCATCTGAAAACCAGGTGTCGCTCAACGTTAAACATCCGGGAAAACTACTCACTGTGGATTTATTTGGCAGCAAAGGATCAGACATCTGGAAATAATGCACACCACACAGTATTAACATTGTAAATTAATTGGTCGGATTCACAATAACAGGGCGCTTTTGGGCGCAGAAGAGGTTAAAGTTTGACACAGCTGAGAACAAGAGAACACTAAAGCGGTTTTGTCAAATATATGCTCTCTTTTTACAAGTTTTTTTCTTCACACGTGTTACTTTCACTGCACTTTTCCCAGCATGATTTCTCATATAATGTGGCAGTCTCTCTTATGTGGGCACATTACAGCACAACATCCACGACTCCAAGTCATTTTGGCTCTAAATGCTCCCACCTGCTCAGCTCGACAAAACTTTACCGTGCGAACAGGGCTGGCAAACATTTATGATGAATTTGATAAGATTTTCCAAACATAAAGAAAAAAAATTCAAGATTATTTCACAGCATTCAGAGACGGGAGAGCTATGAAATATTAGCTGTGATGTTTGATTGGAACATAATGAATGAAATACAACTAGAAAACTAGAATGATGATGGATATTAGGTTTGGCAATGATGAGCGATCCAGCTGGTGGTGGTGGAAATAAAAACCTGAAAGAAAATGAGACTCTGTAAATGTGGTGCTGAGGTGGTGCTGAGGAGGAGGAGGGCTGCGCGAGTCAAACTGCTGGAGGCTGAAGTCTGAGTTTAAAGGAGACCTAAGTAACATTTTTACTTTATTAAACGTCTTTGTAAGTCTGTGTGGTGGTTGTAAATGTATTTTCTGGCGTTTGAAGCCCCCGCCGTCGCCCCCTGCTGTCTCTGTGCGGAAAACCATCCTTGCAACTTTTCCTTGCAGTTTGTGTATTTTCTTATAGGAATAATATGTTTCAAGATGTTTGTGAAATTGTTTGGTAGTTATTGCAAATACAAAACAGTACAAAACTGTATCATAATATAAGCCAGTAGCTACACAGGACTTAAAATAAATTGGCAAGTTATTGTCGTGTAGAAACCATAGGGTGTATATTCTAGCAATAGTGAATGAAAAAATAACGATAAAAAAATAATAATAATAATTGCTGAGATTAATAAATTATATACAAAATTACGTATTAGGGGCCCACGAGAAGGTTTGTACCTGAGGCCCAGAATTTGGTGCTCCGCCCCTGTGTGGACAAAAAAAGATGATTTTCATCAAATACACTACATTTACATATTTTACATATTTACTTCATGCAATGGGGCTTCAATTTGAGTCATACAATCTCTTTTCTCAATTTCTGGAATATTTTTGAACCTGTATAGACCAGTTAACAATAATGAGATTCCTAAATTAGTTGTTAATTATTTCAAATTGTTGCAATTAATCGATTGACTTGTTGCAGCCCTAATTGGCACCACTTTCGGAGGCGATCATAAAAAAATATATATTTCATTTTATTTATTCTGACAGAGAAGACTTTTTGTGTGGCAGTTTTTGGTTCATGTGGACAGACGTACTAATTACAGAGATGCAGTCTGACAGCAAACAGCAAAATCCCAGTCTGACCTCTGCCAGCTCAATTGGTCAAACTTTCTTTTTCAGTTCCTAATCTGATTTAGAGTCTAATTTAAAGCTGGCAGGGGTGGAGCACCGAATTCTGGGCCCCAGGCACACACCCTCCTGGTGGGCCCCTAATACATCATTTTCACTATGATTTAGTTATTATTGTTATTTTTTCATTCAATTTTGCTGGAATATATATCATGGTTTCTACATAAACCCAACAATAACTTGCTAATTCAAAGACATCCTGCAGCTACCGACTGTTTTTGCAATTACCAGGCCATTTTCACAAAGATCTTGAAATGTATTGTTACAATAAGAAAGTACACTAACTGCAAATTCAAATTGCTAGTTTTATTTTTGACAACTTGGCTAAAAGTGAGCAAAGATTTTCTTCTTTTTCAAAGGGGTCATGGGGCCCTCAGATCTCTGGCATAGTTGTTCATAATCTTTCAAGGATTTTACTTAACCACAATGCATTTTGTTACAACAAAAATGAATTAAAATGTAGAAAAATGCAACTGAGCAAAAAAAACATCACATGGTTTTGAGGGCCCTTCCCTGTCCTGGGTCCCGGGGAAACCAGTAACCCCCCCTTGTCTGACGCCCCTGAAAGTTGGGGTATGTGACTTTTTTATTTTGTGAGCACTTTTTGATGTTTCCGCAAAGAGTAAGTAAGCAGTTTGACTAAATGAGACGGCTCCAATAGTAATAAAGTGTCAATAATATAGTATTTTATCTATAACAAGAGCCGAAAGAAGCGCTCTGATTTACTGTGCTTTGGCGGTCCGTCCCAGCTTCCCTTCTCTGCTGCAAAAAAGCTGCTCCAAAGCGAAACATTAATGCATGTAAATATTAACTATGTGCCAGAAGGTAGTGATAGCTAGAAGGAAATAGTTATATAGATTGAAATACTTCCTCCTTTCGTTGTTTGAAAATCCAGCACTCTCGCTTTTAACCCCAAAACCTGCACTCTTAATTACGACACTGCCATTGTAATTTTGATGAAATTTAGATTTATCTTTTGAAACCGAGGCAGGGGCATCGCTTTCCTCTGCCCCACGTCTTGCACAAACATCCGTCTCGATAAGAGCTGTGTCTAATGACTTTAATGGGTTAGAAATGGAGTCTCTGGAGTCCCACCCGGATTCTCTGGGACAGACCAGAGAGAGCCAGGACCGCGCTGTATTTATTTGCACATGTGATAGTGAGGGGACATTATCTCGGTGAAATAAACACGAGCGTGCCAGTAGTGTTTGAGGGTTCACATTTTGGGGGTAAAATGGAAGTGCAATAATGACTGTTTATAAGGTTTCTTGGTTTGTGACACACTTCCAAAGAATTAACAACACTCCATCTGGGTTTCCCTGAGATGTAAGAAGAATTTGAAGGTATTCCACCTCATTATTTGGGTTTTATAGGCTACAACAATAACATCTTTATTAACTCCTGTTTATATTGCACACCATACATCGTGGTTCGAAACATTTTGAGGTTTAGGGAAAATAATAATGCATTGGTCTTGGTAAGTGTTTGTTTACTTGCTTTTATTGAATATTTTTGCATTCAAAGTTATGGACTGATGTAGAAGAAGTGGCTGGCAGTCCGCTGTGTCTTTAAACATGCACTCTGTAACTTTTCTGACGGAGGTTCCATCTTGTCCGCGCTGAAACTTTATTGCCCCGCGTGAATGTTCCACTGAATGACGTTACACTTCTTGCATTTGTTTCATTTCAGGTATTTTGTTGCTCAAAAAACCTTGAAAAACATGCATTGTTACTGTGAACTCGATCACCTCTCCACAGATCTGACCTATACTTGTCTGTTTCCATGGAGATACATCTTAGGGCTCCAACTTAGTCTAGCAATTAGTCTTTCAATTAATTGGTTAGTGGTTTAGAACTCAAAGGCCCGTGAATATGACATTTTTACTATATTTTGTCAAGATAAAGCTGGAGTAAAGACGTTTGGGAAAGTCCTGGTGAAGAATATTTTCGGATGAAAGGGTGTTTTCATCAAAAACACAAAAAACAATCAATCAATTTAATGTCATACTATGAAACATTCCAGGCAAAACTGTAGATAAACTTAGACACGCTTCATAGTGGAGGGTGTGATTTGGGAAAACTCTGTGGATTGGATGGGAAATGCAAGTTTTTCCCTCTTTTAAGACGCAAATGATGTGTATTTTAAGCACAAATCATTTAAGTCGAGTCACAGCTGAGTCTTTATGAAGGTTATTGACATGGCGTTTCCTCAGAAAAGTAAACCGATTGTTCTGCGGCGCTAGCATCGGGGTAGCATTTAGCCACAAGCTACCGTTCGAATTCTTATATTATTACAAATTTGGGCCGTTGTGTGTTATTGTGGTCAATCATAATCAGAAAAAAATATGGATATAGAGAAAATGAAAGGTCAGTGAGTAAAACCCTGTCCTCTGTAACACAAACAGACAGACTTGGTTAGGGAGGCTCAGATCTGGTATTTCCTGGGCCTTCCTCGGGCACCTGTTGCTTCTCAGAGCCAGGATCTTGTTGTTTTTTTAAATTTCCGGGATGACTGACAAGATTAATTCTCCTTTTTTGGACGCCGAACACAGCTGATGCCATGTGAGTAAACTACAGGCTGTGGAAAATGTCTCTGGGCGTATCAGTTGTTTCCTGGTGCCTGATTTAAATGGTTAATGTCTCTATGGCATGTACGTCAGCTCAAATGTTTTTCCCCATTATGTGTGCTTCCATTCCATATCAATAACCAATTTCCCCTTACTAGACAAACGTTCTGACACACTTTGTGATTTATTCTTTTAAATAATACAAAAGGCTGCATAGACACTTTACAACTCGAAGACTAAGCTGTATTTGTAACCATTATCTCATAAAGGTGTACTTTTATTATTTTTCAATATACCCAAGTAATTAGGAAACAGTATTTTGCTTGCTCAGGTTATTTCGTCAGACTTTCAAAGACACTGCAGCGTTTTCCTCAGACATTTGCAGTTCGGGCAGCAGCACAAACAGACTGCAGACAGATTAGGCCTGGAGTGCTGTGGCAGTAAAGAGGGAGATATGTTTCAGAAGCTTGGCTCCTGCTGTGTTTGTAAAGTCTGGAAATTCATACGCTCCTTCAAGAGCAGGAGTCTGGGTTTGCTTTAGCCTGGGCTGTGTTTGCTGTACTTGGTGACATATGAATGAGGCCTGTCTACGACAGATCGAGCAGTGTGAAGGAGCACATGTCATTTTCTACAAAATATTGACTAAACTTACTAGACTTTTCTAGATGCTGTAGTTGCTCAGTCGATTAATCCGGTGATGGAGGCTTGACCAAAAACGTTTATTAGTCGACATTATGCTTTTGTATCATAATGATTTTAGACTAAACCTGAAAGGAGAAGCATGGAGTGAGTTAGCTGGAATTTTGAGAGTATTTTTAGTTTATGTTTTAGTCTAAATGGAGCAGGCAAAATATCTATTCAAATGTATTTTTGGTGCAGTAAAGGTAACGGACCATGTTCCTGATTTGCTCAGGTTCAGCATTTGTTCATCTGTCATGATAATACTGACTCATCGTTCAATAAATGGGGGTCTCAATATTTTTCGTGGATACATTTTCTTTGCACTGATGGGAAACCTTTTGTCTGTTTTTTGTGTTGAATAATAAAGCAATTTATTAAAGATATTGGCAACTTAAGTGCTTCATTCTGTTATTTATTGATTGCAGCTTGTGTTTTATACTTGTGTTAATATACTTTTACGATCATGACAGGCCTATATGCCATGATTTTACTATACTGTATTGTAATGTAAAGTATTGTAGTAATGTAAGTTACTATTGTGCACAAGTTATTTCACTTTTACAGCACGATTGGTATGGATTGGCACCAAAGAAGCAAGTTTTAACATCTTTATCGTAAACCTAATCCTGACACAGCTCAACAAACCTGCTCATCACACAAGTGCTGTTCGTAAATAATTATTACATGGTGCCAACTGTCCTTGGGTTTCAGAATGATGAGGAATTAGGACTAGGGCAGCGACTAACGATGATATTGATCACTTAGTCTTGCGATTTTGTTTAGATCGCAAAAAAGCCTGTGAGATTTTGACTAAATTGGACCCAGATGCAGCTAAAGTGATGCCTCTTGAGGACAATGTGATGAAATGTATTTACAGACAAAAAGATTTTACATAAAAAACTAAACTTACACATTTTTATTAAATTACTGCTCAAGTTGAGTCAAGTTGAGTCTTTTTTCAGCACAAGGAAGGTTTTGCAGCCGTTAGCGATTAATGGTGAAAAATAAATGTATTGAAATGAATTGACAGTTATTTCAATTAGTTGTTATTAACTTGTTGCAGCCCTAATTAAGACCAGAACCTTAGTGAGCAACAATTTAAACCAAAATCTTATATCTTGAATGAGTGAAAGTCGTCAAAATGCTGCATGAAACTGGACGCTGAAACCCATGAATACCACTTGCGTCGTTCGCTTCGTGGTAACTGCTTCGACAACATTTATATTTCCCACTCCAGCACCAGAGAGTGACAGAATTACACTGTTTACCTTCCCCCGAGAGCAGAGCGGCCTTTGAGCTTCACTCGAGCATGCCGCACCAACAGGCATTCTCTGAGGGTCCCTCCGCGGTGCCAAACAACAACTGGAGGTCCCTCCCGTAATAGTCAAACCAAACAACACACTCTGACCCGCACAAATGTGAAACGTGGGCCAAGCCTCCAAGAATGTCAACACTACAGCCGGGAAGCATCAGAAACCAGTCAAACATGGGACAAGCACAAAGACGTGAATGAGTTAAAGACCGCAGAGGAAGCAGAGGGAGGAGATGGGGTACATGCTGAACAATGGGGAAGGATAAATTTTAGCTTTTGGACAAAGACGACTAACAGTTTAGAAAGACGGTGTCCTGTTCTACACATCACAGCAGCAGAAAGCCTTGTTTGTTTAGTTGTGTACAAGCTAATCCGGCCTATTTATAATGGCAGAGATAGACAGCCCGGAGGAATGTTAATCTTTCAGGGCTTTTGGTCAAGAGTCCAGTGGCCCCAGTCGAGGAACGCCTCACGCACAAAAAAAGAGAGATTGACCCCCGGAACTGCTGCAAAACGCTGGGTCGCTTTTAAAGAAGACGCAATTAATCCAGAACCGCAGGGAAAAAGGGAAAGAAAATGCTGTCCACTTGCATTTTTTCAAGACGACCTCATAGAGCAACCGCACAGACCGATGAAAGAGCCAGAGATTCTTGGGAAATGAAGCGCGCTGGGAGGAGAGAGAAGGGAGGTTTAAATCAGCACGTTTGACCCGAGATCGGCTGGAGAAACTGTTTAAGAAACAAGAATGCGAGATTTACATAAAGGTTCGATAATTTGCATTACACTTAGGACACTTAAGTTGTATGTTCAGGTTTCAGTTTCCTGGTTTGAGTTCTTTTGATTGATTGTTAATTGCTGTGGCAACTGTGATAATTCACTCTGAAACTTTTGTGAGCTTTTAATCATGTTGTAACAGTGGTCCCTCATCATTAGTTTAATAAATGTAGTGATTCAACTGAAAGAACTGTATTCCAGTGAAAGAGGATCATTTCTGTTTCAGTTTTGAATAGGAAGTGAATGAACCTTTTTCCATTTCTTTAGATCAATGTTGCAGTTTACAATGAACAATACGTAAAACTATCTTAATGTTCCATACTAAATACAAGAAAAAAGAATATTATCTCTTCTTTAAATAATGTATTGTAGTATTTCTTGGACATTCCTTTGACAATTTCTGTTGATGAAACTGCATCGGCTGGCACATTGAAAAGTAAAGGAGTTTGTGTGAAGCTAAAACAATGGCTGCCATTGTGTCCAATGCTACTTCATGATTTGCAGGAGTACAGAAGCCATTTGAGCACCGGCATGATAATAGTCATGGACCCTAAAAACACACAGGAACATTAGGTTAACAACATGCTGCTGTGGGCCAGGGATGGGACTGAAACATGGGAGAGCGAGACTACATGCTGCTTGTTTTTTATGGCTCTGAGGTTGTTGTAACAGCAAGCATTGATTTAAGGCACTTTCTAAGTCTTGCGGGTCCCGAAATGGAGCTGGACTAGAGTCACTGTACACCAGGGGAACGCTCCAGCAGCAGGACCATTCATTTTGTGTTGATTAATGAAGAAGCAATTTGGGGACTTCCTTTTGACCTCTAACGTCTTAAAGCAAACAACTAGTTTACTGCTGTTTTTAAGGACTCATTTTCCAGGACATTTCCGTGACTTTTGACTTTTCAGGGCAGGCCATAGTCTCATAATTAACAACAGACAGTTTTAAGGCCCCATTCAGGAGCTTAATGTGTTGACCACTGGGATCTCGTTTGCCTGTCCTGTATGGTTAACGAAACTTTGAGCAGGACAGTAGTCTAATGGTCGAGGATGCTACACAAATGCAGGTCTTAACATTGTGAAGATCATAATTACATATTTGATTTGTCCTTTGAAAGAATGATTGACTGTCGAATAGTTTCCTGAACAGTAAAGGTTTCTCCTGGATCCAGCACTGACCAGTGTAAACAATTCCTCCATCCTGTCCCATAGGTCGACTTTGGGGCATCCTCCATGTGTAGCCAAAACATAACCCAAAGGAAACATTCAGGGAGTGGACAAACCTCAAGTCTAAACCACCCACCTACAACCGGGGTCAACAATCAGGCGACCTGCCATTGGACCTCCAGGACAGGGTCAATGAAGCTGAGGCATAAATTCAGCCCAGAAGACTTAAATTACCCGTTCTTTGTCGCTGTCAGTCAATCACAGCCTGGTATTTGTGCTTCTGAACCGCCCTCTGTGTTTCAGTTATGTTATGTAATCTTCTTCTTGTCTCATTTCCTCCACAGCAGTAAAACCGTTAGCCACCACAGCCACTGCTTCTCCCTCTACTGAACATGAGCTCCAAAAACTATTACTATCTGTCATTATAAACCTCTTGTATAAACCTCTTGTACTGTTAGAAACTGAAAATACAGGACTTTCATATTTTTATTTTGTATTCTGTTGATTGTTTGACTGATTGATTGTTTGTCTATTTTTGTTTCGTTCCTTTGTGTTTGAAACTTCTCCTGTAGTTTACTGACATAAATGTAAGTGAAAAATATGTTACAAGTTTTTCATCATGTGAAAAAAATGTTTTCATGTAGAAATAAGGCATTTTATGTTCAAAAATAGCCAAAAATGCAGATATTTGGGACATATAAACCTTAAAAATGGACAGAACCAGGTTTAAATTTCTTGGTTTATTTTGCACACATATTAGTTACAAAAAAATGTACAGAGGGGATTTTGGATTTCGTATTTAGTTTTTAAGTAAACTAGATTGGACTGAAAATTGTCCTAAAATTTAAAATTTCGCTTCATTTTTTGACTTAAAACTTCAATAAATCAGATGTAGAATTAGATATAAATAATTTGTTCTGTACGTTTCGTCAAAATCCTGTTCAGTCCCAGATTGTAAAGTTTGGTGTGCGTGGGAGCTACTTTAAGGCTGAGCTTTGAGGAGAAAATTGCATTTAAGATACCAGCTTTTGAAGTTACAAAGTCCGAGAGAAATCTATGGATGAAGTGGATTAAATGGAAGAATGAAACATTTTTAAAAGCAGACTGGACAAGTTTGTCAATATGTTGAGAGAGCAAACAAAGTGTTTTCCCTGTAGTGTCTTACCTAAAAAACAAGTGAGACCAAGAAAAACACTTGTATAGGACTAGATGCACCTAATAATAATAATAAATAATACATCAAACTTGTATAGCGCTTTTTTGGACACTCAAAGACGCTTTACCTAATTTTAATGACATAAAAAATGACAAAACGCATAGCTAGTTCCTCTGCCTCGCTGTATCACAAAACCCCCTTCTGTCTCTCAGATTGTTTGTTTCCTCTTCACTTCTTCTGTTACCGTTGGACATCCAGGTCAAGCTCCGGATTGTGAACCTTTCTTTGTTGTTTCCTACATCCCGTAAACATCTCGTCGTCGTTCTTTTCGGCTCCTTCTCTGCGGTATCTTCTTCAACTTGAACGCTATCGTGGTTCAGCTCCGGGGGAAGGTCAAGCTGTGTGTGACTTTAGGGAGCCGACCGTTGACAGGATTATTAATAGTTCAAATGATGAGAATGGAGCGAGGTTCTCTTCAAAGTTGCGACATCGTTCAGGGAATTCTTTAAATAGAGTGTTTCCTCATTTATCAGCAGGAACAGGAACTTTAAGAGATGGAAAAATAAATTCGGTCTCTTGACATTTAGAAGTTAAAGTGTTTTGTTGTTTTTGACTCGTGATGCTCAAACCCTGGCGATCGGTACTGAATACTGATCGATACTGACTGAGGTATTGAAAAGTATTGAGTCTCTTGCAAAAAATCAATACTTAAACATTCCCAAACCATTCATCCTGCCTTTTAATCCACTCAATTGTAAACCATTTTTAAAATACATTGGAATATTTTAGGTTTAATGTACATATATTTTTAAGTTTAAGGCGAGACACAACAGGTGAATAGGAAAGGCATTATATGTGTAAAAAATACAGTTTTTTGGGACATATAAAACTGAAAAATTGACCAAATCAGGTTTAAGTTTCTAGGTTCATTTTGTACACATATTAGTTAGAAAAAAATGTAAAGAAGGGATTGTGGATTTCTTAGTTAGTTTTTGAGTTAACTGGATCTTACTGAAAATTGTCCTAAAAATTAGATTTTTGGAGTTTTGGAATTCGATACCAAAAATTCGTCTGTACTTTTCATCAAAATCTTGTTGAGTCCCACATTGTACAGTTTGGTTTGTGTGGGAGCTACTTTAAGTGGGGATCCTTATGTCCCGAGGGGAGAAAAATGCATTTTAAGAAAACGGCCTTTGAAATTACACAAATTATGGATGACGTGGATTCAATGGAAGAATAAAACATCTTTAGGAGCAGGTTGGACAAGTTTGTTGTTTCCACATGAAAGCCAATATGTTGAGAGAGCAAACTGACCAAAAGAAAAAAAAATGCAAAAAAAAAGAGTTTTGCCTGTAGTGGATTGGAGCAAAATCACTGATGGCCTCTTATACACCAAGATGTCTATAGCAGTAGTAAAGAAGTCTGAATACATTTTAATACAAAACTAATTTGTATAATATTAACTTTTATTCATGAGAGTGCCTTGGATTCTGTACCCACTTACAATCTACATTGGATACTTTTTTTTTTTTTTTTTTTGAGCTCCTGATGTTTTACACTTATAGAAGCACTCCTGTCTTTTGTTCTTGCCTTGTATTACTTGGTATGGGATCAAACAAAACAAAAATCAGGTCAAGTCAAGTCAAATCCCTTCACTTTCACTTTATTCTCTCTGTATCGACTTTGAAGTGAACTTTAAACACAAAGGATCTTCATGGACACAATAAGCATAGTGAAATATGCAATATTGAATGAAACAAATTAGGACATGATGAGGCACTGTACCTGATATTTTACTGTTTTGAAACTAACAGTGCACTTCCTGTTTCTCGTAGAATAAAACGCTCAATAAATAAATACAAAGAAAGCGCTGTGGTCTCACTTTCACCCGAATAGATGCTCTTACAATATATCAGTACTTAGAGCAATACATTTTAATTTATTACATGCAACAGCAAAAATATTGGCATGAGCTATTTTTTTTTTCCAAAACAGTGAAGCACCTTTTGGGTTTGGTTAAGACTTAAGGAATACAGGCTTGTTTTGTAATGGTAACACGAGTGCTAAGCCTTAAATGCATTGAACGTTGAAGCTCCATTTCCCGTGTAATTCTGAGTGTGTTGTGCATCCTTTTTGGCAAGCGCTGGTTTTCGAAAAGGAAGTAATTTAGAGAAAGAATTTGGCCCAAAACGTGGCGGGTGTGACTGTGTCAATGTAAAACTGTCCAGATGAATTGCTTCCTCAAGATTTACCAAACGGATGTGCGCCAAAGTATGAAAAATCCCATCCTTTCTCACCACCTTTTAGCATTCTTTACAATAACCCCGATTCATAATCTATTGATAATCTGGTTTGTATCACTAGGATGTCCATTTATTGTTAGACTAATCTTTCTGACGTGGGATCTGGGCCATATCTTAAAAGTGCAAGGTTATGTTAGCCCCGTTCATGCGTTTAGCAAAACTGACAACCTTTACAAAGCACAGAGGGCCTCAAATCCTTAAACGGGGTCAATAGTCCCAGAAGAATGCACTACTATGTTCTTCAAGTCCTTTTGAGTCAGGCCAAAAGGTTCAATGACTTGGTGAAGATGGAAAACATCCCCAAAATAGTTAAATTAAATGACTATTATCTGTAATTCTAACAATGTAACATTCATTCAGTAAGGAGTCCAAGGGCACCACAAAAAGATGTAGTTTACCCATGAAACCTCCAACTAGTCCACCGTTTGAAGCTCCAGTTAGAGAGTAATGCTACATTTCAAACAGCACGTCAAGGTAGAAAATTGTAAAAATGAAACCAATTGCTGTTTCACGTCAAAAAGTTGAAACCCACATATAAATCATGACCTGTGAAAAGTTAAAGTGCGTATGACAGGTTTTTATCATTTTCTAATTTTGACTTTCAGTGTATTAATACCTGATGTAAACATAAATTATAGTTTTACACCAATCAGGTCTCCGTTTGTGGAGAAAAGTTGAAATCTTTTGAAAATTACAGGGAGTAAACAAACTGATGACATCACACGAGGAAGGCAAAGGAAAGAGAGAAACTACCTTTTTTGACCCTTTAAAACATTAACTTAACAAAATAAAGTTTTCTTTGTCAAATAAAAAAAAAATCTGTGACATTAGGAGTTTTAGTGCACTGTACATCCTGTTTCTTGGTAATTTGCTAGTGTCATTTCATCATTTACAACCAGGTAGTAGAATTAAAAATAAAAATACTAAAAAAAACTAAAAATGGCCAAACTAGATTTTAGCAGAATTTGAAATATATTTATCTTAACTGCATGTTAGTTAAATTAATTGTCCAACCTGTCAGAGGCACTTTAAGTAAAGCTATTAGATTCCAGATATTACAACTTTCTATTTGAGGTTTCTCCGTCATAAAGCGTGCCGTTGCTAACATGAATTACCTGCCAGATTGTTTGGCCGTTTCAGCTGTCGGCGAACTCCTATTGAGGCCTAGTTACTGTATAAGCCAAAACGCATAAAGTCAAGACAAACATGCCAGTCCCAAACAAATACCCCATAATGTGACCTCTAATAACTGCTGCTGGCACAGAGGGCATTTGATTTATGCACAGGCCGCTCCATTAGTGAGCGCCCGAGGAGAGTCTGTCCAACATCACGTGTGCTGTCTGTGTCCTGAAGAGCTGCAGTGGTGCTGATCCTGTCATAATAAAACCTTTTAAAGTGGGATAAATTGATTCTGCACAACGGAGCCCAGATAGCTCATTGCTATCGTCACGGCTTCCGCTCCTTTGGGGTATTTGCCGAGTCATGCTAAAATGAATAATACAAAGTAGTGAGTGTTGGATGACACTGACAACATGTTAAAGTCAGTAGGATATCTGTTGGATGTTTTCGTATTGGCGTTAATGATAATGCTCATTTTAAAGCATAATCAATATAAGAACTAATTCCAAAACCCAAAGTAATCTACACAATGTAAATAACTCGCCGTCCATTGCGTGATCTGTCAGTGTTTATTCCTCAGCGGCCCATAGAGATAATCGGAGCACAGAAGTAGGGACAGATTGCTGGGGCCGCTGTGCACAGAGCTCATTGCTGCAGAAAACATTGCGATCAATGTTAAAATTGAAGTCCATTTCATGTCATGATACTTTCATGCTAACATTTTAATAAAAGCACTAAGAAATTGCATGGTCTCTTTCATGTTAAAGTTTCTTCTAGTTAAAATGCTGTTACAAATGACTGTATTGTCATTCAGCGCTCTACACCTGTGCATGTTGTGGCCTGCTGTTGCAAGGAGATTGATTAAAGTCACAAGACCACAGGGATGCAGGCTGGTGACCCCCTCCACAGCGGGCAGAGTCTGTGACAGTCAGGTCTCATTAGGTCCAGGGCTGAGGGAGGACTGCTGAGCTGGGAATTCCACAGTGGCTCCACAGGAGGAGGACATGCACCACTTTCAGGGAGAAATTATCCAGGGCTAGAAGAGGAGTATAGAGGTTATACAGATGTTATCACAACATGGAGTGTCAGCCATGAGAAATGACATTAGCTCCTGTTAGAGCTCAAAACGCATCCAGAATGTGAAAGAGCTAGTGGCTACAGTCTAATGACAAATTTAAAAGCCTACAACTGTTTTTGTTTCCATCAGACAAACAACATGAACGCTGCAGGATATGTGCACATTTATCACTGGGACAGACATTGGGATCATGCACAATAGAACTTTCTCTTCTAAGTTAATTTACTGAGAAAAGTAATTGTGATGGGCTGAGGAAAAGTGTCCTTTATCTCCCCTTGCTGTTAATAAACAAGCTAGCTCTACACAACCGGTGGAACAACAAATGAAATACTACTAAACAATATTCAAACAGAAAAGTTAATTCTGTATACCATTTGGCATTTCAGCTACAATCTCACATTGTGCATAATTTTAATCTTCTAATTTTGTTTTAATTGCACCTTAAAAACAAGTTAGAGCAATCCTTTTTGCCGATCCTTTTCTCAAGAGCTGGAACATCTTAAGTAAATCCATGCTTTTCCAATGTCAACAAACTCCACAGTCCGCCCTTTAGTAGCTCTTCCAGCGCAATTGTTTTATAGTTAAACAGTCACTTGCCAAGGTCTATTTTTGAACTGGAGGCCTGAATACTAAATTTGGAAGCAGATAATGGCAAAGAGCGCTGCAAATCCTGTCTGGAATGAAACTTGGAGGAGAGACACAAGCCCATCAATCTCACCTCTTATCGAGTGCGGTTACAGTAGCCACTTCACCGTATGTAGTGCGTGTGCGGATGCTGCGTGTCCCTTGGTTCGCCCCTCTCTTTAAAGATTGTGATCTGTCGTGATTAAAAGAGAAATGGGCCTGTCTGGCTGAACTTGTTTAGATTGGCCGTGATAGTTGTATGAAAGCAGTTAGCGTCACTACACACATACACAGCAAATTCAAAAGTGTTAAATTCACAGTGTTGGTGTTGTATTGAGTGGAGTGAAGAAAATGCAGATATGTTTTAACCCAATTAATTGTTATTTTAACAATGGCAGTGTTATAGAGTAAAATAAGTACTTGTTAATTCACAGTGTTTGGCCTAAACACTACAAAGTGATGTTTTTGAATGTGACACTACACACAGTGTTGCGGGCTGTGACGTATGCAACCGGGAAAGCTACAGGGCGCCGCCGCCATTTCACCCGTGAGCTGGACTGTTGGGAACAGTGCACATGTAAGTAGACCTAAAAAGCTTAAATTTAAGCAAATGTTTTAGTTGCACATTTGAATCTGTTAGCTCACAGATAACACAATGCAAGAGACAATGTAATTTGATTATACAGCGCAGGTATGTATGAATATACCGTTATTTTACTTGTACTTGACCATAACATTGCGGTTGCTTCAAGCTTAGCTTTTGCCACGGGCTGCTCGCTCCGTTTAGTATGTCATCAATACTTTTGTGTAAAATGAATTATGATTTCAATTTGACGACTGAACACCGGAATACGTCGGGGAAATGATGTGTTTATGTACTGTTGCTAAATTAACGAGATGGCCACATTAACGTTAGCATTTGGCAGCTATTCACCATGCTTGGGGGGCCTGTAGTTACTTCTATGTTTAAATAGTTTTAGCTAAAATTGTATCATATTAACGTGCTCACTGGAATACTGATGCGTGCTGTTGCTGTTGGACACTGAGAAATCGTTGTAAAAAATCGTGGTTTGAGAAATTCATTTGGTGGCTAGCTGTAGCTTAGCCATTTTGCGCGCATTTCTGCTAGCGTTGGAGGGAGGGACCGCGCGGCTAGGCTAAGCTAAACAACACAAAGATATCTTTTGCAAGGGGTTTTTGGTCAAATGCGACTCAATAGCGCGAGCTTTCTGCATTTTCACCAGTGCTGGCTTACTTTGAGGAGTGCCTGGTTTTATAACGTGCATTTTAGTGCTACTTTGGATTAATGTGGTACTGTAGCTAGTGGTTAGCTGTTGTGCACACGTTGCTAGTGCTGACTTACACGTAAAGGTAAAGTTACGTGACTCTGCAAAGCCTACATCATTGCTCATGTTAGTGATGCTGTCCTGTTAACTTGATGATCGTTAGATGTGAATCTGTTTTGTAGTAATTTTGCATTGCTTGGCTAGTGCTAACATGGATATGCTTGTATCTTAGCTTACATCACGTTTCTTTTTGTGATAAAATTGAATTCTAATCAAAGTAAAAATGTAATTTTAAATTGCTATGTCTTTGCATCTTGCTTATTAATGTAATATTGTACTGTCCTAATGATTATGTTTTTTCCCCTCATGTTTATACCAGTGCACATCACAATGTTGGTAGCAGTAAAGTATGGTGAAGTCCAAAAATATGTTGTTGTGACTTCAACTGGAGATGGCTTTGAAGACTTCTGCTCATTTCAAACAAAAGGTTAGTTTGTCTATCAAAACAATCACCTGAAGTTTATGCTTAAAACATTACTTAAAAGCTGGTGTACCTAGCTTTTTCTTTTCGTTGTTAGTATATTTTGTTTTCCTTCCACCACTGTGTATTGTAAAATCAGAACTTTGAAGAAAAATCTGATCTCTACACATTGTCTTAATCTGCTAAACTAGTTAAACATTTTATTGTTTCAAACATGTAACACAG
The DNA here is from genome assembly GCA_019453435.1 of Rhinogobius similis. Classification (NCBI taxonomy): domain Eukaryota; kingdom Metazoa; phylum Chordata; class Actinopteri; order Gobiiformes; family Gobiidae; genus Rhinogobius; species Rhinogobius similis. The sequence continues at coordinate 19,825,946 of CM033620.1, forward strand.
AGCTATGTGAGTCACTGTGGCACTTTAGGATGAGAACTGATGTATGGCACTGCAAAAATAATACAGCTACTTCACTTTTGTGTCTGAAAAGATCGTTCTAACGCTGTGCTAGTGACCCAAAAATCCTTGCATGTGGACACTAGTAGTATGCCAAAATATTTGAGAGAGTGAGCGATGAGTTACCTACTCCCTTATTTCACTGTTTAACTTTATATCCAATCTATTTAAAATTTTAAAGTATTACAGTACATAAACAGTACATGGATTAACAGTTTTACAACTTTTTAGTGATCGAGAAGTTAGGGCTTCCGCTTGGAACTTGTCTACACATGACAGATGAAACAGGGACAGATGTGGAGGCTGATGTTTTTGAAGAGCTTTTGAAAAAAGGCAACCTCATTGTAAATGTTTCTTCTGAAAAATCAACAGGTGAGCATTTGTCTTGTTTTATTAAGTTTGTTGTCATAGTAAACGTATAGAAATTGTCTTTGTCTGTTTCAGTTTCTTTGGATTTGTCACCTCCATTGGGATCACCAGAATCTGACACTTCACTTGTGACATGTGGGTCATCTGAACCGTCTTTGTCATTTTCCTCTGATTCAGATTCAACAGTTATCATCAGGACCAATGGGGGCAAAAAACTTGACCATGAAAGAGAGTCAGCAAAAAAGGTATTGAGTACTTTCTAAAGCAATAACACATCTAATCAAGTGTCATAATACATGTATAAACTTTTATTTAGATGGTGAGGGATTCACTCCAGTCGAAAGTGGGGGGTCAAAGTATAATTGAGCAATACAAGAACACTAAGACGATAAGTGACAGAAACAGAAAAAGCATTGTGAATCTTCTTGTTGCTAAAATGATTGAAGATCATGGGTAGGTATTTGCTGATATTAGTTAACCACGTAACTGTTACTCCTGTGTAAAATCTTTTTATCGGGCATGCTTCTATCTCCATGTCCTCAGGCGGTCTCCACCAGTCTCCGTGCGGGTCAAATATGCACTTGGAATCATAACTTTATTCCCTTGCCTGAGAGATCCCTACTCAGAGAATGGATATGTAAGTACTTTAGTGTTGTACTGCTTTTGTTACTTGTATGTATAGATGTAGTTTGTAACAAAAGAACTTCCATATTTTTACTTTTCTTTTTTTAAGGAGCATTTCTATGATCCTCTGGGTGGGTCAGGTTACCTGGCCTGGCGTTTAAAAACATGCCAGCGGAACACTGTCCCACCAAAGAGGCCTTCTTCAACCCATAATCATGAAGTAAGTCCAAAAAGAAAAAGGCAGCTTCAACCAGAAGGCCAGCTTTTTGGAGACGACTGCCAAGAAGCCATAGCAATGCTAAAGCATTCAACCAATCCAACAATAATACAAGAAAAGATGAGGGCTACTTTTCAATACCGCCAGTCTTTGGTACATGACCAACAAGGCTCTCTCCATCTTGGATGTCTTTCCAAGATTTCTTGATACACCAGGTTTGGTAAGTGTAAAAGGAGCATTGTGTATTTGTATTCATATTTATTTAAAGATATTCACATATGTGTCATTTTTAGATTGACCAAGACTTTGAAATGATGTTTGGGGAAGAGGTGTCGAGCAGATTGGTTTCCAAATGGCCCTCTTATTTCAAACCAAGGATCCTGGCTGAATGTAAAAACCTCAACAGTAATGACCGCCTAGGAGAACTTCTGGATGATGGACTTGGTAAATTTTCTCTTTTTGTAGTGGTAGCTATATAATTATGGTTGGTGAAATTCAATCAATTCATAGACACTACATTTTGTTCATTGAATGTATTCGGTTTATTTGGTCTATTCATGTTATTCTACCTCCAATAGGGGGGGCTGAAGCACCAATGTATTTAATCAAATCAAAATCAATCCAATACATTTATTCAGTGTTTTGTATGAATAACTATTACGATAGTAATGCACTGCACTCAAATGTATTGTTGTAAACTTTATTCTAATCTTCCAAATTAAGATGCCTCACCCACTCATCCTCCATCGTAAAAGGTGATTAACATTATAGACAATCATTCTTTTTTACATTTTCTTTAGGATGGGATAGTGACATGTCAAGTGTTTTGCTGTTGGTTCACATGCTTCCACCAACTCCCAAAGGCTACAAAAGAAGTGGAAAGATAAGCTCAGCTCAAGCCACTGACCATCTCGTAAAATATCTGCAGGTATGTATAATAGTGGTAACATTGATCATTACTTCAATACCACACTTTCTCACGATCCCAAACATACTAAGTATAAATTTATAAATATGTATACATTGATTCTATGTATAAATGGAAACAATTATATTAAAAAAATGAGAAAAAAACAATTTTTGATTTAGATTATACACATGGTTTTAATGGCACCCGCACAAAAACATTTCCTTCATTTATTGTTAAATATTGTAAACATAAAAAATGCATCAAACGCATAATTGTTATAAAATTCATAAAAAATCAATTGTTAATATTTAAAAAATATACATATGTTGGCATGGAATGACATTTATTTTAATCCAGCACACATGTATATTGTCTTTTTTAATGTCTTCTGTTCAGAAAATTGGTTACTTTAGTATCTTGTACTTATTCTTTCATTATCATATTTTGCAGATGGGAGTGAGCATCGACACCTTTCTTGCTGCAGTTGAGCCTGGACAGCCTTTCCTGCTCTGTGTTGGAAATGGGAGGAACAATATTCAAAGGTTTTACATCATCGTTGACCACAAGGCAATACCATGCAAAGCAGCGACATCACTTGGAGCATTTGATGAACTCTTCAAGGCACACTTCACCTTCAGTCTCAACTATGAAGAGTCCCTCACAAACTTTTACACCTTTATACAAACAACCGTCTACAACATCGACGTTGGAAGCGCCAAGGAAAACCCTAGAGTTAAGGAGCTCAGAGCCAGAATTTTAAACGCGGACTCTTAAGGTAACTCTCAAAAAGTCTCATCCTAATGTTCATCTGTTTCATCTGTAAAGCACACCATAAAAGTTCTGCAGTGCTATGCCAACATTTAAGACACACTCATGGTCTTTATCCCCACAAAATGTTACGTCTCAAATGTGGGCAGCAAGGGTGTAGTTCGACTTTTTGCACATTTGCAGGTTTTAGAAAGCACCTTGCCAATAGTCATAGGTTCCCCGTTTTGACTGATGCTGGAGATGATGTGGACAGTATGTGCAATGTGGACAATTTGGACAATGTAGACAATATTTCTGATAAGCCATCAACCTCATTAGTTAGTTCTTCTAGACCGGAAAGCTCCTTACTTGATAATAGTCATCTCTTAAATATGTGCGGATCTGTTGTTGCACAGCTGCAGGCCTCTGGTGTTGCTGAAAGCACAGTTCAAGCAATGGTGCAATCTATGGAAGATGTTGTGAAAGACATACAAACACAAGCAAAAGAGGCATTTCTCAATTGTGCATCAGATTCAAAAGTTCAAGACAGTGGTTTAAAGAAAAAGGTGGACGATTGTTTTAATGAACTGGAGAATCCTTTTTCTAATCTGAACACACAAAGAAAAAGACAACGATTTTTTGATGAAAAGTGGGAAATAGTGGAACCTATTGAATATGTGTTGGGGGTGAGACTAGATGTCCAAAGAAACAGGACAACTGGAATTTATACACAAATTCCTGTAACTGATAAATTTGTTTATGTGCCAATTTTGGGAACTATAAAGTCAATATTCAAGAATGAGGAGCTGGTTAACACTTTTTTGGAGGCTAAACAACATAAACAGGGTATCTATAGGGATATATGTGATGGGTCTGAATTTCAAAGAAATAAATTATTCTCAGAGACTAAAAATGCGCTCCAAATTCAGCTCTATTATGATGATTTTGAGACTGCAAATCCTTTAGGTTCAAAGAAGGGGATACACAAACTTGGTTGTATATACTTCATTTTAAGAAACTTCCCCCCGAAATATAATTCTGTTTTGACAAATATTCATGTGGTTTCACTTTTTTCATTCACAAGATTTAAAAAAAGTATGGATTTGACGAAATATTAAAGCCTCTGGTTGCGATCTAAAAACCCTTGAAACACAAGGAATTATTGTTCCATTTTCAGATAAACCATTGTTGGGCTCTGTGGTACAGGTAACTGGGGATAATCTGGGTTTACATGGACTATTTGGTTTTGTCGAGTCTTTCAGTTCTACTCATTTTTGTCGATTTTGTTTAACCTCAAAGGATGAGACTCAATCTGTATTCACTGAAGACCATCCTGGGTTAGTTTTTCGCTCTAAGGACATTCATACAAAACACTGTGCTGCTTTACATGAAAATCCTATGTTGGTTCAAATGTTTGGGGTCAAAAAGACTTGCTTGCTCAAAACACTAAAGTTTTTTCATACCAGTGAAAACTATGCTGTGGATATTATGCACGATCTTCTTGAAGGTGTTGTACATTAACTAAAACTTTTATTTCAGTATTTAATCAGTCAAAAACTTTTATCTCTAGAAATATTGTCACAAAGAATTCAGAGTTTCAACTACGGCTACAATGAGAGAAAAAATAGACCAAGCAGCCTGAAAATGGACGAAGGGAGTAAGGATCTTGGTTTGAACGCCATTCAGGCATGGTGTCTAGTAAGAAATACTCCTCTTATTTTTGGTGATTTGGTGGATGGAAATGACAGTCATTGGAGACTCCTGCTATTATTGATTCAGATTGTGAACATTGTTTTTTCACCAGTTGTAACTAATGGTTTGACATTTTATTTGAAACACTTAATAGATGAACACCACCAGTTGTTTAAGTCATTATTTCACTTAAAAGATTAATACCAAAACATCATTTTATGATTCATTATCCTCTGTGCATTCGTAAATAGGCCCACTCCTTCATGTTTGGTGTATGAGATTTGAAGCCAAGCACAACTTTTCAAGAGGTCTTTAAAAACTTTAAAAATGTTACAAAATCATTAGTCAAACAACACCAAAGACAGCTGGCTTACCATTGGGAAAATTTCAACTTTGAAAGGTTTCAGTTTGGCCCTTTGAAACCTGTTGTCATAAACAACATGGAAGGAGGTGATGTTTTGAGTTCTTTTTTAAATGTTAATGTCTATACTGAGGTGTCAACCACAAACTGGGTAAAAACATATGGAACTGAATATCAGATTGGCATGGTTGTTTGCACTGAAAATGTTTTGGAAAACCCAACTTTCAAAAAGATTACTTGCATCATTGTGAATGATGGTCAAGCATTTCTTATTACTTGTAAAGTAGATACACTTTATTTTGATGAACACTTTAATGCATACTGTGTTGAGGACACTGAGGACAGCTTTTCTGTTATAACACTTGGAGATTTACATTATTACAAACCTTTTGATAAACAGTTTTCAAATGTAATGGATGAGAAAACATATATTGTACCACATTGTCATTGTTTGACCTGTTAAAATGAATGCTGCTGTTGTTTGGTGTGCTTTTTTAAATACAAGTTCAATTGAAATTTCATTTTGTGTTTTTATTGCCATTTTCCGATTGTGTGGGGATCATAAATAAGAAAAACCAAAATTTACACTATTTAGTGAAAAAATATTTTCACTTGAAAAGTGTCAAAGAAATAACACACTACACTAGAAGTACTTTACAAAGTGTAAAAAAAACAATATATAGTGTTATTAGTTTTACACTGTACACTAGTGTCAAAAAATTAACTCCTAATTATTGTCAAATTCAACAATCAGGAGTGTCGTTTCTTCACTTGGTCAGTGTTAAGCATGCAACACTTTGAAAAGTGTAGTTTTGACTAATTCTAGTGTGGAGCCTATATGACATTCTGAAAGTGTTGAAAATAACACTATAAGAGTTGAATTGACACTTTCGAATTTGCTGTGTACTCCTGTTTCCCTAAAGAGTTGTACATAGTGTCCACGCTTAGATCATTGTCAAAGTTTGTTTACATTAGAATGCGCTAGTCATTATTCCACCTATGGACTGCACACAACAGTAGATTACAGAGGCCCAGAGCAAATCCCTCTCTGGCATTGTGCTCGAGTTTGTGGAATGAATTACAGGCTTAGTATGGTGTAACCTTTGTCTAAAAGCCTATTAATAATCCCAAATGCAGCATGAAGCTTAAATGCTATGGAAAATATGGTGTGGGGCCTGATGGTTTTCACTGTAAATAATAAGGTTATTGGGGTCAAATGGGCAAAACGGACAGCATCATTTCTGCACAAAATAGTGTGGATGGTTGTCTTACATTCCGCTGTTTCTTCCACCGTCCAATGACATGTATTTACAGGTGAAAATAGAATATGTTTTTATGTTCATGAATGCATGTCTTCCCCATATACTTGGCCTCAATGAATGGTGACTCTAAATTGTTTCTACAAGTGAACGTTTGAGTGTTTGAGGAGCAATCACCCGAATGTTCTCCCAGTGTTAAGTGGGCTTCACCAGGTACTCTGGCTTCTCACATCAATTTAAAAGCATGTACAATAGGCAAACACTTCATCTGTGCTGGACATACCTATAGTTACAGTATCCAACATCTGGAGGTAAATTCAAGGACGAACCTCCCCTATGAAGACAATAAATAACACAGGACATATAATATACCATACCTTATGCCTCTATAGAAAGTGTGCAGACATTCTATAATCTGAAAATGCTCCTCAACATTCAGAGTGAACGGCAGAATCAGGGGCAGCACAACTGATTAAATGGTTTTAATGGCTTTTCCCCCTCATTGTTGTCTACAGAGCTAATGTTTTGCAATTTACTTTATACGGTGAAATAGAAGTGAAAGTACTTCCATTGTTGCTCCAAGTGTGCAGAGCTGAGCTAGCTTGTTTGCTAATGGAAGATGGACATTTAGGGCACCTCAACTGCCGCAACAATTATTTTCTTCTACAAACCCAGACGAACATGTTACGTAAAGATAGAAAGGTAATGAGTTCATCTGTGTGTGAGCCCAAAGTCTGTATCAGTGATAAATGTGATTGTAGTTGCAGTGTTCCTCTTGTTTATCTGGTTTTCTACAACTGTTTACATGATTTAGATATCAGATCTAACACTCATGTATTTTTTCTAATCCCTGTTCAAATTTCAAATGTTGTGACGTCATCTGCATAATCTCTTTTTGCTTCTTATATGTTACATAGAATTCAGTGAATGTGTCACTCATCTTCTCGAAACCCTCCACTATGTAATTTCACATTATCCTAAAATAACAATAGTGACATTTCAAATCACTTACAGTTGTGACCTACTGCTGCAGTAGAAACATTTGACTTTCTTTGCCCAATAAAGAGCCATTGTTCACAGTAATGACTCTTTTTTCCACACAGAGATTTGACTGTAAAAATGTCAGATGAAGTTAAGCCAAAGTCTTGTTGTTGTAAATCGAGACCAATGTTTTCCCTGGAGTTTCAGGAGGAGAGTTCAAACTGGCCGCTGTGGTTCAGAAAATGCACCTTGTTGATAAAAAGCCTGCAAAGTTTGGAGGGGCTTCTGTTCCCATGGGAGAGCACAGGGCACCGCAGGATACAGCAGTTTCTCTCGACACATGGAACAGATTAGCAGCAGGCTCATAAACGTGCAAATGTGCTGTTTTCATTCAAACTCAAGGTTTGGCTTCTGAAAAAGTAACTCCAGGATTTTCAGGTGAAATGGGTCCTTTTTAATTAATTAAATTCAATATCTATAATTACATTTTAGTCCAATCGTCCACATTTTATTGGAACCAAAGGACATGATGAGAAATTAGGACCTTTGCCGGAGCATTCACAATTTAAAGGACAAATATTATGCAAATTTGACTTTGTTGAGCTTTTATCCATGTTCTAACATTGTTCCGTCATCAAAAACATACCTGGAGTAGCATTTAGTTTGATTCACGTTTGTTTGATGAATACTCGTTTAAAAATCCTCTCTCTCCAACTCTGTGTTCTGCACTCCTTCGATGTGTGACGTAGATGATGACTTATCAGAGAATCTTTTTTAAGTCCTTAAATCATCTCCAGACTCACTCTGAACATTTCTTTCATCTGATCACGATAACTGCAACTTAGTCAGATTCACTCTTTGCTGCAGTGCATTGTGGGTATGTATTTACATGTGTGTAATTGCCTCTACAGCCAGTAGATGGAGCCACAGCTAAGTCAAAATGGCAACTCCCAATGCACTTATAAAGGAATGTTTTTCTCTGTAAAAGCATTTTATGTTTAGTTCTAAAACATGAGATGTCAAACTGAAGACACTCAAGAGCAGGTTTAAAGGCTAAAATGCATACATAAAAAAACAAAAATGCATAATATTTGTCCCTTAAACGAAAATAGATTTAAGAAATGTATATTACGAAATTGTTAGCATTTAACGTTATGCAAATTTTCGCTAATCGCCAACAGTAACAATCTCTAAGCTATAACAAAGCTATAACAGACACAAAAAAATCCCTGATTTTTCATAGTTTGTGATGTTTGGAGGCCCATGCTAACTCTCTGATTGAAAACACTAACATATGGAATGGTACCAGGCTAATGGAACAATGGTTTAATTTCAATATATTATTGCTTTTCTACAACATGCAACTTACTTCATTGTTTTCAGTTGTTATTTATTTATCTAGAAGTTAATTGCCAAATTAGACACTTTATCTACCATTCTCACGAAATCCATTGCTTTGTTTCAGTCTGTAAGGGCATCTGGCAAATAAACTATATATAAATTCAACTTGCAAATCACAGCTCAAGAGGCTGATAATTTGCTGGAAAACTGTTTATTTCCTGAGTAGGGTTTGCTTGAAATGAATGGAAAAGAATCACATCTGTCATCAATCTGAGAGCAGTTTATTTGAGTACAATAGTAGCTGCAATAAAATGATTTACTTTTAAGGGTACAATTTTGACACTTTTTGATTACCCACATCGCATGTTTGGTTCACATTGAGGCGTTTCGATCTAATATAGCCTGCTGTCTGTTTATGCCGCCTTCACCGCATCCATCTGGCCTCCGCGGCAGGTAAAGCGTGTGAGAATCAGGACTTTACAGCTCTTCAAGACCGCGCACTAAAACTCAACCCAACCTGTTAAGACCTCTTCACGCAGTAAAAGCGCTGCTGATGAGATTGGACTTGGCGCGTCGGTTGGCTCCGCGGCGCTTGGTGGGGTCCGCCGTTGCACGGGTTGGTAGCTGCTGAAACTGCTGTGGTTTCTAATTCGCTCGGGCTCCGCATAAACATCCTGCTGCTGCTCCTTCAAACAGGCCACACAGGAGGTCGCAGCTGAGCGGTGCATGACGACAGCGAAAAGAACACAATTATTCACACCAGGCAACATGATCAGGACATCAAGTGAAGATTTTAGTGAAGGAAAGAGGCATTTTGATTAGGATTTTGGTACGGCAAATATGGCATAAAAATTTGACACATATTATACAAATGCACTTTTTTTAGCTTTTGTTTGTTATGACATTGTTCTTTCATAAAAAAAAAGAAATAAACATACCTGGAGTTGTATCGCTTCATTCATGCGTGATTGACGGATGTTTACGAACCCTGTTTATGAGTTCCTTTGGCTCTGTGCCTCATAAAAACTAAAAAACACTGGGTTTCAAATTTCCCAGATTTGTACCAGCATAGAGGTCTCCTGCGCTGTTTTCAAGTTCATAAACCATCGTCAGACTAATTATTGCTGTCAAATCACGTACAATACAACTGCGCGCTTACATTAGCATGTCAGAGAAGCTAACTTTTATTTATTTAACGTGGTAAATTCCCTCTGCTGCCAGTAGATGGAGTGCGCTTATACCAATCTTGACGAGGAACGATTTGTGTGTTTTTAATGTATACATTATTTTGAAGCTCCTAAACATAAAATGTGAAAGTAAAGGTAGTTAAGAGTATATTTAAAAGCTAATAACAATACAAATGATTCATAATATGTGTCATTTAACATCAGAGACAGCATAAAATAGGCTATTTAAACAATTGAGGAAAAAAAAGGAAACATTGTCCACAATAACTTAAAAAATGAGACAATGTCCATGATTGCTACACTCTTGTTTCATTTATTCATGATAAATATGTCATCTTGGAGACCTAACTTGTTAATACTTATTGAACAGAGCAAATGTAAGTGTGAAATGGGAGTGGGGAAAGACATTCAGCAAACTGTTGGCGCTGGGAATTGATGTCACAGCCTATTGTGCAGCACCAAGAAAGAAAAGTGACTATTTCCTGTTCCTTGGCATCCTGATTTCTTTTTACCGTAAAGTCCAGGGCTAACATCACCCCCATCTTCATCGTGCTTTGTGTGTTTTATTATTACTTCCTTTTAGAATATAGTCAGTGGTTTATTGGCATATAATAACAATAAGACCCAAGTGAAGAAACAATGAATGCGCTTCCTGCCTTTGTCTCCGCTGCTAATCGAAGGGAAACGTGTTGAAAGTGCTTATCTGCATCGATCGCTCTGATAGGACGGCATCGGGTCAAAATGAGGAAGCGTCTTTGAGCTTTTATCCAGATCCTGTTGCCTAATTTCATGCACTTTGAACAAACATATGACCAGCGTTACATCTGTTCAACGACGGTGCCTGGTGACCTGAGTCTGACCCCCGCTCGACCCTGGGACCAAAGGCGGAAAGGCCAGAACAGCAGTCGAACCAAAATACACATGACTTCACTTTCGTAAAAAAGAGCGCTGTTCGTGTTCAAGAATGTCGAAATGTTATGTGAAAGTATTTTCCGAACACAAATCTGACTAAATTGAACCTTAATCCGACTTTGACTGGCTTTACAAATGGTCTGGCGTAATTTATTTACTTTCTATTTTGGTTCTTTAGAGCAGGGGTGTCCAAAGTGGGGCCCGTGAAGGGGTGCTGAGATTTGTAAATGAGTATGTATTTGTTCAAATTTTGCGCTAAAAAGACAGTCAGCTGTTGTAAAAGAGACCAAATCAAGTCTATTTCCCTAAAACATGTAAATAAAAGTTAATCATCATATCTTTGTAAATAAACATTAAATGCAACACACAATTAGGGTTGGTCCTCAGCACACTAAAACGTATACATTTTTGCCCGCGAAGGAAAAAAAAATTGAAATTGTGGCCCGCCGTGGAAATAAATTTGGGCACCCCTGATTAAGAGTCATGTTTTGCAATTTTACCTTAAGAAACAATCATACAGAAATGAACCCACACCATTTCTGTATTGAATAAATGCATATAAAGAATAATAATGTATAAATAAATAAATAAAACAAACAGAACGGAAAAAAAAAAAGAAAGAAAATTGTTTTGGCTTCATACGGCAAAATCATATAAATTGAAAAACGTACGGTGGCCTGATATGCCATAAAGTGATACATTCTTTACACAGCAATAACTTAAAGTGCGTATGACGGGTTTCTATGATTTTCTAATTTTGACGTTATTTAGTGTATTAATACTTGTTGTAAATAGAAATTATAGTTTTACACCAATCAGGTCACTGTTTGTGGAGAAAAGTTGAAAAACCTGTTGAAAAATACAGGAAGTAAACAAACTGATGACATCACACTGGGGAGACAAAGGTCATGCATCATTTACACAAAATGAACTACTTTTTTGACCCTTTAAACATTAATTCAACAAAATAAAAGTGTTCACATTTATTTTTATTTGTCAAATCAAAAAAATGTGACATTAGATGAGTTTTGGCCCAGTGTACAGTGTTGTTGCTATGGTAATTTCCTAGCGTGATGTCATCATTTACAACCAGGAAGTAAAATTAAAAAGCTAAAAATTGCGAAAACTGTGTAAAATTTGTAAAGAATTTTTAGCTAATTTTGAAATATGTTTATCTGAACTACATTTTGGTTAAATGAGTAGCCCAACCTGTCATGGGCACTTTAATAATAATCTAGATGGAGACGCCTGTCAAAATGAAGCACGGGCAACTGATAATGAACACAACCTGCTCTTATTAACATGAAATAAAATTCAAGTTATATTTTTAAAAAGATTTGGTGCAGGGCCAGAGGCAGAGCCCTAATCCCACTGAAATGCATATGTTTTCTAGCTCCTGCAGCAGCAACAACACGGGGCTGGAGTGGATAATCAGAAGAATATGGGAGCCGTTATGGCTGTAGTGAAAGAGCAGCAGCAAAAAGCAAAGACAAATAAACGAAAAATAGAAACCTAAGACGAGTGGATTTAGTTCCCGCGGTTATGACAGAGCCGGTGTCATAAAAGTGAACCAATAAGAGCTAATAAGAAACACGCTGTTGTGAATAATGGTCTGTTAGTGATTCTCAAATGTTTCACACCTCAGAAAATACCCAGATTTGTAAGTAATAATTGAAAGGAAAATAGCCTGAAATCTTCACTAATTTAACGTTAGATACAGAGAAAAACGTTCCCAATAGCTTGGACTTGGAAGTTTAATTCCTTGTCATTTAACTAAGATGTTTTTTATGTCTTTTGGAGCCTTTTTTACAACTTAATGCAATAAATTTAAAAGGGTAAACATCTGGCAAATTGATTTTAAAATACGTCATGACTCCTGACTCTATAACCCTTTGGCTTCACTGACTCTTTCCTTTTTCTTTTCTTTTTTTTCTCAGATACAACTTATTTATTTAGAAATCGACCAATTTAAGCCTCAAGTTGATCTTCTTTGTAGCTGATGTTAAGGCCACAAAATATTACAATAGTGTTTAGTAGTAAATACATTTGTTTAAATAAATAAGAAGAAGAAATCACTGCATTTCTCTTGTAAAAACATTTCTTATCTAGGAAAGCTGGTATTTTTTAATTCGCACGTTACAATTCCAGGTGGATGAGGAAAGGAATGTTTCTTTTTTATACATATACACACATACACATACATATATAAACGTGGTTAATGAAGAGATTGTATGTAAAGTTTACAGTTTTACGGCGTCTTGAGTAGGTTTACGTGAAGTGAATGAGCAGTTATAAGGCAAAAATCAATACATTTGTGGTTGTAAAATGGAATAAATCCTGAAGTTTGTCAAAATAGCAGGGATAGATGCCAGCTCTTACAACGTGAAAGTGCCTGTTTCAGTGGTTCAAACTTTTAATCTGCTTTTACATCACAAACCCGATGTTTAATCCAAAAACATGGGTGAAAATGACGTGGGACCACCCTCACTCGTAAACCCCCGTACAAGGCCATGTCCAGCGTCTAATCCTGAGACTGTGAAGGTCTTTTGGGGACATTTTTTGAGCGCTGAAAAAACCTTAACATGAATTCAAATGACTGGAATTCAGAATGTTATGCTTGTGAGATTCAGTTGGTTATTTTTAATGTATCTGACTTGTATTGACATATTTTGAACAAACTACTATTATGAAGATATTTTATTCATATTTCAACCAAGTACAATCTACGTAAATTGACAACTAATTTAAACAAGTCAAACTAAAAAGGAAAACAAAATATAATCATTCATAATTCAAAATCTATATAGAAAGGGTACCAAGTTTTCATAAAACTGAAAAGGACTGTTTAATTAAATCTTGACAAAAACTAATAATAATTTTAAACAAGTGACTAAGACTGAAACCAAAAACACCAAAATGGACACAGGGCCAGAGTATGTCCTGAGCCAAAATGCAGCTTAACCCTGAGAGCGATAAGTAGTGCAATTTACAGCAAGTTGTAAAAATGTATCTTTTATGAAGCCAGTACCAAGCATTTTACAATCTAAGCCTGAATAAAGGTTTTGTGGCTCAGTCTAAACTGTGTTTAATTCAACCATTACTGACCACTTTTTGACAACAATCACCCATCCGCCTCTGTCACTGCAAAAGTTCAATAACTAGCCCTGTTTAAAATGGCCTGAATTCAGAATATAATCTTAAACTGTGTGTTTTGACCAGGAGTTAATTGTTTATGAGATGTAAAATATTTCACTGAATTCAAAACAATTTGGACTAGTTACAAGATAATTTCACAGAAAATGTATTTGCCAATGAGTTAAGTAAAAAATTCCTACCCCAATGGCAAATCATTTGACTTAAAATAAGAAGAAATACATTAAAACAAGTCAGAAGCACCCTTAAACAAGTACAAATCTAAATCTTAACTTTTTTAATGTATTGAAATAAAGATTAATATCCTGAATTCAAGACATTTTATCTTATCTAGAACGTTTTTGCAGTCTTTGTGTTTCAACATGCGGCCACTGATTGAATGTTTGGACCTGGTTTACAATTAAATGAAGACCACACTTCGCGTTCTGGTTTTGTGCTGCTTTTACGTTATAATCTAGGCTATCTAATCTATCATCATATCATAGTGTACCCCAGCGTTAATAATCTAAATTCAAGTCATTTGAACTCATAAATGCTCATTGTTTCTGTCCTAGCCTGAGCACATTCATCCCTGGTCCTCAGCGCTGCACTGTTCTCCTCCGAAGCCACACTTTAATGAGAGTTCAGGTAAAGAAAGCAAAAGGCCCGGTCACAGAAAGCACGCCTTTGTGGCACGGTTGTTTTTTCGCAGGAGTCGATCGCGCTCCGCCACAGCACCACCCGGAGACTGAAGTCGCAGCTAAAGGCTAAAGCTACAAAAGTGGAAATCTCACCCAAAACAAACACCGCGCTAACTCTAAATCACTGCAATTTGGATGTTTCTAAAAGACGTTCATTGTCCGAGCCGACGTGAAATGATCGGGTCAGAAATGAGCGAGAGTGAAAACCGCACAAGGCATGTTCGGTTGAAAGAGATACAGTGGTTTAAATACAAGCACAGCTGATTGAAATATACAGAGGTGAAGACAGAAGACTGAGGCCGCTTCTTGTTGGACTTGTCTAACAGTGTGGTTTTGTGGTCGACGTGTTGATTGACAGACCCTGATGTTAAGCTCCTACTGGGGAATTCTGGTAACTGTGCATACATCAAGTGTGGTGTTTGGAAGCGACAAAAAGTACACAAACATTCCACCTAATACAGTTTTATAAAAATGGTACAAATTTGCCGATATAACATGGCTTACCACATGCAGGCTGGTTCAGTTTGTTCTCCCCTCGTCCCCGTTCTGTGATTCTCAGATGGTACGAGGGGATCGACACGGCAGCTTTTGAAAACCTATATTTCAAACAGGACTTTCTCTGTCTCCGTTGATCATTTTAACTCATCCACATTGGGGTGCCACAAGGATCTGTGCTTGGACCTATACTGTTTTTAATTTAGATGGATGATTAAGGTGAGACAATACAGAAATTCTTTCCCCATTTTTGTTTTGTTTTATTCATTCATTGAATCCACTTCTATAGATTTCTCTGGGACATAACTTCAAAACTCAAAATGCATTTTTCTCCCACAAAGACACAAAAATCAGACTTAAAGTAGCTCCTACAGACATCAAACTTAACAATCTTGTACATAACAAGACTTTGATGGGACGTACAGAAGGATTTGTTGATGTCAAATTCTAAACTTGATTTACAAAAGTTTCAAGTAAAAAAAATTAAAAAAAATAAAATAAAAATCTGAACCAGCGATTTTCAGTGAACAAAATTCACAAACTAGGAACTTGCTTTAACGTAAGGTGTATAAACATATAACAATGAATTAAATAGTTGCAAAATATGTAAAAGAAGGCCTGCATAAAATTAAGAAAAAATAAAAATAAAATAGACTTAGACTATATACAGAAATGTACAGTTGGAGACAGATGAGGCGAAAATTTAATTTTTAGGCAAATTTTCAGTCAAATCTAGTTTATTGAAAAACTAAATAAGAAATCCAATATCTCCTCATTGCGTTTTTATGACTAATATCTGTGCAAAATGAACCAAGATATTCAAACCAAGTTATGTCCAATTTTGACAATTTTACACACAAAATGCCTTATTTCTACATGAAAACATGACATGATGAAAAACTTGTAATACATTTTTTCTTACAGTGACTAAACTACAGGAGAAGTTTACAATTGATATCTTTATTTATTTATAAATTTAAGTTGTTGTTTTTTTCTTATCCACTGGCAGTGTCTCACCTTAATTGAGTCTTTTAATAGTTGCTATAATTTTATGCTGATGACACCCGACTTTAACTTTCAATTATAATCATTGTGACCTGAAATATTATTGGGAGACTTTTAACAATTTTTTTTCCAGATGAAGGCCTAGTTGCCGAAACGTTGCTCAGTTGTAAATAAATCTCCACTTTTTTTGCAAGTAGCCAGTGTGCGGGATTTTCCTCTCTTCCAGACTTTTCACAAAACAATATCACAATATTTCAGTTATTGTTTCTAAAAAATCAAATCACAGATCACCAGATTGTGATAAAGTGGCTTGACTGATTCTCTGTAGACACAACAACCAAAAGTGCAATAGAGTTTTACTGTTTGAATCCCAGATCTTTCATTAACTGCATAAGTCAGTCTCAACAGTGGCCCTCACAGCACACAGCCCTCACCTCCTCCTTCCTGCTCCCTCTCCCCTGAACCGGAGTCTCATTCCAGCTTATCTTTTCATTTTGTAGTAGAGAATGAGCTCATCCCCGGAGCTTAAAAACTGCCAAATTTATCCAGCTTTGGAATTTCCCATTAAAGGTGTTTTGTGCTGGCCTCAGTGCTCCTCCAGTCTTGAGGTGAGTCTTCTACTTTTCCCTTTTCTCGCCTCCACCTAAGCGGTAAGAGCAGAGGTGCGCTGCCCACACGTCCCGGGACAAAGCAGGGCATTCATAAAGAGAGCTCAGCTGCACGCCCACGGCCCTGACAGAGCACAGCGGCCACAGAACCAAGCAGGGTTTCAGGAAAAGAAGGAAAACATGAACAGCACAGAGTGAATGGTGCCCACAGCCACAGCCACGGTTTAACACTGGGCTCTGTGCAGCGGCGTGCCAGAACAACACAGTTTTTACATTACAGTATGTGACTGAGGGCATTGTGGGAGCGGAGGGAAGAAAGGTTGACCTGTAACCTGTATTTTGTAGTAAAAGTCTGATGATTTGTTTCCATGAGTCTGGGTAAAGTGTAGTTTTTCTCATCAACCAAAAATATGCAATTACTAATTCTGGATTAATACTAAATACATAGAAGGGTGGGTCAAATGAGGACAAATTCTGTGTTTTAAAGTCCATATGACAGGTTAGACATTTCACTAAAGCATAGTGAATGATTTTATTGAAGATTTTACTAAACATTTTGTCTATTTTGATTGTTTTTGTGATGTTTTAATTGAACTAACAAGGGCTGAAATCCATATAAATTACTCCATATTTAGGGTTTGACAAATAATACCTGGTAACAACTTTATTTTATTGAATGACAGATTAAACTCTCAGAAAAATGTGTCAGTTGTGTGTAAATTGTCTGTATTTTCAACAGTGCGTCACTTTTTGATGAACTCAGCACTACTTCCTGTAATTTTAAAGGTTTATTTGTTTAATTTCTTCACAAACTACAACTTCACAAACGTAAAACTATAAACCATATTTACCACAGGGGCCCTACCAATTACAATATCATGAGAACTTGCCATATAGACTCTAAACTTTACAGAATTCCCAGTAATGGTAGAATGCATTTTATTGTCTTTGCCTCTTTGCTGCATGGATCTATGAATTGAACTGGATGAGGCAGGTCCCTGTGTCCTGAAGCCAGTTTGACTAGAGGCCACTCTGCGGTACTGCACCCACTGGGCCCACAAAGAATGCTCCAGAGTGCCAATGCAAATTTTGTGAAATCAAACAGTTGGCCACTGGTGCTTGGATGAAAAGGCACCCACAGTTTTCACAAAGGTCGTATTTTGGAGGGATTCTTCTCTATTTTCGTAACAAAAACCTTTTAAAACACTGAAATCATCATAGTGCCTATAAATGTTAGCTTTGTAAGAGTCAGCCTTGCCTTCACTCTCACTGATCACAGTCAGAGCTGGTAACAGTCCACAGAAAGTTGCCACTACACCACCAATAATTGTGCCCCTTCTTCTGCATAATTTTTTTACATTGCTGATCTCGACTGCAAATACGCTCTATTCACCTTATTCTGCCTCATCCACTTTTGCCTCTTTTTTCCACAGATTCTGAAGTAAAGGCATTTCTGGTTTGATGAGAATGAGAAGGGAAAAGAGAAAAAGTCCAAAAGTCTTGCCATTAAAAAAGTAGACTGATTTGTGTGAAAAGTTTAATGTGCACAAGCAACATCAAGTCAGCAGTGCACTGATACTGGGCAGCCTGAAAACGGCTTTGTAGTCCGTGTAGAACTTCTGTTGAGCTCATCTGTCCCATGTAAACTGCAACGGAAAAAAGATGGCAGCTCCTGCAACAGCTTCCAGAATAAGGTAAATACAGATTCCAATGACGCTTTCAGGCCGCCACAGAAACACTGTTGATTTGTTGTCGCAAATGAATATTTTACACACATCAACCTACTTTATATTTGATCTTTTAGACTTTTAGCTTTTGGACTTTTATGTCATTCTTTACCAACTTAGTAAGCAGAATTTGCTCACAACCAGAAGCGCCAAAACAAACAATCAGGCCATTGAAACTAATGGAGCTCAATAGTCCCGCTCACGTCGAAGTAAATATATTTCTTCTCCAATTTTGCCACAGGGATTCAGAAAAACTAAAGAGTTTAAGGGCATGATGGCGGCTAATCAGCAATAACCAATGTCTATGTTTTCAGTCCAAAAAACAAGTAAAACTTAAAATTTGCCAAAATGTTTTAATAACTTAGAGGTTTCTGACGTTTCAGGAACAGATTTTAAACATGTCTTGTGCTCATTACTTACCACAGAGCTGATTAGCCCCGAGCAAGCTTGCAAACAATTAATATTCTTTTTAGTTTTGTTCGGAATCTCAATGTGAAAAATGAATGGAACCAAGGGGCGGCACTCACCTTCAGGTTATAAAGTACGTCCATTTTGCAGCATAAGTTCTACTCTGGACACAACAAAACACTGTTAACTACTAAATAGTGTGCATTATCTTACATTGATGTCTAACATTGCAACTTTTTTATCATTATCATCATTAAATTGTATCTAAAAAATCTGGTGGTTTGATCTTTGCTGCTGGACATGAACACAGTCATTACATCCTTGAGCAAGCTTTTAAAATTGTTTCTGAATGAAATGTGAGCATGAGTAGTGTTTTGAGTGTCTAAATCAGTGAGAAGTGTCTGACCACTTACATTACTCTTAAATTGCGTTGTTTTTAGTTCGTGCAATCAGTAAATCTCGTCGCTCCTGGCTCTTTTGTCCTTCGCTCAGGCCGTACAGCCGCTCCTTTCTCTGCTCCATCTGTTCTGAAGGTTATACATTAACATACTCCTGCTTATAAGAAACTCTTTTCAAATAAACACAAAGAGATGAGTTTGACAAATGCATACTTGTGCTCGACTCAGAATGCCCGGAGCGAGTGAATCTTTCTTTCGTTCTGTGGAATTTCTCTTTGCATGTGCCAGGTCTTTATCCCCGTGTGCTGTGTGTGTGGGACGTCCAGCCTTGACCCTCGCCGGACCTTTAAGAACTCGCCAAATCTTTATCTTCAAACACCACGCCATTACATCACCACCCAACGCTTCATTTTCTCAGTTTTTTAACGCATAAGTTGGTTTTCTGATTCCATCTCTATGCATGAGCGCGCCGCAGATATATAACCTGAGTCAGCGCCTCCCTTTAGTTACTGTTATGGTAAAACATTCCTGTGACATGACCTTAAATGTTTTATAACTACATTTGGTTGGTGGGGACTCCCTTTTTTGCCTGCTGCAGTAGTTTTAGGAGCAGGGAGTGAATGGACCTCTGCCAAGGCCATAATAATGTATGTGTGGAGTTTACAGTGTGCTTACTGTGGTGCGGTACTGTTTGCCTTTGTTTGTGTATCTTATTGCACCATTTTACAAGGAAGTATTTGCCTTTTCTTTATTTTTATTTTGATAAAACAAGACACACAGAGAGAAACAATAAAAAAAGTAGAAAAGTAGATGGAAAACATTTAAACTCTGCCATATGTGTACTTTATATGTAACTGGTGTTTTAAAATGTTTGTAAATGGAAAAATGTGTCACGAGTCAAAGTGCCCATTATTCAAAAGGAAACTGCTGAAGAAACTGCCATGTGGCCCATCATTTCCATGTGTTTTGGGACTGTCCTATGGCTTGGAGACACTGGACTGAGATTAACAAAGCATCCCATTCCACTGGAGTTCAGGACTATTTGGGCCCCAAAACTCCTGCCAAGAACACAATAAATGGATATGTTTGGAGTAAACTCATGGCGGCAGACCCAGAAACCCAAAAAGAACAAACAATCAAGGACTGGACTAATAATTGTGACTGAAAAAATGGAAACAAATATGTTGATTACGAGTTTTAACTAGGTTTTGGACTAAATGGGACATATATGTAAATTGAGTTTTTTCTTTTTGGTCCTGTTTTGTGTTTTATGTGTTTCAAATTTAAAAGTTTGGGGGGAAAATATTAAAATGGCAAACAACATTCATCTTGGATTTCGTGATAAACTGGGAGTAAGGTATTGCATGTATTTTTCTCTTAACTCTTTTAACTCTTTCACATGAGTTGCGTCATTAAACTTGTAACAGTTTTTGCCGGTGGGTCTCCAGGGTCCACCTTTAACTTTACACAATACTGTAGGTTCACATTCTGACGAGGCCCTGACTGAGACCAAGCTCTAGAGAAAGATCCTTGAGGCAAAACCTGGGCTGGATACCATTTAAAGGTACAGGGTTAGGGTTAGGGTTAGGTTAGTTATTATTATTAATGCCACACACAAACAGTAAATTATATAGACAATGATAAAAAAAAATGTTTGAGCAAAGTTCAATTTCAATTTAATTCAATAAAAAAAGAAATTGAAGTGGGCACTATAGAAAATTACAAGGCCTTGTCACGATAAACAAATGATAAAAGCTACAGTTTTTCTTCAAATAATTGGAATAACATTAAGTTCATTATAGGGTTCGGGTTGGAATGTCAAAAAAACATTCTTTACAGTAAAAATCTGTTTATTTGTGTTTGTGTATTAGCCAAAAAAAGTTGTAAAAGTTGTAAAAATTAGGCATGGAACAACCCGAAAAAATGCCAGGTCACAAGCAAATACTTTATCACACTGTAAGATTAGCATGATTAACGTTTTCTAAAGGCAGTTGGAGATAAAGGACACTTCAGCTTGTACACAGCAATTATTTTCCACAACACTTGGACACAGAAATATCTTATTTAAGAACAGAAAGGTAACGAGTTCAACTGTGTTTGATCCCAAAGTCTGTATCAGTGATAAATGGGAGTGATCTGTTTTTACCTGGACATGTTTCGGGTGTGAGCCATTCAGAACTGTCAGCCGTCTTGTTGGTGATGTGTCATTTATCAGCTGATGTTACTTCCTGAGGCGTGGTTAGCCTGATGGAAAAAAGATAAATGTGAGCGCATCTGCAGTGTTCCTGTTGTTTATCTGGTTTTCTACAACTGTTTACTTGATCTTCTTGTTTTTAGATGTCAACAGCAAACTCAACATATTGCAGAGTTGTAGACGTTTATATTTGTTATCAGATTTGAGCTGCTTTTCCACATTTTAGTTGTGTTTTATGCTTTTACAGTGTCACCACCCACCACTCACTCTCATGTGCTTTTGCCACTCACTGCTAAAATTAAGAATGCTGTGATGTCACCTGCATAACCTCCATAATTTCATTTTCTTCTGTAGATAATGTAAAAAAGGTTTCAAGAGATTACACCGACTTGTTATAGATATTGATTACAGATACAGATTAAACCAGGCATTGCTCAAATGGTACACGAAAAAATGTAAAGTTACCATCTCTAACCATAACGTTTTTGAGTTCATTATAGAAACATGATAAAATTATCTAAAGTTAAAGGGGCAGTTTATGGTTTTGCCGCAAAACAAGAAAAAGTTGCCCTCTACTAAGATGTAGAGTTAGTATCTTGTTGGGGATTGTTGACAGATAATCAAATCATAACCAAGCGTTCTTTGTGAATATTGTGAACAGTACCATGTCTTCTCATAATGACTGGTGTTTCTATGGCAACAGGGGGTCAGTGCTCCTGTGTTGGGACAGGAAGAGAACCCCGCTCACCTGCTGATCTGACCTTGCTCCTGGTAATCAGTCGCACACAACCTACAACCACAATGTTTGTTCAGGAAGTCAATCTCAGAGCAGCGATTATTGAACCCCACTCACGTCAGACCGGCTGGAGTCAGGGCCCAAGGACGGGGTCTTGTCTCGACTCTGACCCTTCTTAAACCATCAGTGGAGCACACTTCCTACTGAAGTCCACAGACCAGAAACAATTTATGAAGCTCAAAGACTGCTCCGTGTGCTCTGAACTCTCTTCACACTGGTTGAAGTTGTCTGTTTTTGGATTGGACTGTTTTAATTCTAACATCCTTTGTCCTGTCACTGGGTACGTTTACATGGCCAGGATCAGATACTCATTCATTCATTAATTTTCTACCGCTTATTCCCGTTAGGGGTCGCGGGTGACTGGAGCCTATCCCAGTGACTTTGGGCCTTAGGCGGGGTACACCCTGGACAGTGGCCAACTCGTCGCAGGGCTGACACAGAGGACAAGGACATTGACAGACAACCATTCACTCTCACATTCATACACTAGGGACAATTTAGAGTTGTCAATTAACCTACACAGTCATGTCTTTGGACGGTGGGAGGAAGCCGGAGAACCCGGAGAGAACCCACGGTAACACGGGGAGGACATGCAGACTCCACCCAGAGAGATCGTGTGATGTTGGGGTGGTTCAGAATTCGAAACCACGATGTTGGGGTGGTGCGGGATTCGAACCCACGATCTCCTTATTGAGAGGCAGAAGCTCTAACCGCTCTGCCACCGTGCACCCAGGATTGTTGACAGATAATCAAATCATAACCAAGCGTTCTTTGTGAATATTGTGAACAGTACCATGTCTTCTCATAATGACTGGTGTTTCTATGGCAACAGGGGGTCAGTGCTCCTGTGTTGGGACAGGAAGAGAACCCCGCTCACCTGCTGATCAGGATACTACTACTGCTAAATCAGATACTAGAACTATCATGACTTAGTAATTGGATCTTATTTGTGGTGTGTTTGCATGCAGAAGAATAATTGTTCAAAACCACTGGGTGATGTGTCAGTAAAGCCGGCTGCACAAGATCCACACCATCAGTGAAGTAGCTTTAAAGGACAAATGTTATGTTGTATTTGTGTTGTTATGTGCCTTTAAACATGCTCTTGAGTATCTTTGGTTTGGCATTGCATGTTTTAGAACACGAATGTTTTTACAAGAAACAAAATTAACATCTGTATCTCTGCTGTTTCCCATGGCTCTGACTGTGTTTTGGCGCCATCTACTGACTGCAGAGTGACATTCTCCGGGAGACGCGACACAGTTTAATGATCGTGATTAAACGAAAGAAATACTCAGAACGAGTCTGACGATGATTTATGGACTTAGCTCAGAAGATTCTCGTCACACATCGAGAAAATGTCACACACCAAGGGAAATTCAGTGTTTTTGACAGGGGAAGGGATTCTAACCAGGATTCATCAAACTAGCGTGAAAAGAATGATGCAAAATTCAACTCTAGGTATGTTTTTGATGAGCGAACACTGTTAAAACATGAGTGAAAGCTCAAAAAGGCAATTTAGCACACAGCCTTTAATTTTAACCTTAGCTTGAAACATTTTCAGAATTAAACACTGAACCATGTTTTAAATCAGGGGTGGGCAATTATTTTGACGCAAGGGCCACATTGGATTTTTACACTTGCCTGGGGGCCGGACCATTTTACACACATACTACTACACATAGACTTAATGCCTAAAATACACAAAAAATTACTACAGAATAGCAAAAATCATTACCTGTATTTAGTGGGAACAGTGCAGTTGATCACTCCTTTTATCCAATGCATCAAAGTTTGGTGTTATTCTAGTGGTGGCTGTTCTCAAAACTGATTTTTAATGAACAAGCAGCTGCTCAGGAAACTATAAAATGACAAATGCACCACACCTAACTCATACAATTTTTCATTAAATGCTTTGCGGGCCGGATCAAAATGCCAAAAGGGCCGCATGTGGCCCCCGGGCCTTAGTTTGCCCCCCTCTGTTTTAAATCATGACAGTGAGGCGTCTTGTAATGAAAAAGCTTCTAAATAAGAAGCTAGATTCTGGTTTGTTTCATTAATGGGAATTGTACTGTTCTTAGGAAATTACACAGCATTAAGCAAAGGAACTGGAACAGAAGGGAATTTTTGTTAAATCTTTTCAAATCTCCCAGCCTCATCTACTCAGCTATATGTTTTAAAATAAAATAAAAAGTCTTGACATCAGAATCCACTGTTCCATTCATTACTATTGCGCTACCTCTTGCACATTTTCAGTGTCGTTTAAAGAAGTCTGTACATGAAATGACATCTTTATGAGGTTTCCTAAGCCCCATGTCATTCCTCTGACAACGTCGTATTCTTCCATTTTGTTTAGTTAAATCACAGATCCTTCCAGTAATGGCCGTAGCAACCCGATCACCACGTGGGACCTGTCTCTCTGTTATGTCTAGGTCTTGTCTTCATAACTGTGGCGTGTTGTGCTACAGCTGGGTCTGATCTCACCCAAGAGTCTCCTCCAAACTCCACATGGGCCCGTGCACAGAGGGAAGCTGCTGCGGCGTTCACACTGCAATTCCAAACACGTCCCGCTGCACGTTAGAGCTGCACGATGTGGGAAAGGATCGAATTGGGATTTTTCTGGCCAGTATTGTGATAACATTTGCGATCTATGTTTTACTGTTTGGGTTCTGTTCCACGTTCACATTTTCAACAACCGGGAGAATTGACAAAAAGACTGAAATATGACAAACTAATAAAAGTATCACGTGTTTCATCTGAAGTTATTTGTCACATTTTTGTTTCATTTAGTCACATTCTTGTCAGTTTTAGTCATGGTTAAGATGCTTCTAGTCACATTTCTGTGCCTTTTGGTTGTGTTTTTGTTGCTTTTAGTTGCATTTTTGTTGCTTTTAGTTTTGTTTTTTTGCTTATAGTTGCATTTTTGTCACTTTTATTCGCATTTTTTGTCTCTTTTAGTTACTTTTTTGTCAAATTCAGTCATGTTTTTATCGCTTTTGTTCTGTTTTTGTCACTTTAATCATATTCTTGTTGCTTTTAACTTTGTTTTTATCACTTTTAGTCATGCTTTTAGTTGTGACGCTTTTAGTTGTTAGTTGATACGTGTAATGGAAATGATGACGGTCAAAACTTGTTTAAGTCCAAATTGTGAAACTTTAATACCATAGTAATAATTTTCAGCTATGTGTTTTTGTTGATTTTGTAAATGACTTCCTCACTCCAGAGTCCTCCCCCTTAAACTCCACAGAGGCTCATTGACGAGGTGTAGCTGCTTCTATCAGATTGTCTGTCATTTTGTGGACTCCAAACATGTCCTTGTCCAGGTCTCCTGCTGCTGGGAATAACAGGAGGGTCCAGTGGGACACACAGGAGGACAGCTGCCATGAGCTGGAGTTTGACCTGGACAGCACGAGACGACAGGAGACATGTGGGAATGTCTAAACGAGATGTCAGAGAAAAACCATCACAGCCGCCGGACGTCTAAGGCTGGAATGCGCACAAGAATCATCAGTTCAAACTAAGAATCATTACATTTTCTAGATAGTTTGGTGTACAGTGAGAAAACTTTTAAAGCTGGAGTACTTTATTTTCACACTGTAAAACCTTTGGCAACGAAGCATTGTTAATATTCAGAAGTGTTAATTATCCATGACCGTGCACAAAATGTCAGGTACCACACCTTTAAGACATTGACTAAATGTCAACTGAATAGAGTTGAAATTTGCTTGCTCACACCTCGTGAATGGACAAGTGTCAGGTGAGTGTTGCTTTTTCCCTCATCAACCAAACAAACAAAATGGCCAAATGTGGAAAGGCGTCCCTGGGCTTTGATCATTCGTCGTCCTCTGCTCCTGAGCGGCACTGAAGAATGGATCAAATGTAGCAAACACCTACAGGGGAAAAATATAATGCAAGAGACACCTATTGTACACCAGCATCTGAATCTTTATGTTGAATTAATAATGTCCAAGATAGTTCAACATGGCAGCTAGATTACTTCTAATCAAGGCCTAAACACAGAAGTGCTGTAGGTATTTGAGATTCATTTATTAGAAAAAAGCTAGAGTAATCTGCTTGTACCAGCTAATGATGAGAATTTGTCCAAATAAAACAGAACAGCCCTGAATCATGCCTTTATTTAAATTCAACTGACCAAAGACAATAATACAGAGCTAATCCTGTCATTGTACAAGTTTGTATTGTATTCATGTTTATAATGTGTGTATTGTGTTAATGCATTTTTCAGTGTCCCTTATATTGGGAAATATTTATCCCCAACTTCAGACTCTCAGGGTGGATATGCAGCCCTCCCACTGAAGCGCGCCCTTACGTCGCAAGAGTTGAGAGGGCCCTTTATGATTACTTCTTGTTTTACAAATAACAAACAACAAAAAACAAATGGAAGCAGTAATACATGCTCTAATTTGCTGATTTGTTTTGTCCAAAGAAAGATGTAAAACTTGTAATGACTGAACCAGAGGTAGGTTTACCCCTCACCCCTGAACTCATAAACTAAACATAAACATTGATATTTATTCTTGATTTAACTGCAGTCTTGAGTTGCAAAACACTTTTAAGTCAATGAAAACTCCCCACATTCCCTGGGAAACTGAATTCTGTTTTCTGAAAAAGAATCAGAACCAAATTCACTAGGAATGTTTTTGGGAAGTATCAATACAGCCTTAGCCTTGGGTCAGTGTGCAAACAAAATAGAGGGGCCTCCGCGATCACTTTCCTCTGTTAAATGTCCCGAGGAGGTCCTGCTGTTTGGAGAAGAAAAGCTAACATACATCACACTCAGACAACACTGGCTAAACTTTAACCAAGGAACTTTACATGACCATTAGGAGCCTCCATTCAGTCAAGTGTATGGGACATTGTCACTCTTAGACCATGATCTTTGGCCCCAGAGTGTCTCGTGCTGAGAGGAGCAGAGGGGTCCCGCTGCTCTGGAGGGGAACAGCAGGAGGGCAGCGTTGTGTGCCTGTCGTGTGCACACAGCCCCAAGCAAAAAGGCTCAAGATTTAATGCACACATATTTGCAAAGGTCTTATCTATGGGATGGCAGTGGTAATGAAGAAAGAAAAGAACAGGACTTTTCACAATTTAGCCACGTTTTGACTTGCTCACTTTGGATGTGGATTGGTGCAGTCCAAAAGTGTCTCCAATGTGATGTCACGGGGTTGAGTTTTATGGATGAATGGATATGACACATTGATGCCAAATGTATATGGATTTGAGTTGAATGTGAGAGCGAAGAAGAGGGTGCAACAAATAAAGTTAAAATGTTCATAAAAAGACTATTTATTTGTCTACAATTTACTAAAAAATATATTAACCCATTTTAAAAATCTATGTTAAAATAATAAAAGTCTAAAGTAACATAAAGTTCCCGCTCACTGTCCGGTCTTGTAGCCGTGGCTTGTGCTCATAGAACTATAATAAAACCTGGAAGATGAATCCAAAATGGCCACCCTGTTTATCCCTATGGAGAGTGCTCATTGGCGCATGACCCCAAAAAAGTTTCTTACTTCCGCATTTACTTCCTGATACGGAGGCTGCCATCTTTGCTTTAGGGCGCCACGTGACGACAATCCCCCACTTCATATAAAAACGGTAATTTCGGTGATTTTAGAAACGGTAGAAAAGAACATTTCCTTCTATTTTATTTAAATACCGATAATAATTCAGTCCTGTCTGCAATTATAATGAGCAATTTTAGAAAAAGGCTGGTTCCAAGAGGCTGCAGTACCTCGCACGGCCACAAATCA
Organism: Rhinogobius similis; assembly: GCA_019453435.1. Taxonomy (NCBI): domain Eukaryota; kingdom Metazoa; phylum Chordata; class Actinopteri; order Gobiiformes; family Gobiidae; genus Rhinogobius; species Rhinogobius similis. The sequence continues at coordinate 19,853,835 of CM033620.1, forward strand.
ATCTGGGACCACAGACAGAGGGGGTGTGCCTTATCCAGTTCTTTTAATACGTCCATGCTTGTGCTCCTGTGGCTCCTCTGGTCCTCCATCCACAGGGCTGTGCACACAAAACAAACAGGGCCAACCCAAACCACACCACAAACGAACCACCGACTTCTTACTGGAGCACCACTAGATTATCCAGATACTTACAGTAATCAGTGTTTGCCAACTCGTCCTGTGCACACAAATGCACACCAGCACATCCCACACACAGCCCCATGACTATACACATTTAACCTTGAGCACGACTACTAGACTGTACTGAGTCCTTACACAGCAGCTGGAGCGCTATGCTACGCCGCTGCCAGTGTTTTGCATCATGGTGCTGTCCCGGTTGTGGTTGTGGTGCTCCCTTCGAGTGGCAGCTCCCCAGTGGCTGCAGCGGCTTCCGGGGTCTGTGGCTGGGATGGGGTCTTGAATGGTGAGTCTAACTACTACTAGAAAAACTAACTACTACTAGAAAAGTACAATATAATAGTAAATAAGTAAACTGGACATGAAATCATTTGGTCCTGGGCCTGTGGACATATTTGCCCGTCAAATAGTTGTGTCGTGTTTGAAATTTCTCGTCTAAGTTACCTGTACATACCAAATTGTTTGTGTGGTCATTAATAAAGATTCTACACATGAACCAGGGCCCACTGTTGCTGCCCGCTCTGGTCTGGACCTGGGCCCAGTAAACCCTCAGTCGACTCCCCACAGAGCAATATAATCGCTCAACACTTCCTTTACGCGCCTCTGTGACAGCTTGAAGAACGGCACCAAAACACCATTTTACTGTTGGTCACTTTAGTTATGGTCACTGTCAGGGAACTATTTGGAAACGATTACAACACGGCCCAGAAATGCCAACAATGCCATCTGAGTCTAAACTAATCTGCAAAGTTGTTCATACTGTATTTGAAATCACACACATTTGGCTCACGTGGGACGCAGAGCACATTTGTCAGTGAAAAGCAGAGAGAGTCCAGAGGAATCCTTCTCAAATGAGGTCCAGACGTTTAACACATGTGGCCCACAATCAGATACAGGTGGACCGGGTCTAAACAGTCCATAAGGTCCTGCACTGACAGTTCCCTCAGGCCTCTCATCTCCACATGTGACTCTCCTCCTGGACAATGCATTATGGGCCGCAGTTTAGACGCCACATTTATTCATACAGGCGCTGAAGAGGAAATAAAAGGTTTAGGATAAAGAATGGCAAGGATGAAACTCCTATTTTCATAAGGCGTACAACAAAATGATTGATTAAAGGTGCTCTATGTACATTTTTTGGGAGAGAGTTACTGCTTTTCTCAAGGGAATGTTATTACTTTGCCTGGAATGTTGCACGTTGCTTGTTAAGATAAATGTATCTGTTGCTCAAAAATACCTTGGAAAAACAGGCATTCTTGTTGTGACAGGTGTGCTTCTTCACAAATTTGAAGAAATAAAGTAGTTCTATAACGGAATCCTTCTGTGATGTCATCAATAAGCGACGTACCATTGAAAAAACAGGGACAATTTACAGCAATTGACAACATTTTCTGACAGTTTAAACGGTCTTTCAACAAAATAAAGGTGTTATCAGGTTATATTTATTACTGTTGGTGTCATTTATATAGATTTTGGACCTTGTTTACAGTTTGGTTGCTAGGTAACAGTTATGGAATTTACCTCTACATATGTCACAACTGCTGCTCATGTTCAACCAGGAAGTGACATTATTAACTTTACAAAAACTGTCAAACTGGGGACAAATAAGCTCAATGTTTAGTAAAATCTTAAATATAATCATGTTCACTACGTTTTAGTGAAATGTGTCGTCTACATGTCAGATGCAAATACAACACTATAACAAAAACTAAAATGCTGACATATCATCCTTTTACATTCATTAAGGTGATGTTTAATGAATGTTTGAATATTTTAGGTAGATTATTTTAAAATGTAAATAATTTGCTTTGGATTAACATACAATAATTAAACTAATGCAATTAGATACCTGCTCCTCCAAGGTCCATAAAATCACATGTGGTGTGCCCCAGGGTTCGATTTTAGGTCCTGTACTTTTTAACCTCTACATGCTCCCTCTTGGTGATGTCATCAGGAGACATGGAGTCAACTTCCACAGTTATGCTGATGATACGCAGCTTTACATCTCCATGTCTCCCGATGACACCAGGCCAATGGATGCTCTTTTTAACTGCATTTTAGACATCAAATCCTGGATGGCAGAAAACTTTCTCCAGCTTAACCGGGACAAAACTGAGGTTTTAGTCATCGGTCCTGAGGCTCAGAGAGAGAAACTTTTATCCAAACTCCAAGCACAGTCTTTTAATCCATCAGCACAAGTAAAAAACCTGGGCGTTATCTTTGACTCTGAGCTCACTTTTATCCCGCACATCAAGAACATCACAAAAATAGGTTTTTATCATTTAAAGAACATAGCCAGAGTCCGCCCCATTCTCTCTCGGGCCAACACGGAGATGCTGATGCATGCTTTTATCTCCAGTCGTATAGACTACTGTAATGCCCTGCTCTCTGGTCTTCCCAAAAAGAGTATTGCAGGTTTGCAGTTATTACAAAACTCAGCAGCACGTGTCTGACCTAAGACCAGGGGCGGGACCACATTACACGGTTTAAAATCACTGCATTGGCTCCCGTGTGTTTCAGGATCGATTTTAAGGTTCTTTTACTGGTTTATAAATGTCTTAATGGTCTTGGGCCTTCTTATCTTTCAGAACTGCTTTTACCATATGAACCCTCGCGGCCCCTGCGCTCCTCCGGCAGCCGGCTCCTAGTCATTCCCAAAGTCAGGACACACACTCACGGCGTCTTTCCAGTACTATGGCCCTCGTCTGTGGAGCGGCCTGCCCGGAGAACCTCAGGGCCGCAGAGAACGTTCAGGTTTTTAAGAGCAGGCTCAAGACCCACCTTTTAGTTTAGCTTTTGACTAATATTTAATTTAATCAGTTCATTTAATATATTTATTTATCCTATTTATTGTGTTTATTTAACTTAGCTCTAGCATTTTAGTTGTATTTATTTATTATTTATTTAGTTTTACTCTATTTCAACCCACTTATTGACTTATTTCTTAATATTTATCTATTGTTTTATTCATTTTAGACTCTCCAGTGTTTCCTCTGAGGGGCCCTCTGTACCAGGAGCGGCGGTCGTCTGTGGCTGTGGGGCCTGGCTCATGGGCCCCTGGTGGAGGTGTTTGCCTCATCTCTCCTGGGCCCTGAGTTTGTGTCCTGTGGCTGTGGCCGGCGCTGCTCCTGGTGCAGACGGCTCATCTGATGGTGCTTGTTCAGCTGGTGTATCTGTACTCAGCCTCATGTCTCTTAGAACGTGTGCGTGTGAGTGCGTGCGTGTGTGTGTGTGTGTGTGTGTGTGTGTGTGTGTGTGTGTGTGTGTGTGTGTGTGTGTGTGTGTGTGTGTGTGTGTGTGTGTGTGTGTGTGTGTGTGTGTGTGTGTGTGTGTGTGTGTGTGTGTGTGCGCATGTGCGTGTGAATGTACAGGTTTGTATATGTGACTGCCTATGGGGGGGGGGGGGGGGGGTTGAGTGGGCTGGATGGCTGTGGGGGTGGTTGGAAGGGAAACGGGATGTGGGAATGTTTTTAATGCACTGTAAAGCACTTTGTGTTACATTATATGTATGAAAAGCGCTATATAAATAAAGTTTGATTTGAATAAGGTCAACATTTATTTTGTGTATGTGCATTTACTGTGTAGAGATTATGCAGAGACATTGTTTTATTCCCAAAATGCTCCTTAACATTCATTCAACATTCTTTTCTTTGGCCTAAGTTTTTTTGTCTGTGGAGCTTTTGTATCAACTTTCTACGGTAAAATGTCAACAGAAAGTAGTTTCTCATTGTTGCACCGACTGTGCGGAGCTAAGCTAGCTTGTTTGTAAATGACAATTGGAGATTTAGGACACTTCAACTGCCACACAAAAAGGCATTTCCCCATTACTTGGACTCAGAAACATCTTATTTAAGGACAAAAAAATGTGCGATCCTAAAGTCTGTATCAGTGATAAATGTGAGTGTGCAGTGTTTCTGTTGTTTATCTGGTTTAACTGTTTACTAGATTTTCTTTTTTTAGATGTCTGGTACAAACTAAATATTTAGCGGAGTTGTAGACTTGTATATTTGTTATCAGACGTGAGCAGCTTTTTCACTTTTTAGTTTAGTTGAGCTTTTACAAGAGAAAATGTCATCACTCACCATTGACTCTCGTGTGTTTTTGCCATGTGTCATCTTCATCACCTCTATTGCAATTCTAAACAAAAGTAATAGAATAAGGTATACTTTTGTTTAGCGTTATTATATAAGAGAGGCAGCTTTCAACTTGATGAGAATTGTGCGTAGATTGAACATATATGTAGCCTCCAGTGAAACTTTAATGAACAAGAGACACAAACCACATGAAATCCTCTCCCAATCTTTCTGATCTGAAGCCCGATGGACATAAGCGATAAAGGACTTTTACGAAAACCCAAAACATGTGGCAGTATTACACCGTAAGAACCTCCGCATTAACCTGCCATTGCGACTAGTGTAGACAGAAACATGTCAGGAGCGTCATTTATTTGTCACTTAGCACTGCAGACTTTTTGTTTTGTCTTGTAAGAGCTGACCAGCGCGGTTATGACGGCTGCGTCGGTGAAACAGTAAAGATGGTGAGTTCAAAGCGGCGCTGATCGAGCGTCTGGGGAGATAGTGTTTATCACGTGGTTGACAGGATGAAGAGACGCAGAGATGACAGAGCAGAGGTTAGAGTTGTTTGAGGAAAGTCTTGGTGTGCAGCGACGTAGTGACAACAGATGTGGAGCGATAGAGCTGAGACTCAACGGTTCACGGCTGAAAATAGTCAGGTTATTATGTCTTTAAGCATCGTTACTGTCAGCAGATAAAGAGAGCGTTCTGGTGACAAAAGCTGAACGGTTGAGATAATGGAAGAGCTGGCAGATGTTTTGTACAGTTTGTGGAGCAGGGTTTGCATTTACTTGAGTAACTTTTTAAAGAAATTGTACTTTTTAGAGTTGTTTTCTGACTGATCATACCTGTGATATTTACTTTGACTTCACAGCACTTAAGTAAAAGGTTTGGTTTCTCTTACAACTGTGAGTAAATCTACAAGTGGCAAAATATTTAAGCGAACAACGTAAAATTATACTTCTTACCCTCAGAGATATTTTGTTTAGCTCATGTTGATGTTGACTCTTTGAATAGCAGAATTTGTACATTATTTAAAGTTTTGTCAGTCTGATTATATTAACTCATAATTCAGAGACCCCAATTTAATTATGTTTTTCGTTCCAAACTGTTACTCAGTACTCTAGTATCTCCAACGGAGAAATGATTTGGACTTCACCTTTTTACCTTGACTAGCGTAACGTTACTCACACTTGAGTTCTGATGTGGAGAAATGTATTAAGAAACTAAATCAAAGTTTAAATTATGACAGGGCTGAGAATCTCTCACTATTCAATGATGAGTGTAATGCTTTTCAACTTTATTTTACCGAGGGACAGATGTTTTGGATGGTTTCAGGGCCAGAAACGTCTCCAATGTTTTGGAATACGAAAAAAATGTAATACAAAACCATTAACAACATCTGCAGAAATTAACCAGGTCTGAACCAGGACACGACTCATGGCTTACAACACACTTTTTTTTTTTTACTTTATTTAACCAGAAAAGTCCCATTGAGATTACAAATCTCACTTTCAAAGCCAAAGCAGCACAGTTCAGTCAGGCGTAATAATCAATAACATATCATAATTGCATTTGTATTTTAAACCCCAGTATTTCTTAGTCAAATGACCACCTGCTCAAACTTAATATGAAGTAAATTATAATCATCAAAACTGTGAATACGTCAAATGTAATGTAAACGAGTTTTCTTTCTCTAAATGACAAACACAGTCGGAGCGCTGTCACAAAATAATTGGTTAAAATATACCAAAAAATACATAAATACTGATAAAGTAGACCACACTGCTGGACATTTTAAAAAGTAATTTTTCTTGAATGATCTGAAAATTAGACTTACATGGGATGAAGATCAAACTAAACCAAGTTTCAAAAAATGTGTCAAAATTATTGAGAAAAATTCTCTAAGGATTTGATCTCATTTCTTTTCTCATCTGTTTTAAAAAATTGATTCAGCAGCAGCACGCAGTTTGTCAGAAACTAAAACCGTCCATCCAGCTTCCTAAAGAGGCGTTCTAAATGATTTCTGTCTAAATCACCCTGAGCACAGAACAGACCGTAAAATGTAATGTTTTATCTCCAGCTGGACGTGCGTTTTCCTCAAGGACTGTTGCATTAATTACACTATCCATACCTGAAAGTCTTTTATCATGTCTCCGGTTCCTCTGAAGGCGTAAATCTGGCGAGCCCCTCCGAGCGGTGGTCCTGAATCGAGGATCACTTACAGTAGCTGACAATTCATCAGGGCAGCTTTAAATCCTGTACGCGCCCGAGTTTCACTGAGGCCATTCATCTTAGAAGTACAAAGGTGCGTTTCATCCCGACACTTTGGTCTTTGGCGTCTGTAATCTCCGGGGCTCAGGGCTCGATCCGTTTCACAGCTGCTGCTCAACGAGGCTCCAAAGTAACAAATCCACCCGAAATATTATTTCGGGTTATATTCCCTGTGTTGTGTTAACGCTTTTGAATTTACAGCGTTGTATTTCAAACAGAGGTCACCTAATCTGGCGCTAAATCAGACGCTGTTGGTAAAGTTTTGTGTTGATATTTCATTCTGTCCGCAGATTATCGCACAGTCCGGCGAAGTGAGACGGCACGGAAAATCTATGGTTCAGCTACGGTTCTGTTGGTGGAGATGAGATGAAACGGAGTATTTGATGGTTGAGCTGATGGAGGAGGAAAGATGACGTTGAAGGCACAGTGGCAGAGTGGTTGGTGCGGCTGTCGCTGATGAGGATTTTAGTAGTCGACTAGTCAGACGATTATTTGTATTGTATAGTTAGACTTTTTAAATATATTATCTGCCAATTAAAGGTTGAGATATGGTGGTCTAAAGAGAGAATATTTATGAACCAAGGGCATTATTGATGAAAAACGCAATAATGTATTCCTTTTTTGATTTAATAATGTTACTGTCTAGGTCTTTTGACATGTGTTTAAGAGTCTGTACAGTCCAGTTAATTATGCTATTATTATATTATGTTTCATTGTCAACTATTCATGATTAGTTGATTAATGGTTGCAGCCCCGGTGGTGAGCCCTCGACTTTTCCGGGTTTTGCTCTCCTGACATCGACGTATGAGTCCTTTACAAAGAATCTTCACTCCTCACAGACATTTCCATGAAGAGGTTGAGTCAGTGGTTCAATGACTGCACAATGAGAGAAGAGGAGCCTCTAAACCCAAAGTGTTTCTTCCTTGTGAAAAAAGAAATGAATGTTCTGAGCAATGAAGACTTCTGCTCTCCTTCGACGCTTCATCTGCACTGCCTAATTTCTCTAGCGGGTGAGAGTGGGCTGGTTGTGGGGGTTGGTTGTTTGTGTGGGTCAGGTGGTTGTGTGTGTGGGTCAGGTGGTTGTGGGGGTGGTTGTGTGTGTGGGTCAAGTGGTTGTGGGGGTGGTTGTATGTGTGGGTCAGGTGGTTGTGTGTGTGGGTCAGGTGGTTGTGTGTGTGGGTTGGTTGTGTGTGTGGGTCAGGTGGTTGTGGGGGTGGTTGTGTGGGATGTGGGATTGTTTTCAATGAACTGTAAAGCACTTTGTGTTGTATTTTATGTATGAAAAGTAGGGCTGCAACGATTAATTGAATATCTGTGACTAAAAATCAACTATAATAATTGACAAATGTAATTGGACATTACAGACTAAATACATGTCAAAAGTCCTTTATAACAAAAACAGCAACATTTTTAATACAAAATGTTAAAAACGAATAAGCAATTACTGACACAATCATAAATATTCTATATCTAGAAGCCTTCCGTCACTATAAGTCAACTTTTTTTGGGTTAAAAATGCATTTTAAAAGTCCAAATTTACAATAGAAATAATTATTTCGAGTTCACTAATCGAAAAAATAATAGCAGTCTAGTTGAATAATTGTTAGTGATAAATAAGTGTGTATAAATAAAGATTGATTGATAGATTGACTTGCCGAGCTTTTACACTAAAATCAATAAAACCTCCAAATGATACATTTATCTGTTCAGTGGCTCAAGCTGGATGCTCTGTCAGTGAAAAAGTCAATGATTTTAGGATTTAATTTAAAAGGTGTCATTTCTATTTGTGGAAGTAACACTGTGTAATCCAGTAACCTCGCGAAAAACCAGTGTGTAGCTTTTAAAAACATGTAGTTAAGGAACAGTTCAAGATTGCTTTAATACAATTCTGAGTGCAACATTCATAATATCCTCATCCCTCATATTTAGACAGTATCTGTATTTAGTCGCTTGTTGAAGTGCGGAGGAGGTAATGTGGAATAATCTGCAGTGAAAACAGGGGCGGACGTGATAAGAACAGAGTCAAGGAAAGTGGCAGCGCCGTGTTTTCGGACGTGATTTGAACCAGACGGATTCTCCAGCTCTGGCCAACAAAAGTCTGAGCTTTTAATGGAAGCAGATGGGAATGTTTATCTGAGCAGCTCTGATGTGAACAGGCTGACCAGGTTTGGAAGGTTTTGTTGAAGTTATGCATGTAATAAATGATTCAGAGTGAAATTAATGTGTTGGATTCTAATTTTAGTGATCAATACTTGCTACAGGAAGAGAAAAAATATACAGTATACATTTTCGGTGCGTGTAATTACTGTAAACATTCTTACAAAGGCTTGAAAAAACACTTGGTAAAATAACATTTTAGGAACATTTCAAACCAAATTGTGACCTTTCTTCAGAATCAGAAGTACTTTTATTATTCCACAAGCGAAAATGATTCTTGTTATAGACACGCTGCTGAAAACAAAAAGGAAACAGGCCTGCACTAAATCTGGTTCTATAACTAGACCCCCAGTGAAAATGAAATAAACAGACATTATTTATGATTTCACGTAAAACTCATTTGAAATTTTAAAAAGTACACTACAAAAATAAATTTCTAGCTGAGTTAAAATGTCTTGATTTCAGGATATTAATCTGAATTTCAGACGTTTTATTTTGATGGAACGAGATTGTTTTACTTGTTTCAAACTGTTTCTGACTTGTTTCAATACATTATTTCTTACTTCAATACAATTTATCTAAAATGTAAATGTATCCAAGTTTAAAATGGCTTGAATTTATCACTTTTATCTGAATTTGAGCAGTTTTGACTAAATGAGATTTAACTGCTGATGTGATTCAGAATATTTCACTGGTTTCAAGGTATTTCTGACTGATCATAAGATAATTTTGCTTAAAATAAGAAAATACATTTGTCAGTGGGTAAGTAAAATTATCTTAACCCACTGACAGATAATTTGGATTGAAGTAAGTAATAATGTATTGAAACAAGTCAGAAACGGTTTGAAACAAGTAAAATAATCCAATTCCATCAAATAAATAGTTTCCACTGATCTTAATGAGTCAAAACCTCTGAAATTCAGATTAATATCCTAAAATCAAGACATTTTAATTCAGCTAGAAATTCATCTTTGCAGTGTAGTTGTTTTTCGTCAATAAAATGAGCCTAGAAATGTAAACATGTGTCCCAAATGTGGACAATATTGGCAATTTCTACACATAAATGGTCTTATTTATTGACTTTTCAAATGGATATCTCTAAACTTAAGTTCAGAGATATCCATTATCGTTTAGAGCTGTTTGTCACTTTCCACCTGCAGTGTCTTGCCTTCACTTTGACGCGACCTCTTCCTCGTTCATTAAAACAGAAAAACACAAACACACCTCTCACAGCTGCCCATTATTTCGGGGCTGCATCTGTCGTTTGTGGTAGCGGTGGTTTGTGGGCGTCCAGCTGACCTGCCTCCCCGCACTCTCTTTCATGCGTGTCGGACGGGGGGTGTTTTATGTCCCTCTCTGCCCCCCGTCGTTTTCTGGTCTGTGTGATTTAGAGTCGCGAGGAGGAAAAGGACGACTCCATCCTTCCTGCGCCGAGATGACACCGCAGGGACACACCAGCTGCCAGATAAACACGGCACGTTTGAATCAGGGTTTTACTGTCGACTGATCCAGTGTTTCCCAACCAGGGGTACGGGGACCCCGAGGGGTACGGGAGGCATTACCAGGGGGTACTAGAATGGTTTTAGGTTTTAAATGAAGATGAAATGTACTTTTATCTGAATAAAAGAGTGTAATTAGTTGTGTTTTTGGAGTGTCTTGGATCATAAATATAATAAAACAATAAATTGAATAGTAATAATTGACTATATTCGACTAGTAAACCCATTTATTTGCCCGAAACTAAGTTAAGGGGTACTCTGAGTGTGAAACAAACCTTAGGGGGTACTCGAGACAAAAAAGTTTGGGAACCACTGGACTAATCAACAGGGGTGGAAGAAGTACTCAAGTAAAAGTATAGATATGTATGCAGAAAATGACTCAAGTGAAAGTAAAAGTATCATGTTAAAAAATGTACTTAGGCAAACGTGTTGAAATACCTGTTTGAAAATGTACTTCAAGAGTAAAAGTATTTCAAAGACCAGTTTAACGCATTAATGTCATAATTTTGGTAAAGAATTTTGCTTAATTTTGGTCAACTAAGGTCTATTTGAAGTAATTTCTTAATTTATGTAGAGAATTTTATGTGCATATTTTTGTTGAGCTTGAACTCAAAACCTTCACGCAGAATGTCACCATCAACGTGTTAAAGAATAACAACTACTTCTACTACTTTTCAGTCCAGTTAAAAAATGTAGAGGAGTAAAAAGTACAGACAGTTGGTCTCAAATGTAGTGACGTAAAAGTACTTTGTCACTTTTCACCACTGCTAATCGAAATATGAAACTAACGCCACAATCAGAGTTTATGTTGCACATAGTGTGTTTTTATAGCACCTTTCACAGTCAAGGAAGACACAAAGAGAGTTAAAAATACAGTAAATTAACACAACTACAATATTCTAAACACATACAACAATACAGCAGTCATATATCAGACCTAAAACTGCTGTAGTTAAAGTGCTTGACCAAATAAGAACACACATATATTAGTTTTCTATGTTTTGAGGAAAAAATACAGTGACTTACATTCATTCCCGGGGATTTCTTTATTCTATTGAATCGACTTGATCCATGGATTAATACGGAACATTATCTTCAAATGCCGTTGTCTTCTTTTTCTCTCGCAGAGACATAAAGATCAGCCCTTAAAGTAGCTCCTGCGTAAATCAAACTTTACAATCGGGTGCAACGATTAATCGACTAATCGTGATTAGTCGACCATGAAAAATAATCTTGATCATAATCATTAACTGATCTATACAGTCTATAAAGTGCATGTCAGAAGACCTTTTATAACAAAGACAGCATCATTTTTAATTCAAAATGTCTAAAAATAATTAACAATTGCACACACTACACTTTATTCATAAATATTATATATATCTAGAAACATTCAGTCACCATGAATCAACCTTTATTTGGTTAAAAATGTTTAATTTTAAAAAATTGTAAAAGTCTAAATATACAATAGAAATAACTGTCTGACGTGTCGACCAATCAAAAAGAAAAATCACAGACTAGTCGACTATATACTAAAATAATCGTTAGTGTTGAAATTTGAATTTTTAGGCCAATTTCAGATCAATCAGATCTAGTTTACTCAAAAACGAATGAGAAATCCCAAATCCCCTTTATGTCTACAAAATGAACCAAGATATTTAAACCTGGTTCTGTCCATTTTTCAGATTGAATGTGCAATTTTGGCCATTTTGACAAATAAAATGCCTTATTTCTATATTTAAAAAACCAAAAACATTCCATTTGCATTACATTTTTGTGAAGAAATTTCAAATTGATTTTTTTTTTTCCTGTAAGTAGCGTTCACTTGACGTCACAACATTCCATCAGTCAATGATATTTAACACAGATGGAGCGCAGCTGAAATGAATATCGTTAAAATGCAGACTTTTGTACTTTTTGTAATACAATGAGTTCTTAGGTTTAGTCACTGAGAGAAATCATCAGGTTCAACATTTGTGAATTTACCTTTGGGATATTTCACGGCAAAGTCCTTTGTTAATAATAGAAAAGTGTATCACAATCAAACCTGTTCTCAACCTCTATCTTAACTTCAAACCATGTTATTGACCTGATGTTGAAGGATTTACCTCATGGGGACCTGATTTTTATGACTACACATTTCAGTTCCCATGTGTCAATAAAGATCCGCTCACATCCATTTATTTTGGAGTTTTGGGAAATTATGTTCAAATAGGCAATCGAGGATCTATATTTCAGAAGAACCGTCACTGTTTTAAGTATGGAAATGTAATCTCTACAGTTTGACAGAGCGTGTCCAATGGCTCAAACAAAAGATATACTCAAATGTGCTGAAATGAAGTCAGTTTAAAGCCATACTGTGCATTATTTTAGACGGTACTTTTACATTTCCATGAGACAAACATATGGCACCTTTAAACTTTTCATTTCTTCATTGTTTTCTGTAAAGCCTGGATTACACAGACTCATGTCGACAGAATCCAAAAATATAGTTTGATTCTTTTAAAGTCTGTCCAGCTCCGTATAACGTTTCCAAGAAATCAAAAGACGCTCCATCTCCACAGGTTCAAAGGTCCAAGTGATGTCCAAACCCAAATCCCCTGATCATTCATATTTGTCCTGGTGTTTTTGAAAAGGTTTACGACGCTGAGTAAAATTTATGTGGACGGCGTAAACCTTGATCCATCAGAGCAGTAACACAACCCCTTTGGAGGCGTCCATGTTGGAAGAAGAGGCGCAGTCTGCATTCGTTCTGGACATCCACGTGAGCCGCACATGTGTGTCGTGGAAAAGTGAATCCTACGCTCGAATGTGGACGTGAGGGGGTGAAGTCCAGGGGTCATGCAGAGGATTTTTGAAATACTGAGGTTCATCATTTGACACTCATGCTTTTTAGTGCTGGTTTAGACTTGGTTAAAGGGAAAATATTATGCATTTTTTACATTGTTATTATCCTTTAAACATGCTCCAGTATCTTAAGGCGAGACACTGCAGGTGAATGGGAAACAATCTTAAATTTAAAGATAGCAATTGGAAACTTCTCCAGTAGTTTACCCACATAAATAAAAGTTTTTCATCATATAATGTTTTCATGTAGAAATGAGGCGTTTTCTGTGTAAAAACTGCCAAAATAACATATTTGAGACATTTCAATCGAAAAAATTGACAAAACCAGGTTTATTTCTTTGTTAATTTTGCACACATATTAGTTATAAAAAAAAATACTTTACTTTACAGAGTGGATTTGAGTAAACTAGATTTGACTAAAAATTGTCCTAAAAATTCTAATTACGCCTTAAAACTTAAATAAATCAGTTTTAGAATTAGATATCAAAAAATTCTTCTGTACGTTTTGTCAAAATCTTGATGAGTCCAAGATTGTACAGTTTGGTGTTTGTAGGAGCTACTTTAAGGCTGATCTTTATGTCTCTGTGGGAGAAAAATACATTTTAAGAAAATGTCCTTTGAAGTCACAATGTCCCATAGAAATCAATGGATGAAGTAGATTAAATTAAATAATAAAACACATGTGGGAGCACATTGGACAAGTTTGTTGTTTCCACATGAAAGCCGATATGTTGATAGAGCAAACTGACCAAAAAACAACAAACTTAAAGAAAAAGGGTTTTGCCGTAGTGCCGTATTGTTTATTATGAAGTAAATGAACATCCGTTTAAGCGCCATGTACTGGCTGCATAGCGCTTACACTGTTCACTGTGTTTGCACAGTGATGCTTATGATGATGCTTATGAGCATTTTTGCTCATAACGAGTCTGGCAATGATTTAAGGACTTATAACAGCAAAAGATTCTTGGAAATGCGTCCAAAATCGGCGAAACGTGGATCGAGGAAGTTCAGCAGGAAGTGTTTTTGACTGTCGGAGGGGAGAGGATTTTCAAACCAGGATCGAACTAGCGTGAAAGAAGCTAAAAGAAACTCCAGGTAACATGGTTAAAAGCTCAGTCACTGGAGGATAATACATACACAACTAATTATCTAACCATGACTAATCCACCATAAATCATATTTTGCAAACACAGACATGCCCTGAATAATCCAAGGTTCAACACATTCTTTTGTCCCCATGTGAACTATAATCCTATTTATAGGCTATACACTGTAAAACTTCTATGAAATTTAGCTGTTGCCTCTCAAAATTGTTTATGTTACCAACAGAAAGTGGGAATGGAGAAAGGAACAACTTGTGAACAACAATGAACAGAATACAGGTGAACAAAATATGAAATATTGTTGATAGGAAAAATAGGAAGAACCAGAGGACAGTGTTCAAGCTCCATACTTCCCCCAGCAGAGTTGCCCCTGGGGCAGCGTAGCTAAAACTGGAGGTTTATTTCTGTTCCTAACTAGACGTTATTTCAGAGAGGAATGTTTTGAGCCTGGTATTAAACTTGTAAATGTGTCGGTCTAACATGAACAGGGAGCTGGTTCCATAACACAGGAGCTTGGTGGCTAAATGCTCGACCTCCTACTGTGCTTTTAGAGACTCTGGGGACCAACAATAGTCCAGCATTATGAGAGCGAAGTGCTCTGTTTGGATGGTACTCTACTATCACATCTTTGAAGTAGGATGAGGCCATATTGTTTATGGCTTTATAAGTCAGGAAGAGGATTTTCAATTAACTTCTAAAGTCAACGGGCAATGAAGAGATTCTAGCGCTGGCACAATGTGTTGTATTCTAATAATAATTCTTAATAATGCTTCATTCTGAACCCGTTGAAAGACACACTGCTGTTTTGTAAAACACCTGAAATAACAAAGACAGTGGCATTATTAAATCAAAATGTCAAAAAGGATAAACAATTTTTCATTTTCATCAAAATTACACTTTTTTAAACATTTTCTATAGAAGCATTCAGTCGCCATATTTGAACCTTGTTTATTTTGATGAAAATTGATTTATTAAGTCACAAAGTACAATCGTTTGACTAGTCGACTAGTTAAATAATCGTTAGTTGCATCCCATATAATATATATATACTTACACATTTGAATTTAGTTAATCTTTCCTGACATTAGTCCTGGTTACCACTTTTGGTCTTGGTTTGCTCCTTGTAGCTCTTTTTTTCTTTCTAGTCTTGGTAGTAGTTTTATATCTAGGTTTATTCAAGTTTTGTTCCAATTTTTGTCATGAAAGTTCAACCTCCTGACTTAAAAACTGAGAAAGCTGGGCACAAATGCATCGCAGGTGGTTTTCAGTCCATCATGGCTTCCTTGTTTTGACCTACGTCGTGCATTTCTGACCTCGTCCCGGTTCAGAACCTGTTGTAGTCCAGGTTCAAGCCTTGTTTCAACCCTTCCATTCACAGATCTCTGCTGCACACGTCCATGAGCTGGTCGTCTGTCCGGCACGCTCATAAACCAGCGCCAGACCTCGCCACGCCTTTGATCGCCCCACACCTCCCAGAACCCGGCTCCATTCATCACCGCCGCTGCTTTAAGGGCTGCTCTGTGATCTGAAGATTCAACGCATTCCTCACATGTTCCATCAGCGTTTGGTAAAGGCAGCTACGAGGGGTCTGAACGCCACTTTACGAACAGAAATAAGGGTCATTGACTGCGCCGTGGCCTGATGATGATGGATACAGTGAGAGGCTTGTTTTATCTAGAGAGTTTAAGGATAATGAGCCAAAGCCGACGTGAATCTTGGCTAAAAATGCTAGAATGACGTTTAAATTTAGGTTGAAAATATGTGCGACACAACAAGTCACTTCATTGTTCACAAGGTTATGCATGTTTTAGTCCACTGTTGATCAAATGATTTAAAATCCTGACAGAAACATTTGAGTTTTAATAGATTTCAGGCTGTGAGACTAATTTGTTCAAATAAATCATGATCATAAACTGAGTTGCACCTGGTAAATGAAGGAAAGGTTGTACGTGTGAGGTGTAGAAAACAGTTGGGAATAGTTTCTGTTTTCAGATTGTGTGCTCCAGATAACTTTTCTCTAAAGCGGAATACAGAGGTAAAAATCTCGAGAGGTTAACATTGACGCAAAATACACAAAACAAGTTGACAGATTTACCTGACAGTTTCGACTGCTCACTCACAGTCTTCTTCAGAGTGTCAAGTGATGTTTCTGTCTTTTCAGCTGATTTACACAGGTTTTGGCGCTGTTTTCCTTCCAGTAGAATCAAGACGACAGCGCAATCTGTAGTCCAACTTCTTCACGACAGTATCCAAGATGTGTGAGAGTAACAACGCCCCCTCATCTCGGTTTATCGTCTCGTGGGCACATTTGTGTATTTCAATTGCCTCCTTAACGCACCGGCTTTGTCTGTCCCGATGATGTTTGCACCATCTCAGTGCATAATGTGTGTTTTCTTTACAGTTTTCTGCTTTGTGTTTTGTTGCTCGTATGCGCGTTCGCCCTCGCCGTTTCCTTCTGATAGTACTGTCCTCTATGTAAATCATCATCACGAAACAGTCAGGTGAACAAACTTTGGTCTGAAAAAAGAGCTTTGAAAATAGTTAGAACACCACATGAACCTCATTGGGCAAAACAACAAGTCTAAAAGATACATAATGATGAAAAGAAAACGGACATGACATAGAAGTTCTTCACCAGACTTTTCACAACACTTTTTAACTTCACACACTGTAAAAGCCAACACTTAATGAATGGTATTTTGTTGGATAATTGATAACCAAAAGGAACCAGATGCCAAGGACAAACATTTTTATTCATTCAAAGAGTTTTTTTTGGATGAGGGCCATGTGAAAACACCTATCTGTGACTTGCAGACAGTTGTTTCTCTGTCACGGTTCAACAATATCAGAGTGAGAAAACCGACTCACTCTGACATCACACTTGTTGTTTTTTGGTCCTAAATTGAGCCCATTTCCATCCTGATGTGGACTTGGTTTGGTCCTGTTGTAGTCCTTGTTTAGCTCTGATCAGGTTTAATTTCAGATTTAGGTCTGGTTTAGTCCCAAATGGGAATTAGTGTTTGGAGCCGTATATAACCGTATATTCTGAAAGATTTTATTCACTCTTGGTTCAAAATGGGATACAGGCCTTAGAAATATCTTAAATTATTTACACTTCAATGGATGTTTTTTCTCAATGTGTTTTTTCATCCACGTGCGATAATGTTGAGAAAACCATGGCGCTTATGAACTGTAACCACCAGCTGCAGATTCTTGATTAAGAGAAAACACATTATAATCACTTACTGTAACAGAATACATGTGAGTCCTGGGCTGTTGATCTTGGCTTAAAATGAAGCACATATATTTTTCACAGGGTGGTTTAATTAATGGAAACTTGATTATATCCAGCTCAGTCTTTGGCTTCTGTAAGATGCTGCGTTTGAGTGCGGAAAACCTAGGAAGGTGCCCAAATTCCCAGCATTCCCTTTTGGCCCACTGCAGAGAGCAACAACATTGGAGGAAAAACGAGAAGAACTAAAACAGGGACTGGGATGTGTTTGGTTTGTTCACTTCTGTCGTCTCTCTTCAGCACCAAGACAGTTCTATATGAGATCAAAACATGCACTTGTTTGAACAGACAATTTGGGTCAACTTTACGCATAAGAACAAACGTATGCGGTTAGATGATGAACCAGTTGAGAAGACATCATCAGAGGAGCCATCTGTACCAGGACCAGAGAGTCAAACACCAAACCCACGAACCACGGCCCAACAGAGGAACCACTGGACATCCTAAAAGAGATAAAAGAACAGAACAGAAAGAAGTAAATAAATAAATAGCACAATTAAAAAAGAAAATAAAGAATTGTATAGAAATAAAATACAACTATAAAACTAAAGGTATGAATACATGTAGAATAGTAAGCCTAAATACATAGATTAAATACACAAATTAAACAATAAATATTAATATTAATCAAAAGCTAAGCTAAAAAGGTGGTTCTTGATCCTGCTCTTAAAAAATGTCTCCCTTCTGACTTTCAAAATTGAGAAAGAGAGTACTGCACCTCATGAATTGCTTATTACTGGGCCAACTTTGTCACATTTCCGGACTGTAACTGCACCACTGTGGGCAATAAAACATGTGCCGTCAGAAGTGATTGATATGTTGAGATGGGTCTTATGGCTCACTGCAGGCTCTTTAGCATCGAGCACCAAAACACCGTCTGGGGCTGAAGTCCAGAGTGACTGGAAAGATCTGGGCCCAAACGTTACATTTTCACTGCTCTGGAGGTTTAACAGTAGCTGCAAATGGAGGGTGCATTTTCTCCAACGAGCCTTGACTGAGCCCTACGAAAAATCGCCGTTACTCAAAACCGGAGAGACTGGAGGTGAACTCTGCGGAGACTGAGCGCTACCTCTCACCGCAGAGGTCAAAGGTCGCAGCGGGATGACCTGTAGACCTGCGTTTACTCTTTGTTCCCCGTCTGACGCTAATATGTTGTGTTCACGTTCAAATTCAAGGGTTCACCGGTGGGTTTCAGATGATCACGACATGGTCACGGCACGGTAAGCCTGTTTGTGTGTGTTTTCATGATTATTTTTGTTTGTTTAGTCTTTATTTTGTTTTAACTTTTCATTTTTCAGTATTTTTTTTGTCTGTATTGTATTATTGAACTTGTGCAGCACTTTGGGGCTGTGTATATGTTTATAAATGTGCTATATAAATACATTTGAACTTTGACCTTTCATTTGACGAGACAATGGGGATAAAAGAAAACAAATCAAAGCTAAATACATTTCGTCTGCAATTATTATGATGAAGCTTCAGGCAAAATGATGACTCTTTTCTGATTTTGAATGAATGGATAATTATCACATTTCTGGTTTTACCTTTGAATATTTCTTAATCTTAAATTATTGTGACTGAAATTGGAAAAAAAATAACACATCTGAAAGTCTGACAATGTATTTATTTTTATTTTTTTATTTATGTCAGTTAGTTACTTAGTTATTTAGTTAGCTTGTTTGTTTGATGGTTTGTTTTTGTTTTTTCTATGCACTTATCTATGTATTTATCTATGTAATTATTTATTTATTTAATTGTTTGCTTATTTATCTAAGTATTTATCGATTTATTTGTGTATTTAAATATTTCTTTATTTGAGCATCAGTTGAAAAAACATACAAGAAAAACAATAAAAATGGGCTAAATAATGTATAATACAGTATGAGTACTTGATGCTCAAAACATAATGACATTCAAGAATCTGAAAATGAAAGCTTTAAGAGTTTAAGGCGTTTCATTTATTGGACTTATCCACCACCCAACTTTGAGGGAATGTCTTCTCTGCTGCACAGATGAAAATACATTGTGAAAAGCTAAGTTGTGTCATTTTGTGCACCCAACTTTGAGGGAATGTCTTTTGAAGCTAAAGCCTTATAAAACACTTTTTGATTTTGAATGAGTCCAGTGCTTATCAGATCTCTGTTTGTTCAGTGGCACATGCACCTGGCCCTGTCTCTAACAGTTTAAAATATGTCTTTGTTGTGTTGACGAGACGAGACGGGGGTCATTTATTCAGCAGGTGGAGGAGGGGCACCAGTACGAGCCAAAGTGCTATCTTTAAAGTGTGGGTTTTGGAGGATGTGGGTCCGGGGTTTCCCATTGTGTCCCTAATCTTCTTGGCCCCTTTGAGCGTGGTTAGATTACACACCTGGGTATTGTGTTGTTTGCAGAATGTACCTTTTATCTAAGTTTATACTGTTACCTGACTGCTGCCTTTTGGCTCATGATGGGACTAAAATGGTCTAATCTTATTTTTAAAAGGGACAAATTCTGCTACAGTGACTTTTTTGAGCTTTTAACCATGTTCTAACAATGTTCCGTCATCAAAACCATAACTGGAGTTGCATTTAGCTTCATTCACGCTAGTTTGAGGAATGCTGGTGTGAAAATCCTCTCTGACCATCAACACCTCCTGCTGAACTCCCTCGATCCGTGACGTTTTTTCAGTTCATATACGTCACTTATCCGAACTGTTTTAAGTCCTTAAATCATCAGCAGACTCGTTCTGAGTATTTCTGCCGTCTAAACACGATAACTGCTACTGCCAGTAGATGGCGCATAAACTCAGTAAGTGCCAGGACAAACAGAACCAGATACAGATGTTCATTTTGTTCTAAAACATGAGATGCCAAGGTATTCAAGGCCGTGTTTAAAACTTTTTTTAAAACAATATAAATAGTTTTCCTTTCAGTCGTGGCACACTTTTATTGTTGAAAAGACACCGGGACACACCATCCACTGAAATAATATCACACATAGCTCCAATTAGAGAAAAAAGATTAAATATTGTCTGTGTCACTGTGTCTACCACCAGGACTTTTGTAACAGAGGTTGTTTTGTGTCTTTTCTTGTTCAGAAGCTTGCTCAGGACACTCCAAAATGATTACATTAGTTAACAGTATGACTCAGTTAACTCAAAATGGTCATTTTTCCAAAGCATACCAAGCAATCCCTCAACACACAATTTTCCACGGCACATTGGTTGAAAATCATTCATTCATTCATTCATTCATTTTCTACCGCTTATTCCCCGTTGAAAAGACATCCGGGACACACCATCCACTGAAACAATATCACACATAGCTCACAGAGAGACAGAGAAAGATTAAATATTGTCTGTGTCACTGTGTCATACCACCAGGGACTTTTGTAACAGAGGTTGTCAATTAACCTGTGTCTTTTCTTGTTCAGAAGCTTGCTCAGGACACTCCAAAATGATTACATTAGTTAACAGTATGACTCAGTTAACTCAAAATGGTCATTTTTCCAAAGCATACCAAGCAATCCCTCAACACACAATTTTCCACGGCACATTGGTTGAAAATCAATGATATAATAATTGTTAGCGAGCTGCGCCTACACTTTTCATTAACCATCACAAAAAACACTCTTATCATTCATTTTGAGCCGTTTCTTTAGAGCAGATTATTATACTCAAACTAAGGTGCATAATACGTTCTCAGCGTGGACCTGGGTCAGTTTGACACAGGTTGCCGCGGTAACTTTATGGCTTCCCTCTGGAGGAAGTGGGCCGTGGCAGTGAAGGTCCATTGTCCTCGAGTCTCCTGTGTGTCTTTGTCCCGGGACAACCTTGTGCTGCTGCTGTGACCCCCGTCAGACCAGAGATAACAAGACTCCACTGTGGTAACAAAACGGCAGACGCAAGAGGGACACATCTGAAAGCAACGAGAAATGGAAATGAATTAACAACAAATACATTAAAATGACATCAATATGGCATTTTATGTGTAAAAACTGCCAAAATTGCACACATTTGGACATTTCAATATGAAAAATGGACAGAACTAGGTTTACATTTCTTGGTTCATTTTGTGCACATATTAGTTACAAAAAATATGTACTGTAACACTTGAATAAATCAAGCTTAGAATTAGACATCAACAAATCCTTCTGTACGTTCTGTCAAAATCTGTTAGTTAGGAGCTACTTTAAGAACTGATCTTTGTGTCTCTTTGGGAAAAATATTCATCTTGAGAAAACTGCCTTTGAAGTTACAACGTTCCATTTAAACCTGAGGATTCAAGTGGATTAAATTAAATAATTAAACATCTCTAAGAGCAAATTGGCTGACCAAAAAACAAAACAAAACAAATTTATATGAAAAAATGTCTTGTAAAAAGTGTTTGTAAATGTCTGATTAACTGCAAAATAAGGTTATGCAGGATAACACATCAATAAGTGCAGCGTAGATCAAAAGTAACACTGAATTAATCACTTATGTATGCAGATTGGCTACTTATAAGTCAATAACTAAATTATTACCCTGAAATAAGACAAAACATGTTATTAGCTGCATTTACTGACGATGTAGAAAGCCTGATTCATAGATTACCCTCATGTTTGTTACTGTATTCTTCAACACGATGCGCTCGACAGCGTTTTCCAAAGCTGCTTATGGAATGATAACAATGCATTTGATTCGATCCACTTCTTTAGACTTGGAGAGCGTCTGTGTTTAATGCGGATGTGGTCTGTTTCACATTGAGGTCAATAAAAGAATTCAGTGATTTATGGACACTCTTTGTATGGGGTCCATATGAAGCTCTGATGGTGCAACGTGAACAGAGCGGCCAACACACAGTCAACACGCACGAGCTGAAAACACACAGGATTTACATCAAACTGTCCAGGTTTTTACAATTAGATCCATTTTCTCACCAAACCTTTAAGTCCTCAGGGAGAGCAGGTGGTCCGGCCGCAGCAATGACATGCACAAACGGCTGTAGCAATCATGCTTACAAAAAGATCAAATAAAATCAGTGCTGTTGATTGGAACACCGAGCTGCAGCTGTAGATTTAGTTGCACTGCTTTTTTATATTTGACATTGTTTTGTTCTACAATCGTCACTTTGACCTCTGCGCTTTGACTTGGCCAGCCCTTTGAAACGTACAGACCTGTGGCTCCCAAGCTTTTTAAGGCCAGGCCTCCTGAGACTTTTGATGATCAGACCTTCACTGACGCAGGTCTGGACGAACTCCATCGACTTTAGATGAACTGTTCCTCATCTACTGCTGGAGGAGCTCTCTCTACACTGGGGGAACTGTTCCTCGTCCGCCTGGAGGAACTCTTTCACAGCCTCCCTCTTGAGTGGTTCGCCTGTCCGTCTGTGGGAGTAGGATCTCTCCTTCACTGTGGTTCTCCCCGAGGTTTCTACTTTTTCCCTTGGGGTTTTTTGTAGTTTTTCCTCGCCGCGAAGGAGGGTCAAAGGACAGGGGCATTCTGGAACAGTTATCTGAACTGCTGGCCCATCGAGGCAACTGTTGTTGTGATTTTGGGCATTATAAAAATAAATTGATTTGATTTATTTGATTTGACGCACTGGAAGAAGGTGCTGCACGTCATACAATATCTCATGGTTATAGTATATGTTATATTACGTTGAATATGCATTTAGTTTTAAAGGACAGGGCAAGCCTGCGAGGGCCGTGTGTCTCTCAAGGCACCAAGATTATGGGGAGAACTCTAAAACCTCTGAGACGATTGTACTGGATAAAGCTAAGACTGTAGTGTGAGACTCCCAGCCTCTGAACCCTGCAGTTTGAGCTCCTGCACTCGAGGAGGCGCTGTAGAGTTCCTCTGGCCACACAGTCTGTTTTTAAAAAGCTGTTTGTGCCATGTGCTGTGGACACTTGCAGCAGGAGTTGAACACATGAGCCTCCTGCTGCTGAAATGACCTGATGTTTTACAATGTACTTCTTTTCATGGTAACTGTTTCTATTTATGTTGTCCTGTGCTGCTTTTATGTGGTGAGCAAAAGATTAATTTCTATTCCTATTTTATTCTATAATAAAAACATTGTTTATTTAGACTGCTTCAATTCTTGGCCAACGACTGTTTCATTGTCGCCCATCGAGGCATCTACTGTTATGATTCTGAGCAATGCAAAAATAAACTGAACTGAATTTATTTGGTTTCATTTTGAATATTCTTCTCACTCTCTTTCAGCATGTGACGTCTGCTGTTCCCACATTTGACCAGTGGAGGGCGTTGTGCAGTTTCCTGACATCAGATGGTGACACAGCACTCCATAAAGTGAATGAGGTAATTATTACATTTCAGCCTGGTTTACAGAGCTTTATGAAGCAGAAGTTTATAAATCAATTCAAGTGAAAAACAAAAACAGTTGTTATGGGCTTAAAAGGAACATTTTACCATTGTCTGCAAATAGGCCAAAATGTATATTATGAATAACACACATCATATTAGATTTGAAGCTGAATGTATGAAATCCTAAAGTTCAGGACCTGGATTCAGCTCATTTACTCTTATCTTTGTGTTTGTCCATCACCAAAAACCTGGATTTTTAACCAGTGTGCCTTTATGTTCATGTTTTTCAATGTGAATTTTCCAAATTTGTTTGTTTAACTAAAAAGTCAAGTTTAAATTGTGTTTTAACGCAATAAAAATGATCTGAATGCAGCATAGTTTATTCTCTATGTTTTTGTTTGATCAACATTAGTAATCCTGAAGTAATTATTTAGCTTTGGGCCGAAGTAATTTAAATGCTTTGGTAGTCAATTAAATACTGAAAAAGTTGACAGAACACAATTAGGAGAATGCAGCCACTTATGTAATCTGTTATGTTTTTGATGAAAGACACACCATTTCCAGTGAATGAACCAGAGAAATAGTCACAAAGCTGATGTGCCGCAGAATCCTTTAACGAGACAGAAGTGTGCCGTGACTAGATTAACATTTGATTACCTCAGCTTTTCTGTGTGATCATAAATAACTGACTAAAGAATTTCCTCAGACTTCCCCAAATGCTCCGTACTAATCCATAATCCGCTGCATCAGCTCTCAAAGTGAATATGACTTATGTTTATGATTTTTTCAGTGAGCCTCATAAACCAACATTGTCTTTAAGGAGTCTGACCCTACATCACACGGATCACACCAGAGACTCATAACTGTCACACTGGCATCTCCGCCGCGACCTCTGACCTCTCACCCCAGATCTGTGGAGGCGACTCTGTAAACGTCTGCTTCCAACTCGCAGAGATGGAGATGTCTGAAGGTTAAACAACAGGTTACAGCGCGACGTTCATGTGGAAAGTGTTTGAACTTGCGGACTTTACAATGTGTAGTATGACACAGTGTGAGAGCGGTGACAGGACACTAGAGGGCGCCGCAACGAGGTGAGGCTGCCAGGGTTTCTGACGCATCGACAAAACACAAGTACTGCATTTGTAATTTCCACTGAAAACGGGTTTGCTTGAAACTACAGTAAATTAAAGCATGAGTTCTGTTCTTTTATAGTTTGGATTTCTTTCTTTATCTTTCCAGCAAAATATTAGCTTGTTACACTAATGGCAAGAGAGCCTGTGTGAACCCCGAGAGTTTAGCTGGAGTGGCATTTAGCTTCTTTCACACTATTTTGAGAAATGCTGATTAGAAAATCCTCTCCTCTCTGACAGTCAAAAGCACTTCCTGCTTAACTCCCTCGATCAGTGACGTTTTTTCCGATTTCATACGTCACATATCTGAGAATCTCCTGCTGTTGTAAGTCCTTAAGCTTGATAATAGCATGCCACAGATTCTCTAAAAGTGATAACGTAACTAAATTGTGTAAGCGCTAGGTGCCATCTACTGGCTGCATAAACTCTGTAAGCGTCAGGGCAAATCCTTTCATTTAGTCCATAAAAAACTTTTTTTTGTTTTTGTTTCAAAACATGAGATGGCAAATTTAAGGTAGCTAATCGCTAAAGGCTAATAACAAGAAGAAGAAGAAAGAAAGAGAGTAAAACGGTAAAAAAAAAGGGAGATTTCACTGTATTACACTATTATCAAGAAATCTTTGTAAAAAAAAAAAAAAAAAACTTTTATTAACATTTATTCAACCGTAAGAACCCATTGGGATCGAGAAATCATCAAGCAAGAGCAGTTCACCCAACCTCAAGTCTGGTTGACTTAAAGCCCCAGCATGCAACTTTTGGGCCAAAAAATAAACTAAAACAACAGCACTTTTTTCTTTTTATTGCACTAAAAATGTATTAAAACTGTCAGGAGTTTTGCAATTTTCCACAGTAAAAGTTATCTATCTATATAAGATAATTAGATAATTTCTAGAAATGTCTATGGAATTACGCAGGCGACGTTTCACCTCAAGAAAGTACGACACTTTTAATTTAACCAATGCTATTTCTGCACTAAGAACAAGCAACTAATTTAACGAATTTAAACTGATTGCTCACCCAGGGAACAACAAAAAGATGCTAAGACAACCACCCGCTTACCGTCCACAGCCCCAATCAGGTAAAATGTACTGATTTCACTTTAATTGCGTTTAAAACTTTCCATTGAACCTGACCCTCTGCTGTTGATTGTTACCTCAGAGTTACAGCCATGGCATAATTGCAGTTTTTAATGGCCGTAGTTTTATGTGTAATAATATCTGATTGTAGCCGCTGACGCACACAGGAGCGTTTAGTGTTTACAGGGGAACTCTTGGGGATAAATAAAACTCAATGGAAATTCTGCTCTTTTCTCCTCATTTCACATCAGAACGAGAGCTTAGAGAAACGACAGCAGAATGATCCATGTTTAGCTGCAGCCACCCAATATAAAGTTCATGCCGGTGTTATGTGTTATGTGCAGCCTCGGTTTTATGGAAAACTTTAGGACATGAGTGTGTAATGTCCACACAGGGATTGTAACCGAGCTGACAACTGTGCCCCGGGTTGTTGTGGTTGAAAGTAGAAATGCAGAAGCAGCTCAGAAGAAATGTAAACCAGAATTACCTGTAATTGTTTTCATTTCAAAAGTTCAAGTTTGATGGTTTCTTGCCTTAGTTGCTCCTTTTATTGTGTGTGAGATTTATTAAAACTATATACAGGGCTTTTAAGTCGGTAACAGTTTGTAGAACGCAATTTAATGAAACAAAGATAAATAATAATAATAATAATATTTTAGATTTGGAGCCTATTGACAATACATCATGTGGATTGTTTGTTATTATTCTTTATTTTGCCTTAAAATATCTTATTTGCAGTGGTTTCTTCACTTTAAAAGGCAAAATGACATTCTATTCCTTTGATTTTCAACCAGTATTGCAAGCAAACAGATTCACACATTGACTACTTACAGTGTCTTGAACACATTTCACAAAAGAAAGCAAAACAATCACCGGCACAGACAGTATTCTAAGGCTAAAACTATAAAACTTTTTTTTTAATTAGTCGACTGCTCAAACAATTATTTCTTTTTGTACTTTTTTCAATACATGTTTGCCAGTAACCAAATAAAGGTTGACATATGATGACTGAAGGCTTCTAGAGAACCTTTACAAATAATATTGATTTCTTTTTTGATATTCTGATTTAATAATTCCTTTGTTATAAAAAGGTCTTTTTGTATGTTTTAGAGACTGTAAAGTCCAGATACCAATTACAATAATCAAAATACAATTATTTTAATTGTCGACTAGTCACAATTATTCTGATTAATTGTTACAACCCATTGTTTCTTTTTTTTTTTTTTTTACTAAAAGGTCTGATTTGATACTGTGTTGGAAGATAGTGTGTCTCAAAAAGTGTGCCGCGCCTCAAAAACGGTTGAAAAACAATGCTCTGTTTGAACTCGTTAATGGGGTGTGTGTCGCCCTCATAGAACTATAATAAAACCTGGAAGATGAATCCAAGATGGCCGTCCTGTTTATCCCTATGGAGAGTGCTCATTGGCGCATGACCCCAAAAAAGTTTCTTACTTCCGCATTTACTTCCTGATTCGGCGGCTGACATCTTTGTTTTACTTCCTGATACGATGGCTGCCATCTTTGTTTTACTTCCTGAAACGATGGCTGCCATCTTTGTTTTACTTCCTGATACGGAGGCTGCCATCTTTGTTTTAGGGCGCCACGTGACGACAATCCCCCACTTCATATAAAAACGGTAATTTCGGTGATTTTAGAAACGGTAGAAAAGAACGTTTCCTTCTATTTTATTTAAATACCGATAATAATTCAGTACTGTCTACAATTATAATGAGCAATTTTAGAAAAAGGCTGGTTCCAAGAGGCTGCAGTACCTCGCACGGCCACTAATCAATCTGGGACCACCGACAGAGGGGGCGTACCTTATCCAGTTCATTTAATACATCCATGGTCGCCCTCTGCTGGTGACAGTGGGGAATGGGCCATGATGAAATGGTAATTAGCAGCACAGCTTTAATCTGACACATGACATACATTGGATAAGTCAAGTGATAAGAGAACAGTTAATTCTCCTGCCTTGATAACGATGGTGTTGTGTTGATCAGGAGAATCATCACATGGAAAAACTCGGCTCAGTCTCATCTCCATAAAGTAAATAGTGCTTCAGGAAGTCCTGGCTAATGTTCAGCTAATGGAGTGTTAAAAGCTCATTTGGATCTCATTGACTCATCTGACTTCATTTAACATTAACTAATGTTGCATCCAGCCGCCCTTTAATGCAAAAGTGATGCAAGGGTTTTTTCCAAAGGCATTTAAATCTGTCCAAATTTAAGGTGAAGAGTCTTGCCCAAGGGCACAAAGACAATGAATACTTGTCAACGATGAGATTGAACCACTGTTGCTCTATGGACCAGAAGCAGGTAAGGTTCTGAACAGGAACTTTAGTGGCATACATGACCCGGGAAATTACTAACATTTTGCCAGAGCAAGGTCACGTGTGAATGAGGCCAGAACTGATTTCCCAACATTTTTTATTTTTTTCTTGGTAAAGACCAAGTAAAATAATCAGCTAATATGTGTTCTTGGCAACTGGTGACTGTGATTTTTCCACCTCAAACTTGAAAAAGCCCTGGAACGACACTGGTAATTCTGATTTGTGAAGTGGAGGCTGGTCAAGCAACAAACTGTGGCGTGCAACAAAGATAAACACTATAAAACGTGGATCTGAGTGGTTACAGTCATGTTACAGGTTTATATCCGACAATATTCACCTTATCCCACCCCGCCCACTTTTGCCTCTTTTTATGTCTATGGTTCGCGCTCTTGTAGTAAAGGGACTTCCGGTTTGACAAGAACACCGTTCATGCAAATGTCGAGGGAAAAGTCTCACATTATATAAAGTAGATTGCTTTGTCTAAAATGTTTATTGTACACGCGCAAAAACAAGTCAGCAACTCACCGATTTCCTGGTCGGCCTGAAAACGGCTCTTTAGTCCATGTAGAACTTATTTTCTTTTGAGCTCGTCTGCCCCGTGTAAACTACAATGGAAAAAGATGGCGGCGCCCACGACAACTTCCGGAATAATGAGACTGCAGTAATAAGTGATCTATAGAGGTTGAAGTTAGATATTGACATTTATCTCTCATTGGCAAATGTGATGAACATATGAATAACAATCATGTGTCTCCAAACGACAACATTACAGTTAGGTATTTGCAGCTAAATCAAAATGAACAGAATGTAAACACAAGAAGCAGGGTGTGTGCACGTCCTGGTTCTTCTGTCACTCGTGGATGAGTCTATTCTGTTATTTAATGTTAGAGACATGGGTATAACATTTAGCCTAGAGTTTAGCATTAGCAATTCAGTTCATTCAGCTGGAACGCTCTGAAGTCAGAACTTGTAAGGTTCAAGTGGGAAATAATGACCTCCCAGTAGGGACGCACCATAATGCAGGGAACAGTTAATCCAAATTGCCAGTACAACTTCTTGTTTCTTTGGTTACGAGCTTGGTTTACGAGCTCGGTTTCCTTGGTTACAAAATGAAGTTAAGTTCCATTTCATTCAATTTAAAAGATGCAGCAAATCTTTATTGATAAAATGCAGAGAACCAACTAAACTATGTGTGAATGAGGCCAAGTAGTTAATGTTTTCCACTTGAACTGTCTTTGCATTAGGTTTGTCACCACATCACTGCAGCACCGAGCGTCCATCTTGGCCCGACCTCATCATGAATCTCACTCTCGCTGACGGCATTCACTTTGCTCTCTCCCGACACCAGCCCTCTGTCCGTTTCAGTGTCGGCCGGTCAGAACCAATCACATCATGCTGCTGGCGTATTCACCGCTAATCGAATTCCCCTCCGACGGACACTACCCCACGGAGTCATCCACTTCTGCCCCTCGATCCTCTCTCAGCACATTGTGATGCATCGGCGGAGTGAGTGAGCCCGATGTGAAGGCAGTGATCTC
Source organism: Rhinogobius similis (assembly GCA_019453435.1). Taxonomy (NCBI): domain Eukaryota; kingdom Metazoa; phylum Chordata; class Actinopteri; order Gobiiformes; family Gobiidae; genus Rhinogobius; species Rhinogobius similis. The sequence continues at coordinate 19,883,622 of CM033620.1, forward strand.
ATTCTGGAGGGGGCAGGGGCGCTGATGTCAGACTGTGGATGAGAGAGCGCAGGCAGCTACTGTTTATGTTTTTATAAGCCACGAGGCACTGCTGAGGAGGGCGTGTCCTCCGAAGAGCCCGTGCAAAGTAATGTCATTGCACCAGGAAAAGACACTGTTGCAATGCAGACTACTGGGGTAGACTTAAAGTGCCTCTGACAGGTTTGTATGATTCTGACTTTGTACAGTGTATTAATACTCTTGTAAATATAAATTACAGTTTTACACAAAACTGGGAAATATTTGTTGAGAAAAGTTGAAAAATATGTTGAAAATTACAGGAAGTAAACACACTGATGACATCACACTAGGGAAGCAAGTGTTATGCATAATTTACACAAAACAAACTACTTTTCTGACACTGATTCAACAAAATTAAGGCTTTCACATCTATTTTTGTCCAATGAAAAAATCTGTGATTTTAGATGTGTTTTGGTGCACCGTACAGGATGGTTTCTTGGTCATTTCCCAGTGTGATGTCATCATTTTCAACCAGGAAGTTAAATTATAAAGCTAATGGATAAACACGGGTAAAATTTGTGACGATTTTAGCAGAATTTGAATACATTTATCTTAACTGCATTTTAGTGAAAAGAGTAGTCCAACCTGTCATGGGCACTTTAATGTTAGCTGTCTTATATGTCTGTCATAAATGGAGAAATAATGAAACGTTTTTGAGAAATAGTCAGAATATTAATTTAAAGGTGCACTATGCAACCTTGTGGTGAAGGACCTATTTGTCTTCATGAAGATGTTTTTCTTGGAAGGTTCCACCAAAACGCTGTCACGATATAATACAAAGAGTCTGATATTGCGATTTCAATATATTGGAATACACAAAATATTGTGATTCAACACTGAAAAGTATTTGCCCTGAATTTATCAAATAAAAAGCACAAGTCAAGTTTCGAAATGCAAATGTACAACTCAATCAGCTGCAAAGCCTCTATTAACAACACTTACACCAAAACTGGCTTTTCCAGTAACATTTGGTCAAATCATAGTGTTTGGCAGATTGTTTTCTCTCCTTCAGAATCAATGTCACTTTAACTGTGAAACCAGTGAAGTGCTGCAGCTTTATTAATGTACAAGATGACATTAAAGTGTTGTGATACATGTTTCCGATACAATACGATACGATACAACAAAACAGTGTGACAGTATATTGCAAAATGATATATTGCCCCAGCCCAGTTTTTGATTGCTCAAAAATACTGGGGAAAACATGCATTTTTACCTGATCTGCAACGATCAACTTATCATGGTCGACTATAAAAAGTAATCTTAGTCTAACTTATTTTGATACTTGTCATTGTTATCAGGACTGTACAGCCTCTAAGGGTACATTCACACATCCACAAACGCCACATTAAAATTAGGACTAAACCGAGACAAAAGCTGGACTAGACCAGGGCTAAACCAGGACCAAACCATGTCTACATCAGAATTAAACTGGGCTCAAACCAGGACCAGCAAGTACAAGGGTGATCGCACCCTAAAACACATATGGAAAGACAATTTTATAACAAAGAAAATGCCATTAATCAATCAAAAATAGACTTCAAAATTCAAATATTCTGTCTAAAAGTCTTAAGACACCATATTTGAACTTTTATTTGGTTGATAATGTATTAAAAAGTCTCAACGCACAACAGAATTAAACGTCTGACTAATCAAACTGCTTGAGGCTTCATTGTCCTTGCTGAGAAACGCGCCCACAGAGACCTCACACCTCAACGCAGGAAGATTTTACACACAGTATTTCAGCTCCGATGCCTCCTGAAAGAGCACTTCAGTATTTTAAAAAGGCCCCTTGTCTCCAGTATTCCCCTGCACACCTTTAATTGTGCAGCAGCAGCACGATTCATTCTGTCGCTGTCTGCAGTCATTGATTTATGGAAGTCGCACCGTTTCAATTGCCCCGCCCACAAACCAATACAAGTGATGTGACTGTGGCATTTATCACGGCGCAACCAGGTAAAGAGTCAAGCTGTGGATGAATCTGTGCGGGGGACATTTTGTTAGGTACATCTGGTCTGACACACTGAATGCAAATGGGAAAAGTACTTCTGTAGACATGAATAATCAAAAAATAACTGTTTTGAACTGTTTAAATATATTATGTGGCTGATTATGATACTTTATAATGACTGCACTTCAATTAAGCACGAACAAAGACTTACACAATGAGGAAATTGTTGAATGATCTATCTCCAAACCTTTTAATTCAGTATTAAGAAGTAATATCAATTAAGAATCAATTATATATGTTTTCATACTTTATTAAGGACAATTAAAGTGTAATTATGAAGCGTATCGTCACATATTTCCATTTTATCCAAAGTAGTATCATCTATTTAGAATACATCTTCATTTAACCTGAATTATTCAAAAGGAAAACTGTACAAAATGTATTTAAGGTCAACATTTCATTAGTGGTTTCAAGGCATTACAGGAGGTTACAATGATAATAACATAAATAAATGTCTAGTGCTTAATAGTTATTGTAATTATATAGTTAAATAAGAATTGTGGCACTTGTAAGTAGTAATTGATGATTGCAGTGTAGTTATTGTAGACAGATGTGATTGTATGACAATGGCTTTCAATGTGCTGTAAATTGTGTCATGTGCAGTTCTGAAAGAAAAAAGCAATTAATTGTTGTTGCATTTGTAGTTAGCAGTAACACTAATTGCAGCAGTTATGGTCACAGCCTTCATGCAATATACTGCAGGTACTGGGAGTTTGTAGTGACCAAAATATATTGTAGTAGCTGCTTGTTGGTGGGAGAGTTTTATCGGATGTACAGTTTCCATTTGCACAGATCAGGTACAGAATAAAGTGGTCAGTGGCTTTTATTCCACCCGTTCACTGTTTCGAGCTCATGCACACGTCCATGATGTCACCGCACTTTGTCCTGCTCACGCGAGGTTGCACTGGGGTGTGTCCCTGCCCCCTCGCTCTCCCCCTCTCTCTCTCTGCCTCTCTCTCTCCCTCTCTCTCTTTCCATCCCCGGCAGCACAGCCACATCACTGACGGGAAACACATGTGACAGTGAACGCAGCACACATCCTGGAAATGAGCTCATCACGCACACGCAGGAGAGAGGAGGAGAGCGCAGAGAATTTGACTTCATTGACTTTGTTTATTTTCTTATTTCCGTGATGATGAATTGATATCAGAAATAGAATTAGAAGGGTTTTACCTCAACAGAGCCCAAGTCATCCTCTTGAGTTAAACGGCTGTGCAGATGCAAAGGGCTCCATCAGCCACAGGGAGGCCCAAAAGCAGAACATACTGTCCTGGCAATTCAAATAACAAAAAAATAATACATGGTTAAACAATATATAAACAAGATATAAACACCAAAACATTGCACTCAAGTAAGAGTACTGTTACTTTGACAGGTCAGTTATTTCACTGTATTGAATTTTGGAACTGTTTTGCAGCAGCAGCAGCCAGCATTAAAGGCCCTGTACCTGATTTTTACTGTTTTGAAACACAAAAAACAGAGCATGTTACAGCAGTCACATGTATCGCTCACTCACTGCAGTCCCAGCATCCTAAATATTCACCACAATGAGTTTATAAGCACTTTATAGAAGTCTTTGAACCCTGAGTGTCAGTCAAAGTTGTGATCTCATTTTCCTGAATAGATGCTTTTATGTTATATCTGTGCCGGGAAACACAGACTTTCCTTTAATACATGAAAACAACTGGGAAAATGGACTAGCTCTGTGTTTCATGTTTCACAACAATCAGGTACAGCCTCTTTAAAGTAAAGAACACAGCAGTTGTTCACGACGAGAGCAGACAGACAATAATCACACACACTGCAGTGACTAAAGTGTCTGGTTAGCTTTTTAAAATATATGAGCTGCTTGTCTTCAAACTGAGTGAATCATGATGATAAATTCATAATGGTTTAGTTCTCTGTTCAAACAACAAACAAAATAAAGTTATTCTTCAAACAGACTGTCGAATGGACTTGGAACAAACGGATAAGCAACGGTCCCCCCCAAATTTCTTGTGCACTGGGCTCCGAAAAACTTTACTGTGGCCCTGCAGAGTGAGTGCATCAAACAGATTGTGGGAGAGAATCAGGAGAACAAAGGGGAAATTGGTAGAATTTGGGAGAAAAGATAGAACAGAGGATCCGAGAAGGAGCTGCTCTGGGGAAAGAGAGAGACAGAGCGCAGGGAGTGGATGAATTAAAGATGAGGAAAGAAAACAAAATCACATCACGCTTAAAGAGAATATTTTACTTTAACATATTCCAGAAGAGCTTTTATCATTCAAATAAAGTACAATTTCAATATCTGTGCTCTGACTACCATTTTACAAAAAGATTATGGCTTACATTAAAGGGAACATGACTGTTTCATCATAAATGCATCACAGTATAGTTTTTATGATGATTTAAACATTGTCTAATTGTGAGTATGGATAGTATTTTGATGGAAGTGTATTATGTCTCTGCAGGGCTGCCATAGTTTAGTTTTGCTTTTAAATCTAATATTCACAATACAGCTTACATAAAATATTCTGAAGAGATATTCCAAAAGCTGAATAATTTTAAATGTGTGCATGCATCATTGACTGACATAAAAAGAGCTAAACTAAACACATGATTCTGTTAAAATGTGATCCAAAAATCAGTCCCAATATTCTCAGTGTTGTGGGCCGTAAGATCCTTACCCTTGTTGTCACTGCGTGAGTTTTAATTATTAAATGCCCCTGTGATTCTCAGTGGGACCCCTGCAGAGAGAGAGAAAGAGAGAGAGATAAAGAGGGGCGGGAGGGGCGTAGAGAGAGAGTGAGAAGGAGAGAGAGATAGTGAAAGAGAGAGGGGGAGACAGAGACACAGAGAGAAACAGACAGACAGCGAGAGGGGAGGAAAAAAGAGAGAGAGAAAGAGACAGGGAGACAGGGGGAGAAGGGAGAGAGACACTGGGAGAGAGAAACAGAGAGAGGGGGGAGAAAGAGAGAATGAGAGAGACAGAGACAGAGGTAGAGAGAGAGCGTGAGGATGAGAGAGAGATAGAGAAAGAGAGAGGAGGAGAGAAACACTGAGAGACAAGTGAAAGGTGAGTGAAAGGGGGAGTGAGAGAGGGGGAGTGAGAATGAGAGAAACACAGAGACAGGGGGAAAGAGAGAGAGACAGCGAGAGAGTGGGGGTGAGAAGGAGAGAAACACAGAGAGAAAGTGACAGAGAGAGAAAGCGATAAGATTGTGTACTAACTCTATACAACTACACAACATTTTATATGTGTACATCTATATATATATTATTATTATTATTATACATATATCATCTTCTTAATATGCAACATTTTGAGGACTTTTTCCCATTCAAAGGATATATTACTTTGTTTTAAATTGTCAGTCCATATTGCAGTGGTCTGAATTTTTTTATCATTTTGAATCCTGCGGCTATATTTTTAACACACACATCTCACAAGCTGATAATTGGTCACCACATAGTCTGAGAAAGTTTAAACAAAAATATTCTGTATAATGTTCAAGCTTTTTCCACAAAGTATATCACACAATTATGACATATTCTAGCTCACAAACCCACCACTTTTACAAACTTCATGTCCAAACTTCTTCTTTCTTCCATTCTTTGCTCGACCACTCCTCAGCCGCCCTCACACAGCGCCTCTCATGCCCCAGACGAGCCCCCGCCCTGCTGCATCACACAAAGACCCCGTGGACCCGCCCCTTCGCCTCCCTCCCCGCCTCCCATTGGCCGCTCGCCCCGCATGCCGGCTCTCCCCCCGTCCAATCGGCTGCCCTCTTGGTGATGTCATGCGGGCCGTGTCTCTGGCTGTTGCTGATGCTGTTGCCCGGCGCCTGCATCCGAGCATCCAGACGAGGGTTGCCGTAGCGACTGCCAGCCTCTAGCTTCCAGCTCCAGCTCCAGCAGCAGCAGAAGCAGAAGCAGCGGACTCAGAGGGCCAGAGGGGGTGAGTGCACGGCTGGGGGACAACATTTGAGAGTATAATATAGTGGCAGAGTCTGGTAGAGCGTTGAGTTTGATTATGTAACTGTTTGCCAGAGTGTTTAAGGTGCAGCAAGGTGAGGCAGAGGAGCGGCGCTGAAGGATGAGAGCACGAGAGAACGGGGTGTACCCACTAATGTGTGATCTATTATTGATTATCCATGTGTGCAGCGAATTAAGAGTTCATGTGCCGCTCAAGTGTCTGCTGCTGTGATGTAACAGGGGAAAAGATAGTGTAATAACAATTGTTTGACATGTTTCTACATCTGTGAATGGGTAACTGCGTCGCTACGACAACTAATGACTCCCCGATGCACTGTAAAATATGTTGTCTCTCTTCTGTAACGTCGTATATCTAAACAAGGGATGCTGCGTGCAACTTGATCTACTTTATTGGTTTTTTTCAATGGGAAAATGTAGAGTTTTTTGAATGTGTGTGTTTTGTAGGGAAATATTGTGCTTGCTGTGATTGTGCGTTTGGCCTGAGTTAGCCAATTTAAGTCAACAAAAATAGTTTTAAGAGAAATCTTATTATGAGGGCTGCACAGTTAATCAAAATCAAATCGAAATTGCAATTTGAATGGACGCAATTAGCAAATCTCAAAGGCTACAGTTTTTACAAACAACAAAATATCCTGTTTTTATTCTGCATAGAAACGGATAGCCTTGAAGTTTAGATTTGTCACATGTTCTGAGACAAGCAACAAGACGTGACTAAAAATGACTAAAACGTGACAAAAAGTGACAAAAACGTTCTGAAACACGTGATTCTTTTACTTGTTTGGCAGCTCATATTTCAGCATTTTTGACAGTTGTCAAAATGTGAGCTTTGCACAGAATCCCATCATTAAAACATCACAAATCTATTTACAGTCGCAATATCGGTCAGAAAAATTGCAGTTAGATAGTTTCCCAAATCGTGCAGCTCTAGTTTCAACATGCCTCGTATTCATGGATTCCAGCTTGCAGTGTTTTGAGGACTTTTTCCTGTTCAAAAGATACAATATTTTGTTTTAAATTGCTATTCGCTATGGCAACAGTTCTAGATTCTCATCTTTCTGAAACATATGGATAGTACACATAACTTGACAGAAAAACAGATTCATTTAAGTTGCCTGATAGAGAAAGAGCACCGCCTCCACCTCTGCAGCCAGCAGATGGCGCCAGAGCTAAGTCAAAATGGCATCTTCCAACGCAGTTTGTAAACGCATTTTATTTTCAGTTCTAAAACATGACATGTCAAACTGAAGACATTCAAGAGCAGGTTTAAAGGTAAATAACAATGTCCTTTAAATAATAGCAGTAACAAAATTTATAACTCAAGACAAAAAGGGTTGTGAAAGTCTAATCTATGTGAAGCTTGTTTATCCCGCACAGATTCCTATTCATTTCACAATCCCACTCTATTTAAAGTCTTTTCTGCATAGTTGATTAACACTAGAGCGTTTCTCTTTGTATGTTTTCACTGTAACATCAAACCACACCTAAGTTGGTATGAACTGAAGCTGTGCCTCGCCTTTGTGTTGAAGCTCGGACAAACAGAGGAGAATGTGTTCCGATGAGACCAAAAGTCCTGACTCGGGCTCAGCATCAGCAGCATACGCAGTTTCCCCTCAAAACGACCCTAATGTTCCCACAGAGAGTCACCACGGCCCCTCCTCTCTCTCTCACACACACACACACACGCACACACACACACACACACACACACACGCACACACGCACACACGCACGCACGCACACACACACTCTAGTGCTGCAGGACGCTGGCATTGATCTGTGCCTGGGTGGCTCCGACAGTCAGTGCAGAAACACGCGAACAGAACAGAGAAACGCACACTGTACATCCATTCTGAAATATTTCACTCCGTAAGATAATTTCCCGAGTGCCACCAGAGCTACATCAGATCTATTTTAGGGCTGAACTAAGGCTAAAAAGAGACCATAGTAGTGCTGAACAGGGACTGAACTAAAGGACGACAAAAATGTGGACAAAATTTCAGCAAATGTACGAGTAATTCAGTCCAGAAGTTTAGAGAACAACTGCTAAATAGTGCATTGGTTTGATTACTACTTCATGTTATGTTTAGCATTACTTAATAAAAAAAAATAATGTTGCTCTTATTAAACACAGTAATGCAGCATAGCCCAAAGTCTGCTCAGATTTGAAGTACTTTGCCATAATAGCTCAAAGGTGCACTATGTAACTTTATTTTTAAGTGTATCCAACATCCGCTTGTATCCATTGACATTTTATTTACATTATTTATTTAAGCTTTATTTAACCAAGTTGGTTGATCGAGAACCAATTCTGATTTCCAAAGACAACATGGTCAAGAGGCAGCAGCAAATAACAAAATAAGTTGCACTCATCAGATACGACATTCCAGAGCTTAACTTGAAGACAGCTGAAGGGGCCAAAGTGCAGAACTTCACCATTTCCTGCAGCTCATTGAATGATTAGGGGCAGAAAAATGGAATTAGGAGTGACCCAGAGAAGTGTGGACTCTTGGAATATTCCACGCCAAACTTTACAATCTTGAACTCAACAAGATTTTGACAAAACGTACAGAAAGATTTTTTGATATCTAATTCTAAAACTGATTTATTGAAGTTTTAGGTAAAAAGTTGAGGCGAAATTAGAATTTTTCAGATTTTTCTAGATTACTTAAAAATTAAATAAGAAATCCAAAATCCTTCTGTTAATTTTTTGTAACTAATACGTGTACAAAACAAATCAAGAAATTTAAACTTGGTTCTGTCCATTTTTCAGGTTTATATGTCCTAAATAAGAGTATTTTGGGCCAATTTTACACATAAAATGCTTAAAATAAAGGAGAAGTTTCAAATTGATATCTTTAAATTTAAGATTTTTTCCTATTCGCCTGTAATGTCTCACCTTAAACATCTCCAGGAATAACACCATACTATGAACATCAAGACAAAGCAATGACATCTCCATGGAGACAAGTAGGTGGCGCACCCTCCAGATAAAAAGCTACATAGAGCACTAAAATTATAGCGTTAACTGAGCACATATTTTATTCATAACTCATATATTCCTTTAGCAACGTTTACAAGTTTTGGACACCGATTTTTAACGTATAACTCTTTCACCGATACATACCAGAGCCTGTAATCACCCCAATATGCAGGTAATTAATTATACATGTCGCCTTTAAATGCAGTTCTACCTATATTCTGTTGCGGTTTGGCGTTGCAGGTGCTCTTGTGTGTCCTTGTTGGTCCCAGAGGTGCAGAGAGCAGCAGAATGGCAGTGGTCAGGTGAATAATGAGAAGCGTGTCGCATTTAGAGCGCCTCGTTAGCGCACTGTCAATGTCACTCGCTCTGCTCCTACAGACACAGAGCAGGCGCCGGCTCCCATACGAACATGCAAATAAGAAGGCACAAACAACAAGAGAAAGAGGAGTTTGGTGCAGCGCTTTCATAGGAACGCGCTGCATGGATGCTATTTCTGAAAGAGATGATAATAATAAGTTTGTTTGTTGATTTCCTATGGTGCAAGATTTGAAAAGTGAGTTTGGCTGAATGACAAGGCAAAAAACGTATTTTTCTGCCCCGCCCACTTTTACTTATGCCCGTTACTGACTCATACTTCAAGGTCATCACATTTATGGTTAAAGGAGACATATAATGCTTTTTAAATATTATTTAGTAATGAACTGTAACATATGTAGATCATTATTTTACATCATGTTCATTCAAAACTGCTAAATCTATCTAAAACGACTTACTAATAAAATGTAATAAAATGAAATGGTTGACTTCCTGTTTAAAATGCAGAGTTGATAAGCCCCGCCTTTTAATCGTTGCATTTCAGAATTCACAGCACAACAACCACTGGATTTTAATTTGTTGTTGTTTATTGTTGAAAATGACTACACAACATTCTCAAACATTAAGTGTATGACGCAAGTTTATATAAAGAAGTGGGCGGGGATAAGTGGTGGGTGAAAGCGCTCAAGTCTCAGTTGCAGGACAATACAGGGTTAACTCAATAGAAATACAACTAAATGAATGATGAGGAAAAACTGCTATAATATGGCTAAAAGCTCATAAAGGTTGATTTTGTGTAATATGTCCCCTTTAAGCGAGAATACCATTCATTTCAATGGCGAACTAAAGAAAGGTCGGTTGATTTGTGCAAAGTGTTCATGTGCAACAGCGACAATGAACCGCTTCTCTGGGTTGCTTGAAAATGGCTTTGAAGCTTGTACGTAAATTGTCGAGATCAGAAGCCCATATGCAAAATCAGAAAAAGGGCCTCAGATAACAGCGGCTTCTTGTCAAAGGTGAACACGGTCTGTGGGAAACAAAAATATGAATGTAGTTCAGTTTTGTTACACAGGTGAACCAGCATGAATTGCATTTTGATTGCAGTTTATTCTTTGAAGCAAACGTCCCTGAGTAAAAGATCCAGAATGCTAATGTTGAAATGTTACACACAGAGTTATAAGGCCTTGTTTTTCCCTATTAATGTTTAAGAGGTATCCTTTTGTGAATTACATTTTTGATCAAAGACACATTTATCATCTTCATTCATCAACATGTTATTGGCTAAATGGTCAAAGTTGCTTTACCTGTTCAATGATACGAATCACATAGCTACACAGCTTGGGACAAACTGACTCAAAAATGTCTAATTACACTGATGTTTGACATCAGATCTAAATATTAATGGTTTTAAATCTTTACAACAACAAATGACAACATTTGTATTTGAATTTCAGAGTAGAAATGTCAGTTAGTTTGTTTTCTATCACAAATTATGGAATAAATTGTCATTTCTAGCCTGAAAATGGCATTTGAGCTTCACAAAAAGTCAGGAAGTATGTAAGTAAAAACTACTGTGGGCTCAACAGATCTGTAGGTATTTGTCCAGGCTTTTCTTTCATGAAAAATGCATGTAAATGTCTTTAAACCAGGCTCTGATTTCACTCACGTGTTTTTGAGTGGTTTTCATTTGCCAAAACCACCTTGATTTTTCATATTTTGTGATATACCGAAGTTAACTGTAGTTTCTCCAGTCTATGCACACACTTCACTTTTGCCTCCATTCTGGGATTTAGTTTTTGTTAACAAACATTGAAAAGGTCTAAAAGGACAAACGTTTATCAAAAAATATCATCAAAATTTCAGTTTCACTTGAGTTGCATTTTGTGTAGATTACGATGCAGATATTAACTCACACAGTTACCTTTCAGGACCTGGTGACACTGTTACCAGGCAACAGCTTTAACAAACCCCAGCTCTGACAAAGTGACAGTAGCAATAGCGCTACAGGAGCTAACACCGTCTTTAAACCCTCCCATCGACACAGAGGAGGTGGCTGTTTCATTTGGGTCGTCTCCTCTTTGGCGTTGATTACATTAGAACCACTTCAGGAGCCAGTCGAGCGGCAGGAAATCTGAGTTTCAGCTCCAGTGGAACTCTTAATGCAGTTAGACCTCCTGCTAATGCTGCGATACTGATCCCAGAACAGTTCAGGGGCGTTCAGGGCCGAGGGGAGAAGAGCAGCTGTGAACACGATCCTCACGCTGGCAAACCTAATTAAATGTGTTTATTAAGAAGTTAGAAGAGGCAGGGCAACACAGAATATGGGTTAAACAAAGTTACTGCTGAGAGAATTTCATCTTTTGTTTTGTTTTGAATTCATCTGGTTTATGATACAACTCTAAATGGATGTATTGTTATGTATCTTTTTTTACATTTTGCAGAATTTAGTCAATAAACTGGTGATGTGAATCTGGATCCTGATCTAAATTCAATAATTTTACACCCACAGGGGGAAAAAAGAAAGAAAAATGTTAATCCAGACTGGCTCTACACATCTTTATTATTCTATTAATCTTTATCTTACCACTGAGAACGAGACCTCTTTTTCAAGTATGACCAGGGTCTTTGTATTGTGTTGGAGAAGCGTGGATGGATTTTGCTTGGAAAATAGTCCCACAGTCTATAAGCAAATCGACAAATAGCCTGACGCTTTTTGTCTGTTGTTTTATCCTGAAAACAACAATAAACTACACCGTCTTATTGTAGATTGAATTGAGGCCATGCGTGACATTCATACTCCAACACTATAAAATAGAAAAGGGACTGAATGTTCCATCATAGTTTCAACAGAACGATTGTAAGACCACTTTTGCAGTTGAAAAAGTATTCCTTAGTTGGACCAGTTGGTTATGTAAATGGATTTTTCTTCTTTCTCAAACCACTTTGTAAATGCACCTCAGGATTTGAATGATATTAGTTCAACTAGTGTTTAGAAATTTGATACAGCGAAAGACTTACGCTGCTTTCAGTGTCCTCAGAGGGTGGATTTTCTGTTCCAACTTGTAAATTCACAATGGAAACTCTGGAAACATTTCAGAACCCAGAGTTTTTTCAAGTTAGTCAATCCAACATGGCTGCGCCCGGCGTGTGGGTAAAGTGTCACATCCGACAGTTAAAACATTGGTGTTATTTCTCTCTTTAGTTGTAGTTCTCTGCTGCCGTTGAGCTTCTGCTGTTATAAATATAATGTTATGCTAATGTTGCAGAGCTAATGGCAACAAAAGCAGAAATTCACTTTCAAACGTTGATTTATAACTTACAGATGTCTGGGTTAATAAATACACGTTGTTTGAGTCATATTTTGGTTGATTTGAGCACTTTCTTGGGTTTTATTGTTTAATTTAAGTCATTACAGTTCATAATCTGTAATGTATTGCTCATAGTTTTTCCAACTCCCGAAACTCAAAGAAAATGTCTTCATGAGGTCCGAATTCCGATCTCTGGGGACAACTGGAGGCCCAGGTATTTTGGATCGTGCAGGAGAACGGTCCCTGTTTGTGGCTGATACCAAATGGGACAAATTGGGACCATAAATAATCTTTAATGGTTGCAACAAAATCAGGTCTAATATTTAATGTTAGATTTAAGTATTGTTAAGACATTGTGGTACAGAAGGAGGACAACCTTTTGGAATCAGACACATCTTCTGGGACATGGAACACAGGGCTCAAAACTGGGCCTGTCCCGTGTAAATAGGGTTTGTATATTAATTACAAAAGTTACCAAAAATGCCCAAGTATCACAATATACAGCAGACATTCACAAAATGAAAGTAAGGAAAAAGTATGTAAAGATTTTGCCATTTTTCCTTATGTGCTCAATGGACAGCAGCAGTTGACTAGGCTATCCGTTTCTCACAGCTAATGCTAACTTTTCTTAAAACATAAAACAAATAAATAAATAAGATGAAAGTAAAGATTACTTTATTATCTTTATTTTAGTTAGTTTATTCCGGAAGTTGTTTTCTGTTGTAGTTTACGTGGAGCAGACGAGCGCAACAAAAAATAAATTCTACACGGACTAAAAAACTGTTTTCAGGCTGCCCAGGAAATTGGTGAGTTGGTGACTTGTTTTTGCACATGTTCATTAAACATTTTAGACAAATCAATCTACTTTACATAATGTTTTAGCTAGAGACTTTTCCCTCGTTGGCCATTTGCGCGAACACTGTTAGCGTCAAACCGGAAGTCCCTTTACTACAAGAGAGCGGATCATAGACATAAAGAGAGGCAAAAGTGGGCGGCGCGGGATAAGGTGAATAGATTTCTTCATGTTTTTGTTTTTTTTATTATTAGTTTAGTTTTCTCTTTATTATGCTCCATTAGCATTAGCATTAGCATTGACCCAAAAACACACAAAGCACACAGTAGAACAATGAGATTTATAAATAGTGCACATCCTCTACTGGGCATTTCGGTGTAAATGTAATAGTTCTTGTGTTTAACCTGGCTGTGAGATATTTGCAGACCCAATGCAGCTCTCACTAAGCTCGGTTTTCTTCTTCAGTGATAATGATGTCGTCTAAATCTTCATTCATGTGCGGCTGATGAGACAGACGTGTGGAGTGAGAACAGGTGGCGTCTGCTGCGGCCATTTGCAGCCTCTCTCTCTTCTGCACTTGTTTCTGCCGCTGAAATCCTGCTGAATATGCATTAGATGAATACTGCACACTAGATTTCTGACATCAATCTCTCGCTGGTTGACTCTCAGTTTGGCTGCAGTGTATCGTGTGTCCTCGGGCCTTTGAGCAGGTGTACTCCTTCTCTCCGATTCGACTTCGAGCGTCCTTCTGTTATTTATACTTCCTCTGCTCTTCTCAGATTTACTCCTGAGACTATTGTCCTCCCTGCAGCTCAGCAAACGTTACAATGTCGAGTGCAATCAAGACGTGAACCGCTATTCACACCATCCGTTATGGACTGTAGGGAATATTGGCAGCATTTTAAGTCAGATGCCGTCCATGTTGGAGCAAATCATTATGCTGTGACCAGAATGTGCAGTAGAGGGTGAAGTCACAAAAACATGCACATTGAAGAGAGTTGAACCACCAATCCTTTGTTTAGAGGGCAAACTGTCACTATGAAACTAAACTATTGAACACATTTGAGAGAGAGTATGCAATATGTGCTTATCATTGTGTTCTTATGGAACATATGGAAGCCAATTTCCACCCGTAAATAAAAATAAAAGCCTCACATAAGTTATGATTCAAAAGCCAAAATTATTAGTTTTGAAGTCATAATTATGTGTTTAGAAATCAAATTTTCAAGTTTAAAGGTCAAAATTTCAGGGTTGAGAAACATCTATGGAAGCCCATTTCTGCCTGTAAATAAAAAAAGAATAAAAGCCTCTCAAGAAGTTCTAATTATGAGTTTTAAAATTAAAATATCAAGTTAAATAATTAGGACTTTTAAGCTCATAATTATGACTTAATGTGAGGGTTTCATTATTTATTTATTGGCAGATATGGACTTCCATACGTACAAGATGAAACTGTACAGATGAAGCTAACAGTGGTATCTGAAGAACCAGTACAGTAGAGGTGGAAAGGGGATATTTATACCTCTGCAAAGCCTGTACAACACAAACTGCAGCGTGTGACCTTTTAAATGCGCTGCTTCTTTCCTTGTTTAATGAGGCCTTGTGTTTTGGACAGAGTGAAGGTTTGTTCCTGGAGCGACCCCTGACGCAGAAACAAGATGACACTGGCAGGTAAACACTCTCATTGCTGTGCACATGATGAAAAACTGAACTAAACCAGTCCACTCTAAACAGGTTAAGAACTATAGTTTCTCAAATAATTAAACTGCTGGTGTTCTACTCCCTTTAGAGGGATTCATTTTGGATGATGACCAAGGAGTTTATTTCAAAAGTCGTGCCAAAACATGGCAGTAGCGCAGAGAAATAAATGACTGTTTAATCTTACCCCCCACACACCTGAGTGGGTGACACGAGTCCACTGCATAATTTGGTGGTCGGTAATGAAAGATTTCTCATTTTGGGAAAATCTTGGGAAATATCTTGAGCTGTGTCCAGAACCGTGGGTCATTGGCCTCACAGTGAGACAGGAACAAAGATTAAAGGCACAGTACGTAACTTTCTGGAGGTGGTATGTAAGATAAAATCATACTTTATGCCATACTTCTTTAAATTAAAATTTTAAAGTTTAAAATTCATAATTATGACCAAAGACGAGCTGCGATCAAACCTGCCTGGTAGTTTGGAATCTGGGTCAATGTGACCCACTGAAAACACAAGTGCACCTCAAAATACAGCAGTGGAGCTCAGCCATGAAAAGAACCTATCTCCCTATTTCACTTTCATTTTGTAACATTTACAAATGCAAAACACAGCTACACGAGCATGGAGCTTTAAGCTCAGCTAAAAACAGCAACTTCACCACACGGAGTCTAGAGCCTGATATTCACTCAGATAAACAGAGTCACAGCCGCGACTGATCATGACTGATCATGACTGATCATGTGAACGTCAAAAGTGTATAGATTTAGGATCAGAACTGAGAACATCATCATCGTTTTTCCGTTAGTGATGGGCGGATCGATACCAAATATCGATGTATTGATACTGACTGGGGTACGAAAACTATGAACACACGTGCAAAAAGATCAATACTTAAAATGCATCCAACATGTTTGTGTAATACATTGTTTATTCTAGGTTTACTCCACAAATATTGACTTTTCATTTCAGCAGAGGTACAGAGAAAATAATGATAGCCATAAGGTAAAACTGGTATTGGCATAACGGATTGATATTGTGATATTTATCATAGTATTACTTGGTATCTGATTGAAGTAGACTTAAATAGACTCTGTCCATCGTTAAGAAAAGTGTGTCCTTTAGCCCTGGACTCTTGTGACTGTGTGCTGTGTCATGGTGTGGTTGGAGTTACACCGATGTGTGCTGTGTGTCCTCAGCCTACAAAGAGAAGGTGAAAGAGCTCCCCCTGGTGTCTCTGTTCTGCTCCTGCTTCCACCCACAGATCGAGAAGAACACGTACAAGGCAGAAGGTAAGACGTGATTAGAGGCTGAACATAACGACAACAAGAGCAACACTTAAACATGTGTGTGGGGAGAATGCTTTTTTAAAAAATAGATGTTTTTATTAAAGGATTTGGAAGTTATAATTAAAATTTTAACTCTTAGCTTAACTTAAAAGTCCAATAACAAATTATTGAAATAATCAGTATAGCAGTACAGTGAATAAATTAAGGATTCATTTATTTGTCATTCCAACATGCGAAAACAACACGACCGACAAAATGTGTTCCTAAATAACAATATACTACCCATGGTCAAAACCAAACTCCAAACACATCTGTTCAGGACTGCCTTGTCCCTCTGATTTCACTTTTTATTTATCTGTTTTGCTGTTTTATTGTGCGTGTTATGTCTGTGTCTTTTTTAAATGGTCTGTAAAGTGTCCTCAAGTGTCAAGAAAGTTGTTAAATAAATTATATAATGACTTCATATCATCCAATGCTAAATGCTAAATTGAATCATTAAGTCAAAAAGACAATGCATCAAAACTAGAGCAGCAACATCTCCACCATCGCCAATTAAAGGTAAGGTCTGTGGAAAGGCAAATCCACTTATAGTAAGTGGATGTATGTTTTTACTGATTATTGAGTGAAATGTTATGCTGCAGATTTTAAATGAATAAAGAAACAAACAAATCTTATAATATACACTGTAATGACATCTGATCCAATGAGTCGGGTTAAGTGCACTTGTGTAATTTGAGTAAATAAATGCACTTATGGTGTGTTCAGATGCGGTGGACCTGGGCTGGTGCAGTATCAAAGACGTGGAGGTGATCGAGCTGAACAAACGTGCGTCGGGACAGGCCTTCGAGGTCATCCTGAAGCCCCCCTCCTTCGACGGCGCCCCGGAGCTCAACACTTCCATGCCCCAGCGCCGGGACCCCTCACTGGAGGAGATCCAGAAGAAACTGGAGGCGGCTGAGGAGAGGAGGAGGGTAAGGAACTAGGAACCATGAACTATGAATACAATGAATGTGAAACTCGATTTAATACTAAGGAAAAGCCTGGATAACAATTCTGATACAAGTGGTACTATTTCTTTCTTTCTGTATAGTTCTGACAAAGATCATTCTAAAACCATTTAGGAAAGGTCATATTTTGTAGAGGTTAATGTGAGTTATTTTAGTGTTGATGTTTCATCAAATGAGTATCCAATATCAAAATTAGCTTTAGTATTGATTAGTATCTAATTTTTGATACATTTGACAAGTACTTTGGACAGTAGACAGCTAACAGTAAACCATCAGGAAAGAGAAACCATTCAACTTCTGCAAAGGAAATTATACATTAGATGTGTTTTTATATTGGTGACTTGGAAACAAAAGTTTTGCTCAGTTTATTTTGTGGAGAAAATCTGCAATATTGTTCCCAAACGCCCTCATAATCAGAGAATAAAATAGAATCATTCTGCTTTAGTGAAAAGTAAATTAGATGACAACTGCATTTGTACAATTGCATTTCCAACAAGTGTCATATCAAAGTACTGAAGCTAACTTCTGACAGATATTTGTTTTATTTAGAGCAAACTTTTGTGGAAACTTTACATCAACTACACTTTAATTAATCTTATTAAAGCTTGAAGACTTAATTCAAAATGAACAGTTTGAAAAGAATGATTCGGCTTAACTGAATCGGTCAAGTCTCAATAATGAAGTCTTTGTTCATGCTTTAATGAGGCTGTTAAACGTACTTGTTTAAAGCAATACTAAAGCCATATACTTAAGCAATACTTTAAGCCACCTCCCTCTTGAGTGGTTCTGGCTCCACAGTCCAAGTGGATGTGTCAGTCCTAGTTCATATGCAGCCTGTCCGTCCGTGGGAGTAGGATCTCTCCTTCACTGTGGTTCTCCCCGAGATTTCTACTTTTTCCCATGGGGTTTTTTGTAGTTTTTCCTCGCCGCGAAGGAGGGTCAAAGGACAGGGGCATTCTGGGACAGTTATCTGAACTGCTTTTACCTGTGGCCCATCGAGGCAACTGTTGTTGTGATTTTGGGCATTATAAAAATAAATTGATTTGATTTGATTTGATTTAAAATAATTTGTGATTAGCTTAAAGGCAGTGTACGCAATTTTCTGCATAATTCCATGGAAATAGAAAGATAAAATTATACTTTGGAACATTCTTCTTGCAGATAAATTTGTTTGATTCCATACTGTGGGATATTATTGCACGATTTGCATGGAAACAAGCAGGGGAGGGGTCCTCCAGGCAAACTACGCGTAAAAATGCTTTTTTTGGCGCTAAAAAGTTACGTATTTTAACAGCACCACGTTGAAAACACTACAAGTTGTGTTTCTTTGTAATGTGAACCAGGTGCAAAGACAAACTGTGCTATTTGTGGTTCATCAGAGCTCTGTCAAGGTCCAACAGCAGCCTTTGTAGCTGCAGTGATTTATCAGGAAACTGTGAGGATCTGTGGAGAGATCAGAGAAACAGGAGAGACGAGCCGAGAGAGGAAAGAGGAGATACAGGAGAGAGGACAGAGGAGACAAGGGAGCAGGACAGATGAAAGGGAGCAGAGCGCACACAAAGGTTGTATTCACCAGAGCACAGAACACAGAGGAGCGTGTCCATCAATCAGCGCGCAGCAAAAAACAACCTCTAATCTGATTATAATGACGGCAATGAAACAGTCCTGGAGGATTCAAAACACAGGAAATGAAACAGACGCTTAAAGGGCCAATATTACACTAATTTATTATAATGATATATCCAATCAAAAACATGCCTGGAGTTGTGTTCTGTTTCATTCACACATGCATTTAGGCTGTCACTGAAACTGACAGCACTCTGTTCCACCTTGTGATGTCATTAAGTGGCAATGAACAAAGTGCTCCACTGTGTTTTTAAACTCCGTACACCTTCACAAGAATCATACGGATAATTTCAGCATTGCATCTGCTTGGATTTTAAGATCCAACTGCTGTTTTAGCCTCGTCTAAACTGCTTTACTTCTCTGTGCACCAGAAGATGCTGGAGACTTTTTGTGGCAACTGAACAAAAGATTAAACAAACATATTAAATCAAAAAACGTGACAATTTAAGGTTATTCTAGTGTATCATGGAGTAAGAACAGAGCATTTTGAGCTTTGGAGATTCTAATAATGTATAAAAGTAATAAAATAACGACGGCGAACAAAAAGGGACGCTGCAGCAGGACCAACTGGCCGTCGTCTGTGGTGGGAGGGTCTGAGGGTGGAGGCAGAACAAACTGAAAAACAGAGTCCTCAACAGTGTGAATGAAACAAAACACAACTCCGGGTTTGTTTTTGGTCAGGTACCAACATTCAAATACAGCCAAAAGCTCACAGCATTTGTAGGATGTTTAAAGGTGCACTATGTAACTTTTCTGATGATCTAATTGTCTCCAATGAGATGATGTTTCTTTGCCTGGAAACATAGTGCATTTATTCAATTACGAGTATTTTTTGTGACACAGAAACACCTTAAAAACATGTATTCTTAGTGTGATCAGGCTCGCCTCTTCACAGATCTGACCTGTAATGGTCTGGTGACATCTCTGTTCTGTGGTGCTGTGGGAATATTCCAGGCAAAGCAATGACATCCCGACAAGCAAGAAAAGTTATATTGTGCGTCTTTAATCCACTTACAAGCTGCATTTTATGTCATCTGAGGTTTTGAATTTGTGGATTGTTCTTGAAAGATTTGTTTCAGGTAAATGTATTGATCTGTTGTTAAAGGAGACATGATGTGCTTTTTCTCAGGTATTGAACACTATAAGCAGATCATAATTTTCCATTTTGTTCATTGTAGAGGGTAATATTGATCTAAAACGGCTTAAAAATAGAAACAGATCCTCTGACTTCCGGTTTAAAACTGCAGAACTGGTAAGCCCCGCCTTCTCATAGTGACATTTCACCATAAAAGCAGCGGATTGTCATTTGTGTTTTATATTTTGAGAAGCGTCTATGTGACATGTCAGAGCCCTAAGTCTATCACTCTGTCTCTTAATGTTTCAAATAATCACAACTAAGTAGAAAAATGTGGGCGGGGATAGGGGCTACATGAAAACTTGTGACTATTTTGGTCTGAGACGACACAACACTTCTCCATTAACGTGAGTTCTGCGTCCGTCTGTAGATCCAGGAGGCAGAGCTGAGGAAACATTTGGCGGAGAAGCGAGAGCACGAGCGCGAGGTGATCCAGAAGGCCTTCGAGGAGAACAACAACTTCATCAAGCACGCCAAGGAGAGGCTGGAGCAGAAGATGGAGGCCAACAAGGAGAACCGCGAGGCCCTGCTGGCGGCCATGTTGGAGCGGCTGCAGGAGAAGGTACGAGGCACCAGACCCGCACCCCGTCTCTGAGTCTCACAAAGTCTGCACGTCGAGGGGCGGGGCGCGGTGTCTGCAGACGGTTCTTATTCTCTGTAGACTTGATTAACTCGTAGCTGAAGGAAGGAAAGAAGTAAGAAATGAAGAGAAGTGAAATATGACTATACCGCGACCGCCACAAAAAGTAGTTGAGTGTGGGACAGACTTGAGAAAATTAAAGTGCCTCTGACAGGTTGAATTACTCATGGCTGCAATGCAGTTCAGATAAATATATTTCAAATGTTGCGAAAATACTTTACAAATTCACTACGGTTTTGCGATTTTTTAGGTTTTTTGTTTTACTTCCTGGTTGTAAATGATGACATCACACTAGGAAATTACATAGCAACCACACTGTACACTGGGCCAAATTCATCTAATATCACAAATTAAAAAATTTAAAAATACAAATAAAAATACATGAGAACACCTTTTTTGTTGAATTAATGTTTAAATGGTCAAAAAAAAAGTAGTTTGTTTTGTATAAATTATGTATGATCTTTGTCTCCCTTGTGTGATGTCATCAATTTGTTTACTTCCTGTAACTTTCTACAGAGTTTTCAACCTTTCTTCACAAACGGCTACCTGATTGGTATAAAACTATAATTTATATTTACAACAGGTATTAATACACTGAATAAAGTCAAAATGATAAAAACCTGTCATACGCACTTTAAGTTGATAGATATTTAGATAATACCTGCAATAACACTGTATTTTCTGTCAGTCGTATCGCGCAGAGAAAGAGTAATCTAGTGTATACAGTAAATAAGGCTTGATTTATTTGCAGGAAAAATATAGGTTATTATCATGTTTTCTATGTAAATCTGACTTTTTATACAATCTGTGCGGAGACAGTGAAACAGTGTGGCGTTCTTTAAATAAGTGGAACGAGTGACTTAAATGGCTACAATATTATCACAATTTTCATTTTCAACGGATATGTTTTGCTTTAAAATGCAATGCTGAATCATTACATACTGCCATAATCCAAGTAATGAATGTATAAAAGTGCTAAATAACAGATTTATTCATGTTGTCTGCACTGAAATGGAGCAAAGAATCAAGCACAGCAGCTTGTCATGACTCACTTAGGAGGTCGTAACTAATAATAAAAGTAATAATTTGGCTTATTTTCATTTTCATTTTTTTATCTACTGCTTGTTTTTTGATTGAACACAAAAACATTCAGTTGAACAACAACAGAAGCTCAAAAGTGAATCAGCGCAATAAAAACACTGAGCAAACGCTGCACACACACACACACACACACACACACACACACACACACACACACACACACACACACACACACACACACACGCACACACGCACACACAATTACAATATTACAACTGGGACAGAAGTCTGAACTAAACCAGATTAAAGATGAACAAAAAAGTGAATAAAATTTGATGAAAAAGACATAGGGCAACTAAAAAATTGACAATATTTTATTAGATTTGAGCAAAATTGGAACTAAACTGAAACCGAAGCCTGAACTAAACTAGGAGTAGACCAGGACTGGAACAGGACTGGACAAGGACTAGACCAGGACTAGAGAAGACCAAAAGTGAATAAAACTTGATGAAAGACTGAGGATAATGCAATTGAAAAACTGACAATATTTTATGAGATTTGAGCAAAATTGGAACTAAACTGGCACTAAAGCCTGAACTAAACCCAAATCAAACCTGAACTAAACCAGAACTAGACCAAAGTAAGAACAGGACCAAAACCAAGTCAACACCAGAACTTAACCCAAGACCAAGAAGCAAGACAAGCGTCAACACACCCCACACATCAACAAAGAAAGTGTGTCTACGCAGAGCAACTTACATAGGCAACACTTTCACTTTCATCTGGTTGTAATCTGCACTTCCCCGTTTAAAGATGTAAATAGATTCAGAAATGCTAACGTGGCGACTGTTGCGTGTTCTTGGCAGGACAAACACGCAGAGGAAGTGAGGAAGAACAAGGAGCTGAAGGAGGAGGCCTGCCGGTAGACCAGACCATCCTGACACGAAAGAAGAGGATGCGTTCAAGGAAGAAAACTCAAAACAGTGATGAAAAAAACTTTTGATATTTGATGTTAATGAGTAAGCTGTACAAAATTACGCCAAAAATGTGAGTGTGTTTCTAAAGGTAGAGGGAGGGAGGTGCTCTTTCATGTTTTTTGTTCGGCGGGAAATGTTGATGGGGAAATTTAGTCAGTCGTGCGAAAACAAAATGAAAAAATGTCAAAATGAATGTTGATATTTCAGACTGGTCGCTTTTACCAATGATTACTTATGAGAACAAATGGTAAGAGGGCTGACGGTTTTCTTTTCCGACTAAAAATCCACAAATTGTCAGTAAAAACTATCAATAGCTTTCCACATCAAATTAATTATTTACTTTCCCCTGTCACTTTATATTTTTTCAAATTGTCAGTTTGTTTCAGTCTTTTTAACTTGTTTCCAACTAAAATAACAATTGAACGAAGCACCACATAATGCGATGAAACTTAAACCATGCACAGTTATGTCTCTTCCTACAGCTGGACTCATAGCAGCGGAAACCTGACTTGAAAATGCATTTGGGACGTAATGGTGTTGTATAATTTTCAACCACTTTCAATGGACTCTGTGCTGCAGTTGGCTAAGCTAACCGTTTCTCACAACAAACTTCTACGGAGCTCGGGATAGAAAGTCAATAAACAGCGGTTACCATGGAAATCCGCCATGTTTGCAGCCGGTGTGTTAAACTTACACAGAGAAACATTAGCCAAAACGATGTAAAAAAGTGAACAAAAAATCCATGGAAGAACCTGATAAACTGCTGGGTCACTTCTGGTAAATACATTTATCAGTATATAGTGTTAGAATACTTTTGAATTAATGCTGAGTTTAGTGTTTAGCATCTTAAAATCTCCATTGATTTAACATTGGGCTAACTGTAAATTCCCGAGCTCAATTAAAAGGTAAAATATAAAGAAACAACCAATTAAAATGTAAACTAAAGACTACCTTATTGTTTTTCTTTGTAGATTATTTCAGTTTTTTTGTTTTTTTTAATCTTTATAATGCTTCAAAATTAACGTTAGCATTGACCCACAAACACCTTGTTGTCAGTGAATCCCGCTGCAGCTCACTGTTCACTTCCCTATCTTTAAGGATTTATTAATGTTAGTGTAACAGCAAAAAACCCATAGATATTTGGACAGTAGTACAATGAGCTAGCCATTTTCAAAATAAATAGCCAACTGAAATTCTTTGCACAGAGCCTATTTATTAAAACATCAGTCTTTAGATCCACAGGGACCTTTTACCCTCCCTATTTCTATGTAATTATCTGTTCCTTACACATTTTTTGCGAAATTTAAAGGTGCTCTATATAATTTTTGTGGTGGAGGGTTGGCCACCAGCTTGTCACCGTGGATATGTTATTGCTTTGCCTGGAATGTTCAACAGTATGGCATTAAACATATCTATCTCCATGGAGACAAGCAGACGAAGCCACCAAACAAGTCAAATCTGTGGAAAACGAACCCACTAACCCACCCAGTAAGAATGCATGTTTCCCAAGCAATTTCTGTCCAAAAAAAACTTTATTCAACAATCGAAAAGTTACATAATGCACCTTTAAACTACAATAATCTCACCTTGCACTGTTTATTTTGTTATGTCTTTATCTTGGGCAATTGTAATTTGTGTTTTATGGGAAATGTTAACGACGCATACGAAAATACAAGACAAGCTTTGTTTGTTTGTTTTGCTGTAAAAAGGGAGAAGCGTGAACAAAAACACTGCTTCATTTTGCTGTTTTCTGGGTTGCCTGGCACTGAGGAACTTCAGACTGTAAGTGTAGGTGTCAAATAGTGACATGTTTGAATTTAGGAACACGGTTTGCACTCTTTATGTCATTAAGCACAAGTCAAAAGCACATATGCAAACACTGAAGACGGACAGAATCCACCCGAATGTTCTGTATCCACGGGTATTACATCTTTCGATCGGTGAAAAGTACTCAAAATGGCGACAGTAAACAAGAAGCCGAAGCTCACAGACGAACCGGGCTCCTCTGCTTTGGCGTGTCACTGATTGTATGGTTTCTGGACGACACGGTGAAGGGTTTGAGGCGCGGCTTTGGGGCCATGTGTCGAGGATTTGTTGTGGGTTTAATATAACGCTCTGTCTGTGTCTGATGTTTGTCTAAAGGTGATTGGCTGTAAATGTTTGGCATGGTCAGTAAAAGCAACTTGATTCAAGATAAGTGTTCCTGTTTTTATTACGTTTTGAACTCAATAGTAAGCTTTTTGTGTGTGATGTACAGCAGCAGCAGAGATGGATCAAGCATTTGGAACATTTTGCGGTCAACCCTGAAATACATCTTTTGACATTATCCAGTTAAATGCCAGGTGCAAATTTGTCACATGGTGGTTTAAATATAATTCCCAGCTTTCACAGAAATACCTTGTAAAATAATTTGACACGTGTGAGAAAAATTGAATAATTTAAAGAAGAAAATGCAGGAAAATTGTGTCAAAATTGTCTAGGTTGTACTAATAAACAGACACTTCAGTACACGGTTTCTAAATTTGGAGTTACCAAACTGTTCGAGCTGAGACCCCCAAATAACCATGGCAACAACTCAGGGCCCTCACTGCAAAATGAAGTAGAAGCAAATGATTATTTCATTTAAACTGATCCAAATTATGATATTTATTTTGAGCCTTTTATTGTGTTATTTGACATAATATCACACAACATATATACATCAATTAAATATGGATTAACTTCCACGCCGTTATTGTTAAATCATATCGTGAAATAATCTCGAAACCTCCAGCTTGTGTGTCATGACGTCCTCTTTATAACCCAGATTATAAATAAATGTACACTGGTTTTGGGGGGAGTGTGCACAAAACTGAGTATACAATTAACACAAAACACTAGGGATTTGGGCCTCTGCATTTTTAACCACCTGTAAAACGAAAAACGTGATCAACCTGTAGAGGGCAGCATTTCTCTACCTTACGTTGACACATTTTTACATCGTGAAATACAGAGTTCTTGGCCTGAGTGCAATTTCATGGTTTAATTGGTGGTTTTCAGATTCTAGAATGTGATGATTGATGTCATACGACCAGATGGGCAAGAGCCAGATTTATACTGATTACATTGCACTTTGCAAAGATATATCTATAATATACAAGGTAAATTCACAAATGTTTAATCTGAGGTTTTCTATTAGTGACTAGACCTATTAACCTGCTATTATAACAATAAACAGTATTTTAGTGATATTAATTTTAACCGCCCCCCATCTGTATTAAATATTATTGACCGATAGAATGTTGTGACGTCGTGTGAAATCCAGCAATTTCAGTATGACATAAAGTTAGGCAATAAGTCAAAAAAATCTACATCATAATTTTGTAGCCAAGAACATAATTTAGATTTGACCCCAGTTCATGACGATTAAGTGTTTTTAAACTGTCAGGTAACTACAACTTCTTTTGAAAATTCACACTTCACTGTGATTGGTTAATCTTCCTGTCAGTCATTCAGAGGCTGCAGAAGGTGATCAATCGCACGAGTTAGTGGGAAGTGTCAGGACTAAAAAAGCACTGAATCATGATGTGATTGTGATTTTCATATTGTTATTAGTCTTTAAACATGCTCTTGAGTACCTTAAATTTGCCATCTCATGTTTTAAAACAAAAAAAAGTTTCTTATTCATTCAATGACCGGTTTTATCAGCCTTGTATAAAGACACTTACTGAGTGCATCCAACCAGCAGATGGCACCAGCCCGATATACAATCTAGTGAAGTTAAAGCTTCAAGGACTTTATGGGAGAAATGCTCCGAAAGAGTCTAGCGATTCAGGACTTAAAATGGCGGAATATTCTTGGATAAGTGACGCAGATGATGAAAATACGTCCCAGACCCAGGGAGTTCAGCTGGAAGTGTTTTTGACGCTCGGAGGAGGGAGGATTTTCTAACAAACGTTCCTCAAAACAGCGTGAATGCAACTCCAGGTACGTTTTTGATGTCCTTTAATATCAATTAATATCATAGAATGTACAGACATGTAAAAAATAATTTAATAAATAATCCACAACTTTGTTAAAGGGCCTGTATCTGACTTCATGAGCCAGGAACATGTTTTAGTTTGACCCCTTATCCCCGCCCACTTTGTCCTTTCACTTTGATTTTGCACAGTGTCTCAGAAACAACTGTCTGAGTCTAATGTAATTATTTCATACAATTCTCCAGTCTTTGCCTAGTTTTTCATTTAATAGTCATTCTCATTTTTCTTAAGGACTTGGTTAATGGTTAAGTGTCTGGGACAGTGTCGGGCAGTTATTTTCCCATAATTCTTTGTAAAAAAAAAAAAAAAACAGCTTTGCCCCAGTACAGCTATATTGTAAACCCATCTATTCAGGTGAAATTAATCTATTGTGTGCTGTCCGCTTCTAATGATAGAGCGCTTTATTCTCAGAGAAGCAGGAAGTGCAGTGTTAACATGCTAGTTGTTGTTAGCTCTACCTTGACGGCAAAACTCTCTGGTTTTTGAGTTGTGAAAAGCCCTTATAAATTCATGAAGGTGGATAATTAGCATGCTCAGAATGCATTCGGCAAGTAAGAAATACATACATCTTTTTCACCTTTTTAAGAGTAAGTAAAAATCAGGCACGGCGCGTTTAATACAAAACCAAATGCTTTATAAAATGAATAAATAACATATTACAGTTTGTGTCTTTTTGCTGCTTTTACCATACAATGCATGATGTAAAGAGCAACTATCTTGACTGGAATAAATTAAAGTCAGGTACTGGCCCTTTAAGTGCTAAAGCATTACGACGTGTCCACAGGGGGCGCTCTGGTCTGCACGAGTCAGTCTTGTGGCAGCACGCTGGGCCTGACGCAGGTGCAGCCCACAGACACCACCTCGGTGCCCAGTCTGAAGTCGTACCTCTTCTGTTGGGACGCTCTGCCACCAGGGGGCGTGTGTCTGTGCCGCGGGACTCTGCAGGTGAGGCACAAACACACAGTGAACAGAGGGAAAATACATCGCAATCATGAAAATAACAGATAACAATATTATCCAAATAATATTCATACATCACAATAATAACTACTGCATGCAACGTTTAGACTAGAGGGAGGTTCATGATATTGAATTATTTATTTGTGGTCTGAAGAGTTACATTGTAATCTCATCTCATCTTTTCAAAAACTGTGAATGTGTTTCTCTTTCTGGTTCCTTCAACAAATACTATCAGTGAAAATGACAGTGAATTTCATCAAGGCGGGTGGTGTATTTTGTTTGTTGTAAAATACATTTATCTTTTGAAAACAAAGAGTACAATGCAAACCTCAGATGACTTTTTAAAATGGCACTGTTTTTTGCAAATTTACTTTTCTGCACTTTTATACAAAGAGAGGATTATGCAAGTTCTGTGGTTCTCAAATGTTTTACATAAAATACCTGTAAAGAAAATATTTGGCTTACCGAGTAACACAGATCTAGGTCTTTAACAGGACTATTCCAGGCCTAAATTAGGGTTAAACCAGGTCTGATATCCAAATCCACTTTATTTGTATAGCACATTTTATAAACAGACCTGTTTCCAAAGTGCTGCACACACAAACATAAAAACGGCAAAACACAATATAAAATAACAACTCAATTTGATCTTACTGCTTGTAAAACCAGTAAAATCAAATCCAAGCCAAATGATAAAACCATAAAATAGAAATAAATTAACAGAATAAATAAATTTAAAAAAATGCTAAAAACACACAGAGGACCACACAACTCATGCGGTGTTAAAAGCCAGAGAATA
Organism: Rhinogobius similis; assembly: GCA_019453435.1. Classification (NCBI taxonomy): domain Eukaryota; kingdom Metazoa; phylum Chordata; class Actinopteri; order Gobiiformes; family Gobiidae; genus Rhinogobius; species Rhinogobius similis. Next base: position 19,912,255 of record CM033620.1, read on the forward strand.
AAAGTGGGTCTTAAGACGAGACTTAAAACACTCCACAGTGGGGGCCGTTCGCACATGGGGAGGCAGAGCGTTCCAGAGTTTGGGGCCGACCACAGAGAAAGCCCTGTCCCCCCTGGTTCTAAGTCTGGTCTTAGGCACCACGAGCTGGAGCTGGCCCTCGGACCTCAAAGCGCGCGGGGGGCGATACACCTTTACAACACAGTTTTAACAAAGAAATTACTAAAGGAAAGGCAAAAACCTGAATAAAATGTCCAAGCCTTTTCATCATACTCAATCATTATCAATGCAGAAGGACAAAAACTAATGATCAATACAATTTATCATTCAAACTGGTGCATTTAGCAGAGATTAGACTGGGCCATTACGCCTTTTACATCTTGTTTACCAGTTGTAACATTTAACTTAGGCCTATCACACGCCTAAAAGTTTGTTATTGATGGTAGAGAGATTTATAATTTAGCAGAAAACAATTTAGTTTGTAATTTGGGCCAATTCCGAAGTAGAGGGCCAACAGCAATGACTCTGAGGGCCACATTTGGCTCCTGGGCCATAGTTTGGACATATATGCTCTAAATGAGATCTAAAGAAAACAATCGAACTGAAGAAGGACCACAGTTTGATCATATTAATAGAATAACATGCTGTTTTTGATGAAAAGGGGGCAGATAATGTAATATTACTCTTTCTTCTGCTCCTTTTCATTCATCTTTTTAAACCAGGCTTAAAGTCCATATGACAGATTAGATGAGACATTTCATTAAAACGTATTGAACATGATTATATTTAAGATTTTACTAAATATTTTGACTGTTTGTCCTCAGTTTGACAATTTCTGTGATGTTTATAACTTCCTGATTGGACATGGGCAGAAAATATGACTACAGGTAATTCCACAAATGTTACCTAGCAACCATACCGTAAACAAGGGCCAAAATTAATATAAATTACACAATATTTATGTTTTGACAAATAATCAGGGTTTATGTAGGTTTCAGCAATTAAAATGTAATGCTTTTAATGCTGAATTTCAAGATTTTTAACGACATAATCAACGTCTAAACAAGACATTTGCGTTTCTACCATGTCAAAATTATTGGCATATAACCATTCCATCGAGCGGCAGAAGGACGAGAATATTAAAAACTACTTTAAAATATTCAAAAAGCTAAAGTTTTGAGCCCTAGCTTTGACTTTTTCCGTGATTTGGTCAAAGCTAATAACTAGATTTAAAAAATCCAACACACACCTGGGATATTTTTATCAAGTGTGTAGTAAGTGTTGTGACGGATAAATCTTTTTGGCCCGAGCCAGTAAACTGGCGAGGGACATTGTGTTTCGTCCGTTTATTGCTTATTCTTATTTCGTCCGTTTTCTTACTCTTCGCGGCCCTTTTTGACCCAGTAAACATGCACGAAAAGTCTTCAATGGGGGTATAGTCGCGATCGGCCCGGAAAAAAAATTCGTATTTCGTGCGTCTCGAGAGCGTCCGACCCGAACCGAACGAGCAGCACCGGCCCGAATCGGACCCCTATGGGAAATGGGACGAGCAAATTTTGCCCGACGCGGACGAAACTCGGAACAGTGATAGAGAACAGTGAACCGAGCAAAACATGACATTGGAGCGCGGCCCTCGGACCAAGCGCACGGCGGCCATATTGGACCGAAGTCGCCACGCCAGTTTGACTTTTTTTTTTTTAGCTCCGATGAGTCCTACAGTTTTGGCCCGACCTGGGTCTGGCATATACGTAGACGATCTACACGGATTGAAATTCAATAGTTATCCACTTTAATTCGGATATCTCAAATGGTTTCGCCGCGGCTCGCCATCAAAGAACGCCTTCGTTTCCTGTTTTTCCGATCGCATGTCACGGCTACACGCTTGGACTGAGAAAGCTGTAATTTCAGTCACGAGTGCGTAATTATGATCTGAATGTAATGCATTAATAAAAATAAATAAAAAGTACTTGCTAGCGCCCCCTACCTATTAAGTCAAACATCAACATTGTCCGATTTGGATGAAACTTGGGGAATATGTCCAGTGCATGGCGCCATGAAAAAAACTGAATTAGTGATATGGTGCATTTATCACCGTTGACCACCAGGGGCGCAAAGAGTGCTCTCAAAATCATTTGAATAATTCCTGCACGCACATGCATTCTCCGATCAACATGAAATTTGAAACACTCGTCTACGTAAAGCTGCTGAATCCATTTATGTGCGCACAATAACAATCAACCCTACGGCGCCACCTGTAGGAGTGCACTAAATTACAATGGGGAGAAAAAACATTACTTTGACTTTTATTAGTGAAAATTTGCACACAATTCCTAGACGGCCTCCTGATCAGAAAAGCCAATGAGACCCATGGCCTATTTTTCACACTTTTGCCTCTAGGGCCCTCCAGAGCTCCCATGCATTCTCTATGGCAGTCTGACTGTCTTCACACAAAGATGCAGCAAAAAGCCACTAAACAGTGAGTAACAGCCACCAAACTTAATACAGTGACTCCTTTTAAGGAACATGAATGTCCCATAACACCATTTTACATGCAGCTCAAATACAGCCTCTACAGCGCCACCTGTTGGGTGAGGCCTATGGAAAGGGAGATGCATTTAGTTTGGAGGAGGCCTATGAAATTTGCCACAGTGATAGTACACATAAAGACGACCCTAAAACATAATTGGTGCAAACTCATCAGACAAACGACAAGGCGGCCATATTGAATTTATTTTTAGACGCCACTTTAAGTTTTTTTTTTCCATTGCAAAAGGGTCCTAGGTTTTTGGGCCTACATCAGTCTAACATACACGTTCCTGATCAGGACGCATTGAAATTCAATAAAAAACCAATTTTTGGAGATATCTCTTAGGGTTTGCGCGTGACTTCCTGTCAAATATCGCCATCATTTCCTGTTTTTGTGCTTATCCCTCAGAGGCACTTGGGCTGTGCCTACAGAGCCCAAATTGCCACCAATGATGGAAAATTGAATATTACACAAAATAGACCAGGGAGCACAGGACCACTAATAACTATAGCGCCCCCTACAGTTCACTTAAAAGTGTCCAGATTGTCCGATTGACACCAAATCTTGGGACATGATTCTTTGCTATATAAGATGCAAAAAAGCCAATGAGACCCATGGCCTATTTTTCACACTTTTGCCTCTAGGGCCCTCCAGAGCTCCCATGCATTCTCTATGGCAGTCTGACTGTCTTCACACAAAGATGCAGCAAAAAGCCACTAAACAGTGAGTAACAGCCACCAAACTTAATACAGTGACTCCTGTTACGGAAAATCAATGCCCCATAAAACCCTTTTTCATGCAAGTCATATACAGCCTCTACAGCGCCACCTGTTGTGTCAGGCCTATGGAAAGGGAGATGCATTTAGTTTGGAGGAGGCCTATGAAATTTGGCACGGTGATAGCACACATAAAGACGACCCTAAAACATTATTTGTGCACCGTGATCAGACAAACGACAAGGCGGCCATATTGACTTTAATTTTAGACGCCACTTTAAGTTTTTTTTTTTCCATTGCAAAAGGGTCCTAGGTTTTTGGGCTAAGATCAGTCTTACATACACGCTCCTGATCAGGACACATTGAAATTTTATAATAAACCACATTTTTGGCCTGTCTCATTCGGTTTAGTCATGACTTCCTGTCAGAATTCGCCTTCACTTCCTGTATCTTAAACTTATTCTCCAAGCCACAGGCATTGCCGTACAGAGCACAAACTGTAACCACAGATGCCAAATCAAATATTAAACAGAACAGACTCAAGAGCACATGAGCACTTTTCACTATAGCGCCCCCTGCTGATCATGTAAAAGTACCAAAATTATCGGATTTCCACGAAATCTTGGAATCTGATTTTAAGTGTCAAAAGCTGCAAATAAGTCAATTACATCGATGTCCTATTTTGGATTGTTTGGCCTGGGGGGGCACGCATATTCCCCATGCATTTCCTATGAGACATGTCACAAGTCTATGGAGAGGCCAAAATTATTTAGAGCAAAGTCAGTGAAACTTGGCAGACGCATTATTTAGAGCATTCCGATCGAAAAAGTCAATTACATCGAAGCCGTGTTTTGAGCGGTTTCGTCACTTCTGGAGAGCAGCGCCCGCCAATGCACTTCTATAGGGACGCCACCCGGCGTGAGCGGGGGAAGGGGAGGTCACGGGGGCCCGAGTGACGCTCAGAGGAGGAGGACGGTGCACCGGGGCGGTTTTGGACCGTCCGAGGCCGCGTGGGAAGGCGGTCGCGCGCGGGGCGAGGGCCACCATCGCCGCTTCGCGGCTTTAATTTTTATTGTATTTATTTTTTTATTTAACGTTTTTTTAGATTTTTTGCCTGTAGATTTTAAGGCCTTATTTTTGCCAAAATCCATTTAATGACTTCAATGCTTTTCAATGTCCTGTGGAAACCATGATGATAATACCTGATAATACCTTTATTTTGTTGAATAACTGTTTAAAATGTCAACAAAATGTATCAGTTGTGTGTAAATTATCTTTGTATTTTCAATGGCACGTCGCTTTTTGATGACATCACTCAGCTTCCTGCAATTTTAAACTTTATTTCTTGAAATTTTCTTCACAAACTGCAATTTCACAAGTGTAAAACTGTGATAAACATTTACGACAGGTGCCCTCCCTCCACAGTAAGTGAAAACATGAGAGCCTGGCGCATAGACTTCACTGATGACGTCTTGAGTGAAATAAATGAGTGCTAAATTATGACAGAAGGCAATATTCTAAAGGCCGTACCTGTGCAGGACCAGGAGCTGATAGTAGATGGGTTTGGCCTCCAGGGACAGGTCCTCTCGGCCGCTCTCGGGGTTCAAACAGCCCGACGTCAGGCACTGTGCGTGGGACAGACACTGAGGCACACGGGACGGCACACAGTCCACTCTGCACCACAAACAGCCAGAGAAGAGAACATAAAAACACCTCCACGCACACAAATACTGAATCAATTTGATGGGAACTGAGTTAAACGTATGAGGATTTGGGGAGACAAAAATGTTTAGAAGAGAGGATGGAAATTAAGTTAAAAGCATAAATTCAGTTAAAGCATAAATGCAAATAACTATGTTTTATTAGAGCAAATTTCTTTAGGCTCATTATTAGTGTAGTGTAGATATGAGTAGAGAACAGTTTATTATTTTTTGTTTGTTTGTTTGTTTATATTTTATTTTTATGTCATGATGTTGAGGAAATTGTCACATTTTAGTGAGATTTGAGATGTTCTACCTGTAACTTCCTTAATTTCAATGTCATTTTTAGATTAATCCTTTTTCCATTGCCTGGCAACCTACATTCTGTGGCAGTTTCTCCCTCAGAATTCAATGGGAGCTGTTAAGACGACCGCTCTGGGAGTCAAAGTCAGAACTCTGGTAGTTAGTGTCAGTCCAGGGTTTGAGGCCCGGGGCCAAATCAGGCCAGCCAAGGAATCTAAACCATCTCCCAAAAAGAAAGAAAATATTGTACTCTTGTTAGTGGTTTAGTTCTGGTTTAGTCCTTGTTTAGAGCTGGTTTCGTTCTGGTTTAGTTCTGGTCTAGACCTGGTTTAGTTTTGGTTTAGACTTGGTTTATAAGTGGTTTAGTCCTGGTTTAGTTCTAGTTTATTCCTGGTTTAGTCCTGGTTTAGTTCTGGTTTAGTCCTGGTTTAGTTCTGGTTTAGACCTGGTTTAGTTCTGGTTTAGACCTGGTTTAGTTCTGGTTTGGTTCTAGTTTAGTCTTTCATTAAAGAAATTCTTACACTTTTTTTTTTTTTTTTTTTTGCATTTCAAAAGCCTTAGACATGTTTCCGTGCGCCAATGACAAAACCTCCCGAAAAATCTGAAAGAAGCTGAAAGCCCTGGGTGATCTTTGTACCCGTTTGTGCGTCTTGTGTATAAAATGTGCAGTTAAATAAGTCGGGAGTGTCATCAGTGCGGAGGGTGGTACCTGTAGGTCCAGGGCGACACAGACAGGTTGGCCGGGCTGGCGATGGAGGACTGGGGCAGGCTCGGGGTGAGGGCCGGGTCCAGGATGAGCTTCACGGTGCGTCCTTTTCCTCGACTGCCTTTGGTCAAGTTGCTCTGGGACTTTCTGCAGCGAAGAGGAACCAGCAGAGCCAGCAGCAGAAGCACTCCCAACAACTGAGCACAAACACAGCTCCATCAACGGGAGGAGAACCAGCGCAAAACCAAGGATTATCATGTATTTTTATAATTATGATTTTATATATTTATTTGATTATATGTTAAATTGTGTATTGTTTGTTATTTATTTGTTTTATGTTATTATATGTCATGTTTTTATTTATTATATCTTTGTTTTTAATTATTTATATATTTTTTATTTTTATCATGTTTTTTTGTTTTTATTCTTTGTCTTTATGTTTTTATTTATTTTATGTATTTATTTTTATGTATTATATATTTTTATTTTTTTATTTATTGGTATATTTTTTATTTTAATACTTACTATTTTATATTTTTTGTTATTATGTCTTTATATTTTATTTATTTAGCCTACTAAGCCTATTTATTTTATTTTCATTTATTGCATTTATTTATTTATTTATTTATTCTTTTCCTTAACTTTCATTTACACTTAAATTATATAAGAAGTTTCTGGATGTGACACATTAACTTCATGTTATCAGAAGATCTGATAAGACACACATGACATTCTCATGAGTAAAATGATCTGACTGTGCATCATGCTGAATGTATTCTAAACAAATCAGAACTCTCCAGGGGAATTATTTCCTAACTAAGATAAAATAAAATAAGCGGGAAAAAGATTAAATAGAAAAACAGTAGGAACATCACAAACACATCTCCAGGGAAGATATCAAACTCTCATGTTGGAAAAAATGCTGTGTTCCAGGAAACTGTGAAGTCGGTTATTTCCCATTTGAAAGACGTGAGTTCTGACTTTGGAGCGTTCCAGCTGAATGAACTGGGATGTAAACAATTTGGCTCATGCTATTTGCAAATAACAGATTTTTGGTTTTATCCTGTAACAAACGTTTACATGGTTTATGTGGTGGTTAATCGCTGATGATTATTACGGCTGTAACACGTCACAGTTTGATCTTGAGTGTGAAGTGACAGTCAACCAGGTCCAGTTCACAAGAAGGATTTAGTTCGAGTGGCGTTAAAGGGCATTTTTTAAAGTTGGAGGTGGGAATTATTCCAGTTACCAGCTGCCCGGAACGCACCAAAAGTATCACATAAAGTGCACACTATTCACACGGAAATACCTGTTGCTGAAGACATTTTTTTTACTCAACTTTATACAGTTTAAATGAAGCCGTTCAAGGACGTTCTGGTGGATATTTACAAATGAAAGAGTGTTTTCACAAAATGTACACATTTCCCGTGTCATTTTTGTGCGATTCCTGCTCATGGCATGTTTTGGAGACCAGTTAACGATTATTCGATTACTTTGGGCCCAATTTTTGATAACTATTTCTAGAATCGATTAGTTGGGATTAACTTGTTGCAGCCCTGGGCACGTGTGGATAGATTGATACTTTTGGAATATTACAACAAAATGAATGACACTACAAGAACTCCATTCAATAACAATGGACATTTATGACAAACTGGGAATGAAAATCACCTTTGCAAACAAACATTTTTATCAAACAGAAATTGTGAATTGGACTGGAGTCAGACTGGAGTCGCTCTTTTGAGACTTGAGACTGGACTTGAAGGTCCAGTGACTCGGGACTGAACTTGGATCTCCGTGACTTGAAATGACTTGATGCTTCTCCAGTAAAAAAATAAATGTGTTTTCAAAGCCGTTTTCTCTTTACAGTCGATACGTAGATGTGACCAAGACTTTTTAAAAAGAAGAACCAAAAAACTAAAAAAGAGCTGTTTTCTATCATTTGGACTTGAAAGGGTTTGAAACTGAAAGTAAAGGAATTGGACTCATAAACCAGGTCTAAACCAGAACATAACCAGGACTAAACCCAGAACTAAACCACTGATAAACCAGGTCTAAACCAGAACATAACCAGGACTAAACCCAGAACTAAACCACTGATAAGCCAGGTCTAAACCAGGACTAAACCAGAGCATAACCAGGACTAAACCATGTCTAAACCAGGACTAAACCCAGAACTAAACCACTGATAAGCAAGGTCTAAACCAGGACTAAACCAGAACATAACCAGGACTAAACCACTGATAAACCAGGACTAAACCAGGTCTAAACCAAGACATAACCAGGATTAAACCAGGACTAAATCAGGTCTAAAACAGAACTAAACCACTTACTTTCAAAACAGACTCACCTCTGAACATTGGTATAAATTGGACAAATATGCCAGACTGTTTTTGTTGCTGCACCAGCTACACTTGATTTGTTTCATTGTTTAACTTTGCGTGTTTTGTTTTTTGCTTGTCTTTCCAAAAAAAAGAAAAAAAAAAGAAATCAAATTTAAAAAGTAAAAACATTTGTTTTTGAATTGCATAATTGCTCTGTCAAAGGAGGAACATTGAAAAAACTTTAAACCCAGAAATAGCAGATCCTGGACGTTGCACGCTCTGCCAAAAGTTTACATAAGTGTTTTTTCACGACGCGCTGCAGCATGAATGTCTTTGTTGTAGAAGAGAAAAGATGTGTTATGAGGAGTTGTCTACTCACCCGCCGCATGTTGTGTGTCGGTGTGAGTCCGTCTGCTCTTCTGCTGTGCTCTGTTTGTGCTCACAGTTTATACTCTGCACATGGAGGGTGTGTTCTGCTCCTCTGCCTCTCATTTCAAGACTTTTCAAACTATTTATTTACAATTCTTGGTGGTTGTTTCTGGTTCTTGTCCTTATTTTCCTTTTGACACACATTTTTGTCTTGCATCTTGCCAACACACAAAATAATAAAGTGAACACAGCTTTATTTCAACACGTTCAACTCTGGAAATGTGGTTTTACGCCATCTTATTATGCTTTAAAGAAAGACTGAAGAGTAGAATACCCCTGAATACCAGCGAAACATTTCAGTTCCTGTCAGATAAAACTGATAACAAACCACCACTTCTGGCTTTTGAAAAATGAACACACAAAGGATCACCTCACGAAATAAATAAGCCAGGATTAAACAATTAACTGGGACTAAAGCTATATATATATTACACAATACAAAGATTTGATTTCTTTCCAGAAAATACCTTTATTTTGTTAAATGATGTTTATACTGACAGAAAGAAGTGTTGCGCTTCATTGATTTATTTTTGTCCAAACCCACTTACGCCGCAGACCAGCACTTCATCACTTTGAATTGGTGGCTATGCTAGAAAAAAGTTTTTTTTTAATATATATATATATATATATATATATATATATATTTTTTTTTTTTTTAAGACTATAATTAGGAACAGTACATTTGGTTACGTTTATGGCTTTGGGACGGGTAGCTGACTGGGTCTCGGCATAAAAAAAGAACACGTATGTGGCATGTAAAGTGTCTTGTTTTATAACTCAACACTACTACCTGAAAATGTCAGCATTTATTTTTAGAATTTTCTTGAAAAACAAAAAAATTGACTGATGTAAAACTATGATAAATATTTACCATTCACATCTCATATGCACTTTAAGTTTAACGGCAAATACTTTTACCACCAACGAGTAGTATTTTAATAATAGTAAATGTACCAATCATTCTCAAGGACACTGCCCACTGCTCAAGGGCACAACAACAGCACTGGTCTGAGCAGAGTTTGAACCCCGTCGGTGAATTGGCGTTCAAGCCTCGGAGTCACTGCAGCCATGCGGTTGCCGAGTCAGTGTCTTTAGCGACTTTAGCTACTATTTTTGGAAAGTTGTTTGCAAATTTTGAGAGTCACAAGTTGTTTTTTTGGGCTTGCTCCTGAGCTGCACTTTCACGCCATAAAAATAGATGTTTTTAAGCGCCTTTTTCAGCACAGTTAAACATTAATAGACCCAAAGACGTCTGAAATACTGGCTGTCAATGTTCTGAAGTAGTTATTTAAGTTAAATCTACAGTTAGCGCATCTCATTAGCGCTCGCTCAACAGTTTCATCAATTTTTTTGCACATCTTGGGTCGCTGACTGCTCTCTGAAAACCTGGCAACCCTCATCACCCCTGAGTTCAGCGCTGACTCACAGTCGCTCTAGAGTCGCTCGGGTGAATGTGGGTCAGGAAGGTGCTGACTGTGGCCCATGATCTGTGATAAGATCTGAGCCTTCTCCGTCGGAAGCAGAGGCCGCAGTTACAATCAAACCACAGCGACGCTTCAATGAGATAACCAACTGTATCTGGCAAGGCGTGTGGGAATCTGAGACCTGTGCATGCCACTCCAGAACCTGCAAAACAAAAAGCACCGTGACATCAGCATCTTCACACTTCACCGCACGGAGAGTGTTTGCAGACTGAATTAAACGCATCACTTTCAATACATTTAGGATTGTGTTCAAGAATGTGACTGGAGTTTTTTCATCTTACCACATTTTTGCTTTTGACATTTATGTATTTTTGAGATAGTTTGAGAGACGTTGCATTATGTTCAACCTGGATTTTCCATTAGCAAATGTTACAAGCTCGTCCCAAATATGTTTTATGTTTGAAATAAGCTGTGTCTTTTGTCGTTTCTGAGTTTCTAAGTAACCTCTTAGATGTTATCATCGCTGTGTCGTGTCAAATGAGGAGCCTCTTGTTCATGTTGAAAGTCGAAAACCTCGTCATCGATTGAAGTGTCGAGCTTAACTTCGTCATTGTTGTGGAATCTCTCTGGATGTTACTCACGACATCTGATAAAAAAACTGCAGTGATTTTTGTGGTGAAGCTCAAAATGACTGAAGCTGTTGATGAGCGTTTGATGGATCGTGATAACACTGTCAGAACTGCTTACATGATCAGCTGTTTTCTTTGCTGTGAAATATCTTTTAGCTTGAGCCGGAACTACACTTTTATACAATGTAATTACTTTATTGAGATGAGAAGGCTTGGACAGAAGTTAAAGAAACCAATTTGACCAGGGCCGGCTCGAGGCATAAACAATCCAAGCAAATGTTTGGGGCCACCTCCATGCTCTGATAAAAGGCATAAACAGGAAAACAAGTTAAAATGTAAAACGAATCTATTTACAAATGTGCACCAATCTAAAACTCTAGCTTATCTTTAAATACAGAATAATAATATATTGTGTGGCCTGTTCCGATGGCTAAAATACAGATTTGAATACAGGATATGACTAGTTTTTGTTCTAATGCTCCAGTTAGATCAAAAGTTGTTGTAGGAAAGAAAAAGTCACCTTGGAGAAATGACCCACAAGTCAAAGAACAAAAGAGATGCTGGAGACAAGAAGAACGTCTATGGCCTAAGACCAACCAAAGGGGATCCTGTGCTGAAACTTGAAACCTGAAAATAAGACAAACTGTAAATACTAACCACCCTCTGTCATTGCCTCCACGTGGCCCATCTTCTCAAGTTAGAGACGGACATTTTAATCTGTTAAACTACACAGTCCTGAAGGAAACTGTAGTCCAGTTCAAATCTATAACTTGCTGTTGATATTTCCCGCAGAATTTTTGAAAAACTTTAGTATCTCTAAATATTTCAGAGATAGTAAATACCTCATTTCAATCTGAACAGTTTCCTCGGGTCTTTCAAACTGCAGTTATAAAACCTCTTCTAAAAAAGTCCAATTTGGATTCCCTAACAATAAGTAATTATAGACCCATTTCAAATCTTCCATTTCTAGGAAAACTCTGGGGAAAAGTATACCAACAAATCCATTATCACATGTTACAGAACAACCTTTACAATAAATTTCAGTCTGTATTTCGACCATCCCATTCTACTGAGACCGCATTAATTAAAGTATTAAATGACATCCACTTAAATAACAATGGCTGCAGAATCACAGCGCTGGTAATGTTAGATCTCAGCGCTGCATTTGATACGGTAGATCACAGAGCAGTGTGTTGGGCTCACCGGAAAAGTCGACATGACAGGCTCTCGTGATATTCTAATTCTGACTTAGTTTGGTGGGAGGGCATCTGTGGTAAATATTTGTCATAGTTTTACATTTATGACGTTGCAGTTTGTGAAGAAATTTTGAAAAATAAAAATAAAAAATGTGATTAAAATGACAGGTAGTTTTGGATTCTAAAACAGAATCCCTCCGTGATGTCATCAAAAAGTGACGAGCCATTTAAAACACAAAAACAATTTACACACAACTGAAACATTATTTTGACAGTTTAAACAGCCTTTCAAGAAAACAAAGGTGTTATCAGGTATTATTATTTGTCAAATCATAACTATTGTGTAATTTACAGTATATGGATTTTGCAAAATGGTTGCTAGGTAACAGATGTGTAATTACGTCTCACTTTGTCATATTTGCTGCCCATGACCAACCAGAAAGTAACAAGTAATAAACTTTATATAAACTGATGAACTGACAATTGCAGGCAAAATGTTTAGTAAAATCTTAAATATAATCATCCTCACTACATTTTAGTGACTTATGTCGTCTAACCCGTCCTATAGACTTTAAATGGTTTGAGTCCTACTTACAAGACAGGGAGTACTACGTGTCGACTCGTAATTTCGAGTCGGAGAGAATAAAGATCATATGTGGGGTCCCACAGGGCTCCATCTTAGGCCCACTCTTGTTTAACATATATATATGCTGCCCCTGGCTCAGATTATGGAATATCATAATATCACATACCACACATGCAGATGATACGCAGCTGTATATTTCATTATCATCCCACGACTTAAGTCCACTACAAACATTGACTGAATGCATCCACCATGTCAGAGAGTGGACACAGCAACATTTTTTTCAGCTAAGCTCAGACAAGACAGAGATAATTGTCTTCATCAAAAAATGAAAGGGAAAAAGTCCGTACTTATCTGAACTCTCGACTCTCGAAGTAACAAACAAGGTCAAGAATTTTGTTGTAATTATCGACTCTGATTTAAACTTCTCTAGCCACATAAACGCCATTATTAAATCTGCCTATTACCATCTTAAAAATATAGCCCAAGTTAAACATTTTCTAACTAAACAAGATTTGCAAAAAACACAAGGAAAATGTATCACATCACACCAGTTTTGCAATCTCTTCTCTGGCTTCCAATGAGCTACAGGATCAACTTTAAAATACTACTGATAGTACACAAGGCGCTAAATGGTCAAGCACCCAAATGTATACAAGATACGCTCATTCCAACTGCCATAGAAAGAGGTCTTAGGTCTTCTGGGACAGATTTTTTGTGTGTCCCAAGAATTAGAACCAAGTAAAGCAGCGTTTAGTTTCTAATTGCCTTTGAACATGCTGCCTCAGCAGTTAAGATCGGTGCCAACATTGAGTGCTTTTAAATCCAGGTTAAAAACATTACTGTTTACCTCTGTATTTACATGATTTGGTATTTTTTGAACTTTTGTGTGCTGAATTGTAACTTATTTTATCTATTGTCTTGTCTTTGTGCAGCACTTTGGGTTATTCAAATTTTCCTGGGGCAGGACCCTCAAATCCCCTTTTACATTTGTCTATTTATAATTGTAAAAAGGTAAAATGCAAATGTTGACGAATGTGGCCTGCTCAAGTAGAGATCCCGAATCACTTTTCCTCCCCTGTCCACTCCTGATTCCTCGTCTTTATTTTATATTCCATTGTTATGTCCACTTATTTAAACAGTGCGTGTTTGGTGGGCCACTCATAAAGTCTTGTTTAGGGCCTCCCAATGTCAACAACCAGCCCTGAATTTGGCAAAGGATGAGAACTCTGAAGTCTTAAGACATGGCATGTGAAGTTAAATCAACAACAGACCTTTAATTTACTATTTCCCAACATAATTGAAGAATGTTTCAGGCCCACTCCCCCCTCTGCGGCTGAAGTCATTCATGTGTTTGATTCCCACAAGCCACAAACATCACTCATCAACACTTGGTCACAGCTGATCAAATGAACCACAAACATGAGTCCAGCCACATTCTTTCAAACACACTCTTTATAACAACTGCACTATTATTAGCCTTCATAAAATAAATAATGTTCATGTTTTTAGGCTGTTAAGGTGTTATTATAAAGTAGTACCAGAAATACATACATACATTTAAAAAAAAGATTAAATTATGGCCTTTGTATTCAGTCAACTTGTTTTTCTAATTCATCCAGAGTTTTGTTAATAGCAAACATTTAATTTTCAAATAAATGTTAATGTACATATACAAAGTTAAAAACACACTGACTGATGGACTTGTATGTTAAGTTGCCTGTAGTGGGCTGTAACTAATTACAAATCATGTTACTGTATAGAGTAGATTTTTTGTGTAATTGTACTTTTTCAAATGTGCACTTGTACTTGAGTACATCTTAGTGTGTAGTTACATCATGTACCATTCGTGTGGTTCTGAGTGCAGCACAGTCTGTCGTCTCAGTCCTCAGCTCTGCGCTGACGCTGCACTGTCTGCTCTGAAAACCACATCACACGATCAACACTGGTTAAAACAATGTGTTTTAAACCATTGAACGGATCAAGTTTGGTGTAACAGTTTCAAAATGCAGAAAATCTAGCATATTTTTTTTACTTTGACTTAAAAAATTGGCAGCAGTACTTGTATATATATATTGTATGTATATTTTTATCCATGTTACCTTTACTTGATGATAAATATTCAGCGCTCTTTCCACTGCCGCTTAAAAATAGAAATTGTAGCAGCAATATTTAATTCATTTTTGCACTTTATTGAAGGGCTACAAATTGTACCAAAAACCTACTTCAGAAAATGACATCACCTATTGTCTATATTCGCTGAAACAGTCAAATAAAAAAGTGCATATCCAGTAAATGTCTTTTTGCACAGGTCTGACTCAGATGTGGGTGTTCTGAAAGTCTGCCCCTTCACTGGGTAAAGGTTTACTGTCACACTGTGGCTGATGGGAGCCGAGGCGTGGGCGGGACAGTGCTCAATGAAACAGAAGGACACATTTAAGACAGTCAAGGGACATCCGCTTACTTTAATAATGGTTTGAAATATTGATTCATGCATTATTTGTTGCTCTAAAATCATGTGTTTAAACATTTGCAAACAACCTAAAAGTCCTTGTAGCAGCAACATTCAATTCAATTTGTGTTTGTAACGCCAAAACTCACAACAGCAGTTCCTTCAAATGGTCAACAATGAAACAGAAGTAGAAAAGCAGTTTAAATAAACAAGGAATTTAGCAACTGGATAACTGTCCCTGAGTATCCCGTCCATGACCCTCCTTCTCGGCAAGGAAAAACTACAAAAAACCCAGTGAGAAAAGTAGAAACTTCAGGGAGAACTCATCTAGTGAGTTCCTTCAGGCAGATGAGGAACACCTCGAGATGTGGTAGGACACACAGCTACATTTGCCTTTCATTTTTCACACTTCATACTCTTATTATTCAACAGAAGCACTTGAACTATGACTTGTCTGACCTCTAAATGGCCGTACTAAGAATAAAGGCTCGCAGTCAGCACAATGTCAAGAGTTTAACCAACAAGATATTTTAGCTTCAACAGAACCAAGTCAGAATTATTAAATACTAGGAGCCAACACAAACTATTTACAACAGAGGGCCAAATACTTCACATCGTGTACACAATCTATTTTAAAATAGCTACCAATTTGTTACCAGTAACACTTGAGCAAACGAAAGCACATGCCTCCTTCATGAACTCAGAAACCTTTTGACTATTTATAATTTTACTACGATTGTGTTAAATAAATGTAATTAAACATGTGCTTTTAACACAACACTCTTGTTCCATAAACCACTTTGACTTAAATTTGAGGGTTTAGCCCTATGTTCCCCTTTCAGCTAGCTTTAATTGAAGTGTAAATAAAACAAATTAACTTGTAATTTAAAGACTACCAGATTGAATTGGTAAAAACTGAAGTAATCTTTATCTTTGACTCACAAACACCTCCACTGATCGACGCATGTCTCAGCCGGGGAAGAGTTCATCTCATTTGTCTTCGACATGTCAGACATCCACCTGCAGATCACATCTTTGAGGTCTTGGCAGTCACTGAAATGAATAAATCCTTAGACAAAACTGGACAGGAAGTACTCCTAGAACAATGAGCTGATTATATAAAAATAATGTCCAATTGAAATTCCGTGCACATTAAAAATACATTAGTCGTGCCATTGTACGAGCCACAGCTCTCTAATCTTCATCCAGCAGCCGGAGTTTCACTTGACGATCTCAACGACTCCAAAAGCAAAGAGTTATATCACAGATGAACAATTCTAAAACACAGTTGAATTTCTTGCACATGTCGAATCTTCAAAAAACAAATTCTGTTTTGTATAACTTTTGGTTGAGTAAAATAAACATTTAAATTGAGTGAAGGCAGATGTTCACATGGAGGTCAGAAACCTGGCACAAAACGCTGGCCAAAGCTCTACAATAATTGAAGCAGTCGTTTCAATAAATAAAGTCAGAATACAAATAACAAAGCATTTATTTTTCAGTTCACAACTACATAGAAATTCAAAACATGTTTATGTACAAAGCCAGACATTTTTCATATTATTCAAACTGAAAATTGCTCCTTTTCTCTGTTCTGATGTGAAGGAGTTTTACAGCGGCACAAAGAAACTGAAAATGCAATACAAGTGCATTCAGAACAACATTTCTAGCAACATTACCAAAGTACAAATGACAGTGCTGTACGTGTCAAACTATATATCGTTGAATGTTGGGAATCCATTTGTGCGCTCTCAGTTTATAGTTAACGATATTAACCAACAAAAGAACCGCTTTCTCAATTTTTAGTTCAACCCACAAAGGAAGGAGGGAGAGATTTTTGTGCATCATTTTGTTTAAGTATTTGTCGTGAAACAGTCTTTGAGTCAATTCCCAGACGTGTGGTGAATCGATGTGCATTTTTTGGGGTTTCTTGCTGCAGAAATAAATAAAAATATCCCTACAGAGACAATTAGGTGCACCTTTACACAAGAGCGGTCAAATTTTCAGAGCAAGAACAGCATTAAAAGCAGAACAAAGTAACATTTTCACCTTATTGAACGTCTTTGGAAGTCTGTGTGGTGGTTGCGTTTGTGTTTCTGGGGCGTTTGAAGCGTACGCCGGCTCCCCCTGCTGTCTGTGGGCGGAAAACCAACTGCAACATTTGCCAATAGTCGACCAAAAGAGAACTTTCCTGTGAAACCCTAACTCTGTTAAATATTTTTTTTAAAACAATTTGACAATGTGAAATACTTTTGTAGAGATCATACTTCATTATTTCAATACAAAAAGAAGCAAGCAGCAGGGGGAGCTCTGTCACTAAAGTTTCATAGTTCTGCTTTAAGTATTTATGATTTAAGTATAATATTTTCGTCGGTAACTAATAAAGTAATAACCCTTTTCTTTGCCACAACGCTATTACAGTTCCTTAAAGTCAGTGTAACGCAGTTCATTTTACTGCGATGGATCAGACTCTGCTCTCGTCTCATTCAGAAGCTGCTATGTTTGATTGGGGAAGTAAACAAGATCAAGACATGGAATTAGGCGAATGAATGGTGATTGGCTAAAAAATAAAAGACTGACTGCTTCTGGTTGAAAGTAACCAATCAGAAGCAGCGTAACACGGGTGTAAAGACATCGGTTTAGCAGACACAAGCGCTGCTCCTCAGGCTTTCCAAAGATGATGATGTGTCAAAACAAGCAGATTTTATGGACAATTATTTTACGAGTCTGAGATGGAAGTTCCATGAGTGGTTGGCATTTTTTTTAGATTGTAAAAATGAAGTGAGCCAGACGTATGTTGATACAGCAGTACGATTTCTCGTAAACGCAGTTATTTTAATGTCTCGTTTGGCCGTGGTTCAGCTCTGGCTCGTCATGTAGCGTGCATGTGTTTGTCATGTTCAGCGTGTGTTTGGTAAATGCACTGTTTGACCTGTGTCTGCTGCGTAAAGGTCAAAGTTTGTCCTGCTCGTTGTGATTGCAGTTTTGAACCGACGCGGATGGTGCATTTGACGATTTGTAGGAAAAATAAAGGTTGAATTTAGCTAAATTTTTAGCAATTTAGCTCTATTTCTACAACGGCAGCAGTGGGTTGATATTTGAAGGCTCTATTTTGTAATTTAATAGTTACTTTATCTGGTAATAAGTTACTTTCAACATTCAATAACTAATGCAGTATACTTTTTTGAAGAAACTTTCCAAATACTGCTCTAGACAACCCCAAAAACAATAATGTATCGCTGTAAAAATGTAATTGTTGTGGCTAAACATTTAAGAATGTGTAATATTTATGTTGGTTTCATTTAAATTTGACCCCAGTTTAGAGATGACATCAAGAAATCAATATCTAGGTTCTGACTCAAGAGTGTCACGTTATCTGCTTCTCAAACCCTTCCTTAAAGTGTGTATGACAGGCTTTTATGATTATCTAATTTTGTCTCATTTGGTGTTTTAATACCTGTTGATAGTTTTGCACCAATCAGGTAGCAGTTTGTGGATAAAAGTGTCTGTAGAAAGTTACAGGAAGTAAACACATGACATCACACTAGGGAGATGAAAGTTATGCATAATTTACACAAAATAAACCTAAAACGTTTTTGACCCTTTATACATCAACTCAACAAAAAAGGTGTTCATATGGATTTTTATTTTTAACATTTAAAAAAACCTGTGATATTACATGAGTTTTGGCCAGTGCAGTGTTGTTGCTTCTTAAAGTCCTTGTGTGATGTCATCATTTACAACCAGGAAGTAAAACAAAAAAATTGCTAAACCAGGATAAAATGTGTAAAGATTTTAAGTAAAATTTGAAATACATTTACGTAAAATGAGTAGTCCAACCTGTCGTAGGCACTTTAACGCCTCGATCCTCTGTGGGTGGGACGAAAAGCAGAGGCGAGTTTGCGGTTCGGCCTCGGTTCTGTTAAAAGTTCTAGATGAGGAAGATGATCTCATCCGCCACCATGACCTGGTTGTCGTCCTGCATTCTCTTGAGCGCGGCGTGGATCTCAGCGTTGGTGAAAAGCTTCTCGCGCTCTTTGTTGATGTTGGTCTTCAGCTCCTTCACGTTGACGGACTGAGCGTGAGCCGACTGGAACACGGTGAACAGCGACGACTTGAACTCCTTCAGCCTGGACCACAAGACCAAGACCCAAACAATGGTTATTTACACAGAAGATGCAGAACTGACAAAAAAAACTTGTTACGAGATGTCTTCAGTTCTCAATGCCTCAGATTGTCTGTATTTACATTTTTATTAGTGAGGTTTGTTGCAAAATTTGAATATTGAGTATAATTTATAGAGGATAATGATGCAAAATGAGCAGATTCAAAATAAAAGTTATCTTATAAACTCTCAAGTACGATAAAAATGTGCTATGTTTGCCTTTTGCGATTCATTTTACAGACATTTCACAGTTCAACCTCATTCAATCCAACAGAAATACGTGTCTTTAAATCAATTGTTTGATATTATCTGAATGCGTCATCGGATACTCCCCAAAAAAATATTGCACTATTAATTTTTGTCAATATCGCCCAGCCCTAGAGCCATTCATCAAATAGAGACAGTTTGTTGCAACTAAACCCTTGCTCAAAACACGAGACAATATTGGCTTAGTTTTAAGATATTTTTAAATTTCCTTGGCAGCTTTCAGATGATCAAATAGATTTAGAAACAAGAGCATTTGACATACTCATAAAAACAACAGTATAAAGTGTCATACCTGTCCGCTGATAGTTCCTCTCCCTCTGCAATGGCGTCCATGGGCTCCTCCTGCGGCGCTTTGGCTTTAGGGGGTTTAGGACTCCGGGCCTGAACTAGAAAAACACAGAACCATGTAATGTCTGCTCTTTTGTGGTTAATCTTATGGTCCAGTCATGTTTTGAGCTGGACTTTCATCTAAACCAAGACATTCACAGCCACATTTTAACTCCTGATGCATTATTAATAATATCTGAATATCACGGCAGGAATAGAGATTCATTTTGGTCAATATCACCCAGCCTACAGTAAAAATGGGATATTGGTAATTCCTTATCGCATCTACATAAAAACCCATCGCCAGAAAGAAACTGACCAAAGCCATTTATATCAAACGTCTTTAATGCAGCTACGTTTCAGAAATGAAAAAGATGGCAATGGCTAAATAAACAGAAGGAGTGATTCTTACTGTCAGGGACGTCCTGGTCTTCAGTGAAGTCGTACGGGCTGTAGGACTCACTGCCTTGAGAGCCACGGCGCACCCTGCAGGAGACAAGAGGAAGTGTCCAAATAGGTCCCCAAATTCACCAGCCACAATCCATCATTTTGAATTTATTAGTCATTTATTTTTGTATCTAACAAGTGCATGCAATCACACAGATGCTGTTCTTTTTATTCATTTAAAATCAGTGCGGCCAGCTGTTTTTCATACAAATAACAAAATCATTAAAGTGAGAGGCAAAACTTTTCCCGTTTTTTTTGGCAGTTTGCTCCATCAGCATAAAACCTTTCACCCAGAAACATTGTCCAATCTGGCTCTAAAGAAGTTTTATTGTTTCATTTAATCCACTTGCATCCATAGTTTTAAATGAAACATTGTAGTCTCAAAGGATTTTGATGACAAAAAAGTTTTGTTTTAACTCAAAAAAGAAAAAAGAAAAAAAAAATAGGCGAAATTTTTAGTTTACTCTCATACTAAATATGATATCCAAAGTCTCCAAAGTTTTTTGTATCCAATCTGTCAACAAAATTATGCAAGAAGTGTAAACCTGGCTTTATCCATTTCAGATTTATACATGTCCAAAATATGTAACATCATCTCTACATTAAAGATATTTTCATATTCACCGGCAGCATCTCGCCTTAAACACATTTCTTAAATAAACACATTAATCAGATTCAAAGTCTGACGAGAGCTGTGCAGCCTGAGGTCTCGAAGGACAAGACATTTCTGTTGAGCAGCTGATAATTGTCATCCGAGTCATTTAAAATCATTACCTCTTCCTCTGCGTCCTCTGCGAGCGCTGCGTCCCCGTCTCTTCGTCCTCTTCATCCTCTGAACCAGACGCCTGCTCTTTCCTTGAACGCTTCTTTTCCTTCTCCAGAACCTACAGATAAAATCAATGTAAAGCAGCAGATTTAAAGACATGTGGAAACTACACAGACCATGGTCCTTTGCTGGTCCCTGAAGACTTGAGTGGAGACTTCGCCAAGTACTTTTAATTATTAACCTTACAAAATATAAAGCTTTCCTAAAATGTCAGTTTTTGAACAGTTTTTATTCTTTAAATTCCTTTTCTCAAGTGATTTCCAGTTTTATCTTTTCTGCAGTTTGATTGTCTGTTTTGTTATTGTAAAGAGTCTCTGAGTGTCCTCTAAAGCTCTACATAAATAGAGATATTATTCTTAACACAATGTTGTTCAGATTTATGTTTTATTGTCATGAAATGCTCTTTTTAATAGTCTATGAAGCACCTTGACTCACCTTTGTGCATAAAAGACATTAACTTATAGCA
Organism: Rhinogobius similis; assembly: GCA_019453435.1. NCBI lineage: Eukaryota > Metazoa > Chordata > Actinopteri > Gobiiformes > Gobiidae > Rhinogobius > Rhinogobius similis. Next base: position 19,933,742 of record CM033620.1, read on the forward strand.
TTTCTACAATAACTTTAGCTTCCCCAGAACATTGCAATCAGTAACATACCGGAGATAAATACTATGCAGACTTTGCAGCATGTTTTGTCTTGTTGCGTTCCTAATAGTTGCGACGTACCTTTTTGAAGTAAGCGTACTGCACGAGCTCCACAGCCACCTCCGAGTCCTCGAGCTCGATGGCTTTGCTCATCCGGGCTTTGGCGTGAGCCGTGGACAATCGGATCATCGTCTCCAGGGTTCGCGCAGTCACTGGAGAGGTCTGTGAAAGACAACTATGATCGTTAACCATTTGAAGACGACAAATTGGGCGTCCCCTTCTAGCACGATGCCAGATAATAAATCTAATCAATCGTCCTTTGGTAAATGACTGGAATGGATGACAAAAGTTGCAACTATGTAAATATGACACAGACTAATGCAGTGTTACTTTTTTTTTTAAATATGGAAACAATTCCTTGAATATATTAGAAAATAGATAAGGCCTAGAACTAATTTAAGAACCTTATGGAGACCATGAAGGGACGAGACAATGACAATATTCTCTTTACACCAGCTTTTAATTAAAGAGCAACAAAGAGGGTAATGGGAAGAAAAAAGAAAAGAAAAAGAACATTGTTTTAGGCCATTTAAGTTATTTTTCTTTTTTGTCATCAAGTGTTCCTTCATTTCCTTTTTCTGTCATCTTTTTCCCTTTTTGTCGTTTTTACTTAGTTTACTTATTTTGTCTTTCTGGAAACGATTGAGAGAGTGGGGATGTTGTGGATTTTAAAAAAGAACACAGATGTATGTTCACTTGTTAAATGTGCAGTAAAAATTACAAATGAGTAAAGTCTGTCCATTTACACGTCATGTAATTGTACCACGTGATGCTCAGAGTGCAGCGTCTCAACGTGAGACTGTTTAAGTGCAGTTTCTCGTGTTTGGGGGTCTCACCCTGGCGATGTCGGTGCCCATCTGGTCCTGGGACCTGAGGCGAGAGTACTCCTCTGCGATGTGATTGGCCGCCTCCTCCGTCAGCACCGGAGTCACGGCTTTAGCGATGCAGATGTATTTCCTCATGAACTCCTTACTCACGATCTTCTCCCTGAAACACAACGATTAGACCTGGTTTAGTCCTGGTTCATAGATTTAAAGGTTTAGATCTGGGTTTGTTCGAATTTACTCAAAGTTCAAGGTTTTGACTTCATTAAAGGAGACAGTATCCTAATAATCAACCTTTAAGAGACTCGTTAACCTTAGTTTTGCCTTCTCCTCAAACTAAATTTAAAAAATATATGTAAACCGTTCTGAAGATTACTTGCAGATAAAACATGTCAAAAGAAATAAAGACACATCATCGAAACTGAAAAGCATAGAGACATTATTGTGATCGAGAATGGATCTCTTGACACTGAGGCTGGTTTTGTTCTTGGCTTTTAATCTCAATTTTATTTAATCAAACCAATTCTGTGCAAATAATTTACTCCTTCCTTATTTAAACTTCGCCTCATCCCAGTTTCGTGGTTATAGAGCGCACTCACTTCTTTTTCCTGAGTCCGTGCAGCAGGTTGTTGTGTTTCTCGTAGACCTGAAGCTCCTCCTGCTCCTCGGCCACGGTGTCAGGATCATCTGTGGTCAGAACGTCCACCGTCCCGCCCAGAGCCATGGCTGAACACACCAAACACACAAGGGATCATTTATCAAGAGAATTACCACATGACGTGCATTTGCTAATTTAACACAGTATTTTTGAACAATAAGTGGATTTTTGGGCCTCAAAATGGACACAATTAATGGATATTCGTCACAAACTACACAAATAATAACAGACGTTCGTAAAGTGAATTTGAAAATATACTTTTAGTTCAGCAGATTTGAAGGGGACATGAACGCTGGACAATTTATGCTGTGAAGAGAAGAATTGAGGTGAAGTGTATGTACTGCAACCTCAAATGTCACTTTAAAACAAACATGACTTAAAGGCGCTGTACCTGACTTTTGCCATTTTGAAATGTGAAAAACAGAACTAGTTCATTTAAAACTCTTCACAGCAGTTACATGTCACAGCTCATTCACCTAATGCAGTCCCAGCTTCCTAAATAGTCCCAGCGTCCTAAATATTCACAGCAAACAGTGTAAAAGTGCTTTTAACAAGTTTCTGAGCTCAGAGTTTTGCCGTCCCAGGTAAAGCTAACAAACATTAGCTTGCTAACTGTGCATTTCCTGTGTCTAGTAAAATAAAACGATCAGTGAATAGATGCAGAGAAAGTGCTGTGGTCATATTCACCTGAACAGAGGCTTTTACAATAAGATCTGAGCTGGGGAAACACAGATTCTACTTTATTGTGTGCATAAAATCGGGAACATGAACTAGTTCTGCTTTTCACGTTTCAAAACAGTAAAAATCAGGTCCAGCCCCTTTAAATTTCTTTTAGACTTGAGTGATTCCAAAGAATCTATTGACAATATGATTTATAATTATTAGATGACTCCTCAGTCAGACTCAAGGCAAATGCACAACTCCACAAATCATTTAAGTAGTAGAAATGTCTTGCCCAATGAGTCAATGAGTCAAAGACACTGTGCAATACTACAAACCCCTCTGTTAACGGCGCTCATCCCTTTGAAACTGGGGTCCCTGCTGCAGTACCTGTGCCCTCCTGCTCGCGGGGGTCTCTGTAGCGGTGCATTCTCAGGACGTGGTCTGAGATCTCGCGGTCCTGCTCGGGGTCCATCTGGTCCAACATGATGAAGAGAAGGTCGAAACGAGACAAGAGCGAGTCCTGCAGCCCGATGTTCTCCATGGGCGTCTTGTACTGGTCGTACTGCAAACACAAACATTTAAACCGCGTTCACTCATTATGTTGTATTTGTGTTTGGGCTGAACAAATGAGGAATGGCACAGAACTGTTTGTACTGTGGGAAAATCCCAAAAAAGGATCAGAGATACTTTGTCATTTCTCTTTAAAAAGGCTTATGTCTTCTTTTTCAGGTAACATTTTACTCCACACAGTATTGTAAAAGCAGACCATTGTGGAAAGTTAAAGGACCAAAGTAAAAGCATGATACTGAAAGTACAGATACCTAAACATTCTACATTTTTACAGAAGATACTTTTTACTTTACAACATTTTGAGCATTTGAGATGTAGAATTTAGTTATGTAAGTAAAAGTACAGATACAAGAGCAAAAACAAGAATAAGTAGCACATAAACTGTATCTTAAGTGTATTTAAGTCAAAGTACATTTTGAACAGGTACTTTAAAAGCAAAAAGTAAAACTATTACAACGTTTTAACAGTTCTCAAAAGCTGTGTGAATGTAATTGATAAAGAATTGCTCAAATTGAGTCACAATTCAACTCAATTTCCTAATTTTATATATACACATTTGCTCAAAACTTGAACTCAGAACTTTTTAATGTGTCATGTTAAAATTAACTCCTCAAACCGTATTAAAAATACTTACTTTTGACTTTATACATTTGAGAGCAGTATCTGTACTACATTAGATTTTTAGTAAAGTAAACATTTAATCATTTATTTCACTCTGGTGTTAAGGATTCCTGAAATTAACATCTAAAAATACATATATATAAATCTAATTACAATATAACACATGTTTAAAGTCTGCAGTCCTAGCTCCTCACCCTGCCGTAGACCGGGTTTGCAGCGGCCAGCACAGAGCAGCGGGCGTTGAGTCGAGCGTGGATCCCGGCTTTGGCGATGGTGACCCTGCCCTGCTCCATCACCTCGTGGATGGCAGTGCGGTCCATGTCCGACATTTTGTCAAACTCATCGATGCAGACGACACCGCGATCAGCCAGAACCATAGCTCCCGCCTCCAGACGACGCTCGCCTAAGAGGTGCATCGTTTTATTATCACAGCACAAGCCCAGAGTCATACATTTAATCTTTTGCCTTCACTTTGGTAACATTTTATAGCAACTTGATATATTCTACGCTTTTCTGCAGTTTAGGATTTAATTTAACAGATATTTCACATTCATATAATAATTAAACCTCAACGTAAAACATTCAAAGTCTATATGACAGGTTAGAGGTCATAATTCACTGAAATGTAGTGAAGATGATTAAGATGATTATGTTTAAGATTTTACTAAGCATTTTTCCTGTTTGCCCCCTGTTTTGCCATTTTCGTAAAGTTTATAATATGACATGGGTGAGGTAATTTCACAGCTGTTACCTAGCAACCATTTTGAAAACAAGGCCCAAAATCCACATAAATTACACAATAATTATGATTTGGCAAATTATAAAACCTGATAACACCTTTATTTTGTCGAATGACGGTTTAAACTGTCAGAAAAATGTATCATTTGAGCGTTAACTTGTTTATTTTCAACCGTATGTCCCTTTTTGATGACATCAGAGGGATTCCATTTTAGAACTCAGCACTACTTCCTGTCATTTCAAACTTTCATTTTTCAAATTTTCTTCACAAACTGCTACTTCACAGATGTCAACTATGATAAATATTTACCACAGGTGCCCTCCCACCAAACTAAGTCAGAATTAGAGAAAAAAATAAGAACCTGTCACACAGACTTTAAAGACAGGTTTAACACATTTCTGTTAGATTGGCTGAATATTGTTATCAGGATAATTTTTCTGTCAATATCGCCCAGCCCTAACTCCCAATACTCAAGAACCTTAAGACTTAAGTCCTATATTCACAGATGATTTACCGGTCTCTTGGTCGGTGGTGACGGCAGCGGTCAGACCCACTCCGGACGAGCCTCGGCCGGTGGTGGGGATGGCTCTGGGGGCCGTGTGCAGGACGTATCGCAGCAGCTGAGACTTGGCCACGGACGGATCACCTGGAAAAACATGTCATCGAGTTAAAAGTTGATTTTACCCGCCTTTCTTTTGGTCATGATTCTTGAGAAATTGAAAATATTACAACTTTCAGAACTATTACTGCAATTTATTAGATCATTTACTAAACCTAACAACGAAACACGTTTTAAAACTTGTATTTGCTGATAAACTTGAATGACCTTAACTACTGTACTAAGGATTAAAGGACAAATATTATGCATTGTTTGTGCTGTTGTTGGCCTTTAAACATGCTCTTGAGAATCTTTACTTCGACATCTAAATGTTTTAGAACAAAAAATATAAATGTTTTACAAAGAATATAACTTTGTCACTGCATTGGAGTAACTTAGCTTTGCCTCCATCTACTGGCTGCAGAGGGAATAACACATTTAAAATACACTGCTTCTTAGCCGTGTTCCTCCTTGTGGACACAGCTGTAAAGATAATTGAGTCAGAAACACTCAGAACAAGTTTGGCGATAACTTATGGACTTAAAGACAGCAGTAGATTCTTGAAGCCACGTCACACAAAGGAAATTCATAGTTTTTGATGGTCGGAGGGGAGAGGACTCTCAAACCAGGATTTCTCAAATGAAGCTAAATACTAGTCCAGTTATGTTTTTGACGATGGAACAATGTGATGGAGCAAATATTATGTTAAATCAACCGTTTAGCCATATTTTAAGAGATTTATATTAATGTATCTTCAACTACTTTTCTCAGTTTGTGTTGTGATTCCTGTGATATCAAAAATATTACAACTTTCACTGCTAGGTTTAGCCGACAACTTGAGTGACCACATTTTCAAGATTTGCCTTCTTTTAATATTTGCTTATGCGCCTGAATGTTTCTGATCACAACCGATATTTACACATTTAATCCAGAGTCACTCGGTCTGTTTTCGTACCGATGAGCAGGACGTTGATGTCTCCTCTGAGGCGGGACCCATTCTCCAGGACCTTCTCGACTCCTCCCAGCAGCATGCACAGGATGGCCTTCTTTATGTACTCGTGTCCGTGAATACTGGGGGCCAGCGAGTGCGCCAGCTGGTCAAACGGGTCCTGACACAAAAGACAAACAGCAGGCGAGTCGTTACAATAAGCCACAGGAAACAATCGCATATGGCAGAGGGAGATTTCTATTTTAAAAGGAACAATTCTATTTATTATTATGATGGCTAGATGTTGGAAGGCAGGTGTTATCCTTTACTTACAATGGAGCGCATCTGGCTGAACTTTCTGATCTTGGCCACGTCGCCGGCCGAAAAAGACGGAGACACCTCTTTACTCATCTGCTTGACGTGACACGCGATCATGATGGTCCTGAGGAAAGAGGATTTACTCAGATGAGACGGAATCGAGACGTTATCACCTTTAATTAAAGTTAAACATTGTTAATAACTTTACAATACATTAGGTAATACATTTGCACTAGACAGCTTTAAAAAAGGTGAACTTTTTCTTTTGTATGTGTTTATTTTTAGTGCAAGTAATAGTAGCTAACTTAAATGGTCCACAAGGTAATGAGAACTATGACTACATTTCCTTCAATTCAATCTTAAAAGGAAAAATATTACGCATTTTTCATATTGTTATTAGCCTTTAAACAGTTGTAGATCTAAAATAGTTTTACAAAGGTTCGGTTTTAGAGCTGCTCAATGTAATTTTAAGCTTTTCTTCAAACTGACACTTGACTGATGTAAAACTATGATAAATATTCACCACTGGGACAAAGCCAAAGTGTAAATAAGTAAACCTGTCGTATGCAGTGTAAACCCCCACAGTGTGCTCACCTGAAAGTCCCGGTGGTGAAGCCCCCCTTCTTGCCGGGCAGACAGCGGTACGTGCCCACCACCTGCACACGGTCCCCGGGTTTGACCAGGTCCACCAGGTCGTTGTCCAGGATGATGTCCACGGAGCGCGGCAGCTGTCCTGCAGGAGCCTTCTCCGGCATCTCCTGAACCGTGATGGTCTGGTGGTCTTTGTAGATGGAGAGGCCAAACTCTGTCTCCAGGGGGTTGTTCTCCTCGTCCTGTGGAGAATTTATAAACTCAACCCTCAAAATCATACACAAAGGCTAAATCCTCCAGCTAAGGTGGTCCCTTACCTTTGTGGGGTAAATGGCACTGGACGGAAAGGCGTCCAGTGAAGTCAGGTCAGTGTACTTGCGCTCCAGGGTTTTCTTGGTGGCGGGGCAGTAATGGACGCTGCGCACCACTTTGGGACGCACCAGAGAACCTGAAACACCACATACGCCGTAAATATAGTACCACCACAACTACGGTGTTTTTAAGGTTTAGGTTACTGTGTAAAAACCTGACAACCTTGAAGTGTGAGTAACATTTTAAACTCAGTTTTGATACAAAAGGAAAAGACTTGATTTCAAGATGACAAAAAAGATTTTATTTTACCACATTTACTTTGTCTCACAATAATAGACTTAAATACAAGCTGTTAATGTTTTTAAAAGGTGTTATTTATATAAAATATGACATTAAAAATATGCATATCTTATTAGCGCGCAAACATTTAACTAGTGGTTTGGTTTTTTTAGTCGTTTCTCTGAGGCTCAGGTCGATTGTTTTGGGTTGCAAGTTGCCCTCTGAAAATCTGGCAACCCTGAGACCAGGAAATGTCCAACTTTGATATTCAGTATCAAAACTTGATCAAAAGAGCATATAGTTTTGTGACAATCCTGAATTCTCGGTTGTGATGAACGTTAAAGTTTGTCATGTACCAAACCTCTGCACTCACATTTGGTGATGATGCCCTCCACACAGACCATGCTCCCGAGCAGGCGCGACGTCAGGGTGCGAGGGCTCACGTGTTTGGAGCCGAAGCTGCCCTCCAAACCCACAAAGAACTCCTCGTGTTGTTTGGCGTAAGTGGCATCGACCGAAGCCACCAGGTCCTTCAGAGCGTTCTGGAACGCCAACAACTCCTCGAAAGCATTGTTCATCAACCTAAAAACAAGCAGCCGGTTACAATTACATGGTTCATTTTAGGGATAAACAATGGGCAAATCTCATTGTACAACATTATCACAATATTAATTTCAAGTACGATACTGTGGAGGCTAAAACTGAAGAAATTATAATTTCTTTGAAAATGATTTGAAAAGCCTTTGTTGCAAATCACTGACATATTGCAAAAGAATAAAAGTGCAAAATAACAGCCATTTCTTCATGTTGTCTGCAGGGAAACGGAAAATGGAAATGAATTTATCTTGAAGCAGAAATACCTACAAGCACATTATAGAAGGGAATATCTAAATTTAAGATATAATTCGTAAATATTTCATTGAACAGTTTTCAAACATTATAGAAAAAACAAACACTTTCTCCTGTACTATAGTACAATGGGCAGATTAAATAGTGCATTTAATTGTCTAGTTTTTATTTGAAGGGACAATATATGAGACTGTGCAACAGGTTTAAACTTAATAACTTAACTTAATAAAACTCCGTAGAAAATAGTTTATGGGGAATTTGCCAATCCAAAATGGCCTTTTCATAGTCAAACACCTGGAACAGGTATGTTTTTTTTCTAATACAGAGTAATAAACTAACATGAAGATCATTAATTTACATTTAGTTCTTTGTAACAGAAAAAAACTGATGTAAAACAGAAATGGGACCATTGACTTCCTGTATAAAAATGCTAAATTGATAAGCTCCGCCTTTTCATAGCTGCATTCTACTCTCTGGCAAGCAGTGGATTACCATGTATGCATTTATTGGAAAACAAAAAAAGGAAGACTAAAACGTGCAAGAATAAGTCAAAAGACTGCTTTGAATAAATTGATGTGGGAATATTGTTATACCATTGTTTAAAGTTGATTCAGCATAATATATCTTGTTTAAAATGGTTTCCCTTCACAGTCCGATAGTAATTTCTTCATCAATAAAAGGCACTCACTTTGCTGCTCTGGCCTCGTTTCGTCTCCTCAGATCGTTTACATTGACAATCAGTCGAGATTTGTTCTCACTGATCATGTCCCGCACTTTGCTTTGGTAGATGCCCTGGTCTTGCTGCAGATTGCAAAAGGAAACAACAGTATGCATCAACAAACGTGTAATACATCGATAATACATTCTTCAAACTGCTAGGATTTCACGTTTTTCACAACTTCGGGCATACAATTACAACTTAATAACCGAAAACCAGAGTCACGTAAACTGCATTAAACTCATATCTTTTGTGGACCACATGGCCTCCTTTATTGTGAGATTTCTAAAGTAGTTTTAAAGTCTTACGTCGTCATCCAGAAAGTCCAAATAATCCCGCTGGGCCTCTCTCATCTCCCTGTCGTCCAGCACGTCGGTGGCCATTGTTCTTTAGTGTGTTTTTAGTCCAAAAGATGATAAAATGAGAAATGTTCGAGCTGCTGTCTGCTCTGCTTCAGCCTCCACAGACACTGAGAAGATTTCGCGCCACGACGTAAAGGCTCCCGCTAAAACGTAACTCAGGATTGGTCGAGACGAGCACGTGTTGTTTAACTAAATGGCTGCGTAAATGTGCTCTGGGCCAATGAGTAGCGAGTGTGACCTTCTGGACACGCCTCCTGGAGCAAATGCCGCGAAAACAAAGGTGTAACTGCGCATGCCCAGATGCTTGCTGTTTGTGAGCCTTTTCTGTGTTTTAGCCTTTTTTAAATGTTGTCAAATTTGAGCCGAACGACAGGTCCGGACCCACAGACTGTAAAAATTACGAACCTGACGAAAATCACGCATTTTTAAAGGATAATTAGGGGTTGGTTCTAAATGTATGAGCTTTGATTGTAGCCTACGCTAACTGACAGTATCTCTTTCTGAGGGAACAAACAACCAGGAGGTAAATTACACTTTAATATACTTGACATTCAAGCATCAATTCAATATGGCTCAAAATGTATCATGTCAGATGTATTTTCGCACTATTTATGTTTCAAGTAATCCTATCTCATTTCAGCATAAAGTGGTCAAATAAGTGAACTGTAGAAAAGTAACTAGAGGAAAAATAATAGAAAAGCAATTCATCACATATTAATCCATGTATTTTTGTACTGAGACAGAGGTAAATTTAATAAAAAATAGAAAGGACAGTTCGAAAATGTAATAATTTTGTGATGCTTTAAAGACGGGACAAAGGAGGTTTTGAAAATAATTTTCAATAGCACACTTCAATTGTAGTGTTGTGCCAGGGTTGGTTCCTTTTCATGCCCCTTAAATAAATGGTTAAAATACATTTCTTCTCCTGTCACATTGGTGAGTTCAAAATGGGCCTTAGAAATCAAATGAGAATACAATATTTCCAGAGTCACATTTGGAATAATTAGGGCTTTTGTTAATTCTAAAGTTTCCAAAAGCAGAAATTCAGTACAGTGATCCCTCGTTTATCGCGGGAGTTGCGTTCCAAAAGAAACACGCGAAAAGTGAAATCCGTGAAGTAGTCACAGCTTTATTTTTTATTATTTTACAATGCAGTACTGAACTATGGAATGAAACCAAAAACCAAAACCTGTTTTAAAGCCCAAAATTTGTTTAAAACAATAATTTTAATATAGTAATACAAGGTTGGAAACATAGTCACTCGCGTATTTCACGCGTATGTCCCAGCTGTGCCTCTTGGTCCTGACTCCGCTCCGCTGTAGCGTCTGTCTCTACTGAAGGCGCAGGTTATGGGCAGTTGTTGGCGCTCTTTCTTTTTCTGAGCAAGAAGATTTCTATAAACGGATATGCCACCTTCGATTATTGACCCTTTGCACCTACGTCACACGATCACGTGGGTGCACCATAATGGACGGCAAGAGTATCCGAGCGCAGAATTACGGGGAGCGCAAAAGTAACAAACTCACAGTGATTGCAATTATTTTTGTCACTTAAGCGATGGCTACTTCTAACTCATGTTCAGTTCAGTTGTCAGTGGAAGCAGGACAACTTTTACGCGCTCACAAAGCGCGGTATTTTGAGAAAGTGAAGATCGCTAGCTTAGAAACGGACCCTTACCTGTTTCCTCCTGCCATGCTCACCGATTTAATCAAAACGTCAATATCATTCATTTTCTACCGCTTGTTCCCGTTAGGGGTCGCGGGTGACTGGAGCCTATCCCAGTGACTTTTGGCCTTAGGTGGGGTACACCCTGGACAGTGGCCAACCGTGGGTTCTCTCCGGGTTCTCCCACCGTCCAAAGACATGACTGTGTAGGGTAACTGAGAACTCTAAATTGTCCCTAGTGAATGAATGTGAGAGTGAATGGTTGTCTGTCAATGTCTCTGTCTCTCTGTGTCAATATCATCATAATCAATATATTTTATTCACAAATAATAATTTTGTGGATGTAATATGTATTATCCATTTTGCAGGCTTGAGTCTATATACATACATACATACATACAAGTTAATTTCTTGGCTGGATAACTAACGCCGTGCCCCGCATAACTTTGACGGTTTCACATATTCAGATATGTTTTCGTGAAAAATGTCATACACTTGTAACATTGGCATTGACTTAACTTGTAAAAAGTGCTCACTGCAAATCCGTGAGTACTTGGAGGGCTTCCAGTTCTTTGGATTTATTGCTGCTACCCATCGCCGCCTTCTGTCTTCATAAACAGGTAAACGATAAAAGGCTACATTGGACTTACGGCTTTGCCTGTTAGTGCAGCCAACCGCACAACAGGATATCACCATTTTACGTGTAAAATTGATCAATGTTAGCTTACTAATAGTTAGGTTTAGGGCAAATTTCGATCATTTTACCTCGCACAAACAGCGCTTCCGCCGTCCGTCATGGCAAAGTGGGCGTTCCATGACGTCACATGCAAAGGGTCAATATTTGAGAACTGCAATGAACGACTCGTCAAAGGGTCCCGTTCTTGTGCCGTGCGCTGTAGTTCGGTGGATGCACTGTAAAAATATCCGCACTGTAAAAAAAAATCCGTGAAGCAGCGAAGCCGTGAAAGATGAAGCGCGATACAGCGAGGGATCACTGTAACAGTTTAACTATAACAGTTTTAGCAGATTAATGTCGTTGAAAGGGTCGTGGTTGAAAGCTGACACTGGGTGAAGATGATGGGTGAGGGGAAAAACTCTAACGCAGTGATGGAAAGAGTACTGAATATTTGTACTCAAGTAAAAGTACATTTACATGACTAAAAATATACACAATTACAAGTAGAGTTGCCTGATCTGTCCTTATGAGTTTGGGATTGTGACGTCGCACATAATAGAATTTTATGTTAGCCCAATGTTTAGATGATAAATACTAAACTTAGTGTTAATTCAGAAGTATTCTCATTGATATATGTATTTACCAGATGTGACCCAGCAGTTTATCAGGTTCTTTCATGGATTTTTTGTTCACGTTTTACGTCTTAGTTTATGCCTTTTTATGTACGTTTAGCACATGGTTTATCCATAGACATAAGAACTATCAACTGCAAAAATGGCGGATTTCCATGGTAACAGCTCAGAATAGAACACCAAAAACTCCCGTTACCATGGAAATCCGCCATGTTTACTGTTAGTGTGCTAAACTTACACACTTCTGGTATGTTTAAAAAAAACACACAAAAAACTACTAACTGTAACCAGTTACTTTTTAGCATGATATCAGATCAATCTTTTATCATCTTACAACTTATGAATGATGTGCTTGTTATTGCATGAACCATACATGGACAGCAGATGGAGACAAAGTCAGTGAACACATGACCCTACAGCTTCAATGGCAATTACTTGTTTTTTGTTTTTTTCTTTAGCCAGCCTGGGAATTTTGTAAAAGCTAATGCTCTTTTTGTAGTTAATATTTATTTTTTATCATTATTTATCACCTTACGACTGGCAAGAAACAACCCAGAAACCCAGAAACCGCTTTCCTCTCACTCTGGTCACACACACTCGGCTGCACAATTAGAATAACAGAGTCCTGGGGGGCGTGGCTAAGCACCTGGACTCCGCCCACTTACTTCCAGTTCTGCAGGTAGCCCCGGTGAGAGGATGTGGCCGCTCTCCGCTCCCCTTTTTCTTCTCTCAAATATAAAGTGGCCCAAGTGAAGCGTGTGGGATTTCACTGCAATTCTCCGAGTGCTTCTGGACTCCTATTTCTGCGAAATACCGGATCCCGAGGGGCCACAGTGACACAAACAGGTGAGAAGAGATGCATTAGCGTTTGTCACACGCGGAATCACGATGTTAAAACTTGATTGGTTGTAGCCTAATTAAAGAAATATTGCGTTGGATATCTGCGATGTTAAGTTATTCACAAAAACAACTACTGCTACAACAAATCAACAAAGTTCAGTCTTATTTTTAAAGGAACAGTGCGCACTTTTGTGACTGATTGCTTATATTTTTGAACAATAACAAAACTCAACCTTGTTAGCATGTTTGTGTTTGTTACATAACAAGTGTTTATAGCATGCATTTTCATTATTTATTTTGTTTAGGCTCAACTGGTTTCATGTAGACTGCTCACAACTAAACCGGTAAGGCATGTAAACCCATCTATAATTTAAAAAACAAACTTCAGGTCAATTCAGACCAAGTTTCAGCCTTGTTTTTCTGTTGTGAATTGTAATTTCAACCGCATTGTTTAATGTAAAGGACTAAATTTAGTTTGTAAGAGAGTGTATTTTGTAATGAAAATCACATCATAGAGCCATGAGCACCAAATCAGACGGTTCTCGCTCATTATCTCTAGTGGACATGATTTGAATTGTTCCTTAATGTTTATTCATGCTTGATATTTCAACTTGAGCTGAGATGTCTGTGTTTACTGTTCAAACTCTGACTCAAGCTGCACCATTGTGTAATAAGGGCCTGGCTTTTGGGTTTGAAACGGTGCAATAAAAACAAAAGCCGCTCTGGAGGAAGTGAGGTGGTGTCAGTCTCAGTCGGTCTTTAGGGGCCCACCCTTTTGGGCAGCGATCCTCGGAGGATGGCCCATAGCTCCATGTGCTTCCTATGGTTGTCAACACAGAAACTAATTGCTGAGTTACACATACAGACAAGTGGAGCAGCAATTGTAATTTGAGGAGCGGAGGTGGGCAATATATCGTTTATAGTAAAAATGCAACAAAAAGAATGGATTAAAAATGAAAAAAGTCGATGTTGACTTACAAAAAAAAGTGATAATTCTGCACTTTTGTGATTCGTTTTACAGACATTTCCCATTTTTCTAATAATTAAACCTCAACTAATACATTTAAATATATATTTTAAGACATCTCTGTTGTATTTAGGCTACATAGTATTGTCTGCTGTCATCAGGACATTCCAAGTAAATACTGAGATATTCATTTTTGTCAGTATCGCCCAGCCCTATTGAAGAGCCATCGCACCAAACATTTTACTTCTACCTGAGTATTATTATTGTGACGTCATTTTGAGACTGCGAGACTTGGCACATGTTTCTGTCAAATCCACTGCAAACATCTATCCAGCATTTGAGAGATTACTTTGAATACTTCTCATTGGGTAATCTCATTTAAGATCTATTAGGGCTGGGCAATATTGACTAAATTAATATCCCGGTACTTTTTTGGATTATTTCGATGTTGATCCTCAGACGACATTAGGCAAATTAATCAAACGCGTGCTAAAACGTGCCTGTAAATGTCTTTGTTAGAGTTTAAGTATTGCACAAAACACGACAGGACCACAAAATCAGACATAAAAGAAATGCAGAAATATCACATCATGCTCTTTGCTTTAAATATTAAATGGCAAGTTTGCTATAGTCTTTTCTAAATGTTATCCAGGTGACATCACAGTCTAAATTTTAGCAGTCAGTGGTGTGGAATGACATTTTTATCTGTAAAACCTGCTCAAAACAACTACTAAAACTAAAATGTGACAAAAAAGTGCTACAGCCTGATAACAAATGTAAAAGTTTAACAAGTAAACAGTTGTAGAAAACCAAAACACTGCAGAGACGCTCACATGTATCACTGATGCAGACTTTGGGATCACACACAGTTGAACTCATTACCTTTCTCTCCTTAAATAACATGTTTGTCAAAGTCAGTGTTGTGTGGCAGTTGAAGTGTCCTTTATCTCCAACTGCCGTTAACAAACAAGCCAGCTAAGCTCTACACGGTCGCAGCAACAACAAGAAACTACACTCACTTGACATTTTAACTTTGAACTTATCTGAGCAAAACAAAAGCTGCACAGGCCAAAAATTAGGCAAAGAAATACATTTTATCAGTTTGTGCTGCTCAAGTCAGAATGTTGTTGAGGAGCAGTTTTCTGCAGTTGTTTTGTTATGTTTTTTTACTTTTACATTATTTACTCAATATTCAAATGATGCATATATCTCCAAAACAACATCTGCGATATTATAAACGTTCCTATTCATCTCTCACCGTAGACACATATGTATAAGTGCGAGTATAGCTTTCCTGGAGGAGAATCCACGCCTGCTTGGCTCTATATTATTGTTTTACCCTGAAAATTCCACAGTATGGCATTATATATATCTATATCTATGGAGTCACGATAAGCAATAATGTTGAAACTACTTTATGCCAGTGACTGTATCCCCCAAAAAACTCAGCAATATTTCAAGTCAAGTCAAAGTTATTTATAAAGCACATTTAAAAACAACCACAATGGCCCAAAGTGCTGTACAGACACAATATAAAATACAATAAGACAAAAACAGAACATGCAGAAATGAGCTAAAATAAAATGCAATATAAATATTCTGCTCAGCTTGTGTTAAAAGCCTGTGCAAACAAATGGGTTTTTAACAAAGTCTTAAAAATATTCAAAGATTGTGCTGTTCTAATGCTCAAAGGAAGACTGTTCCAGAGCAATATTGATTAAAAAAAACAAAAAACGTGATAATATTATAATTCTTTGGAATCAATAATGGACCATAAAACATGCTAATTTATTTCTCTAAAGCTCAGATTTTGTCCCCAAATTGCAAAGAAAACATGAACGATAATATTGAGCCCCAAATATATTTTATCATTTATTGAACAATTCGTCTGTTGTGACTGGTCTCGCTTCAGGTCAGCTCTGCGGAGGGGCGACCCAACTCACAAAAAGAATATATGTTTTTTAACGCATTTTGGAGCAATAGAAACACTTGCGATTGAATAAATACAAGAAGATCTACAGGTCTAGATCTAGAATTTTCCAGGAATAGCAGCACCAACCAGATAAGTTACATAGTGAGTAATTTTTGGCTTCCACGCTCCCTGTTTCTGGTCGTCAACGCAGGATCCATGGAGAAAGAGGCGTGTCCTGTGTCGTTCAAGTCGGACCGCATTCTTCCTTCATGTGCGTCGAGCGTGGATGACTTGTCTGAGGAGGAATGCGTGGTTCGTGCAGCCAGGGCTTGAGTTTACATTATTGACTTGTTTTGTTTGCGTCTCGCTCGCACACTATTCCAGTTAGGCGGGAATCCAAACGCTGCCATTACAGATAATACATGGTTGACACAGAATATGCAGCGTGTACGGCTCTAACAGTAATGGTTTTTATTAGAGCTGCACGATTTGGGGAAAATGCAGTTTTTCTGGCCAGTTTTGCTGTTAGGGTCGCAATTTATGTTTTGTCATTTCTAGTCACGTTAATGTGGCTTTTAGTTGCATTTGTGACGCTTTTAGTCTAGTTCTTGACGCTTTAGGGCACGCTTTTGTTGCTTCTTGGTGCATTTTTCTTTTGTTTTTCGTTGCATTTTTGTCACGTTCTCACTTGTAGTTGCGTTTTTGTCACTTATAGTCAGGCATGTGCTACTTTTAGACACATTTTTGTCTAGTTCTTGACACTTTAGCATGTGTTTTTTAAAGCATTTTTATTGCGTTTAGTTGTTTGTTTTTTTCTAACGCTTTTGCTTTTAGTCCCGTTTTCGTCACATTTTGTTGCGTTTTTGTCACTTTTAGTCCTGTTTGTGTCGCGTTGCACATTTGTGTCACTTAGACATAGTTTTGTCATTGTATGTTTAATTTTGGACATTATAGGACACATTTTTGTGGCTTTTAGTTGCATTTTGTTGTTCGTGTTTCTCCAATTTTTTTTTCACTTAGTCACCTTTTTGTCAGTTTGAGTTGTGTTTTGTCACCTTTAGTTGTGTTTGTGTCACTTTTAGGTGCATTTTTGTCCCTTTTTGTCCAGTTTGACATTTTAGGATTCATTTTTTCAGTATTTTGGTGTGTTTTTGTCGCTTTTTGTTGCCTTTTTTCCGCTTGTGTTTTAGTCTCATTTTTTGTGAGGCTGAGGACCCCCTTGAAAACGAGATGGTTCATCTCAAGGGGCTTATCCTCCTAATAAATAAAATGTAAATTTTTTCACTTGTAGTTGTGTTTGTGTTACTTTAGGTCACGTTTTTATCACTTTTAGTCACGTTTTGTGTCGCTTTTAGACATTTTTGTTGCTTGTTTCAGAACATGTTTGAACAAATCTAAAATACAGTGTTAGCAGGTTTCATGTGGACTAAAAGAGGATGTTTTGTTGTTTGTGGAAGAAATAATTGCACTTCAAAAACTGCAGCCTTCGCGATTTGCTAATTGCGTCCATTTAAATTAGGATTTCAATCAAGAGTGGCTGACTGGAGTGCTTCTGTTGTTAGTGCTACATAGTTGAAGTAGATTAGCTAATTAGTACTGAAGTAAATTTAGCACACTACTGTAATTTATTTTGCTGAATTGTTGTTGATTATA
The DNA here is from genome assembly GCA_019453435.1 of Rhinogobius similis. Lineage (NCBI taxonomy): Eukaryota > Metazoa > Chordata > Actinopteri > Gobiiformes > Gobiidae > Rhinogobius > Rhinogobius similis. The sequence continues at coordinate 19,951,214 of CM033620.1, forward strand.
TTGCCTAAATGCACAGAAATTATAACAGAAAACAGCTGATCCATACAATTGGATCAGCTGAATAAAACATTTTAAATACAGTTGGTGAATGACTGTTTATCTGTGTGTCCAGGTACAACTGGGCGTGTGTTTAATGCAAACACTGCGACAAGGATGGGCTGGTCAGCAGTAGAGATGAATTTAATTATTAATCTAATTTCACAGTTGCTCAACTTGATGTAGTAAGAGGACAAAATGACACAAAATACCATTGGAAACTGTTCTATCATCACTTTCACGCTGTATTAAAGTGTTTTTTGGCCGCTCAGAAACATTCATGATTAGCTTGACTATATTTTTATTTTCATTATCAGTCAGTTGTAGCCTTAGTTCGCCATTCATTTAAGTTAAATAGAGTTTGTCTAGAGTTTTATTTTGGATAAAAACACCTAAAATCTCTGACCTGCCACAGTCACAATAAACATTAAACATTACACTAGAAACAGTTGACCTTGATGTTTCTTTGCACAGATCTGTTTGTCGGGGTTTATTAACAGTTAAATGTTGTATTTTCACTAGGGCTGCAACTGATGGATTATAGAAATGGTTGTTATCTAATTAAATAATCGAGTAATCATTAACTGCTCTTTACTCAGACTCCAAAACATTCTCTGTGCTGAAAGAAGAGGCTTTATTACTTAGACAGAGGGATGACACAAGAAACACACAGGAAACAATTGTGTTTTTTGATTAAAATCCTTGTTCATCTATAAATATTGTCCTCCATGATGTCGTCAGATGCCTTCACTTCAGCTTTGTCTGGGTAAAAATCTCATATTCAAGGGTCTTTTGCGTTCTAAGCAACTAATTAATTAATCGAACAGACAAATCAATTACCAAAATAATTGTTAGTCGCAGCTCTAGTTTTTACAAACTTTGAGCTCATATCTAACTTAAAATTTACAAGTTTAGAGTTTAAAAGTCATATATAGCATGTTAGATGTAGTTTGTCCACGTGTATGTTGCCGTAGACCAACGTTCATGTGCTTGTGCTGAAGCATCTAGGCTGCACAGATTTCATTTTGACGCAAAACTGGCACTGACTTAAATTGGGGAATCACAGGGATTAGCAACATTTTAAATATATTTATCTTACCTGTGTTTTAGTTTAATGAGATTCCAACCTGACATTTATCACTTTAATATATGACACTAAAGTAGAACCCTCCTAAAATCGTCTCCTTGTCGTCCTGTAGGTCGTCTTGGTGTGCTCCTGTTCCCTGCACCATGTCGGGCTTGGTCCTGCAGCGCCTGACGACCCTGACCCTTAGCGTCAAACAGTTCGGCCGCGTCCCGAACCTCCTCCAGCGCCTGCCCTCCTCCCTGCCCTCCCCGAGCCCCACCGTGAGCGCCTCCCAGGTCCCCAGCCTCTTCCGCGAGCCCTACATCCTCACCGGGTACCGCCCCCTCCACCAGAACTGGCACTGCTACCTCCTCAGCCTCTTCCAAAAGCACAACGAAAGCCTCAACGTGTGGAGCCACCTCCTGGCTGCGCCGCTCCTGTTGCTCCGCTGGTGGTACAGCTTCGGAGCCCTGGGGAACCCCTTGGACATTTCGGCGCTACCCCTCTGCCTGTTCATCGTCTCCGCGCTGACGTGTTACTTCTGCAGCTCGGTGGCGCACCTGTTCCAGTCGCACTCGGAGCAGGCGCACTACTACGTCTTCTTCATGGACTACGTCGGAGTCGCCGTGTACCAGTACGGCTGCGCCCTCGGACATTACTTCTACACTTCAGCGCCGGGCTGGAGAGCCAGCGTCTTCGGCCGGTACTTTCTACACGGCACGGCGTTCCTGGGGCTGATGTCGAGCGTCGGCTGCTGCGTGGCCAAGTCCTGCTACCGCAAGCCCTACCCTCTGCAGCGTAAAATCTGCCAGCTCGTCCCGTCGAGCCTGGCGTACTTTTTGGGGATCAGCCCCGTGGTGCACCGCCTGCTCACCGCCTCGTGGGAGGAGGAGCCGTCGATGAACATGCACGCCCTCCAGATACTCTTCTTCCTCTTCTCCGCCGTCTTCTTTTCCTGCCCGATTCCCGAGTGTTTCTTCCCGGGAAAGTTTGACATCTTCGGGCACGGGCATCAGATTTTCCACGTCCTGCTGTCGCTCACCACGCTCTGCCAACTGGAGGCGCTCTTCCAGGAGTACGCGAGGAACAGAGAGAACGTAGTCGACATTTTTGGAGAAGGTCACATCTGGTGGGCGTGCGCGTCATTCCCGGTTCTTGCGATCTCCTGCCTTCTTGTCGCGTTTGTCTCGATGAAGAACATGCGCAGCAAACTGAATCAAGACTGAAAGATGATTCAAGAATGTATGCAAATATAATTAAATGTAATATATTTTGTTATGTTAAATTAAACAAGAACTCTCCGCTGCTTTTCATTGACGTGTTATGTAATAAAAGTCTCTTGCAAAAGCTGGTGGTGTTGTTTGCCGGTGCTGTGACATTTCAAAGTCAGCGCTACTTCAAGCAAATATTTGTCACTGGACTCCATACAGGCACATTAAACTTAATTATAACCATTATTTCTTTATCATTATCTGATATCATTATCTAATGTTGCCTCCATAATCTCAAAGTAAAGTAGGTCAAAGTAGGACACAGCACAACAACTGAACCGGCGCCGTCCGATGAAAGGTTTATTTTCACAACAAAAACGCACATTTCAAGTGGTGTGAAGATCATAGAGACGCTGATTTCAAAACGGTTGACCGCAGATACTGGGAATCCAACCCACAACCTCTTCAATCCACGATCAGAGGTGGGTAAACGATACTGCAAAACAATATTACTCAAGGAAAAGTAAAACAATGTCCAAGGAATTACTCAAGCAAGAGTAAATATTTCCCAGGGCTGTAAACCTTTAGTCGAATAATCGGTTGATGCCGTCTTGGTTGATCAAAATTTGTATAAATCGTTTCTTTAATTTGAGGGGGATTTTAAATTCAAATTCACAGCAACGGAACAGAGTGAGATGGCTTAAGATGAAAGAGGAATTGTGAGTTTAATCTGCCTTTTTATAGATAAATCCTTCATTAGTCTCGTGATCTTTACAGTGCACTTTGAACAGTCACGTGCTCAAATCTTAGACGTACTGGATGCTCCACACTCTTTGGCTTTTGTTGATTACGTTTTTAGTCGACTATAGCCTTATTATTTGCAGTAACTACTCAAGTCAGAGTAACTATAATTGTAACTGTCCAGACATAACATCTGATTTATAATTTGATGTTGATTTAATTGTGAGGACAAAACCTTACATGATGCACAGTTTTGTTTTTCCAAAGAATGGTTAAAAAAAAAAAAGAAAAACTTCAAAATCTTTCAGCACACACATATAAAAACATTTACGAGTTTAAACAATCGTCACTGAAAAACATGTACTGTATATCAAGTTGATCTTAAAATAACCTTAAAATATAGTTTTTATCTGGATGTGAGTAGATTTGACTCAATGACATTTAATTGCAATTTAACTGGTTTCCATGGTTTTTGACTGATGATGATTTGACTGATGATGTGATAATTTATCTTAAAATAAGAAAATTAATTTGCCAATGCGGTGAGTTACAAGGATCATTTGGCTTGAAGTAAGAAGTAATTTATTGAAACAAGTCAGAAAGGGTTTGAAACAAGTAAAATAATCTAGTTGTATTAAATAAATAGTCTTAACTAATCTTAAGAAATCCAAATGTCCGAAATTAAGACATTTTATCGTCTTGAAATCCATTTTTTGCAGTGTTCAAAAGCACAGACAAGTTTCGTTTAATGCGGAACATTCTTGGCGAAGCTATAACATCTCCATGGAGACAAGCAGGTGGCAACCCCTCCTCCAGAAAAGTCATGCTGTGCACTTTTAAGACCAGACACTACGGGCAAAACTCTTTTTTTTCTTCCATTTTTTTGTTTTTTGGTCAGTTTGTTCTCTCAACATATCGGCTTTCAACTTGTCCAATCTGCTCCTAAAAATGTTTTATTCTTCCATTTAATCCACTTCATCCATAAATTTCTCTGGGACAATGTCATTTCAAAGGCCGTTTTCTTAAAATGCATTTTTCTCCCCTTGGAACAGAAGGATCACCACTTAAAAGTAGCTCCTACACCAAACTGTACAATGTGGAGCTCAACAAGATTTTGATGAAACGCACTGAAGGATTTTTTATATCTAATTTAAAACTAAAACTGATTTATTGAAGTTTTAAGTAAAAAAATTAGGCAAAATTTGAATTTTTAGGACAATTTTCAGTCCAATCTAGTTTACCTAAAAACTAAATAAGAAATAAAGAAATACATGAGAAATCCAAAATCCCCTCTGTACATTTTTTGTCACTAATATGTGTACAAAATGAAAAAAGAAATTTAAACCTGGTTCTGTCCATTTTTCAGGTTTAAATGTCCCAAATATGTGTATTTTTGGCTTTTTTTTTCACATAAAATGCCTTATTTCTACATGAAAACATGACATGATGAAAAACTTGTAATGTAAATATTTTTTTATGTGAGTAAACTACAGGAGAAGAAATCTTAATCTTAAATCTTTCATCTTAAAGGATCTTTGTAGCGTCTCACCTTAAGTTGGTGGTTGCGCAAATAACGTGTAAATAAATGGTGCCGTTTGACACAATGACCCAGATCATCTCCCTGGGAATATTTTGTGAAATAGATACGTTCACCTATTTTTGTCGTATCTGGGCATCTGTAGTTTCTCTCTGAGACCGTGTGGGCCTCCTCTGGGGATGAACTCGCACCAGGAGAGGCCCTTATGTGCTCCTACGGGACACCATTACTACAGAGCTGTACGCTGCTAATGACGCCGTAATTATATACCAAGAGCGCCACAAAATGTCGTCATTGTTTGAATTCTTATGGCTCCAAATGTTAGAGAATGCTACCGCGACGTGGAAACAACACACAGGAAGATAAATGTGCCGAACTGTTTGATGAGAATGTATCTGTTTTGTGCAGTGCAGTGAAAATGTGCATAAATCACTGCTGGATGAACAAAAGTCATTTGTCCACATCGACACAAATGCCATAAAGTTTTACTCGTGATTTTCGAACACATTGTGCTTCTCTCTGAGTAGTTTTCAGACGCTATACTTTTACTCCCGTGTGCAGAAATATATTTTACAGTGGCACAGTTTCTTACTTGAGTGAAAGTTTTGGTTCTTTCCGCTGTGACCAAGTGAAAACAGCTCTACATTGACAATATTACATTATTTGAACATAAAGTAAGTCCTTCTTGCACCGCTCCTCCAGATTTGATTGTTTTTTAGATCTGTTATTTGAAAATATCAGATACTAATCAAGGAAAATCGTATGTATCACATGTAAAATCTGCTTAAAAGTGTTGAAGTACGTGTTACTTTTAGAGTAAAAAGTAAAGGTTTTTCACACAGCTTTTTGATAGATCTTGATTTTAAAAAATTGTTTTGGTTTTTGTCAATTTATATTTAATTTTTCAATATTTCTAGATTCAAGTATATTTTTATTTGCTCAAACTGAAGATCTGAGCTTTATCACCTCGAATGTGCGGAAAAATAACCCTCAAACCGGAAAGAAAGTACTTTTTACTTTACAGCGCTCAAAAGTAGTGAAGTAAAAAGTATCCACTGTTAAAATGTTACTGTAGTAGAGTACATTTACTTTTGTACATCATTACTTTCCACTGATCACATTATAAATCATTTGTTACGTCCAAACTCTTACATTTCCTTTCACTCGAGCAGTTTCCCAAAAAAGCCTGCTCTTTAATCCTACATCAGTCATTACATCAACCTCTTCACTGCACTTTTTCACACATTTTTGTCCCTTTTTGACTTCTGTGGCTGTGTTTACATTACGTTCTTGTCGTCCAGTTACATTTTCCTCTGTTTCTTTTGCAGCAAACCTCCCGTGTGTCGAGTGAATCCTCAGTGGACAGTGAGCAGTGGCCAAAGTAAAAGCGTGGGAGCAGTACTTTTACCTGTGCACAGTGTAGGAAGCAGAAGTGGTATATGAAACAGTTGTTGTGGTCAGGGCTGTCATTTGAGATCGAATAATTGTTTTCTGGTCAATACAGGTTTTATGACTCAAAAAAAAGCAGGAATTACACGAAAAAGACCCAGGAAACATCCACATTTAAAACCTATTTAGTCTGTAAATACACTTAACTTCGTCTATGTCAAATTGAGTTAAAGTCTGATATCTAATCTACAGGCATTTCACTTTCTAAATCAATTATGGCGAGATACTACAGGCTAAACTTGTTCGTTTTTTGGTCAGTTTGCTCTCTCAGCATATCAGCTTTCATGTGGAAACAACAAACTTGTCCAATCTGCTCCTAAAGATTTTTATTTTTAATTTAATCCACTTCATTCATAGATTTCTCTGGGACATTGTAACTTCAAAGGCTGTTTTCTTAGAATGCATTTTTCTCCTCGGGACATAAAGATCACCGCTTAAAGAAGCTCCAACAAACACCAAACTGAACAATCTTGGACTCAACAAGATTTTGACGAAATATACAGAGGGATTTGTTGATATTTAATTCTTAGAGTTCTTAGACTTATTAAAGTTTTAAGTCAAAAAAAATTAGGCAAAATGTGAATTTGTGAAGTTTCAGTCAAATCTATAGTTAACTGAAAAACTAAATAAGATAATAAGGTTTTTTGTAACTAATATGTGTACAAAATGAACCAAGAAATATAAACCAGGTTCTGTCCATTTTTCAGCTTTATATGTCCCAGATATGTGTAATTTTTACTGTTTTACACATAAAATGCCTTATTTCTATTTGAAGACATTACATGAGGAAAAACTTGTAATATATTTTGTTCTTACATTTATGTGAGTAAACTACAGGAGAAGTTTACAATTGATATCTTTAAATGTAATTGTTTTCCTCTTTAGTGTCTCGCCTTAATCTAAAGAATAATCACTCAGTGAATTGATTAGTATCATTAGCTGCAGCCCTAGTTGATAAATGTGGTCAGTATTTCAAATTTTAGATAATATTGTGAATGTTGTATTCAAGATTTGCAAAACTTAAATATTGAGTGTATCGTTTAAAGTTTAAAAAAAAAAAGCTACAAAAAAGAGCTGGTATAAAATAAAGAATACAAGTCATGTTGTAAACTTTCAAATAATATTTCTGCACTTTTGTGATTAATTTAATCGACATTTTACATTTGTCTCATAATTAAACCTCAACTTGAGTGTTTAAAGACATCTTTAAAGTTTAAAGACATGTTTTAATTGACATAATATCGTCTGAATATTGTTATCAGGTTAAAATTGAGATATTCATTTTTGTCAATGATAAAGTTAGTCTTAATGAGCAAAGTTTAAATTTGTTGCAGTTCTATTGTGCAGTAAAACAACAGCATGAAAGTATTTACATGCATTTAGTGTGAAAAGATGATTTATTCTCAATTAGTTGTGAACCTTTGCCAGTTCAAACAGACAGAAGAGGTGTGTGTTTTCTTCAGGATGTTTGAATTAATAATAAAAAGTGTGAGCAAAACATGTTTATTTTTCAGTCAGAAAGTTAAGGCAAATATTTGAAAATGAGTTTGAAGAGCTTTGGGGAGATAAATGTGTGCAAACGTCCTGAGGCCTGGGATGTTTTCACTGATGATTGTGAGAAGTATCAAAAAACGTAAACCACACGCACTTTATCTTTTATTGAACTGGGCGCTATTGACAGAAAAGACGCATCTCAATATGTTTTTGGAATATTCTGATAACGACACGTCAATCCAACAAAAAAGTGTTAAAACCGGTCCTAAACGCATTAGTTGAGGTTTTAATACATTTTCATTATTAATTTCTGGTTTGAACAACAGAAAGAGCAAACACACAGCAAAACAAAGATAGACCGACAATAAAAAACAAGAATAAATACATCAACAGGAAACAAGAAACAAAATAAAACAAGGCAAAGTAAATATATGATAATTATTTTTTTTAAAAGTAAAAAGGCGTGGGTCCAAGATTGTATATAAATGATTGAGGACACAGCAGTCTATGAAATAAATACAAAACATCAGCAGAAAAGAGTTCAAATGAATGCATGTATATCATGTCATGATGAATGAAGACTTCATTTTGTCACTCGAGTAAAAGTACAAATACAGGAGCAAAAAAGTAACACATTATAAAATCTGCTTCTGTAAAAGTATCAAAGCACTCCTTTAAAATGTGCTTTAAGAGTGCAAAGCAAAAGAAATTAATTTTACTGTTAAATAAATCTGTGGATTTTTGGTCATTATAGGCAACTCCATGTTATTTTTCCCTTTAGAGACTATTTTTGTTTGGAAACTAAAAAAAAATGCAGGAAAGATGTCCCCATAAACATGTTAAAAATCCATTTCAACAGGTCTAAAACCTTAAGGAATATACTTTTACTTTTCAGTTGAGTTTAAAAATGTAGTGGAGAAGAAAGAACAGATCCATGCTCTGAAATGTAGTAAAAGTAAAGAGTATCTGCTGTGAAATGTTCTTTTACTTTTGGACTTTGTTACTTTCCACCACTGATATTCTGAAAACAAGGATTAAAGTTTATATATTGTCCGCTGATGTATTTTCCTTTTGCATTATGAACATGAGCCGAGGAGCGATGTACAAATGTAAAGTCAATGACGATGGTAAAGAGTGAGGACACTTCCATCTCATTAGTTTCATGACAGCAGTAAAACACGCCAAAAAGGTCAAGATTCTATGGATTATCTAGAATGACTGTCTCAGGGCAGAGGGACACGGACATCCAGCAGAACGTCTGGACGGCTGACGACGCAGCAATCCAAAGCAAAAGGTAAAATGTGTCTATTGCATTTGTAGAACACGGGGTACAATCCCTGGTGTAACCCTCACTGAAGTGACTCTACCACGTGTCCATGTGCTGCACTGGAAACCATAACACTTACACAATATCACATTATAGTCACTTTTATTTCTGTCTCTGTCCATGCACTGCACTGTGGTCATGTCCTCTTACTGTTCTGTTATTTTCTGTTCTACCTGCACAATGTGTACGATTTAAGTTCATCTTTAAAGTGCGTATGACAGGTTTCATGATTTTCTCATTTTTATTCAGTGTATTAATACCAGTTGTACATATACATTTTAGTTTTACACCAATCAAGCAGCCATTTATGGAGAAAAGATGAAAAATATGTTGAAAATTACAGGAAGTAAACAGACTGATGACATCACACGAGAGAGACAACAGTTAAGCATAATTTACACAAAATAAACGACTATTTTTGATCCTTTAAACATTGATTCAACAAAATAAAGGCGTTTGCTTGTATTTTTATTTGTAAAATAAAAAAAACCTGTGACATTGAATGAGTTTTGGCCTCATGTACGGGATGGTTGCTATATGGCATCATTCACAACCTGGAAGTAAAACAAAAAAACTAGAGTCGTCCAACCTGTCAGGGGCACTTTAAGTTATTTGTCTTGTGTTTTCTTATTGCACGTTCTATTCCTGCTATAATTTGTGCGTTGCAACACTGGAATTACTCTCTGTGTTCTTTTTTTCTTATCTTATCTTACAATTTGGATTTGATTTTAACTTTATTGCATGTAACTTGTGTGAAAATGTGCCCTGTGTATAAAATTTAATGAATTAGTTCAATTAAAATGTAAACCGTCTATTCACCTTATTCCTCCCCGCCCACTTTTGCCGTTTTTTGCCACAGATACGCACTTTTGTTGTAAACGCACTTCCATTTGACGAGCTAAATTAAAAGCTAAATTAAAGCTAATGACGAACGAGGGAAAAGTGTCACCGCTAAAATGTTACATAAAGTAGGTTGATTTGTGTAAAATGTTTAATGAACACAAGCAACAACAAGTCAACAACGCACTGATTTTCTGGTCAGTCTGAAAACAGCTTTTTAGTCCGTGTAGAACTTATTTTCTGTTGAGCTCGTCTGCCCCGTGTAAACTAATACAACGGAAACAAAATGGCAGAGCGTACAGCAACTTCCGGAATAAGGTGATATTCACTAATCACAAACTGCAGAAATATCACCTGCATTTGAAAGTCTAGAACATAACTTTTCTTCATTTGTTTGTTTTTAATCAGCACTTTTTGTAGCATATTCCCCATAAACTATCGTCTATATCAAAATGTTGCATATCTTCAAAACAACATTCACAATATTATCTAATATTCATTATCTTTTCACAACACAAGCGTCAGTGTCATTGTGCCTAACGCTTCACATTTACAGAATGCATGATGTCATGGTCCAGTGGCCCGGGTCAGGTTTGGGCTGATGGGACTGTGTTTCTCTCACAAAGGGCCTTTCACACTCACTGCTGCTGTCACATGTGGCACCCAGCTTGGACTTTAAGCTCCGCCTCGTTCTCCTCACAGACTCCGCCCCCCGTGTGAATCCAGGGCTCTGTGATTCCACAACAAATGTCACAAATGTCAGACAGGGACAGAGTATTTGAATAATTACAGCTTGAGTTTTATGTTTTTTTGTTGTGTCTGTTTTGTTCGTAAAGAGCGCCAGATAGAAAAGATTTGGATTTGGAGATCTTCTGGAGAGTATTTCGATGAGTATTGGGTTCAGGCATAAGGACTGCTTCCTGTTTTGAAGGATTTGACAATGGTATCAGTCCCCTGTTGTCATAGCAACGGAGGATTGTTCAAAAAAAAATATATATATATGTCTTTAGAATGGGGAAAGGTTCTCTAAAAATCCTTCAAATCAGGAGGGAATTATCACCTGAAACCCATGAATACTGTATTGACAATATAAAAAAAACATATTTTTCTTTTTTTCCACCAAATTATTACATGATTGTGTATAAGTCATGGCACTGTTGTAACTGAGTGGCTAATTATTACTTTTATTACTTTTAGTTTGATGGGATAACACTTAAATATATATCATAGTTTTACATTAGTGAAGTATTAGTTTATGAAAAAAAATTAGGAAAAGCTACTTAAAAGCTACTTTAAAAAAAGCTATTAAAGCTACAGGAAGTAGTGCTGAGTTCTAAAACAGAATCCCTCTGTGATGTCATCAACAGGCGACAAAAATACAATTTACAGCAGCCCTGACAGTTTAAAAAATCATTCAACAAAATAAAGGTGTTATCAGTTATTATTATTTGTCAAACCCTAATTATTTTTGTAATTTTGGCCCTTGTTTTCAAAATGGTTGCTAGGTAACAGTTGTGGAATTACCTCTCACTATGTCACATCTGCTGCCCATGTCCAACCAGGAAGTGACATTATAAACCTTATGAAAACTGTCAAACTTAGGACAAATAGGCAAAATGCTCAAATATAATTATGTTCGACTATGTTTTAGTGAAATGTGTAACCTGCAAAGTGCACTTTAAGGAAGACTTTTACTGACTGACTCAAAATAATTGCGATTGAACATGAAAATTGAACATCAGATACTAAACGACACTGAAATTAGCATTGAAAATAACTATTCATTTAAAACATATTCATACTAAAGCATCACATGAACAGGACAATATTTGATCACTCCTGAACAGTCTTAGATTGATCTGGCGGTTTATCAGAACTATTTTAGATCATGGGGCTAAATTAAGAAAGTGCTATTATTTTGTGTTTAAAATGTCAGTCTGTTGTTTAAAACCATGACCTAATAAAGAGTATTTTTTAACACTTCATGGGGAAGATAGATAATATCAGATGTAACATTTTATCCAGTCGATCAACTGCTTTTAACACATCTGAGTGTCTGTCTTTACCGGAGGAAACACTGGATGGTTTTGTCCTGGTTAATGCTGAGAGTCTTGATAAAGTTTTCTCCTCAGTGAGACCCACCACATGTCTTTTAGATCCAGTTCCTACAAGGTTTTTTAAGTCATTTTATGGATCTTTTAGGGAGGAGCTTTTAAACACGATGAATTGCTCTCTTCAGACAGGGGTCTTTCCCACTGCCTTTAAAGCGGCGGTGGTGAGGCCCCTGCTGAAGAAGAGCAATTTAGATTTGAATGATTTTAACAATTACAGACCGGTATCTAACTTACCATTTTTAAGCAAAATTTTAGAAAAACTTGTTTTTACTCAACTTAATTATTTCTTAAACACACACAACATTTTTGAGAAATATCAGTCTGGTTTTAGGGTAAACCACAGTACCGAGACAGCCTTAACTAAGATTTTAAATGATTTTAGATTAAGTTATGATTCTAAACAGGTGACAGTGTTGGTTCTACTGGATCTAAGCACTGCCTTCGATACAGTAGACCACACTATTCTTTTAAACAGACTCAAACACCTGGTGGGCCTCTCTGGTACTGCGCACAAATGGTTTACTTCTTATCTCACAGACAGAACATTCATGGTAAGTTTAGATACCTGCTCCTCCAAGGTCCATAAAATCACATGTGGTGTGCCCCAGGGTTCAATTTTAGGTCCTGTACTTTTTAACTTGTACATGCTCCCTCTTGGTGATGTCATCAGGAGACATGGAGTCAACTTCCACAGTTATGCTGATGATACGCAGCTTTACATCTCCATGTCTCCTGATGACACCAGGCCAATGGATGCTCTTTTTAACTTTAACCAGGACAAAACTGAGGTTTTAGTCATCGGTCCTGAGGCTCAGAGAGAGAAACTTTTATCCAAACTCCAAGCACAGTCTTTTAATCCATCAGCACAAGTAAAAAACCTGGGCGTTATCTTTGACTCTGAGCTCACTTTTATCCCGCACATCAAGAACATCACAAAAATAGGTTTTTATCATTTAAAGAACATAGCCAGAGTCCGCCCCATTCTCTCTCGGGCCAACACGGAGACGCTGATGCATGCTTTTATCTCCAGTCGTATAGACTACTGTAATGCCCTGCTCTCTGGTCTTCCCAAAAAGAGTATTGCAGGTTTGCAATTATTACAAAACTCAGCAGCACGTGTCCTGACTAAGACCAGGGGGCGGGACCACATTACACCGGTTTTAAAATCACTGCATTGGCTCCCCGTGTGTTTCAGGATCGATTTTAAGGTTCTTTTACTGTTTTATAAATGTCTTAATTGTCTTGGGCCTTCTTATCTTTCAGAACTGCTTTTACCATATGAACCCTCGCGGCCCCTGCGCTCCTCCGGCAGCCGGCTCCTAGTCATTCCCAAAGTCAGGACACACACTCACGGCGAGGCGTCTTTCCAGCACTACGGCCCTCGTCTGTGGAACGGCCTGCCGGAGAACCTCAGGGCCGCAGAGAACGTTCAGGTTTTTAAGAGCAGGCTCAAGACCCACCTTTTTAGCTTAGCTTTTGATTAATATTTAATTTGTGTATTTGTTACATTTATTTATTGTGTTTACTTATTTTATATGTATTTATTTCAGTTTTACTCTAGTTCTATTTATTAATTACCCATATTTATTTATTTATTTATTCTTTTATTTATTTTAGATTCCAGTGTTTCCTCTGAGGGGCCCTCTGTACCAGGAGCGGTGTTCATCTGTGGTTGCTGGGCCCTGACTCATGGGCCCCTGGTGGAGGTTTGGTGTTTGCCCCATCTCTCCTCAGGGCCCTGAGTCTGCATCCTGTGGCTGCAGACTCTCTGCTCCTGGTGCAGACGGCTCCTCTGATGGTGCTTCTTCAACTGGTGTATCTGCACTCAGCCTATTGTATCCTAGGGTATGTGTGTGTAAATACGTGTATTTGCACATAGATGGGTGTGTGTGTGTGTGTGTGTGTGTGTGTGTGTGTGTGTGTGTGTGTGTGTGTGTGTGTGTGTGTGTGTGTGTGTGTGTGTGTGTGTGTGTGTGTGTGTGTTCAGGTGTGTATGTGACTGTGGGTGGGTTGCTTGGTTGGTGGGAGGCGGTTGGGTGGGAAATGGTCATGTGTGGGAATGTTTTTAATGCACTGTAAAGCACTTTGTGCTACATGCTATGTATGAAAAGCGCTTTATAAATAAAGTTTGATTTGATTTGATTTGAACTATCATTGTGGTATTCAGTATCGAGAATCAAGCCAATTGAGTTTGAAATTGTAGTACTGTGAAAACAAATAAATATTTCTTTTTTTTTTCATATTTCAGATTAAATCAGATTTCTAAAAAGCACATTTTATCATTTCAAGTGAAGTCCACGATAATACTGACTGCCGACACTAAACTCGATCTGTGGATGGGAGTTGGCACATTTGCTCATTTTGTAAAGCACCACCCTGGATTATTTCCTGCTTATTGTGCGTCCTGACATTTGCAGATGAAAAGTCTTCACAGAAACGTTTCACAGCTGCGTCTGAACTCGCTGTAATCCAATCCCGGCGCTGCAGTCGAGGCCCGGCTCTGCCCTGGGACAATGGTCTCCTCTGCCTCCGGAGCTCGTGGAGAGAGGGGCATTTAGAGCCTTCAGCCAATCACATTTCAGACGGAGACAAAAGGAAAATACTGTCGTGCTGTGAGGAATGAGAGCTGATCTGAGTCAAAATTGTGTGTTTTCATCTGTCAAACGTCTTTCAGAGAGACTTTTGTTCCTTCTGTAGTCAGACAAAGTTAATGTTTTTGAGCTCTGACTCGTGGTTCCTAAGACCAGACTCAGAACCAGGAGCAGGGCCTTTCTGTGGTCGGCCCCCAGCTCTGGAACACACCCCCCACCCCCCACGTCCGAACGGGCCCCACAGCGGAGTGTTTTAAGTCTCATTTTAAGACCCATTTCTATTCTCTGGCTTTTAACACCGCGTGAGTCTGTGGTCCTCTGTGTTTTTATAGTTTTATTTCTATTTTTCTTTTACTATTTCATTCTATTTATTGTTTTAATTTATTTATTGTTTTAGACACTATTGTTTTTAGATTTTTTAAAACTCTTTTATCATTATTTTACTTCATTTGCTGGTTTGTGGTTTATTATTGTAGGAACCAAGCAAGTGTATTTCATGTTTTTGTGTTCAGCACTTTGGAAACATTTCAGTTTGTAAAATGCACTGTATAAATAAAGTGGATTGGATTTGAATGTTTTTTTTAGTTCACACTGGTCATTGTTCGGTCTTAAAGTCCATGTGACAGATTCTCATTTTTGTCTAATTCTGACTTAGTTTGGATGGCGGGCACCTGTGGTAAATTTTTATCATAGTTTTACATCAGTCAAAATGCAGTTTGTGAAGAAATGTAAAAGAATAAACGTTTAAAATTACAGGAAGTAGAGATGAGCTCTGAAATGGAATCCCTCTGTGATGTCATCAAAAAGCGACGTGCCATCAAAAATACAAGGACAATTTGAACGTGACATATTTTTCGGACAGTTTAAATCATCATTCAATAAAATAAATGTATTAATAAGTATTATTATTGTCAATTCCTAACTGTTGTTATTTTTTATGGCTTCTGGCCCTTGTTTTCAAAATGGTTGCTAGGTAACAGTTGTGGAATTACCTCTATGACATATTTGCAGCTCATGTCCAACCAAGAAGTTACATAATAAACTTCCCAAAAATGATCAAACTGGGGAACAATTGGCAAAATGCTTAGTAAAATCTTAAAGTCTATGACATCACATTTCACTAAAATGTACTGAACATGATTATATTTAAGATTTTACTAAACACTTTGCCTATTTGTCCCCAGTTTTACAGTTTTCGTATTATTTATAATGTAACTTCCTGGTTGAACATGAGCTGCAAATATGACGCAGTTAGAGGTACAGTAATTCAAATAATAATTTCTGATAACACCTTTATTTTGTTGAATGACCGTTTAATGTGTCAGAAAGATGTCTCAGCTGAGTGTGATTGTCTCTTTATTTTCAACTGTAGTATGTCACTTTTTGATGACATCACAGAGGGATTCCATTTTAGAACACAGCACTACTTCCTGTAATTTTAAACTTCTATTTATCAAAATTTCTTCACTAACTGCAACTTCCACAGGTGTAAAACTATGATAAATATTTACCACACGTGCTCTCCCACCAAACTAAGTCAAAATTTGAAAAACATGAGAAACTTCCATATAGACATTAAATCTAATCATGTTCACTACCTTTTAGTGAAATGTGTCGTCTAACCTGTCATGCAGACTTTAAACTGAGCCCGTTTTAGCGCTTCATGTGGACTCGGTTTGGTCCTGTTGTAGTCCTTGTTTAGTCCTCCAGGCTGAGTTTTGGGTTTAGTCCTGGTTTAGTCTCAGGCGGTCGATGCGGTGAATGTGGTAGAGCTGAACAATTGTGTCAAAATATCTAACTGCGATGATTTACAGCTGACAAATGACTTCTTTTGAGCGTTTTAGAAGAAAGTGCACACACGTTTTGGCCCTCCACCTGCCTGGCATCTCTCTCATCACAGCCACAGTGCCATTCCGATCATGGCTGTAATAGCTCACACATACCTGGACATCCCTCAGACGGGAGCAGCCGCAGTGATACTAAACCAGCAGACTCTGATGACAAATGAAAGCACTTCCTCTCCTGGGCCACAGACACTGGTCCCTCCCTGAAGTCGCTGTATAAAGCTCGGGCTCATTCACTTGACTGACAACAGGGCAGAGCTCCAGCAGTGACAGCACACAACCTGAAGGCAGAGGTACTCAATTACATTCACTTTTTTAACACATTTGATTCATAATTGTGCTCATATTGCATCTTTACACATTCTACTTGACATTTACAGCTTGAAACAACAGTCTTGTTACAGTCAATTGCAGCATTTCTGGTGATTGTGTTACTTACAACATCTGTGAGAAAAAAATGTTGTGTATTTATTGATTTATTTCTGTTTTAACTTTAGCTTTAATCGTTGTGTTTGTTCAGCTGGTTGTAGAAATGCATTAACCTGATGTTCTGGTCGCATCAAGTTTCAAGGAGGAGTTGGCATGTTGGCTTTTTTAGGGTGCGTTTACACTTTGAACAGTGGAAGAAGTGTTGTAAAAGATGCAGGGGAAAATCACTCAAGTAAAAGTTAAAGTATCACATGAAAAATCGACTCAAGTGAAAGATTTGAAGTACCAGTTGAAAAATTTACTTTAAGAGTAAAAGGAAAACTGTTAAAGTGTCAAATTTTGTGATTTTGATAAAGAATTGTGCTGATTTTTGGTCAAAGAAAGCAACAGAATCAATAACTTATTCGTTCAAGTCATTTTATTTATATTTTTGTTCAGTGAAACCTTTAGGCAGGGTGTCATTATGACTTTTCAGGCATCTCAGTTCAAAGATACAGTGCAGTAGAAAGTACAGTACCTACTCTCAAATGAAGAAAAAGTATCCAAAATGATAATGTTACTTAAGTACAGTACTCTTGCCCTCCACTGCATTTGGAGTACTTCCTGATTGTAATTGTTTGGTCCCTGTTAAATTGTGACGTGGACTGGATTTGGTCCTGGTTCAGCCCTGATCTTGTCTCTGTTTAGCTCTGATTTTAGTCCTTGCTTTGTTCTATTTTAATGCATTGTTAGATGTTTTCTACAGTGACTAATAACATTTTAAGTGACAATCGACTTCTAATGACAACTCTTCTTAAAGACAGCACATACAGAATCTTTTAATTATGCATTTACTCTTATGTACATGTATATTTATAGTTCTCGTCTGGACACATTATGGCTCCGATCGCGATGGTTTTGGGGGAAGTGATGAGCCCTGAAGTCGGCATCATCTCGGCCGTGGTGTTCCTCGTGCTCAGTATCACGGGATTAGCTCTGTGTGGGCAGTGTCAGAGGTGAGACCAACTCAACATTTATGCACCAAATTATAACGTTTAATCTTGAGCGAACACATGAGTCACTGTTATTTAGCACCACCCGTTTTCAAAGAGCACAAGGACTCAGGTAAAAGCAATCAAAGAACTGATTCAAACGGATCTGGTGTGTTTTGTTGTAAAGAGCAAAACATGAATGTGAATGAATTCAAAGGTTACTTAACGTTTTAGGGAAATGTGTAGCATTCAATTGTGATGAATAGAAAATAATAAACGATAAATGTACTGTATTCATTGTAATTGTAATAACTTTGTCAGTATTTAGACTTATAATTCCAGTGTCTGAGTATCTTCAGTGCAGTTTAGGGCTGACAATTAATCGAAATTGCGATTTAAAAGGACGCCATCAGCAAATTGAAAAGACTGCAATTTATGAAGTGACAAGCAACAAAACCTGACAAAAATGCAGCCTAAAGCAGCATTAATATGACTAAAAGTGACAAAAACGTGTCTAAGAGCATCAAAAACATGGCTAAAAGCGACACAAACTTGCTTAAAAGTGACAAAAACGCAAATATAGATGACTAAAATGTGACAAAAAATGGACAAAAATGACACAATCTCAACTATAAGTGACAAAAATGCAGCTAAAAGTGACAAAAACGAAAGAATCCCATTATTAAAACATCAATTGTAAACCTAATCGCAACACTGGTCAGAAAAATTGCAATTCGATATTTTTCCCAAATCCTGCAACTCTAGTACAGTTTATTTAATTCAATACATGCAATTATCTAAACAAAGACAACATTTTATAGCTTAAAAACACCAGTTCTACCTGTGACCCAGTGTATGTTACAAATTCAAGCACAATAGAAGTTGCAAAAACAAAAGAAAAGTAATTCTCTTTTTGTCACCATCTTCAACAAATACAATCAATGATAATACAATAATTATGATATAGAATTGTGATTTAAGATTTACGTTATAGATGATTATAACTTGAACACTTGGACGTTAACGTGGCTTTAATTGCTATTCTTCTTCTCAGTGGAACATTGCATAAAGGGACTAGTCGAACCTGATGGTGCTGGGTGGTGTCTGTTTAAAGAGCCAGAAGCACAAGCGTGGATTTTGTAACATGACATGAAAAAGGGCAGGGCACCCGGAATTAACGCTCGACAAACACATGAAACGCACAGAGATAATTCAGATGAGTTTAAATGTGTGAGATAAGTGGTGTTTAAGGCTGCGTTCAAAGCTCTAGTCCTGGTTTTGGGCTCGTTCTAGTCCCGAAATGAAAACCGTGTTGTAATTATGGTGCAAAAGTGATAATTGTGATCATTCAGGTCACAATATAATCGTAAGAAGTAAAAAATAATCGTTGTGAGAATTGTAGGCAGCAATAGTGAGTAATTTTAGCGTTAATGTTTACTTAAAATGAGTCAAACTACATGTAAAGTACTTTTTTATCTGGATGTTTATGTGAAAATATCATTACTTTTTCATTCAGAAAGTTCATAAAACAAATGAGAAATGGACACATGGTGAACATTTTTATTATTTTGGCAACACTTTTTCCCTTTTGTTTTGTCACTTAATTCTGGTCTTGTTCTGTTTGCTTGTATTTATAAAAAAGAAATGTATAGTTAAAAGAAAATACTGAGAAATAGTGATTTAGAAACTTAGGGATTTCACCGTTGCTTGGTCACCGTGGCAACCATCGCGACTAATCTTAAAATCATTCAAATCAAATTTTACTGCGATCGAGATTTCATTCTTCATTTCAAATCATTTCAAATCTTGGGTCTTTTGGAATTAAAAGTCCAAAGCTAAACGCAGTCGGTAAAAGCATGAGGTTTGGAGCTAAATCTGATCGACAAATATGAGGAAACAGTTTTGATCATTCGTTTTGTCGCTCTGCTCTATTTGCAATGATTATTACTGCAGTTTTCCGCTTGTTGCCGTTGCCATTCTGTTCAGTCGCGCAAAGGTTTGATCGATGTTACGTCAGATGCCCTTCCTGAGATATTCGGGCAGCTGTGGGTGAAGTGTCGTGCTCAAGGACACAACAACTGTATGTCCTTGGATGAGCTTCAAATGACAGACCACCAGTAGATCTAAAATATCACGATGCTGAAATTTCAAACTCGATTTTTATACTAAGGAAAACCTCGATACTCGATACCGATTTCCATAACCACAATGATAGAAATAAACACTATTTTCAACATAAAATAGTAGTACATTCTTATATACAATTGTTGTTTTTCTCTTGTTGTGCACTTTGTCGTACACTTGATTGTAGAAAACTGTTCAATTGTGTCTCGTTTTCTTTTAGTGTCGATGCTTGTTTGAATCAGTGTCTAGTTTCGAGTCTAGTTTTGGTATCGATTAGGATCTGATTTTTGACAACCACAATACACCGTTAATCACGTACTGTATTAATTATAAAGTCTTTTGTCAATTGCTAAGTGTGGTAATTTTCAGACAGAACAAATTCACTGAATAAACAAAAACGTCATACATGAGTTTTGGAGTAAAAACTACACCTTAATTAGCCTCAATAAAGCATGAACAAAGACTGAATCATAAAGAACAGATAGTTTAAGAATGATTCACAACTATGGAAAGTGAGTATGACAGGTTTTTATGATTTTCTAATTTTGACTTTATTCAATACCTCTTGTAAATATAAATTATAGTTTTACACCAATCAGAGTGCAGTTTGTGGAGAAAAGTTGAAAATGTGTTGAAAATTACCGGAAGTAAACAAATTAATGACATCATACTTGGGGAGCCAATTTTTACGCATAATTTACACAAAAGAAAACCCTTTTTTGACCCTTTAAACATTGATTCAACAAAATAAAGGCGTTCAAATGTATTTTTCTTTGTCAAATGAAAAAAATCTCTGACATCAGATGAGTTTTGTCCCAGTGTACAGAATTCTTGGTCAATTCCGAGAGTGATGTCATCATTTACAACCAGGAAGTAAAATTTAAAACCTAAAAACCTTTAAATGTATTTATCTGAACTGCATTTTAGTTAAATGAGTATTCCAACCTGATATAGGCGCTTTAATTCAGGGGTTAGGAGTTAGCGTATTCATTAATTAAGTGTAAATTATTCTTAACAAACCATTTGCTCATTATGAATTAAGTCTTTGTTCGTGCTTTATAAAGACTAATAAGAGTTTAGTTATTCCGAAGCGTTACAGAGTTGAAGACACAGGTGAAGTCGAAGTCTTATCTGTAACATTCTTGTGCCGTTTTGAATGACACAAGTGAACCCTGTAATGAGAGACAGGAATCATACTTCACATTAACAGCACGCATTGTTAGAAAAGGAGGGGCAGCGTGATGAGTGACTGTATACAAACACGGATTATGTTTAGATTGGCAGCATTTGTCAACTTATGGTCTTGTAAATAACTCCAGACAAAGAAAGTGATATACTGTGTGCCTCGAGGTGTGGGTGGAGTCAGAACTTCCTGAGTTACTTACATCGTTCTCCCAAAACACGAGGACTATTGTTGTCAAAAGTATCGAAAATCAGATATAAAATGATACTTCAACTGGAATCCAAACTAGATACTGAATTAAGCAAGTATTTATTCTTAAAAGTCACATAAACTGGGTAAAATTTGACCTTTCCTGAACAGTTTTTGAATGATTTTGACTTTAATCAGACGTAATAAAAGACCACATGGAAAGATAAAGATAGTATCAATATTTTTGTGTTGAAAATGTCTGATAAATAAGTATTTTTATTATCATTGTGCATCGAAACTGGTAAATAGTATTGAATCTATTCCTTTGTATTGAATTTTGAGTTTTTTAGTAATGTGAGGTGGTGACTTTAAGTTGCCCAATGATCGCAAGAATGACAGGTTCTCTATTATGGAACTACTAGTTTATTTAACAAAAAGGAGCAGCACAACACTGATCTTACCATATCCTCATACAGTAAAAAGTCTGGGAAAATATGAGTCAAAGTCAATATATAAGTTTATACAGTGGATAATAATCATTTGCTTTGGTAAGCCGCCAAATGAAAGTGACACGAGCATCTTTTATGTCCGTGTAATTGCTGTAGTAAAGTAGCGCACTGGAAAAAAGTAGACTCTTAAATGAGACACGTTTAAAAGTGATTGATTTAAGTAGCATTTATCTTGATTTGAGTAGAATTTGAGTATATTTTGACTTTAAAATAAGAAATAAGGTAATAAGTGCAGTGGAAACTTATTTAAAGACAATGAAAAGACACTCAAAACTAGATGAATACTCCTTATTTAAAATATAGCAATGAAAAATAATGAGGTATGATTCATTACTTTTACCTAATTCAATCTTATACCAATGGATGGACACAGTTTGACTTATTTTCCTCAATAAAAAGCACTGTTATTCCATATTTTCAGTTTACTAAGATGAGATGACTGAGAAGACCAAGACGTGGCCTTTTCTTATAACTTCTTATTCTTTGTTCACAGGAAAGGTGGAAACGCGTACGACGTGAACGCAACTGCCCCGGTATGAATCACTGTCTTTAATAATAATGTTTAAGTGTTGTCTACGGCAGAGCTACGTGAGACATAAAGACAAACACACAAGTATCTATGAATGACAGGGCTGCTGTACAACGCACTATTATTTTAGTATTGCACGTTAAAATGTTAAACAGGGACAGACAACATGGAACTTTGTAATTGAAGTGTGTGTTTTTATGCTTATGCTAATTTGTGTTGTGTTGTTTTAGCTGTAACTGTAGCACTAGATATTTGTTTTTCAAATGCAAAGCGCAACATAAATATCATTATTATTAACAATGGTGGCACTCATGGATCAAAGCTGCACATTAAAACTCACTTGTGTCTTTGTGTTTTAGGGTAATGCGGGGAAAGATGCAACAGCGAACGGAACCAGCGACACAAAAACCACAGACCCGAACGGTGAGTTCAAGTGTGATAGTTGTGCAGGTCCCGTGTCTTGTTAAACAGACGGTTTTGTACAATCTTTTTACCAATTTTGACGCAACTTTTGTCAATGTTAACTCTACATGATTGCTAGCAGAGGAAATAACAACTCTCAGGGCTGGATGAATTGCAGAATATAATATTATAGGTTCCGACAACAAGTCTTAAACACTGAAATACCAATTCAATCGCCTGAAAATACTTTAAAGGGGACATATTATGCAAAATCAACTTTAATGAGCTTTTAACCTTGTCACAACAGTGTTTCCTCATCATTATCTTACTCAAAGTTGCATTTTGATTGTTGTTGTATGCTTGAGTTAATCCTGAATTGTCTTGTCACTGAGGCTCAAGTGCTCAGAAAATTCCTGTTTTCACCTACCCCCTATCCCCGCCCACATCCCTGTACTTACTGAGATTACTTGATAAATTAAGACTCTAAGTGACGCATGTAGGGTTCTAAAGTGTCATGTAGCCACTTTTAAAAATAAAAACATATCTCTTTCTCTACAATAAAATGTCACAATGAAGAGGCGGGGCTTATCAGTTCTGCCGTTTTTAAAGGGAAGTCAATCCATCTGCTTCAATTGCTCAGCCGTTTTAGATCAATATTGCATTTTACATGGAGCAAAATGTAAAATGGTGATCTACTCATGTCATAGTTCAATATTAAGTTGCTGAATAAAAGCACACTATGTCTCCTTTAACACCATATCAAGGCAAATATGTGTCTTTAAGGGATTTTATTAAGACTTCCATGTTCTGTGACCTCTAGACGTCGCCTACACGACATGGAGGAACCACAAAAACATGCCGGAGAGCACGCTGCAGCGAGAGAAGGCGTTCACCCAGTAGCACCGCTCCTGCTCGGACGAACGGGGCGTCACAGTGAGGACTTTCCACTCTGCACGGGCCCAGCGGATGGACGGAGCGATGGAAAAACAGAGGGAGAACAGGAGGAGAACTGGCTCTGTCCGCACTGGGCCATGGACCAACCACACCTTCGCCCGCTGTCAACAACTCTCTACACACTGAAGCTAACTCAAGACACAGCTACAAGACTGCTTTCAACGAGAAGAGTCGTGTTTGTTGTACGTTTGTCTAGTCAGATAGGAACTTTGAGAGATGTCTTACTTTTCAAGCCCACATATTTGAAAAACTCTGTGATCTACGCAGTTATTTGTGCTCATTTACAAGTTTGTGTAGAAAAGGTTTCAAAGGGAGTCATCTGGAGTACTGAAAAACATTATCCAGAGGTCTCCTTTTGAAACTTTTTTTTCATTCACAGCCTTTTAACTACCTGCAGTGGCAAACTCTAACCCCCGACTCCAACGAAAAAGACAGGCCCAACAGTCTCATGCACACTCAATCAAGTAACTGACCCCCATCAAAATCCACTGAGTTGACTGACTTTTACTGAGTGTCAAAGGCATGCCTGATTTGTAAAGGCTTCATTCACAGTTTGTCATCAGATTTAAGACGAGAAACTTGTTTTTGTTGTTGTCAATTTTCTCTCTCAGCATATCGGCTTTCATGTGGAAACAACAAACTTGTCCAATCTGCTCCTAAAGATGTTTTATTATTTCATTGACTCCACTTCATCCATAGATTTCTCTGCGACATTGTAACTTCAAAGACAGTTTTCTTAAAATGCATTTTTCTCCTGTTATTAGGGACATAAAGATCAGCCATTAAAGTATCACCCACACACCAAACTTTAGTCTTTACAGTCTTTACAGTCTTGTGTAAGACAAGATTTTGGTTTATTATAGTTTTTAGTTCTAAAAACTGGGGCAAAGTTTGAAATTTTAGGCCAATTTTCAGTCAGTTTATTTTTCAAATAAAATTTCTTATTTCTAAATTAAAACAGCACATGATGAAAAACTTTTAATAAATGTTTTCTTACATTTAGTAAACCACGGGAGAAGCTACAGATTCAAATTTAAGATTTTTTCCCATTCACCTGCAGTGTCTTGCCTTTTGTGGATAACTCTATTATATATAATAACTGTATTATTGGCCCAAATATCTGTACAAATTTGTTTTTAATCTACGTTTTTATTACATTAGTCCTGCAACAGGCAGGCATCTGTCCAATGCTACCTTCAGGTCTAACCCATGATCACAAACAAGACCGGTGTCTACAACCTCAACTGCAAAACTGTGACATTTTCAAATCAATGCAACGAGACACGAGTCGTAGCCAACGTGAGCTCTGACATGAATTTAAGATTTCAACAAAGCAGCAAGCAAGCAAGCAAAGATTATTTATACAGCACCTTTCACAGACAGTGAAGTCACAAAATGCTTCACAACAAAAGTTAAAATAGGGTCTTTAATAGTTTTGAACAGCTCTTCTGTGATGATGCTTCTCTGAGCAGACTGCAGTAAACTACGACAGCTAAAAGGGCCACAACAGTGTTTTTTGTTTGTTTGTCAAAAATACTTTATTTTATTTTATTTTTCATCATTAAGTTAGTTTCAAGCTCATCTACACGGCAGTAGTGGCATACTTCTGTGTGCTTGAGTAGCGCCGATGATCAGATTCCTTTGTTTTAATGCTTTATGGATTTGTCACAACTCTTAATCTTGGGGCTTGGCTGTCTGTTCTCTTTTTCTCTCTCATATTCTACAAAGACTCCAGTTAAATCTCCCGGGTGAACGTGTCGGGAGCGGCATCTCGTCCGACAGAAACCTGGAGATGAATCAAAGGTCGTCTTACACTGAGGGTGGGGCCGTTCTTGTAATGCCAGTTCTCATACCATGCATTTCCATCTAAATAAAAACCCTGCCTCTGTTTGCACCATTATTTACCTGAGCTTCTGACAACCGGCTGAAGATACCTGGAAGTGCACTATTGACACAAGGCTGTAAAGTTGTGAGCGGAAACACTAGTCTGGCTTGGAACAATTGGAAAACATTGGACTACCACAGTACAAAAAAACTCACCATTATCCAAAGGCTTTCCACTTCTGACTGACTGTAAAATAATAATAATAAAGTAAATGTGTAACCCACCAGCCATAAAAATAAAAATTGAGTAAAGATAGAAAACCACATAGAAAGGAAGTATATGAATAAATTGCTAAAAATAAATTAAATCAGTGTAAAAGTACTTAAGTAAATGTTTAGGTATCTGTACCTTACTTGAGTACATTTTTACAGATACTTTTGCTTCACTACATTTCAGAGCATGTATCTGTACTTTTTACTCCACACTTTTTTAACTGGACTTAAAAGTAAAAGTATATTTTGTAAAGGTTTTGAAAATGCTGAGGGGTTTATTTTTAGTAGGTTTATGGCAATATCTTGCCTGTTTTTTTTTTCTAGTTCCCTTTGAGCAAACATAAAGCCTCTGTAGAGAAAAATAACCTGAAAAGTTGCCTTTAATATGAATAAATCAAGCTTACAATCTGATGCTTTAATAGTTCTCCAAACCAAAAAGAATTACTTTTTCTTTTTTCCTCTTAAAGTGCATTTTTAAAGGAGTGGTTTAATATTTTTGCTGTTGTATCTGTACTTTTACTTAAGTCACAAAATGGAGTGCTTCATCCACCACTGAATTAAATACATAAATGAATAAAGAGCTGCAACAATCAATCGACAAATTGTGACTAGCCATAATTAATCATTGTAATCAGTAGATGAGTATGATTGTCATGAGTAGACTCTAAAACACACAAAGACAGTGACAATATAAAAAAAAAGAGTAAATCTGATTTTTGTAATCAATAATACACTTAATTTTTTGTAAATATTCTTTATCTAGAAGCCGTCCTCATATGTTTCGTCCATAATTTGGCCGAAAATGTATTTAAAAAGTGTAAATATAGATAGAAATAGAAATAATTGTTTGACTGCTTGAAAAAATAATCACTGACTAATCGACTACTAAAATAATCACTGGTGACAGCCCTAGTTTTAAAATACATTTAAGATTATGTAACACTTTGCACATGGCTAATTTGCATAAATCATCAAAGCCATATATGGAAACTGCACCCATTTCCTGTGACCTAGTGTTTATTAAAGTGATTTGATCAGTTTTAAATGTTAAAGAGTGTAAAGTCCTCCAAAGAGGGTTAAAGTTAAAGTAGTCATACAAACAAATACAACAGTTGGAGAAATACTAGACACTTCAAAGTCTTATTTTTGTGCAGTGAAGTAACATATTACTCAAATAAAAGTGTAGCTCTATAACTCAAGACAGAGGCATTTATCAGTTCATAGGCTTCTGTTTTGTGCAGCTCAAGGCTCAGTGTTGCCCTCGAGCTCTAACAGGAGCTGCTCTGTGTCTTTTGTTGTTCACGTTGATTCCTCACATAGTTTACAGCCCTTTATTTTAACTCCTTTGTCAACGCACTGATCGAGACACACCCAGGCAGCTCTGATAACCCCAGTGTTGTCTTTGAACAGGTGCAAAACAGATCTCTATTGTTCTGCTTTTTGGAGAGTTTAAATTCACTTCACTAAAGTTATCAGTGAAGATGGAGGGAATAAATCTAGTTTACTTAAAAACTAAATAAGATATCCAAAATCCCCTCTACAAATATGTTTTTGTATCTAATATGTGTACTGAAAATGAGAATTTTAAACCTGGTTCTGTCAATTTTCTGATTTATATGTCCCAAATTTGACCTTTTCTACATGAAAACATGACATGATGAAAAACTTTTTTTTCTTAAATGTATGTGAGTAAACTACAGGAGAAGTTTCAAATTGGTATCTTTACATTTAAGATATTTTCCTTTTCACCTGCAGTGTCTCACCTTAATGCTTCAAGAGTTCAATCAAATCAGGGAGCAAATCAGTTTTATATACAGATGTCCTTGTTTAAAGTAAATGACTAAGGTGATTTAAGTTTTAAAAACACAAGAATCATCCATCTTAGTTGCCAGTATTTCTAAATAAAGGAAAAATATTGTTTTGGAATGGCAAAATTGTGGGTCGTTTTGGGCCAATAATTGCTGATTCTTATATTAGTTTATGCTCCTCTTAAAAATGCATATCTTAACGGTCTCTGTGCACAGCTGCAGTCGGCTAAGCTAACTGCAGCTAACTTTCATTAAAACATAAAATATTAAGAAACAAAAAATTAAAGACAACGGGACATGTTTTTATTTATAGATTACTTCAGTTTTGATTATTTGTTTTAATTTGATCTTTATAATGCTTCAAGATTAACATTAGCATTAGCATTGACCCGCAAACAGTGTCACTGGGGAAGTATTCATCTCGTTTGTTAAGACATGACAGGTTCTCATTTTTCTCTAATGACTTAGTTTGGTGGGAGGTTGGTAGTTTTACATGTGAAGTTGCAGTTTGTGAAGAAAATTTGAAAAATAACAATTTTAAATTACAGGAAGTAGTGCTGCGTTCTAAAATTGAATCCCTCTGTGATGTCATCAAAAAGTGACATACAATTGAAAATAAATAGACAGTTAACACTCAACAGAAATATATTTCTGACAGTTTAAGTAGTCATTCAACAATAAATAAATAAACAATAAAGGTGTTATCAGGTATTATCATTTGTCAGATCATACTAATGTGTAGTTTCTATGGATTTTGGTTCTTGTTTTCAAAATGGTAGCTAGGTTACAGTTGTGGACTTACCTCTAACTATTCACCTTATTCTGCCCCGCCCACTTTTGCCGCTTTTTGCCACAGATACGCACTTTTGTTGTAAACGCACTTCCGTTTGACGAGAACTCCGTTAAAGCTAATGACGAACGAGGGAAAAGTCTCGCCGCTAAAATGTTACATAAAGTAGGTTGATTTGTGTAAAATGTTTAATGAACACGAGCAACAAGTCAACAACGCACCGATTTCCTGGTCAGTCTGAAAACGGCTTTTTAGTCCCTGTAGAACTTATTTTCTGTTGAGCTCGTCTGCCCCGTGTAAACTAATACAACGGAAACAAGACGGCAGCGCGTACGGTAACTTCCGGAATAAGGTGAATATCATATTTGCCTATGACCAACCAGGAAGTCACATTATAAACTTTACGAAAATAGTCAAACTGGGGACAAACAGGAAAAATGCTTAGTAAAATCCTAAATATAATCATCTTCACTATATTTTAGTGAACTGTGACCTGTCATATAAACTTTAGGGGTTTATTCACTTTACTGAGACTTAAAATACAACTGACAGGAAGTAGTGACGTTAACGCTGACCAAACCGGGCGCTGTTTCTCTTTTTCGGAAAAACAATGCAATTATTATATTTTCTAATCTAAATCCATTATCTGCTTCAATCTGGGACCGTTGCAGCAGCTGCCATTGGGCCAAAGTACTTAATGAGTGGATTGGTGAAGTCTGAGAACAGAACAGCAGGATTGGGTTACTCTCCCGGCCTCTAAAATCCCTGCTGACTGGATGTCTGGTGGGACGGGGCGCAGACAGGCCGCACTAATCCGCCCAATGCGACACACAGCCTGGTCCCAATTCAGCCGGACGTGGGCAATTTGTCATGTGATTAAATAGGGGTGAATACTGTGCTGCACTGTGGGAGTAATAGGTTTTATTTAGAGTATTTTGCACTGTTATATCTGCAAGTTTTATCACAACGCCGTCTCTTTTTGAATAATACAGTTTACACATATTTATTCTCACTACAAACTGTTTATGCCACAAAAAGAGAAAAGTTTGGAAATGCAGAGAGTGTATTTCCATGGCCAGAAAAATCAGAGAACTTGAATAATCAGATAACCCAATAATTAGATTAGATCTTTGGAGTGTGTTTACATGCACAAAGGAAATCTGATCAACAAAAACACCTGGTGTCAGTTAATCCCTGGATTTTTAGAGCAATTGTTGTACTTGGAAGACAAAGTACAACGGATTGTAAAATAACTCTTGCAATCTGTAATGTTTTCTGTTCAATTTTTGTCTTTTTCACATTAGTTTTCCTTTTTTTGCATAATTTTCCTCGTCTAAACTTGCACAAATCAGAAAGACATCAGATTATCCCAGTCAGATGAAAGTGGCTGGTGTTACACGCATTCGGATTATTATCAGATTTTTTAGGCTATATAATTAGTGTGATATGTAAACACTAAACAGCTACATTATCATGATCCGTCTGATTAGCCACGTCAGATTTTGTGATTTGCAAGTCTAAAATCCTGAAAACAATATCAGATCAAGTGGTTTTCTTACCTCGTCTGCATTAATGCTTCACTGGAGACATGCCACACTTAGTCGACTAAAGAAACTCTTGATCGACTAAAGACATGTCCTATCGAGTCGACTAAAAGGGGGCGTGGCAAAAGCTCTCAAAACTATCAAGTATTTTTATGAGTCTGACCCAAAATGCACTCAAAAGACCACAGCGGCACAGGATTTCATGCAAAAACAACCATTAATGCAGAAAAGTACAAGTAAACAGTATTAATAAAGAGTATTTATATGTTAGATAAATCAGATTAAACTCGTGATTAGTTACAAAATCATCAGCTATCATCTAATTTTTGCTGCTGTCCCATTGAAATCCTTATTACATAAAAAAAAAAAAAAAACAGTCGACCAATACAAATTTTGGTCAACTAAAAGTAAACAGAGTATTTATATGTTAGATAAATTTGATTAAACTCAGATTAGCTCCAAAATGTCCAGCTATTGCCTCATTTTTGCTGCTGTCCCATTGAAATCCTTATTATTTTTTTTATTTAACCTTTATTTAAATACAATAAATAGTCGACCAATACAAATTTTGGTCGACTACAAGTAAACAGAGTATATGTTAGATAAGTTAGAGTAAACTCACGATTAGTTCCAAAATCTTCAGCTATTGTCTCATTTTTGCTGCTGTCCCATTGAAATCCTTATTACATAAAAAACAAAAAAAAACAGTCGACCAATACAAATTTTGGTCAACTAAAAGTAAACAGAGTATTTATATGTTAGATAAATTTGATTAAACTCAGATTAGCTCCAAAATGTCCAGCTATTGTCTCATTTTTGCTGCTGTCCCATTGAAATCCTTATTATTAAAATAAAATAAATATAGATTAGATTACATTATAGAAATAGATTGACTATGACGACATTGACCAATGAATCGACTAAAGGACTACAGTGTCAGTGTCAGTACATGTGCTTTATAACATTAATGACGTTGATGTTTATGTATTTATCTGGACAAAAATTTAGCTCTGTGGTAAAAATCCAAGAAAATCTGCGTTTGTTTTTTCAGTGTCAGTGTTAAAGTCGTGTATCCAGCAGCACTACTCGCTCTTCACTCGCTCACTATACTTTGTTTTAGAGTGGTTGCTATAGGAGCTTTTCCTCTGAGCATTCGCTTCACCAAAACAAACGCCTTAATGTATGGATTCGAGCAGAAGATGCAGCTTGTTTATCCGACACGACTTTACAAAAGGGGACGTTTTAAACTAAGATTTACAAACGCACGCTGAAATAATACAGAATTTACAGGACAGCGATGAGGTACATTTAAAAGGCTAGTAAAATCAGAATAATCAGATAACCCCATAATTAGATCTGTGTGTGTTTACATGCTCAAGAGAAATCCGATCCTTTGTAACATGTCAGTTCATTATAATTGGATATAAATGGATTTTTAGAGTAACTGTTGTATTTGGGAGACAAAATACAAGGAATAATAAAATAACTCTTTCAGTCTTTGTGTTCTCTTTCTTTTTGTCTTTGCCACATTCGTTTGTCCTTTTTTGCATAATTTCCCTCGTCAAAAACACAGGCGTGATCAGATTTTTACTGAGCACGGAAAGTTGAGTAATCGGATTACTGAAATGATACATGCGCACTCAAAAACTCATTATTATCAGATTTCTGTAGTTAAAAGATTTAGCAGTTTGAGGTCCAGAAATCAGATAACAATCAGATTTTGGTGTGCGTGTGAACATAGCCAGTTACATCTGATGTGAGTAATCTGATTTTGAAGGAAAATTATGCGAAAAAAGGGCAAACTATATGTAGCGGAGACAAAAATCAAAGAGAAAACGTTCAAAAATTCATTGCACTTTGTCTTCCAAATCCAACAACTCCTCTAAAATCCAGTGTTTACCTGAAATGTGTCACCAGGTGTTTTTGCCGATCAGATTTCTCATCAAAAACCCGATCCAATTACAGGGTTATCTGATTATTCTACTTGCTTTTACTGGCTGTGTTAAATGTGCCACCGATTCCAACTTCCCAGTTTGCACAATTGCATTCATCACATCAGATTTTGCACGCCGAACGCTCATTTAAATTGCATGTCGCCTCCGTTTGCTCTGTGGCTGTATAAAACATGAACGACGGCGGCTGGAGCGTTTGGTTTGCTGCAGAAAGTGATTCAGATGGATGTGTTATTGCAAGATTCCCATCACATGTTACAATGACATCACCCCGCAGTGATATAAATAGCCACGACGAGACATTTAACATGGATGAAATAAACATCCGGGTGTTTTTATTGCATCCGCAGCTCGGTAAAAGGAAGAAGTTACTGCGAATTAGAATAAAATATAATATAAAAATGCATGTTATGAGCTAAAGCAGGTAACGCATTCATTATAGATTGGATTTTTGGTGTGTTTTCATGAGAAATCTGATTATCAAAAACATCTAGTGACGTGTGAGTTGATGAGTTGGAAGACAAAGTACAATTAATTTGAAAAACAACTCACGTTTTCTCTTTAATTTTGGTCTTTTCTACATTAGTTTACTCTTTTTTTTACCTGCGCAAGTGTGAACAATCAGAAGGAAATTGGATAACTCACATGAGGCTACGTTCAGGTGCACATCAAAATCGGATTAGTATCTGATTTCTGGACCTTAAAGATTGAAAATGACATGCAAACTATAAGAAAATCTGACCTGAACAGTTGTTTTTGTCTTTTTTAATAATCTTTTAACTCAAGAATTCGGACAATAATCGAATTTTTGTGTGCATACGTAACCCTCACCACATTTTATAAGACCATAACTGCAGAAATCAGATAACGATTAGATTTTTGGCGTGCACAGAAACACAGCCAGCCACTGTTGAATTCAACCAGACCGGAATAAACAGGAACCATGACACAAACAGTGATGCGTTCACGGTGCGCGGAAACAAACATGCACCAGACAGACAGAGAGACAGGAAGAGAGACGAAGAGGAGGAGGAGGATGCTGCTGGTGCTGGCGGTGGTAACCCTTCACCTACATCATCGTCGTTTGCAGTGAGCTCGAATCTGTGCGCGCTCTCCCTCTGCCAGCTGTCTCTTTTATTTGCCTTTTTAAAATAAATCCGAATGTGCAAACTGATATGCATTAACGTAAAGAAGAAACTAAATAAACACGACTGCTTAAAATTGGTTCACCACAACAACACATCTGAGAAGAAAGAACAATCACACAGCGTTTAAAATGAAACAAACAGTCGTAACGAAATAATCCTAGACATATGGAGCTGTTTGGCAATATTTATAGTTCTGGCATATTTTTTCTTTGGTATGTTTAAGAGAAATTGAAAATAGTTATTCATTTCTATTGTTAAAAGTTGTTATTGCTAAAAGGTGACATTTTACAGCTCTACATCAGAATCCGAATTATTTATATTCCTCCCAAGGGGAAATTATTTTATTTATAGACGTGCAACCAACCAGCAGAAGAAAATAGAGATTCAAATGACATAAAAATAAGACTAAACTTGTTCAAAATGACAAACTAAATACAAAATTAGTATCTCAATAGAACAAGGATTAAATAAAACAGATTTGTTTTACCAATTTCTTGTGTATTTAGCTTAATTTATAAAGTATGTTTCAATAACTAACCCCCAATGCATGTGGCACTCCGAGTCTTAATTTTTCTAATAATCACAATGAAGGATGAGGATGTTGGCGGGGACAAAACAGGATCACTCACACGCAAGATCGAAATTGATTAATAAAGACACTTTATAAGTTAAGTTAAATGGGGTTGATCATTATAGAGCTATTGTATTTTGTTCTTATTTTATATATATCTTATTTTGTTTATAATACTTTACTGTCACTACTGGTCGGTTGCACATGTAACAAAAAGAATTTCAACTTGGGGATAAATAAAAGTAATTCTGATTCTGAAATACAACTTTGCGTGAGTTAACAATGAAGGAGCTGATTTTGCATCTGTCTCCTTTAACCCGGCGCTGTTGCAATGACATAATCTTAGTCTTAGTCGAGCTATTCATTTTTGTCCATTTCGCCTCCTCCTACTGTGCTTTGAAAGAAGAGGTCCGTGCACAGCTGTCATGATCCGCCGGCATTGGTCCGCCCGGCGTGCACACGTAGTCTGCGCCAGTCCGACCAACCCCCTTCTCTCCCCGGCGTAGACAGACAGCGAGACACCGGCGAAGAGGAGGAGGCGGCGGCCAGCTTTGAGCCCACCAGCAGCAACGAGGTGCAGAGACAGGACCCCCGGATCTGTAAGTGCAACAAATATGACATTATTGTGCGTCAAAAAAGCGGGTTACGCGGCGGAGTTGTTTTCTCGGTGGCGGTGGGAGGGGGAGCTGTTGTTGTTTCACTTCTTTCGTCTCAAATCTGCGTTGCCGGGTGGAGGACGGTGATGGAGTCGGTTTACGGCGCGATAAACTGGACGTGTTTTGCAGATAAGCTTGACATTTGCGCGTTTTGGAGCGCGATTGTTGACGCCGAGCGCCTCACCGGTGTTGTGCGCAGTTGGTAAACAAGACTTTTTGGGGCTTAATGCGCATTATCTTGTCGTGCTATTTTTATCTATTTTGCTGCACGTTGATTGAAAATGTGTATTCTTGTGTGTGCATGTCAAAACTAGCATGTGTTTAATTGCAGACGTCATTTCTGGAAGTGATTTTGATTTCATAGGTGCATGTCGACGACCTTTTTTCGCATATTTCGACAATGTTTTCCGCTCAAAACATACCCAATCTCACTTTTAACATTGCAAAACGTGTCATCGATGTCGTTACTGCTGTTTTATTGGTTTCTCGTCAGCTTTTGTGCTGTAAATGACCCATTATTTTGTCGTTTTGGCCGCTCCGGTCGGACCCTCCCGGTGAAACTCGTGTCCGAACACGTTGCACGAGCGGAGGTGTGTGCAGCCGAATCCGGAAGCAGCCAATCACAGGCCAAGTTCCTCCCACGCAGCGCCGCTTGTTTACTACAGACCCGCGGCGCTGATTGGACGAAAGCTGCAGGAAAATCGGGCTTTGAGATGCGTTCAGGCGCAGAGGAAAATAAGAGAATTTATCTCTATTTATCAGACGCAGTAAACACGAAAGCAAACGCATCCCACGAGTTTCAGAAAGATGAAAAATCTAGACGGTTACCATAGCAATTGACAATGCAAAACTAAATATTATATCTCTGATAATGATCTGATAAAAATCCCCAGAATGTTGCAGCTGCAGAGTTTCAGCTTCCTGGTTTATGCAACATTTTTCCCAATTAAAAATATTTTAATATTTTGTTTTTTGGTCCTAATTTCTTATTATTTTAAAGTTATTGCCAAAGCAAATTCCTTGTTTTGTCAATAAGTTCTGTAGGTCTACAAGGATTAATTGGCCAATTATGACAAGAAAAAAAAAAAAAAAGTAGTAGTCATCCTATTGATAGTTGTTGAAAATACCTTTTTATATTTAAATTTTTTTTTATGTTTTTAATGTCTTAATGTACAAAAAAAATCACTAGTCAGCAACTAAATCATATTTAGTTGCAAACCCTAGAATTTTGTTCACTGGCAATGACATTAAAACCTTTTTCTAATTCTGATTCTAACCTACAAATACGCTTTGAGAATCATGCAAAGCTTATTTGTAGGTTGCTTCGTGTCATTTGCATTTCAAATTTTGTAATGTACAATTCTGTCAATTGTTTTGTTTGCATTAAACCATTATCTATTAATAGATTTCAGAGGGGTGGAAATCCAGCACCATTGCCGGAGCAATTAACGATTCTAAAGAATATAAAATATATTTTGAATGAACAAAATTCCTCAAATATCACCACGAAGCTGAAACTCAAGATGACCAAATTTAAGTCTTCAGTCAGTCATTTGCACACCAATTAAAGGGATTTTGGTCATTTCTAGATGCAGTAGGATTGAATGCACCGTTACCCCATTTTACCCCTCTAGCTGTGGGCCTCAGAGAAGGCACCCAAACCTGAAGATTATGTCTGAAGAGCACATTATCACCATCGTCCTGGAAACAAAACGCTAGATCTGTCAACATCCTGGTCCTCGGAGATAATCAAATGAACTGGTGATTTGACGGCGATAAACTTCGACTATTTGCATGGTGCACTTTGGGCCTTGTGTTGTATTTTTGCCAAACCATGAGACTGGCTTCATGTTTGAGATGTTGTTGTGATTTAGCGTGAATGTATCATAAAATGCATCTATACTTCTAGTGCATTAATAATAGTTTTAATCAGAGCTGTGTGAAAAAGCTATATTTTTTTCTTTCTTATTTAAAAGAAATATTAACCACATGCTTTTACTGACATGAAAAGGACATATTTTTGTCAATTAGAAATTGCTTGGGTTGTCAAAAGTTTAAAATTGGATATTAAAGCTGGAGTACTTGACTTTTTTGGGCATAAATTACAATGTTTTGTGTTTTCCATTAAAGAGTATCTTGTGACGGAACAATAAATGATACCTCTGCCAGCTGTCTGCATAAAGTCTAATAAAGTATTTTGTCTGAAAGTAAGAGCTAAAAGCAGCACTCTGATTGGCTGTGCTTGGGTGGTCCTCCCAAGTTTCACTTTGTTGTATGAAAAAAGCCATTTTAAAGCTGTGCACAGGACCAAAAATGAATGCATGTGTATTTTAACAATGTACCAAAGGGTTTGTTAGAGGGAGGGACGAGTTGGATAGATTTAAAAACCTACTTCTGGTTCCACAGTGTCAAAATCAGGTGCCCCAGCTTTAACCCATACTAAAACTATTATCGAAGCTAGATCCTCATTTAAAGTATTGATACTAAAATAATTAACCTTAACAATTTTAGAATGATATTGAGCTTCATCAGAGCTAGTATAAGATCACATGGTACCATAAAGACAGTTCTATTTAGTGTGTTAAATGGGCTCTGTACACAGCAGCAGTCGGCTAAGATAACCGTTTGTCACAAATAACAGTTAATGCTAACTTTTCTAAAAGTAGCATTTAAAGAAACCGCTAATGAAAATGTAAACTAAAGACTACCTGATTGTTTTATTTATAGATTACTCATGTTTTTTTTTATTTCAGTTTGTTCTATTTTTCTCTGTATTATTCTTCAAAATTAGCATTAGCATTGACCTGTAAACACCTCCATTTATCAATACAGAAGTGTCATTTGTAGACTTTAACATGTCTGCCTGATCTTTTAAGTATTTATTCATTTTAGTGTAACCTCACAGAGATAGATTTGGACTGGATGTTCTTTGTAGTACAATGAGCGAGCCATTTTAAAATAGCCAACTTAAATTTCCTGCACAGCGCCTGTTATAATTTATTGTGAAATTATGATATTGTGACAACACAGTAATGACTGAGTCTTTATCTCTCTTCAGTTTGGTTATTTGTGTGCCTATCATTCTAACGGCGTATGCTTGTTTTGCTTGTGTTTCTCAGGGAGCAGTGTTGAGTCCCTCTTACTGTGTGCAGTGGCACCATGGCAGCTATGGGACCAGAGGAGAGACCCCCTCACTCGATGGTTCAGCCCACCACGGCTCCTGACATGCAGGTCATTACAGGCTTTGTTCAGCCTCAGGCCACAACGTCTCTGACACCTACTTTGGATAGCTTTGTACGACTGCAGTTATTTAAGTTACAAACAGCATTTCCTTCGCAAACAACAAAATAGAGCCGCACGATCAGGATAAAATGTTTAATCACGAGTGATCTGACCAGGACTGCAATTAGATTTGTGGTTTATGTTTTAATAATGAGATTCTGTTCAAAGGTCAAATTTTTAACACAACCAGGAGAACTGACAAAAAGATAAAGAGGAAAAAAAAGAAAAGAAATTTTAAGAAAGAATTTAGTATTGTTTTTTTTAATCATTTTTAGTGTTGTTTTTGTAGCTATTAGTGTTGCACTTTTGATGCTTTTAGTCAAGTTTTAGTTGTGTGTTCAACACTTTCAGACATGTTTTTTGTCAATTTTAGTCACATTTTTGCTGCTTGTTTCAGAACATGTTTTAACAAATCTAAATTACAGGGTTAGCAGTTTTTATGCAGAATAAAACAGAAATGTTTCAGTTCATGAAATTTGCAGTTTGACTGTTGCATCCATTTAAATTGTGATTTTGATTCAGTTAACTGTGTTTACTACAGCTAAACTTCCTGTCCGATTATAATCTAAAATGCTGCCAACCTTGTAGTTTAAATTAGGGCTGCAGATTTTTCAGAGTATTGTGATTAGATTTGTGATTTATGTTGTGATACTATAATTCTGTTCGAAGTTCAGGGGAAATGACAAAAAGACTGAAACAGGCCAAGGAACTGACAAACTAAAAATAAAATAATGTACAGATATAAACCACAGACTTACCAGCTTTCATGCAAAACAGGATTTTATATTTCGTTGTTTGTGGAGGATGCAACCATTTAAGCCCTATAGTTTAGACGTCTACAAACATGTTCTGAACGCATGGGATTCTGGTATAAGTTTATCAGTTCATATTTCAGTTTTCTCTCAAATGCTAATGCTTCTGGGTGTGTTTAAAGTGTGTGAACTTTGATCCTACTTTTAAAAATGTATCGTAACTCTAATCACAATCACAGCACATGCCAGAAAAAATACATCTTGATAACAATCGCACAGCTTTGTTTTAGTTATTAGAGACTGCTCACTGGACGGACAGTGTAAAAGTAAGATTGGACAAAGGCAAGGAAATTTGTAGAGCGTAATTCAAGCGCTTTATAGAACAAGAAAAGATGCATTAAAGTCAAAATATAGACAAAAAAAAACATTATAAAACGTACTTTAAAAGAATGTAGCACAGATAAAATTCTTCCTGTCGTATGCGCAGCTAAACTGAACTGTTTTGAGCCTGGATTTTAACACATGTCAGAGTAGAGGCCTGTCTCATATTCAGGAAAACAATTCCAGATTTTAGCAGCATAAAACTGAAACACTGATTTTATGTTTAGTCCTGACTCTGAGCAACAGTCGGATTGGAATCTAAGATAAGATTCAACTTTCATGCTCTGTTTGTGGCACTTTACACTTAGTTGCTGTTTGTCTAGATGTATTTTTAGTCTTTATAGTTGCCATTTGTTATTACAATGTAGTCCTTTTTCTTCAGGCATGTGCACAAACTGAAAAGACCATCTCTGAAGGAAGACTGGCCAAGGCTTCAAACTGGACCGGCCTGTCCCTGGGACCATCCATGCAGCTCAACAATGGAGACACATCCTGCAGGTGAGGAGGGGCTGGGGATGAGAAGTATGAAGCGTCGACAGTAATAACCATGACAAAAAACACGAGAAAAATGATGGTATACCGCAGAGTTGCATATTTTTTAATGTATAACGAAACAAGGGACTTCTCAACCATAAAACGTGTCTATATTGAGCCTTCTTTTCTCCTTTTCTCTGGAGAGATTTGAAAAAACACACAGCAATTCAAGGAAAAACAAGAGAAAAAAAGTCTGTATAATAAGATTTCAAGATTTGAGACTAATCCATTCTGGTTATTTACTTTATTTGTAACATCTTCTTTTTGTGTATTTTTTATTGGTGGGTGGCAAACAACTTAAAGGTGTATTACCGCCACCTACAGATAAGGAGTGTGAACTGGAATGTGTTACTCAAGAATTGATTTGTGACATGTTAAACCTATTTTATGACCAATAATGATCTATTTGTGAACTTAAGGCTGTTAAGAGTGCTGCTTCAATACTGTCAGAAAGTCTTAAAGGAAAAATATTCTGCATTTTTCATATTGTTATTAGCCTTTAATCGTGCTGTTGAGTACCTTAAATTTGAAACAAAAAAGGTTTTCCTGTTCATTAAATGTTTTTTATCAGCCTGTATGAAATGACACTTACTGTATTGTACTGAGTGCATCCAGCCAGTTGATGGCGCCAGCGCAATATACAATCTAGTGAAGTTATCCGTCAAAAAAACCAATAAGGACAATCATGTTTAGACGGCAGAAATGCTCAGGACGCGTCTGGCCATGATTTTCAAGACTTAAAAACAAAAAGATTCTTGGATAAGTGACGTAGATGGTCTGAAAATACGTCCCGGATCAACGGAGTTCAGCAGGAAGTGTATTTGACACTTGGAGTGGGGAGGATTTTCTAACAAACATTCCTTGTTAGGACATGCTTAAAAGTCACTGTAGCACAATATGTGTCCAGTTATCGTCCCAACACTCATCTGCCCATTTTAATTTATTTGATATTTGAATAGAGACAGTAATAACCATCAAATCAGCATCGAACACCAAGAGCAGGGTTAACTACAGAGGTAAAAGCTGCTGTTTCTCTGTGTGTTCAGTTTCCGCAGCCCGGAGTCGGTGGAGATGGATGAGATCATGGCTGCGATGGTGCTGACCAGCCTGTCCTGCAGTCCAGTGGTGCAGAGTCCACCCCAGACCGAGCCAGGACCAGGTCTGTACCATCTTACACCACACAACCACATTTAAAGAGGGGTACAGTATTATGCAAAATACAAGATAATTGTATTTAAATTTTGGCTAAAAACTATATGAATGATATCCCAGTTTGGCCATTTGTTTAGCTTAATTTTACCTCCTGGCTGTAAATTATGACATAACACTGGGAAATTACCATAGCAACCACACTGTACATTGTAAAAACTTTTTTTTTTTTGACTACTAAAAATACATGTGAACACCTTTATTT
Source organism: Rhinogobius similis (assembly GCA_019453435.1). Taxonomy (NCBI): domain Eukaryota; kingdom Metazoa; phylum Chordata; class Actinopteri; order Gobiiformes; family Gobiidae; genus Rhinogobius; species Rhinogobius similis. The sequence goes on from CM033620.1 coordinate 19,991,683, forward strand.
TGTTGAATTAATGTTTGAAGGGCCAAAAAGTTGTTTATTTTGTATGAATTACCTTTTACCTTCCTAGTGTGACATCATCAATTTGTTTTTACTTCCTTTAATTTTCAACAGATTTTTACACTTTTCTCCACAAACGGCTACTTGAATCTGTATTTACAACAGGTATTAATACACCAAATAAAGTCAAAATTAGAAAATCATAAAAACCTGTCCTAAGTCATTCTGTATTGTGTTTCTGTGACTCTGGGTCCTACACAACTGTTCAAAAATGTTTCTATGCCACTATGAAGTTGTGAAAAGGAACTCAATGGACCTGTTTCTATTATTTAAGTCGTTTTAGATCAATATTGTGGTTTACAATGAAGTATAAAATGATTTCATATGAGATCACAAAATACTAGGAAAAAAAGCAGACCTGTCCTCTTTAATTAACATTCTTTATCTATTTAAAAAGACTTTTAATTATCATAGTTGTTACTTACATCTATCTTATAACGTCTGTAAGAATAGCATAGATATTGCTACAAACCTTCAGCAAGTTACACGGGCAGTAAATGCATCTAAACTGTCAGTAAGTTAAACCGGATCTGGCTGAAAATAAAGATAGCTCATCACACGCAAAGAGTTAAATTGTGAGGAAATAGACTGTCCTCACATTGGCAGAAGTGTGATCACCTGCTGTCTGCTGAAACAAAGAACAATAAACAGCATCTTTTCAGCTCTAAAAACTATATTTTAAGACAATAAAATATGCACTGATCAATGTCATTTCAAACTATGATAGCAGTAAAGCAATAACTACGTATAGTATATAAAAAAAAGTGAACAGAAGGAATACACAAGGAAATACTTTTGTTATTATTATTATTTGTCAATTCCTAGCTATTGTGTAATTTACATGGATTTTGGCCTTTGTTTACAGTACGGTTGCTAGGTAACAGTTGTGGAATTACCTCTATCTGTGGCACGTCTGCTGCACATGTCCAATCAGGATGTAACATTATAAACTATAAACACCAAAATTGTCAAACTTTGGACAAATAGGCAACATTTTTGTGAATTTCAAATATAAGTTTATCTTTTTAATTGTTGTTAAACCTGTCGTATGCACTTTAACTCGATTAGCTCCATGTTTTGTCACTTTGCATCATGTCTGCGCTGTCCCTCTTGCAGCCGTGTCCTCCTCGTCCGTGGACATGGAGTGCGGCGGGGGCGAGCTCTCGGACAGCGGCAGCAGCGGATACTGGAGCTGGGACCATGGCAACGTGAGCCCCGCCCCCTCGCCGTCCGTCACCGAGGCCGACAGCAGTCCTGACGAGGGGCTGCCCATGGAGCAGGGCGACGAGCTCAACGCCAAAAGACCAAAAGTACTGACGCAACACACTGTTTCTGTCCCTGGGTCTGTTAGACCAAGGACTGTTCTGTAAAATGTAGTCTTTATCATTATTTGTCATCAAGGACGTTTTTAAGTCAAAATTCTCATGTCGCTTGTAATAATGAAAGCAATTCTCTTAAATTCTGCCGTTCTACTAAACTGGAAAACATTACAATCTTAAATAATATAATGGTGCGTTCACACTTTTCACCAGATTCACCACTAGGACCAAACACGTGACTAAACCTGGACCGGACTAGGCTGGTCTAGAACAGGATCAAACCAAGTCCACATCAGGACTAAAATGGGCTTAATTTAGGATTAATTAAAGACAAGTGTGAATGCAACCGGAGTTTTAAAAAAAGTGACTGAATTAAGTAGTATTTATCTTGATTTGAGTATATTTTGACTTAATAATAAAGTTTACCAGTTGAACGAGTAAGTTTTATTTTTATTTCAAGTGCAGTCGCATTAGTTTTGTTTTTTCTTATTTTAACAACAATATTTTATGCTTGTTCCATTGGAAATCATATGTTAAGAAAGTCAAAATATACTCAAAACAAGACAAATACTTCAAGCACTTGTAATATTCCCCAGGCTAATTTTTCTGGTATATTGAATAACACAAAAAATAAGTCTAAAAGTTGTAATCTTGACTTGGATTCTGGAGCTGCGGCCAAATGAGCCCCTCTAGACCAAACTGTAGTTACAAAAAGCAGAAAAGAAACTACATTAAAAGTTGTGAGCCGAAGCGCCCCATTTATTTACTATAAATTGTCAAAAATCTTTGGGTTCTTTTCTCGTCTCATCCTTAGTGTATGTATTATTTATTTATCTATTTGTTGTGTTGAGTGTTCTGTAACAAATCAAGTTGACATCTGAAACCATGACTGGGTTTGTTTGTAACGTGTGTGTTTTCTGCCCCAGAGCTCGTTCAAAGGCGTCTACAAGTGTCTGTGGCCCAACTGTGGCAAAGTGCTCACTTCCTCTGTGGGGATCAAGAGACACATCCGGGTGCTGCATTTGGGGTGAGAGAGATCTTCATCACAGAAAAGAGTCATTGTCACAGTCAAATCAGTTTAACGTCAACTTATCTGGTGTGTTTACAATTAATCTGGACATATGCAAACCACACAAGGCTGTGGCCCACTGCGTGTAAAACGATAGAAACATGCAGCATTTTTGAAGCTATGATTGTATTGATAGTTTAGTTTGGTCTTTTAGTCTTTAATATTTTAGTTATTTTGTCTTTTAGTCTTTAGTCTTCAAGTCTTTTAGTCTGTATGTCTTTACTCCTTTAGTCTTTATGTATTTTTGTTTTTCTTCTTTTGTCTTTCTTTTTTTTACTTTAGTCTTTATTTCTTTTTTCTTTAGTCCTTTAGTTCTTTTTCTTTTTATCTTTAGTCTATTTAAGTTATTTTGTCTTTTAGAAGACTAAAATAGTCTTTTGGTCTTTTAGTCTTTAGTCCTTTAGTTTTTTATCTTTTTGTCTTTTAGTAGTTTGTATGTCTGATGTCTTGTAGTCTTTTTGTCTTTAGTCCTTTAGTCTTTTTGTCTGTATTTGAAGGGACGATGTACCACACCAAATTAAAGCTAAATGGTTTGTTTCGATCTGAAGACAGTCCCTGATTTACAGAAATAAATGATACGATGCAATTACACCCAGTGAACAATAAGAATCACCAGTCACACATGAACGATACAATCACACATCCCCATCAACCCTGAGCGTTAAGGATGCACAAAATCATGAGTTAGCTCCGTCTTATAAACACACACTTACCTGCATTTTTTTCAGACCATAAATTACACATAACAGTTACATATCCTACTAAATAATCCAGTGAAAACGTGTTTTTCTATACAAATATATCAGTGTTACACATTTTGATTGTGTCATTTTAGATTTCATAAAACAGAAAACAAGAAGGTGCAACATTGAGCTTATTTTAAAGGAAAGTAAGAATCTGACTTTTCCACAAACACTTTTTACAATCTACGGTGAATGTTGTGTATCGTTTGACTTTTTAAGGTTGAATATTCATTATATTGTTAGGCTGATTTTTATTCATTTAATCTTTAGGTATTTTAAGGGACATTTGGTACACTTTGGCTCTCAGCTTTGCATACCACAGATTTCGGAAAGTCTCATTAAAGATTAAGGGCAGATAAAATTTTCAGGAAGCTGCGTCTGGTGAGAAGTGATGAAATATTTGGACCCCTCTCTCTAAAACTCCCTGTCCCCTGTTTGTCCCGCAGTGGATCGGAGCAGTCCCACAGAGAGGAGGACTTCTACTACACCAAGATCTCGTGTGAGGCCGTGGACACCTCGGTCGCTCTGGCCCCGTCCCAGCAGCAGCAGCAGCAGCAGCAGCAGCAGCAGCAGCAGCAGCAGCAGCAGGTCGGGGGCCAGAGCACTCTCCCCGGATGGGCCCCGTCCTGTGCTTCATCTGGAGGCTCTGGACTGCAGATCCCCCCCGCGCACAGACCCAGGTCCAACTCCAGCTCCGGGCCGGGACAGAGCAAACCCAGCACCCTCAGCCAGTCGGCCCCCAGCAGTTTCTGGCAGATCCACTCCGAACATCTCTACCAGGTTTGACCGCGTTTGGACACTTTTTTGTTGAACTGTGAGTGATTGTTGAGTATGCCGTGTGGGTGAAGTGTTTTTCCTTTCAAAGTGCCATTTATAATCAACATGTACGCTGCCTGTTAAAAAAAAAAAAAAAAACTTGCCACTTGGATTCAAATAAGCAAATGGGTAGAGGCCTCCTGTTGGATAATTGTTGCATCAGAGCTTGTCTTTCAGCTTCAACACGATACTCAAACCCAACTGAGTAGCTTTTCATTTCTTAGCTGTGAAAAGACAAATCCTGTGGTCGTGGAAAAGACGTCAGTGAGTTGAAGGGTCAAAATCGTTGGCATTAAGCAGAGGAAATGTTTAAAGAGATTGCAGAAACGACTGAAATTGGCTCAAGATTTGTCCAACGCTTCATTAAAAACTAGAAGGATAGTGAGGAAGCATTGTATTTGAGGAAGAACTGTGGTTGGAAAAAAAATCAGCGATCACTTAAACGCTTGACGACATCAAAGAGGAGAAAAACTGTACGACTCAGGGCTGTGTTTAATAGTGAAAGTAAGAGCATTTCCATAAGAACGATGCAAAGGGAACTCAAGGGATTTGGAAAAGCTGTGCGGCCTTAAGGAAACCACTAATCACTGAGGGTAGCCGCAAAAAAGGCTTCAATTTGCTCGGGAGCAGAAACATTGGACTCTGGGGCATCCGGTGTGGTCTCATGAGTCCAGGTTCCAGATCTGAACCCCATTGAGAATCTTTAGGACGTGTCACTCTCCATCAGCAGTACAAGATCTTGGAGAAAAATTAAAGCAACGCTGGAATGAAATTAATCTCTTGACATTGTAGGAGGTTATTGAAATAATGGCACCGCAATTGTCTGCTGTAATAAAGCTGTGACCTTTATTTTCTGTGGCAACTTTCTTTTGGACGGGCAGTGTATTCGACAGTGTAAGCCAAGTCTAAATATGTCTAATCTATCTATGTCTAAATATGCTAAATCCAGTTTACAATACTGTTCTTAACAACACAAGAGAAGGAGAAGGAGAAGGAGAAGACCAAACTAGACCAGTCAACTAGGTTAACTCTTGGTCTTATTTGAGAACCACTAAAAACACTAATGGCTGGTGGCTAAATTAGTTGTATGTACTCATTTTAAGAGTTTTTTCACACTTGTCCGGTTTGAGCCCAGTTTAGTTCTGATCTAGACTTTGTTCACACTTGCTTTGATTTGGTCCTAAATTGAGCCCATTTTGGTCCTGCTGTGGTGCTGTTCTAGTCCTTGTTTGGTCCTGTTTTCGTCCAGTTTTAGTTGCAGTTTTGTTGTTTAGTTTGTTTTGATGGGATGAATGGTCCTGTTCTAGTCCTGGATTGGTCCTGGTCTTGTCCAGGTTTTGTTTTGGGTTTAGTCTCGATGCCTCGTTTATGGGGACATTAATCAGCTCAATATGACATACTGTATATTTTGACAACAACATGGTTTAAAGTACGTTTATGGGTTTAGGTTACAGTTAGGAAAGGTGTAATTATGGTTAAGTTCAGGATCAGTCTCCTGGAAATGAATGTAAGTCAAAAGTTCAGAAAGATAACTCGCCCAATAGTGGACTACAAGCAAATCTGGGAGTAAATTTGGCTTTTACTTCCTCGTGTCAGGAAGGTGACATAGAATTACACACAACAATGTAAGACAGCATCAGTTAAAACTACTCAGAAGTTACATTTTCCCTTTTTCCTTTTCCTTTTAGTTACACACAAGCATCCTCAGAATGTAGAAGCATATCATTCATCAGATTCTCACACATCTAATCTTTAATGTCGATTAGTTAGATTGTAGTGTTTTGGAGATTAAACCAGATTATTCTTTTCATATCTGTCCATTTCGTATTCATCCTCTGGCCCACTGTATTTCACTGTCAGTCATACTTTATCCCTTCTACTCTAAAGAAGCTCAGCTGTCAATCAGAAACCACAGTAAACAGCTTTGTAATATTGACTTAACCTCTAAATAGATTGTGGTTTTGAAAAGCCACTTGGTATGAAGCAGGATTTCTATATTCTCCTCCCCGTGGAAATAAAATGAAGCTTTTATTGTGTATATATTTACTTTAGTTCAATTCACAGCCAGTGTTTGCTTCCTATTGTCCTCAACTCTTCTGTCTTTTATTATCTGGTGTTGCCCGGTGACTTTTATTCATTGTTGTTACCAACCGCGAGCTTTTGGTGTAAGTTTACAGTACATTTATCACTGGTTAAGCCAGTCTTGGCACTTCATTTCTCTGACATTCCTTGATCAAGTTAGTACTATTTATGACTGAATGCAAATAAGCGTTTTCACACTTTAATTTTTTAGTTCTTTACATTTGTATTGTGACCTGAGTAATTATCGATTTAACCTAATAATCTTCACGTCCCGATTCAGCACACACTTAAATTGCTTGTTATCTGTCGCTTTAACTTTACACAATCATTCACAAAGTTTAATGAAATCCAAAGAAAATATGAAGTTTGACCTTTGTTTGGTTCAGTGGTGGATGAAGTACTTTATTTTGTCTCTCAAGATACAGCAGCCTAAAAAAAACTCAAATAAAAGCATCACATTTTAAAATCTACTCAAGTAAAACTATTAAAGCCCTCCTTTAAAATGTACTTTGAGAGTAAAAAGTAAAAGTAATTCTTTTTGGTTTGGAGAGCTGTTAAAGCATCAAATTGGAATCTTCATTGATTTATTCTGTTGAGTTTTGGACATTTAAGGCAACTTTCCAGGTTATTTTTCTACAGAGGCTTTTTTTTTGCTCAAAGGAAACTAGAAAAAAAAAAAGATGTCACTATAAACCGGCTAAAAATGAACCCCTCAGGCTTTTCAGCAGATCTAAAACCTTAACAAAATACTTACTTACTTTTCAGTCCAGTTCAAAAATGTAATGGAGTAGAAAGTACAGATACATGCTCTGAAATGTACTACTGTAGTAAAAGTACAGATACCTAGAAAATTTACTCAAGTACAGTACTTTTACTTTTGTCCTTGGTTACTTTCCACCACTGGTTTGGTCACATTCTTCTCAATAATTATAAAATCATAACATTTCTTCTCAATAATTAACACTAAAATCTGATATTGCGACATCTTTAGTCAAATGCAGAGGATAAAATCTCACTGTACGTTCACTGAAACTACTTTTGATTTTCTATTTATTAAAAAATGTCTAACAAATCCCTGTGTGCAGAGCTGGTGTCTAATTATGTATTTTTAGCTCTCCGTGTGTGTAGTTTGTGCATGCATGGACAAACAGCACATTTGAGTGTTGACCTGCGTTTGCCCCGCTCTGAGTCTGACATGGATGCTCTGTGACAGTGAGAGGAGCCGCTTTACCCCCGAGGACACTTCAGCGCTCACAGGGAACTTTTAATACTTTAATACTGCGCGGGGCTGACGTGGCTCTCTTTGTGGAGCGTCGTATCAGTAAAAGGTGTGCGTCTGTTTAACCAATCCACTTTGCCACCATGAACAAACATTATGTAACAGCAGAACAAAAGTAGTTACCAAACACACTGTGCCTGGATTATCAGTCGGATCAAAAACTCGCCCAGTCTTTAAACTCGTTCAGGGCAGAAAGGAAATTAAATTCTGTCAATGGGACAAAAGGTTTATCCGAGTACCTTCTTCAGTTCAGGCTTCGCGCTTCAAACTTTTGTCCCGTTGATAGAATGGAACTCACCCGGACGACTGAGGGTCTGGATTTCACAGTATTTTTGTCTTAAAGATGCACTGTGTAACTTTTCTGGTGAAGAGTCTTGCGTTCACTCGTTTACTTTAGGGCTGGGGTCAACTGTGCATCGATTCTTCGGCTAAATTGTGTTTGGCATTTGCATTTAAAAAAGCAGAAGTTCACAATTTACTCCCACACTCCAGGCCTCGTGTCTTTTCCTTTCTGTTGATGTCCAGATAATCCTTTTAATTATGATTAATTATTTCAATAAAATAATTAGTTGAATAATAACTTCGGTTGACACCATCAACTGATTAATTCAGTGATTTTCAACTTTTTTTTGAGTGGCGGCACACTTTTTTGGTTGAAAAGTTACCACGGCATACCACCTTTTACACCTTTTGGTAAACAAAATCTGATATACTGTGTAATGTGTCAAAAAGTGTTTGTGCACTGTCTAGTTCTTTAAATTTTGCAGTTGTGATTGTTTTTTTGCGTTCTTTTTTGTTATAGAAATATGTTCTGGTCACTTCAAATAGTATTTTTAATTTAAATCCATGTGTGAATCCAAGTTGGACATTTTGTCAAGGCACACCTGACAATACCTCAAGGCACACTAGTGTTCCCTGGCACACTGGTTAAAAATGAAGGGATTAATTGACTAAACCCTAACCCTGTACTAAAGGCCAACAGCCCTAATTTACTGCTGTCTTTATTTGGTTTCAAATACTTGTCTCCATGGAGATCGACAAAAAGGCCACACTGTGGAATATTCTAGGCAAAGCAGTAAGCTGTCATCCATGGAAGAGAAGTGCACCTTTAACCACTGATGATGGTGTGCCTCAAAAACTGAACTATGATTAATAGATTTGACCGATTTAAGATCGAGATGCTGCAGGTGAACAGGAAAAAATCTTAAATTTAAAGATATCAATTGTAAACTTCTCCTGTAGTTTACTCACATAAATGTAAGAAAAAATATATTACATTTTTTCATCATGTCATGTTTTCATGTAGAAATAAGGCATTTTATGTGTAAAAATGGCCAAAAATACACATATTTGGGACATATAAACCTGAAAAAATGGACAGAACCAGGTTTAAATTTCTTTTTTTCGTTTTTATGTAAACTAGATAGGACTGAAAATTGTCCAAAAAATTCAAATCTCACCTACTTATGGAACACTAAACAGTTCTAAACCAGGAAAAAGAACACTAAGATCACTAAACCTGGACTAAACATTTGATTTCACACTTTTGTTTCCATTTTAAACTTTTGTTAGAATAATTATGAGTAGGATTAACTCATGCTGTGGTTAATGTTGCAACAGACAATAGTTAGTGTGTTATTTTGCAAAAACACAGATTGTATCTACGATTTGAAAATGTGCCCCATAGTAATTCTCTTTTTTTACACCATTTTCTACACATAATAATAACAGTGAAGCTGAGAAGATTTGCTGAATACTGTCTTTGTCGCTTTAAAGTAGAACACACTGCTAAACAAAGTAACTCGTGAGAGCCTTATCTGTTTCTGCAAATGACACTTTTACATTTGTTCTTAAACAGTGAAGCGGCTGCGGTTTCAGACTTGAGTCACTCCCAGCATGCATTTCAAACCACTAAAAGCCAAACGAATAAACGTCTTCTGTGCATTTATGGCAGTTAATATTTGCGGAGCCGCCGTGTATGGCTTTTCCCTCAAACTCTTTGGGGAACGCCGTTAATTATCCATTTGTGTCTTTTCTGAACAAAGATGAAAGCTGCTCCCGTGCGTTTGCATATTTGATGAGTGAAGCGAGGCAGAAGAGCGAACAGTTTGTCCTGTCTAAACGGCGCCGGGTGAAGCGCAGGTCACCAGTGCAGTGTGGGCCGCGGCTCAAACACAGACGGGACAAAGGGGGTTTTCTGTGCCTGATGTGAGCACCAGACGAAATATCAGTGCGCTGGAGGCGAGCGGAGTGGGTCAGAGGAATCGTGCTGTCGTGTTTTCCAAATGGCATGCACGGCTCAGTTTGAGGGTTATTTGTTTATCTGAAAAATGCAGAATTACAGGCAGCACAAACTGATAAAATGTGTGCCTTTGATTTTCTTTGGCCTAATTTTTGTCTGTGGCGCTTTTGTTTTGCTCAAATCAACTTCAGTAAAATGTAAAGTGAAAGTAGTTTCTTGTTCTCTCGTTTACTAACAGCAGTCGGACATTTGAAGCACAGCAATTAATAATGTGATCTCAAAGTCTGTATCAGTGATAAATGTGAGTGTCGCTGCAGTGTTCCTCTTGTTTATCTGGTTTTTGATTTTCTTTTTTTTATATGTCAGGCACAAACTGAATATTTAACAGAGTTGTTGACTTTTACATTTGTTATCAGACTTTTGCAGCTTTCTCATATTTTAGTTGTGTTTTGAGCTTTCACAAGAGAAAATGTCATTCCTCACCATTGACTGACATGTGTTTTTGCAACAAACTGCTAAAATTCAGATTGATGTGACGTCATCTGTATGTTTAAAAATTTGGATTTGAGGTAAAATGTAGTGTCCAAAGGAGCAATGTCTAAAGTAGACCTTAACACAGTTTGGTGATTAACTGAAGTCATATCAAAAATGCAAAAGATTTTAAGCCTGGATAGCAATAAATAAGCAACATTTTAGAATTTCCAAGGTTGAAATGTCAGTTATTCTCCTTATTTTATGATCTACGAATGGGAAAAACAAAAATGTCCTGTCTCTTGCATTTGAGCCTCAAAATATATTTGTAAATAAAAAAGAAAAAGTAAGTGCTGTCAGCATTTTTGTAAATATTTGTCAATTAAAAACTATTAATCAGTCTTCATCAAAAATAAGTGTCATGGCATTTTCCTTCCAAAAAATATAAATAAGTAATATTCTGAACCTCAAGACAGACAAAAGGGGTGTAAGGCTTCTACGGATGTCACAAAATCAAATTTAGTGAAAACATGTGAAAAAAACACTGAAATCTTTAATTTTCCCATCGTCTTTTTTAATTCCTACATTACTCTTCCTCAAGTTTGAGACCAGCGTTATGACACTTAAAAAAATAAATAAATACATAAAATAAAGTTAATGTGACAAAAACTGTCAGATAATAGATAGTTTACGCTTTCACTTTACATTAATTTTTTGGACTATAAATTTAAGTAAAAATACTTAATTTTGCTTCTAAAATGTTTGCGGTTTTATATTGTGACCTGATTGAGTCACTGAACAATTGTGTCCTGACCAAGGAGCTTTACTGGAGATTGTCCACCAGAGGGCGCTGCTGCACTGTGAATGTAGCTGCTGCAGTTGCACAAACCACATCAGAATTATAACTAAACTGGGACTAAACCAGGACTAGAACAGAACTGAACTTTTTTGCATTTCATCTGTGATCCTCATCATCGTGTTAGACCTCAGAGTGTTTTGTAACTTCTGAATCCAAAAAGTAGTTTAACATCTATGCTCCAAAATATTCATTCTTCGATCCTGAGAAACATCAAAAACATTAACGTCCTCTTCCGATGTATAAACCGTTATTAACCAACTCATAGCAGTGCCACCTCACTCCAGAAGAACCAGACGAGTATCAGACCTTAAAACTCTTTGAACACCTTTAAACATTGTCTGGTAAAACTATAACATTACTCTCCTTTTAGCTGCATGATTTATCGACCAGAACCAGAAACTAGGACTTGAACAGGACCAAACCAAGTCTACACCAGAACTAAACCAGAACTAAGTGTAAACTCTGAAAACTGACAATACTATTTTTTATTTCAGTTTAGACTTCTTCAACACCAAACATTTCTTAGCACATGAATGATGAATGTTTCTGTTTGTGTTCTCAGGCGTGCAGTCCCATCCAGGTGTCTGTGGCCCCCAGGAGCCCCACCGCTCAGCCCTGGGCCCCCGCCGCCATCCCTGGACACAGCAACACTCCGGTACGGCCTCTTTTTCCCAGTTTGTGCCCTTTATTAGATCATGGTTTTAAACAATAAACACACATTTTCAACACAATAACAACAATTTCTTTTTGTTAACCCTTTAATCTTATACTAGTTCTGATAAAGATCCTTATCATTCTAAAACAGTTCAGGAAAAGGTCAGATTTTGTCCTGTTTATGTCAATTTTTTGTATCAGTACTTCTCAAATGAATATCTATTTTCGATACTAGTTTTAGAATGTATTAGTATCTCATTTTCGATACTTTTTCTGGGTAATTTTGACATAAATCCAATATTTTATTTTTCTTCTAATCTTCTCCTGTCCAGTCATGTGTTAATCATCGTGTAAACAATGCTACACATCATTTTCATGACAGGAATTAATAAAATGAAAAAAAGGAACATGTCTTAATTTTCAAACACTGAAATGCCAAGAATTACGTAGGGAGATAGTTTTTGGGGTTAGACAATCCTTCAAAATGTACTAATAAAAAAATAGTGATGTAATGTAGAGAAGGTATTCAGCAACAAAAATATAACTAATTATTCACTGAAAATATACAAATTCTATGGAGGCTGTACCTTATTTTTTTCCATGTTGTAGATCTATGTAGAGCTATTGTAAAAATTGCTTTTAGGGAATAATGAAACCACTGTGAGTTTTCTACATTTAATTATAAAGCATTTATTCTCCGAGAACCAGGAAGTGTGCTGCTGTTTAGCTTGACGTGACATCACTTTTTTGAGCTTTTAACCTTGTTCTAACATTGTTCCGTCATCAAAAACACACACGGAGTAGCATTTAGCTTCATTCTTGCTTGTTTGATGACTCTTCTCTTGTCCAACCGTCAAAAACACTCTGTTCTGTGACGTTTTTTAATTATTGACGTCACTTATACGAGAATTTCTGCTGCTATAAGACCTTAAATCATCGTCAGACTCTGAGCATTTCTAAGCGTTTAATCACAATCATTACTGTGTCACATCTGGACAGCTGCATTACTAAAAATTATGTTCAAATATATGTAATTACTTCTGCAGCCAGTAGATGGAGCCACAGCTAAGTTAATATGGCTTTTCCCAACGCAGTGATAAAGTTATATTGTTCAAGCATTTTATTTGTAGCTCTAAACATGAGAAGTCAATGTGAAGACACTTAAGAGCAGGTTTAAAGGCCAATAACTGCACAAATAATGCAGAATATTTGTCCTTTAAAATGAACTAGCTCTGTCATTCACTTCTGTAAAAATCCAGTGTATCTCCTTTAATTTATGGACATTTCTCATTTTAAAAAAAACTTCCCTTTGAGCTGATCCACAGAAGAGCGCTTTATCTCAACCACGTCATCGACCAGTCATGGCAGAAACCCGCTGAATGCCGTGTGTGACGTTGTTGTGTGTTGTTTGTGTTCAGATGGTGAAGCCGCGCTGTCGCTCCGTCAGTGTCGGTGAACAGTGGCTCCAGCAGAACAGACTTCAGCCCGTGAGCGCCTCGCCCTCCCGCACTCACTGCTCCTTCAGGTCTGTGCCTCAGCCTACACCAACATGACGGGAAAACTGAACACTCTGGGTTTAAGTTTATGAATCCTCTTATCAACGTTTTTACTCAACTTTGGTGGTATTTTCTAAAGGTCATGTTTCAGCCCCTTTTATTGTCACTTCTTCCATCCCTGCCTCAGAAGATTAACATTTTTCAGTCATATGTCAGCATTTATCAGTCCATCTCACCTTCAGATTTCTTTTGAGATAGACTCTGTGGTGCCTTCGGTGTCTGACGCAGAGGCCAGACGAGAACCCAGTTTAAGTTTAATAAACTGCAAAAACATCAATAGAAATGCAATGAAAATAGTTTATCTAATGCTTATTTGAGGTTGCATTTAAGTCATATTTTGGTATTTAGTAATTGTAACTTCTGGTGCAAATTCTTGTATTTTTAGAAACAACGAAAACGAAAAAAAGAAAAGATTTTTAGGTCTAAAACGTGTCTGAAGTTACAGATGTATAAGGCACATACTACTTACATGTTGTTTTGTAGCTCTAGACTCTTCCCATGGGGAATGATTCTGAAAACTGTACTTCAAAATATTATTAGAGTGTTATTTGATAAAAGGTTTGTAGGTTTTTTCTGTGGAAGTGTAATTATTTTGAAATATTACATGATCATTAAGAGGGAAGTCACAGTATTGTTACAGTTAAAGTATGTAACCGTGGTTCTATGAGTGAAGAGAATACATAACTGGCTGAAAAGTGTCTCAACACAAGAACAAATATAACAATTACAATTATTGTGAGAAGGAACATTAACAAACAATAACCATTTTACAAGTATTCATGATTATTGGCAGTATGACAAAATAATAATGAAATAATACATTCATTTACTTTATGATTCCAGTTTGTGACAATGGGATGGTTAAGTGATGATCATGTTCATTGATGACAGCATTTTGATTAAATTCACCGCCTGCTCCAGGGTTTTGAACAAAGCCGTTTTAAAATACAAAACGGCACAAAAATAATCCACCAGAGATCACTTAATTATGATAAATGATCATTTCCCTGTTTGTGTGGATTGAACTCTGAACATTTGGACCCGTGAATCACACTTAACAATCCCGTTGCTTTGTGAAAAATAATTATTGGTATGATGACATAAGAGCACTTTTTTTCTTTATTTTGTTATTAGATTGAACTGCACAGACTTGCTTCTAAAATTCTCATTATTTTTTTACTTCCCATGATTATGTTGTGACTTGAGTTTTCACACTTGTATCATTAATTAGCAGGAAACAGATTAGTCTTTATCCCTAAATGATTAGTAGCTCGGAGTGTACTTATGCCTAAATGTCTTGCGCTGTAGTGAGTGTAACTTGAATGTAACCGCCTGCTCCTCTGTGTGCGCAGGAAGGGGCGCAGCGAGGCCAAAAAGTGTCGCAAAGTGTACGGCGTGGAGCGCAAGGAGCAGTGGTGCACGGCCTGTCGCTGGAAGAAGGCCTGCCAGCGCTTCCCCGACTGAAACACTCTCCGACGGACGCGGACGGACGACCCCAAACAGAGACTTATACATATATAAACGAAAAAAAACTGTTCTTCTTCTACGTGTTTTTTACTTTTATCTGCTTTGTCTCTCTCCCGACGGAATGCAAATGGAGTTTTTTTCCCGTGTATCCTCGTAAGTCGACCCTTTTTTCGAACACGAGTCTGCGATGGTGCTAACTGTTGACTGACTTTGACCACGTGATGTGCTAAGCCTCCAGTACTCTCCTGTTTTTATCCAAAGCTCAGATTTTCTCTCCTGGTACGGTGGCCCCGGTGGGACACGAGCGGCTGACAGACATTTGTGTTTGTGTTTGTTGTAGAGCTAGAGACAATCCCTGCGACTTTGGGCCTTAAGTGGAATCAAAACCACGCTCCAAAGTTAGTAGCGACGCTTAATGCACTTTACGAGTTCGTGAAGATGATATTGTTAAGATTTATGCGAAATATTAGGATCGCATTGCCATTTTTCAGGTTTTTATTGCAAACAGACCAATGTATTTTTGGTAAAGCTGTTCAGCACCTTAACTTAACTTTTGGTCAGTTTGCGCTCTCAAAATCGGAAATCTGGAAACAACAAACTTGTTAAATCTGCTCCCAAAGATGTTTTATTATTTAGTTTAATCCATGTCATCCATAGATTTCTTTGGGACATTGTAACTTCAAAGGCTGTTCTGTTAAAGTAAGTTTTTCTCCCACAGAGACATAAAGATCACCACTTAAAGAGCCACTCACCAAACTTTTTGATTTGACAGAACAAAAGCACGTACTGAAGGATTATACTTCTAAACCTGAATAAATAGGTTTAATTAAGTTTTAATGTTTAAAAATTAGTCGAAGTTTGTACTATTAGGCTTATTTTCAGTCAGATCTAGTTAAAAAAGAAAAAAGAAATCCAAAATCCCTTAGTACATGGTTTTTGTAACTAATTTATGTACAAAATGAACCAAGAAGTTTAAATCTGGTTCTGTCCATTTGTCATATTAAATTTTTCAGTCCTGAATATTTACAGTTTTGGCTGTTTTTCCTTAAAATTCCTTATTTCTGTATGAAAACATTACTTGATGAAAAAATGATCTTGCATTTATGTTATTAAGTTTAAAATTGATATGTTTAAATGTAATATTTTTCACATTCACCTGCAGTGTCTCACCTTAATTATCAGACAAATGTGAAATGTCTGTCAAATGAATCACAAAAGTGCAAAAATATCACCTTTTTTGAGAGTTTACAACACAACTTTTTTGATTTTCTTTTTAATCCGCCCTTTTTTCAGCAACTCGACATTAAAACTGTGTACATTTTCAAAACAATGTTCCCAATATTATCTAACTTCTGATACATTGCCCACCTCTTCTGGATTGTCTTATAAAATCCCAAAACATTACCGTAATTATATTTTTAGACTTTATTGTAACATTTCAGTGTTTGTCATTTTGCTGTAAGTGTGACCCTTCGGAGCCACCGTACCCTGTAGCTCACTGTAGTAGCTGTTTTGTTTTTCCGACTTTCTTCCAGTGGTAACACAGTGGTTATAACTATGATGTACATTACTATTGTGTCCTTTGAGTTACGTATTTTATACCTTTTTTAAACGTCTTGTTGAGCCCCTGTATTTGGGCACATAATTGTTTTCTCTCTCTTTTTAATTTTGAATGATCGTTTTTTGGCACTTTGTTGAATATACTCACGAATAAGCTACATTTGGTTTGACTCCAGCCAAATTCCTTCCATGAGGTGTATTTCCTTCCTGCCCTTGTGTCGGCACAGGACCAGTGTTATGGCTGATCAGTGAAGCTGTGGGAGCGGACAGAGGAGAAAAAGTTTGTAATAGCAATAAAAAGGAAATATATTGATAAACACAAATTAAACGCACTGACAATTTGACCGTGGCCGTTCTTTTCTTCTGCATTTAACACAAACCTGTCACACGTTACTGTCGGACGAGGACAGTTATATTTAGAGTCACTCTTCATTTTTCAACACTGAAAAACAAAATTTAAAATACAGAACAAGACCAGAATATTTAAATTCAAAAAGAGCAATGGAGGACATCAACGAAAATGAACTCATATATATGTATTTGTATTTATTTACTCTATTTATTTAGATTTAATTGTATGTATTTATTTATTTATTTGTATTATTCATATTTATTTGTATGCATTTATGTATTTTTATTTTATGTGTAGGACCAATTATTTATTTATTAACCTTTATTTAACCAGATAAGAACCCACTTTTTCAAGTCTGACCTGGTTTGAGTAACTTTTGAAACAATTGTACTTCTCTGAGTAGTTTTCAGACACAATACTTTGTCTCCTTAAAATCTATGACAGTTTAGACGTCACATGTCACTAAAACGAAGTGATCAGGACTAAAAGGAGCTCGATTTAGGACCAAGCGGAGTCTACAGGTGACAAAAGCTTCATGTTGGTAATTATAAATGATTTGAACCTTTGTGCTTTGTGTTTTTTGCACCACTTCTTCAGATATTTATTAGTTTTTCTCATTTTTGAGGTCTGTTCTTTGAAAATACCAGATTTGTGCATCGTTTAAGAGTTTGTCCTTCCAATTACATCAACTTAAATTTCTAAATTAGCTGCTATGTCCAGACAGTTCCTCTTTCTATTGAACGGTAGTTTCCCCAAATACATTTTATCCATAATTGAGTCATTTCTTGGATCACATCTTTGTTCTTTTTCTTTATTTTGAAAAAGCATTACTCTTACTTGAAAGTCTGACCGATCATCATAATTTTCATAATCATAATTTTAGGAAACCTTTTCATTGCAGCTGTTATTTAAAGACGTATTAGTCATTTTTTCTGATGAAAGTTCTGTCGCTTTTTATATTGTTTAAGCTTAGGGATGTTACACAGTATGGCATTTAACTTTAAATCTCCATGGAGACAAGCAGGTAACAAACCCTTGCAGTTACAGAGCGCACATTCAAAAGTGCAAGTCTTTATTTGTAGTTTGTAGTCGACAAAACAAATTCTTGGTCAACTCTGTATTGATTAATCCACAAAAGGGGCGTGGGTCTGAAATAAACTGTACAAACTGTTAGATTTCTGCAAACTAAACTAAACTAAATGTATGCAGAGGAGTATTAGATTAATAAACAACGTCTTCATCAGTGAAAAGTCAGATTAACCTGACCGGTCACTTAGAAAACGCCAGCTTTCTGTGTTTCTTTGGGGATCTTAAAAAGCGCTATATAAGTGTTATGTATTATTATTATTATGATCACTCCATGCTTTCTTGTGCTTCTGACTAATGAAAAGGAAAAACGATTGATAATTGACTTAACGACTAAAGGCACACAGCCCTACGCTTTACTGTAATGGACCTAAACTGAGTATAATTCCCATTAAACTGGAAGATTTAGATTGCGAAGATTGTTTTTAAGGGTCATTATGATCAAAAGAATATCAAAAGAACAGAACAACAAAGATGTGAGGGATTCTTTCAACTGTTACAACTGGCTGCTTTTATTTTTTCTAGCATTTAATAGTTTTCTTTTTGTCAATATACATATTTGCAAAGAAGAATGGCTCAGTTTTGTCCTTGTTTAAACTTTCAAGAACCCTTTGCTGTGTAAGATGTTGTCAAGATTTCCCTGAACATCCAGCCTTTCTGTCTCACTGATCAATTTAAAACGTCACTTTCCTGTCAATTGTCCTCCGAGCTGAAGATTGATTTGCACGACAGACCACCAAAGAAATAGCAAACTATTTTATTGTACTTTTCCATCTTGAACAATGGTGTCATGTGATCTAAAACTATTCACAAAGTTGTATTTTGAATGCCAAGATATTTATTATTTACACACAGACACACATGCACGTGCGCTCGCTCAGACACTCACTCAGAAGCATACGACACTCCAAAACACCAGATGAACACTTTTGGGCGCAGGACGACGGGCCAGAGCTGCCCGGCAAAACAAAACAGGAGGAGGAGGACGGGCTGCAGCTGTCTCTCTGAAAGTGGATGGTGTTTCCTGCAGTGGAGACGATCCTTGGACGCCGCATTTTCATCTTAATCTGAATTTAAAACACGCTCCAGGTTTAAATGACTCCAGAAGGGACTGTGGTCTTTGAGAACTGACCTGGGATCAGCGTCAAAGAGCTGAAGTTTACTAATAACATCTTTTATATTCCAACAGATCATTCATTTCCATCCAATAAAATGTGTACAATTTATGAACCATGTTAATAAAAAAAAAGGGACAGAATTTAAAAAAACATTTGATTTCTTCCTTTTCCCTTTTGAACAAACTGATATTTATTGGCCATAATTATTGTTCATGTTTCATTATGATTGCTTATGTATTCTTTAAAACCTGTTTCTATGTTTGAAATAGAATTATCAAATCAAAATTAAATTAAATTATTCTGTTGTTTAGTACATTACAGCCAATATTTAAAAGCAGGTCAGTCATATCTAAATACTGTTTAGAATTTAATTTATACCAAGATATTTTCTAACTCACTTATTTTGTTCACGTGCCTTGTTTTATCATTATTCATTGCACTTTTCGCTTTTGTCTGTGAATTGTGTTCATTGACGATGGCGATAAAACTTCTTTTGATATTACATTGTTCAAATCATGTTAAAAATATATACTGTTTATTAAAAATGGCACGCAAATCTTGAGACCTGTGACAATCCATGGGTTTCAGAGTGATGAACAATTACTGTTATAGCGATGAATGATTTAAAACAAAATAAGATAACTTTATTTGTCCTAAAACGGGGAAATTCCAGTGTTAAAATGCAAAGTTCACAACAGATGAATGAAAGGATGTAGTTAAAAACCCAGAAAAAATAACTGTTAAAAAGAGACTTAAATCTAACCAATTTAACCAGAAAATGAGAAATGTCAGCGCTTCCTCAACTAGTTCATCTGTACTCAGCCGCATGTATTTACAGTGTGTGTGTGTGTGTGTGTGTGTGTGTGTGTGTGTGTGTGTGTGTGTGTGTGTGTGTGTGTGTGTGTGTGTGTGTGTGTGTGTTTTAAATCCACTGTAAAGCACTTTGAGTTACATTGTATTTGAGAAGAAGAAAAAAAAAGTGCCTGCCTAATTTGATTTTACATCATAATTACTTTTGGTCATCCCAAAGGAGAGATTCTTTGCCTAGAACAGGAAGCTGAAACCCATGAAAAGTCTCAGAGATCCACAAACATGTGTTATGACACATAATTAATATTAAAATAATTGTGTGCATACATATTTATTTACAGTTTATCACATTTTATCTCTTTAAATGCATGTACCTGCTTTATTCAGTCGGTCATTTTAAGAAGTCCCAGATTGAGCCTTTAATCTTTGGTTCAGTTACATTTACATTATAAATCGCTGATCCCACACCAAGTCTCCACAGTCACCCACAGTTTTGTTATAAAGACACATCCACTAGAGGCCACTGTTGCTCCACTAGAGCTCGGTGACTTTCAGCTCACACAAGGATCATCTCCACTGGCTCTGAATGAACAGAATCAGAACAATCAGAACACAATACAAAAGGAAATGGCATCTTTTATCACGACTCAGCAGGAAACCACAAGAACCAGGCTAGATTGAGAACGAGAATCATTTTAGACGCACAGAAAACCAATTACACATCACTTTTGTTATTTAATTAAGTGCCAAAGCTGAAAATTAGACCGATATAACATTAATTAACATCAGCCTACACGCTTCAGCGATTGTGTACGGCTATATTTTAAAGCGGAGCAAAGAATACACATCCAAATTGCTTACACGTTGAGGTTTTGTAGTACTTCTTAGTTTCTTTAATCGTTTCATAAAAGCCATTGGACAAAGAGTGCAAAAGCTGCTGAAGCCGTGATGTTGAGTCCACAGCAAAGTGCATCAAAACACACCTGACACAATCTCATTTGGCCCGTTAGACAAAATACAACTGCACTTCTCCAGGCAATCTTTTATTCAACAGAATGGCATGAAAATATGCTTCAAGAAGGTCGAACAAAACAAAAAAAATGGAATTCACTTTGTGCCAAAAATATCAAAATAAACGCCATAACTTTGAATAAAATCTGCTTCTATTTCTGTTCTGTTTTTCCCAAACTACTCGGCCTCTGGGTCGACTGAGTCCAGATTGGCTAATGTTTATTTGAGTGAAATCTTGAATGTCAATGTCAATATTTGAGAGTGACAACCGTGACAAAAGCTCTGGGCAAAATACCAACAAAACCTGGCTCCACTTCAGCTGCTTTGTTAAAGGTGCAGCACATACTGTAGCTTTTCAGGGGCAGATGCTGTTGATTTGCCCGAAATGTTCCTTAGTATGGCATTAAAGGAGAAATATTCTGCATTTTTCATATTGTTATTAGTCTTTAAACATTCTCTTGTGTACCTTAAATTTGCCATCTCATGTTTTAAAACAAAAAAAAAGTTTCTTATTCAGGTGTTGAGTCAGTATGAAGTGACACTTACTGACTACATCCAGCCAGCAGATGGCGCCATCGCTATATACAATCTAGTGAAGTTAGCACTGAAAAGACATTATGCTGTGGATTTGCAGCGGCCATTATCGTGTTTAGAGGCAGAAATGATCAGAAAGAGTTTAGCGATGATTTAAATAATAAAAACAGAGGAATATTGTTAGATAAGTGACCCGAAAATATGTCCACAAATTCAGAACGTTCAGAAGGAAGTGTGTTTGATGCTCGAAGGGAAGGATTTTGTAATAAACATTCCTCAATGCAACTCCAGGTATGTTTTTGATCACGGAACATTGTTTGAACATGGTTAAAACCTCAAAAAGTCACTGTAGCAGAATATGTGTCCTTTAAATATATCGGCCTCCATTGAGACATGCAGGGGACGCCACCAGGGCAAGTTACAGGTCAGATCCTTGGAGAGGCAAGCCCATTCTCTGGAAAATATACGTTTTTCAAGGTATTTTTGAGTCATAAAAAGATCTGTTATGAAATAGACGTTTAATTTAAAGAGGCTGTACACGATTTCTTTTCACATAAAGTATAATCTGTTTGGCCTCAGCACAGATTTATTGTAAAAGCATCTATTTGGGTGAAAATTAAACCATAGTGCGCTGTCTGCATCTAATTGTAGAGCGTTTTATTCTCCATGAAGCAGGAAGTGCACCTTTAGCATGCTAATGTTTGTTAGCTTGATGGCAAAACTTAAATAAATAAACTTAGATAAGTGAGCGATACATGTGGACCCCTGCAAAGAGTTTAAAATGTTTCTATTTTTGACGTTTTTAAGTAAAAATGAGGTATAATGCCTTTAATGCCATTCTTTGGATCATTCCAGGCAAAGAAATAACATCTTCACGGAGACATTCATTGGCCTTCACCAGAAAGTTACCCGGTGCATCTTAGATTAGAATAGAATAGATTTCATTAATACATTAATTGAATATGTGACTTTGGCTATGTGTAAGTTCGTGATTTACAATGTGACTTTTTTGGCACAACGTGAACTCCACAGAACATTCCTTGTTGGGACAGACAGAAGGTGCAGTCTGTTTGTGACATCACAGTTCAGAGTGGGACAGAGCGGTGAGGACGGGGTGAGTATTTTTACAGAAGGGGGGCGGATTCTAGGGCGTCCTCTTCCCTCCACACTCGGGTGACGGGGCGACCGCTGCGGCTGCTCCTCATGCCCAGGTACTGCCTCAGGAGCTGGTTCACTCGCTTCTGACTGTTCCATTTGCGCGCCGACTTCCTCACCCCGATGAAGCCCCCGTATCGTTTCTGCAGCGGCCTGATGGGGGCGCTGAAGATTCTCCTGTACCCGTGCCTGCCCCTCTGGAAGCCGCCGAAGCGCTTGGATACGGCCCGTGAGGCGCTGTCCTCGTCGTCCGGGGCGAGCGGGCCGTCCTCCTCCGCGTCCCTGCTCTCGCGCTCCTGCTCGGACTCCAGCGCAGAGTCGTACTGCTCCAGGGGCCCCTCTCTGTCCGAGCTGAGGTCCTGAGGGGCCAGCTCCTCGCCCGTCCGTTTGAAGAGCAGCGCGGCGTCGGAGAAGGCCGTCTGCTGGGACAGAGGCACGGCGCGTTTACAGACTTCCCACGTGAGCGACGAGGAGACGTGGCCCTCGCACTCCAACAAGCAAACCTGCACAAGAGAGAGAGAGGTCAGGGTGTGAAGCAGGTTTGATTAGGTTTCTGTGTCTCAGTCAGTCTGCTGAATGTCTCTCAGCTCTAGCCCTCATTCTATGCAAAATGGTGCAATAAAGCCATGTTTTGACTGTTCCTGGTCCTCTGAGTGGTTTGGAACGCTCTATGATGTCACCCAAACAAAACTAAGGTTTTTTAATAAAGGCCTCAGCAATTCACAAAAAGACATTGAAATGCATTTGATTTGGATAATGTTAGACACATTATGCACTAGAAATATATACAAGTGCCATGCGTTGACAAACAGGAAACAGCTAATGCTAATGCTTGCAAGTTTTGCTCTCTCTGTTCAACAAATAAAGTTATCTTCACTGTATCCACAGCAGCCTATCACAAGATCAGGTCGGTGTTTGGTTAAAAATGTATCATACTAATTCAGGCATGTCCAAACTCAGGCCCGGGAGCCAAATGCGGCCCTCAGACCAATTTTTCTTGGCCCTTAGGCTTCCTGGTGAACTGGCCCACATTGTCCTGATAAGTACTATTTACAGCACATTTCAGATTTTCTACAATTCCAACCTAAATAAATAACATTTTGGTGCAGACAGACCTGATATTAAGGCACTGAGACTGAATGTAGGTGTGGTGGGGCTTAAAACATCAGATAAATGCAGCTTTTTTTAACGTTTCACAATTGATTTGTGGCCCTCCGCTTGGTCTATATTTCAATATGTGGCCCTCGATGGAAAAAGTTTGGACACCCCTGTTCTAACTGAATCAGATTTTTGCAGTCTTGACTCTCTTCACTCTGTTTAATCATCTCACGCTTAAGTGTTCCGGGGCTGAACAGGAGTCAGACCTCTCACGGCCCCCTCCTGGCCCCTTAAAAATGACATGGTTCACTGAAGACGGTGGAGAAACTTTCAAATCGTTCCAATCTGCTCCAAAGTGAACCAGTCGAAACGTGGATTATGCAACGTTTCAATGGAGGGTCCAACACCTCCACAGAGATGTTCTTGGCTTGTCTGGATTCTTCTAAACTGTTTGGCGAGTGAATGACTGGATTTTTGCCTTTGCTGACTCAGATGACATAATATCGTCAGTTTGTTTAGTAATGTGTGAGTTAGCCAAAGCCAGACAGAGGCAGATCTGCATAAAGTGAGTGAGGTGGCACTGGCTGTGACACCTCCATCACTTCTGAAATATGACATCCACTTGTAGCGAGTGATGGACAGCACCAAATTAGAGCAAATTGCCTGAGGCTTTGAAAGACAGCGGCTAAATGAGGTCCCTTTCCACTAAAATGATAACTGTACTTTTCAACGAGTCCTCGACATGTGAAGTTAAAATGAGAGCCGGCGTCTGGGAGTTTTTCGTCAGCGATTCAGAACGACGTGTCTAATTATCATCACACCTGACACACATTCCTTCCCACAGTTTTCGTGGTTTTAAATGTTGTAATATCGCAATTAAAATGGCAACGTTACACTGTCAAAATGTTGTGTAACCTGCTGACTCACTTGGACCGTGGACTGGGGGCTAAAGTCATTGTGAAAGTTTTAGTAGATTACCTTTATTTAATATGTTTTCTTTTAGCTTAAAGACAAAGAACCTTCAACACAATTCTGAATCTGAATATATTTCTTATAATTCAAGTTTGTTTGAAGGAAGTAGATCAGTGAACCAGGACTGAACCAGGTCTGAATCAGGTCTGAACCAGCACTGAACCAGGTCTGAATCAGGTCTGAACCAGCACTGAACCAGGTCTGAACCACGATTCAACCAGGTCTGGACCAGAACTGAACAAGGACCGAACCAGGACAGAACCAGGTCTGGACTAGGTCTGAACTAGGTCTGAACCAGGTCTGGACCAGGACTGAAGCAGTACTGAACAAGATCCAACTTTTGAGGTCTTGAACTGGGATAATTTGTGACATTGTGTAAACATATTCCAATATTTTTTTGTCTAAGTATTTCCATTTTTACTCATTAGAACCAACATATGTCCCATATGTCCCATCCTTATTATTTTCAACATATTCTTAGCAGTAAGTTCAGTAAACCATCACTGTTTCTGCTCCCCTACATGCAATATATTTTAAAGATGTTTCTGAATAAATAGTACTTTCCAGAGGGATTTTATTGCAGGAAACTCTACTTCTAATTACTTCTTTTACTTCTAATTTACATCTATTATTGTCAGGAGCGGTGGGCGTCCACTCCATTGACCTCCGCCTGTGTGACGTGTCCAAATCTCAAACCCTTAGCCCTCTTCGAGTTAAATTTCAGAGCGAGGTTGAGCGGCAAATCCCATTTACTCATCCTCAGATCTGCCTCTGACGCGATAGATTGCCTGGTTATCTGAAAACCTGTTCGCATCAAAGGAATGAAGAGAGGGAGTTCTGCTACAAGTCTATCAGCGCAAATTAATTAAGCATCGTAAATGAAACGAGCGCAGCAGGGGACCCTCTGTTGGATCAATGCCGTCGTGGAGTTTGGGAGAGAAGAGAGGGCTTTGGGCTCGTGTGTCGGCGGCGGAGTGCGGTAAACCAAAGAAAATGGGGCTATTCTCAGGGGTTAGGGCTTTAAATATCAGAGTGAAAAAAGAGGCAAGGCTCGGAGACCTCGGGGACGGACGATTAGGTTGTGGTTATTATAATTATTAGCTGTGGTCGCCGCTTCATTTACTCCTCATTTTCCACACCCGTCTGCAGACATGTTGGGAATTCAGAGTGGCTGTATCAAATTCTGACACAAAAAAGTTACATCAATTAAATTACTTGCTTCAGCTGACTTCGTAAAGATTGCACTGTCACCGTGTTTAAGGCGAGGCAGTACAGGAAAAACTAATTTTTATCCAATTTTTTTGTTTTTTTGGTCAGTTTGCTCTCAACAAACCTGTCCACTCTGCTCTTAAAGATGTTTTATTATTTCATTTAATCCACTTAATTCATAGATTTCTCTAGGACATTGTAACTTCAAAGGCCGTTTTCTTAAAATGCATTTTTCTCCTCCAAGGACAAGGATCACCGCTTAAAGAGCTCCTACACCAAACTGTACAATCTTGGACTCAACAAGATTTTGACGAAACGTACAGAGGGATTTAAAAAAAAAAAAATCTAAGTCTAAAATTGATTTATTAAAGTTTTACGTAAAAAAAATGAGACGAATTTGGACTTTTTAGGACAATTTTCAGTTCAATTTAGTTAACTCAAAAACTAAATAAGAAATCCAAAATGCCCACTGTAATTTTTTTAACTAATGTGTACAAAATGAACCAACACATTAAATCTGGTTCTGTCCATTTTTCAGGTTTAAATGTCCCAAATATGTGACATTTTGGCCATTTTTACACATAAAATGCCTTATTTCTACATGAAAACATGACATGATTAAAAACTTGCTATATATTTTTTCTTACATTTATGTGAGTAAACTACAGGAGAAGTTTAACATTGATTTATAACATTGAAAATTTTAACTGTAAGTTAAAATTTTTTCCCATTCACCTGCAATGTCTCACCTTAACATTGGTGAAGTGGTTACAAATCCATTTTACAGCCAAAAGTGCAAATCATGTGCCAATATCTGGGTCTATATTCCCAAAACAAACAAAATATGCTGTTGTTTTAGGTGCGTTTGGTTAAAGTAACTCTATTCCCGATCTGGACACTGAGTAAACCTGATGCTTGCTAAATTTCTGTGACCTTATCTGTCGAATCCAACAGCAATGCCACCTTGAGGCCGACAAATTCTTAGAGTGTTTTTCTTAGAGCACTTTGAGACAAAATCAAACCACTTGCACTGTCTGTCTTTAAAAAGAAAGTATTTTACACTTGCAAACCCAGACGAAAGAGCCGTAAGCGTCACTGGGATTAAACAAAGGTAAATTTGTAGTTGTCTTAAGTTTGGGAGCAGGACCACACCTCACGCCTCTTTCTTTTCCTTCACCATTACCTTCTTCATCGTCTTCTCGTTTCGTGCCCATCCCGACCTTTTCTCGCCTACTCTGAAGCCCCAAACCAGCCTTAAAATAACAACTTTATCCATCCTCTTCACCCACGTTCAGTTCATATCACTGTATTCTATGGTTTTGATCCTCAGATTTGTCGGTCCAGCCCTGCTTTGCTTCACCGTCTGGAAATTCTGTTCAGAAATGATGTGCCACATAAATTCATGTATGTGAATGCTAGCTTTGTGCCATAGACCCTTTAAACGTTTGTAAACTAAAACATTCTAAATTCGGATTGGAGGCAAAAGTGAAACGCAACATCATGTGATTTCACTGGAGAAACTGGGATTTAACCTCAGAATATCACAAAATATGAAACATTTTGATGATTTTGGAAAATGGAAAGCACTCAGACACATGTGAGTGACATCAGATCTGCTTTAAATACATTTATTATTGTATTTTACATTATGTTTAGGACATTATGATAAACTCTTTGCTTTTTTGATGAAGGAACAATCCAGATTTATGAGTTTTACTGGAAAAATGCTCACAGAAATGTTGAGCTCACAATCATTTTTCATTTTATCTAGAGTTATATTAGATACTATACCATAAATTAGATTCTTTTGAAGCTAAAATATAATTTTAAGGCTAGAAAATTGTATTTTGTCCATTGTTTGTTATAGAAAAGAAAACTAACTGACCTTTCACAGAAGAAATTCAAATGTGTTGCTTTTTTTCCAACACAAACACTTAAAACCAATCAAATTTATTTTTTATTTTTTAAATGTATCTAATGTGACCTAATCATTGAAAATGTTATTTTCCTCCAGTCGCCTCCATTCCGGAGAACTGATGACATCACATTTTAAAGGGTCCATGGGGTCTGTGTGTGCCATGGACCAAGAGATGTAAATACTTCCTCCTTTTGTTTGAAAAGGGTGATGGAGCTTTAGGATTCTGGCTCGCATCATTTTCCTCCCTAAAGCAGCTCAGCCATGACTTGGTTTGCAAATCTGTTCCCAAACACTAACCTTAACCAAATGACCTGTTCCTAACTCTACTCCTAACCTTAACTTGATTGTGAAATAGTATATATTCTAAAGTAAAGCAAGCGGCCATGAGCGTGTTGTGTCTTAAAACAAATGGTCTCCAGATCTCCACACTCTCGTTTTCCGCACTGGACAAATTTAAACTCTTTAAATTTGTCCAGTGCGGGGTGGGTCAAATGCAAAGGAACAATAAAGACAGGTTGTGATTGCTAAAGTTAATTTCAATCCCTCGTCCTGGTTTGAGCCCAGTTTAGATCCGACGTAGACTTGGTTTGTCCTGTTCTATCCTCAAAAGCAATACTTCAATCCCTTATACATATATCATAGATTTTTTTTCCATACCAGCTCTATACGAGGACGAAAGCTATTAGTCCTGAGCGAGACTATAACTGTATACTGGGAATCAAAACCTAAACCTTTTGCTCCAAAGCCAGATAAACTACAACCATTCTATTACACCAGTGAGCCTCCAAACCAGGAGCCACATTTTAATTAAATTGTATAATTGCATTCTGTGCTGCGGCCTGCTGCGATTCACACGTTCACTGTATTCAGTTTGCATGCGAGACCTTCATTGTCTTTATCCTCGCTTTTAAACAAAGAGCTTAGAGGAGGATCCCGGAGGATTCATTTAGCGCCACAAAAGACTACACCGCTCACAAATTAGCATTAGCGGGTTGCGTTTCCCCCCCCACTTTGATTAACTTCACGCAACAGGAAGGTATGGCGTCGGCGGTATGTATCTATGTGCGGCGTGCGTGTGTCGTTGGCATTAATCAGAGCGCTTCCTGACACGATAACAAACGCCGCGGTTCCGTCTGACGCGGGAAACAAAAGGGATTGGGGAAGGGATCCACCTGGGGCCCGGAGGAGGGACGGCTCACACAATGCCGGCTGATAAAAGGTGTCAGTCACCGCGAGCACGGCCGGCCGCACCAAAACCCAGCCGCACTCAATTACATAGTTCCATTACAACTTCCCAAAAGGTCCCAGCTGTCTCTCTCCGCATCATTATCAGCTAAATTAGCCGTTCCGAGGAGATTCACGGACGCCCACACACTATTTTTACCCCGTCGGTCTGTGCGGAGATGAGATTGTTTTAGTTCAGGCTGCATTCCTCCACACACAGATGGAGATTTTGATGTTTGTGAGAAGAAAAGGATGTAATACAGCACAAATGTTTGTACTCCTTACTGGTATTTACATGGCTGATAGCTAGAGTAACCAGATAAGTCAATAATAGGATCGGATTTTTGATGTATGCGCACAGAAGAAATAGATTTTTAGAGTGACTACTGTATTTGGAAGATGAAGTACAATACGTTTTACAATAACTCTTTCGTTCTTTGATATTTTTTCTTTCATTTTTGTCTTCACCACATTAATTCTAGTTCTAATTTGCATACTTTTCTTGTCAAAACCTGCTCAGGAGTGCACAATTAGAAAGAAATAAGATTACGCACATCAGATGTCACTGTTTGTATGCCTTTTTGATAACTCCAGAAATCAGATAACAATCAGATTTTTGTTGTGCATGTGAACGTAACCAGTGCAATTTAGAAAACATTCTGCGTTAAAAGTGCATTAAGGAACTTTTCTGGTGGAGGATTCAGAACCTGTTTGTCTCGGTGCAGATTTTGTAGCAATAAACTTTATTTTGCATTTATTCGATTAATGGCAACAATAAAAACAGAAAAACTTGGAAAACCATGACTGTCACAGATCCTTGGTCTCGTTCATTAAACACCTTTCGTAGAATTCTGACTCGGAAGCTGAAGTTACTGCCGAAACATGTCAAGGTAAGTGCATCATCTTACCTGAACATTCTTAATCTAAAACACAAACCCCTCGAACTTGCTGACATAAGTGAGAATTTCTCCTCTTTGAGCTTTTAGTTATTTAATATTCACCTTTATTTACCATCAAGGCCTCTTTTTCAAAGGAGACCCGGAGCAAAGTGAGAATATAACAGTGCCTGAATTCACATTTAAGAGACTTTTAAGAAAATAAAACTAAATCAACTGGCACGGAGCAGCATATTTTCACGTTAAGTTGTCTTTTTATTGATCACAAACTTAAAGTGGAAAGTCTCGCATGTAACTTTTTTGTATCTTGCTTTATAAATGAGATCCCTGACCTGTAACTCTCAGATAGATAGATAGATAGATAGATAGATAGTTAGACAGACAGACAGACAGACAGACAGACAGACAGACAGACAGACAGACAGACAGACAGACAGATAGATAGATAGATAGTTTGGGAGCCATATTTTGAAACATTCCTGGCAAAGCAATAATATCTGTGCGGAGACAAACAGATACCATGTCCTCCATCGGTAAAGTGAGTGCACTTTTAAGGAGAAGCATGGAAGAGTGGCTATTTTCTTTTTTATGATGGGGAAAAAACAGATTTGTCCACACAGAAAAGCTCTACAGACAATTGCTTATACAGTTATCTATTGACGTGGTTTTTGAGTCACGGCACACTTTCTTTGATTGCAAACGTTCTACAGCACATCACCTACGAAAATATTAGCAAATCACAAAATTTAGGGGAAAAAGTGATGTTTAATGTAGCGAATATGTCCCTGTCATTGAGTCTGGTTCTTAAATTTTTGCAAATGATTGTTTTGGTTTCTTTTTTGATGAAGAAGTTGCTCTGGACAACCACACAAAAAGCCAAATCCTTAAATTAAATCCATGGAATTTAACATTTTTTCAAGGCATACCCACCTCAAGAAACACTGATCTATTGCAACACGTGCACAAATCAAGAATAGAACAAGGATTTCTGCATTGCTCGCTAAATATCTGTCACTTTATCTGTCAAAACCACCAGCAACGTCGCCTTAAGGCTTACAAAATGGCTTTCCAAAGATCTGTCAAACTTATTGCACAAGTGTCTGCAGATTAAAAAGTCCGGAAGTCTAACTCTTTGGGCAAAAGTTGTGTCTATATTTTCGCACATCCTCAACCCACACAGCGCCAGCAGACGGAGGTGGAGTGGAAATGAAATGGCTTCTGTAATCGCGGTTTCATCTGGTCCGGTGGTGTTTGTGATGGTCTGTTGACAGGACGCATTAGCCCGGCTCTTATCTCTGCCTGCGGGCGCTCTGGACTCACCATAGTGTTGAAGGCTTGCTCCATCTGCTGCTCCTGGAGGAGGATCCCGCAGGCCACACACTCGCCCTGGCAGTCGGCCTTCACCGGGCTGGACACGCACCCCAGCGCCAGCACGAGCAGGCTCCACACGAGGCTCCTCATCACGCACACGCACGGCAGACGGGGGCAGACGGGGGCAGACGGGGGCGCAGGCGGGGGGCGGGCAGGGGGCGGCTGGTACCAGGGTACGAAAGGTGGGCCTCCGACGAGGAAAATTCAGGACCGGGTCACAGTCCAGAGTCTTGAGCCTGAAGGAGAAGAGATTTTATTTATGTGTGTGTTTGTTGAAGCGATTGGCAGAGAAAGTGACAAAGTACAGAAGTTAAAGTACTGCTCTTAAACCTGGAGTACCTGACTTTTTTGGAAGTAAATTAGTACATTTTGTGTTTTCCATCGAAGAGCATCCTGTAAAAGCAACACTTTCTGACCATAATGAGACCTCTGCATGCTGTCCGCAACTGATAATAAAGTATTTTTTCTTAAGTGAGGCCTAAACCTCAGCAGCGCTCTGATTGGCCGCGCTTGGGTGGTCCTCCCCAGTTTCACTTTGTAGACTTAAAAAAGCTGCAGTAAAGCGGTGCACAGGACCAAAAATGAATGTATGTGAATGTTAACCATGTGTCATAGGGTTTGTCAGAGCTAGGGACGAGTTAGATACATTTAAAAACCCATGTGCGCTTCCGCAATGTGAAAATCAGGTACTCCAACTTTAAGTAAAATGTTTAAGTAAAATTTAAGTTTCACTTAAAAGGGCACTTTATAGTTTGCTGGTGGAGGGAATGAAAGATATTCTCTTGCAGATAGAACAAAATCAAACAATCTCCTGGAGACAAGCAGCAAACCAAGTACTTTTTGGGCAATAAAAAAACATATTTAAGTGTATAAATAAAACATATATGAGTTTATATCATACTGTGGAACCTTCCAGACGAAGCAAAAACAATTTTATGAGAAAATCAGATGACAGACTCTCAACTAGAAAACTTATAGTGCAAATATTTGTACTCCAAACAGGTATTTATTTGGCCAGGAAAAATCTGATAACTAGAATAATCAAACTAGAATAATCAGATAAGTTAATAATTAGATCTGGTTTTTTTTGTGTTTGTGCACAGAAGAAACAGGTTTTTAGAGTAACTGTTGTATTTGGAAGACAAAGTGCAATACATTTTAAAATAATTCTTTAAATCTTTCACAATTGTCTTTCATTTTTTTCTTTGCCACATTCATTTAGCCTCATTTGCATAATCTTCCTCGTCAAAACCTGCTCAGGTGTGAATAATCAAAACGAAATCAGATTACTCACATCTGATGAACCTGTTAAATGACATTTTGAAAATCCGATAACAATTAGATTTTTGTTGTGCATATGAACACAACCAGTGCAATTTAGAAAACATTCTGCGTTAAAAGTACATTGAGTAACTTTTCTGGTGGAGGATTGGTAAAGATACTACACAGTGCACCTTTAAGTACATTTTACAGTGGATACTTTTTACTTTTACTTCACTACATTTTAGAGCAGGTAACAGTATTTTCTACTTCACTACATTTTTGAAGCGGACTGAAAAGTAAAAAGCACTTTTCACATGGTTTAAGGAGTTGTTTTTAGCACATTTATGATGACATTCTGGTTTTGAGCAAACAAAAATATAAACATAAAATTCGCTAGAAAATTAACAAATTGATTAGAATTGCTCTTGTTTACCAAAGTCCAGCGAAATTCTTTAACAAAATCGCAAAATTTTCATTCTTAAAGTACATTTTTAAACCAGTACTTGAAAACATTTACTGAAGTATATGTTTTTATGTGCTACTTTTACTTTTTTCACTCGATATTTGTACTTTTCCTTAAGTTCTCTGGCTAAATGTGTAAAGTACTTTGGTTTCAGTTCATACGACAACTTTCCTTTAATGTTTAACTGAGATGCAAAAAGTCTGTTGCTCATGTGCTGATGTTGTGGTGTAGTTTGATAGTCAAATAATGATTTTTATCTCGGAAAGTGGCATCATCGAATCTGCAAACTGCCAATTCAACGAGCATTTATCTATTTTTCTTTTCGTTTTGGGTCTAAAATGGCATTGCACAACATTTCATCAGAAAATGTGAAACCTTATCTGCCGATTCCCGTTAAATTCACATTATACATTATTACTTTCCACGTATCACTAACAACAACAACATTTTAACATTTCAAGCACGATGTTTAATTGACTAAAATGCCCCGAGGGAAAAAATAGATCAGCACGAAAAAACAATGACGGGAGGAAGAGTGACATGAAGATTGCGTCAATGCAGATCTAAAGAAAACAGGAGCTGAAAATGGATGGACAGTTTTGGTGGAAAGTGCCCAAAATCAACAGGGACGAGTCGCCAAGTCCAACGATTATTTCTATTGTATATTTAATCTTTTTACATACATGATCAGCCCAATAAAGGTTGAAATATGAGACTGAAGCTTCTAGACTGAGAATATTTATGAATGGATTGATGAAAATGAGCAATAATCTATTCTTTTTTGGCATTTTGTTGTATAAATGTCACAGTCTTTGTTATAAAAGGTCTTTTGACATGTGTTTCAGAGTCTATAGTCCAGTTAAGGATTAGTCAATTATCAATTTTTGTAGTTGATTACTTTTTATCATAGACTAGTCACAATAAGTTGATGAATCGTTACAGCCCTACTGCAGAAAGGAGCGGGAGAAGTCACAAGAATAATTAATTTATATCTCTTTTCAGGACATTCAAAGGCGCTTTACGCTTTTTTGTTGACATTATTAACATTTGGGTTTTAAAAATACCTGAAACTGTTAATGAGCCAATAACACAAACAACACATGTAAATAAGCCATGTAGAGAATGTTTGTAATAGCTGTTTGTTACATAATTATCAATATATAAAGAAATTTGGTTTTCATAAATACATTTGCGTAGGTTTTATTAACTGTTTATCATATTGTTTTTATAGCACACTGATCAATGCAAGGCAAGTTTATTTGTAGAGCACAATTTGTACACAACGTAATTTAAAGTGTTTATACAACTGAGTAAGCGCATTAAAATCACACATTAAGATAAAGACATTTTAAAAAATCATTTTAAAAAATACTTTAAAAGAGAAGATTTCAGTTGTACACACAGTTAAACAGAACTGTTTTTAGTCTGGATTTAACAATGGGTGTGCATGAATCCTTTTGCACAGGTTAGGATTTTTAAATGCCGCTAAAAATAAATAGAGTAAATTAGATTAGCCTTTAATGTCCGCTGCATTTGACCCAGACTTCAGGGCGACTGGGGCGACCTGTCAGGAGCAGCAGACCTTGAGCTGGACTCGTCTGGACTACAGGAGCTGGAGGACTTTATCTGAGGTCCAGGTTTGGGGTTGATGGGGGAACCGGACTAAAAGTGTTCAGTTGATCATTACATCATTACGGTCTGGGCTTTACTCTTCAGTGCTCGTCCCTGAGCACACATCGAGATTTTTGTTAATGGCTCATTAACATATTATGCATTTTTCATAATGTTATTAGCCTTTAAACATGCTCTTGAGCACCTTCAATTTGCCATCTCATGTTTTGAAACAAAAAAAAGTTCATTATGCACTAAATGAACAAGTTTCTCTGCCGTCTGCTTTGGCACTTAGTGAGTTTCGCTTAGCGCTTACATAATTTCGTTATGTTCGCACTTAAGAGACGCAGTGATACGGTTAGCAGGAGCAGTTATCGTGTTTAGACGGCAGAAATGCTTAGAACGAGTCTGGTAATGATTTAAGGACATTTAAGGACAGCAAAAGATTCTCGGATAAGTGACATGAAATCTGAAAAAAGTCAGCAATTGAGGGAGTTCAGCAGGAAGTGTTTTTGATGACTTTTCAAACCAACATTACTCGAAACAGCGTGAACGCAACTGAATGCAACTCCATGTATGTTTTTGATGAAAGAAAATTATTTGAACATGATTAAAAGCTCAAAAAAGTCACTTCAGCAGAATATTTGTCCTAAGGTCTACAAAAGCTGGTATCGTCTCATAGACGTTTATGAACCTATAACCCACGTCTTCTAAATGGTTTACTTATGTCACTTTTTCTAAAGCGCTACCCATTTTTGAATTGTGTCATAATTCTGTTTCTCTGCACAAATATTTAATAGTTCTGTCAGTTCAAACAGAAGTGGAATACAAATGCTCTCCAGGGTGAAGGGGTTTATATTCGAGGAGTTTTAATTCACTTTTACACAGAACTCATTAGTATCAGAACAGTAGTGCGAGCTTTTGTCCATCACTATGATACACTTCACAGAATGAATAAAGAGCACACAGGAAGCCAGAAGTTACAATCAGCCCCAATGACTTACAACCACTAATGACAAAAGGTTTTCTCAAGAGATAATAAGTCAATTTAATGCGTACAAAACATAACATTCTATTAACATATCCAGTTTGTTAAGAAGTATCTTGGCAAATTCATGTCGCCAAAACCGTGAAGAGCAATTACATTTAAACGCTGGATGAATTCAAGAGGAGAAAACGTACTGCAGTCCATGTTTGTTTGGGGCAAAGAGGATGTTTTGTTTTACTGACTGTAATAAAATACATCAAGTAACAAGTAAATATGGATTTAAATTTTTTTTTTTTTAAGTAAAATCCATATTTAGGCGATCAGTGTGGATTCCTCTTTCTGCTGCTGTGTCTTTGTTAAGTCCATTAAAGAAAAACATGAGAACCTGACTTTAAAGTGTGAACTGTTGAGTCATAGTTCGCATAATCGCCCGAATGATTCATAGCCCAGTGGTGCTCGAAGTACCATCTAAGAAAATATTTGGCCTTCTGAGTAGCACAAGAGCTTATAAGCGTGAAACAAGACTATTCTAGGTCTAAACTACACAATTTTTTAATGGTTCTACAACAAAACGAACCCAAACAATGACAAAATGTGGATTAAATTGATTCTAAACTCAGCAAATAATTGAACTGCTGAGGAAATCGTGTACCACCGTTTGAGAAACACTCACCGAAAACTGATTAGCTGCAATTTACTGAAACTATTTGGCGATAGATGGTGCAGAATACGCCCTCAAAAAGCATTTTACGACTTAATTTACAAAAAAAAACAACATATGATTTGTAGCTGGGAACATCTGACCTGGTTCTGCACATTCTTTACGTGGAAACATATTCAGACTCGCAAGGACTTCAAGGATTTACACCTTCTTCATGTGCAAAGCTATAGACTGTTTTACATCCCATTTGAAAAAAGAGAAACAGAAGCTCCAAAATATATGAATACAATATTTCAACATCAAGATCCAGTTTCATTTCCACCACCTGTGAGTGAACAAACTCTGCTCTAAAGCCTGATGCAGATAAGTCCACAGACTCAGACCCAGCCTCGACGGCTTCATGAAAAACACACCCACACTGTATAAACCCTTCAACAGTTTGTAAACAAAAACAGTCGAAATTCTGGCGGAACATGATGTGATTTTTATGGAGAAAATGGGATTAGACGTCAAATAAAAAAGAAAAAAATGACAGCTGAAGGTGTCAGTTACACGTGAGTAATCAGAGCCTGGCACTTTTACTTCTGCATTTTATATGATAGAAGATTATGATAAACACAAATCCCAATTCTTAGGTTTTACTGGACAAATGTTGTCCCCCGCAGTGTTTCATTTTGTCAACAGATAAATTACAGATTGATTGAGGCTAGAAAACTATTATTATTATTTTTTTTTTTTTTTGTGTGTGTGCAGTTTTTGAGCAAACTCAAACATTTCGACTCTGGGAATTTAAATGTGATGCTTATTTTTTCTTATTCGCCTTATTCCTGAAGTTGCCGTACGCGCCGCCGTCTTGTTTCCGTTGTATTAGTTTACATGGAGCAGACAAGCTCAACAGAAAATAAGTTCTACATGGACTAAAAAGACGTTTTCAGGCCGTCCAGGAAATCGGTGCGTTGTTGACTTGTTGTTGCTCGTGTTCATTAAACATTTTACACAAATCAACCTACTTTATGTAACATTTTAGCGGCGAGACTTTTCCCTCGTTCATCATTAGCTTTAACGGAGTTCTCGTCAAACGAAAGTGTGTTTACAACAAAAGTGCAAAAAAAGTGGGCGGGGCAGAATAAGGTCAATAGACACTTTCAATCATTTGCATTTAGATCTGATGTCAGTTGATCGTTGAAAATGTGTTTGGACTGTTTTTGGCATCGCCCCATCCCACTCGAGTTCATAACTATAAAACACTTAGCCTATTGTATATGATTTTAGTGGTGGGGGAAACCAGAGCACCCGGAGGAGACCTACACAGACACGGGGAGAACATGCAAACTCCACACAGAAAGGCCCTGGACCGCCCGGGAGTCGAACCCAGGACCTTCTTGCTGTGAAGCGAGAGTGTTACTCGCTGTGTTACTGTTCTGCTCTTCCACAATAAATGTCAATTTGAGAGTAAACCCTTGGCATCAGCAAAGAAGGTCATCATGAGGAGCTGGACGACTGAAACAAAACCCACAATCAAGGACTGGACGGAAATTGGAGAGAATTACGTTTTCACTTAATTTGAAAATGGACCAATTTGAAATACTTCGGACTAAATGGGACCAGTACATTTGTGTGGGAGCGCTGTAATTTAATACATTTTTCTATGTGTTCTGTGCTTTTGGTTTTTATTTAAATTTCTTTTTTTTTTGTCCACTCTCACTCCAGACTTTTTAACATTCTGATAACACAGAATTTGAAAAGGTTTTACTCGACTGATGGACTGTCGATGTGCTGTAAGGATTAGCTAAAGTTGACTCAAGGTTAATGCACCAAAACCTTTGATAATAATAAGGAATTTTGTATTTGTTACTTTTAAGTTTCTCAAATTTTACTGTGGGTCTATTAGAATTTTACGATTATCACAATTATTAACTTCCCAAAATGACACTTGAGGATGGTTTAACTAAAAGCTTTAATAGAATTTTAAAACAGAACTTCCAAATGACTTTGCCCTTTGATAAATCAAGTCTTTGCCTTTTTTATTAGTTTCAAATTGTACAAATCATCTTTTATTAAGGACCAAATCTTCTCAAATCCTCACAATTATTCCATCCTTATCATTTCTGGGATAACATTTACAAACCAAGCACACAGCACCATGACCCACTAAGGACCAGAAAAATAATAATGACACATGCTTCTTTAGTTTGATCCCTCAGCACAGATGTTTTCTTTTTATTCTTGTTAAAAAAGTGTGAATGAAGCTCTTCCTTTATGATAATTAAGTTGTATCCTCTGTAAAAAATATAACTGGAGTTGTGCTTTGTTTCATTCATGCACATTAAAAAAAAACCATAATAATGATTTAGAAAATGTTTGACTTCCTCTTCAGAGATGACCTTTTCAATGCACGAGCAGATGCAGTTTTAGCGCACATTTTGACAACGTTTTTTGCAAAATAAGGGACACATTATTTCAATTGATACTACAGGACATTCAAAAACTATCGCGTCCATCGACTTGTGTCCAAAGCAGTTTAAATGCACACTATCTTGAGCATTTAATCCTGATAATCTCCGGAAGCAAAAGAGCAGAAATAATTGAGCAAAGTTTGGTGGTCAATAATTGAAATGCACTAAGAGTTTATGCACTTTCCACACTTTATGTTGTTCCTTTTAAATCTTTAAGGCGCAATCATCAATGTACGCGTCAGTTAGTTGCACAAGTATAAACACTTTGGTTGAGACTCGCCCATCGTGAGGCGCTTTGTGTGAGCGATACAGCAGTTTTTCTATTACATAGCATCAGATAAATGAAGTTAAAGTTGTGTTGTCTGCAGAGCTGTGTGGTCCACTTTTAAACTTTTAATGGACTGATCTTTATCTTTTTCCTGACCTTAATTCGCCCTCACACTTGTCACGACTCCAGTGTGTTTCATTAGACGGGATAATCTTACAATGCACCAATCCAACAATTATTTTAAATTAGTCTTTGGTTAAAATGGATGGTGAAGACAGAGTTACAATTGCTAATGTTTTCTACATATTAAAGTTTTATGTCGCAGGAGCTGGAAAGTCAACACTGAAGCTTATAGTGGTCCTTTTTGTTTAAGGCGAGACACGACTGGCAAAACTGTTTTTTCTTTCTATTTTTTAGTGTTTTAGTCAGTTTGCTCTAACAACATAGGCTTTCATGTGGAAACAACACACTTGTCCAATCTGTTCTTAAAGATGTTTTATTCTTCTATTTAATCCTCTTCAGCCATAGATTTCTCTGGGACATTGTAATTTCAAAGGCTGTTTTCTTGGTACACACATTGTGTATGTGAACCTGAGCAAAAAGTATTTTAGGACCACACCCTATC
This sequence comes from Rhinogobius similis, assembly GCA_019453435.1. NCBI lineage: Eukaryota > Metazoa > Chordata > Actinopteri > Gobiiformes > Gobiidae > Rhinogobius > Rhinogobius similis. The sequence goes on from CM033620.1 coordinate 20,030,946, forward strand.
TTCAGCGGGAAGGCAGCAATTTTTTATCAAAACTTGCATTTCTCCAAAATCTAGCCCTCATGTTTTAACAACTTGGGGTTGGAATTGAGTTAGTCTGATTTCAATCACACTATAAAGCGAAGAGATCATTTGTTATTTAGAATCACACCAAAAGTCCTGTTCTAGGGCTATTTTAGTCTTTGTATACAAGACTAAACCAGATCCTGCTGTTGTTTGTCGTTGGGGAACTTGCTAAGACGGAATCTCAGCAATTTTCCCAACGTAAAGAGTCAAACTCCTCTTCTCAGACCTACAGTTGTGTCGAAATGCAGGCACAGCTTCAGGTCTCAGGACTTGGACAAATCAGTTGTTATTTAGAATCACAACAACCAAGTTACAAATTTGTGCAGGGAAGAAGAGTCTGGTGATGATTTAAAAACTTAAAACACCAAAAGATTCTCAAATAAGTGGAGTAGATTATCTGAAAATATGTCCCGGATCAAGGGAGTTCAGCAGCAAGTGTGTTTGATGGTGGGAGGGTAGAGGATTATCTAATGAACATTCCTCAAAACAGCGTGAATGCAACTGAGTGCAACTCCAGGTATGTTTTTGATGACGGAACATTGTTAGAACATAAAAAAAAGCTCAGAAAAGTCACTGTAGCAGAATATGTGTCCGTTAAAGCTTCACTATGTAACTTTTCTGGTGGAGGGTACAGTTGTCTCCATGGAGATGTTATGACTTTGCCTGGAATGTTTCACAGTATAGCAATAAACTTACTAGCTCAACGGAGACAATGGAGCAGGACAATGGACTACACCAGGCCAAATAACAGGTCAGCTCTGTGTGTAAATAAACAGTTTTAATAAAAATAATGCCATACTGTAACATTCAGGGCAATGCCATAACATGTTACACAAGCAGTGAACTCTCCACACACCGTACAGTGCATCTTTACTTACACTCACCAATGTGAAGACAAACAGCAGTAACTGACGTCACTGAAAGTATTGACAAAGAGAGCGGCCTTAAACACAGAGAGAGGTCTATTGATGGACCCATTCAAGGGCAGACAAATAAATAAGTAAAAACGAGCTCAGCATGACCACTAGCTTCGCACTGCATTAGCTCTGGGAGTCCTCAGTGGGTAAAAACGGCCCATTTAGATGCATAAAAATTGGCTTTATGGGAAATCATTAGCGTGCTGGTGTTGGTAGCATGTTTTGTGTGAGAGTCATTTACCATTGTGCTGACTAAGTCCATTTGACAGCGTTTGGAGTCCCCTAAGTGGCCCTTTCGCCGCAAGTTAAACAAATGAGCAATGCATAGGTGTAACTGAGTCTAAAGGCTGTGAATAGATGTGTGTTTGAAAAGGCTTTCACATCCATGCAAATGTGTTTCATTTGTCATATTTGTAAATATGACATTAGTGTCCTTTATCTCTCTTCAAATGAAGACTCTGGGGATTCTCTTTTAGGTTTTATAATGATTACTGAGCAAAAAGCTGCTATTAGGCATTTTCACAGCTCATAATTTGTCATAATACAAGCAAATGTTCACTAAACTGGCTTTTCTGTGTGCAGAACATTCAGTATTTTATAATTCACTGCTTTCAACAAACTTTTCAGAGACACACGTTATGTTTATTCAGCCCATTTCATCAAAGCCAATTCTGAACGTTTAAAGCAGCCAACTGAAACATTGGGAAAAATTCTGAAAAGTGGAGATAGTTCTCGTTAAATGTTAGATATCGTTAAATTAAAAAGGTCTTTTGAATTTCTTTTTTTTTTGTGAACATTAAACTGTTAAAACAATAAACCTGTGACCAAGATGTGGACCAACATCTTCAGTCACTTAATGTCCTGCTGAGGTTAAAAATACACAAAAATGACTGGTCGATTAGATGAATTTGCTTCTAATGATTTTCTTGCGCAGTAACAATAATAATTTGTATGTTCTGTACAAAATAAATTGAAAGACTGTCATGACTTTAATCAACTTGAGCTAAATGAATTCTATTATTAAAAATGAATCTTGGCTAAACTATTCTGATGACTTCTGCACAGTCCGGTGTCAAACGCACTTGTTGTAAAGACAGTTCAGACGAGGGTTTAATGGCTGTTGTTCTGCTCAGCTCTTTGACACCTGACCCACTTATGTGTCGTGTCATTATTTATTAGAAGGCCACTTGGGTTTGTTTGCACACCTCTTGCCATTAGCCGAGGTCGACTCCTCAAGTGCTCCAGTGTTCAATGAACGCTACACGCAGGAATGAATGAGGCCTGTGCATTTGTGCTGGAGACATTCACAGCTGATGGGACACAAATGAGCGGTAATAATCACAGGCGATGATCTGAACAAATAAGTTCAGGTATAAAAAGGTTTGCAGTTGCTCCACAATTAGCTGCAATTACTTCGGTCAAATGATCAAACAAGGAAGGTGAAGTGTATTGCCCAAGAACACAGTCATAGTGTGGCGGTCAGTGAAGAGACTGAACCATTAACTTCTTTCTGATGGACACACGATCACGTCATTTCCGCACAAACTAGTTTTTCAATCAGTTTTGACAACTCAGGAAAAAGAATCAACACATCTATTCACTTTTTGGATTAAAATAAGAATTAAACATTTAAAGGTGCACTAACTTTTCAGATTTTATTTTTTATTTTTTTACTTTTCTGATTGGGGGTTTGTTGCTTGACTGTTGCCATGAGAGATGTAATTGTTTTCCCAGGAATGCTCCACAGTATGACATTAAACTGATCCATTACATTTAAAGTATGCATTGTTTTATTGTTTTATTGCTGACCTATAACTTGGCCTTAAAAACATATATACATAAATACATACATACATTTAAACCTTTTAAACCTTTAAACCTGCTCTTGAGTGTCTTTACTTTGATATCTCAAGTTTTAGACCTATATAACTTTATCACTGCTTTGGCGCCATATTACCTGTAGCTCCATCTACTGGCTGCAGAGGTAATTACATATATTTGTACATCCTTAATGCTTTGTAGTGCGAGCAGTGCTGAGCTGTGACACAGCTGTAATGATCGGGATTAGACGGGAGAAAAGCTCAGCACGAGTCTGGAGACAATTTAAGGATTTAAAAAGCAGAAGATTCTCGGATAAATGATGTCAGTAATTGACAAACGTCACACATCAAAGGAAGAGTGTTTTTGACAGTTGGAGGGAGAAGATTTTCAAACCAAGATTAGTCAAAATGGAGTGAATTAAGAGCCAGGTATGTATTTGAGGATGTTAGAACATGGTTAAAAGCTCAAAAAACTAAATTTATCACAAAATTTGTCCATTAAAATCCCTAAGGTTTTTCTGTTGTGGAGTGAAAAAAAAAGTTATGTAGTTTACTTTTTAATAAAACTGCACTGTTTCCTTTAATTTCACCAAATGTAACAATAAAATGTGACAAAGAGAGACATTTACGCTACGACAGTTCCAATTCATATCCAAAAAAATCAATCGCTACAACCTAAGTCTGCAATGTTTTGAAAAAATAAACCCAACAACAACATTTTTGGAGGATTCAATAACACTAAACCATGTCCAGTAACTTTGTATTCTAAACTGGAGACAAATCAAATTAAATCAAATGGTCTCGTATTACAATGACACAGAAGTCACTGAAGCTGTTCTTGAGTTTGTCCTCATGAAAAACAAGGAAATACTTGACCAACACAACAATAAGGACTTTTTAACACATAACAAATGAAACACAACTTGATTTTACATAAACACAGTGTCATTGGCAAAAAAGCTGCTAACTTTGCTAAACAACGAAGCAGATTCTGTCAACATTTTAAAATACAGAGTTTTAGATGATTGACTGTTGATTATTTCATAGCAATGACTCAAATTTGGGAGATAATCGCGGCGATGAAAGACCTCGACAAACGTACCATTCTCCAAGTTGTCACAGTTTCCACCAAAAGCCAATTTAAAAGGCCACATGAACTTGCTTTATTTTGATAATGACTGCCGTCTCTTGCTGTCGCTGCAGTTCCATCCATTTAAATTTGCATACTACCAATAATTTTGTCGCTTTTTGCACCAAGCTGGACAAATTGGGCTTACATTTGCGACACTTCAGCAAACCAAGCAATTTGCCAGTGTTTGTGTCTCATTACAGCGAGAGATACAGAGGAAAAATATGTTTAATTTAGAATAAAAACAGACTTTCCCTCTAAATGATCCCCATGAAAGCAGGAGGAAACAAAGTGGAGTGTTTGTTCTTTTTCTTTTATATGAATGCTTTTACCTCGCCCGTCTCTTCAAAACAGCTTGTGTCTCCATTAGGTTTAACTAAGACCCTGAAATGCACAGTTCTGATTTATCCTGAATATAATAGGGAGCAATAAAAGCTTTTTGTTAAAGTGAGGCCTTTCGTCTTTTTTGCTTTGGCTTTTGACTCTGCAGTGAAATATGAAGGAACTAACTCGGCTCAAAACACGACAACTGAATACTTGCACAAGGCTGAGACTTTTTGACTTATAAAACAAAGTATTTGAAAGCTTTGCCAAAACGAGCGGGTATATTTTTCTCTTCTTCTGTCTCTAACTGATGTTTAAAAGATTATCACACTAAAATAAAAGGACTGTCTTGATATAGGCTGATAAAATACTAACTGAACAAGTCGTGATCAACTTCAGATTAATCCAGCTATTTTAAAGGCACACCATGTGACTTTTCTGGTGGAGGGTTGCAACCTGGAATGTTCGACACCGTACAAATGAAAATGTTGGATTTAATTTAAAAATGTTTTCAATATATGTTGGCAGTTTAATGTGACAAATACTACTGCATTCAAAGAATGCAGTAGTATTTTAGTAGTATTTTTTAATAAAATCCAAAGTATAAGAGTTACCAATGTTAGTTTGCATTTAACTACATTATGTTTGAATATCGTGTGATCTCTCTGGGTGGAGTCTGCATGTCCTCCCCGTGTTACCGTGGGTTCTCTCCGGGTTCTCCGGCTTCCTCCCACCGTCCAAAGACATGACTGTGTAGGTTAATTGAGAACTCTAAATTGTCCCTAGTGAGTGAATGTGAGAGTGAATGGTTGTCTGTCAATGTCCTTGTCTCTCTGTGTCAGCCCTGCGACGAGTTGGCCACTGTCCAGGGTGTACCCCGCCTAAGGCCCAAAGTCACTGGGATAGGCTCCAGTCAGCCGCGACCCCTAACGGGAATAAGCGGTAGAAAATGAATGAATGAATGAATGAATGTTTGAATATTTACATACATTTTATTAAACTACTAATAAATTAACAATGCTGCGTTGGAAAGATGATAAATCAGAGCTACTACAATATAAACGGTTGCTTCTACAGCAGCTTTATTAAATATGATGTATACAGTGTGACTTTAAACTTTACATTTGGCATTTATTCAACTACTCAGGTGTTTTCAATGCTTAAGAAATACCTTGAAAAAAATGCATTCTTTGAGTCTAAGTTTAATTACCATTCCAGGCAAAACAATAACAAGCAGGTGCTAAACCCTCCATTAGAAAATTTCTAGTGCACTTTAACTTACACTTTGATGAACTTTATTGATCCACAAGGGAAATAATTCAGACACAGTGACTCACACATTGCAATATAATAAATTAAATTAAAGTAAAAGGCAAAATATGGGTAAATATATACAGATAAATATATGTAAAAGTTGAATAAAATTAAAATCAATATCTATCTATCGTCATTTAAAGCTCTGTGTGGCAAAGGAAAGATTGACCAAATGTAAACTCATAAGCAAAAAAAAAAAAAAATGTTCCTCTGTCTCTAAATCAGTTTTAAATGTGCCGAAAACTATTTGTGAGAAAATGTGAAAAAGTTCAAAAAACGGGCTATAACTCAAGCAGACATCTTGGACGTGAAACTCTGTACTTCCATCAGCGCTAACCTTGAAAAATCTTTCTCAAGCGCAAACAGGAAGCGGTAAGAGTCCTTTTATTAGCCCGCCTCTTATATAAAGCATTTTGTTTTGTTCCAAACAGTTGAATACCGTCCCATAATGGCATTTTGAAAGATCCCGAGCGGAACAAACTCGTCGAGCGAAAGGACGTGCGTGTTAATGAAGCTAACGGTGAGCTAAATTAGCATCTGTGTCGGGTTCAGAGGGTGTCGCGAGGCGCAGGGGGAGAAGAAAGGCTCGGCGTATGTATCTAACAAAGCTCTGACTCACTCTATCTCGTCCATTAGCCGTCCGCATGAGGCTGAGCAGCACAAAGGAGCCTGCTAATGCACAGATAACCCACAGGTCTGCACTCCTCTGCGCAGACACTTTCAGCTTCTTGTTGCCCACTTTTTGCTCTGACTTTTTGTCCCTTTTGTCCCTTTGTGTCCTTTGTTTGAAATGCGGCGGCCATTTTTAGAACCGTCACAAATGCACGTATGCAGACGACAAGTGCGGGCGATATTGTACTGCAGAAACGTCTACATTAGCAAAAAGAACTTGAATTCAGAATCCGGCAGTTTCGCTTTGCCTGGCATTATCTACGCTGTTGTACATTTATGCATACATTTCAATAAAACGTCATGAACAGGTTTATATTTAAGATTTTACACAACGTTTTGACAATTTTTCCCCAGTTTGACAATTTTGCTGAAGTTTATAATGTTACTTCCGGGTTGGACAGGTAATTGGAGAATTGTTACCTAGCAACCGTATCGTAAACAAGGGCCAAAATCCATATAAATTGTACAATAGTTATAATTTTACGAACAATAACACGTGACTAAGTTTGGTGGGAGGGCACCTGTGGCAATTATTTATCATAGTTTTAAGTCTTTCATCTTTTAACACAAATTGCAACTTGACTGATTTAAAACTATGATAAATATTTACTATTCCAACAAACCAAGTAATAATTAGAAACACATGAGAACCTTTCATTGGCACTTCATGCCACCAAGGCAAGTTAAGGGTCACATTTTTGAGGAGAGCTGACGCCGTTCACACTAAGAATGCATGTTTTTAGCTTTAAAAACAATTGACTAAATGCAAGATAGACAATTTAACACCATACACCAGGGGTGTCCAAACTTTTTCCACCGAGGGCCACATAATGAAATTTAGACCAAGTGGAGGGCCACAATTAAATCATGAAACATTCAAAAAAGTTGCATTAATCTGATTTTTAAAGTGCCACCACACCTAAATTCAGTCTCAGTCCTTTAATATCAGGTCTGTATTGCACCAAAATGTTAGTTATTTAGGCTATAATAGTACAAAATCTGAAATGTGCTGTAAAAGGTATGTCTTAGGACAATATGGGCCAATTCACCAGGAAGCTTAAGGGCCAAGAAAAATTGGTCTGCGGGCCGCTTTTGGCCCCCGGGCCTTAGTTTGGACATGCCTGCCATACATCTTCAAAAAGACAAGTTATTAAGTGCACTTTTAATTACTTTTAGCTATTTAAGATTTATTAAGTTCATAGGTTAAGATTTTGGACATGTTTAAATTTCTGCCTGTTTTTTTTTTTTTTTCTTATAGTCAGACCTGAATTTCTTTGAAGTTCTTTGACATGTTTTGGCTGCACACTGCTGCTTTCCTCAGAAGTGTCACATGGTGTTACTGTGACGTGTCTGGTCGGCTGATTTAGGCGGATTTCGGTGCTGTTTTTCTACTTGCAGCTGTAGGACAGCGCCATCTGCAGTCCGATTTCTTCAGAACTGTACTCCAGGTGTGGGAGAGTCGGTACGCCCCTTTTACAGTCTGATGGGCGTATCTCGATGGCCTCCCTGATCCAGCTGACACCTGATGCTCTCTGTGATTAGACATATTACACATGTGGTGCTCCAATCCATGAATCCAGTCCTGTTTGCGGTGGAAATGCTGGATTGAGCTGTTGCTCTGCTTGGTGCTCTGTGGCTCATGTGCACAAGTGTAAAATCTGTTTATATCAGCTGACCAGACACATAACAATAACAATTTAAATCCTAAACTAACGAAAATGTGAAGAAGACCTAATTAATCTTACCAGACCATTTTTTGTTGTTTCAAGTTCAATTATGAACCTAATTATCTAACTGGCATGACCTACTTGTGATATTGTCACCACAGACTGTACATGTGCGTCCTCCACCTGGTAGGGGTTTGTTTATATCACGTCCTGTCGATTTCTACCGAACAGACCATGCTCCTGCACTTCCCCTTTAAATCTATAAGTCGATAAAAAGTTAAGTTGTAACAAACGGTTGTTTTCTCAAAAAGCATTTTTCTCCCAGACACAAAAAGCTCATCCATCTCTTTCCATCTCAAGACTTAACAAATTTAAGTCTGATTTCTTAAAGTTTAAAAATTGTATGTGTTTTATTGTTTACTGAAATAGTAAGTAAGATATTCAAAATCTGCTCTGCAATAATTTTGTATCTAATATATCAAGAAAATGAAGACATTTTTAACTTGGCTTGATACATTTTCCAAATGTGTCCTATTTATGTCTTTTTTTTTTACAGATAAAATACCTTCTTTTTAATATGAAAATATGAATTAATGTAAAACTTGTCATATGCTTTTACTCTTACAAGTAAACTACAAATTAGTTTCCTATTCCTTTTCACCTGCAATGTCTTTTCAGTGCTTTGAATAATTGCCTTGTATCTAAAACTCACTTCAGTGGAACAAAAAAAGCAAATCCTTAAATAAACTGAAGGGAAATTAATTTAGCTTGATAAGTGATCGGAGCGATAAATCAATAAATACATTTTGTTCGAAATTGGCTTCCAGAGGATGAGCTCACTTATCTCATTTGCTTTCATTACTCGCCTGTCGTCGCCTATAGACGAGTTAAACACTTTATCTGCAGCTGCTTCGCTCGCTGTCACGGACTGAATACACAAGATTACTGCACAGTATTTTCACTTATTATAGACTGACCTGTGTGCAAGGACAACAGCCACGGACAAAAACAAATGCACAGAGCACATTAAGATAAGATTCACACGCATTTTAGTGAAACCAGGACCAGCTCTCGGTCTGCAGCGTTGTGGATCTAATCAATTTTCTAATCTTAAACATCCAGAGCTCAAGCAAAAATTAATGCTAATAATAGGGCTGCACAATTAATCGAAATCAAATTGAAATCGCAATTTAAAAGGTGCATCCATTTAAATTGCGATTGTAATTTGATTAGCAAATCGCAAAGTCTGCAATTTTTAAGTGCAATTATGTCGTCCACAACCAACAAAATTTACAGTTTTATTCCGCATTAAAGCTGCTAATCCTGTAGATTTGATTTGTTCTGAAACAAGCGACAAAAAAGCTACTAAAAACAAAAAAAAAACGGAACTAAAAGTGCTTCAATACAACAAAAGCATCAAAAAACGTGTTTAAAAGCGACATAAACAACAATAGAGCAACAAAAACGCAACTAAAATGACAGAAACGCAACTTAAGAGCGACGAACGCAAATAAAATGTGAGAATAATGTGACTAAAAGTGACAAAAAAACCCAAAAACATAACTAAAAGCGACTGAAAGTGACAAAAAGCATCCAAAAACATTTAAAAGTGACAAAAACACAGCAAAAATATGCCTAAAATCTGACTTAAGAGTGTCAAAAACGCAAATAAAATGTGGGAAAAATGCAACTAAAAGAACAAAAACGTTACAAAAAGCAACAAAAACGTGACAAACAGTATGAAAAATGTGACTGAAAGCAAAAAATTTGATTCTTTTATTCGTTTGTCAGTTCATATTTCAGTTTTTTGTCAATTCGCCTGGTTGTTTTGAAAATCTGAACTTTGAACAGAATCCTATTATTAAAACATAAATCGCAAATTTGATCTAATTGCAATAATGGTCAGAAAAAAAATCACTATTATGTTGATATTTTTCCCAAATAGTACAGCTCTATTTGCTAATAACGAATGAACACATTTGTTTGTTGTTTCTACCAAAGTGTGATCACTAAAGTGGAATCAAGTTCTTACGTTCTTCATCCAAATGTTTATAGTAACCATAGACTTGACAAATGAAACCCTGAATGAATGGTTTCAGATTGCAGAATAAACACATTTAATCCAAGACGTGTGGAAGAACCAGTTTTCCCCAAAGATTACAAGATATATTCTTACAATAAATATCCATAGTGTAAGTGACAAGGCTCCTGAACTCAACAACAGCAACAACATGAGCACAATAATTTACCAGCGATGAAAGAAGTACTCAGTTTTTTTCACTAAAGTACAAGTACAGACTCATGTGCAAAACAGTTCATCAATTAAAGGTATCACATAAAAAACCTACTCAAGTAAAAGTTTTAAAAAACGTACTTTAAGAGTAAAAAGTAAAAGTATTTTGCACTAATTTTGAGAACAATTCAGTGTTAATTTAGTGATTTTGATAAAGAATTGCGCAGATTTTTTGTCAACAATCAAAGTCGAGATTTGAACGTGCAAAAAAATTACTCCTCAAACCATATGAAAAATACTTTCTCATTTTCAGTCCAGTTAAAAAATGTAGGAGTAGAAAGTACAGATACCTGCTCTCAAATGAAGTAAAAGCAAAAAGTATTCACTGTAGAAGTTACTACAGCTGAAGTACAAGTACAACTAGCAAAAAACTTTACTTAAAATACAAATATTATGCATAATTTGTGTTACTGGCCTTTAAACGTGCTCTTGAGCTTCTTCACTTCTCACGGCAAGAATTGACTTTGGCTCCATCTGCTGGCTGCAGAGGGAATTACATTGGTGGGATAAACAAATGCAACGCGCTAATTCTGCCACACTCAGTCGTATTGAGCAGCAGAAATTCTCAAAATGAGTCTAGTATCACAGGTCGACTATGACGTCACACATCGAGAGAATTTTGTGTTTTGACGTTCGGAAGGGAGAGGACTTTCTATCGAGGATTAATGAAACAAGCGTGAATTAAGTTTAATATATCTCTCAGTATGTTTTTGATGAAAGAACAATGTTAGAAAAGTTCAAAAAAGTAAAATTTGCTTAATATGTGTCCTTTATAGCACTTTTACTTTTATATTTCGTTACCTGACCCCATCTTTTCTGTTTTTTTATCGGCCTATAATCTTCTATAAGCGACAAAAACAACAAAAACACAACTAAATGTATCAGAAACGTGACTTAAGAGTGACATAAACGCAGCTAAAATGTGAAAATAACACAACTAAAACTGACAAAAAGCGACAAAAACGTGACTAAAATCAACAGAAAAGCTGAGCGACAAAAACCCAACTAAAATGTGAGACAAACGCAACTCAAAGTGACCAAAAGCAACAAAAACGTTCCAATACACGTGATTCTTTTCGTTTGTCAGTTCATATTTCAGTCTTTTGTCAATCCTCCTGGTAGTGTTTACAGTCTGAACTTTAAACAGAATATAATTATTAAAACATAAATCTAATCTATTCATAATACTGGTCAGAAAGCGGAACAGAGCAATACATTAAAAAATAATAATCTGTACCTACAATACAGCGATGAAGGGGGAACTACACTTGGGTTTTCTCCACAGGAAACTTTCAGAGACGACTAAACTGACAGAATAATCCCGTTTAGACCCACAAATGTTGAGTCACCGCTCTTGTGGCTACACCTATATCCACTCTTTTACCGTGATTTAAGTCCAGATTTGTCAGATTTGGATGATAAATGCCAGAAGTGAGCCTGACGTCAAAGCGGCTGCGGTGACGGAAGCGGCACAGAAGTACAGAATCGCTCTTGTTATTATCGTTACATCTGCAGATAGCACATTAACTCTGCTTTAGTTTGTTTTGCCTCCAGCTGCAGTTTAGACGTTATCTCAGGAGATACTTTATGAAGCTCTGACTTGAACACATTATATCGAATGTTTAGCAGCGTACAATTCATCCTATGGCATATTATTGTTGTCTTTCACTGTTTAAATGTGTTTTAATCTACAAATATCATGTTATATGGTTATAAAATGGTCAAATTATCTGTAAATTATGTTGTTTTGACCAATCAAGAAGCGTTTTTTTTTAGTTTGATCTTATGTATTTAGCAAAAAAATCAACACATTTTGGAATCCATAGAAAAACATACAAAATGTTCCAAAATTTAAACTATATAATTTTGTTTAATTAAGTTTTTTCTTACATTTGAATGCACTGATACTTGGATATTGGCTCTGATGCAGAAAAAATAGCTGAATTGGGTGTTTGTTCTATCTTTTTTCCTGTTTTGGTCTAAATAAATAGATGTTTGAAGACTATTTTCTGGCCGTTGTTAATCCAAAATGTCTCATACGCTTGAACTTTATACAAAGAAACATCTTTGGATCAGTTTTGTCATAGTTTTAAAATCTTTTTAACAAAACAAATGATATTCTCAGTGTCTGCTTTTTTATAGATCGATTGATGGAATTTTAAAAGCTGGATCAGTGCATTTCTATTAGTTTTAATCTTCTTTTGTCCCATATGTACAAAATTATGGCTGAAACAAGTTAATCAATTAATCACAGCTAATTGAATATTGAAATAATCCAGAACAGAAGAGGTTTTATGACTCAAACTGATCAGCAATTAACCCAAAACGACACTAGAAACATGTACAATTAGTGTTTTTAATGAAAACCGACATCTTTAAAGACACTAAATAAATATCGGAATAATCATTAACTACTTTTGTAATCAAATAATCATTTTCTGGACTTTAAACAGACCCCAGAACATGCCATGCAGCGACAGAAACGGTTTTATGACTCAAGACGGCACAGTAATTAATCCAAAATGACACTAAAAACATGGAAAGCGACATTTCCGTAGCTTCATCTCCGTCAAAACTGGTTCGCGATCCCATCATCAAATCGATTTATCCAAAGACTAATCGCCAGAGTAAACGATTACCAGAGTAATTGTCATTTCAATCTGTATGGTAAAATTATAAATGCGTCTTAGGTTCAAAACGCTGGACTGTAACCTTCTTGTTTCCTCTTCGAATCCTTCCATCTCCAGATTAACCCAGTTGGCTGATAACTCTGCGTTTATCTCCTTTCGCCGCGGGGCATACAAATTGAGTGGGCCATTCACACCGTTTTCTTCTCACATCCTGCACTCGCATTTCCGCTAAATATGAGCTCAGATATGATTTCCTATCAGCGGATCAACTGAGCATAACATTACGACTGTTTCCATGCGCTGTACCGAGGCCCCCGTTTTAATTGGAAAACGTTCCTCCACCTCGGGATAACGGCGAACACAGACACGGACCACGGCAGACTCCACACACCGTTTGATGTCCTTCATGGTTTGGAGCGCAATAGAAATCACCACTATCTCATTAATGTCCCGTGAAGAGGCATTAACGGCTTAATATCAGACGGCGCAGAGTACGAGTGCTGGAAAATCTGGGCGATCGGTTACTTGTTGTGCTTTTGTTTGCAGGCGAATTGTTTCCTCATTTAAAAACGATAGAGTTGTGTTTTGTATCATTGGAGAGGTTTGAACTGTCCTTCATTGTTTCTTGGGAGTTGGGAACGTTTGGCCCACTGCGTGACATCATCAGGTGGTTGAAGTCCATATACGGCAATGCCAAACTTACTCTGATCGTTTTAGCACTCAAATTGTGAATCAAAAAGCTAATCAGCGTCATCATCCTTTAGTGTAATTGAAAATGCGGCAATAGTTTATACAGAAATGTAGGGCTACAATAATTTTATTGGTATTAAATGCTACAACGAAAGGCATCCAAAAGAGTTTGAAAAGTCTAAAGAAGTGTTTCCACGAGTAACCAGTTAAATGCGTTCTTGGCTTGCAAAGTTTAAAATTTTATCTCATCTGTTTAGTGACCGCAGATTAGCAGAACAGCCAAAATAAAGCATTGGTTGTTGCTCCTATTAATTCATTAATCTAATACAACCTGTTTTCCATTTAGTCAGTTTCAATAGGGTTTTTTAGATCAGTGGTTCCCAACCTTTTTTGTTTGGAGTACTCCCTAATCTTTGTTTCACACTCAGAGTACCCTTTAACTTGAGTTCCGGGCAAATAAATGGGTTTAGTAGTCACATAGTGTCAATTATTACTACTATATTTTTGTTTTAATTATATCTATGGTCCAAGATACTCCAAAAAGATGCTACATTTACAATTAATAATTATTTTTAAACTCAGATAACAGTACATTTCATCTTCTTTTAAAACCTGAAATCATTCTAAGTTCCCCCTGGTAATTCCTCACGTACCCCCTGGTTGCGAAACACTCATCAATCATTACAGTAAAATACTTTGCAAATGCTAAGTTTTGAGTATTGTATCCACTTGCAAATATAAGGCTGTTCAAGACCATTGAACAATATGGCTCCTCCAACACTGAAAAGGTTTGTCGTGTTAACGTTTGAACAGCAGAACAATAAGGTCAACATCTAATGGCCAATGCAGCGTACAAACAAAAGAAAAATCACACTAAGTCGACTGGCTTTCTCTTTCAAATCTATAACAAACTGGAACAAACTGCTAACACAAAGACTTTTAAAAGTTTTGCGCGGAAAGACAAACGATTTTTAATAAACCAGAAAAACAGCTGGTTTGGTCCTGGTTTGAGTCAAGAAGTCATGACGTAGACTTTGTCCTGTTCAAGTCGTGGTTTGGTTCTGCTCCATATTCAAGGTTTAGTCCCAGTTAAACCCCAATTTTGCAGTGCTCTGCGTGAAACCGTCAACGCACCTCGCCGTGAGACACTGAGCACCATCTTCTCAATTTCAATCCCTGATCTCATATCCAGAAAGGTTAAAAGCATTTCTTCCTTCAACAAACTTTTTCTGCTTGTTGACCTTTGAAGAACAAAAAGATTTCCCCCACAAGCGTTACACGAGCCGGGCACCCAATAATGAGACATCACGACTGTCCCCCCCACCCTCCGGCCCGGTGCAGCCCCCGACCCTCCGCCGCCGCCCGTACGTAGCAGTGCTGACGTGATCGTGTCATCATTGATCGGGCCGCTGTTAAACTGCACTGACACCTTCACGAATCCATTGGACACGCAGCCCAGGGGAAAGCAATCTCAGCACGGACACACGAGCCGCCGTGGCCCCGCGGGGTGAGGAACGAGGGGGCACCGCAGGACTTATCGCCGCTCGAGTCTGCTCCAAATCGCATTAACCAAAGCCCCGTCTGATCAAGATGTGAAGACGTACGAAAAAAAATCCAGTAAACAGTGTAATCGGCGCATCTAAGAGCTACTTGAGCTAATTATAAGGGAATGTCGTGACGTACGTGCTCTATGTTCTTTCTTACAAGAAATCCCCAAATATGTCTTGACAGAAATCTTGCAGGATGAGATTAAAGGTTGGCGATGTCAAGCTAAACAGATATGATTTTTCTTCTTTGGTAATGCAGGCTGTTTTGGGAAAAAGTAAAGACATTCTAATGGCAGATTACATGTTGTTGTCCAGTCCTGGATGAAAAAACAACTTTGTATCAAGGATTTATATCAAGAACAGTGACTTTTATCTGTTCCGACATGAAATATTTACCGTCATGTAAGAATTAGCTTTAATTAGGCTGCATATAACTAAATGATCAGTGGTCCCAACCTCTTTTCAGGGTTGTCTCACACACTTACTACCACTATATCCTTGATGTTCAGCAACATTAGTGTGCCTTGAGGTATTGCCTTGAAAAAATATAATATTCATATTAATTTAATTGAATACATTGCCATATTGGAGCGTCCTGAGCAACTTCACCAAAAAAGAAAGCAAAGTGTGCCAATTTAAAGAACCTGACACAGTGGCATGGTTACATTAAATACCACTTTTGTTCCTAAATGGTGACATTTTGTGACATTCAATTAAGTAGGTGGTGTGCAGTGCAATATTTTCAACCAAAAAAGTGCGCCGTGACTCAAAAAGGTTGAAAAACACTGCGTTATATCATGTACCAGTGTTTCTTTTGTCATTACTGTAGTGTTTACTCGTACACTGACAACTGTAACTTTGATATTTTCTTCTATTATCCCACAGAACCGTTATTAAAGATGTTAGATGTACAAAAAAGAGGATTTTATCTTCCAATACATTTCAGTTCTACCTTTCTTTAAAATCTGAAATCATTCCAAGCTCCCTTTGCTTATATCGTACCACGTAATGCCTTAACGGAAGCATCTTTGTATTTGTCAAAGATGAATCACCCTTCATTTGTCACAAACTGTGAATCTATGGTTTTCTTTAGGCTCTGACTGAACTCATAACTTGGACATGAAGATTTAATTGATAAAAATACACATTAAGATTAAATGTTAAATGTTTAAAAGCTGTTTCACATGAAAAATACACAAAAGCCTGCTATAAGTAATAGAACTTGTAAGAAATGACAGCAATTAACTAATATTTCAACAAGAGAAAGCTGGTATGACGTCATTCAAAAACCAAAAACATTATTGTAATATCCATAAATGTAATTATATCCACCAATTAATGTCAGATGCCCTTCCTGATGCCACTCTCTAGTTCAACAATGGACCAGATGCTCACTTTAAGGCTTTGTTTAACAGGAAATTAAAAGATTAACAAGGAATTTCGTTTTGTACACTTTGTAATTTTATAACGTTTTCATGCCAAGTAAAATAAAATATAATTAACCCCTTTTTAACATTAACCCTTAACTAATCAACCTCCATTTCTGACCTGTGAGCACCCAAGTTAGTTTTACTTTTAACAAATGATATTAATCTGACAGAAATGTATCGTTAACTTGAATGGACAAATGAATGAATGACTTTTTCAACAAACACATCATAATCCATGTTGGTCACAGCCCGATCCTGGCAGGTCCAGTTGATGCTCCTGTACGTCAGAGCAGCGTGCTCTTGTAAACATATTTCATTGTTCATTAAACATTTCCAGTGCGCCTTCATTTATCTGTCAACGCCACATTAGGCAACCATTTTCCTCTCGGTCTGGGCTCGAGTCGCCTCCCACCGATAATGGGAAAAGATTATGCACATTCATTACCATTATCATTAGAATCATCATTATACGCCGCTTAGCATAATAACGTGTTTGACAATTTTGCCTGTCAAGATTTTTTTCTTTTTTCTGACTTGCCATACTTTTCTTTTGATTTATTGAATGCGTGACTCTCAACAGTCCGTCAAATTATTAGCTTTTAACGCTGTGAGGATGAATCAACTGGTGTCCCATTTCCCGCTTTATAATAACGACACCTTATTTTGTCTTGATAAAACATTAACAAAGATTTAATTCACAATGAACATAGTTTATTGAGCATGATTTAGACTTAGTAACTACTTAATTAAGGTTATTAGGGCTGGGGTTAGGAATTAGGGTTATTAGTTAAATAGTTACCTGAATCATTCTTAATAAACTATTTGTTCACTATTAATTAAGTCTTTGTTCATGCTTTATTAAGGCAGGAATAAGTGTAGTTATTATAAAGTGTTACCTATAAAATAAAACCTTTATTTAACAAATTAACATTTTTCCTCATCACTTTAATATTACTTTAGAATGTATGTTAGTTCAGTTCTTTGATGACACATTGGCTATGCTTACATGCAAACAAAATGTGATTATTATCTGATTTCTGGACCTTTAAGATTATTTAAATGACATGCAAACCCCCAAAATATGATGTGAGCGGATCGGAGGGATCATGATCAAGAAGAAATTAGATGCTTTTGCTGTTTACATTTCATTTTAATGATCTTATTACTCCAAAAATCTGATTATAATCTGATTTTGAGTGTGCATTTAACTGCAGCAACTGTTAATAATGTCTAAAATAGATCAGACGACAACTTCCAACTACATCTAAGCAGTTTCTTGCCAGTTCAGTGGTAATTATTAGATGTTGTGTTCCCAACCTTTACAATCTTGAGTATAAAGTAAGCTTTGTCTCATTTCTCTGAGTATCTCCAAGGCAAATAAATTGTTTTAACACGGTAGTATAAAGTAAATATTGTCTTGTTTGAATTATATACATGTCCAAAATCTTCCAAAACATTCTTATAGGTGTAAAAAAGTAATTTAATTTAACCTACTTTTAAAATCTGAAACCATTTCTGTAACAAACTGGTGCAGACAATGATGACTAAGTATTTCAAACACCTTTGGGAGACAAATGTGCAAAAACGAAACAGATGACCTGAACTTTCCACTGAGTACTTGACAAAACAAGTAACTAAAAACAGCATGAAGAAACTGAAGTGAGACGTCGATTTCCCCGAGGATCCATTAGCGGTCCAGCAAGCAAACAGTCTTTTTTTTTCAATTGCCAACAATCCTAAAAGTGCATCCAAAAAGACTTACCTGTTCTGTGCAAACGTGGAGCCCGGAAACGCGCTGGGAAGTGTGGAAATACTTTTGGTGTTTTGCCTGGCTTGTATCCGTACCCTAAAGGTTTTGAACAACTGCTCGCATGTCTCCTCTGAGGGCTTCTTATATTGGCACACCCCTTCCCTCCTGGCTCTGCCTCCTGTGCCGCTCCCTCCCTCTTTCCTCCTCCATCTCCGTAGAGCTGCTTCATCCTCGGAGAAGGAGGGGGAGAGGCTGCCGGTGATCCCCTGCACACGCAAAAAGGCACCACAGTCTCCGCGGCGTGACGTAGAAGGGATCCTGCCTACGCCACCCGTTTGCCGGGGCGACTACCCAGCGCTATGAATATGCTTTACGGGAAACGATATGAAGACTTAAGTGGTTGTCCGAATCTAGAATGGGTTCGAAAAGGTCAAAGAGGTCGGGTCTGTCCAAGGCCCGATATCAGCAACGAGGTTTGGAGTGGGTTTGAGTCACCTGAAGACTCAAAGCACCAGGGTTTGATTTACATTATACTGAATTATTATTATATAGAGCTGCAAGACTCATCGCGATCCAGACAAGTCTCAAAGTCTGCAGTCATTTAAGTAACACTCCTGTGCAAACAACAAAATATCCTGTCTCACTAATGTATAAACTGACAAACCATTGGTAGTTTAGACCTTTACAAATATGTTGTGAAAGGAATTGGTTTTGCTGTTAATTTCTCAGTCCAGGGTTTATGCAGGTTTCACCAAATCAAATTGAATGCTTTTTAATGCAGTATTTCATGATATTGAATGTAGGATCCAATATATCTGAATGTTACATTTTAAAATACAAACTACTGCCATGGACACGCACTTCTGATTGGCTGATACAGCGGGGAGACACGGACTTTTTTGTTCTTATTTGTATTACGTTTATATTTATTGTTCTGATGGATACATTTTTTATCTCAATGCTTTTGTATGCTAATGTTTTAAATCCTTATTTTTGCCTAATGCTTTTTAATACTCAGGGGAAAGTCTATCAGTCTTCTCTCAGGTGTTAATGCCCCTGGAAGTGTTTAAAATGTTAACTTTCTACAGAATTGTACAATTAAAACATTGGCAAATCTGATCACAATTGCAAAGCTCGTCAAAAAAAAATTAGATATTTGCCAAAATTGTTCAGCCCTAATATAGACCCGTTAAACATTTTTAAACAAAAAACATTCTAAATTCTATAATGAAAGCAAAAGTTAGGCAAAACATAATTTGTTAGAAATTTGAATGGAGAAACTGATTATTCACAGAATGTCACAAAATCAAGGTAGTTTTGTCAAATGAAAACAACTCAGAAACATGTGAGTGACACCAGAGCCTGCCAAAATTTCCGGTGACGTCACATCCGGTGAGTCTATTCTGCGTTTGCGAGTTGATCGTTCTCCACACTTTATTGTTAATCCACGAATTATACAAAAACTATCTTACCCTCCTACACATAATTGAAAGTTTAATTGCTCCCTAAACAACCCGGAGCCTCATTTAGCTCACTTTGTTCAGTACTTCGTGGATTAAATCCCCCCCCCTGCCCGCTAGCATCAACCGGAGCTAGCCTAGCCGACTAGCGCCATGGCTGGCCCATCCTCCGCCTCTTTCGCCCTTACCTGTTCAAGTTGTCATATGTTGAGTCAGAACCCCGCTTCCTTCACTGACGACAGGGAGAGTTGCGTGAAGTGTAGCGTAGTGGTAGCTTTGGAAGCCAGGGTTACAGAGTTAGAAGCGCGGATCCGCATTGTGGAGGAGCTAAAGTCTAGCTATAGCCAGGTCGTAGCATCAGGTTTACCGGACCGCGCCGCAGGTAGCAGTGTTAGCATGGTTAGCAGTGTTAGCGGTAGCAAGGCTAAGCCTCAGGATAAGACCAGCCCCCAGCGCCCCCCGCGCAGCCGGGACCAGACCAGGAACAAGACAGGGATAGATTTGTGACAGTTCGGAGGGATCGATGCGCTAAACGCCAGCCTTTAGTGCACCATAAGCTTCCCGTCTGCAATAGGTTTGCCCCACTCGGCGATCACACGCCCGCCGAACGTGACACTCTGGTGATTGGAAGTTCCATAGTCAGAGACGTGAAGCTGCCAGCAGCCTCAGTTAGGTGTTATCCGGGGGCCAGAATGGGTGACATCGAAGGAAACCTTAGGCTTTTAAAACAGAGTAGTCAGAGGTTCCGTCAGATCGTGATTCACGGAGGTGGTAATGACACCCGGCGGAGACAATCAGAAGTGCTCAAATTGCAGGTTGGAGCGGTGTGTGAATTGGCGGTCGATGTCAGACACCGTAATATTTTCTGGTCCCCTCCCCAATCGGGTCAATGCTGAAATGTACAGCCGCTTTTCAGCATTCAACTGCTGGTTGTCTAGTTGGTGCCCCAAAACAACGTAGTCTTTGTTGACAATTGGAGTGCGTTCTGGGAAAGCCCGGCTCATACGCAGGGATGGCATCCATCCGACTGGAGGGTACATCACTTTTAGTTCGAATTTGGCCGATAGCCTTAGTCGCCTAAAGTGACGCTCTAAATATGAGTCCTGGGTGCAGAGTCTCTTCTCTGTCGCTAAGCTCTCGCCGCGCTGTCACAGCTCAAGTCTTCAGAGACAAAGCAAATAGCGACTGTGCGTGTCCCTCTAAATAACGCCAATAAGTCAGATCCAAATACAGATAATTTAGGTGTCAGACCAAATAACTTAATACAAATAATCCCTACACATGATACAAATAAACTAATAAATAAGCATGTAAAATGTGGATTGCTAAACATTAGGTCAATTTCCTCCAAATCACTTTTACTTAATGAATTAATTAACGATTATAATATTGATCTATTAGCTTTAACTGAAACTTGGCTTCAACAAGATGATTATGTCAGATTAAATGAGGCCACCCCACAGAGTCATGTTAACTTTCAAGCTGCCAGGAGCTCAGGCCGGGGAGGTGGGGTGGCAGTAATTTCACATTCTAGTTTACTCCTGAGTCCTAAAATTAACAAAATTAATAATGAGTCTTCCTCATTTGAAAGCCTTATCCTATCAATCACCTGCCCAAACTGGAGAAACCAAAAAAGCTGTTCTGTTCATAATAATCTATCGACCTCCTGGTCCTTATTCATTGTTCTTAACAGAATTCTTTGACTTCCTATCAAATTTAGTATTAGACTGGGAAAATATCGTGGTGGTTGGGGATTTCAACATTCATGTGAATGAAAATAATTGCCTCAGTAATGCCTTTAGCGCTTTATTAGACAGCATTGGTTTCACTCAAAATGTAAATGAACCAACCCACAGTCACCAGCACACTCTGGACCTGGTTCTAACTTATGGAATAGAGATTAGTGACCTTAATGTCTTCCCCCAAAACCCAATAATGTCAGATCACTTCCTAATTACCTTTCAGTTTATTCTTAAGGACTATCCAGCTCCTCAGACTAAAACTATAATGAAAAGGACAATATCTGAAAAATCTATTTTAAAGTTCAGAGAAATAATAGAACCAATATTTAATATTATGTCATGTGATCCTGTCGCTAACAGCGCCAGTCCCAGTGCTATTGATAACTCTGTTGACTCAATGGTCAACTCTCTAAAATCTGCTCTTGATGTTGCAGCTCCACTTAAACAGAAAGTAATCAGGCCAAAACGAGCCTCCCCCTGGTACAATGAAGAACTACGTTCTCACAAACAAAGGGTAAGAAAACTAGAGAGATCCTTACGCCGCTCCCACACAGAAGAATCCCTGAAAGAATGGAAAACTTGCCTTCTGTCTTATAAGCAGGCTCTGCGTAAGGCTCAAACCAGATATTATTCAAATTTAATAGAAGTAAATAAAAATAACTCTAGATTTCTCTTCAGCACTGTAGCCAGGCTGACAAACTGTCACAACGCAGTAGAACCCTCAATACCAGTTACTCTAAGCTGCAATGACTTCCTTCTATTCTTTAACAGCAAAATCACAACTATTAGAGATAAACTAAATGCAATTACTCCCACTATCAGTACTGAGCAAGCCCAGACTGCAAAGCTAGTGTCCCATACAAATCCTTCAGTAATACTAGATAGGTTCACTGCTGTTGATCAGGCAGAGATAACTTCAGTCATTATGTCCTCCAAAACATCAACTTGTATTTTAGACCCAATCCCAAGTAGACTCCTCAAAGAAATTCTCCCCTAATTATAAATCCCATTCTTAATATAATAAATACTTCACTAGAAAGCGGTTATGTCCCTCAGTCCTTCAAATATGCAGTGGTTAAACCACTTTTGAAAAAGCCTAATCTAGACCCCGACATACTGGCAAACTATAGACCTATTTCTAATCTGCCCTTTGTCTCTAAAATCCTTGAAAGAATTGTGATTAAACAGCTTTGTCGCCACCTGCAGGACAATAATTTATTTGAAGTTTTTCAGTCAGGGTTCCGTGCATACCACAGCACTGAAACTGCACTAGTTAAAGTCACAAATGATCTGTTATTAGCTGCTGATGATGGACAGGTCTCAATCCTGGTTCTGTTGGACCTCAGCGCAGCGGTTGACACCATCGACCACAACATTCTACTGCAGAGGTTAGAATGTGATGTAGGTGTCAGTGGAACCGCCCTTAGCTGGTTTAAATCCTATCTATCTGATAGGTACCAGTTTGTTAATGTAAACCAGAGATCTTCCCCATGTTCTAAAGTAACCTACGGTGTGCCGCAGGGTTCAGTACTCGGTCCAGTTCTGTTCACTCTTTATATGCTGCCCTTAGGTATGATCATCAGAAAGCATGGCATTAACTTCCACTGCTATGCAGATGACACTCAGCTGTATTTATCAATGAAACCTGATCAGACGCATCAAGTAGACAGACTTAGTGCCTGCGTGAAAGACATAAAAACTTGGATGACTCTTAATTATCTGCTCCTTAACCCTGAAAAAACCGAGGTCATTCTGCTGGGCCCTAAGCACCTGCGAGACTCCTTATCTGACCAGATAGTTTCTCTGGACAATATCACTGTAGCCCCCAGCTCTACTGTAAGAAACCTTGGGGTCCTATTTGACCAAGATCTCTGCTCAAAGCTCATATAAATCAAGCCTGTAAAACAGCCTACTTTCATTTGGCGTAACATAGCCAAAATTAGAAAAATCCTGCCCAGAGATGATGCCGAAAAACTCATCCATGCATTTGTCACATCCAGATTAGACTATTGTAACGCTCTGCTTACAGCGTGTCCTAAAAGCTCTATAAGAAGCTTTCAACTGGTTCAAAATGCAGCAGCAAGATTATTAACAGGTACTAGAAAAAGAGATCATATTTCACCAGTGTTGGAGTCTCTTCACTGGCTTCCTGTTGAGTTTAGAATCAAATTTAAAATCCTCCTCCTGACTTATAAAGCTTTAAACAATATGGCCCCATCCTACCTCAAAGATGCAATAGTAGCGTACCATCCAAACAGAGCTCTTCGTTCTCAAAATGCTGGACTATTGTTAGTCCCCAGAGTCTCTAAAAGCACAGTAGGAGGTCGAGCATTTAGCTACCAAGCTCCTATGTTATGGAACCAGCTCCCTGTTCATGTAAAAGAGGCCGACACACTCTCTACATTTAAGACCAGGCTCAAAACGTTCCTCTTTGAAATAGCTTATGGTCAGGCCAGTTAGGAACAGAAATAAAAACCTACAGTTTTAGCTACGCTGCCCTTGGAGCAATTCTGCTGGGGAAGTATGGCAGCTTGAACACTATCCTCTGGTTCTTCCTACTTTATCTATCAACAATATTTAATATTACTTCAACTGTAGTCTGTTCATTGCTGTTCACATGTTTCTCTTTCTCTCCACTTCCCCCGGGGAGTGGAGACTGTTTCAGACACTGCGGCGGCTGCTCCAGTGACGACCCCCCCACCCCCACCTGTCTGGACGATCTATGCGCCACCCGCCTGGACAGCTGGATTAGCCACACCTCGTCTGCCTGGACGAACTCCATCTACTTTAGATGAACTGTTCCTCATCTCCTGCTGGAGGATCTCTCTACACTGGTGGACTGCTCCTCGTCCGCCTGGAGGAACTCTTTAAAGCCACCTCCCTCTTGAGTGGTTCTGGCTCCACAGTCCAAGTGGATGCGTCAGTCCTAGTTAATCTGCAGCCTGTCCGTCCGTGGGAGTAGGATCTCTCCTTCACTGTGGTTCTCCTGAGGTTTCTACTTTTTCCCATGGGGTTTTTTGTAGTTTTTCCTCGCCGCGAAGGAGGGTCAAAGGACAGGGGCATTCTGGGACAGTTATCTGAACTGCTTTTACCTGTGGCCCATCGAGGCAACTGTTGTTGTGATTTTGGGCATTATAAAAATAAATTGATTTGATTTGATTTGACTTATAGACATTTACTACTGTATTTTGCATTAATTGTTTATATACAAGGAAAATATGATACCATTTTGAGACTCGTATTAATTTTTTGGGATAAGAAATCAAAAACTTTTCCATTCTTTGTAATAAAACAGCAACCTAACCTAACCTAACCTAACCTAACCATTTCTACCCTCACTTTTTTGTTATGAAGGCTTGGAATTATTAGTATTTTGATCTGATGTCAGGTATTTGTTGAAAATGCCACTCCATTACAGAATTTGAACATTATAATGACATAGCATTTGCGGGTCTCTATGAGTTTTCTTTTCGTACAAGGTTACATTTGAGTGACCCATAATTACTACATTTATTACTGTGATCTTGATTAGCCCGCCTCATGTCACTGGAAGAGCTTGATTGGGAGTTTGCTTTGATTGGGTTTGCGAGCAGCACATCTTTATCCAGAACTGCTTACTTTAACTGTAAGTCTACAACCTTTCTTTCTTCGAGGTCCACGCGGTGGCTTCATTGACGCAGGTTTGAGCATTGGCCCGTAAGATGAGGCACTGACCTTATTGGCTAACGACTCTCAACATCGCGGCTTTACCCGGACTTGAGAAACACGTCATTGTCAGGAAAACACTCACTGGATGTTCACTGATGTTGGACTTTACAAAACAGTAACAAGAAAGAAGACAACTAATGTGTCCATAATTTGCTTCATGTTGGTAAAAGTCATGTTAATTATCTGACTTAGGTAGGAATAGGACAATAAACAATAATATCCTTAACTGAGATAAAAAGGAAGACAACATTTTTTTCATTTGGTATACATTTTGTGTAATTGGGATAATCATAAAAAAAAAACAATCGCCATTTAATCGCCAATTAATCGCCAATTAATCCATGATCTAGATTCATTATAACCGTTTAAACAACTAACTAACTCAGCTAAATCATGCATGTCTTTTTAACTTAACTTTTTAACTGTTCGTGTATTAGGGCTGCAACTTATTATTTAAGTAGTCGACTAGTAATAACTCATTTTACCACTGTCTTTGTTTAGTCGGTCATGGCTGCTGGAGGAGGTTTGTTGTCTGCCTCATTTCTACTCCAGGCCTTTTGTCCTGTGGCTGTGGGTGACTCCTGGTGCACACGGCTCCTCTGATGGTGCTTTCTCAACTGTTTCATCTGCACTCAGCCTCATATACTTTAGCATGTGTGTGCATTAGTGTGGGGGAGTGCACGTGACAATGTCTGATGGCATTGTTATTTCTATTTTTAAAGGATAAATTTTTTTCCCGCAGGCTTTATTTTAACAGGATATTGTGAAAAGGGGAGGAGACCAGGGAATGTTAGAGCTGGAGTCGTACTCACGACCCTGCAGTCTGCACTACACGGCAAGCATTAGCAGCATTAGTGTTATCCACTCAACCACAGCGACACAGGTGAGAATGTTTTTAATGCACTTTAAAGAACTTTTATGTATGAAAAGCACTTTATAAATAAATGATTGATTGATAAAAAGGGGTTTTAGAATCTGTATGGTCCAGTTCACAATTACCAAATACGACTATGATTCTTTTTTATAATTACTAGTCATGATCAGTTGATTCATTGTTGCAGCCCTACAGCGTATATTTTACATTTACATTTTCAAACCATCATCTATTTTAATAATTAACATGATATTATTGTTAATTACAAATATTTTGGCCATGACAATTGTGACAAAAAATGTCCATATCATCCCATGCCTATAGCACACAGTCCACCTCTAACCGTTGAGTAAAAGCACACTTTCTCCTCTATGATCCTCATGTGGATTTAGACTTGAAACGACAAATCCTAAAGATTGTAAAAGTTAGAACCATATTGTATAGTGCCATATTTTGTAGGTTACACACTTCTGAAAGTGTAACCAGAGCTGCTAATAAACCTATAGTGATCTGGATCAAACGTTATAAATTAAACGTTGTGTGTATTTTAAAGTATCAGTCAGAAATAATCTTTGTTGAAAGCAAGCAGAAACTCCATAGAATAACACAGCCAGAACTTAGAAAGGTTCAAGGAGATTCATGCTTAGCTATTCCTTTATATTCTTTTACATTTCTGCTCATTTTCCTCCGTCTGAAGTTTGTAAATGCACCAGTTTATTTTGAACACTGTTGGTCTATCTATTGCAGTGCCTTAGCTAACCTTACGGTGGCTCTGGGGGATTCCTGCTGATCTGAGCACAGCAGCAGCAGAGTGCGGTCAGGTGCAGCGCTGAGGTGAGTCACAGCCAGGAAAACAAGCTCACGGCTCCTCAGAGATCTGCTACAATCCCCGCACAGACGGGAAAGACAGGAATCGCCGGGTTTTAAGCTGTACAAACAGAATAAATGAAGTACACCTGGTTAGAAAGTCAGTAGGTTACGGCGAGGAAGGAGCTAAGCCACAATGCAAACTGAAATGTGTTTATGTGGCTTTGTACTGTCGTAGAAACAGCAGGGCAGGCTCGAAGTAGAGTCGCTGCTCCTTCACATCTGGGGGGCTCGGACATCTGTTTCTCATGTATGAGTCTACAGAGTCTAGTTTATGTTCTACTGATGGACCTGGGATAGAAATGGGATTACACACTTGCATGAACAGTTATAGTTATCTAATTATCCATACAAATATTAAAAAATGTCTACAGTAGTTTGCGCAAGGAGCTAACCATGGACCTCTGAAACGCTACAGACTTTTTACACCCATAAAGGAAATACTTCTGAATCTATCTATCTATCTATCTATCTATCTATCTAGTACAGTGGGGTTGGTTGAAACGTTTCTGATATTAATCTACTGTCAAAAGAGCAGTCCCTGTCTGATCAAGACACTTGACCCATAAACTCCAGGTACAGTATGTGCATGTGGCTGGGCGCAGCAGATGTGGCATCTGGAACCTGCTCCCATCAGATTATTTTCTTCTTGGGCAAAACACTTAAACTGTCTTGACCTCCAATATCACACATGAATGTGTGTGTGTGGGCGGGTATTTATGACATCTGGATACTAGAGGTGGGAGGTATACAATGTATAATCACAATCACAATTGTTATTTTGGAAATATGCAACATTATCATATTGAGTATATTGTCTACAATTAAAACTAAACTAATTAACAAACTAAACTCAACTAAAATTGACCTCAAAAAGTGCCAGACAGAAACATCTAGTTTAATGCCCCAAACAAGAGTAAAATTAGATATTTCTGCCCTTTTGTGGTTAATTTAATGGTCCATTGACGTTTTTGGTGACACATGTACCTTAAACAATATATTATCCTTTTTCCTGATGCAGTGTTAAAATGTCATCTGAATATTGTTGAGACAATGCAAAAAAAGATCTCAAGATTGTGGTTTTGATGTTGGAAGTTAAATAAAGCAGAGGCTAAAGCGCTCCTCTTGTCTCTTACAACAAACTTTCTTGAGATTTTTTGTCAGTATCGCCACCTATTTTTTGATCAAAAATCAGATCCCAATGGCGATAATCCTTTAATATTAGATAAACTACATTGTTTAAAGTTAAAATATGGGTAGGATTAAGCATGTAATTATGGTTTAAGGCACTGTACCTGATCTTAAAAACACAAAAAACAGAACTAGTTCATTTTAAAGGTCCCATAACATGCAAAATCGACTTTTCAGAGGTTTTAACCTTCCTACAGTGCTATTTGGGCCTCGTATGTTGTGCTCAAAGTGGTTTTTTGATTGATTCCCGCATGCTTTCGCTAGAGAACTGTCTTTTTTGTCCCCCTCGGCTGAGCAGGCAGACGGGGGCTCATCCCATGGATGACGCGCTTCACAAGGATGACGCGGTGTTTAAGCCACGCCTCCGGGAAGCGCGCAGCCGCAGAATAAAAACAGCTAATGCTCATGCTACACAGTAATTACACGATGGATACTACAGAACGAAGATATAGATTGTTATATAACAAACGGCAACGTCCTAAGTATAGGTACTGGAGCACGTCAAACTCCAGGTCAGATCCAGGACGTAGGACTCAGCACGACGCACCGTCAGGACGGATAAACGGTTTATTCCTGTGTTTGTGTATCGCTGTTTACCGGAGCACACGGCGCATGCACACTATCTCCGCTCTAGGCTTCGGCACGAGTTGGGCGGGGGAGGCGCGCGGGTTGGGCGGGGGAGACAGCCTGCTCTCTGTTCGGGGGGGTCAGATCTCAGAGCCGTTTGCTTTTGCAAGGAGGGGGGCCAGTCCAAGAAATGGGTGTTTTTTGGAAACTGTTATGTTATGGATATTGCACAACGCAAAATTTTATCAACAAAGCCCTTAGAATAGACTGTGTTAAGGGGAAAATAGCAGAATATGGGACCTTTAAACTATAACTGCACCCTTTTTGAACTTATAATTCACTTTGTTAACAATTTAGGGAGTCCCTTTCTGGTCCGATGCAAACAGCACACAGCGGCCTCATTTTGACCCTGAGAGCTGCTTTTACAACATATCTGCGCTGGGGCAAAACACATTCTACTTTATAACATGAAAAAGGGAAATTAATAGGCCAATGCTAGTCCCCATAAAGCATGGAAGCTTAACATGTTTGAACGAGTGAGTGGTTCCTTGATCTAAAGCATGCTGAGTTCCTAGTGGAGCGCTATATTTACTGAGACCGTTTAGCAGGAAGTCGCAGAAAAAATGACAAATTGCCTCCAACACAAGTCGAACAATACCTCTATGAATTATCTCTGGACAAAAATCCTGACCAAAATGACAAGTAATTAGCTGACAATACGCATTTAAAGATCCACTAAAACCTGCAGAAGCCTTTCTCTCTCCTGCGGTGCTGACGTGCGTCCCTGTGGCG
Source organism: Rhinogobius similis (assembly GCA_019453435.1). NCBI lineage: Eukaryota > Metazoa > Chordata > Actinopteri > Gobiiformes > Gobiidae > Rhinogobius > Rhinogobius similis. The sequence goes on from CM033620.1 coordinate 20,060,393, forward strand.
GGTCAGATAGTGGAGCTGAATTGGAGGCTCAGACACACGGAGGGACGAGGGTTTGAGAGCGAGCGGGAGATAAGGCGCGAGTGGAACAGGCAGCTGCGGAGGGGCCTGTCTGTCAGTGATAGGGCCCTACCTAAACACAAAGGACTCTGATTACCACCGTGACACAAGAGCGCTCTTAACTCCACGGCGCGGCCCGTTTAAGTGCTGGAGGTGTGCCGCGGCGATTGATGTCCGGTCCGTGTGGTGACATGAAGAAGATGTTCTATTGAAAGTGGGCTCAAGATGGAGACTGTAATTCACAAGAGGGGCATTAAGGATGTTTGCCAGTGCTATGTGTTGGAAGTGTGCTATTTGTAATGGGCATGCTCTGTGTGTATGTTGGCAAATATGTTGTATCAGAGGATATGATATTGGTCGTGTCATTTTGTTCAGAGCATTCAACACATACTTCAAAACCACAAAGTAAACAGGAGAAGTGGGAAACTGTGTGCTGCTTGGGTCAAGAAGAATACATTTAATGACAAAAATGCATTCAAATTTCCCTCATTAATCTTACGGGTCACCAGAAACTTTATGAAATACTGAATTGACTTGAGTATCAACATCAGGGTACGTTAAATATGAAAATAGAAATTCTTCAATTGCAAACAATTGCCAACAAATGACTTGGTGAATAGAGGTTATTCTCTAATAGTCGGCTGTCTATGGGCGAGAATTGTTTTTCAAAGCCTAAAAAGCGTATTGATTATACAATTAGAGCTAAATTCTGTGTTTGTAACTTGTCTTCTTACGAACAAATGGAGCATAAACCCTTCACCTTTTAACATCTAACTTTCTGTCAACTGGAGATAATTTGACACCTCTTGCTTTTATAAATATTTATAGATTGATTGATCTAGAGGCCTAAATGACATTGCATTACATTGATCCACACAATGACAGAATTTATCGTCCATTAACAAAATGACTACTGCAAAACAGATGATGTTCTGCACTGACGTCTTTTAATTAACTTTTAATGAGAAACAAAGAAGAACATTTTAACCCAAGAGAACGTCTGCTGATAAACAACCTGCTGACTTTAAGTTCCCGAGAGGCCTGTTTGGTCACTTGGCTAAATTTGTACTTTGGCACAATTACTCCCACTGTACCCCAAAACAAATGTATATTTAACATGTTTGTAAAGTTTGTTGCTGTTCCCATATTCTAATACAATGAACTACTTTAAGAGCATACAACTTTTAGAAGTTCCTCGTGAACATTGTCATTTGTAACAGACGCTTAAATCCAGGGATGTGCATTTCTTCACTTCTGTTCAGCACAGTCTTCCACCAATGTCAGCATATAAGTGAGCACCATTTACAGCAATAAATAAAAAGTCTTTTATTCATTCCGAAACTGCCTGTCATTATTTTTTGCATATAAGATAAATTCTACATGCGCTCTGGATATATGCAGCACGGAGACCCGAAAAACTGTCCATAAAGGTTGATTTGACTGAGTATGCGTTCAGTGAGACAAACAGCAGTGCTTTATGGGGCTGAGTGTAAATCAGTGACATCACACAAGAGCGCTGAACGGCAAAACGAGTCGGGAAAGTGTTTCACAACCTGAGGTACAAGGGCACACAGAGGGTTTGCAAATTAACACTGCCTGAGTTTGCATTATTCTAAAAGTTCATTTCTTCTCCTAAAAATAAAGTTGAATCATTTCAATGTTTTAACGTTTACATAACGACTCCCTTATAAACCTGATGTTCACACATTTCTTTGATTACTGACCGGACGTCAATATAAACTACTTTTAGCTGAATCAATGACATTAGACTGATGAAAGCAAGGCTGCCAGTCTGTGCCATCAGACCACCACCAACTGTTCTCGCTCTCACCACAGACTATGCAATGTGGGTCAACAGTCTTGCCTAAGAACACAACAGGTTTGCTCCAGCCATTTGGCCTGAATGTCTTCAAACATGACAGTGAGCTGCAGGAGTGTTGTTCCTATAATCTTCTGACTCATCATTTTTAAGGTTAACAACTATTTAGTTTTCAACAATTAGAGTAAATTATATATACATATATTAAACATTATAGTGAGGTATCAAATCAGGAAAAAATAGGCAACATTATTATGTGAAAAAACAAACAACATGTCATATTTTTGTGATGTAATCGATTTGTAACAAAAAAAGCCTTTAAAGCTGCTTTGTTTTCATTTAGGACAACTTTTACTATTTACCGCCCAATTTACGCCTATATTTCTTCTTTGTTTGACAATAAGGGGTTGTATTTGGGAGGAATCAAAATGATAATGGAAAAATACGGGTCCGTTTTTGTGTGTGTGAAATTTTCAAAAATACATCCTTATTTCTCTGTCTATGGCAGTGTTAAATGCTTTCCTTTACTGTCCACCTGTTGTTTCTACATGCTTTCCTCGTCATTGCTCAGAACTCAGGTCTAATACAAAATCCCATACAGGAAATTCTCTTATCTAAGAAAAGCAACAAAAACATGTAACTGAATTGCCTATGTCTTTTTGCAGAACCTTACACGATCCTGTTTTTTTCCTCCACAAAGCTGCTAAGTGCACACACATTAGTACAGTCACCTGCTGCGAACGCCTCAAATATTGTTTTCTCTTTGCGCGGCTCACGATAGACCTCCTCTGGATTAAATGGAGGGGCTCTGACCTCAATCAAAGAAATAATTACTGTTGTCCCTCCTGTTGGCAGCTTCCATAATTAGCCAGCGAAGCCCCCACTGAAACACAATTAGCAGAATACAGAGGTGATTAAACTATCATTCTTATTAGAGACATTAACATCTTTTTGGCGTCGCCTGAAAGCGCTCACGTCCTGGAGGTGGAGTTCCCACAAAACATGGCGTCCAGTAAATCCCCAGTCAGTGGCCTACAATATATTATGCCCAGTAGCGTGTTGTACATCCAGGAATCCGTCAAAGAGAGTGAGATATGATAATGGAACAGAGGGCATTTGCGTAAAGATAAAAACGAGTGGAGTGTGACTGGCTCCATCTTCCTGCAGTAATGAAGAGGAGCGTTCATGATTGGCGTTGTAGATAAAAGCTGTGAATCAAAGCATCAACCAAGCTTTGAGATAATGCCCTTCTACAATGTAATGTGTGTGAGTCTGATTTTGTTTTTCTTTTTTCCAAACATGCATATGTACTTGGAATGATTATTATTGGTTACAGATGGATGGATCAAAAGGGTTCAAATTAGGCTAAAAATAAGTTCAAACCAGGACAAACACTGTTGATGTTGATGGATTAACTAAAACTAAACTAAACCTAGGCTTGTCACGATAAACACTATGTCAACATATCATTCAATAGCAGGAAAAATGTTTTTGGGGACTAAATTTGTATCGTCAATACTCATTCTCTACTGGTGGAGAACTTTGTCCTTATTCTTTTGTAGTACAATTATAGCTCAATAGACTATGTCATGAGAAATTTAGATCCAAATGGAGTGTTTCCAATTAGGCTAAATATTGATAAAATGGGACAATTTAAATTTTTCTTTAAAGGTCCCATAACATACAAAATCGACTTTTCAGAGGTTTTAACCTTCCTCCAGTGCTATTTGGGCCTCGTATGTGTGCCCAAAGTGGTTTTTTGATTGATTCGTGCATGTTTTCGCTTAGAGAACTGGTCTTTTTTGTCCCCCCTCGGCTGTGCAGGCAGACGGGGGCTCATCCCATGGATGACGCGGCTTCCCATGGATGACGCGGGTGTTTAAGCCACGCCTCCGGGAAGCCGCGAGCCGCAGAATAAAAACAGCTAATGCTAATGCTACACAGTAATTACAATGATGGATACGACAGATCAAGAGTTGGCTTGTTATTTACCAACGCAGGTAACGTCCGTCGTCGAGGTACTGCATGATCGTCAAACTCCAGGTCAGACCCAGGACGTAGGACTCAGCACGACGCACCGTCAGGACGGATAAAATGTTTATTCAGTGTTTGTGTATCGCTGTTTACCGGAGCACACGGCGCATGCGCACTATCTCCGCTCTAGGCTTCGGCACGAGTTGGGAGGGGAGGCGCCAGGAGTTGGGCGGGAGCAGCCTGCTCTCTGTTCGGGGGTCGGATCTCAGAGTGAGCCGTTTGCTTTTACAAGGAGGGGGGCCAGTCCAAGAAATGGGTGTTTTTTAGAAACTGTTATGTTATGGATATTGCACAACGCAAAATTTTATCAACAAAGCCCTTAGAATAGACTGTGTAAAGGGCAAAATAGCAGAATATGGGACCTTTAAATTATATGCCAAAGCTTTGATTGTAATATATTTTTGAAAAGCTCTATGGGTCTACTTTGCATGAGAGAAAGAACATATCAGATGTAATAATTTTACAAACAGAAGTTCATATTTCTTTTGAAACACATTGGTATCGAGTCAGATATTGGAGATACTATTGGTTAGTGGGACACTACAAATGTGTTCATTTTTTTGTTGTGAAAACACTCAAAACATAAACACGTGTCAATAGAAAGACGAAAAGAAGTACAGTGCATAGATTTTAAAATACTAAGGATCCAACTTGACTGTCCATCTTTACCCATGTTTACGCTACAGTTACTATGCAAATGTATATATTTGCCTTACCTGAAATATGGTCTTTTGCCTTAATGCTGTAAATGAAGAGATAATGTATTTGCACAACACAGCCGCTTAATGAAACTAACTTTGGGTTGTAAATCTAATCTAGGAGCAGCACCACCTGCTGGTTTAAATTCAAATCCTAGCACATGTCGTTACATAAATTTTACAATTAAAATATTGTTGTTTTTTTTATTAGAAGTATAAAAAATATAAAGTAAATATAAAAGTATTAGAAGTATTAAATTATCGTTTGTGACGTTTATTATGATGTTTCTGAAATTAAAAAGTCGGTTGTCTTTATCAATAGGCGGAGCTTGTACTTTTAGAATCAAATTTCCGCCAATGGCAAACGCGCTCTGCATTCAGAACGCGTCGCCAGCCAATCACAACGTCCATTGGGCCAAAAGCGGGACGTTCCGAATATAGATGCGGAAGTCTGTCGCTACTGCTGCTGTTGTTCCGTTTGTTGTCCATTTCGCAACAAAAAAACCCGTTAACTGTGAAATCCGTCATATTTAATTCGTTTTTGTTGTATTTCATCGTCGCAGATTGCATTTCCGTCATGTCGCGGTATCTTTAGGCCGCCACCTTGCAGTAAAACGTGAGTACAACAACAGTTTTTCGCTTCCTTTTAGCAGTTATGATTTTCGTCAAGACAACGCCATATTTAATCTTGTGCGCAATCATAACATTAACTTGTATGCATGTTTAGTGGTTATTTTGTACATCGCTATGACTTTAGAAGTTGAATTTGTTGAATATTTTATTAATCTGCTGTCTTTTATCGTCGTTCGTGAGCGTTGTTGCGCAAAAGCTTGATGCTGCTTTGATATGATGCTAACTTCTGTATTATGTTTATAGCTTTGAGGTTCGTGTTATAAATGGAGGAGTTGTACACTTTGGAGAGGGAAGTTGGACGAGGCAGCTATGGAGTCGTCTTTGAGGGCCAGATGTCCAAAACGAGGCAAAAAGTGGCCATCAAACGACTCCCCTGCAACAACCCAGAATGCATCGAGCTGTACCTCCAGGAGCTGTGGGTGATGAGAGCCACTGCTAAAACACACCCTAATGTCATTGCACTTCATAACTGCCTGCTCCAGACTGGACCAAGGACTCTCAAGCCGCTACGACCGGGAAAGCTGCCTTTATGTTTAGTAGAAAGTGTCCTCAAAGGGACCGCAGTGGGATCAAAAGAAAGCCAAGAGCAAACTAACAACAGCCCACAGTTGAGCAATCAGCTGACAACTAAAAACTCAGCGTCTAGACTTCAAGACAGGACCAACACTGCGCAGGACAAGTCGAAAAGTGATTCTACACAAAGACCGGCGACGAGGGCAAAGAAGAGGCCGGCACCGGATGATGAGAGCCAGGGCACGCAGTTAAAGTATCTGGCGCTTTGGCTGGTGATGGAGTACTGTGATGGAGGGAACTTGAACCAGTTTCTCCTGTCCACGCCGCCAGATGAAGAGAGGAATCACAGTGTGGTGCTCCAGCTCTCCAGCGCCATCGCCTTCCTGCACCGATTAGGGATCACTCACAGAGACCTAAAGCCAGCCAATGTGCTGGTGTGTGTCAGCCCTGAAGGGCCCGTGGTGAAGGTAAGCAGGGTGTAGAGCTGGGCGATATGGGGGGAAAAAAAGAAGAAAATAATCATAAAACATTTTCCTCAATTATCTTTTGATTAGATTTATTTCTGTTTCATTAAAAGCAGATAAAATGTCTTTCACTATGAATAATACAATACAGACTTTGAAAAATAATCAGTCATAATAACTACTTTATTGACTTATTATTCATTATATGATACAAAAAAATATTATTTGGGGCTCAGTATTTAAACACATTAAACATTGCACTTTGGAAAACTTTTTCTTTGTATTTCGATAAGATCAGAGCTGTAGAGAGTGAAACTTTTATGTCTCATTATTGACACAAACTCTCTACAAATGTGTTTATGCTAATGAAGCTCACATTTTTTAACAATATAGCACAGTTTTTTCCAGGGATTCGGGCATAAAGTATCCTCCGTTTATTGTGAAATAGCAATATATATATCTCAAAAGGTGTTATAGTGATAGATCTATTTAAAACAAATTCTCAAATTTCTTAAGTCTGAACTCTCTTTCAAACCACATGTAGAGGACTGGCTCTGGAACTCTTGATTAAAAAGACTCAAGCTGATCATTGACAATTAGAGATGACTAAATCTCTATCAATTTTAAAATTTAATTAATTACATAGAACTCGCAAAGTGTTTCAAATGTTTGGTTTTTTCTTACCCTCTTTTTATGTTTATTGATACAGCGAGAAGACCCTTTTCGTCTTACAATAATGAGAATCTGTGCTGTTGAAAGAGCATTTACCAAGAAAAAAGCATTAAAACATCAAATGGGAAATTATATGACACTACTACCAAATAATTGCTTTTTCACCTAATAGACTTTCAATGGAAACTAAAAATATGTTTGGTTTAAAGTAGAATGAAAACAACTCCAAGAACTGTAATTAATAACTACATTTTAAAATGTGATTTAATTGTTGTGATGTGAAAATTAAGACATTACCTTGATCGAGGGACTGGAGACAAAAGTATTCTTATATTATCTTCTCTAGCAAATATGATTTAGAGCAGCAAGATTAATCAACAAATCATGACTAGTCGATTATAAAAAAAATAATTGTTGCATATCGACAATTGTAATCGTTATTTGGACTAAGCAGACTCTAAAACACAGACACAAATACCTTATATAACAAAGACAGTGGCAGAATTTCAACTTTTCATCCCTCATGCAATTTATTCTATAGCTAGAAACCTTCAGTCCCCATATTTCAAAGTTTTATTTGGTTCATAATGTATTTAAAAAGTCAAAATTTACAAAATAAAATATCGAAACAAATTTCTGACTAGTTAAGGCCCTAATATATGAATAAAGGCAAAATGTTTTGATCCTGCCACCCAATGAAACAAGTTACATTTTGCAATAAGGACCAAAAATCTCAATTCAAATTATTTACACAGTACAAGCTCATGACATCAAACCACAAATTACGTTACAAAAAAATTGCAAAGAGAAAACCTGTAGACAATTGAACAGGAAAATGTTGTCTTTATTGTAGTCTTAGTTTGTGAAGTCTTTTTCTACACTGCATCTGGAGCCACTACACAATACCAAAGGGAGCATCAAACACTCCTGACTCGACTCTCTTCGAGGATTCTGCGTATAATGACATAACGGCCCCATGTGACTTGCATCATAGACAAAGCCTATAATTGTGTGCAAATCCCCTTGGCAGCATGAACTCCACCAAATCTGTACTGTAGAAACTAAAGCGACGCCCGCCACATTTTAAACAACCATATGACATATTTAAACAGCCGCCCCTGTATTGAATATAATAGACTTTTATTTGTGCTCTTGTGGGGGCTAGTGTGTTTATATTGTTATGATCATTGTGGGACGGAGCATCATGTTTTTACAATTATTCACACCATTATTTCTCTTTCTTACACATTTTCTAATAGATAACAATTAATCTACATCAGTTGCTTTATTAAATCAAACTTTCTAAATGAAAAAGTAATAAAATTGTAACATTAAGATAAAAAAAAGTGCTTTATATACAGGCTCACCATTTCCCTACCCACAATACAAATGGTTAAAGTGCATATGACAGGTTTTTATGATTTTCTTGTTGTGACTTTATTTGGTGGAATAAACCCTGTTGTAATTATTAATAGCATATTTACACCAATCAAGTGGCAGTTTGTGAAGAAAAGTTTAAAAATATGTTGAAATTTACATGAAGTAGAGCAAATTTCCAAACATGATGACGTCACACTACGGAGACACACCAGGGACAATTTACAACCAAGAAACACATTTTTCTGATATTTTAAACATTGATTAAAAAAAAAAAAAAAGGTGTTCCCTTATATTTTTATTCATCAAATAATCATTTCTGTGACATTAGAGGAGTCTTGGCCCAGTGCACTTCATGGTTGCTAGGTAACAGTTACAGAATTTCCTAGTGTGGTGTCCTGTGGTGGATGAGGTACTCCATTTGTTACTCAAGTAAAAATACCGATACAACAGCAAAAAATACTCCATTAAAAGTATCACATTTTAAAATCTACTCAAGTAAAAATATATATAAAACTACCGTACTACGTAAAAATGTACTTTAAGAGTAAAAAGTAAAAATTATTATTTTTGGTTAGGGGAATTATTAAATCATCAAATTCTATAGAAGCTTTTTGTTTACTCAAAGGGAACTAGGTAAAAAATAAAAACATGCAAGATATCGCCATAAACCTGCTAAAAAATAAACCCATCAGCCTTTTCAGCAGGTCGAAAATATTCTTAAGAAAATATACTTTTACTTTCCGGTCCCGTTCAAAAATGTAGTGGAGTAGAAATTAGGCGATAAGTGACATTTATACATTTGTACGGGATCGTTTGTGCAACCATCATCTCAGCAGAATCTAACACTGTCTGGCAATGGAAAAAATAACTATAATAATAATGACAACAATCTGCTTTTAAAATGAGATTTTCATATTTTGTGATTCCCGTTTCTGTTTATTGTAGCTCTACACTTTAACAGTAACCTGGAAGTGTCTTTGTTTATGTAGTTAATGAGGATAAGTGGCACTTTTACACAGTCAGGAGAAATCAGTCGACTAGAATGATCAGTTAATCCAATAAATCTGATCTGATTTTTGGCGTGTGTTCACATGCACCAGAGAAATGTGATCATCAAGAGTCAGTCAATCAAGAGTAATTGTTACAAAATACTACATTTTCTTTCATTTTTTTGTCTTTGCCACATTTGTTTTTCCTTTTTGCATAATTTGTCTTGTCAAAACCTACAGGTGTGAACGATCAGAAAAAACATCTACAAGTCTCTACATTATACACTGCATGTTTTCCTGCATTGTAGTAACAGAACAAATGCGGCAATAAAATGGCAAAACCAGTATACAAACTTTATTAGTATTGAGCAGTGCTTTTTGCTTTTTTGTGAAACTGAGATTTTCAATGAGACAAACGTTTGTAAAGGGACAGAGGAAAGATAAAGGAAAATTTGTGTCAAGTCAAGGCAGAGAGATAATTCTTAACCAAATCACAGCAGCCCTGAAGGTTTACTCTACACTTTGCTTTAACAATAACTTTAAGTGTCTAAGATCTACAGACTGAAAATAAAACATCTTCACCAAAGTTTGTAAAGAACTGACCTGCATTTTTACATTAAGCTAGTTTTAATGATGTAACTAGAAGGATTTTTAAGCCTGTACTTGGGAATGGAGAAACATGTATCCACTAACTCATTTAAAATGATCTTATGTCATATTATACCTGCGATACTGAAAAGTGTATTTTGCTACAATAGTCATCCACAATGTTAGACGTGTTAGAGACGTTTCTGTCTCTTATGGACTATAGTCTAATTTTGAATATCCTTAAAACGACATTTACTGTGTTGTAATATTTTCCGATCTCCCACTTCTAGTCACCAAACTTAAATTTCTAACGTTGCAAGACGGTTGCGCAGCGGGTAACGCTCTCACTTCACAGTTAGAAGGTCATGGCTTTGATTCCCGGGTGGCCCAGGGCCGTTTTGTGTGGAGTTTGCATGTTCTCCCTGTGTTTGCGTAGGTTTCCTCCGGGTGCTCCAGTATCCCTGCCACTAAAAACATGTACAAACAGGCTCCTCCCCTCTGGGGCCAGGTCACCCCTGAAAAAGAGATTCTGAATCTCAGTGGGACTTTCCTGGTTAAATAAAGGTCAATAAAACTTGTTTTTGATACTATGCACAAAGCTTAAAAAACATACTTTTAATGAACTAAAAATCCAATAATTATTGGTCCTAGTTAGTCCCATTTACCATTTCTGAATTATCTTATTTTATACAATACAATGCAACTGTAAACCAGGGCTGGGTAATATTGACAAAAATGAACATCGTCATCATCCCTGATGAAGAACCATCTGTTCTTGTCTGATAAAGGTCAAGACAGTTGTTGAGCCATTGAGGAAACTGCTCATTGTTTGTTATTGTACATTTATTGATTGTGTTTGTGTCATACTTGCCCTAAAGCCTCTGTGTTCCTGCAGGTGGCGGACTTCGGCCTGAGTAAGATGGCAGAGGATTCTTTGGCCGGAGACCTCTCCAAGCAGCACTTCTCCTCGACCTGTGGCTCTGACTTCTACATGGCTCCAGAGGTGTGGGGCGGGCAGTCGTACACGGCTCAGGCCGACATCTTCTCTCTGGGCGTCATGTTCTGGGGAGTTCTGGAGAGAATCGCCTTCCTGGAGGAGGGGACCACCGAAGAACAACTGGGTAAGACGAGAGCGCCAAGCAATTAACAGAGCAGAGAAAGCACTGTACAAATGTAACCGGCCCAACACTTTGGCTGTTACTCTGTTAAGGCTGTTTTCCACCCAGAAACAGCAGGAGGCGACAGCATGAACTTCAAACACCCCAAAAATACAAATGTAACCACCAAACAGACTTACAAAGATGTTTAATAAGATAAAAATGTTTTAGTTCTGCTTTAAGGCACATGTCCAGTGCAGACATCAAACGTGTTACTCTGCTGCGTTGTGTTCGGAGTGTTACAGATGGAGTGTAGATAAGGCTCCAACAAGTTAATTGCCAAATTAATTCATTATAGAAATGGTTGCCAACTAATCAGATAATGGAATAATCATTAACTGATCTATACACAGTATACACAGACTCGTAAACATGCCATGAGCTGAAATAAGAGATTCTATGATGCAGCAGCAGGAAGTGCACAAAAATGACACAGGAAACATGTAAATTGTGTGTTTTTGATTGAAATACTACTACTACTATAAATATTCTCCTCCAGGACATTCTCAGATGACTTCACCTCAGCTTTATCTGAGTAAACAGTTTTATATTTACTCAGTTTATTATATTCAAGGGTCTTTAGATGAATCTAAAGAATAACTGATAACCAAAATAATTGTTAGCTGCAGCCCTAGTGCAGACGACACGAGGCTCAGTGAAGGTTCACAGGTCAATTTACCGTTTTACGCTGACCACATGGTAACCACAAATTAGCTGTTGTATGTGGCTGAAAATAGTATATAGTCTAAAAAACAAAACAAAAAAAACCCGGCTGAGACTAGTATCGAGCCTATTCCTTTGTATTGACATCATATATGAAAATACACTGACCACTGAGAGCAAAAGAGACAAGTCCATGTGACCATAAAGAACAATTAAATGATAATCACTTCCTGGCCTGGGTCTAAAGAACTAATTAAAGCCACAACAGTGTAGTTCTTTAAGCAAATATTTAGCTTTTTGCATTTCTTTTTAATTAGAATCATCTTAAACTGACAGTTGTCCATCTTTGATATTACTGTGATGTTGAAAACACAAAGAAAGCACCTTTAATGTCCTTATGTTGCTCAAAAACATGTCAACAATGTCTTTTTGCTTCAAGGTTTTAAGAAAAAGTGTATTTTTCATAAAACTTCACTGAAGCATTTAGGACTCGAGAGTGCAACTTCAGAAAGAAAGTAGTAGTAATACTCTTGATTAAATATTAAGAACATTGAGATTAATGAACTAATAGCAATAATTTTGGCCCGACTTGGCTGAAATTGTACGATGATATCTGAGTTATTAAAAGCGTATCAGCTTAATGAGGACCACAGGAAATGTCTGTATGATTATTAATTATTAGAAGCCTCTTCAGTTGCAACGTTAAGATTTCAGTGCTTCATGTTTTATGATGTTCATGCAAAAAAAATTATACTTTTTCCCCCTCAGATTTTAAATATATAAAACAAAACAGAAAAACACAATATAACAAGAACAAGAAAAAAAGACAACAAACAATATCAAATTAAAGCATTACTAGGTAACTTTATTGACAGAGCTCCCCGTGCATATCTTGAAAATACATTGTTAGTGAAAAGACGCAAAATATTTTCTCTTTTTTTTCTTCTAAAAAGTACAATCACATACAAAAACCTTTCACGTTGCCAAAAAAAAAGAGATAGTGTTTCTCAGGAGAGTTGTCTTCAGGTCGATGTTGCCTGTTTTTCCGCCCAGTGACAGCAGGGGGCGACGAAAGGAGTTTCAAACGCCCCAAAAATACAAACGCAACCACCACACAGACTTACAAAGACGTTTAATAAGGTAAAAATGTTACTTAGTTCTGCTTTAAGGCACATGTAGTCCATTGTAGACGTCCAATTTTATCCAAAACCTGTCAGATTTGTCCATTTTCAAATTAAATCCCAAGAAATACAATTTAAAACACCTTACTTTTAGCTGTCTAATCATAATTAACTATATAAAAATGTGAAATAGAATCATTTCTGGCATGTATTGTTGATATCGTGGCCAGTCCAAACCTGAGACGGAGACAAAGTCCGGTGGGGGAGTCGTTTGTGACGGCGGCAGGTAATGATTTAGACTTTAAACCTCCTGTCTCCTCTGAGTGGATTGTGCCTGCTTCAATCAATGGTTTTCTCAGAGACTCGAAAGGTGGCTTTAGAAAGAGATGGTTAAAGAATAGAACAGTTCCTCTTTATCCGTCTGTGAAAACCCTGCAGCTTCCTCCTCCGTCACTTTCTTATTGACAAAGCGGATTGCGACGCCGCCTGCTTTATTCTATTTGGCCTTCGTGATATGAATTCTGCCGTCCGTTCATAATGAAGTTTATGTGGAGTTTTTTTCTTTTTGAAGCGCCGGCAGGTTTGCATTTGGGCAGAGAATAAAATGGCCGGCCGTTTCATTTGAGCGTGACAGTGGAGCAGAAAGGCACAACTGGCCCCAGCGCGCTCGTACATTCAAATGAGTTTAGGGTCCGCGCACATTTGGGTTTTCAGAGGGAAACGGAAACGCATAAAAAGGCTATTGTTGGTGAAAATACTAATAGAGAGCTAAGTGTGTTGTAATTGGAAAAGGCCTCAAGGGGGCGATAAAGGAAATGGACGCGTTTGTGAGTTGGACAGTTGGAATACGCAAGCATGACAGAACAAAGAATCAAACTTTTGCTTCCGGTTTATAAATGTTGTAGGACTTTGGTTCAAAAGAGAGAATATTTTGCAACTAATGGTTTTAATCCAAGTCGAGATCTGATCATTTCAAATCGTCAATGATCAGCCCCGGTGTTTTAACTGAGAAGTGAACAGCCGATCCTCTGTCAGTGACAGCATGTAGTTTGAAGCAGAATTTAGACTTTGGGGCAAGAAACAGGTGATTTTCTGTTGTTGAATGATGCTGAGTTTAAAGTCTGTCTTCTTTATGTTCAGGAACTCATATTTGGAAGACATTATTACGAATGGGCAATATATCGGTTCCAGTATCAGCAGATATCAGTCGGTTTTTGCAGACTTTGCCACAGATGTTGCTCTGCACTGCGCCAGTGTTAGGGTGTGCCAGTGTGTCAGTCTGTCCTTCAGATTATACATAAGATTTGTTTATCTTGTTTATGCTTCTTTTAACAGACTTAGGAGTAAAAATGGAAATGGAAGCTAGAAGCCAGAAGTGATCAGGCTTGCCTCACTATAAGGGCTTCAACGATTTAACCTGGCCCTGCCGTATGAATTCTTGCGATATTTGTGAGTTCACAAACTCTTGAGAATGATAATGTGTAAAACTAAATTCTAGAGTGATGCAAAGATCAATCTGGCATGAGCTAGGTTAGCAACGATTAATCAACTATAAAAAATAATCTATAATACTGATAATCATCAACCATTGTCATGAACAAGACTCTAAAATACATGTCAAAAGACCTTTTATAACATGATAGCCACATATTTAAATAAAAATGTCAAAATAAACACTGATTGATCCAGTCTTATTTTAAAATATCTCAGCAAAGCCTTCCCTCTGATACTAAACAAATCATTACTTCTAGAGGATTATTAACACCAGAACGCACCAAAAGATTTCCCCAAAATTTGAATCAAAAGCGAGCATTAAAATTCCTGGCGGCTTTTGGGGCTGTGTAGGCTTCATTACACTCTGTCAGGCCGCATTAGGACCGGCCCGGACTCCAATATCAGTATCAAATGTACACCACATAAATCATCTTTCAACACGCTGACATTTAGATTTATGATTGCACTATCCCTTTGTTGATCGATCTTTGATGTATAGTATGTGACATTTTTTAATATGCTGCCGCTAATTGCGCACAGACGTCACACACCTGCAATTTTCCAACACTTCTACATGCAGATTGGAAATTGATTCATTTGGCAAATTTTAGGACTTGATTGTCTGTATGAAAGTCTAAAATTTTGACATTGAGAGTAAAACTTTGCTAAGAAGTTGAGACATGAGAGCGCTGAAGATGGGAATATTTAGCATCTCAGAACTGCTGCAGCATTTCCAGGAAGCATGGAAGAAGGTATTTTAGGAACTTGGAAGTGATGCCTTTGAGTCCAACTGTGCCGTTTTCATGTAAAAGCACTTCCTGGTTTGTCGTGTTGTTCCCCAAAAAAACTTTCTTTCAATGAACTGTCGCTTATCTGAATGGAAAAACTTTAAGTAAAAGTGCTTTTTAAAGCTGCTTACATATAATACAATCTGGAAGAGACAAAAGTAGATCAAAAGATGCTAAATTTCCCAAACGGATCCAGATTTGTGCTGCATGTTTGATCAAAATTGAATCGAAATTGAAATTTGAATGAGCGCAATTCTTAAATTTTTGAAGTGCAATCATTTCCTCCACAAACAATATCCTGTTTTATTCTGCATAACAACTACTGACCCTGTAGTTTAGATTTTTTGAAACATGTTTTGAAACAAGCAGCAAACAGAACTAAAAGTGACAAAAGCACGACAAAAACCTGTCTAAAAATGACAAAAATGTGACCAAAGGTAACAACTGAATCTAAAAGCAACTCAAACAGGACCAAAGGTGTGAGAAATGGGACTATAGGTTACAAAAAACATGACAAAAAAATAACAAAACACATGACAAAAAGCAACAAAAAACATGACAAAAAGCAACAAAGACATCTCAAAACACATGATTCTGTTATTAATTTGTCTGTTCATATTTAAGTCTTTTTGTCAGTTCTCCTGGTTGTGTTTCAGATTTGAACTGTGAACAGAATCCTATCTTAAAACATCACAAATTACTCTCAGTCACAATACTGGTCAGAAAACAATCACAATTGGTTATTTTCCCCAATTTGTGCAGCTTTAATCCAGAGTGCAAGATAAAGTTCAAATTGAAAACGGCAAGGCTGCAGTTATTAAGGTGAAAGGTCTGGTGGATGCGCTGTTGTTTGTCGTGTGAACCTGCCTCCTTGTGTTAATCTCACTGTTGTTGTCTCGCTCGTTCTGTCGCTGCACAAACCGCTCCACACCAGACGATGCGTTTAAGGTCACAGGGGCAGACGGTGCGTTCATGGTCAGTGGGAACAGCTGGCTTGCTGACTTTTAATATTTCACCTTATCATTTTCGCACAGCAAGTTCCATTTTCATGTAATTATCATTTTATAAACTAGTTCTAACACTATCAAAACTTATCCATCCAAGGAAGTGTGTGAAATGTATTTAAGTCCTAGAAGAAAAGGTCAAATAAATGGGTACGTTTCTTTTATAATGTAATAGTAATAGTTTTGGTGGTTTTGCTTTATCACTTACCCCGATGAATATTGAACTGGCTTATTCTGATGTGGCAATAGATTTCCTAAACGTGTGGCAAACAGAATGTGTCTGTACCGAACAATTCATACACGCTGTAATACAAAGTGATTTACAAGCATCACAATCACAAAAGCACAATAAAAATGTGTAGGAAATAACTTATGTAAACGCAACGCAAAGGAGTCTAAGCGCGACGCAAATAAGTCTAAGTGCAATATAAATGAGTAAGCGCGACGCAAAGGAGTCTAAGCGTGACGCAAAGGAGTCTAAGTGCGATATAAATGAGTACGTGCGACACAAAGGAGTCTAAGCGTGACGCAAAGGAGTCTGTCTGCGATATAAATGAGTAAGCACGACACAAAGGAGTCTAAGCACGATGCAAAGGAGTCTAAGTGCAATATAAACGAGTAAGCGTGACACAAAGGAGTCTAAGCGTGACACAAAGGAGTCTAAGCGTGACGCAAAGGAGTCTAAGCGTGACGCAAAAGAGTCCAAGCGCGACGCAAAGGAGTCTTCGTGTGACACAGATAAGTCTAAGCGCGACGCAAAGGAGTCTAAATGCGATATAAATGAGTAAGCGGGACACAAAGGAGTCTAAGCGCGATATAAATGAGTAAGCGGGACACAAAGGAGTCTAAGCGCGATATAAATGAGTATGCGTGACACAAAGGAGTCTAAGCGTGACACAAAGGAGTCTAAGCGTGACGCAAAGGAGTCTAAGCGTGACGCAAAGGAGTCTAAGCGTGACGCAAAAGAGTCTAAGCGCGACGCAAAGGCGTCTTCGTGTGACACAGATAAGTCTAAGCGCGACGCAAAGGAGTCTAAATGCGATATAAATGAGTAAGCACGACACAAAGGAGTCTAAGTGCGATATAAATGAGTATGCGTGACACAAAGGAGTCTAAGCGTGACACAGATAAGTCTAAGAGCGATACAGATAAGTCAAATCATCAATAATCAGTTTTAAATGAATTTGAAAAGGGGAAAAACAGATAAAACTCTAATTTTTAAGTGTATAACTGAACAAAACCGCTTGGAGCCTGGATCTCAACATCTGCCGTCTTGCCTCACTTAATCGAGTCTGTGTCCCGCAGGTGCCTATGCGTTCAAGGGCCGCTGGCTCATGCCCCTGGGGGAGGCTCTTTCGGAGAACCCGGATCTCCCGCTGCGCATCCCCATGAAGTTCAAGAGGGCTCCGCCGCTGCCCCCCATGCCGGGCCCCCACATGTGCGCTCTGCTGCTAGACATGCTGGCCGTGGACCCCTTCTCCAGACCGCGGGCCGAGCAGCTGGAGTCCCGAGTCCGCGCCGCTCTCAGAAAGGACGCCCAGGAGAGAAGAGACGCCCACTGCGACTGAGGGATGCTTAATGGAGCCGCGTCACGCAACGTTCAAGGGGTCGTGAATAAATGAGTGAAGCAGTTGTTTTTGTTGTGGTGAAAATGAGCGACGATAAAGCCGGTGTGACATTAATGTGATCTGCATGAACACAAAAAGGGAAAGTTGGGTTGAAGCTACTTGAATCCACGGCGACAACAGGGCATTAAAAGCAAACAAAAGTGCTCTACTGGGACTAAAGCGCTCGTTTCCTGCTGCTTTTCAAACATTTCGTTGTTTATAGAGATCTGTAATTGCTGCTTCACCAATGATTATTTCAGGCAGTTATTTGACTGAGCATGACTTGAACAAGCCAATCTTAACAGTGCAGTCGACTGGCTGTGAAACACTTATACCTTGAACTAAAAACACACATTTTGTGCGATAAATTGTGACAGAAAATATCATAAACGATATAATTGAAACTACTTTACACAATAAACTTAAAGCAGGATAATCTTTGTAAACCCTTTTCTAAGCGTATATTATATTATGAGCTAGAACAAAAACATAGCTGAATGAACTCATAAGTTGCATGAAATCTTCTAATCTTATCACATTTCAAAAAACAAAAAAATACCCTACAAGTGCAAAGAAAAGGCACACGATAAATATAGAGCCCTGAATTATAATACAATAAACTGAAATATAGAAATACCACGACACAAACCAGGTTAACCCCAAAAAGACTGGCAGAATGAAATAAGTTTGTACCTAATAATAATTCAAACAAACAATTTATTCAACAGTCTACAGCTCAAGTCTTATTGTAGCAGTGAAAAATAACAAAAAGTCCCTTTACTAAGAAAAAGTACAGACGATAAACATTCACCCTAAAAATGATTGTTCCATCTGTCATCTATTGAACTATAAGTCGATATAGTATAATTGTGACTTTGTTTGCTTAAAATCTGGACAGAAACAACCTCAGAATGAGTTAGATTTAAAGAAAGGGTTGTTTTATGTTTAAACCAGAACAAAACCAACGTCAATGTGAAACGAGTGAAGAAAGACTTGAATATGATTTGTTTTGTTACTCTGAGACCAAAAATGTAAAACCATGCAGTAAAATTGTTTGAGTTCTCACATTAAACACTCATAAAGAGACTCTTCAATTAGATTTTCGTCCAATATTTGTTCAATTATATATAGCTTATACTAATATGAGTCCACAAAGTCAAATCTAACTTAGTGTGTTCATTCTTCTTCCTCAGAGCCGTTGAAAACTTGAAAATGCATATGTATATTGTCTTAAATTTTCTCTTAAATGTTGTTTGTTGAAAATCTATTCATGATTTATACGTATTATCTTTTGAGTGACCTTTATCTTACGTTGCAGCGTAGTTTCTTGAGGTTCAGCCGGAGCGAGCGTGTCCTGTTGAAGTCGAGTGAGTAATGGCGGTTCATATGTCTCAGGCTCAACTCTCAGAAACAGGAAATTAAAGCGGGCGTTTGATTCACTCCTGAACATCACAAAACCGTGGCATTTATTACTGCACATCACTCTTTCACTGTTTAACTATTTCCCCCTTCATAAACCACAGTCGTCTACGTCTTTCTATTTTGTCTGTGTCTCAAAATCGACTGTATTCGTACGTCATCCATAAATCTCTTTCCAAACTTCATTCACTGCTTCTCTTTGTCCTCGTTTAATTATGTTTTCAGGATTAGCCGAGCAGTAAAATGGCGAAACGTCTTGCTAAAAAAAAACTATTGAGATTTTGTTATACTTGAAATATTTCATGTATTGTCTTACGGTGCTACTATTCCATTAATGCTCTTTACTCCCTCTGCTGGTCATATCATTTTTATTTTAAATGTAAATAATATGAATAAACATGAACTGTAAATACAAAATAAAGCAGTCTGATTAAAACAAAACTGTTTTTCAACTTGAGATCCATCTACAATAATATAATTTCACTGAGTATGGTAGTAGTTGAAGTAGTTTACCTGATTTAAAAAAGGCACACTTTATTAAGGCTATTTAAAAAGTGTAGTTATTATTAAGTATGAACAGAAGACTACTTAATTCATAATGAACATATAGTTTATGATTTGGTCTTGGAAACTACTTAAAGTCTATATGACAGGTTCTCATTTTTCTCTAATACTGCCTTAGTTTGGTGGGAGGGCACCTGTGGTAAATATTTATCATAGTTTTACATCTGTGAAGTTGCAGTTTGTGAACACAATTTGAAAAAAAGTTTAAAATGACAGGAAGTAGTGCTGAGTTCTAAAATGGAATCCCAGTGTGATGTCATCAAAAAGCGACAGACTTTCTGACAGGTTAAACGGTCATTCAACAAAATAAAGGTGTTATCAGGTTTTGGCCAGAGAAGCCATGAAGTTAAAAAAAACTAGAGATATAAAGTGCTGCTGCATAAAAATCATAAAATAAAAAATCAAGCTTGTAGTCTGAGAAGTAAATATAACCGAGTACTATCCACCTCTTATAGACCCTTTAAAAGTTTGGAAACAAAAACATTCTAAATTTGGAATGGAGGCAAGTGCAACTAAATATGATTTCAATGAGAAACTGGGATTTAACCTCCCGAATATATATTAAAAAAAATAAAGATTTAAATTATTTTGGAAAATGAAAACCCCTCAGACACATGTGAGTGACATCAGCTGCTTTAAACACATTTATTATTGTATTTTACTTTATGTTTTAGGAAATTATGATAAACTCTTTGCATTTTTGATGAAGGAACAATCCAGATTTATGAGTTTTACTGGAAAAAATACTCACAGAAATGTTGAGCCCACAATCATGTTTCATTTTATCTAGAGATATATTAGATACTATACCATAAATTAGATTCGAAGCTAAAACACAATTTTAAGGCTAGAAAATGGTATTTTGTCTTTGTTATAGAAAAGCAAATTAACTGACCTTTCTATCCTGGAAATTCAAATGTGTTGCTTTTTCACAACACAAACACTTAAAGCCAGCAGAATTTAGATCTAATGTGAGATAATCATTGAAAAATTAACAGTCAACTTAATTTTGCCTCCAGTCGCCTCCATTCCAGCATTTTGATGACATCACATTTTTAAAAGGCCTTATTCTGCCCCGCCTTTGCCTCTTTTTGCCACAGATCTTGCAGTAAACGTACTTCCGGTTTGACGAGAACCCCGTTCACGCAAATGGTGAACGAGGGAAAAGTCTTGTTGCTAAAACATTATATAAAGTAGATTAATTTGTGTAAATTGTTGTACATTGAACACGTGTAAAAACACATCACAATGTAGTCTGTGTAGTGTAGGCTGTGTAGAACTTATTCTCTGTTCAGCTCGTCTGCCCCACGTAAACTAACACAACAGAAAAAATGATGGCGGCGCGTACGACAACTTCCGGAATAGCTGTTGCCATGGAAATCCGCCATGTTTGCAGCTGGTGTGTTAAACTTACAGAGAAACATTAGCCAAAACCTGATAAACTGCTGGGTGACTTCTGGTAAATACATTTATCAATACATACTTTTGAATTAACGCTAAGTTCAATATTTAGCATCTTAAAATCTTAAAACCCCAAGCTTAATTATCGGTTCATGCCGATCTATGTCACATTTCTACCGAAAGCTAAAAGTGTTTACTTTTTGTAAATGCGACCGTGCTTTTGTACGGTGTAATTTGTTGCTGTATAATCGTCCGAACTAGTAAAGATTGGGGCTGCTCTCATATTTGAGCAGTTTACGTAGACTTCTTACATTACATTTGTTTACATTTGTCTACATTAACGAGCAGAATCAAGATGGCTGCAGTTGGCGAGCAGCTCACGTGTCTGGCAGGAACCGATTGTAGTTTGTCATGAAAAAAGTAAATGTTGTCTAAATTTGTGCTGGATTTAACTCATATACCGTTTTAAACTTCAACTTATTACCGATTCATTGTTAAACGGCTCCATCGCGGCTGATTTGGCGTCACAGAGCGAGGACTGTGCTGTTGACGCTGTGCTGCTGTCACGTCTGTCTGTGTGGAGCCATTGCACTCAGATTGCCTCAGATTCCAGTTACAGAGCTCTCCACTGGACATCACTCAAACGTTGCACCAGAAAAGTCCCAAACACAGCAGAGGTGGGCCGTGATGGAGCCGGCAGGCATCAGGGCTGGACACGATCAAGGCCAGAGGGAGAAGGGCACAGGAGGTCGCTGATCAACTCTGTGGAAGGACAGGTCTTTGTGTTTTGGAAGTTTGAACTCAAGATTATTTATATTTTATTTGGAGATTGCAACAAAACAAAGTTATCTGTCTTTTTCTGATAGTTTAAACAATCATTCAACAAAATAAAGGTGTTATCAAGTATTATTATTTGTCAAATCATAACTGGGCTCTGTGCACCAGAGCAGTCGGCCAAGCTAACCGTCACAGCTAATGCTAATTTTTATTAAAATGTAAAGCAAAGACTTTATTGTTTTTTATACATATATATATATTTATACATATTTTTTTCATTTTAATTTGTTTTATCTTTATTATGCATCAAAATTAGCATTAGCATTAGCATTGATCTATTTATCAACACTGAGTGTCACTGGAGAAGAATTCATCTCGTTTCAGTGTTGTCAGTGACATTCACCTGCAGCTCACTGTTCACTGCCTGATCTTTAAGGATTTATTCATTAAATAGTGTGACTGTGACAGTGAAGTCACACTAAAATTGATAAATATTTCCCCAGCGACACCCATCGCCCCAGAACAGCTTTTTCAGACACAAAAGTGAAGCAGGAGTATAATCCCTGCTCAGCCAATCAGCTCTCGTCCCAAACCATCTTGTAGTGAGTCACATGGCTCTTTTTTAAAGAAATTAAAAAAGATAAATGTTTAGTTATTAGATTAGATAATTTTCATAAAGTTTTGCGTTTACAAGACACTTTCTGGGATGGTAAACAAAATTGACTAATTATGAGGGGGAAAAGGTTTGGTACCCCAGCTTTAAAGTCTATATGACTTTAAAGTCATTATGACAGGTTAGACCACACATTTCACTAAAACATAGTGAGCATGATTATAAATATTATCAGTTTGACTATTTTCGTAATGTTTAAATTTGTACTTCCTGGTTACCTCGCAACCATTTCCAAAATAAGGGCCAAAGCCCACATAAATGACACAATAGTAATACCTGATAACAACTTTATTTTGTTGAATGACACTTAAAAGTATCAAAAAGTTGTATTAGTTGTATTAGTTTTTGATGACATTGGTGGAGGGATTCCGTTTTATAACTCGATCCCTTCCTGTAATTTTAAACTCTTATTTTTGTAAATTTCTTCACAAACTGCAACTTCACAGATACAAAACTGCAGTAAACAATTGCCACAGGTGCCCTCCCACCAAACTGTTATAATTACATTTTGAGAACCCGTCATATTGACTTCAAATATTCTTAGAAGTCCAGAAATCAAACAATAATCAGATTCCAGTGTGTGTGTAAACATCGTGACTCCAAAACTTGGTCAGAAATCGTGAAACCAAAAGTCAATTTTTTTCCATTTCTCCAAATAACCCTTGGGTACAAACTCTGTTCCATCACTTCAGCTCTCTTTAACTTCACCTACTTTACTTTTAGGTTTTAAAAAAAGTAGCGTCTCGGCTCTGCACACGCTGTGAGAGATGGAGAGCGCCCGGGTCTGTTCAGATTTCACAGCTGATAGCTCCAGTGGAGACGGCAGCAGGAGAGAGAGCCGCTCCACACTGCGTCAGGAGGTCTGCCACGGCAAACCCACAAGTCACGACTCACGGGCCGCATCCAGGAAACGATCGGCGGCCCGCAGGAGGTCAATGCTCGGACCTTTATGAGCAGCGCTTCTTCAAATGACGCCGCGGTTCCGGTAACTTCATCGGGACGTGAGACGGAGGAGGGAAATGCCAAGAGTCGGAGTCAAATGAGACGTCGTCATAGGGCGGCGGTGAGGGGTTAGGCATTCATGATGGCCCCGTCGTCGGAGAATGTTAAACAAAAGCGAAACGTGTCAGAAATAGTGATTTATAACTGGGTGAATGGTCTATGAGTCCAAAATAATGAGGAGTGAGTCAATGCAAGGACTGTAAAGGTTTAAGAGATCCCAACGTGAATTCAACATGAGGGAGAGGGATCGAAAGAAGGGAAAAACTATTCTTTTGTTTGTTTTGTAGTAAGACTTTTGTGTCCTAACCTGCACAATCAACACCAAAAAAAACGAAGAAAACACCACGTAACTGACTGCCAAATTTATACGTTAAAACAGTTGACGATTAAAAAATGTAAAAGGAAAAGGTTTCTGCTTTTTGATCTATGAACCTTTTGCAAACTGGCAAAAAAAAAGTTCACAGTACGTCTTTCCATCGCTCCAAGCTTCAATCCTCCATCCAAATATTAAAGTCCATAATGAGGAATAATGAACAAATTTGAGTTATTAGTCGTCTTTGTCAATCGTGGCCAGTGAATTGTCCAGGTTTTACCCAAATTGAGAGCTCCTTATGATGAAACCTTGTCATGAACCACTCCTGGATGAATGAGAGATTATACCGATCGTTTCTCTGAGATGAATGTATTATGACTTTAATTTAAACCCTTGTCAAGAGAGCTATTTTTCCTGAAACACCCGACTGAAACTACGCCCAATTCAAACTGAAGCCGTTTCTGAACCCTGGACACTCTTAAGTTTTTGAATCTGATGTCTGATTTACTCTAATCACGGGCGCTGACAAGCTCTGCACAGAAGAAAATCAGATTTCAGATACAGCCTTGATTTCTTTGGTAAATATACGAAGAAGTGAGTTTCAGCCTCGATGTTTTCCTCACTCGCACAACCTTCACCGCCTGCTTCGCTGAGACGGACCAAGCTGAGCCAATCACCGCTCACTTTACTTGTTTTAAACCTCAGCAGCTCGACTCGTGCAGCCCTCCTCCACCTCAGCACCACCTCTGCACCACATTTACAGAGTCTCATTTTATATCAGACTTTTATTTTCGCCAATGTCTAGGCTCCGGGAAGATTCATATCCTGCTCTGCACCTCCTGCACATGGCTCATCACTACCTGCCGGGGTCTCAACATCAGATTTAATATTTATCAATACACAATACCTATTATTATATTATTCTACTTGTATTCAGTGGAAGAATTACTCAAGTTTGTGACTCAAGTAAAAGTACAGATATGTATGCAAAATATGACTCAAGTAAAAATAAAAGTATCACATTGAAAAATCTACTTCAGTAAACGTGCTGAAGTACCTGTTTGAAAATGTACTTCAAGAGTAAAAAGTATTTCAAAGACCAGTTTTATGCATTAAATATCGTAATTTTGGTCAAGATTTTTGCTTAATTGTGGTCTATTCGCAGTCATTTCTTAATTTTTGTAAAGAATTTTATGTGTATATGTTTGATCGCTTGTTGTTGAGCTTGAACTCAAAACCTCCAGGCAGAATGTCACCATCAACGTGCTAAAAATAACCCTCAAACAAAATGAAAAGTACTTTATACTTTTCAGTCCAGTTAGAAAATGTAGTGGAGTTAAAAGTACAGATACTTGGTCTCAAATTTAGTTAAGCAAAAGTAAAAAGTATCCACAGTAAAAACGACTTAAGTAAAGTACAGATACCTAAAAATGTACAGTACTTTTACTTTTGTCTTTTATCCAATATGTTGCAACCAAATACGATCTTTCCAGGTTGAAATAAAGCTGCTGTTGGAGTTTTGATAATTCCCTTTTTTACTACTCGGGCGAAATGCTTATTAAAGACCTCTTAAAACGTGTGAATGTCAGGCTTATTTTTTATTTGTGAGTTTGAAGGACAAACTGTTCCTGGTTAATCCCACAATGGTGGATTTGCCGGGTAATACGTGGGTTGTATCCATCTTTTTACGTTTTAAATGCCCAGGAGCTTGCTTGTTCTGTGGACAAAAAGGAATGAATGAAGAAAAAAAACAGGGGGCCCTTCTCATATTAAGAATGTAAGAAGATTAAATTAATTGAATGGGACGTTATAAATGGCACGGGAGTCTGTAAGGGACACAGGTCAACGCATGAACCTTTAGGAGCAGCTATTCTTCACGGGCTGTTCATCAATCCTCTGACTCCGTGTGGTTTTGTCACAGAGCAGGGATGAGGGGCGTCCCGCAAGAGCTGCCCCCGGAACAAATGAACAGAGGCGCTGATCGAGTCCGTGCACCGCTCTGGCCTCTCTCCGCGAGCTGAAATCCTCCAGATATAGTTTAATAATTAGTCATAACGTGGGCCAAAGTACCGTGGATAATTATGTGCTTCTGTTCATGCGTTTCTGTCACTTACGGCTGAGGGACATTGACAGAAATTAATATTGTGATGTTTTTTTGGAGTATTTTGATAATGACAGTCAGAAGATTATGTCAGTCCAACAGAAATGTGTCTTTAAATGGATTAGTTGAGGTTTAATTATGAGACAAAAGTGAAATATCTGTTAAATTCAATCAAAAAAGTGCAGAAATATCATCTTACACCCTTATTTTGAAAGTTTATGACAGATTTATTTTGCATTTTTATTTTTTGTGGCATTTTTTTACTATAAACGATTTACTTGAACAAGAAACATTCACAATATATTCATAATTTCAGTATATTACCCATCTCTACTGTAGGTATGGATGCTATTATGAGGACTGACCATTCAAAACGTACAATATTTCGTTTTACTTGATGAATGAAAGAAACAGCGCTCATATATGGACACAATTTGCGGAAGAAAAAAAAAAAATCCAGGACAGAAATACTCCAATATACTTTATTTATTACAAAAGACGAGAGAATGCCAGAACAGACAACAGAAAATAAACAGGATTAACTGGATCGGCCTTGAAATGCAATTTATGTAATATTTAATTTCCTGTTTTATACAGGGATTACACAACGGCTGCCCACTGAGGACACTCGTCACTCATCCACAGCCAGACATCTTTGAAGACGTTGGTTTTATATTTAACATCCGCTCAATAGTGAGGCGGACGGTAAGTAGGGTCATTTATAACCCTGTTTCACGAGAACTAAAACATCAATTAAAACTCTTATTAATGTGATCAGTGTGTTTTGAATAAGTGACCTCAGTTTACAGCCAAAGTTAACAAAAAGAGGCAAGTTTAAAAATACAATCGATACTGGGGGGAACTCCATTTATGCCCACCGTTACCATGGTGACACAACACACACATGAGCAAACTCGGCCTGGTTACGCTTTTATATGGTCTGAAAACTCAAGAAAAACACAAAATATATTTAAACAACACATTTTCAGGAGCCTGTGATCAATACGGGCGAACGTGTTCCCGTTTAGGTGCTTCATTTTCAACAAAAAAGGTGCGTTTGACTCAAAAACAGATGGCTAATGCTAGCTTGTGACTGTATTGTTGTTTGAAAATGACTTGTTTAACAGCACAGATCAGCTCATCTGTTGTACTTTCAACCAATTCAGCTTCTTATGATCAGATTGGGAAGAAACAAAGCTCAAATTAAAGTCCAACTTGAGTAACAGAGCTTCAGACAGAGCAGTGCCTCCATTTACCCCGAGCTAATATCGATGACGCCATGGAATAAAGTCAGTTTATAGTTTATTTATTTATTTTTCCAACTTCATACTGTTGTTATGTGCTTGAGCAAGACACTTTATCGTTCTTAACTGTTTGGATGTGCCTGTTTGTTTTTAAGATGGTTGTAGCATAAATCAAAGACCATGTAACTTCTCTGGTGGAGGGTTTGTCATCTGCTTGTTTCCATGCCAATGTAACTTATTGCTTTGCCTGGAATGTTCCAAAATAAAGCATTAAACTGATCTTTATCCATGGAGACAAGCAGCTGATGCCACCAAGATGAATTGCAGGTGTAAAAATGCTTGCTTTTCAAGGTATTTTAGGTAAGTTAAGGTGGGCAACAAATCTAAATTTATAAAATATTGTGAGTGTTATTTTGAAGATATGTAAAATATGAATGTCGAGTATATCGTTTACAGCAGGCATGTCCAAACTCAGGCCCGGGGGCCAAATGCGGCCCTCAGACCAATTTTTCTTGGCCCCTAGGCTTCCTGGTGAATTGGCCCACATTGTCCTGAGAAGTACTATTTACAGCACATTTCAGATTTTCTACAATTCAACAATTGTTCTACAATAACTAACATTTTGGTGCAATACAGACCTGATATTAAGGCAATGAGACTGAATGTAGATGTGGTGGTACTTAAAATATCAGATATATGTAGCTTTTTTTAACGTTTCGTGATAGATTTGTGGCCCTCCGCTTGGTCCATATTTCAATATGTGGCCATCGATGGAAAAAGACACCCCTGGTTTACAGTAAAAAAAAATGCTACAAAAAGAGCTTTTTAAAAAATTGTTGTAGATTTTCTGTACTTTTGTGACAGAGATTTCGCATTTGTCTGATAATTAAACCTAAACTGTTTGATGTTTTAACACATTTCTGTTGGACTGGGGTAATATCGTCTGAATATAATTATTGGGATACTCTAATAAATACTGAGATATTCATTTTTGTCAGTATTCTTTTGCAATAAAAACACAGAATTTAATAAATGCAATGATAGATACGGTTCTCCAACTCAATAGATAAGTTCCATAGCTCTGCCCCAAAATGCAGCAAAAATAACCCTGTGTTTTTGCACTAACACGGTCTTCCTACTTAAGTGTAGCGGAAACTTTCAATCCCATTATGAGCTTCATTCACAAAGGACCGAGGCACTGAAGCACGTTTCGCCATTACCTGAAACCTTTTATCAATGACGTAAGCGGCTGTTTAGACGACTTTTAAAAACATGGCGCCGCGCACACATCTCTATTCTGTCTTTGTTCGGCGTGTCCCACATAAAAACCGATGCACTTCCAAAAATAAAACCACACAGCATCGTCGTCATGTCCCATAGAGTCCGAGCAACAGCCTCTTTTATGGCCGCTATCAAACGCAGTGTGAACAATGTCCCGTGATGAATCCAGTCCAGATAAATAAAATGATTTGTGCATTATTCATTCACTGCTCTGAGCCGTACAGATCCTTGACCATGTAAGGGCCCTGCAGCTCGTAGCCCATCTTTCTGTAGTAGTTCCTTGTGCCGACACCTGAAGGAGAATAAATGAGGAGAGATGTTAAAATGTTAGTTCAAACTTAATTTTTCTCGTACATTTCAAACCCATTTAAAAACATTCAGCTTTTAATGAGTCATGTTTAACAAATGAGCATAATAATCTCACTTGGGACATTTAAAAACGAAAACAACTATTTATTTATTATTATTTACTCTGCTTGTCTTGTCCTCTGTACAGTTTTGAAAGTGGGTTATTCCTGGTACATGGTCTATCTACAGTTTTTTTCATTGTAAAAAAATGTTTATGTAGTAAAAGGTCCATGTAATTTTGTGTATATTTGAACGTGTTGATTTGTGGTTTATGGTTCACGTGACGCTTGACACATGATTAACACAATTTAAAGACACCTATTCATTCATGTGCTCAATCTCCTGATGAAGACCATTATCCATGAAAACAATTGTGTATGGACTTAATTTGAAAAGGGAAATTAGACTTTGGACTAAATGGGACTTATGTGTACATTTGGTTGTGCTGTAGAGTTTCTTTTTTTGTTGCATTTTTTATTAAAAGTTTTGATTTGTTGTCTGCTCTCTGCTCCTGTTTTGTGTTTTATGTGCTTAAGATTTAAAGGTTTTATATAATTTTTCTGTGGGAAGGTTCGCCACCAGCTTTGTCCTTTTCCTGAAATGTTCCACAGTATGGCTTTCAACTTGTCTCCATTTAGGCCCGGGTCCACAGGGATACAAAGGTTTAATGCTAATCATGGGTTTCAGTTTTATTTTTTCAGTTTGCATGCCCTTATTTTTACTTTATTTTAGCACAGTCTATACTTTTTACTTTTACTATTATTATTATCATACACTGTTATTTGTACGGCTGTAATCCTTTAGTCGTTTAGTCGATTAATTGGTCGAGGTTGTATTGGTCGACTATTTATTTTGATTAGATGATAAGGATTTCAATGGGACAAAAGCAAAAATGAGAAGATATGCTGAATATTTTGGAACTAATCATGAGTTTAATCAAATTTATCAAACATAAATGCTCTGTTTACTTTACCTTTCTGCATTAATGGTTGTTTTTGCATTGCAGTTGTGCTCTTTGGGTCAGATACATAGAAATGCCTCATGGTTTAGAGAGCTTTTAGTCCACTAATCGGTCGACAGGACATGTTTTTAATTGATCAAGAATTTCTTTAGTCGACTACAGCTCTAGTTATTTGCTGCAACTCACTGCCAAGCAATTATGTTCACTGACAATGACAATAAAAACCTTTGTGATTCTGAATGGGGAAAGGTCCTTATAAAATCTTTCAAAACAGGAAGGAATCATTGCCTGAAACCCATGAATACTGTGGAACAAGTTACACAGTGCACCTTTAACTCAGGTTTGAACAAGAGATTACAGGAATTAAAGTTGTTTTTTTTCCATCAAAATATGAAATACATATTTAATAAAAGATGAAAGAACAGAACAGAAGTTTTTGGATGTGCGTGTGTCTTTCTACACACTAAATTAAAATAAACCCATGACAAAATCCCCCCAAACATGAAGCAAGAACTAAACCAGGACTAAACCAGGACTAAACCAGGACTAAGCACTCTCCTGCATATTAAAAACGAGAAGAACATGATGTAATTGTCTATAAATGACACAACAAACAACATCCCTGATTACAACCAGAGGATGTCTGCGTTCCACCCATGAACTGGTTCCACTGTTTGAGAATTATTATTGTAGAGTATTGATCGGCGAGAGGAGAAGTCATGTCTTTACAGAAAACAATCAGGGCTGAACTGACTGCTATGATCAGTCAATTTCACCTCCTCACGCTCTCATGATGGTACATACACTGTACACGGCCGGTAAAAGAAAATAAACTGTAGAACTGAAGCCAAAGACTGAATGTTTCATTATGTCGGTGCCATCTTTTGAACACTAATGAATGTGTTTCCTTTGCTTTACAGGGACACGTTATTTAGTTTTTGTGAATTATTTTTACCTGAAATGACAGCGAGTTTTTTGGAGCCGTGTTCCTCTCTAGCGATCCTCTCCGCCTCCTCCATCAGCATCATCCCAAAACCCTAAAGAGCAAAGAAAAACACCATTACTACAATTAGGACTGCAAGGTAAAAATATTCTAAATATCCTGTTTTTTTATTTTTTATTTTTATAACAGACTATTTTTACGTGCTTTTTACTTTATTTGAAAACTTTAAAAGAAAAAGGTGTGGACAATTTCCAATATTAAAAACATTTTAAAAACTTAAATAAAAAATATATATATATATTATAAAACTTAAATAAAAAAATATATATAATATAATATAAATAATAATATAATATAAATAATGAAGACGATGTTCGAAAATGTGCCAAAAAAAGAAAGAAACCATCACCATTGCAAAAATTAAAGCAGAACTCGGTAACTTCAGCGACAGAGCTCCCCCTGCAGGTCTCTTGTGAACATACACTGCACCTCAGATTTAATTCAGACGTTATTATCTTCTTGATTGATACTGTTAAATCACAATTATCAATCAATTAGTCAAATCATCTTGATCCAGAGGTGGATGAAGTACTCCATTTTGTTACTCAAGTAAAAGTACAGATACAACAGCAAAAAATACTCAAGTAAAAGTATCACACGCAAATCTACTCAAGTAAGCAGTAATAAAGTACTCCTTTAAAATGTACTTTAAGAGTAAAAAGTAAAAGCAATTCTTTTTGGTTTGGAGAACTATTAAACCATCAAATTGTAATCTTGATTGATTTATTCTGTTGAGTTTTGGTCATTATAGGCAACTTTCAGGTTATTTTTCTACAGAGGCTTTTTGTTTGCTCAAAGGGAACTAGAAAAAAAAAATAATGCAAAATGTCGCCATAAATGTGCTAAAAAATAAACCCCTCAGTCTTTTCAGCGGGGCTAAAATAACTTAAGAAAATATACTTTTACTTTTCAGTCCATTTAAAAAATGAAGTGGAGTAGAAATTACAGATACATGCTCTGAAATGTAGTGAAGTAAAAGTAAAAGTATATATTGTAAAATGTACTTAAGTTAAATACAGATACCTAAAAAATGTAGTTAAGTACAGTACTTTTCCTTCTGTACTTACTTTCCACCAGTGTTGATGTCCCTAAGTGAGACATTTAACTCTGCTTGTGCCTTTGCTTTTACTGTTTAACACTTCTAACTTTAACGATACAAACATATTTCTGGCCACACCTGATGCTGGAACTTGCTGGGGTCGCGGCTGCTGACCGGGACCACGCTGCCGTACACGTGCAGCTCTCGGACGATGGACACGCCCCCCTTGAGCTCGGGCCTGAACGCCTGAGGGGAACAACGGCGCAGACGCAGCAGCCCGATCAAGATGTCCTGCTCCGGATCCTCGTAGGACAGGAAGGTCTCCCAGCCGCCGTTGGCCACGTAGTCCCTCCTGACCAGCTCCACCTGACACAATAAACCGGGATTATTCAAGTAAATGTCTAGAACGGCTGAATTAAAAGACAGCTGCGGGATGGACACGAGTTAATCATCAGAGTTATGATTTAGTTTTAGCTGTGGGTCGATCTCTGTTCAGTTTTAGTGCCTTATTGATCCAAGCAAACTCCACGGAATTGTGTGTAAAAGAAAGTACTCTTATCCTCGAGGGAAAAACACACACTGTAACAATAGAGTATGAAATGCTCTGCTTCATTCAACAGAGTTTGAACAGAGAGGGAAAAACTTAGAAGAAGAAGAGGGAAGTATTTGTGATTATAGAACCGACATTGCCTCTAGTTTCATTTTGCATCAACTGATGTACAAACGCCTCAAGATGCTTTTTTCTTCCCCGTCTTCTCCTCTTTCTTCTCCTTCTTTTCCTACTCCTCCTTCTCTTCCTCCTTCTTCTCCTCCTCCTTCTTCTCCTCTTCATTCTTCTTCTCCTCTTCCTTCTTTTCCTACTCCTCCTTCTCTTCCTCCTCCTTCTCCTTGTCCTTCTTCTACTCCTCCTTCTCCTCATCCTCCTTCACCTTCTCCTACTCCTCCTCTTCTCCTCATTCTTCTTCTCCTCTTTCTTCTCCTTCTTTTCCTACTCCTCCTTCTCTTCCTCCTCCTTCTCCTTGTCCTTCTTCTACTCCTCCTTCTCCTCATCCTCCTTCACCTTCTCCTACTCCTCCTCTTCTCCTCCTCATTCTTCTTCTCCTCTTCCTTCTTCTACTTCTTCTCCTCCTCATTCTTCTTCTCCTCTTCCTTCTTCTACTTCTTCTCCTCCTCCTCTTTCTTCTCCTCCTCATTCTTCTTCTCCCATTCCTTCTTCTTCTATTTCTTCTTTTTCTCCCCTTCCTCCTCCTGCTTCTCTTGTTCCTTCTCTTTCTCCTCCTTATTCTTATTTATTTCATTCATAGCACTAACAAAAATACCCATCTCATTCCCATATTTGAAAAGGAGTGAGTAGAAGTACAATACTTATTTTTCTCACCCCTTTTGCTTACATAGACATTACGAGTATTACATAAAATTAATTTGTTTTTTTTAAGTATTTTTTCTCCCACACACTTTAAACAAAATCAAGGACATAATTCCATACAATATAAAACCAAGAATTATGACAATGTCCTCATACTTTTCTTTATCTTTATAAATTGTTTAACACTTTGCTTTGATTTCTTCCTTCCTGAAGATTATTCCACAAACTCAGACACACACAGTTTTGAGTGTAGCTGGAATGCTGTGCTGTTCCATATTTAAATCTATCCTTAAAGCGTAAAACCCATTCTCTGTGTGAATAGTTTCTGTCCTCTCAACACAAGTTTCAAGCATTTCCCCCCTTATTCCCCTCGAAATCTACTGCAAATAGTCCCTCTGACAAACCATATTCATACAACAAAAACTGAAACACAGAGTCCACGTCCAAATGTTAAAATGGTGAATGTTGTTACCTGGTAGGGCCTGACTTTGTGGTGAATCTCCTGGATGCCCACCTCTCTGGTCCGAACGTCTCGACACTGAGAAACACAAACACTAGTCAACCACATCATTTGATTAAAGAAAGTGCTGTGTCATTAATCAAAACTGAACTGAAATGAAAAGCAATCGTTTAAAAAACATGTTATTCGGAGCAGAGTTCTGTCTTAAATATGTAAATTAGACGGTTTGTGTAAAATGGTACAAATTAAACGTTTTTCCTGAAATTGAGATTAAAAAAATAAAAAACTTTTTAGAAGAAAATGTTTTAGTTTTGATAAGAAAAATAATTTTAAATCAGGAAGGAACGAAACAAGGGGAAAAAAAACAGACGGTACAAGCAGTACTAAGCAATTAATCCTGTACCCGTGGGCTGGCTAACTTAATATAACACAAGAAAACACAACATTTCTTTAATAATCTGGACAGTCATTCCACAAAATATATCAAAAATAAGTGGAAAAGAGAAGATCATTTTGTTTTAACGGATGGAGAATGGGAAAATATATTCAGTATTGTAGAAAGGGTTTCAGAGGTTGTCATCCGGACGCTGTTTAAAGATCGAGACGGAAAACGGCGTCCGGATGACAACCTCTGAAACCCTTTCTACGATGGACCACACCTGGACGAATGAGGGTTTACATCGACGTATATACAGTATTCATTCAACAAACTCACAGGTTTGGAAATAATTATGTTGGAAAAATATCACGTTTTTTTATAATGTCATGTCAAAGTGCTCACTATTCACAGGGAAATACTGAGAAACTGTGGTTGCCAAGTGGCCCACCATTACCATACGTTTTGGGACAGTCCTACTAGTCAGAAGTATTGGTCTGAGGTTAATATGGCACTGTCAAATGTTTTCATCCCCGGCGACCTACTTGATCTCAAAACTTTGTATTTGGGCCTCACAATCCTGTCATGGGCAACAAGGACATCACGAAAAAATGGATGACACAAACCGAACCGATGATCAAAAACTGGAGTGACTAAACATAAGGTTGTACAATTCATTGTATATTTAATTGTGATTTCATTTATTACTCTATTCAATTGCAAAAATGTTGTAAATACAAGGCACTGCCTTCTGTTCAGAATTATAAGTGACTCCTTTAACCTCACAACCTGAAGCAAAGGCTTTTCCAAACACTTTATCCACAATACTAATAAAATGTAGACCCTTTAAAATGTGATGTCATAAAAATTCTGGAATGGAGGCGACTGGAGGCAAAACTAAGTTGACAGTAAATTTGTCAATAATTTGCTCACATTACACAGATCTAAATTCTACTGGTTTTAAGTGTTTGTGTTGGAAAAAAGCAACACATTTGAATTTCCAGGGTAGAAAGGTCAGTTACTTTACTTTTCTATAATATAACAATGGACAAAATAACATTCTAGCCTTAAAATTGTATTTTAGCTTCAAAATAATCTAATTTATGGTATAGTATCAAACATATCTCTAGATAAAATGAAAACTTATTGTTGTCTAAATATTTCTGTGAGCATTTTTACCCATAAATCTGGATTGTTCCTTCATCAAAAATTCAAAGCTTTTATCACAATTTCATAAAACATAAAGTAAAATACAATAATGGATTTGTTTAAAGCAGCTCTGATGTCACTCACATGTGTCTGAGGGCTTTTCCTTTTCCAAAATCATCAACATTTTTCATATTGAGGTTAATCCCAGTTTCTCCAGTGAAATCACATTATGTTCCACTTCACTTTTGCCTCAATAAATTTAGAATGTTTTTGTTTACAAACTTTAAAGGGTCTATATATTCGATCGATACTTTCGCTACAGAATAATTTTGATAATATAGAAGTAATTGTCCGAAATAATCATCATTTAAATTATGAGAGAATATAATTTTAACCATAATCGAGCAGCCCTAATTAGACATTGGAAAAAAAAAGAAAAAAATTACATTTGGACTTCATTTGAAAATGGACAAATATGACAACAGCCTTTGAGACATTTATGTTGGACAGCATGTGTTTCATTCTTTCAGTGTCTTTATTTCCTTTGCCCTCTCTCTGCACCATGTTCTGTATTCCTTTTTTCGTTTGTTTATATACATTCAAAAGCTGAAAGAATAAAAGAAAACACAAGATTTCCATGGCTTTGTCTGAACAGTGTCTTGGTGGCTGCACTGACGCACACAGATGAATGATTGGTGGGATTCCTTTCAGTTCATACGACGGCATTTACGTCATGAGTGTTTTCTAGTAAGGAATTCCCAGAGCCTTTTATGAGGGGAATGATCTGTGTCTTGCTTGCGTGTAATAAATCTAGATCTAATAAACATGTGCACAGTGTGACTGACATAAGGGACACCTATTCTCTGCTCCAGTGGCTCAAAGCACTGCGCCTGTCCTTCCTCTGAGCGCAGACTACAGGGGTTCATTAGTTGGCCAGAGATTCATGAAACAGCAATGGATCTCTTCCCAGGTTGAGGTGCACTAAACCTGACCAATCTAGGTTTAAATCAAATCTAACCCTACACGAGTACAAGGCCAGGACTAAACCAGGACTAAACCAGGAGTAACCAATGTCTTAGCCAAACCTAATCCAGAAGAAAACCAGAAGTAACCAACCTCTTAACCCGACCTAATCCAGAAGAAAACGAGAAGTAACCAGCCTCTTAACCCGACCTAATCCAGAAGAAAACGAGACGTAACCAGCCTCTTAACCCGACCTAATCCAGAAGAAAACGAGAAGTAACCAGCCTCTTAACCCGACCTAATCCAGAAGAAAACGAGAAGTAACCAGCCTCTTAACCCGACCTAATCCAGAAGAAAACGAGAAGTAACCAGCCTCTTAACCCGACCTAATCCAGAAGAAAACGAGAAGTAACCAGCCTCTTAACCTGACCTAATTCAGGACAAAACCAGAAGTAACCAACCTCTTAACCCGACCTAATCCAGCCTCTAACTTGCCTGACCAGCCAAGACCACACGCTTTGACAATACTTTACAAAGATGTTTGGGTTTGGAATCATATCCTGTTGCACAGATTTCCAAAGGGTGTGTTTGACAGGCGGATTAACCAATCAAACACACAAAAATCAAAGAAGCACATGGTTCGTTTGTGTCTAAACAACGAGGAAGCAAGGGAGAAAGACTAACACAGAAGAATGAGAAACGTTGTGAAGCACTAAACTCTGAAAATGTGATGTAAAAGAAGTTATATATTGTATTGTGATTGTTACGAGAATATTTGAGAGGAGATGTCTTCCACGTTTGAGTGACACGTGCCGTAAATTGTGGTCGAGCGTCCCAAGTTAGGAGGAGTTTTTCTGATTTCAGACCTTTCTGCATCTGCATGGACTAAAGCAGATCTAATCCAGGACCTACATCTAAACTACTGCAGGCAAAATCTGAATTATAACTGACCCTGACTAAAATAATAAAGTAACTAAGACGGGATAAGACTGAAGACCTGTACCTAGAGTCACAAAAGGTTTACCGATCCTCTGCTCCCAGGCCGAAGAGCACCAAATGAGACCAAACAAGGACCTGGATCAAATCAGTCGTAAACTAAGTCTTAGAGGACAGATATTCTACAAAATTGACTTTTTTGAGCTTTTAACCATTGTTCTAGCATTAACCCATCATCAAAACATACCTGTAGTTGTATTTAGCTTCATTCACACTAGTTTGACGAATCCTGGTTTGGAATTCCTCTCCCTTCCGACCATCAAACACACTCCTATACTAGAATCTTGTGTTTTTAAGTCCGTAAATCATAGCTAAAAACGTTCTTAGCATCTGTGCCGTCTAATCACGACCGTTCCATCTGCGTGGCTTCATAGGTAAAGTGGAAAAAAGCCTTGTTTGTTTTAAACTTGTGTAATTTCCTTTTCCTCTGCAGTCAGTAGATGGCATTCAAATTCAGTAAGTGCTGTGGGAAACAGCAACGATACAGATGTTAATTCTGTTTTTCATGGGTTCTAAAACATGAGATGCCAAACTAAACATACTCAAGAGAATGTTTAAAGGCTAATAATAATAAAAATAATGCATAATATTTGTCTTTTAAGCAGAAGTAATCAAGAATTCAACACAGATCTCGAGATTGTAACCGCATCTAGATCAGTGTGAGCCGCAACTGCGACAAAAGTAAGACCACGACTATGGAATAAGATCCAATAAACCTATGCAGGGTGTCATAAGGGCCCCTATCCTCTGCTCCACTGGCGTTTAACATCTCGTTTGTCCTTCCCGTGCGAGTATATGCAGACTACAGTGATATTCATTATTTGGCAGGAGGTTTCCCGGACTCTCTATCCCAGGGGGAAAAGCGCTGCGTGGCTGATCGGGGGTCTCACCTCAGTGCCCAAGTCCTTCATCCGGGCCAATGCCAGCTCCCTCAGATTACCATGTTCCACTCCAGAGCTCACCAGCGGCATGGGGATATCCCTGTAAGGCCAGAGACAGAGTGAGAGGAGTGCACTGCATAGACACAAACTTTTCACACCGTCTTCATGAAGTTATGTGCTAGAGCAGAGAGATTTGAGAGAAAACATCTGACTGCGATTGTCATGACCAGTATTACGATTACATTTGAGATTTATGTTTAAAGAATAGGATTAGGAGCGTTTTTGGCGCTTTTTGTCACATTTTGCCTCCTTTAGTCATGTTTTTGTCGCTTTAAGTTGCGTGTTTGTCAGTTACCGTCGCATTTTTGGCAGTTTTAGTAGTATTTTTGTCACTTTTTTGTCACCAAGTCACGTTTTTGTCACTTTGAGGCACAGTTTTGTTACTTGCAGTTATATTCTAGTCACTTTTATTCACGTTTTTATTGCTTTTAGTTGCTTTTGCTGGTTTGAGAACATGTTTTAACAAGTCTAAACTACAGGGTGAGCAGTGCTCAAAAGACCTTCTCAAATCTGAAGGAAATACTTGCATACAATACATTTATCCTGGAAAAGTCAAGGAGTTAAGAACAAAACTACAGCTGTAAATTTGTTTATAACAGACAACTTTTGTTATGATGAAACTTTAGTTACGATGTAGAACGCCTGGAGGACAAAGGGCATATATACTGCCAGTTGACTAGGATAGAACATCACTAAAATGTGTATGTATAGAATAAACTAGTGTTGACAGGATTAAAATAAGATAAAAGGAAAACCAGACCCGGGCCAGACCAACATCACATGATCTCTCTGGGTGGAGTCTGCATGTCCTCCCCGTGTTACTGTGGGTTCTCTCTGGGTTCTCCGCCTTCCTCCCACCGTCCAAAGACATGACTGTGTAGGTTAATTGACAACAAGGACTAAACCTGCATTAAACTAAGACTAGATCAAAACCATGTGGTTAATCAGATATAAACCAGGATTAGTCCAAATCTAAACCAAGGAATTTGCTGAAGACTAACCAAAGTCTAAACTAGATATACTCAGGACTCAAAGGTTTAGACTAATGTGGCTCTTAACCAGGTCTAAACGAGGACTAGTTCAAAACAAAACTAAACAAAAACAACAACAAAATACTATGAGACCAAAACTATGCAAAATTCAAACTTCTGCAAACCTCTAGCACTTGTAATCATCTAAATGCGAGGCCATTTGAGACTAGCATGAAATGGTCCGAGCGTTTCCCGCAGCAGTGGAAACAAATTAGGCTCTGATGGCTGTATCCAGACTTTGTTGATTACTTACAAAGCCCCTGAGAATAAAGTGATAGTGAACACAACTTTACACCAACGCAGTAAACAACAAATATCAGCTGCATTTGAGGAGACCGGATTTTAAAGTATATGGAGATTATAATGGAGATTAAAGCAAAAGGAAGGAAAAAAATGGTGGGTTACATCTAGCCTTGACTTGAATTTATTTATTTTTTTAAATCTGGATTTGAGTAGTTTTAAGTCAGTGAGATTTAACTGTTTATGGGATGCACAATATTTTACAGGTTTCAAGGTATTTCTGACTGATCATGGGATAATGTATATTAAAATAAGAAAATTAATTTGCCAATGCGGTACGTAAGATGATCTGATTTTGCTTGAACTAGGGCTGGTCGATTATGGCAAAAATTATAATCACGTTTATTTCGAACGATTTATTTATTTTTTTATTTTATTTATTTATTTATTTGATAGGGACAATGCACATTAATGAACATCAGTATAAAACAGATGTAAATATGCCGGATTATAGCTACAAAGCTAATTTTCATCCGTAGTCCCTAGGCAGGCAAATACATAAAAAATTACAACATGCAACACAAATACAAGGAAAAGTTAAGAGTCTAATGGGTCTAATGAGTGTAATGGTCACATGACTGGTTTGTTTTCAACCATCGTTTTTGTTGAGTTTTAAAGCTGTTCAGTGTAGGACTCTCCCGTGTTTGCAGAACGATTCAATTTCGATTTCGAACGATTTCTTAAATATTGTCAAAATAATTCTGTAGAGAAAGTATAGACTAAATGTATTTTATTAGTAATGTTTTAGAAAAGTGCCTTTGCTCCAGATTTTGGGGCAAACGGAGTACCTTATAATTCTGAACAGAAGGCAAATCATCCTATTTTCAATTACAGCATTTTTGTAATTGAACAGAGTAACGACTGAAATCAGGATTATATATACAATTAATTTCACAGCTTGAAGTAAGACATAAAAAGTCAGAAACAGCCTGAAAAAATGAACATAATCTATTTCTGTTACTAGTTAAAACGTCTGGAATTAAGATTAATGTCCTGAAATAAAGACATTTTAACTAATCTAGAAATTCATTTTTTGCAGTGTACAATATCAGGCAAAACATTAACATACAGCATTTTTTTTCAATTAAAAAAAGAAAAGAAAATTACAATTATCCATTAATTTCCCTCCCATTCCATTTTGTGGATTTAGTGTTTGCTAATATTACATTACCATTTGTATGAGCCTTAGTGGAAATACACTGTGAACAATGACAAATTAATTAAAAGGTAGCAACACAAACTGACTCATAACCATGAGACCATTTCACTCATTACAGGCAAACTGAGTAAGAAAATTGGTTTAGAATACGCACACAGTGTTTGGTGCGTCACATTATGTCTGTCTCTATTGATGCAATTACGATGAAACTGCTCAGCATGAGCTTAACATAGTGTTAAATTCTAACGTAGAAGTCTTTAAAGCGACTATATTTTGCTGTGGTGAGAATTTAGTCCATTGTAATTCAAGTTTAGAGAGGTCTGGTTTTGGACCTGGTTTTATCCTCATTTGGAATTAGTTTATATAGACCTGGTTTAGACCCGGTTCAGTCTGTATTTTAGTGCATTTGTTGGCCCAATGACAAAGGTTTTATTTTGAAAAATGTTTGATCTAGATAAGAGGCTCCTACACTTAAAATTATGACCAAAAACTTTACTTCAAACAGTTCTTTCTTGTTACTTTCCTCTGAGCTTTGCCACAAGATTTTATCAATAACATCTACCCTTTTACCCTTCATATATTGTTATCAGCTAAGAACTAGTGCTGTAATCCTTTAGTCGTTTAGTTAATTAATTGGTTGAAGGCATCTTAGTCGATATTTTTTATTAGGCGACTGATTATTTTATTTGGATTCAAAGGGTTTATGTGAGACAGCTGCATAAAAGTTAGCTGGATATGGAGTGAGTCAGCTGAAGATTTGAGAGTGCATCAAAAGTATAATTGAACTTTTATATCTCTAACATATAAATACACTGTTTATTGGAACTTTTCTGTACAGATAGTTGTTTATGCATGAACTCCTGTGTAGTTGTAATATTTTGAGTGCAGTTTGGGACAGATGCATAGAAATACTTCATAATTTTTTTAGCTCAATAGGGCATATTTTTCCAAGAATTTTAGTCGACTATCGCCGTACTGAGAACTACTCGAGAAGATATTAACTCTCACAACAAAAACGGACAAGAACAATTACAAAGTTGGTTACTCACCTCTGCACGCGGTAGACTCTGGTCCAGGGGGGCACCAGGGCCAGGATTCGGGCCACCAGGTCGACCAGGGCGCTCGGGGAGTAGCTCTTGTACCGTCCCGTCTTCCACAGCTCGTACAGACCTGTCCCGCGGATCACCAGTGTCGGGTACAGCTTCAAGCCGTCCGGTCGAAACGCTGGGTTCTCAAAAAACTCCTGGAGACATGTACAAAGCAATTATAAATTACTTTTGATTGATCTTCATTTAAGATACAAAAATATATTCTGGCATAGATTATATATGGATTGGAGAAATTGATATATTGTCGAGCGCAGGGATACATTTCTCTCCAGATATCTATTAATGCTGTTTTTTATTAGATTACAAAGTGTATTATTTATTGTTTTACCAGTGCTTCGTGAGTTTGAGATGTCTAATGTAAGGTGCATGTGCAGGTTAAAATAAGGCTCCCCTCACAGTGGTTTACAATCAGCTCTAAGACAAACGTTTAGAACAGGGACATCACTTTTCAGTGGTG
This sequence comes from Rhinogobius similis, assembly GCA_019453435.1. NCBI lineage: Eukaryota > Metazoa > Chordata > Actinopteri > Gobiiformes > Gobiidae > Rhinogobius > Rhinogobius similis. The sequence continues at coordinate 20,102,507 of CM033620.1, forward strand.
CATACACATTTATCAAAGTAAACACATTTCCTTTGATCGTGTTCTCTGGTAATGAATTTAATGCCATACTGTAAAACACTCCAGGCAAAGCAATATAATCTCCATGGAGACAAGCAGGTGCCGACCCCCCATCAGAAAAGATACAAAAGTTATAAAAATGTTATCTTTCTGACATTGAAGACATTGAAAAATCTCAGTTTTATTGTCTGTTAAAAAGAAGAAATTATCTTTGACATGTTTGAGACTCAAATTCACTCCAGCAAAGCCGCTCAAAACAGTCAAGCTGAGCTACACATCGTGGGTCGCTCACAGCGTAATGTCCCACACAAGTGTAAATGAGAACAGAAACTGCACTTTGGTCTCCTTGTCTTCACATAGAGAGAAAGTGACAAGAATCCAGATAGTCCAAACCGAGGTAAAACCAAGGAATATTGACTAGAATTAGGTATAAAATATTACAAAATTAAGATATATGACAAACCCAGAACTTAAAGTGCCCATGACAGGTTGGGCTACCCATTTAACCAAAATGTAGTTCAGATAAACATATTTCAAAATTAGCTAAAATTCTTTACAATTTTTTAGCTTTTTAATTTTACTTCCTGGTTGTAAAGTATGACATCACACTAGGAAATTACCACAGCAACCACACTGTACACTGGGCCAAAATTCATCTAATGTCACTTTTTTTTAATTTGACGAATAAAAATAAATGTACACACCTTTATTTTGTTGAATTAATGTTTAAAGGGTCAAAAAAGTTGTTTATTTTGTGTAAATTATGCGTAACCTTTGTCTACCCAGTGTGATGTCATCAGTTTGTTTACTTCCTGTATTTTTAAACAGGTTTTTCAACTTTTCTCCACAAACAGTGACCTGATTGGTGTAAAACTATAATTTATATTTACAACAGATATTAATACACTAAACAAAGTCACATTTTGAAAATCATAGAAACCTGTCATACGCACTTTAAAAGGACCTGTACCTGATTTTTATTGTTTTGAATATTCAGAACTAGTGCATGGTTAAGTCTTCACAGCAGCCAAAAAAAGTATTAGTCACTTTCCCAATGCAGTCCCAACATCCTAAATATTCACTCTAAGTTTCTGAGCCCAGAGCGTCACAGCTAACAAACTTTAGCATGCTAACAGCACACTTCCTGCTTCTCCTAGAATAAAATGCTGATGCAGAGTAAGTTGTGATCTTATTTTCACCTGAATAGATGCTTTTACAATACATCTGTTCTGGGACAACACAGATTTTACTCTAATACATGCAAAAAAGCTAGAACATGGACCAGTTCTGTTTTTCCCGCTTCACAAGAGTAAAAATGAGGCATAGGCCCTTTAACCAGGACTTAACAAGGAGTAAACCCTTCAATGGCTGAAGTATCACACTGATGGATGTAAGTATATCTTGCCCTGCTTGCCGTCTTTGGAGTATTGAACGCCGCTCATATGGGTTCAGTCCCTCCCCTGCTGCCTCTCAGTGAAAACCATGACGATTTGGGACGGCGGCTCGCTCTCCAAAATAGGCCACATTATTTGTAACTCATAATCCCTTCTTTTCGTCACGCCTCACAAATCCCGCCTGGACCAAACCAAAGGAGACACACTGGTATCTCTATATTCTCTGACGCTGAAGGATGACAGCATTGGGAGATTGTGCACCTGCTGCCATCGTGGACTGTGTAATATCGCTCCCAATAGTCGCTGAAGAGGAACCCAGTTAAAAAAAAGCCACCCTCGGGATATAAAGTGCCTGTCCCTTGTAGATAAGTGAGACAGGATCTGGGAATGGGGAGGAAGTTGTAATCGAATTTCATTATCAAGCCGACGGTGATGGACGTGGAGCGCATTCAAAGGGGTTTCTTTGCTGCCCCCTGCCTGCTGTGAGGACACGACCCCCGGACATTAAGCGCCTAATGAGCTGTGGTCGGGCCAAACGCATCCAAGATACGCGGGGTTTAAAGGTGGATTTATGCTAAAATGTTCGGCAAACATGGAATCCCGCTTGGTTTAGTAACTTAACATTGTTTTTTAAAGTTTATTTAATTTATGGATGACAATTTCCTTCATACGACTGCACACAAACCGATAAACGTATGAATGCAGTGTAATGTGAGTTTACCATATAATGTGATATGGAAACATGGGAAATCTAACGTTGGAAGTGCCTACCTGTACAACCCACAAGAGGAATACTTTTAATTAAATATAGCCCCCCTTTCATATGTAATTGTGTTGCAAGGACAGCTTAAGGCTTTTGAATAAGATAATGCTATCACTTAACATATGAAACATTACGCATCTTCACATTATTTTCTTAAAGAATATTGCAAATTTTTATCAATCTGTTAATCTATTTTTGGAAGATCTTCTTATTTGACAAAAAAGGAAGGCAAATACCAACCGTAGGAGTGGGCGAGCATCCCGATAACGATAGTCAGACGATGTGTCAAATCATGTCTTTAAACGTATAAATAGAGGTTTAATTATCAGACAAATGTGAAATGTCTGTGCAATGAATCACTAAAATGCAGAAGTATCACTTTAAACCTTATTTAAAAGCTTACAACATAACTTTTCTTTAACTTTTATTTTTAACCAGTTCTTTTTGAAGTTTTTTTTTTTTTTTTACAGTAAACAATATTTTCCAATCAATTCTATATTCAATTTATTCATAACAATAGACCTTTTAAAAGTTATATACTGTATGTCATATAAAAACACTATTTCCTAGTACTTTTCTGTATAAATTGTTATTTTTTGCAGTTGTGTTTTTTTTTATGCAGTTTGGGTCAGATACAGAGAGATACTTCATAGTTTTTAGTCGATTAATCGGTCGATAGGGAAGGTCTTTAGTCGACCAAGAATTTCTTAAGTCGACATCAGTCCTAGCAAACATAGAGCTATAATGTAATCAAGCAAACACTTTCTTATTGGTCAGTTCATCAGTTCAACAGATATTCAATTAACTTCTTTGACGAAAGGCTTCAAAATGCCTCTTCCGCACACTCTGTATCCTCTTTAGCGAGATGTGAGACGTGGGAATGTCTTGCGATGCTTAGTTTAGTTCCTGGGGTGAAGATGATTTTTAAAGTCGTGCATATTTTCTGCCCTCCCTCACTAGAAAGAGGTCTGTCATGGAAGATTAGATATGATGAGGAGGAGCAAAGGGGTGCTATCTCGCGGAAGTGTCAGAGCGATAAGAGCGAGGGGGAGAGAGAGGGAAGGCTCTGTGATTGGAAACCACAGCAGAGGGGAGATAGATGAAGCCACGAGGGCGACTGAGAGGGCTGAGGGGGCAAAGAGTGAAACTTATGGCAAATAATAATAGAGAATACATAAACGAGAGGGGGGGGGATCTAAGAAATCTACTGTTAACATTGGCTGGCTCAGTTTATTCACTTCATTCCGCCCACTTTTGCCCCTTTTATGTCTATGAGCCGCACTCTTGGGTAAAGGGACTTCCGGATTGACGCTAAATGGCGATTGAGGGAAAAGCCTTTCGCTAAAACATTATACTGATTTGTGTAACATGTTTAATGTACACGTGCAAAAACAAGACACAACGCACCGATTTCCTGGGCGGCCTGAAAACGGCTTCTTACTCCGTGTAGAACTTATTTTCTGTTGAGCTCGCCTGCCCCGTGTAAACTACGACGGAAAAAGATGGCGGCGCCCTCAGCAACTTCTGGAATAAGGTGAATAGAGCTCGGGATAGAACGAAAACATCTGTTGCCATGGAAATCTGCCATGTTTGCAGCCGGTGTGTTAAACTTACACAGAGAAACATTAGTCAAAACAACGTAAAAAAGTGAACAAAAAATCCATGGAAGAAACTGGTAAACTGCTGAGTCACTTCTGGTAAATACATTTATCAGTATATAGTGTTAGAATACTTTTGAATTAATGCTGAGTTTAGTGTTTAGCATCTTAAAATCTGCATTGATTTAACATTGGGCTAACTGTAAATTGTGTTATGTGTGACATCACGATCCCAAGCTCAATATCAAAATAGCATGAAGTAGTAAACATAAAAAACAAACTTAATTATTTTAGTGGAAGATCGATATCGCTGAAGAACATGGTTATGCCATAATTTGGGATCTTAATTAAGGTGAAAGTAGAAACTAAGGATGTCTGCATAACGATTCTTTTAGTAGTCGACTAGTCAGACATTATTTATAAGTCTTTTATCAACCAAATGAAGGTTGAAATCTGACGACTTAAGACTTCTAGATGGAAAATACATACAAATAAAGTGCATTATTGAAAAAAAAAAAATCATTTTTGTTTATTCTTTATTGACATTTTGATTAAATAATGCCACTATCTTTTTTATAAAACATCCATTTGAATGCATTTTAGAGTAGGTAAAGTCTAGATAACTACCACAATCAAAATATGACAATGAAAGTCAACTAGTCACGATTAGTCGCAGAATTGTTGTAGCCGTAGTCAAGAATGATTGATATATTGTGACATAACTACATAAAAAAAATACAAAAAGTTAATTTCATTTCACATCAAAGAAATTAAGCCAAATAAAGAGTTGGCATTTTGTTACTTTTTCATTCTTAATATTTTATTTCAAAAAGAGGTCAAAAAGAGAAATGTTTAACCAAGACAAATTGAATGAAAGTAAATTGAGGTGTATATTTGTATTATTTTATTATTACTATTTGTATATTAAATATCTTTTAAATGTGTTTATTCTGTGTTCTTCTGACCAGATTTCCAGTTCATGATTCTTAGAACTGCAAGAATAACTTAAACAAATGAATCACAAATGAAACTAATTATTTTAACCATTTGAAACATCTTGCCATTTTAACCACTTTAATTGTTTACATTTTTTTATCTGCCATATATTGCAACGCGAGCGACTTTGTCCAAGTGTGTCAGCAAAGTTTGTCTAAGAAATCAATAAGATGCTCCATGAAAAGTGCAGGTCATTGTTTCCAAATTCAACTAATGAGAAGAAAAACAGCAGCAAAGTGTTTTGACGGGAGAAGAACCTGTCACAAGGGAAGGCAGGAAAGGGCAGGACATTACACTCAAACGGATTAGCTTTAAGAAAATTGTCTGCGAATAAAACAGAACAAAATACTGTAGATAAGACGGCGGTGGAACTGAGACAGAAACGAACGAGGACAAAGCCAAGGGTATAAACAAACCAAATTGTGTGGACATGATTCGACTCCCAAACGCGGGAGACACGTTCAACAGTCGCGAGGAATTTAACCTTGCCAGTTTCCAGGCAGAATGTTTTTTGTTCCGAGGACTGAATAACAACAACTTCAGTGAAATCCACAGGTGACGAAGGAGAAGAAAATCTGTTGATGAGACGAGGAAGAACTGAGTCAAGTTGTTGTTGTTGCTTTTAATTAGTTTGAGGTCTTGACTTTTTCTGCGTAAACATTGTAGTATTATTTCACTTTATTGTGCCTTATTCTCCTTTGTTTTTTGTTTTCTGGTCTTTATTGTGCAGCACTTTGGTAAATGTTGTTCTTTTTTGGTGTTTGTGATTGGATTTGGTCACAATGATAATTTCTATATGTTTAAAATATAACATAATATAATATATGAGTCTGGGATCCCATTGATAGGACAGCAATCTCCAATCTGGTTCAGTACGATGGAAAAATGTACTTGAAACTATTTATTGGGTTTCATGAAGAGTCAAATGGCACGCATCTTCTTAGCTTTGTTATTTAGTGCTGTGCTTTGTCACTTTTACAAACATATTAGTCAAAACAATGGAAAATAGAAATGGTATGATATGGATTTTTCTTTTTCAGCCGAAACAGATATTCTATATTCTGCTGTTGTGGTCAATACCAATGGGCTATTTGCTCATGTCAATATAAATAAATTAAAATTGATGGCTCGCAAATTGAAGAATAAAGTTCACAAATCAAATTAATGCGAAATGCACTTGCTCTTGGCTATAATACGATTTACTATGCTTTTTTGTTGTGATTATGTAAACACACAGCCACCTTTTTCGCTTTTATTTTATTTTTTTATTAACCTTTATTTAACCAGGTAAGAACCCATTGAGATCGAAACCTCTTTTTCAAGGGTGACCTGGGGCAAAGTGAAAAAAATAACAGCAACACAAAGAAAAAAACATAATTACATCTTAAGAGAAATTTAAGAAATTAAGAACAAAATGTACATTTAAAGGCACCAACAATTTCCCTGACTGACGCTCTTTGTTTTTCAACATTGCGCGAAAACACCTAACTGGGACCAGTTCGCACAGTCTCCAGTCCAATTGGAGGGAGTTCCAGGCTGTGGGAGCAGCATAAGAAAAAGCCCTCTTTCCCCAGTCTGTTTTTACACGTCAAACAGACAAACTAAACATCACATGAGCGCAGGGTGTAAAGACCCTCCACTCTCTGCACCAGGGCAGAGAATAGACCATTAGAAACCGGGGAAAACAAAACAACAAAACCCTGTGCAAAAAATATAATTTCCAATAGATCAGGAAATGTAGAATCATCTCATGATCAGAGATGCACCGATACTGGTATTGAATATTGTTGCCAACCCAGAAAAATTTGCTGAATCGGATATCGGCTTCAAAGTATCTGATGTAGGCGTACTGAGACCATTTACTGGCCCTTGTTGGTCCAAAACATCTCATAAGCGAGTTTGTTGAAGGATAAATAACAGTTACACATGTGGATCAGTTTGCCATACTTTATTTTAGTTATAAATGCTATTTTTAGTTTCTACAGTGGATGATACTTAAAGCTGAAGTATTAAAATGGTATCAGAAAAAGCTGGACCGGTGCATCTCTACTTCCGACGTCACAAATACTGATATTTGCACCAATAAATCGCTTAATTCTACAATGAAACGTAAACGAAAAAAACGGTTCCTGTCAATTTCTAACTATTGTGCAATTTATATGGATTTAGGGCTTTGTTTAAAAAAATGGTTGCTAGGTAGCAGTTGTAGGATACAACTATAACTATGTCATATTTGTCCAACCAAGAAACTTCTAAAAAACTGGAGGCAAAATGCTTAGTAAAATATTAAATATAATGAGATTCACCATGTTTTAGGGAAATGTATAGTCTAACTTGTCATATAGACAAGTAGTTCAGATCCTAAAATCTCCATTAATTTAACATGAGGCTAACTTCCAAATCTTGAAGAAAAGAAAGGAGAGTTACACAAGCAAACCATAGACTGGATGAGATACTGTGGTTAAAAATACAACGCCCAAAAGAATGAACCTGCAGCCGCCTTCCATCTTAAAGACTTTGTTGTGCAGAGGCATTCAGACAAAGATAATAAACCCGATCTGACCTCAGACACGAGCTCCTTCAACAAACTTAAATCCTGATTGTAACAGTAAAGAAGAACAAAGAGTGCTGACGCCACGAGGCGACGGGCAGAGGAGGACATTTAGATAAAGTACGAACAAGTAACAAGTGAGTTAACATCCAATCCACTGTATTTATGTTTAACCTGGAGCTATAAGTAAACAGATGGATGTAGAAAGCCAAGAAAATGTGTAAAAGTACCGCAACTATACTAAAATTACTCAAGTTAGCTAAATAATAGCTCGAGTAAAAGTTTAAAAAGGATTTAGTGGGAAAAAAGTGGGGATACTGGTTTATATGTTGATATAAATAGACAAACAGTATAAACAAATGCTTAAATATATCCAACAATTTACATATTCTTACTTTTAAAAAATACTAATCATTAATAATAATAGTTGTAAGATAAAACCACTTTAATCCAAGCACAACCTTCCTCTGAAAGTTCAAATCTTCCTAAACGGGCCACAGTCCAATCGGTTTGACTGAAGCTAAATTGCTGAAAGCTGCATGATTTGGCCAGTGGTGCAAAGCCAGGACAAACACATTAAAAGTCCTTAATTGTTTATTGATTGACATTTCCATTCATGAATGTTCTTATTTTATGCCCGAATGACGCAGTGGTCGAAGCAGAGCTGCCTCGGGGTCAGGGATCACCAAGAAGTTTATTATGAAAGTGGTTAAAAAGTGAAAAGTCTGTTTAAATGACGCACAAACTCTAACAAACTAAACAGACGTCAGTTATTGATGCACAATCCAGATTAGGGCAGTCATGATTATTTTAGCAGTCGACTAAGCGATTACTTTTTTGATTAGTCACCTAGTCAGACGATTCTTGTATATTTAGACTTTTAAAATGCATTATCAGCCAAATAACAGATTAAAATATGTTAAATGAAGACTGCTAGATACACTTTCTTCATGAATAAAGTGTATTATTAATTCAAATCAGCAATAATCTATTCTTTTTTGACATTTTGATGCAATAACGTCACTGTCTTTGTTATAAAACGTCTTTTGTCATGTGTTTTAGAATCTGTAAAGTCCAGTTAATGATTATGATTATCAGTTATTATAGTCCATTATTGTTAAATCCACAAGCATCCATTTTTCGGTGCATGCACTGCTTTAGAACAGCTTTTTTCAGACAGCGAAGTGAAATTCTTGCGACCGCCCAAAGCACAGCCAATCAGAGCATTGCTTTTAGGTCTAACTTCCTGGTTGATGATACAAATTTTACAAAAAAAGTCAGGTACCCCAACTGCTTTAATTGTATTTTTGATTACACCTAATAAGTAATTGAAATCACAATTATACGTACGATTAATTGCACAATCCTAGGTAGAATTATCAGTAATGTCATGACTAAATCTGATAATGAAAAGGTCTCGCTGAAATTTGTCCAAGACTTCTCAACTGTACAAATCTGAATGTAGCGATCACTTTAGTCGTTGCGCGTAAATATTTAAATTTGAAGCTGAGACCTGACTTCCAAAAGCAAACATTTCTGTTTTGCTGATGCCAAACAATCTTCTTTTTTTTGTCTAAATATGCCAATCTTTTCCCCATTTTTTTCTTAATAAAGTTAGTTTCTCTGACGACTCAAGTCACGACAAACTTGCTTCTCTATGAAACCCCCGCTGTCATTTCTTCAAACAAAGTCCTCTGCTCCACTCAGTCTCCTAATTACTACCGATTTAATTCTTTTGATTGGATTTATCATCATAAAAACAGGCTAAAACAACTTGAAAACCGTGCGCAGCTTCACACTGAGCGCTCATTTACATCCTACGGTCATGTTTGTTCCTTCGGTATGATTCTGCATAATTATCAAATTCATAGTTTCAATCAGGGCCCACTGTTAAGACGCATCTGACTGAATTTTGCAAAGACGCGCATCACAGCTTGGACTGCGTTCCTCTATTGCTATTTTCAGACGCCTCTGTGGAATTTATGAAGCTGCACTTGTTGCTACACCGCTGTGAAATGGGAAACAGTGACGAACGGGAATCAAAAGGCAAGAGTCAGTTATGAAGAATATAGGCTACAGATACATTTACATTTTTAGACATATTATACCATGGATTCTATCACAATTTCACTTTTGCTTGAGTGATATAGCTCGGAGTAAACTATTATTTTGTGGTGGTGGCAGTGAATTATACCGACTACACATTTGACACTGAAAGCGTAATGATCGAAAAATGTAAAAATCGAAGAGTTGGCGTGGATTTATGCATGAGGGCTGCGTCCCACGAGGCTTTGTGTGATGAATAATACAAACATACAAGCGACGCAGCGAGTCAGGTTTCTAGAGACGAGAAAGTTAAAATGCTTCTGCACCAGTTGTCGTCACCATAAGGTTTTCATTTATTCTTTAAAATAGAGATATGCAAAAAGGAACCCAGAGGAATAAAGTTTTAAAGCAGCTGAAAAATGCGTAATGGGAAGAAAAAAAAACACCAGCTGGAGTCCAAACAATGTCTGCTCAAAGTTGGCGACAAACTGGACAGATGGGAAAATGCCTGTTAAGTTTGCGTTCATTAAAACAAGTAAGTTGTGTCTTGTAGAGAGTTTAAGAACTGAACTAGGGACAATATGTAACAATAATCAAAATACTGTGATATTGTATCGATATCACAATCAAATTACAAGCGCCTTTGCTTAAATGCATTGTTCTATAGTGGCTACAGCAAGGGTGTCCTGACTTTTCTATTATTATTATTTTATTCTATCATATTGAAACACAGACCAAGCGGAGGGCCACAAATCAATCATGAAATGTTCAAAAAAAGTCGCATTTATCTGATATTTTATGTGGCACGCCCTAAATTCGGTCTCATTGCCTTAATATCAGGTCTGTCTTGCACCAAAATGTTACTTATTAAGGTTATAATTGTACAAAATTTGCTGCAAAAAGTTATTCTCAGGACAATGTGATCCAATTCACCAAAAAGTGTGAGGGCCCAGATAAATTGGTCCCAGGTCTCAATTTGGCCTCCGGGCCATAGTTTGGACATGCCTGAGCTCCAGCAAAAGAAACAATAGGAACTACATAAACCATGATCCAACATGAAGACATAACTGTCATAACAAGACATAACAACACTTTTGTTTATGAATAATTTGGTTTTCTTTGACAGCAACAATGTCACCAAAGGTTTGTCAAGGTGTTTTAAAAGGAAAACAGAAAGATACATATTGTGATAATATTGTATCAAAAGATTTGGATATTGTTACATCCCCAATTATTAAAGGCAAAATATGTGTCTTGCCCAATGACACGCGGCAGCAAGCAGGATCGAACCACCAAACATAAAACGGGGGAATATGACTTTTCTTTTTTGTAAATTTGTAAATGATGTGTTTTCCTCCAAAGAGTGGGGAGGACATTTGACATAAATGAGTCCAGTGCATACTGTCTGCGTGCAAAAATAAAGTCCTGTATTTCTTGTCAAGCAGGAAGTAAGAGTCAAAAGCGGTGCTCTGATTGGCTGTGCTGGGGCGGTCCATCCTAACTTCACTTCAGTGTCTGAAAAAAGCTCTTCTAAAGCTGTGCACCTGCCTGAAAGGAATGCATGTGGACATTAAAGTGCATCTGACAGGTGCGCATGTTTATCTAATTATTACTTTGTTTGGTGGGATAGAACATGTGGTAAATATTATCATCAGTCAAGTGGTAGTTTGTGAAGAAAAATTGAAAAAACGAGAGTTGAAAATGACAGGAAGTAGAGCCGAGTTCCGTCTGTGATGTCATCAATAAGAGACGTACCACTGAAAAAGCAGTGACACTTTACACACAACTGACACATTTTTCCAACAGTATAAACAATACATTAACTAAATGAAGTTGTTATCAGGCATTATTATTTGTCGAATCATAACTATTGTGTAATTGATGTGGATTGTGGTCCCTCTTTACAATGTGGTTGCTAGGTAACAGTTGTGGAATCACCTGTGTTACATTCGCTGTCCGAGCAGGAAGTAACATTATTAACTTTACAAAAACGGTCAAACTGGGGACAAAAAGGCAAAATATTAAGTAAAATCTTATAAATAATCAAGATCACAATGTTTTAGTGAAATGTATGATCTAACCTGTCGTATGCACTTTAAAGATGCTGGACAGACTTCTTCCTTTTGTGGTGTGAAAATCAGATACTGCTTTAAGAGTTAGTTACCCACTGCTAAACTGATTTTTGAAGGCTGTTGGATACAGATTACTCTGGATAAGTAGAGATAAGTAACAGAGCTGCATGTTAAAGGATACAGAAACATAGAAATAAAAAGTCTGACAGTAACTTGAACTGCTCTTGGAGAAGTCGTGTTATTGACCTGAAGTATAGAACAACATCTAGTGAGATTGGGACTGGGACACAAACAGGAAATTACAACTTGGCTCGACAACAGATTTCAGAGGAGTGGAACATTTTGCTCTGAACAGTTTTTGGGAAATAGCCTCAGCCACGATAATTCTAGCATTCAAATCATAAAGACCTATTTTCATTCTGTAACACTTGCAACAGGAAATATTCATTGCAACCAGCAGTTATTTCATGTGTAATATGTAATAACTGAAAGATTATTCCTCTCTAAAAGGAAATGAAACAGTATGAAATCTCAAGATCTTTAAGTCTATATGACAGGTTAGACTACACATTTTACTAACACATCGTGAACATGATTATATTTAAGATTTTACAGAACCTTTTGCCAATATGTCCCCAGTTTCACAGTTTTTGCAGTGTTTTATGTAACTTCCTGGTTGGACATGAGCAGCAGATGTGACATAGGTAGAAGCCTCCATGTAGATTACACAATAATTAGGAATTGACAATAAATAACACCAGATACCACCTTTATTTTGTTTATTGATAGTTTAAACTGTCAGAAAAATGTGTCAGTTGTGTATAAATTGTCCCTGTATATTCAATGGTACGTCGCCTATTGATGACATCACAGAGGGATTCTGTTTTAGAACTACTTCATATAACTTTATACTTTTATTTTTCAAAATTTCTTCACAAGCAGCAACTTCACAGATGTGAAACTAAAATAAATATTGTAGGATGTGATAAGGTGAACTATCGCTGACCTCCAGAAATGGATGCATGCCTTTTTGTCCAACCCCCACTGAACACCCGATGGTCATCCACATCCCAAGCTTTGCTGAAAAGTAGAAAATGCTTCTTTGGAAGCTGGATTAAAGTAATTAATTAACAGTAACTAATACTAGTAGTAACTAATTAACTGCTTTCTACTTTTCAAAATGGATTGAAATGAACTCGGATGAGCCATTAAACATTTTCAGAGATAAAAAACGTATCTGTTCGACTGAATAACTTGAACATCTGATTCATGAACTGAGTCTCATAGGATGAATTTACAATGTTGTATTCTGTTGTTAACATTCTGCTGTTGATTCAAATGTTTTGTGAATCGTCTTGTGAACATTTCAGTGTGGTAATGTGATATGCAACAGACAATGAAAATTGCCTTTAACTGTTCATGCTGTTGATGTTCATAGTTTACAGATCGAGAATATATTGTATTATTGATGAAAATTAGAAAGTGACAGTTTTAATTTAATGATGCCTCAGTCTTTGTTATAAAAAGCTTATTTGTCTGTGTTTAAGCGTCTACAGTCCAGTCAAGGATTACAATTAAGAAAATACAACTACAGTTGTCTTTTATAGTCGACTGGTCCTGATGAATTGTTGCAGCACAGTCTCCTTTTTGCAGTTCTTGGGACTTTTTTCATCCGGGCCAGTACAAAAAAATGTTGATCGAAAACGACAAATGTTTGTTACAAAAAACGTGTGCACTGACCAAATGTGTCCACTCCATTTGCTTTGAATAAATACAAACCTATGTAAGAGTTCAAGCTTCAAAAACGCAATGGAAAACATTTAGAATGGCTCTTACTCCGGCTGCGGGTGATGGACAGTGTGTGGCCAAATTCAGCACAATGTTACGGCAAAGCAATCCCGATTTCAATTTCCACTTTTGCCAGATTTCCTTCCTCATCTGTCAAAGTGTCCGACTGGTGGGACGGCTGTCAGAAAACGGTTGTGACACATGTTCGAGTCGCTCTGCAGAAGAAAGCACTCTCTGACACGGAGGCTGCGTCACTGATTCACTGAGCACTTGAGATGAACGTGACACACGGGAAGTTTTACAAAGTTTCACATAAATAGAAAAGTTTCTGGGTCTCATTTAGTACATTTTTGCATGCATGAAATTATGACATACTCGATTCAGTTTTGATATAATGGTCATGTGCCTTTTTATGGTAAAACTAAAGGCACATTTCTATTTCTCTGGACACAGTGAAGTTTGTACATTTAAATTAAAGTTTTAAAACCTGCGCACAAGATTGTTTAGCTTCACTGACTCACTGGAAGACTTTTTGCAGAAAGTACACTCTGCTGCATAGACATTGTGGCATTTTATAACAGTTTCCCACTCCTATTGTATTTAAATTTGAATTTCAGTGCGTTAAGCATCTATTCACAGAGATTTCCGACCTTTTACACTCAATCATCAAACTGCTTTAGTCAGAAGAAAATCAGACAACTTTTAGTCCCTTATTACAGCATTCTAAGGCTGTTACTAGCGTCAAACTAAATTATTTTGAGTCACTGTGGCCTTTAGATACTGTTAAATGGTCCATGTCATAATAATGTATTTAATTGTAATTAAGGCAGATGAATTAGGCAAATTAATTATTTGCAAAACAAGTAATATATGTGCATGAAGTAAATGACTCACGATAAACTGCTCGATGTCTCGCTCCATTCCCACGTTGGGCAGGTCTGGCATCATGTGGGCTACGACTTTGAATCCAGCGTCTTTGGCCAAATGGAAGGACTCGCACACGGCCTTCACAGTGTGACCTCTGAGGAGACACAGAAGTCAAACAACTCTTCAACACAGAGTCTGTCCTTTTTGACAGCGCAAAGGTTCTTACATGAGCCTCTGACCACCTTGCATTATATCACAATCAAATGTAAATCGCAAAGACAGCAATTACCAAATTAGTAGTTTTGTTAAACACATTATCTTGTCTTATTCTATGTAAACAGTGTAATCTAGGCCATGTTCTGGACACATTGGTTCTTGGAGTAGTTCATCCGCGTCACAGTAGTGCAGTGGGTAACGCTCTCGATTTACAGCAAGAAGGACCTGGATTTGACTTCTGGGCAGCGAGGGGCCTTTCTGTGTTTGCATGTTCTCTCTGTAGATTTCTTCTGGGTGCTGCGGTTTCCCCTACCACTAAAAGCATGCACCCCAGTACACTGGTGTGTGGACGTGTTGATGCGGGAGAACAGAATCCGACCTGTTTACATCATGCACGTCAGGTCATGCATGTTCATTAACATGTGCTGTCCTGAACAAATAAATAAAGTTTATATGTCTGTCTTCTGTCTCAAATGTTAATGCTGCTGGACATTTTAGTGCATTAAAATGTAAATAAATTGAATTACAATTGGCTATTTTGACACAATTGTTCAGCCTCAGGGAATTATTTTTTAATTAACTCCTGTATTGCTCTGAAAATGTTTATTTTCACCATCCCCGTATCTCCGCCCTATTACGTGCAGGTCATACATGTAGGGCTGGAAAATCTCACATAGCTATTTCTCAAAATGAAAAACCTACATGAAAATCTGTTGCTTGCTACGGTAAAATTCCAAAATGCTTTTCAGCTTTGCAGTTTTGAACAAGAAGTCAATTGACGAGTTTCTATTATTGAGTTGTTTTACATCAATCTTGCGGTTTACACTGAACAAAATATAAAATAATGATGTCACAGCAGCCTCACTGACCTGTTGGTGTCTCGGGCCACGTCCTCGTACACGCTCTGCACTCCGATCTCGAGCCGCGTGCAGCCGTAGCCCAGCATGTCACTCAAGTGCCGCTTCAGACAGTAGTCCGGCCGCGTCTCTATGGTGATCCCCACACATTTAGTGTTACTGCGCTCCGAATACCTGAGAAATAAACAACCAACAGGCTCAGAATTTCAGTTCAATGGCAAGCTCATTGTACTACTGAGTACTTCGTATCCCATTCTCGGTGGGGTTTTTGCAGAGTCACAGTAAGATTAATAAATGCTTAAAGATCAGCAGTGAACAGTGAGCTGCAGGTGGAGGACACTGTCACATGTTAAAGATTTTACAAATTAGATGAATAATGCTAAATGCTCAGTTTGAAGCATAAAAAAGATGAAGGAATAACCTATAAATAAAAGTAATCAGGTAGTCTTTAGTTGTTTCTTTATATTGAAAAATGTTGGTTCGGTTTCAAACAGGATCAATCTCAAACATAAGAAGCCAAAAACACACTCGAACAGGCGCTAAAAAAATGGTTTACCTGCACGCCACCAGAAAAGTTACGCGATGCATCTTTAAATAGCCTTTAATACACGGCTTTTACAGGTAAAATCATTTCAAGATGATTCTGCTCTTTGGTCTTGTCAGTCAATGATTATTCTAGTATTTCTCAGGAAAGTACCATAGTCAAGACAGTGGATTTTCTGTGTCAATATGAAAAAAATTAAAACAAAATATTGTCCATTTAAAAAACAATGGTACAAGTAGAAGTAGCACGTATTCAAACATGTTGCTTAAGAAAGTGTATCTCATTACTGTACACCTCTGTTTCATCTAAGAGATTTTTTTTTGCGTAATAACACATTTTTAATTTTGCTGGAAGGCCCGACATGAGCGAGACAGATCATTTAACAATATCCATTTAGAACAGCTCATTATGCAAACACTAACCTCACATTAAGGATACACTAATGCAATGTAAAGCAGAAAAACAATGCTGGTCATGTATAATGGGATGTTAATGGGGTCTGGAGTGACGCAGAGTAAAGTTATGCGTCTGTAAAGCCATCTTACAGTTTTTGACACAAGGTGGTATGGAATTTATGTAAAATAATAGCAACGTCAATCAAACATGAACTTCAAGGAGCCGTTTGCGTCGCCAGGTTGTGTCCACTTTAAAGGATTCGATGTCAAAACTGTCAGATGGAGGACAAGGGTCAACGTTAGAATTAGGGCTGCACGATATTGGAAATTACTGCGATACTCGATATGGCTATTAAGATCTACGATATCGATATTATTGCGATATTTAAATACACTTTTTGACTAAGGCTGAAACTGAGGATTGTTTTAGTAGTCACTAGTCAGCGATTATTTCTATTGTAGATTGAGACTATTTTTAACCAAATAAATGTTGAAATATTGTGAATAAAGGCTTCTAGACAGAGAATAGGAATGTGTATAATTGAGGAAAATCAGAAATGGTCTATTCTTTTTTGCCATTTTTCTTCAATAATGTCACGGTTGTTGTTATAAAAGTCTTTAAGTTTGTGTTTTATAGTCTGTTTAGTCCAGAGAACGAAGACCATCATCTATATACAACTGCAATTATTGTTTATAGTCGACTACGATTATTCTACTAATTGTTGCAGTCCTGTTTTTGATGCAATAATGGCTCTTATATCAAAATAAAAGCCAACAAATACAAAACTGGGGCTAATTAACTTTGAAAAAGCTAGATTTTATTCATGATTTTCCCTTTTCAATGTTTTCATTTTAAAAACAGAACATTGCTACCAGATGGAAGACTTTGGTGTTACTGTGATACATTTTGTTTGTTGCGATATAGTTACTTCGTCGGCCAATATTGCGATATCGATACTTTTGCGATGTATTGTGCAGCTCTAGTTAGAATGAAGCAATATTTAAAGGAAATATCTAAATCCACTCATGAACTTGATTATTTTCTGTATAAAGCTGGGCTCATAAACTAAATTCAGATTATGTTGTTGTTTTGGAATGTTCCACAGTAAAACTTTGTAGTCAAGTGGCACAAGTTACAAGTCAGATCTGTGGATAGTTGCCCGGTAAAGTAAAAAGTACCTATCAAGAAAAGTTTAAAGTTTAAAGTCTATATGGCAGGTTTTCATGTTTGTGTAATTATGACTGGTAAATATTTATCATACTTTAGCATCGGTCAAGACGCAGGAAATTTAGAAAAATAAAAGTTTAAAATTCCAGGCAGTAGTGCTGAGTTCTAAAATGGAATCCCTCTGTGATGTCATCAAAGAGCGACGAGCCGTTGTAAATACAGAGACAATTTAAACGCTACGGACACATTTTTGTGACAGTTTAAACCATCATTCAACAAAGTAAAGCTCATATCAGGTCTTTTTTTTAATTATTGTGCAATTTAAATGGATTTTGGCCCTCGTTAACAAAATGGTTGCTAGGTAACAGTTGTGGAATTACCTCTAGCTGTGTCATATTTGCTGCCCATGTTCAACCAGGAAGTAACATTATAAATAAAAACTGTAAACTGGGGCAAAACGCTTAGTAAAATCTTAAATAAACCTAACCCGTCACATACACTTTAACGCCTCATCGGGCCTTCTGTGTGGATATTTGCATGTTCTCCCTGTATCTGGGTGGGCTTCCTCCGGGACCTCTAGTTCCCCCATCAACTCAAAACAGCCACAGTTTGCCCCAGCGGCATTAAAGGATGGGTCAAATGCAGAGGACAATAAAGCGACCTGCAGCTTAATAGTTCTATGTCTTAGTTTGGACAAAAATCTAGTGAAAATATGCACATTTTAATCGCTTATAAATGACCCATTGTGATTTATACTTGTTGCACTCGATGTCAGGTCTGAAGGTAGAAGCAGGTGTCGGACCCTCTACCAGAAAAGTTGCATAGTGTCCCTTTAGGTTAAATGACTAATACAAGAAAATGTCAGAAACTTATGCAAGATTTTGGTATAAAATCTTATCAAATGCAAGATTACTCCTAAAGACAACTTCCCTTCGCCTGAATGTTAATCTTTACAATGTTATGACCACAAGTGCAAACCATTTGTCATTTTTACGTCTAAAAATATAACAGCACACGGCGAACAGAGACGGTCCACTCTTTTACATCCACTGTATAAAACTGAGTTGCGTCACTATCTGTGTAGCCAGTGGGCAAGACAAACAGAGCGACTGGATAAGTGCTATTACTTCCTTCCCTGTGACAGTTTTAGGATTTGGTGATGAATGAAAGAAGTAAACGAAGCTCACTAAGAGTTCAGCGGTAGAATAAAAAGTGCATTATCCGGTCATGTATCATAGCCTCACAATGGAGCTAAAAATGAGCAAAGTACAGAGATAGATGATGCGTTCAATAGCTATGAGTATTTTGTGAGATCCAGAGACAGAACAGGTGCTCCTTCAAAGGCATTTGTGATTGAAAACCTAAGAGCTCATTGAGGAGGTACACCATACACTTGTCATTTTATCCACTCTGGTTGCTGTCTTGACCATTAGCTCCCCCGTGTTCCCTCTGCCTCTTCTGCCGGCAATAAATGTCCGTCTTTTTACAGTCTGCTGGTTGATTTATACCAATTACACTGGTTTATGCTCCACGGAGGATGCTCAGATTGTATGAAATGAATCAATAAAAAGTCTATTATCTGGGAGCGATTATCCGGGGGCGTCGCGCTGGGGGGATCAGATTGCTAGTGGGGTTTGAGCAGACGTGAGAATCATAGTTTTGACTTCGGCTGCGTTAGGTTGCATTTCTGACTTGCATTTGCGGTTTTATCTCACTGTATGTTGCACTGCTAGGCCTGTCGCGATAACAGGTTTTGAAGTGCGATGTAGTGCAGCAAAATATCAAGATAAACGATAATTTTGAAGCTGCTTTATCCGAGGGCTGGGTGATACAGTGATGAAAATTGAATTGTGAGCTCGTCCCTGTGAAAATGCGATATTTTTGTGAAATCGTTGTAACGTGATTCAGGGTTTCTCTCTTTAAAGCTGCACTTTTTCTCCTGTTGTTTAGCCTCTGAAGCCTCTAAGCAGATGACTTTATTTACCTCTCAAAGGCCAGGGCTGCACAATTAAACAAAATCAACACAAAATCGCAATTTTAATGGATGCAATTAGCAAATCGCAAAGGCTGCAATTTTTTAAGCGCAATAATGTCTTCCACAAACAACAAAATGTCTTGCTTCGGTTGGAATAAAAACTGCAAACACTGTAGTTTGGATTTGCACAAACATGTGCTGAAACAAGCCACAAAAGCACAACCAAAAGTGATAAAAATGTGTTCAATAGCGACAAAAATGCCTTTAAATATGACAAACTCAATTGAACGTGATTAAAAGCGTCAAAAGTGTAAAATCTATTTGCATTGGTCAGAAAAATCACAGAAAAAAATCACAATTAAATAAGTTTCCTAAATCGTGCAGCTCGATTATAGGCAACAGAAAAATAAAACGTAAACGAATCGTGACAAAATCGACATCATGATCTGGCCCCAAGAAAATCGTGATCACATTATTTGCCTGTATCGCCCAGCCCTACTTTATCCCACAAACAAAATAACTCTAAAGCCGCAGCCACAGTAAACCGCTTCTAAATATACAATACTTTCTGAAATACATGAAACATGGAAGTTATTAGTTCAACACTCTAAAGCTAAATCTTATTCTTCTACATAAAAAATAACCAAAAATATCTACTATCGCAAAGAAAATGTACACACGATAAATAATGAGCCTGGAAAATATAGTTCCAGACATTTATTGAAAGATTCGATACAGTAATTATCGCGACAGGACTATGATCTACTATATTGTATCCAAAAAGAATGAAACTAGAACAGATTTTTCAAGGTTTAGGTTGGTATACTGTATCAACACTACCGTAAAACATCCTCTGCACTTGACTCTTCTGTGTACGTGCACATGGAGGAAACGGGCCACACGACAGGGATGGCTTTCGTCTCTCACGCTCTTAAATGTTTTCCGCAAGGGATACATTTCTGTTGGATCAAGAGCCTCAGTGGTTTGAAAGAGGAGTGAAGGAGGCCTGATATGAAAGGTCTTTAAGGCTGGGCTGCTCTTAGACTGAGAGGCCTGCACTTCCAGGTCGCTCACACCTGGGAAAGAGCCGTACAAAGGATGCTCCAAGAACACCAAGGATACTCTTTTTTTGTCGCTAACACGTCATCACCCACAGATACGTCTCATGAGTCACAATCACTAACCTAAGCCTTGAAGATGCTGCCTGGCAGGTAGAAAAATGGCTTTTTGGAAACATTTTATCCATGGATGTCTCAAAATCTTCATCATTTACAACTATACTCTATGTATTTGTCTTGCACTGGCTCAAAATGTATACTTTTAAATAAATTGATTAAGATGGTGCACGGTGGCAGAGCGGCTAGAGCTTCTGCCTCTCAATAAGGAGATCGTGGGTTCGAATCCCGCACCACCCCAACATCGTGGTTTCGAATTCTGAACCACCCTAACATCACACGATCTCTCTGGGTGGAGTCTGCATGTCCTCCCCGTGTTACCGTGGGTTCTCTCCGGGTTCTCCGGCTTCCTCCCACCGTCCAAAGACATGACTGTGTAGGTTAATTGAGAACTCTAAATTGTCCCTAGTGAATGAATGTGAGAGTGAATGGTTGTCTGTCCTTGTCTCTGTCTCTCTGTGTCAGCCCTGTGACGAGTTGGCCACTGTCCAGGGTGTACCCCGCCTAAGGCCCAAAGTCACTGGGATAGGCTCCAGTCACCCGCGACCCCTAACGGGAATAAGCGGTAGAAAATGAATGAATGAATGATTAAGATGGACAGAAATATTTATGATTCATTTTGTAACAGAGAGAGAGACAATTTTCTATTAATTTTTTCTGGCCTGAAGACTTTATTGAACAGGACAGATGTTATGTGAGATGGGGAGAAGGAGGGTAGAGACATTCAGCAAATGCAAACCCACAATGCCGAGGTGCAAATGACATAAGTGCAAAAACTTAGACCACTACACCACCAGAGTTTTATGGCAAAAAGTGAAAAGAAAAAATGTGTTTTTGTACCTATTTTAGAGTGTATTATGCCTGCTATATGATTTGTTTTTATTGTCATTTATTTTGTCGACAAATCTACCTACAGCCATGTATAGTCTGTGCTGACAGGAGCAGAGGGCAAAGCTGCAAACTCTGAGTAATTCACAAAATAGCATTCTTATCAGACTACCTCAGATAAACAAACAAATTCAGCTCCACAGAGAAAGTCATTATTTGGTCCAATCACCTGTAAGAAGCCGTCAACAACTACTTTGACTTTTAATCTATCTGGAAAGTTGCTCTGAATGTAAAAACCGTGTCCATTTTCGTTTCGAAGAGACTGGAGCGGCTGCGAAAGAAATCAATGGCTGTAATTGAGGCAGATTTTTTGGAACGACCTCTGCCCATTTTTCTCTGAGATTCTTAACGGCCCAATTTCAACGCTTTATCTGTGAAGATGGCGACTCTAACTCTGTTTCCTTTGAAAGATAAGCACGGAAAACCTCAATATTTGGGCTGGACACTGGAGCAGTCAAGATAAAGTACAGATTAAGCTTGAAGTGCAAATATTATGCATTATTTGTGTTGTTATTGGTCTGTAAACATGCTCTTGAGTAGCTTTACTTTGGCATTTCATGTTCATCTAGAACAACAACAAAAAAGTTTACAAAACCCATAATGACTTCATGTCTCTCTGCTGTTTCCCACAACAGAAACTGACTTTTGGCTCCACCTATTGGCTGCAGAGGGCATTACATAGGTGAGATAAACAAATGCTAGCTTGCCTACAACATGTTAATGTAGCCACGGATGTAATTATGGACTTTCTAAACCAGATTAATCAAAAGTTAAAGTTAAATGGAACTCTAGGTATGTTTTTGATGAGGGAACAATGTTATTACATGAATAAAATATTTAAAAAGTCAATTTTACATCTAATGTGATCTTTAAATTATGGTCAATGCCCAATCTCGACTGATGTCAGCTCAGCAGAGCTGGGCCTGGGTAAGTGCTGCAGCAGTGGCTTTAGTGTGGACTGCTGTTGTGTCTTTAGGCAAGACACTTGTGAATGTGAGTCAGTGTGTGATTGTTTATTTATGTTTATTTGAAATGGGACAGTACATATTAATCAACATCACATATTAATCACATGTAAATGTGCCAGTTTTAGCCATAAAGGCCATTGACAGTCTCGCTTCATTTGTTGCTACCTCCGAGAATTCTTTAATTCGAAAAATGCTCCTCAACATTCCAGCTGAGTGGCAGGATTATGAGCAGCACAACTGACAGAGTGTTTCTCTGCTTTTGTTTTGCTCAAATTAACATTATGTGGTTAAATTGAATCTGAAAGTAGTTTCTTTGTTGTTGCTCTGACTGTGCAGTGCTTGGTTTGCTTATGGCAGGTGGAGACTTAGGAGATCCCAAAGTCTGTATCAGTGATGAATGTGAGCTGCAGGGCTCTGTTGTTTACCTACAACTGTTTAGTTGATGCATTTTTTTACATGTCAGGTACAAAGAAAACGAGAAAAGTCATAGACTTTTATATTTGTTATGTTGTTAGCTTTTTCACATTTTAGTTGTGTTTTGAGCTTATTCAAGAGGAAATGTGATTACTCACCACTGACACTCATGTCACGCTGTCATCTCTGCATAACCTCCATATAATTTTTTTTATTGTTAAATTGGAGCTCAAGTTGCACTGGTGATTCACCTCAACCAGGTCATACTCTCCTGAAAATGTTTTGCTGTCATTTTATCAAATGATTATATTTAGTCATATGTTATCCCAAGATTAGTCTTGTCATTGGTCCTGATGTGAAAACTAAGATGCAATGGGTAATATTCTTAATACAAAATCTGATCATAAACTGGTATTAAACATTGGTGTGGACAATATATTTAACAGGATTTCAAAGTACATTACAAAAATGAGTATGAAAGACTGGAACAAGGGCTCCCTCTAGTGGGCAAACAACTAAAAATTAGGTTTTATAAACAAAGATAATTCTTAGAACATGTTTAAAAGGGTAATTCAGGCTAATATTATGATCTTATTGAGGAGAAAAGAGAGTATATTGAGCAATTCGTGGAAAAAAAAAGGAAATAAACAGTGTTTCTTGTTGTGATTATACCTATGAAACTATAAGTCATAGTAAATTGACATTAAAAGTATAGATTTTTCTGACCTGACGGCCTCTGCCACGTTGTTGGAGGTGTGTCCGGAGAGAGCGTCGTGCAGGTTCCTGATAAAGTAGTCTCTGTATTCCTCCCCAAGAGCCATGAACGTCCCGCCCATAACTATGAACTCCACTTTGTCCACACTGTGTCCCAACTGCTTCAGCTGCCAAAAAAGTCATTTATGGTCATTGTTCAAGAAGAAGAGGGAAAGTTCTCTCAATTTTCTCTGCCATGGAGACCAATGGTGGGACATGGGTTTCATCTTCGGGGAATCAGACGTTTTGACAATTTTGAGACAAAAAGACTATGTTGTTTTAATTGCCCTTTTTTATTTGTTAATATCTGGGTTTTGTACAAGGTCTGGAATAAGCATATGTTTAGACCAGATTTAAATCTTATTTTGCTGGAAATTTTATTTGACAACTATTGTTTTGCATCATTGCATGTCATATACATTTTTGTTATTAAAAAAAGCACAAAACAGGTAGACTGGTAAAGTGAAACTGAATTGACCAAGTAATAAAAGAACCATTCAAACAAATGAGGAATATTTATGAGATTTTAAGCATGAAGAATCTTCCATTCCTGCAGAATATGAGCTCCAGTGTTAATGAATCTGTTTTCTCTGCTGCACTGGACTAATGTGGGCATAAATTTCAATAGTGGTATAATTGGGGTCAGGCCTGGTCAGCCGTTACTGTCGGGTGCTAAATATATTATTGATGTTCATGATTTCTTGATTTAGTCTATTAGAGCTTATGGTTCAAAGATGGGCTTTGGAATCAGCGCAACATTTAAAGGCTTTACATCAGCCCTCATGCTGTGATATTCATGTCGAAGTTCAGAAAGCGGGCTGCAGAAATTAGACAAAAATCCAGTGAAAATATCCACACTTCAATAGCTTATAAATGACCGATTGTGATTTATACCTGTTCCACTCGATGTCTGGTCTGAAGGTAGGGGTCATATCGGGCTCGGATGGCTCTCATGGACGTCGGCTTTAGTAAAAAATAATACAATTCATTAAATGTTATGTCACTTGCACATAATGTCATTAAAACAACTTTACAGTGTATTTTACCATAACTGATATTGAGATTCATTTTGTACTATTGCAAATAATGTTGACATTTTAATCATGTAAAGTCACATTACCTCGTAGCCAGTGTAAGACTGTGTTGAGTACTCAAAGTCAGAGTCTGGACCCCCAGGACAGTAACTGTAAAGAAAATATAACATGTAAAATAATTGATGATATGTAGTTTTTTTTTTATGTGTAACAAAAAACACAAAGACACTTACACACAGATGTTGCCAGTGAAGTTGATGTGAGGACATCTGTGTGGTTTACACATCACAGCAACAACTGCAATCTGAATCAAACAAATGTTACATGTAAAATCAAACAGAACAAAAACAATTCAATGCAATGAGTCAGTACAAAGTGTTCCTCTCAGCTTTCGTACCCCACTTGCAGTGCGGATGGGTTTAGCCTTCAGTTTGGGCACCAGAGCTCGGCGGTACTGAGGCGGAACAGCAGCTATTATGTCCACCAGACGAGGCTGATTCTCCAGACCGTATTTAGCCGATGTCTTCGTCTTCAATCTAATTACAAAAAGTCAATTGTTTAATGTAACGTTTTAAGTTATATTATTGTAATACATTAGTTGTATATACAGTTACATGTCTATGGATAGGGATAGAGCAGGAGATGGAGCAGAAGTGAAAATATGCTGTTTTTGATTCAAAATGCTGTTTATAGTTCATTTCTCTTGTTAGAACTGGTCCAGCAGAAAGGTAAATTCACTGTTTCGCTATAGTGTAAAAAATCCATAATCTAGAATTACACAGTGAGTGTGCTCATTGGATATTAATTAGTCATTCATTCACAATATCAGGGTAGTTGCAGATTTGATCAAGTGAAATGTAAGACCTTTTAAAAGATGTGTTGGACACAACATACATATTGATAAAGACACTAACTATAATCTCGGAAAACAGCAATGGAAATCCTTCTTTCGATATAAAAGGGTCAAACGTAGAGACTGACTTGAAGAGACCTGACTTTTCAGCTCTCTCCTGCCTGATCCTGAAGCTTTTCTGACCGCTCCCTCCAGGTCCACTCCCGTCTGCTTTCCCGAACGTTTCCCGCGGGCCCCAGGGCTGCAGTGTTGCCACTGCTCAGACATGACTCAGATATCTCTCTGCATTCAGAGCCTTATGACGACTCTGAATGCAGAGACCGTCTTTATCTTTAATAAAGCCTCATTTCTGTTACTTCAATAGGTCTATAATTATGCATAGGAACTTGAAACTGTTCAGAGAGACAAATGCAAATGTCTCGTACGTGGAGGCGCCGTGGTCCCGCCCACTTCTCACAGTGCATTCTTTCATTAAGTTAGTTCAACAGCCCATTCACTAGCGTTTGCCCTGTTCTACTCACAGGGTTTAAAGCGCTGTCCTGTGATACATCCGCCGATGCTCCTCGCGTCTCCATCTGCTCTGTTCATCACGCAGTGAGCGCGGTCAGACACATGTTCACACGCTCATGTCACTCGCACTCACTCACACACATGCACAAACACACGTCACTCTGACAGGTCATGAGCAGGACTCGGAACCGAAGTGTTTTAGTCTGACAGCCTGAACCAATTCATAATTTGATGGAAACAACACCCTCAATGCGACAATCTGTTTTTTGTTGTTGTTTTTTTTACATTTGGAGCAGATCGATACAGTTTTGCGCAAACACGCAATGGAAACTCTGGACAGACTGTGGACAAACTACAGTGAATCAAAAGATTGTCAGCGTAGTTTAACTTCTGGGTGAAAGTCTGTACACAGCAGTTGTGGACAGCGCGGTGCATGTTCCACACACATTGGAAACTGGTTTGCTTGCCCTGCCTCCAGTGCAATATAATGGCCCAGGTCCCACAGTTCACCACTGGCTCTTGCTTTAAAACTTCAGAATAAGCAAGCAGAGAGCTATCTTAAAAAAGTATTCTAAGTATTCAGAATACAATACCTAAATTTGACAAAGTAACGGAATATGTAACAAAATACTTTTCAAACCATCACTGCCCATTAAAATATTGTGAATCTTATTGCATTATGCAATAATGCGTTATCATTAGGCTATTGCATGTGGGTCAATATAATCATAATACCGAGAAAGAGTAACGCACACCAAAAAGTCATACTAGAGGTGCAGATACTGGAGCAGATGCATTAAAAATTCAAATAAAACTTTGTACTCTCAGATTGCAGATGCCAATTTTATTATTTGATAATGTTTCTGCCTCAATGCCTTGGTCAGATCTGGTTCAGAGAAAAAAAGATACAAACTACAAAGAAATAACTAA
Source organism: Rhinogobius similis (assembly GCA_019453435.1). Taxonomy (NCBI): domain Eukaryota; kingdom Metazoa; phylum Chordata; class Actinopteri; order Gobiiformes; family Gobiidae; genus Rhinogobius; species Rhinogobius similis. The sequence continues at coordinate 20,129,280 of CM033620.1, forward strand.
AAAGGATGAAGAAAATTGAAGACGATAAAACTTGTAATGTAATAGTTAATAGCAGAATTTAAGGCTTTCAAGGCCTTAAAATTGACACTATAAAATGTAATACTTTTTGTAACCCAGCAGCTACCCTTAATATTTTTGAAGAAATTTGTAGTTTTTAAACAAAAAAAGCCCCAAAAAGGCTGTATTATAAACTATAATATAAAAATACATACATTCCCTCCATCTGAGCTTTCCACTCTCTAGAACATGAACGTAACCACCTGTAAACTGGGTCATGTTGTTAATAGCAGTTCTAATGACAAGAGGAAATGACCCACCTGTTGAGGTCGACGTCTCTCCCCTCCTCGTGAGCCTGCAACAGCTGCTTGATGACGTCTGCGATGGTCATCATCATCAGCTCCGCTCGGCTCGCATCGCCTGGAAACACATTAAGACATAATGAGAAAAGGCTACTCAAAAGGAACATATTTCAGTCCATTTTGTGATGGCAGGTATAGCTCTAGACTTGTCTTAAGTAGTTTCAAATTATTAATGCTAAAACTTGGACTCCTCACTACTGCAAATTATCATAATGAGAATTATTTTGGCCAGGATATTATAAAATATGAATATACACTAATAAATACCTACTCACTGTACAACATTTATGCCATAATTACAATGAAAATAATAGGAAGAATGCATAATCATACATTTAAATTTTATTTTGTTTTGTCTTACTAAGAGAAAATCAAATGGATTTCAATATCAATGTCCTGAACATGAACAAGAAATATAATTTAATTAAATTATTTAATTAAGTGCCATTTGATACAAAAAAAAATTGTCCCATTTGGTCCAATTCGAAAGTTTGAACTCTGCTCCAAACGGAGGAGGATTTGGCAGTGAATCTCTTGACTAAAAGTCCCAACCTGATCATTGATGATTTGAAATTACTGAATCCCAATCTATATATTAACATACAAAATATTTGTACCGCCCTACAATACAATAATAATTTAAAAGACTATGAAAATGTCTACACTTTTCCCTATTGCTCTTTAACTAACACTATGAATTTCAGATTACTACTTTAGGCAGTATAAGAGAAGTTTGTTAAACTCGTGCAGGATAGTATTCATACGTTATTATAAAAGAAAAGTATAAACACACATGAGAATTACCCCTTTAATTTACATTAATATTAATCTAACTGTTTATTATGTGCATGCTTCATACAATATTGGCAAGTAATTTGTTCATTTGATATTCAAAACGATCGACAGAGAGCATATATAGGCAGATAGGTGCCTTGTATTACAGTCACATTACAAAGCCTGTAATATACTAATGAAACAAAAACAAAACATGACATAGTATACTTCAATTTCTTTGCATAGTTTCCTGGGACTAGCTCTTAACTGTATTCTAACCGTGTGTAAAATTACAATTTACAAGACCATCCATTGGCATCGAAAAGTGTAACCTATCACATATTAAACGTGGAATTGTATAATTATCGAAGGGTATGTACTGGTTTTCTCTTTGACCTGCACTAAATTATATGCTGTTTAAAACTGTATAAACAGCACTGCGCTGTTTCTTAGAAAGATAAGTAGCCTATTATAAAACCGGAGTTCCGCACTGATACATGTTAGCTTTAGCATGATGCTAACTGAACCCAGTGTAGGATTGGAGGAGCTTTTAACGTTTTGTCATAGACTTACTCTTCCTCTTTGGCTTCCCCATGTCTTTACGCTGACAATTAAACTGATCTCAAATACAAGAAACTTCTGTCGGAGGCATCTACATTAGTTTAACAACCAAAAAGTGCTGTCAGAAGAAGTAAACAACCCCACGTTGCAGCATCTTAACACGGCTTTGCCGTACCACGGTTAAAGATGTCGTAAAATGACGTAAATGTGAAAATATTACCAAAATAAAATGCGTTAATGTTATAATATACGCTTATTAATGTTAAAGTTCAGTGAAAAGTTTTCATATCTAAACATGAGAATTTGTAAAACAGTCTGTAGTTTGAAAAGCAGTCACAAAGTTATTTTTGATACCACCTTCAACACATAATATTAATAACATATTATGTGTGTATTTATTTATTATTAATTATTTGTTTGTTTTATTTGCTCAGGGAGGGGTGAAGTAGCCTATTTTTTTATTGCACTAAAATAGCTTTTTAAAACACTGTCAGAAAGATTTGTTTTCCCAAATGGCACCATGTGTTTACGCAAATTAACTCTTCATTGTTTCCTGTGCGTGTTTTCCTGATTCTGAATTCGTGTCAATGTTAGAGCGTATTTTGTCGGAAAACATTTTGAAACCGCCATTTGGCCTCTGAGGGCAGTCAGGCTATTTTAAGTTTATTCAAGACTGTGAAGTGAAAAAAAAGTATCATAAGAATGCTTAGAGAATAAGTATAATATGACGTTATTTGTTAAACTAGCCCAGATAGTCCGTGCAGTGCGGTGCTGTTGACTCCTCCACAGGGGGCGCCACACTCCGGTGTAACAGTCACGTCGGTCTGCTCCAGTGTGCGGCAAACGGAGGCAACTTGGAAGAAGCACTGGGCTAAATCTTGGGCAAATCCCTTTAGCCGCGTCTTGATATGTTGTACAATGGCTTCTCCTTGACTGGTCTCTGCCGTTTTCAGGAAATGCAACAGGTGGAAGATCCGCGTGAATGAACCGTGAACTATGGTGAGTGCTTTTGGACACACTGTTACCGCAAAAACTTCAGTCAATACAATACGACATCCACGACGCTATTTGAGTTTTAAAGTGTTCGTGTTTTTGCTTTTGTTTACAGAGCTAGGTTAGCTTCTGTGCAGGACAAGGACACATACACTTTGGCGATCACTTCCCACGGTTTGTTCACGACACTTTTTATACTAAATCAATAGTTCTGGTTGAAGAAATTGTCCCTAATTTGTAGCACGAGTGGGTGACTTAGTGCTCTTATTTATAGTCGCATTGTCACGCACAGACGTCGTGGTGGTTTTTATAGAGTCAGTAAACAAGTGCAGTGTGAGTTAATGAGGTTTTATTGTTGTGTTTTCACAGAAGTCAGGTGGAAACATGGACGAAAACAGCCTGAGCGACTCCAACGTGAAGGTGGCTGTGCGAGTGCGACCAATGAACAGGAGAGGTGAGAGTGACAGCCACATACTGGGACAAAAAGTCAATCATTACAGCCAGGAATGCAGCAGCCGAGGCCCAGGTCCATGACAGGTTCTACTCCGTGTCTTAAAGTCCATATGACAGGTTCTCATGTTTTTCTAATTTTGCTCACTTTGATAGGATTGGACGTGCAGTAAAAAAAAATCGCATTTTTTCATCACCGAAGTTGCAGTTTGTGAAGAAATTTTGAAAAATTAAAGTTTAAAATGACAGGAAGTTGTGCTGAGTTCTAAAACGGAATCCCCCTGTGATGTCATTAATAGGCGACGTACCATTGAAAACACAGAGACAATTTACACGCAACTGACACGTCTTTCTGACAATTTAAAACCATCAACAAATAAAATAAAGGTGTTATCAGGTATTGTTTATCCTAACTATTGTGTGATTTATATAGATGTTGGCCCTTGTTTACAATTTGCTAGGTAACAGTTGTGGAATTACCTCTATCTATGTCACATCTGCTGCTCATGTCCCATCCAGAATTGTCAAACAGGGGGAAAATGTACAACATTTTTAGTAAAATCTTAAATATACTAATATATATTTGTAATAATCTACGTTTTAGTGAAATGCATAGTCCAACCTGTCATATGCACTTTAAGTAAACACTATAGACTGTAAACTACAGCCTATTCACCTTATTCCGCCCACTTTTGCCTCTTTTTATGTCTATGATCCGCTCTCTTGTAGTAAAGGGACTTCCGGTTTGACGCTAACGGTGTTCATGCAAATGGCCAATGAGGGAAAAGTCTCTCGCTAAAATATTATATAAAGTAGATTGCTTTGTGTAAAATGTTTAATGTACACGAGCAAAAACAAGTCACAGATTTCCTGGTCGGCCTGAAAACAGCTCTTTAGTCCATGTAGAACTTATTTTCTGTTGAGCTCGTCTGCCCCGTATAAACTACAACGGAAAAAGATGGCAGCGCGCACAACAACTTCTGGAATAAGGTGAATACTGTCTATGGTGAACTCTAGAACTAAAGGGTTGTACAACTAGTAGTGCACATAACAGAGTGCTAGTGTTTATTTTTTCTATTTCTCTCTTTTCTCTATTTTTTTAATCTTCTTATTCTTAAACCAAAATTAAGAAACCTCAGGTCTTAGATATAAAGTATATTATATGATTAAAATTTGAGTGTTTTCCTATATTTTATTTATTTTTATTCAATAACACCGTTGTCACTGTAGTAAAAGGTCTTTTGGCCTGTGTTTCTGAGTCTTTATAATCCAGATAACGTTTACAATGATCAAAATACCATTGTTTTAATAGTTGGTTTGTCACAATTATTCCGACTAAGCGTTGCAGCCCTAGATAGTGATCAGGTCTGTTTCCTGGTCTTTTGCAGGTTTCCCAGTTAATGATTTAAAATGTTAAGAACAATGGGTAGAGCTGTTCACAGGTTTGTTCACTAGTTGTAGTATTGAGACTTCAAAATACTTAATACTTAAGTACAATCATTACTGCTCTTAGAAGTCTCTTTTATCAACATGAACTCCTGACAAGCTGTTTTTGTACCCATGTGTCCCGCACTGAGGCACGATAACTTCTGATCTCCGTGAAACGTTTTCTGCTGATGTTTAACAACTTTATTGAGAGGATGTGACTGTGCACGTCAAACTTTGTCCTCCTTTACTCCAGGAAGACAGAAGGAGATAGAAGCAAAGTGTGCGTTTTGTGGCGGTGTGAAGGATGTGGTGTTTGTACAGGCCGGTGCTGCTGAATCATCAGCGATAACGCACCTTCCTGACTCTACATGTCCCACTGTTTACTGCTCCGCTCGGGCACATGGTTTATTTAATGCGGTGATACAACAATGAGCACATGGAAAGTTATTGTGGTTGGTGCTCTTTATGCGTGCCAAAACAGAGCGTACTGTTAGAGCGCTCGTTATACTGTTTTAGGAATGTCAATCTTTTATGCTCTTTATATGTATTTATTTGAAACTTTAATGTTACTGGAAATGTTCATGTTTCAATCATACAGTTGTCATGGTTATTCACAACAAAAACAAAACTTGAATTATTTTTATGATTTATTTTAATCACACTATTATTTATTTATTTATTTTCTTCCATAAACTAGGGACCTGCCAACCAGTTATTTTTTTCTTTTGCTATGGATCTTATGGTTCAGTGTAGAAGACAGACTCAATGTCATTTATTGTGTGTGTCTTTAAAGAAATGTCTGTAAAAGTAAAACAGAAAAAAAAAATTATAGCGTTTTGCATTATATTTGCATTATATGAGAGATCAGCACTAGGCATGGGCCGATATGTTTTTTTGTTGTTTTTTTTTGACCGAATACCAACATCTGATATTTGTTTTGCTGCTGTTGCTGTCAGACGATATTTGCTGATACAGATATTCAGATTTTAAAGTTCATAGCACGTCCCACAAATCTATTTTAAGTTGAAGTAAAGTTCGAAAATGATCTTTTCACTTATTATTTTTGTTATCATTTATTTATAATAAAATGTGTGTGGAATATAACATATTCTATCACATATGGCTGTATTTTTAGCCGAATTGCTGTTCTATTTCCATATTTACTCATCAGTCTGTCAAAAAAAAAAAAAAAAACTTGAAAAAGTAGAAACAAATTTGGTGCCAAATGTTTCATTTTTTTTTTCCTTTGTGATACTGATATTGCTGAAAATCTGACATATCTGCCGTCCCTAATCAGCATGACTTCGACCGGACAAGTGGCTCATGGTCTTTTGGCTCGACTCAAACCCAGAACAGAAACAGTGCACAGACCTGTCACGTTCAGGAGTCTCATTTATAAAGCGTGCGTACGTATGAAAACGCTCAGTCTGTGATCTATAAAAGACAACATAACTTCAAACTGTGTAGTCGGGGTCCAAAACTCTGAACTTTGCATGTGAGGGCTTTCAAATATGAGCCTGAAGGAGATCAGCTCAGAGATTCTCACTTAATTTCATCAGGTTTGAGGAAGTTTAGGTTCCTTCTGTATGCACACTTCTAGTCATAAATCCACGTAAAGTTTTATAGCTGAGACGTCAGAGCTGTGATATGATGAAGGCTTATTATTTGAGTTATATAATGGTTGTTCATACAATTTTGAATGTATAATAGAAATTGTTTTGTTCATATTTGTATCAGTGTTTTGAATAGTACCCAAGGAAGAGCAGCTAATGGAGATCCAAATAAAAAAATCACGTCTGAAGAACTAGAGAGAAGGAAACCTTATCATCCAGTTTCCCATTATGTTTTGTTCTTGCATCTCAACTTTATTGCAACTCACCTGAACCATCTTATATATCAGTTTAATCTGTTTTTCTTTGCACAGAAAAAGACCTAAACACCAAATGTGTCGTGGAGATGGAGGGAAATCAGACTATTTTGCATCCAGCCATTAACACCGCAAACAAAGGCGATCCTCGGTGAGTACTGTTTAATCCGGTTTACTCAAATCTAACACAAATGATTAACCAAATCTCCCAAACTGCTGTAATGAATTGATCTGATCCCTTGTTGTGAAGTATTTGCACAATATTAGGGTCGTTTTTGAGTGAGTAAAGGATATCGACTAAATAAATGTGTTTGTTATCAGTTTGTATGTCTGTACAGTTGGTGTTATGCTGGAGTTTCTTACGCAAACATTTCTGAACGTACAGGTGTCATAAATATGGACTTTTTCACACACGCTGTTTAGAATTTGCCTTGAGATACAGTACATGACCTTGTGCATGAATTTCTAGGTCAGTTTTTTGATGATTCGCTGCGTGTTCACATACAGTTCAGTAAAGTACACATAGTAAACATAGCTCTGTCGAATGTGTTTCTAATATTGAATGTGATTTTACACGTTGGGAATCGAATCATTGGCACCACAAAAGATAAACTGAACAATTTTGAAATTCTTGATTCCCTTTTTTAACTTAAACCTCACACACTTTTTGATAATGTGTCTTCATTTTCATTTTATTTATGTTTTTAATCAAGGAACTTTCGAAACATACATTTAAACATGGACACAGATGACATTTGTGCTGCAACGGTTCATTGATCAAGTTCATCGGTTCATTTTGACTGCTCAACAATTAAAAAAGTCATCATCTATACCAGGCATGTCCAAACTAAGGCCCGGGGGCCAAATGCGGCCCTCAGACCAATTTTTCTCGGCCCTTAGACTTCCTGGTGAATTGGCCCACATTGTCCTGATAAGTACTATTTACAGCACATTTCAGATTTTCTACAATTCCAACCTAAATAACTAACATTTTGGTGCGATACAGACCTGATATTAAGGCCATGAGACTGAATGTAGATTTGGCGGCGCTTAAAACATCAGATAAATGCAGCTTTTTTTAACGTTTCACGATTGATTTGTGGCCCTCCGCTTGGTCTAGATTTCAATATGTGGCCCTCGATGGAAAAAGTTTGGACACCCCTGGTCTATACCAACCTTTTTTGAGTCGCGGCAAACATTTTGGTCGTAAAGATACCACGGCACACGACCGCCTTAAACATGACCAAATCAGACCTTTAAGTAAAATACAGTACTGTGGCAAATAATATCCATGCACTAGGATGTTTAAACAGGGAAATGATGATTGTTTTGCTTTTTTTTTTGGTAGAGAAGTTTGCTCAGGACACTCCAAAATGGCCGTTCCTTCAAATCTATTTATAAATCAAAGTTGGCAATTCTTTGTCTCAAGGCACAATCTATCTATTCTATACAGACTTTAAGACACATACAAAGATATTTTTTATAACAAAGACTGAGTCAAAATGTCAAAAAAGTATTAACTATTTAAACTTTTTGTCAATTATACACTTACTTTGTGATTAATCTCTATCTAGAATCATCATTCGCCACATTTCATCCGTCATTCGGCAGATAATGTGTTTAAAAAGTCTCACTGTACAAAATGAATAATTGTTTGACCACTCGACTAGTTGAAAAGTTATTGTTTGACTAGTTGACTACTGAAATACCCGCTAGTTGACGTTTATACAGTAGCAGATAATGGTCAAATGACATCATCTGCACATCCCCGGCTCAGAGACACTTAAGTAGCAGCAGAGTTAGTCCAGAGCTGAAACCAGTCTTTCAGCAGCGGCCCCACCCTTCCTCCTCTGCTCCATTCCTCTCTTTACAAAGGGAGTGTCTGTTCCACGTGAGACCTGCTCAGGTATTCAGCCAAGGAACGAACCACTACTTTTGAGATTGTTTACGGAGAGGGAAGTTTGAGGTGCTCCATAAGCACAAATGACAACTTAAGGAACAGTTTAAGTCAACAAAATGGTTACTCGCAAAATATATTAGCTTTACTGTCGCTCTTGGCAGTCGTAATCAATTTCTGTTGTGAAAGTTTAAGCCAATGACTGTATGAAGTGTTTTGCCCATGGATACAGGGGAATTTAAGCCTGTTGCGATGACTACTAGGACGACGTAAGAAATAGTTAAACGACTGAAGAGTTACCCCGCTTATCGGTATGTCGACTTACAGTAGTGTGAAACTGGCAAAATCTCACCATGTATCTGTGTCCAACTCAAACTGAGCTACATTTATATTTAAAACATCATTGGAAACATTGTGTTTATGCAAATGGCAGGTTGCAAATTCATGAATCACTCCCAAATCTTCAACGTACTCACTTTATACTTTCTCCTCCAACTTATTAGTTCACAAATTAAAACTTTCGTCGACTGAAACACCATTAACAGATTAATCGTCCAAATGGCTCAAGGCCAACTCAATAGCCACTCAATAACGACTCAATAGCCTTATAATTCAATAAATGGTAAATGGTCACATATTTATACAGCGCTTTTCCACCTTCGAGGCACTCAAAGTGCTTTACATCAAGGAACCATTCACCCATTCACTCACACATTCACACACCAGAGTACACAGACACTGGGGGCGAGGCGGGTTAGTGCCTTGCCCAAGGACACAACGGCAGTATTCACCTGCGGGAGCAATTGCACCGCCAACCCGTGGGTCAGTGGATCTGACCGCTTAACCGAGGATGTTTATGTCAGGAGCGGGATTCGAACCGCTGACCTACAGATCAGAAGACAATCTCTCAGGAATTCCTCTCAGGAAGAGTGACCTCTTCCTTATTTTTTTGTAATACAATATTAACATTTGAGCTGTTGAAGGTTGAATAATTCTGACTCCTACAGTACATGAACACACTTTTATACTTTGTGCATTTTGTGTATCTCATTATCAACAGATACATTCTTATGACTTTACTGTGATTGTTTTGCTTTTGGTTTAAATCATTATTATCCTGTATGAATTAATCATTGTATTGGTATTCACCTTATTCTGCCCCGCCCACTTTTGCCGTTTTTTGCCACAGATACGCACTTTTGTTGTAAACGCACTTTCGTTTGACGAGAACTCCGTTAAAGCTAATGACGAACGAGGGAAAAGTCTCACCGCTAAAATGTTACATAAAGTAGGTTGATTTGTGTAAAATGTTTCATGAACACAAGCAACAACAAGTCAACAACGCACCGATTTCCTGGTCAGTCTGAAAACGGCTTTTTAGTCTGTGTAGAACTTATTTTCTGTTGAGCTCGTCTGCTCCATGTAAACTAATACATCGGAGACAAGACGGCGGCGCGTAAGGCAACTTCCGGAATAAGGTGATTAGTCTAGACTGACTGAAGCGAGGCTCCCAGTCTGTGCCATCAGGCTTTCCCACCAGCGCCAATGATTTACACACTCACCACTTTCATACTAATGTGGATGAAGTGTCTTGCCAAAGGACACAACAGTTTTTTACTCCAGAGCCTCAGCCGCCCCCGACTTAGTTCAGAGATGTGACGAGATCGGACACTGATGAGCGACTATAGACACAGCATCGCCACATTTCATGAAACAATCACAATCAGAACGTTTTCAGAACAAAATGGACAAAGAATTTGCTTTATCGATACAGTGCAACATAAAACCATGAATAATAACTGAAAAAGGCACGCCAAAAATAATGCGTTACATAAATTAGACTTTGACGAATATAATTACAAAAATGGTATGGCCAGAACAACACTGCACGTGAATAGTAGTTCAAAAGATGTTATTGTGGGCCATGTTATTGTGTTTATGGCAGTTTGATGGAGCTATATATAGTCTGATAATTGCTATTGAGATCAAAGTTTTTAACCATTCAGACTGTTATATTTCTCGCTAATTCACTTCATTGTTGTGACGCCTTGGCCTTTTAGTCTCTGCACAGGTAGATAGATGCTGCCTGGAAGCGTTCTCCTCTTCTCGGGTTTCTGCATCAGATAAGTGCAGCCGTGGGCCTGTGCACGATGGGAGAGAATGAAACGGCTTCTTTGTATCAGAGTTTGATAGTTCTTTGTTTTCCACATGACTCTGGTCCCTCTGCCTCGACACGCTTCACTGTGGTATGCTTCCCCTTGGGCCTCCATCTGAACAGGTTCAGCAGGATCCATCTGACACAGCCTGGTTTAGGAAGTGAAGGAAGTTATTCAAATGAAACAGGTGCAGGTGGGACTTCTTATACAGTACACTTTTACCCTAAATTGCATCATATATTATTGTGTAAAAACAAAACACAGGATTAAAACAGCTGTGTGTTTGTATGTTTGAGACCAATGTTTGTTTGTTTACCTGACAGTTCCGACTGCTCACTCGCAATCCTCGTCAATGTCACTTGACGTTGCTGTGATGTGTCTTGTCAGCTGATTTACACAGGTTTGGCGCGTTTTTTTCTACCGGTTGAATTGACGACAGCGCCATCTGCAGTCCAACTTCTTTAGGACAATATCCCAGGTGTGCGAGAGCAAAAAAGACCCCTTGTCCCGGTTTATAGTCCTTCAATTGTCTCCTTTATCCAGAAGAACCTTTAGATTCTGATCATTTAATTTAGATTAAATGATCAGAAGACCAAATGAACCTTGTTCCACTATTTGTTATTCATTTATTTATCACTAATTAGAGAAGGAAAAATCTAACATACATTTGCTACATTAGTCGTGTTTTCTATTTTTTTCTTGCATGCAGTTCAAATCCTAACGTGCGTAATCAAATCCTGTGCATTTCTTTTATTTTTATGGAACTATATTCTAAATACCACCGGAATAAAGTTTCTCAGTTTGTATTCTGAACACATAGTTTTGATACGTGCATTTAGTTTCTTCACACTGGCCGATTAAGCTTTTTGCGAGTTTAGCAAGTCAAGTATTTTTTGTGGTTGTACTTGGTTTGAAAAGTCCCCATCACAATGCCCTTGTGACACACCCTTAATTTAGCCTGGTAAAAGTTCACCCTTGGTTGTTATTTGCCAAATTAAATGAATGTGTGCACAGCAGCAGTGGCTAAACTCTCACAGCTTATGCTAACTTTTATTAAAATGTAAAAAATAAAGAAACAACCAATTAAAATGTAAAGTAATTTATTTTAGACTAATAATGTATTGTTTATAAATATTTTTCAGTCTTTGTTATACTTTAAAATTAGCATTAACGTTAGCATTGACCCACAAACACCTCCATTTATCAACACAGGGAAGTTTTCATCTCATGTGTAAAGTCTTTAACACGTGACAGTGACATCCACCTGCAGCTCACTGTCACTGCCTCATCTTTAAGCATTTATTCATTTTAGTGACTCTGCTAAAACCCTATAGAGATAGAAGTGGACAGGAAGTACCAACTAGTACAATGAGTTAGCCATTAAAAAAATAATAAACAACTGAAATTCTATGAACAGATCTTATTAAGTGTGACACAGTGATTGCTTTTATGTAAATTAACTTATGTATCATTATATCATTATATCTATGCAACAAGCTTTTAGATACCAAATAATACAAAATCGTTTGTATTATTTAAGTATTTTTCCGTGTCCTCTGGTGCATAAGCCTCTGGTGCAGCTAATACTTAACGCTGCTGGAGACTGTCAATCACTCCAGGTTTATCAAGTAAAAAGGCTTTGTTATTTTAGCTTTCACAAGTTGGAGCTACACCAATCGTTTTATCTGCTTTATCACCCTTTCAACATTTCTCTCTCACCATTATTTTCTACAGATGGCTGATTTCGTCCAATGTAACAACCACATAAAACATTTTTTGGCCACTGAAGTCTGGTATTTGGTGGTCATTCAAATCTGTAATTACTCAGCCATCATGTTTTGATAATAGTCACTGTATTTGCTTTCATCTCTTCATTCTTTTCTTGGTGCATCCGTTCAAAATCAATCTCAATTTAACCGCTTCATGGCACTGAGATCGTAGTTGACTTTGACTTTCCATCGACACAGCTTTGACTTTCTAAAGCGTTTTCTTTTCTAGACTTGATAAGATTCGAGTCCGTTCAAAGCTCGATAAATATTGGCTTTAGTGACTCCTCAGATCTGTGCAGTTATCTCAGGAATGTCCTCGGCATCTGGGACAGGGCAAGAGTTAAAGTTGCTCTTTCATGGAAGGCCAGCGCTCACACAGGGAGCCCTTGTTTTATTACAGCCCCCGAGTGCGGCTAAATTCACTCTTTTTTTCATTCCCCAAATTGCTATTTCTGCTCGAGCGGAGGCTGTGTGTTTTCTCATGCTGAGGAGCCGCAGCGTGAATGGGCCTCCCCTCAAGTGTAATTAAAAAAGCCTGGGAGTGCAAACAGTTTTGGCAAAAGCAGGAGTTATTTGCCATTTCCATATGAATAATGAATCTATAGTTGGCTTGAATCGTGTGAAATTGAAAGCTATTTAAATGTTGACTATTGCTCTTATTGGCGTTGTTGTGCTTTTATAGTGGGCTGAAACAATACATAAACTTATATACAATGAAAACATGGTAGATACGTTTTTTAAACGCAGTAAGCGCTTTACTTTTTTGGCAGAGCATGTTTATACTTCATAACATACATTTGCTAAATCGTCCTGAAAAGCTTTTAGTGCTAGTTTACCATCATAGTCCAAGTATTTAAGGTTTAAGTTTACATTTTTTATAATGTTGTGAATGTTGTTTTAAAGATATGCAATATTTAAACATCGAGTATATCATTTATAGTAAAAAAAAAATAGCTAGATTAAAAAGGGTTTAAAGATATGTTTAAACACATTTCTGTTGGATTGACATACTATTGTCTAATGTTTTAATTAATCGAAATTTGAGAAGACTTGCAAAAGCTGACATTTTTTTAGATAATACGTAGAATGTCCTCTGTAAAGAACAACATATTCTGTCTTTTTTTAGAAACCTCTTTTTGCGTCTGTAGTTTGGACTTCTACAACATCTGAAATTATAGATCTGTCTGATCATATTTCAGTCTTCTCTCAAATGTTAACGATTTGATCAGAATCATACTTTTCAAACGTATCACAAATCCAATCACAGCACGTCTCACTTTTTTATCAAAATTGTGCTGTCCTGGTGTTTAGTAACATGTTTGTGTTGGCTGCACTGAAACATGTCGTCTTTGCTGCTGCCACAAACACTTCTTTGATAAACTGTAATGGTACGTAATTATTGATATATTGATTAAATGGGCTTTACTTTGGAATCTTTGCTCCTTCTTGTTTTAAACTTGATTTTACGACATTTAAGTGTTGTGTCCCTGAAGTTGCTCGGAGGCTGGTATTTTCTCCCGAGCGACTGAAGGTCATATCCTCACAAAAGAGGCTTAAGAACCTCCTGATTCTGTGAGTGTCGCAATCTTTGAAACACTGTGTCCTGCTGACAGTTACTGCAGAGCCAGAAGGACCTGGTTGTTGCACTCGACAGTCAAATTATGATTATTGTTTAAGTAGTATGTTTTTCTTGGTAGGACAAAGCATAAAACGAGACACACTTCATCATGCAGAGTTGTTGAGTCAATAAATATTATGAAATGATTATGATTCGTACTCGCTTTGGGAGTTTAATGTGATGTAACCCATTCTCAGGTTCAGCGTGACGTTTTGGGGCAGGTTAGGTGACCCATTTTTTTTCTTAGCCACGCCTGTCACCATTTTTATTGAAGGGAATGGAAAGTAATGGGCAACTTCACTCTAGTCATCAAATTATCCAGAATTAAGGCCACAAATGAGGCCAAATAGCACACGAAGCTTCGACGCTATAGGTCATGGCACAGGTCCATATTCCATTCTCCTGAACTCTTTTGGTTGTGTCATATGATCAGACTATTTTTCTCTTCAAACGTAGGGCTGCACAACAAGTTAATCGATTAATCGCAACTAATCAAATTATAGAAATGGTTGTCAACTAATTAAATAATCGAGTAACTGATCTATACACAGACTCCAAAACATTCTCTGCGCTGAAATAATAGGTTTTATGACTCACACAGAGCAGAAATGACACACAAAACGCACAGGAAACATGTAAATTATGTGTTTTTGATTAAAATACTTGTTCATCTATAAATGTTCTTCACCAGGATGTCGTTAAACGGCTTTGTCTGGGTAAAATTGAGTAAAATTCTCATATTCAAGGGTCTTTAAACAACTAATGGATTAATCAAAGGAGTAATCGCTAGACTAATCAATTACCAAAATAATCATTAGTTGCAGCCCTACTTAAAAGTGCTAACTCTTGTTGAATGTGAGAAGTCCATTCATAGTAACCATCGTGAGATTCAGGTTGTGGACTTTAGCACCTTTTGCTGTTAATTTGGCTCTGTTAAGTTTGCGTCCAAATGCCGGTGAAGTAAACAGTGCCAAAGAAGAAAATCTATCTGTTGTGATACTTAAGAACTAACCAAAGCATTTAGAGTTATTTGTGACTTGCTGCAGGAATATACACTGGAGGTTCATTCTCTTTTGGGAGCTAAAGAGCCTTTTTCTTGCTTTGGTGGCTCTTTCTTTTTTCTCACAAAAAGTATAACTCCAGATGGGGTCAAGGCACCTTTATATTTACAACACATCACACAGTGTTTGTTTTATTGACTCCTAATTTCAGTATTTGAGCGTCTACTACAGTCATGCCCTGCTTTCCAATGGACTGTGGTCTGATGTTTTCCCCTTTGCCTCTGGTTGCCGAGCTGAAGAAAGCGTCAAACGAGTTCTGATACCCGAATGTCCGAACCTGAGAATATTAATTGTTGATAACTGTAAAATCACAAGATTGTGGGACGATTGAGGGATGAGATCTGTCGGTCTTGTCCCAAACAAACAATACTCAATATTTAAAGAAACACCATTTTAATTATGTCTCTTTTTCTTTTCTTTTCTTTCAGCAACCAGCCCAAAGTAAGTATTGAAATTATATATTCTCAGCATCTTTTCTGAAAACCTTTAAAAACATGAATAACTTGTCTTTTCATTGGCAGGTTTTTGCCTACGACCACTGCTTCTGGTCCATGGACGAGACGCAGAAGGACAAGTTTGCAGGTGGTTATCTGGAAGCACTTTGTTTAGTTTCTATTTTAGTTTGTTCTCTCAGCGCTCTGAGTCATTTCTCCAACTTATCTTCTCGCTGGACATTTCCTGATATTGAGAACTATTTGTGGAGCTCGTGGAGAGGCACCGAGCTTGGTGGGAACGAGGACTGAACTGTAGACCGCAAACGAAAAATTACTGAAATTATGGCTGAAGAAAAAAAATGATGAGAGAAAAAACATCTGAAAAAATGTATTATTTAGATATTGTCAACTTCTAAACCTGGCAACGCATGGACACAGACAATTAACCAGATATTATTTAGACACTGAGTTGACAGATTTGGTCGTTCTGTATTTTTTCTTTTAATTATGGCCCACCTTTGAATTGATAATAAATATGGGGTTAAATATTTATCATGTACATTTTCTTTGCACTTTGGGGAACCTTTTCTTAGTTTTTCATAATATTGGAGCTATACGGAGTGAAATAATCTCTTCTATGACACATTATCAACACCAATTAACTAAAAATATAGCTGATTGTTCCAACTCATGTTTTTTGAGGGGACTCTCCTGCGGTCTGTGTCATAAAGCAGTTTCAATATTATCGTTTACATGATATTTTCTTAAGCAAAATATCGCACTTCAAAATTTGTTATCATGACATTACTGGTAGGTAACACTGTATTTGGTAAATTAATTGACATTTATACTTGGCATGTAAATTACAAAAAAAATCTTATGACCCTATATATATATATATATATATATATATATATATATATATATATATATATATATATATATATATATATATATATAGATTATAGCTCAGATAGAAATAATTTACCGCTGAATTTACTGAAATGAACACTATCCAATGTACTATTTCCTTTCCCATATATGGTTTATTACAGGTATTCATCTTTTATCATAGCCCTGTTCTTCCTTGTTCGTTATGTATGATCCATTAAAGTTTGTGTTTTTTCCAGGTCAAGACGTGGTGTTCGAGTGCCTTGGTGAGAGTCTGCTCAACAACGCTTTCATGGGATACAACGCATGCATCTTCGCTTATGGACAAACAGGTACAGGAAACAGTGAGTCAATTGTGAAGATGCATTTAACAAAAATAGACTTGTTGTGTCTTTATTCCCTTGCTCTGTGATGTTCTGGATCACATTTAGATTCCAGGAATTGTAGGAACAAAACATAACCACCTCCGTCATGGAGAGCCACTTTGACTAAAAGTATATGTAGTTTTCTTTTTCACTGACTGACATGAGTATGGACGCATTTGATGAATGATTTCATCCCAGAAAAGAATTTGCCAATTCTAATGGACAAAAATAAATATAAAAGTGGACTGAACCTGTTCTTAACGATGACTAAACTAGAACTAAACGAGGGCTGAATCACGCCTGAATAACGGCTTGGACCAGGACAAAGCCAGTGGACTTTATTTGGTCTGAGTAGGGCCTTAAAAGCAGGAATAAACCGGTATATTCTGCGTCATAAAAGAATAAATGTATTACAAATATATAAAACCTATTTAATAATAGGGCTGCGAATTTTGAAGTGCAGTATATCCCTCCACAAACAACAAAATATCCTGTTTTATTCTGCATAAAAACATTTTCATGTTGAAACATGTTCTGAAACAAGCAACAAAAACAAAAGTAACAAGAAAAACACAACAAAAATGCCCCTAAAAGCGTCAAATCACGACTACAAGTGAGAAATGTGACTATAAGCAAAACAATAGTGACTTAAAGTTACAAAGACACATCTAAAAGAACGCAAAAACGCAACTTAAAATTACAAACATGTGACTAAAAGTGACAAACATGTGACTAAAGGTGACAAACATGTGACTAAAAGTGACAATAAACGTGATTCCTTTATTAGTTTGTCAGTTCATATTTCAGTCTTGTCACTTCTCCTGGTTGTGTTTAAAATGTGAACTTTGAACAGAATCCTATAATTAAAACATAAAACCCAAATCTAATCTCAGTCACAATACTGGTCAGACAAATCGCCATTAGATATTTTGCCCAAATTGTGCAGATCTAGTTAAAATAAATCTTTAGCTTTTTACATCCAATGATTAAATCTTCAGTGGATGATTTAACTGTACTTTCATTCTTGCGGTTGATGTGATCTGCTTTCTTTGTGCGTATCGTCTCACAGACAGTGATTTAGAGAATGAGAAAGATCACCTTTGTTAATTAGACCGGTGTGATGAACTGGTCTGTGCCTCAGCAGTGTGCGCTGACCTTTTACTGTGGCATTTTCACTAAAGCGCTGTCAAAACAACATAAAACACCTCAGTAGCAGTCGCAACAAGACCGCTGCAACATCAACTTACACAAAGTTATTTTCATCTAAAAAAAAGACAGCATTTTTGTTAATCAAGTTCTTTCAATTCTTTTGTTGGTTTAAGTTTTTTAATGTATGTCTTATGTTGCAACTAACGTAAAGCAAAATTATTTACTGTTTTGACCAATGTCGGTTGATCAAGAAATATTTACAATAAGAATTGGTTTTATTTATTTATATATTATTTATTTGATTTGTTACTGAAAACAACTTTTATTTCTCACATCTTTTTTGTTAACACTTAAGTGAGTAAACTAAAGAAAAAAAAATCTAGTTAAATTTCTAAATTTAATAATTCAGAGCATAGATTAATTTTGTCTAGATGCTACATTCATCACTTTAAAACAACCTTTTAAAGTTATTTTATGTGTAAAAATCACTAAATTTGCACAATAAATCTGAAAAATAGTTAGAACCAGGTTTCACTTCCTTTTTTCATATTGTCGACTTATTCGATATCCAAAATCCCCTCTGTATATCTTTGTATTCTATTTATTGTTTGAGTAAACCAGAGCTTACTGAAAATGTGCATACAAATTTAAATTTCACTTCATTTTTGGGAATTAAAACTGTTAGATGTGAGGCTTGGACGTAAATATAAAGAAACCCTTTTGCACAATCTGTCGATCTTGTTAAGCACAAGATTAGAAAGTTTGATGTGTGTAGGTGTTGCTTTAAGGGCTGATCTCTGTCTATGGAAGAAAAATGCATTTAATATCCCCCTGTCCCCTATAACTCTATGACAAAAAATATAGCTCTGCCTGTAGTGTCTCCCCTTGATGTTAACGTAACCTTACATTTTGCTTTGCTTTTTTCTTAAAATGTTTTTACTTAAAGTGTTGTCGCCAAATTTAAAATACTGCAGTGGTTCTCAACTTTTTACCCCAAGTGCCACCAAAGAAAAGATTTGGCTTCCTGAGTACCACCAAATCTGCATTTGTGTCTATAACAAGACCTGGTTTATCCCTAATTTAGAGCTGAAATAGTCCTAAGTCGGGATACACCATTGCCACAGCGGTTTTAACAAGAAATGTACTAAAGAAAGTTGTGTTGTTCTCTAGATGAAGTAAACATTACATTACAACACTGAAATACAGCATTTGTATTTGTTGGCCTTATGACACATTATACTGACAGCTTTTAAACTAAACTAGATTTCTTCTCACCCAAAGTAGCCTAAAACTGAACATAAAGTCCACCCCGCTCTGTGTCCAGGCTCGGGGAAGTCGTTCACGATGATGGGCTCGGCGGAGCAGCCAGGCCTGATCCCTCGTCTCTGCAGCGCTCTGTTCAGCCGCATCGACCTGGAGCTGAGGGAGGCAGAGAGCTTCACTGTGGAGGTGTCCTACATGGAGATCTACAACGAGAAAGTGCGCGACCTGCTCGACCCTAAAGGGTACACACTCTTTTCAAAACCGTGTCACATTGTGCTCCCTGCTGTCTCTTGTGTCCTCGCTGAAGACTGAATGAACTCTAACATAATCATTCAGTGTTTAGTGTTTATTGGGTGCACATTTTCTTTGCTCTAGTGTGAATTTTGTTTTGTGTACTTTGATAAGATTTGAGCTCTAGCAGTGATTCTCAACCAGGTGTACGGACAAAATAACAGCAAAAACCAATAGGCCCTTCTCCCTGTTGGAGCTCAGGCCTCATAATTTACAATTGACTATTACATTAAAGATTTATTTGACTTGTACCTGAGTGTGAGGGGGTACTCCAGAAAAAAAGGTTGGGAACCACTAGGGTAAAGTTTTAAAATAAGATGAAATGTACTTTTATCTGAATAAAAAGTGTTATTAATTGTAAATTTAGCATATTTTTGGAAGATCTTGGAACATAAATGTAATTAATAGTAATAAT
The DNA here is from genome assembly GCA_019453435.1 of Rhinogobius similis. Taxonomy (NCBI): domain Eukaryota; kingdom Metazoa; phylum Chordata; class Actinopteri; order Gobiiformes; family Gobiidae; genus Rhinogobius; species Rhinogobius similis. The sequence goes on from CM033620.1 coordinate 20,149,021, forward strand.
TGACAATATGTGACTAGAGTACCCGTTAATTTGGTTGAAAGGGGTACTCTGAATGTGAGACAAAGCTTTAGGGGGTACTCGAGACACAAAAGATTGGGAACCACTGCACGTGAGGACCGAGCTTCTGTGACATTTATCAGACTTGTTCTTCAGGACTGGAAAACGAGTCACGAATCACGAGTCAAAGGATGACTTATACTCTACTCAGACTTGGAAATTTGTGAGGGCAGTGACTCTGACTCAGACTTAACTAGTTTCAGCTCATTATAATGATGACTCCTGCGTAATGCGTTTTCAAAGGATGATTTTTAAGTTCAGAGTTAGTTTAAATCCATTAGAATTCACATAATATGATGCACAGAGTGAGCACAGTGAGTAAAACAATAAGAAAACTAGATGATAGTGACTCGACTTGGACTCAGACTTGAACCTTATTTTGATGATTTGGACTTGGATTTAGACTCTGAATTTGATTGCAAGACACGAGGACTTGGACTCGACTCTGACCAAGTCCTAAGTCACTTGGACTTGGCCTGGTCAACGATCTAAAACAAACCCTTGTGTTTCGAAAATCTCCAAAATCCTGAACTTGTTCTACCACAAAACGTCATCAATGCACTTTGTGAGATACTTTTTGGGGTTTGTTAAGTTTATATATCTACACAATTAACAAAGACTAGATTAGACTAGAAAACTACACATATTTAAGTAATAGAATAGAAAATCGACTCCAGTCTGTATGGAAAGAGGTGAATGAGCGTTGTTTCTCTTCTAGAAATCGACAGACGCTGAGAGTGAGGGAGCACAAGGTGTTTGGTCCTTACGTGGACGGACTTTCACGTCTGGCCGTGTCCTGCTATAAGGTACACATTTACATTTATAGACAGCTCTTCTTATTTTAAAGCATCACCCGGAGATCCACATTCTTACCCCCAGACTATTTGTGTTGACGTTTTGTTCAGGACATCGAGTCTCTGATGTCGGAGGGGAATAAATCTCGAATTGTGGCCGCGACAAACATGAACGAGGAGAGCAGCCGATCGCACGCAGTGTTCAACATCATCCTCACGCACACGCTACGGGACCTGAAGTCTGGGGTACAACAAACCGCACTTAGAATCATAATTAAGGGCTGTGCAATTAAGTGGAATTTGTATCGCGATGACTATTAGTGCTCCAATCAGTTACAAAAAAGGTACGGTATAATAAAAAAAACCTTTGCTAAGATTTTATGAATACAAGTTCTTTCCTCGGTTCATTATTTCGCTTAACAGTAAATTAATTGTTTCAAATAATTGTGATTTTAAGTCTGATCCAAATAATCGTTACTGAGTTTTTTCTTAATGAAGCAATCCTATGCACGATTTTAGAAAAAAATCTAATTGTGCCCAGGTCACCCTTGAAAAAGAGGTTTTGAGATCTTGAGTGGGTTTTTACGTGGTTGAATAAAAGTTAATAAAATGAAATAACTGTGATTTTTCTGACCATCTTTGGGATTTGATTGAACAGGATCCCGAATTTTATACATAGATCACAATTCTCGTCAATCAATCAAATATTTTAGTACATTTACAACATTCAAAGCTTACCAAAGTGCTGACAGCAACAGAACAGCATTTATCATAGAATTAAAGAAGAACTTACAACAAAAAACAAAACAAAAAAAAACATTTCAAACACATCCAGGAGCATTTCGTTTTGAGAAAAGACTGGGATAACGACTGCTAAACTAATTCAAAAAGTTCATGCATTTCAGAACATGTTTTTAAAGGTCGAAAAACTATGGTTAGCAGATTTCTTTTCAATTACAGAATATTTAGTTGTTGCACTGTGGACCTTTGCGGTTTGATAATTGCACAGAGTCAAATTACAATTACGATTCAATTGCGATATGTTGTGTGGTCCTAACCTTAAATTAATGTAACGATTCGAAGTTGATAATGTTTTAATTTTGGTTTGGTTTGATTAGACGAGTGGAGAGAAAGTGAGCAAGCTGAGTCTGGTGGATTTGGCCGGCAGTGAACGAGCCGCAAAAACCGGAGCAGCTGGAGAGAGACTGAAAGAAGGCAGTAACATCAACAAGTAAGAAAACCAAATGAGTTATAATCCCATACGTTAATGCTATAGTTACATTTAGGGCTGGGAAATTAATCAAGATTCTAATTGAGATTCTGTCCTGTCTAAACGTTAATGATCTACTTGGGTTTTTTAATCGATCTTCTGTCAATAAAAGCATGTAGTTTGGACTTTGGATTAAGAAATTGGCTATTTTTTGCGTTGAATGGCACTCATGAGAAGACCGTGTTGTTTATCTTCATGAAATCATACACTGAAGGCTTTTTATTTTGTTTTTGAAAAGAGAAAATCTAGATTGGTCAATGGTGATACATTTTTTGCCCAGTTTAATTAAAATGTCAACATCAGATAAATGACAAAATTACTGTTTGAATCAGCCTGCATTTTTGAAACTTGATTTAAGAATTTAGATCAAGTCAACATTTTGGCATTATGTTTTAGTCAGGCAAAGAAATATCAGACATTCTCTCATTTTGACCCATTTTTGTTTTAGCTTTGCTCTCTATTGAAAACCAAAGCTTCGCCAACCTTAAACTGACAACCATCGCCTGTTTAATTGAATAATTTGACTTTGTGACACTGAAAAATAAATCTGCTCAGTTAATCTGTGCTGACAGAAGACGTTCAACTCCTGTGCCAGCTTTTGTTTCTTGTCAGCGAGTCCTGCGATTCCCGGATATTAATTTAATCTTATACCAAGAAATCTCTATTAAACCCTTACAGAAAGCTTGTTTGTGTCTGATTAAAGCTACAGTTTAGGCCAATTAGATTAAAACGACACAATCCAAACACAGACTATAGCTTACGTTTCAAATCTAAAAGGAGCTAACTAAATGTACTAAGAACAAAAAGACTCGTGCATCTTGTTATCTTGTTTTTTGTAACATTATGTTCTTCTCCCTCTCTCCATTCGATGATAACCTTTCCTGACGCAGATCCCTCAGTACGTTGGGTTTGGTGATCTCGGCCTTGGCTGATCAGGGAGCTGGAAAAAACAAGTTTGTTCCCTACAGAGACTCGGTGCTCACCTGGCTCCTCAAGGTACACGGAAAAACTTTGATAACACGCGTCTATTGAACAAAAATACACCATTCTCGAGTGATCTAATGTCTCTATTCACAGCCATGTTCCAGGCAGCTCTTTGCTACATAAAATAAACTTGATGTGCGTCATAAAAACACACTTCTGGAAAAAGAAATCTTGCTTTTTACTGAGATGTTGCATTAACAAAGTATTGAAGAATGAGGAGGACTAAAATGAATTAAATCCAGGCTGAATCAGGTCTAATTAAGGCCCCAGACCTGGGTCAAACCATAACTCTGTGGACTCTGTATTTGCGGATCAGGACAGGAAAGGACTTCCAATTATTTTTAATTAATGTTTGAACAACAATTTGGCTTTGAAACCTCTGAGTAAGGACTCTCTCATTGTGAAATCAATAAACAAATACTATTTATATTTGTAAGAATGGCTTTGTTAGAGGTTGGCATTACATAAACATTTACATAATGTTGTTTTGAATAATTAGAATATCGAGTTTATTTGTTTATAATAGAACAATATCTGTTAAAAATACAAACAAAAAAGTAGTTGTAAACTTTCAAGTAAGGGTCTGTGGTGATATTTTTGCACTTTTGTGATTAATTTTATAGAGATTTCACATTTTTCTGATGATTAAATCTAAACATGTTTTGACACATTTCTATAGGAGTGACAAAAATAAAAAATAGATATTCATTTTGTCAATGCTGTGAATGGTGCCACTTTTATAATCACTACTTCTTAGTTTGCCTTGACAAAGCAGTAACAAAGACCTAATTCACAATGAACATATAGATTATTTGTCATATTTCAGGATTCGTAACTACTTAATTTAGGTTAGGGTTAGGGTTGGGATTAGGAATTAGGTTTAGGGTATTAGCTAAATAGTTACTAAACCTGAATCATTCTTAATAAATATTTTTTTCACTATGAATTAAGTCTTTGTTCATGCTTTATTAAGTCCATTAGTGTAGTCATAATAAAGTGTTACCTTGTTAATTTGTCATACATTTGTGCGCCCCCTGCAGGACAGTCTGGGAGGCAACAGCCGGACTGCGATGGTGGCCACTGTGAGCCCAGCGGCCGATAACTACGACGAGACTCTGTCCACGCTGAGGTACGCCGACAGAGCCAAGAGCATCGTGAACCACGCCGTCGTCAACGAGGACCCCAACGCCAGGATCATCCGAGAGCTGAGGGAGGAAGTGGACAAGCTCAGAGAGCAGCTCACCGAGGCCGAGGTGCTGACAGGGACTGGCTTTGATTGTTTTTTACCCATTGCCCACTTTGCCTCTTTTTATGTTTATGATCCGCACTCTTGTAGTAAAGGGACTTCGTTGTTTTATAAATATGTTGTTCTTCTATCAGTCCTGCAGCTAAATGTATTATTGTAAACACTTTTTTTATAGTGATATAAGCATGTATTCCTTTCATTTTCAGTCCATGAAGGCTCCGGAGCTGAAGGAGCGTCTGGAGGAGTCTGAGAAACTGATCCAGGAGATGACGGTGACGTGGGAGGAGAAGCTTCACAAAACCGAGGCCATCGCTCAGGTAGTGGTCACACTTATTTTGTTTTTATTGTACAAAACTATTGTAGACTGTAATAATGATCATTGAATGTGTTGTGCCTGGTTCAGGAGCGTCAGAAGCAGCTGGAGAGCCTGGGCATCTCTCTGCAGTCCTCCGGCATCAGAGTGGTCGACGACAAGTGCTTCCTGGTCAATCTCAACGCCGACCCGGCCCTCAATGAGCTGCTGGTCTACTACCTCAAGGTACAGCACAGTCTTTGGGCCAGACTGGTTCATAAATTGAAAAAAAAATGAACTATTGGAAAATTAAAATGTTCTAAATAGCTTTAAACAGGGGGTTAGGGGGTCCCTCCCCAGAAAAATATTGAAGAAATCGGCCCATATTTCCAGTTTCTTGGTGCATTTAACAAATGTTCATCTGATTTAAGGACGTGATATTAATTTGTTATTTTATTATGTTGTATTTTATTTTAGTTTATCCCAGACTATTTTGATGGTCGTTTAAAATTACATTGCACTTTGCTGTTTGAGAGAGAAGCAACTGTTTCAGAGCCTTGCGTCTTTGATGATCGGGGGGGCAGGTAATTGAAGGGGCCCAAGGCAACCATGGCCTGTTGCCTAATGGTAAATCTGCCCCTGAATGTACTAATGCCATTGATAACATTTGTGACATGGACTGAATATATTACATGCAAGCAACTCATAAAGACGCACAGACAAATACAGATGTGCACAATTATAGTTTACTCTTTATACCTTTATGTATGTTAATAGCGTGTATTTATATGATCAAAGAATAGGTAAATTTGATCTGGGAATAACCTGCATGAGCTAAATGTCTCTGCGCTCCGGACGCTCGTTCTTCTCACAGCAGCTGGATTCTGATTGGTTAAAGAGCCTTCTAATCTTAATCAGAGTTCAGGGCTTGGTGCCATAGAGATCTGTCCTAATCAAAAGTGATCCAGTTTAGTATCGCTAAACCAGGGTTAACGTGTACATACAATATTTTGAGTCACAGGAAATAATCTAGTTTCTGTTCACTTTCACTCACTTCTGTGATCATGTCTTTGTTGTGTTTCTCCAGGATCACACTCGCGTGGGCTCGGCTGATTCTCAGGACATCCAGCTGTGTGGAATGGCCATTCAGGCTGAACACTGTGTTATCGACGTCACCGACAACACAGTGGTCCTGACGCCTCACCGCAACGCCCGGTAAGCCCCCATGTGTGCCAGTGACACGAACACTGTCCTCTTTTATACAGAGACTTTTATAGTGAGGAAAAGGCTTGACGTGCAATACCAGTTTCGATGCAACGATAATAAACCATTTTTAGAAAAGTAGAATGTCTTTTTGCAACAGACCATATTGTATTTCTTTAATATTACAATGTGATATTACAGTTCAGCTAAATCAAGGCTATTGTAAAACTAATCGGGAAAGGTTCGATTCAGTCCTATTTTAGTAAAAAAAAAAAAGTATCTTGGTATTGATTTTTTGGCGACCCTCACATCGATGTATATCATAGTTTACAATGTGTTTCTATTTAAATACTATTTTCTACCTTTAAATGTATGAACTAAACCTGTTGATATCTAGTAGTCATCTCAAACTTTATTTCGTCTGAGTAGAACCTGTGTGAACGGCTCTGTTGTGACGAGTCCAGTGCAGCTGCATCACGGAAACCGAATCCTGTGGGGACACAACCACTTCTTTAGGTTTGTATCTTTACTTCATCTGTTTATAGGGTTTGTACTTTGTTCAGTTTAGTCTTTATTTGAAGGGACAATCTACAGAGATGTTGAGTTTCTAAAAAACAAAACAAAAAACAGATTTTCAGCAGAAGAATATAGCTAAATAAATTACTAGTTTCCATCTACAGTCCATTTAATTGTTTCAAATGACCAGTGTCAGTTATTTAGATTCATTTAGAGATATGTTAGACTAATGCAATTGAACAGATCAAGCAGATATTTATAGGAAGTTGTTCAAATCATATATTTATCATCATTCCAGCCTGATGATGATGTTGTGAACAGATGCATTTATTTAAAACCTGGAAAGACATTTGAGTGAAGTTTAATCTATATAGTTTAAACCAACTCACAGTTAGGGATGTCAAGATTATTTGGTTAATTGATAATCGTCAGGTGAATATAATCGTAAGAAGCAAAACATGATAATCGTTACAATTTTAGAAGTATTTTTAAATCAATCTTTTGCCAAAAAATAAACCTAAAGTTAAACAACTTTTTTTTTTTTAATCTGGATGTTTTGTCACATTTACTTTATTTTGTCATTCAGAAAGTTTGATTGTGTAAAGCTGATCACAAATTGAGGAATAGTAACGACAATGGTAATGACAGAAAATTAAAGATTTAACTGTTGTTTGGTCATAATCTCTGTAATAATCGTTAAATCGTTGTTGTTTTTCTCGCAATAATTCAAACACTAGAATTTGACATAAACTTAATAATATTCAGACCTGTGTCTAATATCACACGTGCTTCAGTTTTCTTCCCGTTTCTCACGCACTTCCTCTTTGTGACATCCACCGAACAGGATCAACTTGCCCAAACACAAAGCCCAGAGCGCGGCCGAGGGAGAGGAAAGCTCGGCCCCTAAACACGGCCTGAGCGCGGACCGTCTGGAGGTGGACCACGATGCCTTCAGCGACGCCTCCAGTGAACGCAGCTTCAGCTTCGAGTCCGCTCAGGCCGAGGTCATGATGAAGGCCATGGGCAGCAACGGTCAGCCTCTAAAGCCTCATTGTTGTACTATTTTATTTAAAGGAGACATGTTGTGCTTTTTTCAGGTTTGTCTTGAACTGTAACATAAGTAGATCATCATTTTACATTTTGTTCATTGTAAACTGCAATTTTGATGTCAAAGGACTTAATAATAGACCCTTTAAAATGTGATCTTGTTTGTCATTGTGATATCAGACATGAAATGGTAATAAGCTTTGTCCTGGATCTTAAAATAATCCTACTTGACTTCCACAACCCATCAGGAACTCGGACTCACTACAGACATTCAAATCACTCCTTAAGACCCACCGGTTCAAACTGGCTTTTGTGTAAATTTATGTTGTTTTGTCTGTTTTGTCTATTTATGTAAAGCGTCTTTGAGTGTCCAAAAAAGCGCTATACAAGTTTGATGTATTATTATTATTACTTTTTAAACATATGTTACAAATCTAGTGTCAGTCAATCTGAATACTTTTTTTGATTTTTAAGCAAATTTCCAAGGTCAACAGCCCTCATTTTTTTACTTTTAATCCGAAGTTAACATGTTGCTGATAATTAATTAATTAATTAATTAATTAATTAATAATTAATATGCACATTATCAGTTTTATTTACTTCCACATAGTTTTATTATTTTTGCTATTTACTGAACGCAAATAAAATGTTGTTCTCTTGAATCATATTTTCTTCATCTAACAAACAAACATTTATTTTGTAACGATTTTTAGTCCAAATTTGAATTCTCCAAACGTCCCCCCGTTCAGCTCTTTCACAGACTGACATAACTCTCTCTCTCCTTTCTGTTGAAACTATAATATTGACATTAAACTTTATGCACACAGCACACGTTGAATTCCTGTGTCTTTGTCAGACCCGCTGCAGTCGGTGTTGCAGACGCTGGAGCGGCAGCACGAGGAGGAGAAGCGCTGCGCTCTGGAGCGCCAGAGGCTGATGTACGAACAGGAGCTGCAGCAGCTCAGGCAGAGGCTCAACCCAGAGAAACCGTCGCACCTGCTCGACCCGGGAAGTACCACCAATACCACGACCACTACGACAACCGCTGGCCCAGAGAGACGCACCCGGCGCTGGAGTGAGGACAGGTACAAACTATAAACACATCCTTGTATTCAAACTGTTTTTTAACTCGACGTTACTCTGACACATCAAGACCTTGAACTGGACCATGTGCGGCCTGGAGTTTGCAGGCTCTCCATTTCTGACTGTACAATAGTAAAAATACTCTACTTCATAATCAGATTCATAGGTGAAGATAAGAAGAACATTTCCCTGGTCAAATTTAAGAGACAGAAATGTTCTATGGAACTGATAAATTGTACATACAACATAAACAATATGTAATCTAGAAAATAATCAATCAATATTTATTTATAGAGCCCTTTACGAGACTCAAAGGTGACTCAAAGGTGACCATAATACAATACATTCACTAGACCAGTGGTTCCCAAAGTGGGGGTCGGGACCTCTCGGGGGGTCGCGAGGGGTGTGCTGGGGGTCGCGAGATGATTTCAAGATGTAATTTTAATGAATATGTCATTGTATTTGCTCTGTTTTTTAATTAATACCAGTATCTTTTAGTCAAATAGGGTCCAATAAGACAACAAACTATTCAAATAACCAATATTAAACCTGATTTAATATGTTTTGATACTTAAAATTATTGCTACTCTCATTTTCATTTTGCTTTGGGGGTTCCCAGTCGGTTGTATGGCTATTTTGGGGGTCCCGGCCAGAAAAGTTTGGGAACCCCTGCACTAGACAAAAAAAATAAAGACAAGTGTCACTACTGAGTGTTAAAAGCCAAAAGCCAATCTGAGTTTTAAGTCTTGATTTAAAAAGGCCAAAGTCTGAGATGGTTCATGTATCAGGGGGCAGTTTGTTCCAGAGTTTGGAGCCAGAGACAGAGAAAGCTCGATCACTCCAGTGTTTGAGTCTGGCTCTGGGCACTTCCAGCAGAAGTTGGTTTGTTGACAATAAACCTGGCTTGGGTTCTGAAGTGATAAGAGCTCAGTCAAATAAGAAGGGGCAAGGCCATTTAGAGCTTTAAAAACAAAGAGCAACATTTTAAAATCAATAAAATCAAAACTGGAGTGCAAAAAGAACTGGGGTGATGGTCAAAAAGTGTGCAGCAGCATTTTGTGCGAGTTTGAGGCGACGTGGGAGACATCGACATAAAGTGCATTACAGTGGTCTATTCTTGAGCTGATAAAAGCATGAATAGTCCTTTCAAGGTCGGTGCAATTTAAAAAAGGCTTTACCTTAGATAAAAGACGTAATTGATAAAAACGTGCTCTCGCCACACTGTCGATAAACGTAAACGATCATAAAAAATTGTGTTTAATAACGGAAAATTGCTCAATATGCCTAACTATATTTGAACAGAGAAGCGATTGTGTAACTGTTTAATACACATGTTTATTGATGGTTACCAACAAAATTGTAGAGGAAACATTTGTTTTTGATTTCATTACAACAATTGGAATATCGGCAATAGTTATTTTACCTGCTCCATAATCAAATATTATAACCATAAAGATTGTTGACATCTGAAACGCAGTCACACAAACCTGTTAATACTTTCTATACACAATCAAGATAACCCGAACAACTTGAAAGGCTCTTCTGCTGCACACATTGTTTGGATTTAGTGCCACAACTGGCTGCACAAAGAAAAAACACATTCAATCTATTTATCATGAATATGAGATGTTCTGTTCTGTGTTCAGAGAGGCGATGATGACCCGGAGCCTGCGTCGTCTCAAAGAGCAGATTGTGAGGGCCAATCTTCTGGCTCAGGAGGCTGGATTCATCGCAGAAGAACTGAACAAGAGGACGGAGTACCTGGTCACGCTGCAGATCCCCGCTGCAAACCTGGACGCCAACAGAAAGGTACTGTAACCATCGGCAACCGCATGTATAATACTGACAAAACAAACCAAAAACGTCTTGGGAATGCCGTATATCTATGCACATTATTTAAACCATGTCTGTATTATTGTATAATTCCTTGTTTTCTGGTTGAATGGTGTGTGGGAATAATTTATATTCCGGATAATCTTGTCGTAGCGTGACGTCGTCCTGAGCGAGCCGGCCATCCAGGTGCGCCGTAAAGGCAAAGGGAAGCAGATCTGGGCCCTGGAGAAGATGGAGAACAGACTGGTCGACATGAGGGACCTGTACCAGGAGTGGAAGGACTTTGACGAAGACAATCCAGTCAGTAAAAACTCCTCATCCACATATGTTTAAGTTTTAATTAGTACATCTACGTCAGTGACATTTTGAAGAATAAGTGCTAGGGCTGCACTATGTATCGCAATCAACTCGAAATCACAGCAATCATTGCAGGTTGCAATTTTGTAGATAATAGAAAGTCTTCAAAGTCTTTAAGGTACTATTTATTCTGCCTTTTTGTCAAAAATTCTTGTTTCTGTAGTTTAGACTTCTACAAACTAGGGCTGTGTACATTAAGATGTTTAGTCGGTTAATCGGTCGATGGTGTCTTAGTTAACCAACATTTTTATTATTCGAGTAATTATTTTATTTAGATTTAAAGGATTTATATGGCAAAAAGAGCAAAAACAAGAAGATATGGAGTGAGTTTGCTGAAGATTTTGGAGTCCAACATATAAATCCACAGTTACTTATCTGTATAAATCGTTGTTTTTGCATGAATGTGTCTGAAGTTGGTTTCTTTTGAGTGCAATTTTGGTCAGATATATGGAAATACTTTATAGTTTTGATATATTTTTGCCACACCCCCTTTTTAGTCGATTAATCGGTCGATGGGGCAGGTCTTTAGTCCAACAAGACTAAGAGGACAAAGAATGTCTTTAGTCAACTACAGCCAACTACAAACTGCTCTGATATTCATGGGATTCTTGTATTCGCTTACCAGTTCATATTTCAGTTTTCTCTCAAATATTACAGTGTTTACACGTGTCCTACTTTTCAAACATGTCTAACGCAAATCTAAATGCAGCCACAAAACCTGTCTCAAAAATGGCAAGAGAACTTTTTCCAAAATCGTGCAGACCTAATGATACTTAAACTTTCACTTTTGAGAACATGTTGGTAACACTTTTTAATAACTGCAGCTTATTAGCCTCAGCATGAACAAATACTTAATCCACAATGGGCAAATAGTTATTCAGGCTTAGTAACTACTTAATTAATGAGCGTCGAGAGAAGTGGTGTCGAAAGGCGTTGGTATGTCCCTGTGGTCATTTTAGGATTTGTATAGTTTTCAGACTCTCTTCACTGTTTTATGACTTTTTCCCATTGATTCTTGAAGAGCACCTGATTTTTAACTTGTTTCTGATAGACTCTTATAGCACTCACGTATCTTTGTCTTGTAATTAAGGATTTAAAGTTAAAAATTGGGGTTGGGGTATTAATTAAATGTAGCTATTATAAAGTGTTACCAACATATTAAATACAAGACTGTGCACTCATTTTGTCTGGGCGCGCTGATAAATATTAACATTTAGATGAAAATGGATGATTGCTGACAACTGTTTTACTTCTACTTCAGTATTTTGTATAATAGGCCTTTATATAGACCTTCATGTCTTCTAGTACGGAAAAAATACCTTTCATTTCACACTGTACATAGTAAAAACAACTATTTATGAAGAAAAAAAGAAAGGTATTGCCTGTATAGAACCATAAGGAAGCAACTACCAGACTATTTTATACTAGGGCTGGGTGATATGGCAAAAAATTATTATCATAATTTTCTTGGGGCCAGATCATGATTTCGATTTTATCAAGATTTGTGTTCACTTTGTATTTTTCTATTGTCTATAATAGAGCTGCATGATGTAGGAAAAATATCTATTGTGATTTTTCTGACCATTGTGATTAGGTTTGTGATTTATGTTTTAATAATAGAATTCTGTTCAAATTCACATTTTAAATACAATTTTGTCACTTTTAGTTGCATTTTTGTCACTTTTGGTCACATTTTGGTGCAGTGAGTGGTGCTTGTTGTTTGTAGGCATGTTTTTATTGATTTTATTACAATGTATTTTTATTGCTTTTCTCATGTTTTTGTCGCTTTCAGTCAACTTTTATAGCACTGAGTTGCGCTTGTTGCTTGTAGGCACGTTTTTGCACTTTTTGCCGCTCACAGATGCAAAACAACAGGACAAAAAGTGTGTTTGAACAGACAGCTGCATTAAAGAGAGAAACAGTGAATTCAATTTTTATCACCATATCATCCAGCCTTATTTTATACAATTAGAGACATATTTGTATGAGGACTATTAGCAAACACCTGCCTTTGACTCTCCCAGACTGTTGTTTCTCTGTCAGTGTTCCACATCAGAGTGAAAAAAGGGACTAAATGTGCAGTTCTAACAGTTGTTCTAACATGTTCTTCACACAAAATAACATACAGAGCCTTTTTCTTTGGTGTATCCTCAGGTGATGCGGTCGTATTTCAAACGTGCCGACCCGTTCTTCGACGAGCAGGAGAACCACAGTCTGATCGGCGTCGCCAACTTGTTTCTAGCCTGTCTGTTCTACGACGTGAAGCTACAGTATGCTGTGCCCATCATCAACCAGAAGGGGGAGGTAAACCAACACTCATCCAATAGAATAGACACTCAACAGAACTGCTTTATTGCCCTGTTTTATTTGGCAAAAACTACTCTGGTGAATCCTTTATTGTCTAAAAACTGGACAATAAATAGTAATAATAAAACAATAAAATAGTTAAACAGCTATGTAAACGCCAAACACAACCACAATGGATTGATAGATGGATGCAAAAACTTTAACTAACCTTTTTACTCAATCAATAAAAAGCTTAACGCATACTCTCAACAGAAATATAGTCTTAATATAAATTACTGGAAGAAGCTGATGTGATAATTGCAGTGTTTCCCATAAATAAAGGAGACAATGGTTTAATTTTTACCCCTTGAGTCTAAAAACAACCTGAGCAAAAGAAAATGATACTTTATGCTTGTAGTAATGCGATAAACATGTAGAAGTGACTATATTTAATCTGTAATGAGAAGCTTTTTTGACCTGCAGACGCAATAAGTCTCAGTATAAACCTGTGGGAAACACTGGGTAATTGTTATCTGTATTACTATGGATTAAAACAGGACTTTAAACCCTGATATATGGTGCAGAATAATGCCATTACTCCCTTGTTTGACACATTTAACTCTGTGATTTCTGTTTTTTCAGGTGGCTGGTCGTCTGCACGTGGAGATGTGGAGAGGCACTGAGAGCTCGGAGGACAGTTCAGCGCAGGTCGACTCTCTGAGCAGCACAGACGGAGAAACACAGGAGCGCAGACTCTACTGTGTGGTGAGAACCAGATCATGTCCTGGTGTTCTTTAAAGCCACGTAGCGACCGGTTCAGTCTGGGGCGGATCAGGACGGTCCAAATGTGTCTCAACTGTTGTAAATGAACTGCACCGGTTTATTCCAAATTGGGCGGTTAGTGTTTCTTGCTCTTTTGGGACTTTAAACAAGAACGGGAGGATCAGATAAGAGAGAACGCAGCCTCAGGTGAAACAAAAGCAGATATAAACAGAACTTAATGGCTTCTCACCACATGCTGACTTGATCCAGTAATAAACCGCAGTATGAGTTTAAAGTATGAGACAAAACGTTCACATTTGTCCTCGTTGATCCCTGTTTAGTCTTGATGTAGATCTGGTCTTGTCGGGGTTTATTTCCGAGTTTACTTGCTGTTAGGTCCCAGTTTTGATGTGGTGTAAATGTGATAAAGAGCAGACTTAAATTGCAGATTGAGGATACATTTTTGATTTCATTACTGGGTCCATTGCTTAAAGTGCGTATGACGGGTTTCTATGATTTTCTAATTTTGACTTTATTCAGTGTATAAATACCTCTTGTGAATATAAATTGTAGTTTTACACCAACCAGGTCACTATTTGTGGAGAAAAGTCGAAACATCTGTTGAAAATTAGAGGTAGTAGTAAAAACACTGATGACATCACGCTGGGGAGACAAAGGTCATGCATAATTTACACAAAATAAGATACCTTTTTGAGATTTCAAACAATTATTCAACAAAATAAAGGTGTTCACACGTGTTTTTCTTTGTGAAATAAATAAAATCTGTGACATTAGATGAGTTTTGGCCCAGTGTGCCGTATGGTTGCTATGGTAATTTACTAGTGTGATGTCATACTTTACAACCAGGAAGTAAAATTTAAAACCTAAAAAAATAGCTAAACTGGGGTTAAATTTGTGAAGATTCTAGTAGAAATTGAAATATATTTATATGAACTGCATTTTAGTGAAATGAGTAGTTCAACCTGTCATAGGCCCTTTAAGGTAAAAACTGTCACTTGTCTGTCAGCACAAAAAAAATCTCAAAAAAGGTCCAACAAAGCACTAAAGATACATTTTGTAATGCACTTATTAGCAATAGACAAACAAAATTCTCATTCGTGGATATCCTAATTATAAGTTAAACCTGATATTATGTGCTTTAATAATGAATACTGTCTGGCTTTTCGTCCCTGTCCAGGTTTTCATGAACATTTCTCTGTCTGGTTCCAGGTGAAGCTGCTGCAGGCCACAGGTCTCCCTCGACACCTGTCTAACTTTGTGTTCTGTCAGTACCACTTCTGGGGCCAAGAGGAGCCTGTGTTTGTGGCCCCTGAGATGGACTCCCCCGGCTCGCCCTCCGCCTCCCGAGACCCCCAGTGCACTGTGGTCTTTGACAGCGCCAAGGTCAGACTGAGAGAGTTTCATTGAACAAGAAAGTTGGTTTAGTTCTGGTTCAACTTGATTCCTAAAGGACACATACTGTATAAATCCATTGTTATAGCACAGGGCACTCATCAAAAACGTAGCATATTTAGCTTAATTCACACTTGTCTCATTAATCCTGAGTTAGGCTTTCCTGCTCCTTCTTTGAGCCTCTCAAAAATTAAAATTTCCCATTCATAGCTAAACTTGTTCTGAGCATTTCTGCCTTCAAATAATGTTCAATTACAACTGAAGGCTCACCTTTTCCTCTGGTAATTCCCTTTGCTGCCAGTAAATGGAGCGCCAACACCAAATCCTGATGAGATATCACACGACTGATAGAAAGTCGTGTACAGTATTTTCCGCACTATAAGGCGCACCTAAAAGCTTTCAATTTTCTAAAAAAACTGACAGTGCGCCTTATAATCCGGTGCGCTTTATATATGGATCAATACTGAGCCGCAACTACGCAACCACAGCCACTACTGTAGCTTCTTTTGTATGCGCCTTATAATGCGGTGCGCCTTATATATGAACAAAGTTTTCAAATAGGCCATTCATTGAAGGTGCGCCTTATAATCCGGTGCGCCTTATAGTGCGGAGAATACGGTAGTTTTCATGTATAGATAGATGAGATATCAGAGGTACAAGAGCGCGTTTAAAGATGAATAACAATGCAAAGAATACATATTACGTGTTATTTAATAGTTTAGTTTGGTTAGGTTCTGGAAATACAATTTGCTTTTAAGTTGTTATCACTGTTTTGCGAGAAACATGTCAACCGTACGCTATTTTACTGGCTTTGTTAACATGTAAAACTTCTTGCAGAATATTTATTGCAATTTTACAATTTGAGATTCCAAATGTTTTGCTTGTTTATTTACAGATTTATACTTTTAAATATAATCATAGTAAATAGGTTTGTTGCTTTTTAACTTGCCTTGACATGGTATTTAGAGTTAAATGTTATTACTTAAATGTATTTATTTATTTATTTCAGGGACAGTGCTAAACATAGTAAAAGTACAGTTGTTATTACAAAGTTAAAATGCATCACTCTAAAATCATACAATAGACAGACACTGTTAGCAGACAAACCTTGAACACTCACACATAACAAAGAAAACAGCAACAAGCGAACAAGTAACAACAATCAACCAAAAACAATCAAAAGGCAAGAGTCCAGCAGCCTCAAATCCTCTTGTATTTGTTGCTAGCGTTATATTTTCCCAGACATTGACGGTTTCGGTGTGTACTTTCAGGAGCTGGCCGTCCCTGTGTCGGAGGACTTCGTGGAGTATCTGTCTGAAGGCGCTGTGGCGATCGAAGTGTACGGACACAAACAGGCGAACCACCGCAGGAACCTGGCTCTGTGGGACCTGGGCGTCATTCAGGCCAAGACTCGATCGCTGAGGGAGAGGTACGAGCAAACACTGAGCAGCATCGCTAGATCTGTCAACCCGACAAAGACACAGCGTTCATGTTTGTGTTTGATCTGTTACATGAGCTCAGACTGGGGTTTGTGTTTGGGCTTTATAGGATTTATACAAGGAAGATCGAAAGAGAAAATGGACAGAAGTTGACTCTAATCTTCTTTTGTTTAGACCCCCACTCTAGTTATTATATTTGAGTTATTAGTTATTATCCTTTAGGTCACGTATCTGACAGAGGCAATAATTTATCAGTTAAAAGAAATCGTATTTTTTGATCATTGTAATTGTTATCTGGACTATACAGACTCTAAAAACATGCAAACATCTTTTTATAACAAAGACTGCAACATTATTTAAGCAAAATGAATAAAAAATCAAAACAACAAAGCAATTTTCATCAACAATACACTTCATTCTTTAGAATTTCAACCTTTATTTAGTTGATTGTGTATTTGAAAAGTCTTAATATACAAACGCAATTAATCATTTGACAAGTCGACTAATCAAAAAAATAATCTTGCTTACTTAAAATAATAGTTTCTGAATAATATCACACTCCCTTCTGAAATGATTGCGGGAGAGAAAAACATCTTAGTTCATTTGTGCCGACAAATAAAACACTGGTTTTCATGAACAATAATAATGATTATCTGAGACGATCATGTGCTGTCAGAAGTTTGAAGTAGAATATACTTTTCATGTTCAAAAGCCATGGTAGATTTGTCGAGTGGCGAGTGGTTTTTTCAGTTCTTTAGAGGCAGTGACAGTATAATTCAGAGCATAATTTAATGAGCTGTTTATTTCAATTACACCATTTTGTAACAGATTGGGGCAATGATTGTAATCCCGTTGCTCAAACTGAGATTAATTGCTCAGCCCTGGCCTTTGCAAACACACCCTGTTGCCTCGGCGCGTCTCTAAATGTCACGCTCGTCTGTCGTGCGTTTCCTTTTCAGGTGGAGCGAGGTGACCCGCCGTCTGGAGCTGTGGGTGCAGCTGATGGAGCTAAACGACGCTGGAGAGTTCACACCTGTCGAGGTCACGGCTGCTAAAGACGTGCGCACCGGGGGCGTGTTCCAGCTCCGACAGGTACAGGGCGCTGAGCAGAGAGAGAGAAGGGGTTTGTTCTCATGAGGAAGTTTACCAGGATGTTTTTCAGGATGTGTGTCCATTAAACATGGAAAAAATACTGCACTTTAAGAGAGAAGATCACCCTTTTTTGCCTCATAAGAGAAATGGTGCAACCACAATGGCAGAAGTGTTATCACGATACAAAAATGTCATACTCATGCATAAGAATAGTTCGATACTCACTACCGTATATTTTGATGCCACAGTGATAATACATAATTTTTTTTTTTTTTTAAATAGACAATAGATTGTAATTTTAAACACAAATAAGGGTCCTTTTTATGTTACCATGTGATATTGAACTAGTTCCGATAAAGCTCAATATCATTTTAAAACTGTCAAGGAAAGGTCCAGTTTTGTCCTGTTTGTGGAGTTAGTTTATTATCAGTACTTGCTTAAATGAGTGTCTAGTTTGATACAAAGCTGCTTTTATGTCATATATATATATATATATATATGGCTCATAATTGAAATCACGATTATTTCGAACAATTACTTCTATAATTATGCTGTAGAGAAATTATAGAGCAAATATATTTTCTTAGTAATGTTAGTGCACTTACTCTGAACAGAAGAAAATTCATTATATTTACAATTACAAAATTTTTGTAACTGAATAGAGTATATTATATATATAGAGTATGATTATATATACACTTAATATATTATATATACACTTAATTGCACATCCCTTGTTTGGTACTAGTTTTAGAATTTATTAGTGCCTGTTTTTTTTTAGTTTTTTATATATATATATATATAATATAATAATTTGACAACCCTAAACAGTTACATAAATACTGTGCAAGTTAAATAAAAGTGAAAAGGCAGCCAGATATATATTGCATTACTTTGTAGTAAGTGTGCTCTATTTATACTTTTACACTATATTTAAAACACATTGTTTCTAATTATAGCCCATATTCAGGGTCACATTTATTTAGCTTCTAACTTTTTTGCAGTTTCTTTTCCTGATGTGCACTCTAACTTGAACTCAATTGCTTTCACTTGATTTAATTTAGTTCTAACTCCAGATCTAGTCCTAGCTTGGTTCTTGCTCTAGTTTAGTCCTGGTCTAGTCCTCTTTTAGTCCTGGTCTAGTCCTGGTCTGGTCCTGGTCTAGCCCCGGTCTAGTCCTGGTCTGGTCCTGTTTTAGTCCAGTTTTCTGTAGTCTGCTGCTGTTGCAGGGCCAGTCCCGGCGTGTGCAGGTGGAGGTGCGCTCGGTCCCGGACTCTGGGACGATGCCTCTCATCGCCGCCTCAATCGTCTCTGTTTCCATCGGCGACGTCAAAGTGCGACTGGCTCCTCCGTCCAAAGGAGCAGATGCACACTGGGTAAATCATCCAAGACATTCACTTTGAAGAAATATAAATGAAATAAAGAAATATAAGAAGAAATATAAGAACGAATATGACATTTATACTTTGTTGTTGTTTATTTCAGGGTGAAAACGAAGAGATGGACAGCTACCAAGTAAGTGTCATCTGTAACATAAAGATTAATTGTTTTTGTTTGTTGAGTTTGTATTAGTCATTTCATGTAGATTTTTATGTTTAATGAAGCGTAACATCCTACACACAAAATCATGATGCAGACGTTAGAGGGACAATATGTGCACTTTTTTAGCGTATTGTATTTTTTCAGTGGTTTATATTTTGCTTGTTGCTTATATTGTTGCTTGACTTGTTGACTAAAGAATACAAATAAAGCTTTATTTTTACACTATGAGAAGAGGAAACACACAAAACATGATTACACTGCTCTCTTATAGGTTTGTGGTAAAACAGAGCTCTGGGTCAGTTTGTCGTAAATTTAAATTTCATAAAACAACAATCGGCATTGGCCTTAAAAAAAAACATTCTGGTGTATTTCTGGCAGACATTATTCTATGGCTGCAATTAACAATCACTTTGCTAATCGATTAGTCAGCTGATTATTCTGTCAATTATTCGATTATTTGTTTAGAACTTAAAAGTCACAAACGTTTAACTAAATTTGACCCAGATGAAGCTGAAGTGAAGCTGTTCGAGGATCCTGGTGTCGTACATTTACAACAGAAGAGTGTGTTCATCAAATACACTCAATTTATAATTTTATGGATTATTTTCTTGCGATTGCGGCTCAAATTTGACTCATGAAACTTATTTTCTCAGCTCATGGCACGTTTTGAAACCCACAGTTAACCATTACTCAATAACTAAATTAGCTGACGATTATTTCAGTAATCAGTGAGCTGTGTTTGATCGATGTTGAAGCTGTACATTATTCATGATTCTGTCTTGGTTGTGTCGTGCAGGAGGTGGATCTGGAGCGCATGAGGCAGCAGTGGCTCTTCACTTTGACTCAGAGACAAGAATACTTAGACCAGCAGCTGCAGAAGATCGTCTGTAAACCAGGTAGACTCTGGACTCTCAGGGCCCTAGACTTTTCCTCTTTTGTTAGTCGCCTGGTACTTCACACTGTACAAGCACTATCACAAATGGTTGCTTATTTGGAATGTCCTTTTCTGTTTTTTTCCCTGTTAATGATACAGTTTTTAGTATTTTGGATTTAACTGTTGGTCAGAATCATCACTTTTATTCCTCCATCACAGTCGTACGGATCTGTTGTGTTGATGTGTTCAGATAAATCGGAGGACGATGTGGAGAGAGAGTCTCAGCTGCTGGAGTGTCGTCTGACTCTCACCGAGGAGAGAAACGCCGTCCTGGTCCCGTCTGCGGGGAGCGGGATCCCAGGGGCCCCGGTCGAGAGGTCAGTGTCACTGCAAGACGGACAATGAACGAACGAACATCTGTAGTGAACACGTGTAAATACGATGGATTGTAGCTACAAAGTTAATTTACAGCCATAATCCCTCGGCAAGAAACAAAACTAATGCAACATAGAAGTTTAGTACAGCATAAGGAAATGTTAAAACTAAGTGATCACATGACTGGTTTGGATTTGAAGTTTATGTGACAGGTCAGACGTCACAATTCACTGAAACATAGCGAAGATTTAAGAATTTACGAAGCATTTTTCCTGTTTGTCGCCAATTTGTCTATTATTGTGTGTCGCTTTTTGATGACATCACAGAGGGATTCCATTTAAGAATTCGGCCCTACTTCCTGTCATTTTACACTTTTATTTTTCAAAATTTCTTCACAAACTGCTGCTTCACAAATGTAAAACTATGATACATATTTAACACAGGTGCCCTCCCACCAAACTAAGTCAATATTAGAGAAACATGAGAACCTGCCATATAGACTTTAAGTATCTAAGAAAGGGAAGGTTTCAAAGGTCTAGGATTGCACCGACTAAGTCCTTGATTTTCAACCAGTGTGCCGGGGAACACTAGTGTGCCTTGAGGTTTTGCCAGGTGTGCCTTGAAAAACTGTCCAATTTGAGTTAACAGATTAAAAAATGTGAATGTAATTTACTAATTTTCCATTTTGAAGTGTCCTGAGCAACTTCTACATCAAAAAAGAACACAAAACCGTCACTACTGCCAAATTTAACCAGATAGTGGCACAGACATTATTTGGCTCATACACCAGATTTAATTTTTTATTTTTTTTTGTAGTTGATATTCCGCGATATCTTTTGAACCCAAAAAGTGTGCCATAACCTCAAAAAAGGTTGAAAAACACTGGTCTAAGTAAGGGTTTAAGTACTGTGTTAAGGTACTTAAACCCTTAACACAGTACTTAAACAATGTTAACGGTTTAAGCACTGTGTTAAGGTACTTTTTGAATTTAATTAACTTCTTTGTCCTCCTTTTAAGTTAGTTTAGAAGTAGTACAGCTATTAAGTCATTCTAGACCTAGTTTAGTTTCGTTTGGTGTAGTTTAGACCTGGAAGACTCCTATTAAAGATCTGGTTTAGATCTGGTGGTGCTTCAGAGTAAGCTTCCAGGTAGAGCTGTGCAATTAATCAAATTTCATTCTAGATTGAGATTCAGTCCTTTTGAATCGTCAGTGATCAGCTTGGGTCTTTTTAATCAAGAAGGTGACAGTCACATTTCCAGGCTCATGGGTGGATTGCAAAACGTATGATCTGATCGTCATTGTTGTGAAGATGTCCACTGAATATTGAGATATTCGTTTTTGTCAATTCGACGGCGCATTTTATATTGTGGTTTTCTGACACATTGCGATACAACAGACAGAAGTGGCACTTGTCACATTAAAGTTGTGACAGATCCTGTAGGTTCAGAGCTGTTTGGTGAGAGATGCTCGCTCCTGTCTTAGTGCACGAGCCGCAGGAGCCGTCTGTGTTGTGTTAATGATGTGTTAAAGGCGTAAAGTCGCTGTCTGACAAAGTGTCTCCCTCAGGGTTCCAGTCCCGGGAATGGAAACACACATCCCGGTCCTCTTCCTGGATCTCAGCGGTAGGTCAATGTCGTTTGTGCTGTAAAGACTCGATGGTCCAATATGGGTTGTATTTTTTCAGCCAATATAATATAATATTTCTGATTCTAACCCTAACCCTATTTGTCTTGCTGCTCTGGATTATAACGATAATATTTGCTGCTAATAATTATGGCTGCAACTAACAAATGGATTAGTCTATCGATTATTTTGATGATTAATCCATTTGTTATTTAGAATGTAAAAGATCAGTGAATGTGAGATTTTTACTACGTTTGACCCAGATAAAGCTGAACTGAAGTGGCTCCTGATGGACAATATTCACAGACAAAAAATGTTTAAATCCAAAACATTACATTTATACATCTACACTACATCATTTTCATTCAATTGCAGCTAATTTTGCGTCATAAAACCCCTTTTCTCGGTTCACGGTATGTTTTGTATCCTACGTATTCACCAATTAACAATTATTCGATTACGAAATGCAGTGACAATCGTTTCAATAATCGATCAGTTGTGATAAATCGATTAACTTGCATCAGCTTTAATAACAATATTGTAATAAAGTTCACAAATTCACTTTTATAATGGTATATGTCTCAGATATAATATAATTTGTTGTTATGTTGATCGTGTAAACCAGTGGTTCCCAACCTTTTTTTCCCAGCGACCTATATTTCACCCGTTTACGTGTTTAGTGACCCAATCGTCCTTCTCCTACCTGGGAAGCTACTGTCTTTGAAGAAAAAATAGAATTGTTTTCTAGTTAATAGAGAATTCTTAAAATAATTAAGAAGTTAACATAACAATAATGATTATAAAATACTTGATATAAGCAATTAAAATCCAATCCCCTAATTAGAATGTACAAAATCTAGACCTCTTTTCTAAAAACTCCTGGGGACCCCCTCAGAATCTTAGGGGACCCAAATTTGGGTCCCGACCCCCAGGTTGGGAATGACTGGTGTAAACCGGGATTCACAGAACCTTAACCCTTGTTCGAATCCAGTTCTGCTTCTGCTGCTTGTCCTTCCCCGCTCATTTCATATCGATAATGTCACTGATATTTTGTCCATGCTGCATAAACAGTGTCCTATAAATACAAAGTTAAGAGCCAGTATTGTTGTTGATTCCTTTTTTTTTTGTTGTCAGCGGATGATTTCCAGTCCAGGCTCTCGGCTCCTCTCTCCGGAGGTCTGGACGCTTTACTCAATGAAGAAGACGAGGATGAGTTCTTTGACCTGCACATTGTCAAACATTATGAACCAAAGGTAAGTAGAAATGGTTGTCGTAATAAAGTAGGACAATTAGCTTTAAAAGTCAAGCTAAGTGGATAACGAGCTTCGCCTGGTGAGACAAGGGCTTCTTTCAAACCGAACTTGTACGATCTCTGGAGAATCTGTGCGATGTTCTGAGAAAGAGTAAATGGTTTGTTGGATGTGAGCGATGATTTAATGCTGCTGACAGGACTGGATCATGTTACAGAACTTTTTCCTGGAATGTTTTGATGAACAATGACATGAGCGTGCCCAGGGACCACAGGTGTAAATTAGCTCTTGTGTTTCAACCTGGTACAATGCATCTCTCCCGTTAAGGTTAATCCATATCGTGCACCGTTTCTGTCTCAGTGAATAAAATAAACTAAACTTCTTTACACAGTACAATAAATTGATCTGAATGTTTGCTCTTTCTAGCCAACTCTCAAGTGTAATCAGGTAAAAGTTTTTACTAAACACCAGTAGATCCCATAGTTATAACTTTGTGATTCCATGTAGTTGTATTGTCCTGTACCTTTTATATATGTTTTTTATACTGTCTGTACACAATTTAACATGTACATTACTTAGGGCTGCAACAAGTTAATTAATCTCAACTAATTGATTATAGAAATGGTTGTCAACAAATTAAATAATCGAGTGATCGTTAACTGGTATATACACAGACTCCATAACATTGTATTGTTGAAATTCGAGGTTTTATGATTCATACGGAGCAGGAACGACACAAAAAACACACAGGGGACATGTAAATTGTGTGTTTTTGATTAAAATCCTTGTTCATCTATAAATATTGTGTCGTTAAGCGCCTTCACTAAACAACTAGACGATCAAGTGAAGGAATAATCGCAAACTAATCGATCACCAAAATAATTGTTAGTTGTAGCCCTAATATTACTTTGCGATTCATATTCAGACAACTTTAGTAATCCCACCAGGGGCAATTAATTTGAGCAGGTAAAAAGCACGAACAATCAAACGACACATAATAACACATAATGGAGCAATGGTTCTGAACAAAGAAGAGCCTTGAGGTCAGTAAATGGCACTCAGTAAAAAGCATCTACCTTTCACTTATTGTTTAAAGTGGGAACAAAAGATTTCAGAGACCCATTTGTCTTGGAATAATTGCGTCGTGTGTTTCAGGTGAAGGTGGAGGCTTCTTGGGACTCCACGGTGCACGACTGTCCTGAGCTGAGCCGAGCGGGCGCCCCAGACCTGCGAGTGTTTCTGACCGTGAGGACCGAGGTGCAGCTGTCGCACCCGGCCCACATGAGGCTGGTGCTGCGCAAACGCATCTGTGTCAGCGTCACCGGGAGACAGGTCAGGGATCAGGCGCACTCTCCTCCATTTGACTCGTTTATAGTGATAATTTAGAAACGTGTCAGGAGCAGTGCATCCAGGGGAGAGGCTCGATACTCAATAATGAATTTTATGTTGCAATCATAATTAAGAAGCTGTCTTTTACTCTTTTTCCCACCTTTTTTAATTACACTAGAATATCATTTTCAACACAAAATAATTCCTCTTCCCTCCATGTGGTCCTAGTTTGGATTTTGTTTATCAAAATTGAGATAGTATTGTGGACAATGTTTTGAAGATATGCAAATTTGAATATCGAGTATATACTTTATTATATAAAAAACTCCAAAAATAACTTTTGTAAGAAAGTTAATACAAAGAAGACTTGATGAATTTTATTAATTTGCTACAAAAGAGAGAAAAGTTTAGTTGTAAACTTTCAAATAAGAGTATAAGGTGATATTTCTAAACGTTTGTTATTCACTGTATTCACCTTATTCCGGAGGTTGCTGTGGGCAGCGCCATATTTTTTCCGTTTTATTCGATTACATGGTTTACCGCCCAGGAAATCGGTGCATTGCTGACTTATTGTTGCACGTGTGCATTAAACATTTCACACAAATCAATGTAGTTTATATAATGTTTTAGTGGCGAGACTTTCCTCTTGTTCTTCATTTGTGTGAACGGGGTTTTTGTCAAACCGGAAGTGTGTTTACAACAAGAGCGTGGATCTGGGGCAAAAAGAGGCAAAAGTGGACGGAATAAGGTGGATATACATTTAACATTTGTCTAATAATTAAACCTAAACTAATACATTTAAAAACATGTTTTAACACTTTTGTGTTGTATATCAGGATATTAGGATCAAAATCAAAACGTGTCCTATTTATCAGATTTTTATTTTTGTATATTTGTTTTATTTTAGATACTAGTTTCAGTATCAATTAGATTGATATTTTATTTTTTTATTAAGACTCTGGATCACATTTTTAATTATTTTTATACATCATACTTAAAAATGCAAAACTGACGCAATAGAGTATATCTTCCTTTATCAAACATGACACAATAATTGTTTTAAATGTCAAAACTAAACTTCTTTTCTTTCTTTCTCCAAATGAGCAATAAGCTTTTTAAAGCATCTTGTGAAATATGCTTCATAATATCCAAACCACTTCATCAGTTTTGTGTGTTCGACAGGGCTTTGCTCAGAGCCTCCTGAAGAGAATGTCCCAGCGCAGCACAATCCCCGGCTGTGGAGTCACCTTTGAGATCGTCTCCAACATCCCCGGGGTGAGGCGCACTCGTCACCAACTGGACATGGCTTTTGTGACATAACATATTGTGATTTTGGTTTTAACATTTTCACAATTTACAACACAAAGGTAGCACTTATTATTAAAGGACACCATTGACTTTTTTGAGCTTTTAACCATGTTATAAAGTGGTTCCCTCATTAAAAACATAACTGGAGTTGCATTTAGCTTCATTGACGCTGGTTTGATGAATCCTGATTAGTAATTCATCTTCCTCTGAGCCTCAGAAAGTGCTTTGTTCCAAATTTTCCACTTTTGTGACACTGTTAATTTGGACAAGAAATTTAAATTTTGTTTCAGTTTTAGTCTTTTGTCTGAAATAATATTAGTAGTTGTAGAGTTTGTATACAGGCTGGTTTGGAGCACTGGGATTGTTCTTTTCATTCATGCTTCGTTTTTTTATTGTTCACAAGTTCAAGTACGGTACTTTAAGTCGACAAAAATATCTTCATTTAGTCATAGATTTAGTGGCGAAAATGTATATAATATATTTTTAGTCACTGTGGTTACTTTTTTAGTCAGCAAAAATATGACATTGACCAAAACTACGACAAAATCATTTAGTCGATGGAATTAACACTGTTGATCAGAGCAGAACTGTGAGATCTTCTGTGCTGTTTTTAAGTCCGTAAATCATCTCCAGACTCCACCAGAAAGCATCCATTACAACTGCGTCCCTGCATTAACATTTCAGTAGCAAGCTAGCTTTGTTTAAATCCTCTTAGTAATTCTCTCTGCAGCCAATAGATGGAGCTCTGACTCAATTCCTGATGTGAAAACGCCTGACGACTAAAATCTCACATTACTTCATATTAAATGCATTATTTTAAGTTCTAAAACATGAGATGCCAAGCAGATGTCCTAAAGAGCATGTTTAAAGTTCAATAACAGTAAAAATGCATCATATTTGTTCTTTAAGAGTTTATTCTCTCTTTTAAACAACACGCAATAAAGTATGAGTATGATAAAGTCGAGTGAGAGACCGTAAAGAACAGAGAGAAACCCCACCTCGTACAATTACATTTGACATTTATAATTGAGACCCGTTTATTCTCACAGCCTACATTAGCCCCGCTGTGTGTCTCTAACGTGTGGTCGTGTTCAGGACATCCACGGGCCGGAGGACAGAGAGATGTTGGCTCGACTCGCCGCCAGTGCAGAGGAGGACAACGCGGCGGACAGTGAGGCGGCCATAGAGAAGTATCTGCGCAGCGTCCTGGCTGTGGAGAACATCCTCACTCTGGACCGACTCCGACAGGTCAGAGACTCAGGACAGCAAGGATCCACAATTTCATTATGTTACAATCTCAGCTTTTCACTTTTTTACATCATTTTCGCAATTAAAATGTTCAAATAATGAGCCTGGTAATGTTTTCACTGATTGGGTCAACAATGTCTCTCTTTTGGATCTAAATTATCTGATCATCATTGCAAAAAAACAATATCTCTGCTTCAAAAAATGTAGTTCTAGTTGAGGAGATTTGCTTAAAATAATGGAAATAATATTTTTATTGCACTTAGATTATTGCAGTAGATTCAGGTTTGAAAACACTGCTAGACAAAGAGTAAACCATTGACATTGTTTTCAAATGAGCCTTACCTGTTTTTGCAAATTAACTCTTCAACTTCACTAGAGATCAGTCTCGATACAATACTGTTTTTATCTACAAACAAGATTTTGGTGTACATTAGTGGATTATAAGTTTAATTACATTTTTGAATTATTTTTATTTAATTTATTACAATTTAACCGTGAATAATTTTATCATTTTAAAACAAAAGATCATTATAAATTATGTATTTCATGTTTACGTGGTTTATACTCTACTAGTCTTCTTACTACTCAATTGTTTTTTGTTTTAAATGTTTTTTGTTTGCAGGAGGTCGCTGTGAGGGAACAACTGGCCGTCAGAGGAAAAGTCCAAAAGCACAGTTTGAGTTCTCCAAGTGTCAACCAGGTCAGACATTTAAGATTCAGTGTTTAAATATATCTCTGTGGCAACTAATACCTAACCTACGCTTATTAATCGTGTCGTCTTTTCTGGGAGTAGATTGCATTCATAATCTTTAAAATAAAATTGTCTAAATCTGGATGGAGGGCAGGCGTCTGTCTAAATGAATAAACATGAAGAATAACCCAAATAAACCTGATAAATGTTTGTGAGCAAATCTAAGATGGCTGTTATTGTGGCAATGTCTAATGGCATCATTCAAACCAAGATTATGAAACAGAATTGTAAATTGATTATAAATTCAAATCTAAATTAGTTCACATTTTGCTGCAGATTTTGTCTTGCTCTCCGTCTCATTTTCACACTTTATTAATACATCACTAGACTTTTACATACCATTAACTGAACCATTAACTATTAACTATTTACCCGTTTAACTCACTAACCTTTGGCTGTGCAGCTTTCCTCCAGTTCCTTGGACCTGAGCTCATCCACTCACAAACTTAATGACCTCAAGGTGAGACTAACACTCTGAAAGTCCTAGAAGAAAGTCTTGTTCTGATGTGATTTTGACCTTAACTTTTCACAGCTGTGCATTTTCTATATTAATTCTGTATTTAGTTCTTGTTTAAGACATGGGTTAATCAGAATTTAGCCCCGTAATATGTTAGAATTAACGCTGGAGTGTTGCAATTGTTTAAAAAGTAAACAATTGGGATACTCCAGTGCACATTGTAAACAACTCCAGGAGCTTTAACATTTAAGAGAAAACTAAATTAAAGTTGTACAAGCTTACCAAACGTTTCAGGGCATGTTTGTAGAGGTCTAAACTACAGGTCGAAGTAGGTAACTTTATAAAAAGACAGAATATTTTGTTCTTTGCTGAGAATATTCTATTGTCTGATTGCAGCATTTTCCGATTTGACAATTGCTTTGATTGTGATATCTTTTGCAGCCCTATAGTTAGAATAATAATGACGATGATGACTTTTGTGACTTTAGGGTTGGGAGAGTCACCAGGATCTGTCCCTGACGCCTTCTCCGTCCAAACCTGCTGCTGCTGCGTCCAGCTCTGCCTCGCTGACCCGGAGCCTCCACACTGACACGGGTAACTTATACTTCTCTTGCTAGCTTGAACACATTTGTCAGTAATATAAGGTAAGATAATCCTTTATTGTCACACGCTTCAGCACAGAGACACAAAGACATCACCAAATTCAATCAGTATCACCAAAGAACACAAAATACAACACCAACAAAAGACACGAGTGACACTACATCAGGGGCCTGTCAATCAAACATCATGAAACAATCACTTAGTCACTGCTATTGCACATTCCTTAAGCCTGTGTGCAAAGCACCTGAATTGCCGCTCATCTATAGTAATTCATTTTTTGACTGCACTCTCTGAATTCAGCAAATGGATTACTTAAGGTATAAACGAATCCTTCTGTTCAGTTTGCAGTTTAGGGCTCTTTAGCTTGTATCAACTCAAACTGATTGTGAAGAGTATGAGTTGGGTCAATGACCGCCTTCCTGCTGAGTCTCTGTACATTATCCTCAAATTTGCTCTTGTGAACGAGGAATATAAATTAAAGTGAAAGTATTTGGTTTCAGTTATTAGGGATGTCACGATATAAGATTTTAGTGTTACGATTATTGTGACAAGAAACATCAGAATATAGTAATTAATCACAATTATTGACACAAAACAAAAGTGAAATCCTCAATTTTGTTTCATTCTAAAACATTCCTGTTTCAAAAGTATTTGACCAGCTTTATGAAATCAAACAGCAGCATAAATGGCACTATACATTTAGTTTTACTTTTTTGCAGAATTGATTGAAATTACTTAATTTTGCCTCTAAAACTGTTGCGATTATTAGTTTTTAGTTGTTAATACAATTAAATTGTGACCTGAATAATGACATCTCTAGTTGCAATGTTTTGACTCACAACCTGTCAATTTTATTTCAAAGTATCAAAGAATGTAAAAAAGTGAGAGTTTGTTGAGAGTTTTCGATGTTGTTTCTGGGGAAAAATGTGAAGTTGTATTTATTATGGTTATTATTTAATTGTCAAGTTGAATTTATCCAACCTTAAATCAGCTGTAGCCTTTTTTTTCATAATTTCCTCTGCTTCCAAACTTTGCTAATCACTTGACACTCGGTCTTCCACACCTAAAACGTGTCTTTCTCCTCTTATATTTTTTTCCTTTCCCTTCAATTTTTCTCCTCTCTTTCTCTGTTGGTGCGTTTGTTTTAATCTCATTCAGGTTTTGCTGCGTCTTTTCTGCCCCCAGTGAAGGCGATGCCACGACTGCTCATGTCGCTGCTTCCTGGAGCCAAAGAGGAGAAAACACACCCGAATCTCTCTCCTCCGCCTCAGGTACACGCCCCACATGTCCCACTCGCTCCACACGCCCCACTCTTCCCACTCGCTCCACACGCCCCCTACACATTTGAACACTTTTAAGCCGAAAACACCTGAGCCACATGTTAGAGTCCACACATTTGAGCCGACACTTAAAGGACAAATATAATGCAAAATGGACTTTTTTGAGCTTTTAACCATGTTCTAACATTGTCCTCTCAACACCTGTGGCAAAAAGAGGCAAAAGTGGGCGGGGCAGAATGAGGTGAATATAAATGTGTGTAATTGCCTCTGCAGCCAGTAGATGGAGCCACAGATAAGTTAATATGTCATCTCCCAATGCAGTGATAAAGTTATATTGTTCTTTGTAAAAACACTTTATTTTTAGGTCCAAAACATGAGATGTCAAAGTAAACATAATCTAGAGCATGTTTAAAGGCCAATAACAGCACAAATAATGCAGAATATTTGTCACGTTTGAACCACACACTCGGTCCACACACATTTGAACCACACACTCGGCCCACACACTTTTGAACCTCACACATATGAACCACACACTCAGTCCACACACATTTGAACCACACACTCAGTCCACACACATTTGAACCACACACTCGGTCCACACACATTTGAACCACACACTCGGTCCACACACATTTGAACCACACACTCAGTCCACACACATTTGAACCACACACTCGGTCCACACACATTTGAACCACACACTCGGTCCACACACATTTGAACCACACACTCGGTCCACACACATTTGAACCACACACTCGGTCCACACACATTTGAACCACACACTCGGTCCACACACATTTGAACCACACACTCGGGCCACACACATTTGAACCACACACACATTTGAACCACACACTCGGTCCACACACATTTGATCCACACACATCTGAACCACACACATTTGAGCCACACACCCGGTCCACACACATTTGAGCCACACACTCGGTCCACACACATTTGAACCACATACTCGGTCCACACACATTTGGGCCACACACTCGGTCCACACACATTTGAGCCACACACTCGGTCCACACACATTTGAACCACACACATTTGGGCCACACACTCTGGCCACACACATTTGAACCACACACTCGGTCCACACACATTTGAACCACACACTCGGTGCACACACATTTGAGCCACACACCCGGTCCACACACATTTGAGCCACACACTCAGTCCACACACACACTCGGGCCACACACTCGGTCCACACACATTTGGTCCACACACATTTGGGCCACACACTCTGGCCACACACATTTGAACCACACACTCGGTCCACACACATTTGAACCACACACTCGGGCCACACACATTTGAACCACACACTCGGGCCACACACATTTGAACCACACACTCGGGCCACACACATTTGAACCACACACACATTTGAACCACACACTCGGTCCACACACATTTGATCCACACACATCTGAACCACACACATTTGAGCCACACACTCGGTCCACACACATTTGAGCCACACACTCGGTCCACACACATTTGAACAACACATTTGAGCCACACACTCGGTCCACACACACACACTCGGGCCACACACATTTGAACAACACATTTGGGCCACACACTCGGTCCACACACATTTGGTCCACACACATTTGGGCCACACACTCGGGCCACACACATTTGAACCACACACTCGGTCCACACACATTTGAGCCACACACCCGGTCCACACACATTTGAGCCACACACTCGGTCCACACACATTTGAACCACACACTCGGTCCACACACATTTGAGCCACACACTCGGTCCACACACATTTGAACCACACACTCGGTCCACACACACACACTCGGGCCACACACTCGGTCCACACACATTTGAACCACACACTCGGTCCACACACACATTTGGGCCACACACTCGGTGCACA
The DNA here is from genome assembly GCA_019453435.1 of Rhinogobius similis. Lineage (NCBI taxonomy): Eukaryota > Metazoa > Chordata > Actinopteri > Gobiiformes > Gobiidae > Rhinogobius > Rhinogobius similis. Next base: position 20,181,251 of record CM033620.1, read on the forward strand.
CACATTTGAGCCACACACTCGGTGCACACACATTTGAGCCACACACTCGGTCCACACACATTTGAACCACATACTCGGTCCACACACATTTGGGCCACACACTCGGTCCACACACATTTGAGCCACACACTCGGTCCACACACATTTGAGGTTGACGTGCGTCACAGATACTTTCGCACTTTTGCTGCTTTTTCGGTCTCCTGTCGTCATGGAAACAGAGGCAACGTACAGAAAGCAAACAATGGAAAGATAAAGCGAGAAAAAGTGAGAGCTGCCACCAAAGAGTGACTGTCAGGAGTTTGATCAAGAGAGTCACGTGTGAAGAACATAACGGCTCGTAGCAGCGCAGAGAGACTGGATTCCACCAAGAAGATTATTTTTTGTTTGTGTGCATCAAAACTGTTCAGTACATGAAGACGGAGGCTCAAGCAGTAGAATAGTTTATCGACTGCTCAGAGTTGAGTTGTTTTATCTAATCTGCACCACTGCACATTGTGTCCTTGAACACGATGTTAGTAAAATGGTGCTTATGTTTGTGTCTGTTTTGTGATTGGATGGACTGCCAGGGCAGCTGCGGCTACAGAAACAGTAGTTTGCTTTATCAGAGCATGTGCAGAGAATGAATAATTATGTAAATCAACTTGAGTGTCCAATTAAGGGAAGTTGGAATAAATGACACTAAACTGGTCTATAACTAGATCATGAGCACACCCTCTTGCCTGGTCCTGGTCCTGGTCCTGGTCCTGGTCCTGGTCCTGGTCCTGGTCCTGGTCCTGGTCCTGTGCCTGTGCCTGGTCCTGTGCCTGGTCCTGTGCCTGTGCCTGGTCCTGTGCCTGTGCCTGGTCCTGTGCCTGTGCCTGGTCCTGTGCCTGTGCCTGGTCCCGGGCCTGGTCCTGTGCCCGGTCCCGTGCCCGGTGCTGGTTTGTACTCTGACGGGACACAGCTGGAACACCAGGTGCCACAGTGGGGCGCCAAGAGGAAATGTTGTGTCCTAAGACACTTGATGTTGATGGAGCAGATTGGCAGCCTCACTTCAGTCAGTCTGCCCCAGGCGGCTGTGGCTTACCACCACCGAGTGTGGAGTGAAAGAACAATGCCATGTGAAGTGTGTGTACAAGTATGATACAGTAAGTGAAGTGATTCATTTGTAAGAATTTTGTATAAAATTAAACAGGTCTAAAAGGGTGTAAAATTTTACACACACAATACAATTTCCATATTATTTTTATTCACCATATTCTGCTCCACCCACTTTTGGCTCTTTTTACCACAAGTCCGCTCTCCTGTGTTAAAGGCACTTATTGGTTTGACGAGAACCCCGTTCACACAAATGGCGAACGAGAGAAAAATCTTGCAGCTTTATTATTTAAAGCAGATTTATTTGTGTAAAATGTTTTATTTACACACGTGACAACACGTCACAATGCACAGATTTCCTACCAAACACTACCGTAACAGGGAAAATATAATGCTGTAAAATAAGCTTTCACCTTTATTTGTCCCACAATGGGGTAATTCCAGTGTTGCAATGTACAGTTCAAGAATAGAAGAAACATGCAAAAAAATAATAATAATATATATATATATATATATATATATATATATAACTGTTTAATAGATATAATACAACACTGTGCAAGTAGAGTATCAATATAAGGCTACATACTGTTATGTACAATAAGTGGCTCTGACCACTTAGTGACATTAACCCAAACTGATTCACAGTATGTTACAGTGTTACACATGATTACTACAAATAGACGACACATGTACAGGGCCCTGTTCATTCTACACTATCTGTATGTGGAGATTAGTGCTGGGCCATAATGACAAAAAATATATCTCAAAAATAATATTCAGGTGATATTATGTAAATCCAACAGAAATGTGTTAAAACGTGTCTGTTGAGGTCATTTTATTTGAGGTTTAATTATCAGACAAATCTGAAATGTCTGTAATATTAATCACAAAAGTGCAGAAATATCACCCTCATTTGAAAGTTTACAACATAACTTTTTTATTTTTACATCAGCCTTACATAGCCTTTTTTTTTTTTTTTACTTTAAACAGCAAATTAAATACTGACATTTTTCATATCTTCAAACCAACATTCACAATATTATCTAAATTTCAATAAATGACCCACCTCTTGTTGGGAGTACACGTCTTGGACTGTATCTGGATTCAGTGCGAGTGAAGGAGACGCAGCTGAAGCGTTTGTCTTGCATCACGCTCCGTCAAAGCCTCAAAGACCAGACTACAGTAGAGTTTCTTCTGATTAGCGTTTCACACAGACGGGAGGCCAATCAGAGCGTGTTTGTCAGCGTGAAGTGGAGACCTGCGGCTCCTGTTGTGGAATTGTTTTAGATTTAGTCTCTAATGAGCACTTGTCTTCTCACCGCGAGCTCCTGCTGTAGGTCAACACAAAACAGAGATTATGCGCTCAGATATTAGCACAGCGCTGAAACGAGCTAAATGCGTGTGTTTCGAAAGAGGGCGGGGGGATTTTATTAAGATGTACTTTAAATTCAGACAGATTCAGATGTGAAATGAGTAACAAATGTGCACTGACATTCTTTTATTCGAAAAATACTCAACAATCCGACTGAGTGGCGAAGTACAACTGATAAAATGTGTTTTTTTGCTTTTGACTTATTTTTTGTCCGTGGAGCTTTTGTTTTAACTTTATACGCTAAAATGGAAACCGAAAGTAGTTCCTCGGTTGTAGCTGTGATTGTGCAGAGCTTAGCTAGCTTGTTTGCGAACACTTCAACCATCTACACTTGGACTCAAAAACGTGTTCATTTTTTCCCATCCCACTGAAACCATACACCTCCACTTTGCTTTGGTGGCTATAAGCAAAAGTTTATATTTTACAATGTGTTTTTTCACATTAAAGGACAAATATTATGCATTTTTCATATTGTTTTTAGCCTTTAAACCTGCTCTTGAGTGTCTTCAGTTTAACATCTCATGTTTCAGAACTAAAAATAAAATGCTTTTACAAAGAAAAATATAACTTTATGACTGTGCTAGGAGTTGCCATTTTGACTTAGCTGTGGCTCCATCTACTGGTTGCAGAGACAGTTACACATGTGTTAATATATACCCACAATGCTTTGCAGTAAGCAGTGGATCTGTCGAAGTTGTAGTTATAATGATTAGACGGAAGAAATGTTCAGAGTGAGTCTGGTGCTGATTTAAGGACTTAAAACAGCAAAAGATTCTGGGGTAAGTGACGTCAGTATCATCTGTGTCACACATCGAAGGAGTTCAGAACACAGTGTCAGAGAGACAGGATTTTCTAACAAACGTGAATCAAACTAAATGCTACTCCAGGTATGTTTTTGATGACAGAACAATGTTAGAACATGGTTAAAAGCTCAACAATGTCAAATTTGCATAATATTTGTCCTTTAAGTTAAGGTTAGGTACCGATCACTTGGTTAAGTTTAGGGCTTTGGAGCAGGTAAGCTAAATGTGTAAAAAAGGACGCCTCAAAAACTTGTAATTTCAGTAGGAAAAAAGCTATTGGGTTCAGAATAATTTATGAATGGCCACACAAACAACAGGGGGAATTTGTTTCCACTACAGCAAGGAATGTTTACATCTTCTGTGTCAGTTCAACTGTGTGTGATCCTAAAGTCTGTGTCAGTGATAAATGTGAGCGGAGACTGCAGTGTTCCTGCTGTTTATCTGGTTTAATACAACTGTTTACTTGATTTTCTTTTCAGAGTTTTAGGCTTTTATATTTGTTATCAGACTTCAGCAGCTTGTCACATTTTAATTATGTTTTGAGTTTTTACAAGAGAAAATGTCATCACTCACCACTGACTCTCATGTTTTGGCCACTCACTGCTAAAATTCAGACTGCTGTGATGTCGCCTGCATAACCTCTATTATATTCAACAAGTATATTAGTATTTTTGCGTCAGTTCTTCACTTTGAGCTACATTTACAATAAAAGTTATCATTTGTTTGTTCAGCAGAAGATCTTAAAATGCACTGTTTTGGAGTCCAGGTAATGGATTAGAAAAGACTTACTTAATTGTATTTCCTGGGAGTTGACAGAGCGTCCAAGAAAACATATTTTATAAAGACAATAAAGGGGAAAAAATAAGTAAAATATTAGGATAGTATTGTATTAGAAACTATACAGAACTAAACTGAACATGCTCAACCGACACTATTCAACATAAAAACCCAACCAAGTGAGGCTGTTGACGGTGAGTTTCTGTGAACTGTAGGACGCAGAGATGAACCGAGTCGATGTGTTTGACCTCCTGAGCTCTGACCCCACGACGGCGGTTAGTGTCGGTCGAGCTGCGACCCCAATCACACGTCGTCTGCTCCACAGCTCGGCTCGCACATGATTATCGTTCAACTCTGGCTGCAAAAATGATTATGTAAATGACGAATGAACCACGAAGCTCTGATTCTGTTGTGGGATAATTGTGTGGAGTTTAATCTGGATCCGTCAACCAATATTTGAGGACAAATCTGGAGTGATTGGTGGTGGCTGGAGATCGTGGCGACAGTGTTTTAGAGTCAAGATTCACATGTTCAAACGTAGAAAAAGTGGAGGGCCCAGAACCGCTGGTCAATAATCATTTAAAAGTTGCTTTTATCAGAGGTTTTTAAGTCCCACTGCATCTTCAATCAGTTTCAGAACCTTAGTATCTCGTCTGTTTTCCCAAAATGTTGTTTTCTCCAGCCCAGTCTTCCTCGGATCATGGTGCAGTCGGCCAGCGTCGAAGACGGCATGAGTCGACTTCAGCAACCGGTAAGACCAGTCTGTCCAAATGAAACGGTTACAGAGCAGTGGAGGTCAACCTCCTCTGCTGCAGCTCAGGTTTTTTGCTTTAATCCAGTGTATTTTTGCTAGGAGCCAATAATGTGTTAGAGCTGTAATACATTAGTCGCTCAGTCGATTACTTGGTTGATGGAGTCTTAGTCGACCAACATTTTTTTTTTTTTTTTTTTTATTTAGATGAAATGGATTCATATGACAAAAAAAGCAAAATCAAGAAGATATGGCATTAGATATGGCGTTATGGAGTTAGCTGAAGTCCAACATACAAGTGCTTTTCTGTATAAATAGTTGTTTTTCCTGTGCATTTTTGGTCTTTTGAGTACAGTTTGGGCCAGATACAGAAAGATACTGCAGAGCTTTGATATATCGCCACAAACTCTTTTAATCGATTAATCAATTAATGGGGCATGTCTTAGGGTTAGGGGTTAGACTACAGCCCTATAATGTGTTCTAATATTTTAATAAATTTTGATATTCACTGATGGTTACACCTCATCCATCAACAACTGTCTTGTATTTATTAGTTTAATATTGTTATCAAATGAATTACAGCTGCATATTAGCAACAATATATATATACATTTATATAATGTATTATATTATTTATTATATAAAATAAATAAAGAATAATATTTGAGAGAGCCTCTTGGATGGGAATTATTTTGAGCTCTTAAAGGGAACATGTCAACTTCAATGAGCTTTTAAGCTTCTTACATCAGTGTTTCCTCGTCATTAGCCCAGTTAAAGTTGTATTTCGATTGATTCATGCATGTTTGAATAATCCAGTATTGTTCTGACACTGAGGCTCTATTGCTCAGAAAATTCCAGTCTTCACTAACCTCCTACCCCCGCCCACTTCCCTGTACTGATCTGCAATTGAAAAGACTCAAAATAATAAATGTATGAATCTAAAATGTCACGTAGCCACTTTTCAAAAATAATAACAGGTGAATGAAAATCCACCGCTTGTTACGGCCAAATGTCACTATGAGGAGGCGGGGCTTATCAGTTTAGCACTTTTGAACAGGAAGTTAATGAATCATTTTCTGTTATTAAGCCATTTTAGACCAATATTGCAGTTTACAATTAATAAAATACAAAAATGCTGATTATACTTCAATACTAAGTCCTTTATAAAAATCATACTGTCTCTAAACTGACAGACAGGACATTTATTTGTTAATCGTTCATTTGTTTGTTTCTGAAGGTTCCCATTGAGAAAATCATCCCCTCTGACATCGCACTGGAGAGCCCTGGACCGGTCCCTGCTCCGCCTCCCGTCGTCCCGGAGACAGAGGACTCCACCCCGAGCCCCGTCAGCGAATCGTCCAGCGGCTACATGTCCACCAGCATCTCCACGGCAACGCTGAACGACGTCTACACCCTGAGCTGGGACCTGCCGCCTCTGTCCAGCTGCAAAACCGAAGAGGAGCGCCATCTGGAGGAAGACGAGGAAGAAGAAGGCAGTCAAGGAGCGAGCGATCGTGAATATCTCCTGGATGACAAATCGCTCACGGAGGAACTGGAAAAAGATTTGCCTAAACGTCAAACTGATCAAGAACAAACGAACTGTGCTCCGTCGGAAAAGGTGCCTCAACGATGTGATACTCTGAACAAAAATGAGCAAAAGCTTGAAATTCTTGCCTCTAATCAGGAGGACAATGCAAAGCCAATGGATTCAGTAGTTGAAGATAAACCAAATGGACACGAAACTTCGGAAAAAGACAGGACAAACCAGGAAGAGGCACAAAATAAAGCAATATCAGTTGAAGAAAGTCACCTGTCAAACACAAATCTGGTAAAAGATGCAGCAACATCATTTCAAGAAAGTATAAAGGAACAAAAAGCTGATCTGCCAATTCAGCAAACAACACTTGAAACATCAAAAGTAGAGGACAAAGACTCGGAAATCCATCTTGAAAATGACCAAATTTTAACAGTAACTAAAGAATTGCCAGGTCAGTCTAAGATAGCTGTGGTCAACGGGCAGTCGTCTTGCTTGTTATCGGAGGAACCTGAATCTTCAACTCTTGTTTCAACCCAAAATGACGATTCAACGAAGTCAAACCAAGGAACTGCAAAAGAAGAGTTTCAGTCAGCAGATGATAAAGAGTCTGTGGAGCAACTACAACAATTGCAGCAAGAAGACGTTATAGAATCAACTGTAGATTTGGACGGACAAGTTCGGGACGTTGAGGAATCTAAAGACAATCAAAAGGCTTCTATGAAACACGAAAATTTGGACATTTCATCAGTTCCTGTTAAAACGATAACCGAAGAACCGCTTACAAATGAGCCATCTTTAGATGAAGCCAAATCAACAGAGGATTTGTCGAGTAATTCAGAGAAAGCAGCAGGTAACGGACGGTCTTCCAGATTAGAATTGGAGGAATCGAGTCAAACTATCGAAATTAGCGCAGAAAAAACTACAGATCTGCTTCAACCTCCTGCTAGCGTCGCCTCGTCCAAATCACCAGCAGTGAGTCCCTTCAAGATTACCAAAAAAGTCAAGTCCTCAGACCTCAAGTCGTTCCAGCCGATCTTGGACGAGGACGAACCGGCGACGGAGGGCTCGGTAGGTCTGTCTGTACCCATGGAGTCGCTGGAGATAATTTCAGACTCAGAGGAAGGAGAGGCCAACGGTGTCCTGCCCGAATGGTTAAAGGAGGGAGAGTTTGTGACCGTCGGGACGAATAAGTACGGCACTGTGCGCTACGTGGGGCCTACGGCGTTCGCTCAAGGGACCTGGATCGGAGTGGAGCTGGAGGTACCGGCAGGTGAGGAGCGCACAGTCATTAAAGGACAAATATGATGCACTTTTTTGTGTTGTTTTTAGCCTTTAAACCTGCTCCTGAGTGTCTTCAGTTTGACATCTCATGTTTTAGAACTAAACATAAAATGCTTTTACAAAGAAAAAATATAACTTTATAACTGCGTTGGGAGATGCCATTTTGACTTCGCTGTGGCTCCATCTACTGGCCATAGAGGCAATTACACACATGTAAATATATACCCACAATGCTTTGCAGTAAAGAGTGAATCTGACGAAGTTATAGTTACCATGATTAGATGGAGGAAATGTTCAGAGTGAGTCTGACAATGATTTAAGGACTTAAAACAGCAAAGAAACATTCATCAAACACACTTGAATCAAACTAAATGCAACTCCAGGTATGTTTTTGATGACGGAACAATGTTAGAACATGGATAAAAAGTCAAATTTTGCATCATATTTGTCCTTTAAATCAAAATGTAAAAAAATAAGAAACAGATACACATTTTCATTGATAATTTAATTACAATATTTACTGATTTACTTAATAGTAAATATTCTCTATCTTGAAGCCTTCAATCACCATATTTCATCTTTTGTTTGGTTTAGTTTATTTAATGAGACTGAGATGGCACACAATGTAGTAACTTATAAATTTTAAAAATCTACAATGCACAATATAAACGTTTGACTTATCGAAAACATAATCGCTGACAATCCAATTACTAAAAGATCTTCCAATTTATAGACAATAGTTTGAAGACTTTCGCCCATTCAAAAACAGTATTTTATTAGTCTAGCAATGGTGGATGTATTTATAATTTAAGACACACAGATTATGATTATTTGTCCATTTTAAACCACAGTTTTGCTCGAAAACTCCTTAATCATAGAAACTGAATTATAGAAAAAAAACACAAAAGAAGTCTCCATGATGCCTGTAGTTGAACATTTCGTGTGATGCGTTTGTGCCTCAGGTAAGAACGACGGCTCTGTGGGAGGGAAACACTACTTCCACTGTAACCCTGGATACGGGGTCCTGGTGCGGCCCGGCAGAGTGACCCGCGCCTCGGGGACCAGCAGCAAACGCCGCCGACAGCAGCAGAAGCGCCGCAGTGCAAACCTCTCCGGCTCCAGCCCCAACCTGGCGGCCCTCACCGCTCTGGCCAAAGGGGAGGGGCCGGGGGGCGGGGCCACGGGGCGAGGGAAAGGGGAGAACCGCAAGTCATGGAACACATAGACGCTGTTTAAGTGACGCTGCGTTCAGGTGAATCGGGAGTAAGAGTTTGGGCGTGAAAGAGCACCTGCACAGCCCTGGAGACAGTGGAAGCAACTCGAACTTTACAAATTCTTACATCAGTGACAGTTTACTTGTGAAAATCCTCCAAATTTCTGATATTTTGGTTGAAATTTAGAAAAATATTTCAAACTATTTGTGGCTTTATCACTGAATTGTTTGGTTTATGCTTCACCAGATCTACGCTCGTTAACTCCAAACCAAAACAACAGCAACAACTAATATTTTTTTGCACCTGATTGAACAAAGTGCTCTAAGCCAGTTACACAATCTGAAAAAAACGTACGCATTTTTCGAAATGTACTTGAAAGCAGCGTAAATATTCAGCACATCAGTTTAAAACGAGACAAACTCCACGTGAATGTTTTAATAATATTGTGAATGTTTTTATCCATCTGAGTACATTTTAAAGCATGGACTTCTGGACAGATTGTAGTATCATGGATTCATATTTAGATTCAAACACTACACTTTATAACATTTTTTTTTTTTTTAAGTTTGTCAAAGAATAGTGTGAACATTTTTTTTTTTAACTTTGCTTCTGTGCCTTTTTAAATAATAAATCACAAAAGGAGGTCGAGAGCTGTTGTGTTAAAGCTACATTATGTAACTTCTCTGATGGATGGTCTGCTTTTCTCCTTTTATGCTTTGCCTGGAATGTTCCGCAGTATGGCATTAAACTTATCTATATTTGAGGACGAGCAAGTTACGCTTCAAGGCCAAGTTATGAGTCAGATCAAGTTTTTTAAGGAACAAAAACACTTGTAATCGACTAAACGTAAGCTCTAGCAGGTAGCTTACACTTCACCAGAAAAGTTACATAGTGCATCTTTAATGAGCAAGTGATAAAGGGCTTGACTGTAGCGTTTGAATGTGCCAATCTACTTTTAAACTCCGCCTGCACTTTCACTCTGATCTACCTGTGATAAAAGTCTGTCTGTGTTTTGGGGAAAGCTGTTTGTGTGGAGGGCGCGTCGAGGTTAATGAGGGAGATTAAAGATTATGCATTGAATATTATGTCTGTATGGAAAAGATTTTATAATACTTTGGTCTTTTTGTGATGTAGAGATGTTTATTTATTTGATGAAATTGTTCCTAATAAAATGATGAATCAACTTTTCATACTGGATAGTGAACAAAGTCATTTGTCATTACTCATTAAAGGTTAGGGTGGGTTTTTCTTATTCTTTGCATTTGACCCACCTTTCAGTGCCACTGGGTAGTTTTATCACACTATATTTTTGCTGCTTGACAGACGGGTAGAGTATCAAAAAATGTAACGTTACTTCAAAATAATATTACTCGACTAAAAGTAAAAAGTTGTAGTCCAAGAAATTATTCAAGAGTGAAAAAGTATTTGCGAGTAACTGATTTGATTTGAAGTTAGTGTAATTTAAGGACAGAATGTTAAATGATGCACAAAGTCTGGTATTTTGATGACAAAAGTAGGAAATAAATCATATCTGAAGGAGCGCTGCCAGAAACACATATGTTTAAACCATTTAACATTGTCAACATTTCAGTTCCAAACATTTTTACTTATATTCTAACTAAATATTGCCCAAGTAGTTAAGTATGCATCCAGAACAACAACTTCAAGAAGTCCATTTTATTTAAAAGGTTACTAAAAGCACCAAAGTACTGTCCACCTCTGATACTTAAAAAAATACTATATTTCAGTGTTGGAAGAAGTACTCCATTTTGTTGGCTCTTGTATCTTTATTTTTCACATGATACTTTTACTCAAGTATAAGCATTGAAGTACCCATTTTAAAATATACTTCAGAGTAAAAAAAAAAAGTATTTCACACTGAGAACTATTTAAATCATCTTGAAAAGAATCATAATTGTTTTGTGCCACTGAAGAGACTAGAATTGATAGTGTTTTTTGGATGATGAACTAAATTCAAATTGTAGTTACTGCAAAATACTGGTTTTCCCTTATTCAAGGAAGTTTCTTTGATAATTGACCCTTTGCTCCTACGTCACATGATCACAGGGGGGCGCCATGACAGACGGCAGAAGTGCGTGAAGTGAAGGCATCTTTTCTTCACAAATCCACACCAGGCTCCTCACGTCTGGTTGATATAGCTTTATTCTCTTGTACATTTTATAATATCATACTAAAATAAACACAAGTTAAAAATGAACAAAGAAACTGTACAAAAAATGTATATATACTACATCTTAATTACAGAACAGTCTACTGTCCAAAAAAGGCACTAAATTCTGAAATGGGCAATTACAGTAAATCGAGAACTTAAAGAGATCGAGCTACGACAGACAGCGTCCGGTCGTCTGCGGTGAGTTTTTGGGATGCGGGGGCGGGGCGTGTGGACGTGTTGACCCTGAACACACCATGAGAAGACGTCCCCAACCGAGCGACACCCGTGAGGCCCGCAGTGGATCCCATGTCAGTTCAAACCACGTACAATACTGCTGGATTCTACTACAGACTTGCTAATAGACAACAAAGGAAATTTAAAGTGTCTTTCGTTTTTGTAATCTCTAAATGCACGCTTTCACACACTAATGACTTGATTTGTCCCTTACTATAATCTACTATCACACCAAACTCTTTAACAGTTCAGCTTTTTCTTTTGTCATTCCGTTTGACCACAAAATATACCTTAATCTTAAAGCTTAGACAAGTTAAAAAAAAAAACAAAAAAACCTTCGTATATTGTTCTACTTTGGTACAATAGGCTCTGTGCACAGAATTTCAATTGGTTATTTATTTTTTTAAATGGCTAGCTCATTGTACTACTGAGTACTTCCTGTCATATTCTTTCCAGCCATTCAAACACTGAAAACACTTGTGATCCCGACAACTTGACAACCTGGCCCCCCAATAATAATTGTCTCTCTGTTCAAAAGGATATGTAATATTTGTCTTTTAAAATGTACAAATTAACAATTGAAATAGTAATTTAAAGTAGAAACTGAATCACTATTCAGTGTGGTTGTTTGATTTAAAGTAGTACATAAAAGTAGTTTTCAAGCTTCAGTGCCTCTGAGTTCCCCAGGGGGCCACAGACCTCACTTTGGGAATCACTGCTCTCTTGGGATTTTGCAGATTCACTAAAATAAATCCTTAAAGATGAGGCAGTGAACAGTGAGCTGCAGGTGGATGTCACTGACAACATGTTAACGACTTTACAAACGAATACTTCCCCAGCGACACGTCTGTGTTGATAAATGAAGGCGTTTGTGGGTCAATGCTAATGCTAATGCTAATTTCATGAAAAAAATTAAACAAATTAAGATTAAAAAACGAAAGTAATCTATAAATAAAAAAAATTAAAAAAAACAACCAAAGACTTTACTTTAACATTTTAATTGGTTGTTTCTTTATTATGTGTTTTTTAAAAAAGTTAGCATTAGCTGTGAGAAACAGTTAGCTTAGCCAACTGCTGCTTAGCCCATTACTGATCAAATATTAAGTTGTTGTTTTTTTTTTTTACTTGCTCATACATTTTGAGAGAGTCCTTTTTGTTATCAGCCTTTACAATCATTTTTTCCCTCTTGAGCGAGAAGTGAGACAAAGGTTGCTATGTGTTTCAGTTTGAATGACGTATTTTCATTGGCCCGTCAGGAGCCAATCAGAAATAAGCTTTTAAAGAGTTTGGTGTGGTGTGAACATTTTACTGATTACAATTTCTTTACTTTAAAAAGAAATTCAAGCTTTAGTTCTCATAAGGTGCATCATCATCATTCATTTTTCATAAGTAGCTTACCAATACCAGACAGGGGGGACTGCTGTTCAGTCAAACAGGTTTTTAAAATAATTTAAAAAAACAACTGAGAAATGTGAAATAAAAAAAGTGAGATTAATTTAACATTAAAGCATGACTAATTTCAAAACATGTCATTCTTTTTGTACATCACAATAAAATGAGTATAAATACACATGTTTTATCATTTCACCCTTTCCTTTCAAACAGGTCCCCGCTGTGAGCTGCTGCAGCTTGTTCAAGCTAACCCGTTTGGTAAAGAGAGGGATTTGAGGAATACTTAGATACTTTCACATACTTGATAACATACTATCCTGCGGATCCTGAAAAGTTACATTTATGTCAAAGATGAGGAAACAGAGACTGTAGCTTGGCACTATATTTTAACAGCTCTGTTAGCTTACCACTTGTGTAAATAAAAAGTGGGAAATGCTAACGTAGCTTAGCGTCTGACGGCAGGGCAAACAGCTCTCAGCTGGTGCCACCTGTCAGACCACACTTTCCTCTGCCAACGTCCTGGAGCTCATCTTAAACATACGGACCTGGAGTCTTTGAGACCAACACATTTAAACACACAATGACCTTAGGCCCGACCTTAAGTCTCAGTCTGGGACTGAAAGTGCTCACACTTTACAAGTGAAACAAGAACAGCCTCGTCGCTATAACACATGTCACTGGTCAGGCTCTGGGACCGCTCTGTGGGACCCCTCTGTAGGGCCCCTGTGTAGGGCCCCTGTGTAGGGCCCCTGTGTGAGGGCCCTGTGAGTTTGATTAGGGCCCTCAGACTGGTCCCTTTGAGGCAGAGCTCTGTTCCCAGCGACAGTCTAAATCTGAAGCTCGAGGCGATATAAAGAGGCAGCGTCACACAACAGTATTAAAGAGCGGGTTCAGTATGATATTTGTGTCTGCTAAACGTCTAAGTGTGCGACACAGGCCGGCTGTACAACACACCAAAGGAGCTCAACACTTTGGACAAACGGAGCTCGGCTCTTAAGACTCTGTCGCTACAGTCTTTCCTTTGGCATGAACAGCACGAAGCAAAGCACAAACCCCATCCTTATACAACTTAAATTAGCTTGATTATCACATTGACCCTAAAATTGATTTTCAAAGTACTTTACAATAGTATAACTGGGAAGCTAAATACCAAGGCAAAATGATTGTACGTCCAATCCCCATCTGGACTCATCTTCAGTGAAAGCCTCTGCTGCTGGCTGCAAACCACAGTCATGTTTTCTCTTCAGCTTTTACAGCAATGTCTTCAAGCTGACACTTTTTCAGAGTGGTTCTGTGGCTTCTCTTTTATTGTAGCTTAGGCTCGCAGTCAGCCGCAGTTTCACCTTTGAACCCGAGCAGCTCTTCCAGTGTGGAATGATGAGGAGGGCAGGTCCGTGTTCGAGCCACAGTCAGCGCGGCGGTGATGAGGAGGTGACGGAGTAGGTAGAGTAGTAGGTAGGTCGTTGTGAGACTGAGAACCGTAGTTATTGATAATATTTACAGTACAGCTATTTCTGAGGTCTACTGAGGTGTTCTCTGAGGGCTGGCTCAGACTGAGGGAGAAGAGGTATCCGGTGAGCAGGAGAGGACTAGCATGCTTCGCTCCGTGGCTTTTAAAAAATATTACGTCCCCACTAATGCGATTTCATTTAAAACTGTAGAAAACATGTCCAGGAACTTTATTACTACTGCAATATCTGCTTCTCTGGGAGGTTTGCATTGAATATTTTGGCTTTTGATTGTCTCAGATATGATTTTTTTTTTAGGTGACAAACAAAAGTAATTATTTCTCTATGTGTATCCATGAAAGTACTAACCTTCCTCTTCAACACAGTAAGAGGGTTTTCAAAATACCAACCAGGGCTCATTGCTTGGGTCACTTTTATGTTACTTGTGCAGGCTTTATTGAAATGTTTAAATTTTGTGGGACCGTTCATATGTTATTGAGAATAAATTGTACACTACACTTCTATTATTCCGAAAAACTTCCGAGAATTGTTTTATGATTTGTGCACAAATTTGGGTGGTTGGCCAAGATAAAAAACTTTGTAAGAGTGGCGCAGTAAAAAGCAAGTTCCTTTCCAACCAAGTGTGAAAAGCGGAGAACCAGCAGGCCGGCGCAAACTTAAAACCGGAAGCCAACAAAAGCTGTTTACGAATAAAAATGTTGATTTAAAAGAACAGACATGCCAGATGGTCTGATCCACAGAACCACCTCGAGGAGAGTAATGTTTACTGTACGGCAACAGTAGATCCTGAAATTAGCCGATCCAAACTGCAGAACCATGTGATTAATGTGTGACGGATATGTTTGTTCACAAGGTCTGGTTTGCTTGGCCGGACAACATTAAAAAAATCTCAGTGTTTCCCAGTAATAGAGCACACCATAGCCACGTTTCGTCCGGCCCTGGCCTCAGAGACCGGCTCACTTTAGAGCACTTTGGAGCGGTGCTTTCAGTGGCGTCTCTGTGCCCTGGTCCTGGTCCCGGATCCAGAGGCAGAGTCAGCCAAACGTAACCATTTTTTCTTAAACCACAAAAATTCAGAAGTAGGTATTTAAAATTCTTTGCTCTCAAAAACCCGTTGGCGCCTTGTTAATGCCCACACACATGGTGCGAGCTCAGCTTTAAAACGACTTTTTTCAGACAATAACATGAAACGGACCGTCATAAAGTGCTGCTTTTACATTATACTCTTTAGGGGAATAATTTACAAAAAAAAGTCAGGTACCCCAACTTTAATAAATAAAATCTAAATTATACCTTACTTATAGTTAGACAGATGAAGGATTTTCTATGTCATTACCAGACGATGTATCCACAGTCATAAAAGAAATCTGAGGCACTCTGTAGTATGAAAACATCCGCTATTATCATTTTTATTGTACCTGAATAATACTTTTTAATCATGAGGATAATTGTCGATGTAAACCCTCATTCGTCCAGGTGTGGTCCATCGTAGAAAGGGTTTCAGGGGTTGTCATCCGGACGCCGTTTTGAAGATCGAGACGTTTCGACTTTTATCCAAAAGTCATTGTCAATCAGCATTGTCAACCAGCTCTCTGATTGACAATGACTTTTGGATAAAAGTCGAAACGTCTCGATCTTCCGGATGACAACCTCTGAACCCCTTTCTATCATGAGGATAATCTTCATAAAAAGACGACTAAAGTTAGCATAAACAGGAAACTACTTGTTTGCTGTCAGCTATTTCTGTGTTTATTTCACCCCTCTGCACCTCTACTCCGTGTTTTAATGTCTCTTTATGTAATGCCTTGGGTTTGGCTGAAGTTAAATCCATATTTTCAATTTTAAGTTAGCTTTGTTTTGCTAAGTCTGTCGGTTCAATATGTAAAATTATCACTGGGAGTACAGTGGTATCACAGGATCAGGTCAGTGTTTGGGGAAAATTATTTGGTGAATAATTATTTGCTATTTATATCTGCTTTTGCCGTTTTGTTTTCATTCTCGTCCGCTTTTTTCCTTGTCCGATCATCTCGCTGAGGAGCCAAAAGTAAGCCAGAGCACTTTGGAATCAAGTACCACTCACGGCCCTCTTTGGATCGTTCAAATGGGCCGGTGCAGACTTTACCCTGAAGACACGGACCGTACCAATCTGCTCCAAAGTGAACCAGTCGAAACATGGCTTATGGTGGACCCAGACAGTCGAAAAAAACAACCTGAACTGTACAAAAATCACACTTTGTTGTTCATTGTATTGCCGGAAACCATGAGTAACCTGCTTGATATAGATATTAAGTGACTTTTATACGCCACAAATAACAAAAGAAAAAAATATGAAGATAAGTTTTAGCTGTGCCACCGTAGTCTGAAAAAAAAGCTAGCAAAATAATGTGTTCTAGACCTTATTAATGGTGTAGAAGTAAAGTGTGGTACTAAAATCGCATTAGTGTGGACGTGATCCACAGTTTAGTTTCCGTCGGATCGTTCCATGAGACCCAGAGCATGTGTGCAGAGAGAGAGGTATCGAGTGGGTGAGGAGTAGAGTTGATTAGGACAGACCGTTCCGCTGTCCGGTGTGGTGATTTCATGAGTGGAGATGTTTACACGGAGGCTGCGGGGCCGGGGCGCGCGCTATGTGTGTTTTTTTTACTAAGAGGAGACGTCTTTGAGCCCCTGGTGTTTGGGCCGGTGCGCCCCGTGGTTCCCCTGAGGTGCTCATTCGTCCTCCAGAGCTTCGGTCTTGATGTCGCTGGGCACGCCTCCGGTCCGGGACAGGGCCAGGATGGTGTGGTTCACTGCGGCCATCTCCACGGCCAGAGAGATGGGGTCCTGGTGCTCCGTGTGCGCCGCGTTCTCCTCCTGAAAAACAAACGGCGAGGAGACAGACGGATCACTGGGAAGAACTACACAAGACAAGAAGATATAATACTTTTTCAGCAACAATAGAGCTGGTTTCACAATACATCAGACAGTTTGTAGCCCTATAGTGTAACTGTGGATAGAGGTGGGCGATATTGACAAAAATTAAAGGGGCTGCACCTGATTTTTACTGTTTTGAAACATGAAACAGAACTAGGTCATGTGCCCAAATTTTTACATGTAACAAAATCTGTTTTGTCAGCACAGATATATTATAAAAGCATCGATTTGAGTGAAAATGAGGCCGTAGCACTTTCTCTGCATGTATTTATTCTGTTTTATTCTATGAGAAGCAGGAAGTGTGCCGTTAGCATGCTAATGTTTGTTAGCTTTACCGGGAGGACAAAACTCGCTCTGGTCTCAGAAACTCATGAAATGTGCAGATATTACGGTGAATATTTCTGACGCTGGGACCGCATTCGGTGAGTGATACATGTGACTGAATGTACACTTGGCACTATCTGCCAACTGTACATTCTGTATATAGTCTAGTCTATCTTAGTCCATTTTATTCTTAATTTTATGCATGCCTCTTTTATATATTTTATTCTTTGCTTTATGTTGCGCCTTACGCCTAAGCAAGTTCCTATGTTTGTGAATTTTTGATCACTGACAATGGCAATAAACCGATTCTGATTCTGATGTGAAGATTTAACATCAATTAGTTCTGTTTTTCACAAACAGAAAAAAATCAGGTACAGCACCTTTAATAGCTCAGGGTTTTTTGGAGTATCTCAATAACAATAGTCAGACGATATTATGTCCATCCAACAAAAATGTGTTAAAACATGTCTTTAAATGCATTAGTTGTGCTTTAATTATCAGACAATTGTGAAATGTGTGTAACATTAATCACAAAAATGCAGAAATATCACCTTATATCCATTTGAAAGTTTACAACAACTTGTCTTGTTAATTTTTATCTTCCATCGGCTCTTTTTGTTGCGTTTTTTCACTGTAAACAATATACTTCATGAAATTTGTCATATTTTCAAAACAACATTCACAATATTATCTACATTTTGATATATGTCCCACCTCTAATTGTGGAGGAAGCATCAGGATGGTGCTTTGTTAATGCCATGTTAGTACATTCACATGAACAAAGAGAACATCTAATTTCTGTCTTACTCTGATTTCTAAACTGCATTAATTCAAATTTCTCTAATCGAACTGGGATCGCGTTGGAAATTCATTTTTTGGGTACGTCTTACAAAAATACTACATCCTCTAAACAAAAGCAGAGATTATTAGAGACAGGTTTTGTGCTTTGCTTTGTGCTGTTTTATCTCTCAACAACAACTTTCAACCTCAGCTTCCCTAATCCAAAAGTTTGGCTCATACACTGTATTTTATTTTTTTATCGCTGGCAGTAGTTGGATGTGCACAGAGCACTTTGTCGCTCACAATGAAAGGAAATGTAAATGTCAAAAGTAAAAGCTTGACATTTATACATTTTATCTGTGAAGATTTTCAGTAGACAAGCCATCTGCCCGAACACGCTGAGCCGTTCAACTTTTATATAGTTGTCGAGGTTTATTTATGGTCCAGAACTGTGACACAACTTATTTATACATTATTTATTGTTTATTATTTATTTATTATTAACTTTTCCTGTAATTTCCTTTGTGGATCAGTTAAGTTTGTTCAAGATAACCTAGAATGGGCGGCAGAGGTTAGTGCTTTCGTTTCAGAGCATGAAACGAGAGAGTGAGTAGATTAGTGCTGCACAATTAACTGAAGTCAAATAAAAATCTAATTGATTAGCAAATCGCAAAGGCTGCAATTTTTGAAGTGCAATAATTTCCTCCCCAAACAGCAAAATATCCTGTTTTATTCTGAATAGATTTGTTAAAACATCTTCTGAAACAAGCGCCAGAAATGCGTTAAAGAAGCGCCAAAAACGAGCCTAAAAGCAACAAAAATGCATCTAAAATCTTTTATTTTTTTAAATATATCTGACTAAACGCACAAAAAACACAGTTAAAACGTTCCAAAACGTTCCAAAACACGTGATTTATTTATTAATTTGTTGGTTCATGTTTCAATATTTCGGTTCTCCTGGTTGTGTTAAAAATGTTGAACAGAATCCCATCATTATAACATAAGATACCACTTTATAATAACTACACCTTAATAAAGCATGAACAAAGACTTAATTCATAATGAACAATGAGTTTATTGAGCACGATTAAAGCTTAGTAGTTACTTAATTAAGGTTAGGGTTAGAGTATTAGATAATTTAGTCATTCTTAACAAACTATTTTTTCACTATGAATTAAGTCTTTGTTCATGCTTTACTACGGCATTAATAAGTGTAGTTATTATAAACTGTTATCAAACATAAATTGCAAATCTAGTCACAATCGCAATACTGGTCCGAAAAATCGCATTTAGATATTTTTCCAGATCGTGGAGCTCTAGCAGAGACTGTACCTGTGTGGGTGAAGTGGGTTCCAGTCGGTAAATGCCAAACGGTCGGCTCAGAGGTCTCTTGTCAAAGTATGGCAGGTCACAGGCCTAAACACATTCAATAACAGCATTACTTCTGCTTTAACTAAAACATTATGGACTGAATAAACTGTTATTTTTACACAGTTGTTATTTATTTTCCTCAAATGATCGGGTAAAAACATGTATACACAAAGGCAGAGACAATGAGCTGCACTGACGTGTTCGGAGAAGTCGTTCCCGTCGATGTCGTCGCTGTTGGAGTGGCCCCCTGGACTCTGGACATCGATCCCATGGCTCTCCAGGATTGTGGCTTCTTGGAGGAACAGAATGGATTATTAGATCTAGTGAGTGCTGATGCAAAAAGACACAATTACAGGGCAGAATCTGTTTAAGTATCCATTTATTGGGGATTTGTACAAGGCTTAGGGAGGTCAACTCAATAGGCTCTGTGCACGGAATTTCAGTTGGCTATTTTTAAAATGGCTGACCAGTTGTGCTTCGGAGTACTTCCTGTTCAATTCTATGGGGTTATTTCAGAGTCACACAAAATTACTGATTACTTAAAGATCAGGCAGTGAACAGTGAGCTGCAGGTGGAGGTCACTGTTTGTGGGTCAATGCTAATGCTAATGCTAAAGCTAATTATTGAAGCATAATAAAGATTAAAAAAAAAATTAAAATAAAAAAATGAATCTATATATAAAACAATTAGACAATCTTTACTTTTCATTTTAACAGTTTGTTTATTTATTCTTTATATTTTACGTTCCAATAAAAGTTAGCATTAGCAGTGAGCTACGGTTAGCTGAGCCAACTGCTACTGTGCAGAGTCCATTGTTTAAATTCTCACAATCTTTTTGCCATTCATAAGAAATCTGTAAATGTCTTGTATTTAATGATTTATAATGATTATTTATGTTTTATCTGTTTGTATAGTGACTTTAATGCTTCTTTTGCTGTTATGTAAAGCACTTTGAATTACTTTGTGTAGAAAATGTGCTTTCAAAAAAACGTTCCTCGCTTTGCTTGAGGTGCAAGTATTACACACATCTGAATGGATAATAAAACTACCAAAAAACCATTGTACTGAACATGAGGCCACACGTGTTTATGCATAGTTTTCTTATTATTCATGAATATTATTCAACCTGTGGCAACTGACTCCATCAACTGAAATTAAGCAATTAAACTTTAAACATTAGATCTTTGTTGTGGGAAAAGATCCTCACAAAATCCTTAACATCAAGAAGGAATCTTTTGCTGAAATATAAATATAACAATATACTGAGTATTCAAATGTAGCACAACATCACACAACCATTTTCACCAGATTCCACTGGTTTGTGCGCGACACAAAGGAGGAGTGAGAGTGAATAAAGGACCAAAGTAGCATTACCAATGTTGGCGCGCCTCTTGATCTCTTTGCGGCGGTTGGCAAACCAGTTGTAAACCTTTAGGGAGGTGACTCTCTCCAGATCAGACAACTTCTTCCCTGAAACAACAACAAATGAATTCAAATAACTTCATTCAAGCCTCATTATCCCAACACATCGAGCTGCAACGTAGTAACTTCAAACTCATCCACAAAATATCCCCTGTGGTTTTAAATCCAAGCTGCATATGATACCGTAGATGAACCAGACTTAAATTGCAGATTTACGAGTTTCTAAAGTGCTTTACATCCACAATATAATCTACATTTATCAGAATATGAATCAGAATTACCTTTATTCATCCCCAAGGGAAAATTATTTTCGTTACAGACATGCAACCACCAGCAGGAGAAAATAGAGGTTCAAAATAACATAAAAATAAGACTATATAACAAACTAAATAACAAACTAAAATAAAAATCTATCTCAACAGAACAAAGAATACAATAAAATAGATCTGTTTTATCAACTAAACCTCCGATATGAACAAAAAATGTGTCATTTTCTAAACAATTTAAATGAGAAAATGACAAGTCTTGCACATAGACATAGTCTAAGTATTATTGTTGATCCCTTTAACAATCGTTCTTATTACCTTATTATCTTTCTGAAATATTATCACACTTTGTAAACACATTTTTAAGCAAATAAAGGCTGATATATGGTGACCGAAGGCTTCTAGAAAGAGAACATTTACAAATACAGTGTAATATTGATACAAATAAAAAAGTATAAAAACAATAATTTATTCTTTGTTGACATTTTGATTTAATAATGGCACTGTATTTCTTATAAAAGGTCTTTCCGTATGTGTTTTATGATTATCAAAATATGATTATTATTTATTGTCGACTCATCAGAATTAGTCGATTAATTACTGCAGTTCAACATATCACCTACACTTAACATTTCTCCACTCACGATGAATCCAGACGACATAAATACATGATAATCTTACATAAAACACAAAGGCTTCAGCTGTACCTGGTTTCTGGATGACGGCGTTGCAGGCGTTGGCGATCTCCTCCCTCTTGGCCTCGTCTGGATACTGGTTGTCATTGAAGTAGCTATAAATATCAACAACGGTTTTAATTAAATACCACAGTGTCCTCAACAGAGCGGCCAGAGGAGCGCAAATGTGCTCTGTTGTTTTTCTGGGACACAGAGTCTTAACCATGACAAGCACAATCTCAGAACTCAGAACAAACATGGCTTTCCAAGTACAATATTTACACTGATTAGGTGAAATGAGCAGAGATTATAACCAGGAATAAACAAAGACTAAACCAGGACTAATACAGGATTTTATTGAGACTAAACGTGCACTAAACAGAACTAAACCAGGACTAAACCAGGACTAATCAAGGTCTAAACCAGGACTGTATGAAGACATAACCAAGACAACCAGGACAAAATCAGGATTAAACCCGGATCTAGGATTAATACAGGATTGAGTCAGGATTTAACCAACACTGAACAAGGAATAATACAGGATTTTAAGACTAAATATGCACTAAACAGAACTAAACCAGGACTAATCTAGGACTAATTTAGGACTTTACCAGGATTGTACTAGGACGTAACCAAGACAACCAGGACTAAACCAGGACGTTACTAAAACACAACCAGGATTAAACCAAGACAAAACCAGAAAGTTACTAAAACTCAACCAGGATTAAACCAGGATTAAACCAAGACTAAACCAGGACTAAACCAGGACTAAACCAAGACTGAATCTGAACTTAATTATGGTATAACTCAACCTGGACTAAACTTGCTCTACCAGGAGTAAATTAAGACTAAATCAGAACTGAACCAAATATATAACAACTCAACCAGGGCTAAACAAAGACTAAACTTTGACTTGACCAAGATTCGACCAAGACTAAATCAGAATTCAACCAAAACTTTACTACAACTCAACCAGGACTAAACCAAGACATATCCAGGACTGATCTAGAACTTAACCAAGATTGAATTAGGATTTAACCAAGACTACACCGAGACTAAACCAGGACTTGACCAGGACTAAAACAAGACACTGAAATAAATGATGACGACGATGACAACGACAACAGCGACTAAACTAAGACTAAACCAAGACTAAACAAACGCTAAACCAAGACTAAACAAATGCTAAACAAACGCTAAACCAAGACTAAACAAATGCTAAACAAACGCTAAACAAAACGCTAAACCAAGACTAAACAAACGCTAAACCAAGACTAAACAAATGCTAAACAAACGCTAAACAAACGCTAAACCAAGACTAAACAAATGCTAAACAAACGCTAAACAAACGCTAAACCAAGACTAAACAAATGCTAAACAAACGCTAAACCAAGACTAAACAAATGCTAAACAAACGCTAAACAAACGCTAAACCAAGACTAAACAAACGCTAAACCAAGACTAAACAAATGCTAAACAAACGCTAAACCAAGACTAAACAAATGCTAAACAAACGCTAAACCAAGACTAAACAAATGCTAAACAAACGCTAAACCAAGACTAAACAAATGCTAAACAAACGCTAAACCAAGACTAAACAAATGCTAAACAAACGCTAAACAAACGCTAAACCAAGACTAAACAAATGCTAAACAAACGCTAAACCAAGACTAAACAAACGCTAAACCAAGACTAAACAAATGCTAAACAAACGCTAAACCAAGACTAAACAAATGCTAAACAAACGCTAAACCAAGACTAAACAAATCGCTAAACTAGGACATGACCAGGATTTGACCTTGACCTGGACTAAGATCCTAAACAAAGACTAAACCTGGACTTGACCTGTACTTGACCTGGACTTGAACATGAGTCCCACAGAAGCAGCTCTTGTACCCAGCGGTGCCCGGCCCGCCCTGTGAGACGCCCCTCTGTTGGGCCCCTGTGGCGCACCTCTCCATGACAGCCAGACACTCCTTCCTCCAGGTGAAGCGACTGCCCCGGCGCAGGCGGAAGGTGCCGGGGCCCATGGCGAGGGGAGGCGGGGTCTGTCTCCACTCCATGTCCTCCAGGGCCAGAGGAGCAGGACGCATGTTCAGAGTGGCACCTGCAGGGGGCGCAGTGTTGGATAAGACACTGTGCAGATTTAATCATATATCATGCTTTTTCATGGGCTTAGTATTAAACTATAACATAACTAGATCATGGCTTTTGTTCTGTGTAAACTGTAGGGCTGTAGTCGACTAAAGATGGCAAAAATATATTAAAACTATAAAGTATTTCCATGTATCTGACCCAAACTGCACTCAAAAGAACACAACAGCACAGGAATTCATGCAAAAACAGCTATTTATACAGATAAGTAACTGTGTATATGTTGGACTCCAAAATCTTCAGCGAACTCACCATATATTCTTGTTTTTGCTGTTTTTGCCAAATAAATCCTTTAATTACTCGACTAACAAAAATGTTGGTCGACTAAGACACTGTCGACCGATTAATCGACTAAACGACTTAAGGTTTACAGCCCTAGTAAACTGTAATACTGATCTAACCGTTTAATAATAGAAATGAGACGATGAAGCTCAACAGAGACCGCACACCTCTGGGTCACAGAAGTACATTTTCCATACATTTTACCCGTGAGGATTCAGGGGAAAAACTACATATAATGTTTGAAAGCTTGCTTAAGGCTAATCAGCACAAGCTCATGTTGCAGGATTTTAAGTTTTACAAGTGTTTTTTGGACTGAAAACAACAGCGTTATGGACACATGGTCTTTGTTGTGCCTTTAAACTCTTAGTATTTAATTTTTTCTAAATCTTTATGGCAAAAATGCTGGGAAAATGTTGTTCCCGAATCACGGTGACCTTTGAAGTGGGCGGGACAGAGGAGCTACATGGTCTTCTTTTTTCTTCTTCAAGGCAACATTTTTTAACCCTGTGTACATGATTTTGTGTCTTAACTGAACACTACGGTTGTCACTAACTATTTTTTTAGTAGTCAATGAGTCAAACAATTCTTTCTATTGTATATTTAATCTTTTTAAATACATTATCAGCCAAATAAAGGTTGAAATATGGGCCTTAAGGCTTCTAGAGAGAGAATATTTATTAATAGTGTGTGAAAATCAGCAATAATTTATTCATTTTTGACATTTAGATGTAATAATGTCACAGTCTCTGTTATTAAAGATCTTTTGACATGTGCTTTAGAGTCTGTACAGTCCAGTTAACGATTGGTCGATTATACATTTTTCTAGTCCATTATTTTTCTAGTCACGATTAGTCAATTAATCGTTGCAGCCCTACTTTACAGAGAAGTGTGAGCGGAGTTAGGGAGAAGGGGAAAAATAACATTTTCTGAGCTCAGAATTACACAAACCTGCATGAATCAATCGAAATACTATAAACACTATACAACATAAATACCTTTTAGGCAGTAAAGGATGAGAAAACCTCATTATAACACGGCTAAACGTTCATAAAAGGTGTTATGTCCATGTTTCTGACATTATATGCATCATGTGTGCATCATGTGAGCTGCTGTTCATTGTATTTTCTCAGTTTTATCTCATGGAATCTCTGAATAAAGCTGCAACTAACAGCTATTTTCCAAACCGATTAAAGTACCTCTGACATGTTGAACTACTCATTTAACTAAAGAGTTAAGATAAATATATTTCAAATTTTGCAAAAATATTTACATTTACACATCGGTTTAGTTATTTTTTTAGGTTTTCAATTTTACTTCCTGGTTGTAAATGATCACACTAGGGAATTACTATAGCAACCAACCTGTACACTGAGCCAAAACTCATCTAATGTCACAAATGTTTTTATTTGACAAAGAAAAATACATGTGATTACTTTTATTTGTGTTGAATCAATGTTTAAAGGGTCAAAAAGGTAGTTTCCTTTCTGTAAATGATGCATAAACTTTACCTCCCCAGTGTGATGTCATTCATTTGTTTACTTCCTGTAATTTTCAGCACAGTTTTCAACTTTTCTCCACAAATAGTGACCCGATTGGTGTAAAAGTATAATTTATGTTTACAGGAGGTATTAATACACGGAATAAAGTCAAAATTAGGAAATCATAAAAACGTGTCATACACACTTTAAGCTGGCAATTATTTTCTTTGATGTTGTTAAATCACAAAAGGCCTGTGAATGAGATTTTGGCAAAACTAGATCCAGATAAAGACGTCAAAAACTAACCACACACTTGTACACAAAACAAAAGCTGTGTGAAATGTACAGCCCAAAGACACAACAACACAAGTGTGCATCGAACCACGGTAAGCTGTGATTTTAATAATGAAAATACTGATGTGCAAAACTGCAGTCCCACAAAAGTAAAACAGTGTTAAAAGAAGAGAGTGAAGCCCCAAACGCAGAGACGCAGAGAAGTTGCTGACACACAAACAGCTGCAGATGGGCGCTTTATTGAAAAGGCTTTCGATGTGTGATTTTTCCATTCCGAACAAAAAGATGAAATTAACAAATGTACTGACTGTGCAGAAGCTTGTCCCCGCAGGAGGAATTTATGCGAGAAATGCGTGTCACTTCTTGCAGGTCTCACAATATATCCTGATTATAAACTTACTGCTGACAAGGGCTGCGCTGCTCTTCTTAAATCACGAGCGCAGCAGAAGAAACCACGCGGAGGAGCTACACCTGCGTCTGCACGCCGCTTTATGTGGTCTAGTCACACAATCTGAGGCACAATACACCCAAATGTCTTCATAAATTATTCTGGAGTTCTACCGCCTACTATTTTATGCCACGTAATGCTTAAAAAGTATGATATTCACAGGCCAGAAAAGTCCCCGGAATTTAAATACTTAGAATTTTATGTTTACTGCAGTTTTATTTCTTGAGTCTGTGTCCGAATCATCTGGATTTATTTAAATATCTGTGCAATGACAAAGTATCTAATTGAAAAGCAAAAAATTATGGCTAAAAGAATGGAACAAATTAGGGCTGCATGATATTGGAAATGATTGTGATGTGCGATTTGGCTGTTAAGATCTGGGATATTATTGCAATATTTAAATACACTTTTTGACTAAGGCTGAAACCAACGATTATTTTAGTAGTCACTAGTCAGCGATTATTTCTATTGTAGATTGAGACGTAGAATAAACATTTTAAAATAACATTTTTAGTCAAATAAATGTTGAAATATTGTGAATAAAGGCTTCTAGACACAGAATATTTATGAACGAAGTGAATTAATTGAGGAAAATCAGAAATGGTCTATTCTTTTTGCCATTTTTCCACTATAATGTCACTGTTTTTGTAATGAAAGTATTAGCCTCGGTTTTTATTTTGATATAACAGCCATTATTGCATCAAAAACAGGGCTGCAACAATTAGACTAATCGTGAAGTCGACTATAAACAGTGACTGTCGTATTTGGATGATAGTCATCGTTCTCTGGACTTAACAGACTCTAAAACAAAATTTACTTTGAAAAAGCTAGATTTTATTCACGATTTAACCTTTTCAGTGTTTTCATTTTAAAAACAGAACATTTCTATCAGATGGAAGACTCTGGTGTTACTGCGATATGTTTTGTTTGTCGCGATATCTTTATTGCGTCTGACGATATTGATACTTCTGTGACGTACTGTGCAGCCCTAGAACAAATACTCTCAAACTCAAGACATCATCAGGCAAAACAAGGGTTGTCAAAAGTATAAAAAATCTGAAACTAATCGAGACTAAAACTGGTGTCATTGATGCAAGAATAAAAACCTGGACCTTTCCAGAACAGTTTTAAAAGGATTGTGAGCTAGTTTAAAAGTTTAAGATCACATGGTTTGATAAAGAAAGTTCAAGTCTATTGTCTAAAACCTTGATCTAAAATAAAGCATTTTTAAATTATCAATGAGGTGAAATCTAATGAAATATATTTCTTTGTATCAAAATAGAGTTTAAAATTGTATTAATTTTAAAACATAACCCAAAATCTAAATTTTTGTCAGAAAAGTCACAATTAGTTCCTCTTTCCAAAATCCCTTACATTTATTATTTATTTATTGAATAATTTCAAATAAATGATTCATATTAAGGCTGTACAACATATCGCAAAAGTACCGATATCACAATAATCAACGACAACAAACAAAATCCACTGCAATATCACGGACGACCTCCATCTGACAGAAATGTACTGTGTCTGAAATGAAAAAGGCTGACTTTTACACTTTTTTGTTTCTTCAGTCTAAATCATCCTTGATCCAGTCTTGGCTGTGAGTCTGACTTGTCCATTAAGGCGTGGGGATGTTTCAATGAGGCGTTCGTTTGGTCCTGCAGCAGACACAGTT
Source organism: Rhinogobius similis (assembly GCA_019453435.1). NCBI lineage: Eukaryota > Metazoa > Chordata > Actinopteri > Gobiiformes > Gobiidae > Rhinogobius > Rhinogobius similis. Next base: position 20,209,418 of record CM033620.1, read on the forward strand.
GTAGTTCAGAAATAACTGCTGGTTGTGCTGACGGCGCTGGCTGGACTCCAGGAGGAGCGCGGCACAGAGGACGAAGCCCGGACGTCTGCTGTCCGTCTCACACCAGGCACCGGGCGTGTCCTGTGTCCGCACTTTTATACGTCCACGAGCAAGACTCTATCAGTGAACGACTAAGATCAGACGTTTTGATCCAAATTAGGAAGAAACAAGTTCATCATTTAATCGTAACTGATCGATTACTGAGAGAATCGTCAACAAATTTAATCGAATAATTGTTTTCTGGATTATATGCCGACTGCAAAGCATGCCATGTGCTCGGAAAAGAGGTTTAATCGCTCAGACAGGTCAGGAATTACAAAATGACAAAGAAAGGTTTAGTGTTTTTGATCAAATGTCAGATTTTCTTAGAGCAACAAGCGATCGAGCCTTTAAAAACAACCAGACCCAAGATTAGGGCTGTAGTCGACTAAAGAAACTCTTGGTCGACTAAAGACCTGCCCTATCGACCGATTAATCACCTAAAAGGGGGTGTGGCAAAACTATATCAAAACTATGAAAGTATTTTCATGCACCTTAACCAAACTGCACTCAAAAGACCACAACTGCAGAGAAATGCAGGCAAAGGTAACAATTTTTATAGATAAGTACCAGGAAACCATGTATTTATACGTTCCAAAATCTTCAGCTAACTCACCCCATATCTTTTTGTTTTTGCCATATAAATCCTTTAAATCAAAACAAAATAATTAGTCAACTAATGAAAATGTTGGTCGACCGAGACAAAAAATAAGCATCTAGTTCAACGTCTGCATTTCAGTCATCACAGCATCTATTAACATGAAACAGAACTGAAAAAAAGACTAAAAACATGCTTGTTTTATGACGCAAAAGTGCTGCTCTGAAGCAAAAACCTACAACCCATGACTTTCAATATTTGCAAGTAACTTTCCAAAAGAGAAGCCCAAAGTCACTATAAAAAAGCAGACTTGGCAACTGTCAAAAACCTATTTTGTCTGTAAATACATCAGGATGTCCCAAAGCGACGTCGTCTCCGTGTCATGTGGGTCAAATTTAGCAAAAATCTCTTATTCATGAACACATCATGTACTAAACAACTTATCACGTAAAAGGACAAATATGCAAAATTGACTTTGTTGCTCTGAACATTTCTTCCGTCTAATCACGATAACTACAACTTCATCAGATTCACTCTTTACTGCAGTGCATTGTGGGTATATATTTACATGTGTGTAATTGTCTCTGCAGCCAGTAGATGGAGCCACAGCGAAGTCAAAATGGCAGCTTCCAATGCAGCGATAAAGGAATGTTTTTCTTTGTAAAACATTTTATTTTTAGTTCTAAAACATGAGATGTCAAACTGAAGACACTCAGGAGCAGGTTTAAAGGCTAAAAACAATATTAAAAATACATAATACTTGTCCTTTAATCGACAGAATAATCTCTAGACTGATGGATTACCAAAATAATAATGCAGCCCTAAATCAAATAATGTTGCTCCTTCAAGCTCAAACCTGGAGAGTGTTTTATGGAGGCCTGGTTTTAGTTTTCAGTATTCTTCAGCCTCAGACAATCGAAACTTCATTTAAAATCCAGGAGAGGGCACTGGCTAACAAATCAAAAAGGCCATTGTTATTCTTTTAATAGTGTTTGCAAAATGTCAAACTCTAATTCAACACTAGGACCAAGCTCAACATTCAATACCAATTTAAAACAACAACAAAACACCCTTTTTTTAGACAATAGACTGTCATTTTTTAAAACTAAATCATAAAATTGCCTTAATTTTACCATGTGTTTTTTATGTGTGTTTTTTTTTCCAGGTTTTTGTTTCTAATTACTTCATCAAAACAATTTTTTGAATTTACAAACTGCAGTTTACAATTTCTCATACATTATATTCACACATACATGCATACCATAAGTAAATAAATACTTAAACATCATAATAGAAGTAATAATAATGGTGTAATGTACTGTATGGTTGTACTCAATGTGTACAAATAAAAGGAAAATACTAGAAATGAAATACTAACACATAAAAACAGATGTGTGCACTAATGCTTCTTAAAATGAATAAATAAAAATGTGTTCTTCTGATAAAAACTCAAGAAAATGTTCAGAAAATGTCAGATTTTGTCATTATAATGTGTTTTTTTTATTTTTAGTATTGCTACTTCAAATGAGTATTTCGTTTCGTTACTATTGTAGTTTTAGTATTGATTAATGTGATTTTGAAAACTTTTGACAAGCGTACTTTTTAATATTACTTTATTGATTTAAAAAAGTGTTTCCATTGATTCAGAACAACAATTTTAAAAGATGGTAAACAGCCCTTTTTCATCATTTTATGTTGAAAATAATACAACAGAGCAGCTCCTTTTCCTGTCTGTGTCATATTTGTTTATAAAAAGGTGGAGGAAACAAACCAAATGTTCACAAATTCTTGAAAGACAATTAATTATGCTTAAGTTTTAGATGCATTCAGATCTACTTTTACATTTTTCAATCACAGTGAGACTGAAAAAAAAAAGCCAGAAACAAACAAATCAAGCATTCTCCATTTTGAAGTGTTTGCCGTACTGTAGAAAGAATTAAGGCTGCTCGTTTTAATGGCGCCCGAGCCTCATAGTAATTTTACATCTGTTGTCATGGCAACAATAAAGGGCAATGTATTTTTTAAGGCCAGGAAATGTTTCTTCACAAAAAGGTTTAGATTATGAATACCAATGGGGCGCAGCAGCGTTTCTTTGTTCAAGCCGCACTCACGAAGACGTTCAGACAAAACAAAACAATCTGTTCAGTGCATTTTCAAACTATAAGAGGAGAATTTATGTGTATTTGGGAAAAAGCAGGACATGACTTGAATGCATCATTGCTGCACAAAAAGAAAAAAAGAGAGCTTTAAATAGTGTTTAAAAATGAGGCGTTGTGTACCTTTTCTTTGGACTAGTAGGACGTTTGTTTCTTATGGTAACATTTAGATTGTAGTTTGTCAAAATGTTAACATCTATGACAAATTAGAGATACCAGAACTAACTACTTAAATGTTTAATTACAGAAGTGTTTTTTTGATTTAATGCCTGTAGAGATTGAATTTAATGTTTTTTTTAAATGCAGTTTAGTTTTGCCAAAATCAATTTAATGACTTTTAATGCTATTTAATGCCCTGCAGAACCCTGTAAAGTGTGCTGGGTTATCCTGCTTTAGAGTTTTTGCGTCAGTGTTATAAAGCAGTTTCAGTATTATCGTTTATCGTGATGTGTTTCCATTTCAATATATTGTAGTTCAAAACTGTGACAGGCCTAGGGTCAAGGCACAAGATGAGATTTTGGCATAATTGATAATTAACTTTGCAATCCAGTTCACAGTTTTGAACTCACAGATGTTTAACCTTTATTTAATATTGTTGCTGCCGTTGTTGCTCTGCTTTTACGTGTGTAACTCAGCAAATTAAAACATTTGAGTTGGTATAGTACGTTTTGCCAGCAAACGGGGAAAACCTAACTTATTTTAGTAATATATTGTTTGTTCAATTCAAATTCAAAATACATATTCATCTCTTTGCACTCACGCCTCTCTGGACAATTATCAACGACAATTATTTTGAAACTGTTTAGTAAAAGGCAGCTAAAACGTACTTGTCTTTCCAAATCAGGATGCACCCACAGCTGAGGAATAAAATGGAGATAAATTGAGAGTTACATCAAGACAAAATAATCTCTAGATCAAACCATTCTGAGGCATGCAGCTGCAGTTCTCTTCTACAAATAGATCTGAAACGGCCACAAGAGGGCAGCACCAACAGAACTAAAGCTTCTTCCATGAACAGTGACAGCAGCTACATTATTATTCTGTAGACTTTGGAATAGTATTTACTTAGGGCTGTGCAATTAATGTGATTTCAATAAATACTGTATTCAATTGGCAAAATAAAGATGTGATGATGTGCGCTCCTTCTGTCAATCAAAACCTGGAGCAAAATTACTTCTGATCCACAAAAACCCAAACATGTATCACACCCGATGTATGCAGGGATCCCAAAGTCTATTAATAAACCTTTTAAAGACCTTTATGGAAATCTTTAAAGTGCGTATGACAGGTTTGCATGATTTTCTAATTTAGTCTTTAGAAAATTAAGACCTGTTGTAAATAAAGACCTGTTATAAATACAAATTATAGTTTTACTCCTGAAGCCGTTTGTGGAGAAAAGTTGAAAAATCTGTGGATAGTTACAGGAAGTGAACAAATAGATGACGTCACACTAAGGAGATAAGGTTATACTTAATTTACACAAAGACCTTTTATACATTAATTCAATTCAAGTGTATTTTTTATTTGTAAACTTAAAAAAATCTGGCCCAGTGTGGTTGCTTTGGTAAATTCCTAGTGTGACGTCATCATTTACAACCAGGAAGTAAAACAAAAAAAGCTAAAAGTTTCAAAACTAGGATGTAATTTAGTAGTATTTTAGTAGAATTTGAAATATATTTATCTTAACTGTATTTTAGTGAAATAAGCAGTCCAACAAGATCTAGCATTTTTTGAAACTACAAACACACCCCATATTTAGGAAAAGATGACATATTTTACTTTATTGAAATATTAAATAAATGGTATACAATATCAATAGCATTTTTAACTGTGTGGTCTTGACATTTACAAGTTCAACTAAAAGTGAATGAACAAAACATAGGATACAGGATTACGACTGTTCAAGAGAAACAAATTATCTCCATGTATCTGACTCAAACTGCAAAAAAACAACTATTTAAACTGAAAAGTAAAGGTAAAGAGTGTCTTTATACATTAGAGATGCATAAATTACATTAAACTCGGAGCTCTACCTTCCCTTCTCAACATAACCCCTCACATTTGAAGTGCTGATACAGTAACATACGGCGGAGGGGGAATTATGGATCGTATAGGTTATTTTAAACTTTGAAACTTTAAAATTATGTTAAAACGTTTTAATGTTTACCTTAATGTGACCTAACTTCTAAGACTTTTTAAGATCCTGCATATATAGGCTGACCAGATTAAAAACTGGGACACACCCGGGTTGGAGTGGGAACTAACAGTAAAATTGTAAAAAGAGTTGGTAATTAAGTACTTTATTATACACTTAGTTCATTCACGGCTCATTCAGGACTTAAATGAGAAACTTCTACTTGCGTATTTTTTGTGTTCTGGTCACAGTTTTCTCTATTTTGGCAATTTATTTCTCCATTTGTTGTTGGCCGGTATCAAACTGGTCAAAAACAAGGACAAATGGGATGTGTCTTGTGTAAAACTGGGATAAATAAACTGTTTTGGACACATCTTCTCAAAACTTGGACCGTCCCAAGTAAACAGGGACGTCTGGTCACCCTACGCATATACCCTGCAATATTACAAAAAACGATACATAATAGTGCCAAAAACACTCTGATTCCTTCGCTCTGCTTTCATATTCTGCAACATAAACCAGGCTTTTGTTCTGCACCTGTGGCCTCTCTCTAACACCCACAAAACGCAGACGTGAAATGTGTCCAAAAACAACAACAACAGTTTCTATTTCTGTTACCGAGATGTACAGCAATCGAACTGAAATCACAGAACATCATTTAATTTTCAAACAACAAATGATCTTGTCTTCTCGTGTAAAAAAAAAACATTTATTTTTCATATTTTCTTCACAAACTGCAACTTCACAGATGTAAAACTGTGATGAATATTTACCACAGCTGCCCTCCCTCCAAACCACATCAGAATTAGATAAACATGAGAACCTTTCATGTAGACTTTAACTTGTTGCCGCCCTGTGTTACATGTTTCAACACATTTCTGCCGATACCGTCCTTTCTAAATTCCTCCTCACTCCTGATTAGTGAAACTGAACTTGCATGTTAGAGTAATATCCTCCTCGACAAATCGCTGAGGGCTGATTAGCTGCTTAATTAGCCAACCGTTAGCGGGTGAAAGCTCCGGCGGAGGCGCGCTACGTCGGGGCAGGTACACAAACGCCTGCTCCTTACACAGTTGTACATATGCTCTCGCTTGTATCCGACTTTTATCACTTCTAATTAACAGTCTGTCAGGAGGCTGCAGGTAGACGACCGGGTGCTATTCTATTTTTAAGAGATCTAAACAACTATTTTTACATCCAGCTGGAGCGGCTTCTTTTAAGGCTTTCAAAGTATGGCTGTCGAAGCTAACGCAATAACGACGTGTTAAATGCATCCCACTTAAAGCGAGACGCGAAAAGGAAGACCAGTACCTCCCAGAGTATTTTTAAAGGGTTGTTGCTTTATAAAATGTCTTTAATACATTTTATGCTTGTTTGTTATTGTTATTAACACAACAATTACAAAAAAAAACCAATCCAATTCTCAAAGTGTTGCCATGTGCTGCTCCAACATTATAAAATGAACACACCTTCATCCTCTGTCAACACTTGTCAGAGCTTGAATAATACATGTTTATATTGTGTAAACTGAATAACTGCACTGTTTAACTATATTATATGTTTAGATTTTTATATATTTCAGTTGTACCTAATTTGTTTTGCTACAGTACAGATATATTGTAAAAGCAGCTCTTTAGGGTCAAAATGAGGCCGCTGTGTGCTGTCTACATCTAATTATAAAGTGGATCTCTGCTTAAAATCTTCAGCTCACTGTCTTCAGACAAGTGGGTTGTGACGGTGAAGAATAATTGGTTGTGAAGACGTGTGACGTAAGCCATGTTTGTGAACAGAAACGGTGGTTTAAGGCAGTGTTTCCCAACCAGGGGTACGGGGACCCCAAGGGGTACGTGACGAACTTGCAGGGGGTACTTTGAATGGTTTCAGGTTTTAAATAAAGACGAAATGCACTTGTATCTAAATAAAAAAGTGTCATTAGTTGTAAAGTTAGAGTCTTTTTGGAGTATCTTGGACTATAAATATAATTCAAACAAAAATATAAGAGCAATAATTAACTATATTCGACCCATTTATTTGCCTGAAACTCAAGTTAAGGGGTACTCCGAGTGTGAGACAAACCTTAGGGGGTACTCGAGACAAAAAAGGTTAGGAACCACTGGTTTAAGGTTCAATTTACCATTTGTCTGAATCAGAAACGGTTTATTGCCATTGTCAGCGATCAAAAATTCACAAACATAGGAACTTGCTTCGGCGTAAGGTGCAACATAAAGCAATGAATAAAATAATAGTGTACATCAGTGTGCGATCACCCTGCTCAGGTAAAACAATGGGCCAGTTTCATGCAGATCAGGTTCTCAACAGTGACAATAACACTGTCTACAGGGCCAACATGGTGACAAAAAAAAGATTAGTTTCATTTGACTCTAGGCAGGATAAACAAACCCAGGCTTTTATCAGGGACGCCTCCTGTGGGCAGGGCTTTCACGGCTCAGAGCGGCCACAAACCAGAGACACCAGAGCGCTCAGACCACCCCACGGACTGAGCGGGACCTCTGGATGGAAGTCCAAGCGCCAGTGTCAGTGTCCAGATGACGTAGACGCCTTTTCTACAATGGCTGTCACTAACGATTGTTTTAGTAGTCGACTAGTCAACGATACATTACAAGTCAAACTTCTACAATGGAACTTTTTAAACGCATTATCAACCAAATAAAGGTTGGAGACTGAAGGCTTCTAGAGCTAGAGAATATTTACAAATAAAGTGAATTATTGGATTCAAATCAGGAATTGTTTGTTCCTTTTAAGATAAGGTTAAGATAAGGTAATTTTGATAAACATAACAAGGTCTTTTCGTATGTTTTAGTGTCTGTACAGTCCAGATAACGATTATCGAAAGACAACAAGTATTATGTTTTTATTGTCACGATTAGTCCATGAACAATATGTACACTTGTCTTTACTCCTCTTTCATTTATGCTTTGTTAATTAAACTAAGATTATTCAGAGCTGAACTGTGATGCCATATAACAACGCACAAGAATAAAGTAGGATGTATGTCACGGTAAATAACTGCTGACACAGAGGGTTGAGAGGGAGTCGGTGAGACAAATACCTGGTGTGGTCTTCTCCAGGATGTACCAGCGAAAGAAGGTCCTTTTCTTCTGCTCGCTCAGGTCTGATCCGTGCTGCAGCAGCCAGTGAGAGATCCGGCTCTGACTGATGCCTGAACGAAACACACAAAACACGCACGGAGTTCAGTTTGACATTTATTTTAATGGTAATATAACTTTACTTAAATGTTTTATAAGTCAATGAGTACCAGAGTTGTCACAATTTGCAGCTTATTATTGTTATTAATGTTAAAAATGTTGTGATTGGAGGCGACTAAAGGCAACATTTTCACTGTTTAAAGTCTGACAGATTAAACGTCACATTTCACTAAAACATAGTGAACATGATTATATTTAAAGGTCCCATATTCTGCTATTTTGCCCTTTACACAGTCTATTCTAAAGGCTTTGTTGATAAAATTTTGCGTTGTGTAATATCCATAACATAACAGTTTCCAAAAAACACCCATTTCTTGAACTGGCCCCCCTCCTTGCAAAAGCAAACAGCTCACTCTGAGATCTGACCCCCCCGAACAGAGAGCAGGCTGCTCCCCCGCCCAACTCGCGCGCCTCCCCCGCCCAACTCGTGCCGAAGCCTAGAGCGGAGATAGTGCGCATGCGCCGTGTGCTCCGGTAAACAGCGATACACAAACACAGGAATAAACCTTTTATCCGTCCTGACGGTGCGTCGTGCTGAGTCCTACGTCCTGGATCTGACCTGGAGTTTGACGTGCTCCAGTACCTCGACGACGGACGTTGCCGTTTGGTAAATAACAAGCTAACTCTTCTGTCTGTCGTATCCATCGTGTATTTACTGTGTAGCATTAGCATTAGCTGTTTTTATTCTGCGGCTGCGCGCTTCCCGGAGGCGTGGCTTAAACACCGCGTCATCCTTGGGAAGCGCGTCATCCTTGTGAGGCGCCCCCGTCTGCTGCTCAGCCGAGGGGGCCAACAAAGACAGTTCTCTAGCGAAAGCATGCGGGAATCAATCAAAAAACCACTTTGGGCACACATACGAGGCCCAAATAGCACTGTAGGAAGGTTAAAACCTCTGAAAAGTCGATTTTGCATGTTATGGGACCTTTAAGATTTTACTAAACGTTTTGCCTGTTTGTCCCCAGTTTGACAGTTTTCGTAATGTTTATGTAACCCAGTGGGTTTTAGGACCCAGAGATTGACTTTGCAGACGTTGCCTTATGCAACAGGCCTGTAATTGGCCAAAATAGAAATGTTTACATTCCCATTGGACAAGATCGCTTAGAGCCCGCCCCCGCTCTGCCGGAAGCCCGTGCGCGCTTTTTATTTGTCTTTCTGCTGACCGAGAGAAGCGAGAGCGCACATACACGCTGTTCATTTGAACGTGAGAACTGAAAATATTGAAATCAACAAAAATAATCAAAGACACTGGACCAGAGACTACGGAGGATCAGACCCGAACCACCTCTGCTTCTTCTTTGCAATTGAACCACCTTGGTGAGTGCACTTAAATGAGATAAAAGGGGAGCTAACAACCAGCTAATCCATGCTAAATCAAAACGATCACTCTCCTAGATCTGCGGGGGAGCGGGCTGAGGGAACTGGACTCCGTACCGAAACACACCGATTGAAGTGTCTCGGTGAGTGACTTTGGGCTGGGTTATGTGTGCGAAAACTAGCAGATAATTTAGCAGCTAAAAGCTAAGCAGGGGCTACCACGTTTTTGGACATGGGGAGAAAGTGCACGGGGTCTCCTGGGGAGCCGCGCTGTTTTTATGCAGGGGCACGTCTGTCTAATGTGCTGATAGACTATTTAGCATTATTCCATAGGATTTTAATCCATGAAAAAGGTTATATGCACTATTGAAGCTAAGATATTTAGGAAAAATGCAATTATTTTATTTTATTTTTGCACTCTGTGTTAAAGCGGGATTGTAATTTGCATATGTGACGTCACCGCTGTCCTCAGTTGCCCTCGCAGGTGCACATGCACTAATAATGCACTGTAAAAACATGAGATATGGGCGTTTATTTAATTTTGGTTGTATTCAAAGCCTTATTTTTGCTGAAACTGTTATATTGCTATATTGTATTATATCTTTTAAGCCATTAGTGCAATGGTACTTGGTACAACTTAAAGGTATTTCACTGTAAAAAATTGTAAGGGTTCACCATGGTTTATGGTTTATTGTTGTTTATTGTTTAAAATATGAATGTCATGATTGAATATGCCTTAATGGGATTTATTTTATATTCCATGATTATAAGCTACACTATAAAAACTATTTTTGAATAACATGATTAATAGAAATAATAATTGTTAATGTTATGTTGTTACTGTTGTGTAAGCACTTAAATTAACAATACTATGGCCATAAATTAGAAACATGATCTCTATAGTAATAGTCCTGTTTTCCATACAGGCTAGGTTTTTTAGAGAACCTTGGATCTGGATCTCTCCCTGACGAGGGAGATGGCGAGCCATCCCAACTGAATCGAACTGCCCTTCTGAGAGAGCAGGCTGCTTTCCACCACAGGGAGTGTGGTAGAACGGTACCGCACTGAAAGGATTTTGACTTGACTAACTAACTACAGACTAATAAGCCGGCTGGACTACAATTAACAATCTGAGCTCAGATAAGGACACTGGGGTTTTTATTTTGTATTTTATTTTCTATTGAATGTCACACATGGTTGTTGAGTACTCTGTTTAATACAATCAAACTTAACTTTATTTGTGGCTCCAGTAATTATTTTTGATTGCCTTTAGCTCTTGCTGCATCACCCTCCTTCTGAACCTAGCCATTGGTCCAACTTGATACATATTGCTATTATTGGCAGTTAACAGCCATTACATACATTCTCCTGTACATCGGTTACATTTATAATGTCACTTCCTGGTTGGACATGAGCAGCAAATATGACACAGCTCCGCAACTGTTACCTAGCAACCATTTTGAAAACAAGGGCCAAAATCCACATAAAGTACACAATAGTTATGATTTGACAAATAATAATCCCTGATAACATCTTTATTTTGTTGAACGACCATTTAAACTGTCAGAAAGATTAGTCGAGTCGAGTGTTAACTGTCATTTTATTTTCAACGGTAAGTCGCTTTTTGATGACATCACAGAGGGATTCTGTTTTAGAACTCAGCTCTACTTCCTGTCATTTTAAACTTTTAAAATTCATTCACAAACTGCAACTTCACACACTTCATGTAAAACTATGATAAATATTTCCCACCGGTGCCCTCCCACCAAACTAAGGCAGAATTAGAAAAACATGAGAACCTAGATGTTAACAGACATCATATCTAAATGCAAATGATTTTAAGTCTTTATAAGAAAACATAAGCCATACTTTTGAATTCCAATGGTAGAAATGTCAGTTTGTTTGCTTTTCTATTATTAAAAAAATGAAAAAACACATTTCTAACAAAAAAATCCTATTTGACCTCTACAAACAAGTACAATTTGTGGTAAAATATGCAATACAGCTGTAGAAAAAAATGAAAAACTATCATGGGTTCAATGTTTCTGTAAGTATTTGTCCAGTAAAGCATAAAAATTTGTGTTTTGTCATTCAAAACTGCTAAGTATGTGTTATAATCTCCAGTTACAACAGGAAATAAAGTAAAATGAAATAGTAAAACTCTTTAAACCAGGCTTTTCTCTGAGTGGTTTTCATTTGACAAAACCTTGATATATATATTTTTTTAATACTTTTGTGAAATTCTGATGTTAACTCCAGCTTCATCATGTTCCACATCACTTTTGCCTCCATTACGTAATTTGTTTTTGTTTACAGACTTTTAAAAACGGTCTATTAAAACATTCTGTACCACCATTTGACAGTTTGCAAGTGTAAGAAACGTACATTACGAGTTGCTGTCTTTCATTTTCACTGCGTCGATAAAGAACCAAACACCAATCACTATTTTATCGTCATTGCGTTGATAATTGTGTAATCCTGTGACAATTGTTGACTGTGTTTTTCAGGAAGCAACGTTTAAACATAAAAAGTCAAACTGAGGCTGTACAATAGAGAAAATTACAAAACACTTTCATTCACAGCTCACCCTTTTGTCAGTCTTTGTGCGTCAAAAAACCCAGATTGTGTAATTAATTAGTAATTGTTCGGCTCGGGAGGAAAGTTATCATCAAAACGCGGTTGTGCAAGGAATGACGAGACTAACTGATTTAACAATTATTTCTGATTGTTTATGCCAGTTTGACGAGAAAATAAAGAGTGTAATGTTATAATGTCTGTTATACATTCATGTAAAGAAAAGACTAAATATTTAGGTTAAAATTGCCAGGTGACTAGTTTTTAGGCATGTATTCTCCATTAGGGTCGTTAGAGATTATGTTTTTAATCAGTATTATATGAATGTAACACAAAAAATATAACCATGAGAATTTTAGAGGCAAAAATATATTGTTTTAACTCAATTTATGCTCCAAAATAGTAAATCTAAACGCAAAATGCTTTGTTATCTTGTCGTTTACGTCACATTAAAGGAGCACTTTGTATTTTGCTGGTGGAGATGGAATAAAACAAAGCCGTCTCCATGGAAACAAGCAACAAACAAGTACTTTTTGGGCAATAAAAACTACTTTAACTGGATAAATGAAACATCAGTGACTTTATATCACACAACAGAACGTTCCAGATTAAACAAACACAATTTAATGAGAAAATCAGGTGATGAAAACTTGAAAAAGCTGGTCACATGCAAGAGAAGTGATGACACTGAGAATGAAAGTAAATTAAGGATTTCACTGTTTGTTTCAATAGTTATAGTAGTCGTAACACTAAAACTTGAATTCGGGAGCTCACTAGGGAGTTACAGTATGTTTTTGTTCATTTTTTTTATTCTCAAGTTATCATTTAAAACTGGTCTATTCTTGGATCCTCTTGAGAAGTTTGTGCATTAATAATGGGTACATTTAAAGTGGCTATGACAGGTCGGACTACTCACGTAACTAAAATATAGTTAAGATAAAGCTATTTAAAGTTTTGCTAAAAATAATTATACATTTTATAATTTTTAGCCTTTTTTTTGTTTTGTTTTGTAACATCACTTCCTGGTTGTAAATGATGACATCACACTGGGAAATTACTTTGTACACTGGACTAAAACTCGGCTAATGTCAGAGATTTTTTTGTCCGACAAATCAAAATACATGTGAACACCTTTATTTTGCTGATCTTATATTTTAAGGGTAAAATAAGTTGTTCATTTTGGGTAAATTATGCATAACCTTTGGATGGAATGAGTCTCCCTATTGTGATGTCAACAGTTTTTTACTTCCTGTAATTTAAACAGATATTTAATCAGACTTTTCTCCACAAACCATGACTCGATTGGTGTAAAACAATACTTTTTTTTTAATGTACAATATGCATTAACACACCAAATAAACTCAAAATTAGAAAATCGTTAAAACCTGTCCTACGCACTTTAAATGTCCAGTAAAAATCAGGTGAGTAGAATAATCAGAAAACCCCAAAAAGTAGATGAATTTTTAAATATCGTAACATTTTGTCTTTAATTTTTGTCTTTGTTACATTCATTTATCCTTTTTTTGCAGATGTCAACAATCAGAAATAAACCAGATTACCCACATCACACGTAACAGTTTATATGACATTTCAATAATCTGATAACCCCAGAAATCAGAGAAGGATCAGATTTCCGGAGTGCGTGTGAACATGAACTCACCTGTGACCTGTGCCACCATGGCCTGAGAGATTCTCCTGCTCCCCAAAAAGGCCTTGATCTCCTCCTTCACCAGACTGCTCTCCCTCCTGCACACAACACACACACAACACACACACAACACACACACACAACACACACAACACACGTTAAAGCTAGTTCCAGTGAAAAGACGATGCAGACATGCCAAAAGTGTGTATAACTGCTTTTTATTGTCATGTCTTGCAGCTGTGTTTGATGTGGTGGTGGCAGAGTGGTTAGCAGCAGCACTGTGAGAAGATCTGGGGTTAAATTCCTGCATAATTTGACGTTTGCTTGTTCTGCCTGTGTCTCGGTTCAGTGCACAATAGAGCTGCAGCTGCCTAATGACGAGCCATCAATTAACGGACTAAAAGGTGGCGACGCGTAGTGGCAAAAGCTCTCAAAACTAACTAAATATCTCTATCCAACAAACCTTGTATCTAGGGCTGCAACAAATTGATCGATGAATCGCAACTAATCCATAAATTAAGTAATTGTCAACTAATTTAGTAAATGAATAATCTGGTCTTTACGCAGGTGCAGAAACATGCCATGAGCTGAGATAATAAGATTTATCATTCAACTTGAGCCGTAAAGTTTATATGACAGGTTAGACGTCACATTCACTAAAATGTAATGAACATGATTTTATTTAAGATTTTACTAAACGTTTTTGCCCATTTGCCCCCAGTTTGATGCTTTTCGTGATGTTTATAATGTAACTTCCTGGTTGGACATGGGCAGCAAATATGAAATAGATAGAGGTAAATCTACAGCTGTTACCTAGCAACTATTTTGAAAACAAGGGCCAAAATCCACATAAATTATACAATAGTTATGATTTGACAGATAATAACACCTTTATTTTGTTGAATGACCGTTTAAACTGTCAGAAAGATGAGTGTTAACTGTCTCTTTATTTTCAACTGTACGTCGCTTTTTGATGACATCACAGAGGGGTTCCATTTCCTCAGCTCTGCTTCCTGTAATCTCAAACTTTTATTTTTCAAAATGTCTTCATAAACTGCAATTTCACAGATGTAAAACTATGATTAACATTTACCACAAGTGCCCTCCCACCAAACTAAGTCAGAAATAGAGAAACATGAGAACCTGTCATATAGACTTTAAGTGCATGAAAATGACACTGAAAAGGTGTAAATGTAGTGTATTTGATGAAAACAAACGGCTTCACTTTAGCTCCATCTGGTAAAATTAAGTAAAAATCTTGTATTTACTTTTGCATTCTAAATAACTAACCGATTCATCGAAAGAATAATTGCTAGACAAATCGATTTGCAAAATGATTGTTAGTTGCAGCCCTAATTGTATCTGACCCAAACTGCCCTGACACAACCAAACAACCATACAATATGAAACATTTCTGCAGAAAACTACTTTGTAAACAGTGTATTTGTCTGTAAATGGCAAATTAAACTCACAATTCACTCCCAAATTTCAAACTAACTCATTCCACGTCATTTCTGCTTTGATTTTTATCTTTTCGTTGTTAATCTGAACAAAAATAGTCGCCAAATAAAAATGATTGGGTAAGATTCCACCTATAAATCGACTAAACAACTAAAAACCTACATCCCTAGTGCACAGTTTTCTTGTTTTATTAATTACTGTTCAGAAATAAGCAGAAATCAAACAATATTCCTGCCCTCACTAATAAAACAGAACCAACGCAACACAGATTCAGACAAACCAAGGTCTTAAAGTGCAAGTGTGGGCTACAGACGCATTAAGATAAGAGAGGAATGGACGCAATTTCTGTGCCAGATATCGCAATGAATCTCATTTAAATACCACCTTCGACACACTGAAGGTTTCTGACTTCGGAGATTATAGTTTCATAAACGTCTCACATATCTGGATGTTTACACTAGAGCTTTTGTCGTTGTGTCTAGTCAACCAAATGTTTTCTTAGTTGACAAATTATTTTATGTGAAATTTAAAGGATTTACATTCACAACAGCAACATTAAGAAAGATGGAGAGGGATATATGGAGATTTGTGTGTGAACTGTGAATTTAATCTGCATTTTCACTAATAAATACACAGTTTACTAGAAAATCTGTAACTGTGTGATCTTCTGTCATACTGTGGTCTCAGTGCAGATTCAAATTAAAGAGAAAAGGTTTGAGAGATTTTTCCAGTTCCCTTACAGTCGACAAAGCCTTTCACACACTGGAAAAAAATGACCATCTGCAATAAGAAAATGAATAATAATATAATAAGTGCTTGAAATAAAACAGTATTCATCTTGCTTTGAGTATATTTTGACAGTTTTAAAATAGGATTGCCGATGGAACAAGCCTAAATGATCTTCTTTTACTCACAAGACATGCATTTTCTAACTTGAAACTGGAAGAAAAAATGCTACTGTACTTGAAATAATAACAAAACATACTTATTTTATTGGCAAATTTTATTTTAAGAAAGTCAAAATATACTCAAATCAACATAAATACAACTTAATTCAATCACTTTTTAAGTTAGTATCTTATTTAAGGTTGTAATACTGTGCCGAGCATGTCTTTGGTTGACCACAGATAACAGATTATTTAAAACGATGGTGACAAATTTCTTAGATGTATCAAGCGTTTGTCATGTCTAACTTGAACTGAGTCTCAGACACAAGTATCAACAATAAATCTTCTCACATAAAGAACAAAAAAAGAATCTATGCTTCCAATTTTTTTGTCTCCAAATTCTTCCTGTCCACAGCTCTGTTTTCTGCATTTTAATGGAAACATTTGTGTGCCGTTTGTGCCGAGGCGTAATCAAAGCGGCACAAAGGCGAGGTCTTTCAAATCAGTCGTAATCATGCGTTTGTTATTTCCCTCATTTCATGTAAAATGTAGCGTCGCTGTTCTCCTGTCTGGGCGGGTAAATAAAAAAAGCCCAGAACATGCAGAGACTTGCAGAAAACGGAGGGTGGTGCGTGAACACACAGTCACATAGTGTACCCACCCTGCTTTCTGGCAGCGCGCCCGCTCCGCTCCCCTATACATCTATAATAACACGAGCAGGACAAACACAAACACACTTATTACAATCTCGTTCTTTTGCAAAGAGCTGGCAGACACAGCAGCTGTCACACACAGACTGAGGCTGCATTTGTCAGCCAAGTACAAGGCATTTCTACAACTATAAACAATACAGTCCCTGCTACCTCCTGACAACACAACCCAGGAAGATAAAAATAACAATCTATAGAAAGACGATATTAAAACAAAGAAGCTGCGACGGTGATGACAAGAGAATATTCAAAAACCAAAAGCCAATCTTGACTTTAATTGCACTGTAGCGCCAAACTGCTGACCTTCAACGAACGATTATTTCAGACGACTAGTCAGAGATTTTTGGTTTTTCATACCAGTCAAACAAGGATTTCTGTTGTACTTTTTAGTGGCATGTTTTTAGAGTTTGTATCGGGGTCATCGATATAAATCTGGTGGCCCGGGGCAAGAAACAACGCAATACAAATGAATGAACAAGAAGAAGGTCTCATTCTGCGCCTCTAAAACCCTGGGTCCGGGACAATTCACCCTTTTGTTCCCCCCGTCTACTCCCTTGGTCTGTATTGTGCAGATCGCAATTCCGATGATCAAAATACAATTCTGATTATTTCAATAGTCGATAGTCACAATTATTTTGATAACTGTTGCAGAGCTGGGTCCACACAACAAGGTTAACTGGTTTTAAAAATACAATCTTACTCCAAATAGTCTCGTGTTTGTAGCTAGTTTAAAACAAAAAAACAAAACAAACAACTTCCTTTTTGAGTGGGTACGAGTACATTTTTTGAGCTTGTCAAGTGTAAGATTTAATAATAATATTGTGGAGCACTAGTACTAAACATTAGGTCTAAAATAACAAATGCGTCACAACTTTTTTTGACATCCAGCATCAATATCCTCCTCAGCGTCTCATGCGGCACGGCTAAAATTAGAGACTCAAAAGTGCTGCTTGTATCGACACTGGTGAATCAATGTAGCACAAGCGGCAGTACAAGGACTGGCAGAGAGAGAGGGGGGAGAGAGGGGGGAGAGGGGGAGTGAGAGAGAGGGGAGAGAGAGAGGGGGAGAGGGGGCGCAAGAGAGAGGGGGAGAGAGAGGTCAAGAGACAGGGAGGGAAGGAGGGAGGGGGGTGAGAGAGAGGGGAGGGAGAGGGGGAGGGAGGGAGAGAGGGGGGGAGAGAGAGAGGTGGAGAGAGAGGTCAAGAGACAGGGAGGGAAGGAGGGGGGGTGAGAGAGGGGGGAGAGGGGGAGAGAGAGGGGGCAGGGAGGGAGAGAGGGAGAGGGGATTGCAAGAGAGAGGGGGAGAGAGAGAGATCAAGAGACAGGGAGGAAAGGAGGGAGGGGGGGACGAGAGAGAGAGACAGGGAGGGAGAGGGGGAGAGTGAGAGAGAGGGAGAGACAGGGAAGGAGAGAGTGAGAGTGAGAGGGGGATGAGGGAGGGAGAGGGGGAGAGTGAGAGAGAGGGAGAGACAGGGAAGGAGAGAGGAAGAGAGTGAGGTAGGGCAGGGAGGGAGAGGGGGAGAGAGGGGGGGAAGAGAGAGTAAGGGGGGTTAGGCGAGAGGTAGAAAGAGAGCAAGGGGTGAGAGAGAGAGGTGGAGAGACAAGGAGAGAGATAGGGGAAAGAGAGAAAGAGCGAGAGAAGGGGAGAGAGAGGGGGACGGAGAGAGAGAAATACAGAGAGAGAGAGAAAGAGACAGAGCACGAGAGAGGGGGAAGGAGAGTAGTGAGGGAGGAGAGAAGGATCAGGAAGAAGTGAAATAGAAAGAGGGAAATAGAATGGATAGAATGGAGAAGGAGAGGGAGGGAAGGAGGAAAAACGGAAGAGAGGGGAAGAGAGAAAGGAGAGAGGGAGAAGAGGGGTGGGAAGAAAGAGGGGACAGAAGGAATAAATAGAGGAGAGGAAAAGGAGAAAGAAGAGATGGAAGAAAGGGGAAGTAAGGTAAAGGGAGAGATGAGCAAGAATGGAGAAAGAGAAAGGAGGAGGAGGAAGGAAGAGTCTCTGAAGGAGGAGCAAAGGGGAAGGAGGGTTGAGAGATGAGAGAAAAGAGGCAGGAGAGATAGAGGGAGGGAAGGAAGGAGGAGAAAGGTAGAAGAAGAAAAGGAGAGAGAAGAAACCAAGGGAGAGTGGAGAGAGAGAGGGGGAGATAAAAAAAGAGGGAAGATAAGTGAGGGGGTCAGAAGAAGAGAGGGGGAGAGAGAAGAGGGAGGAGACAAGTGAAAGGAGAGATGGAGGGAGAAAGGGGATGGTGAGAAATAAAAGAGAGCAGGTAGAAAGGTAGAGAGAATGAAGGAGGGAAAGGAGAGTGAGGGAAAGAGATGCAATAGAAAGAAAGAAAGAAGAGAGAGAGAATGAAAGGAGAGAGAGAAAGAAAGGAGAGAGAGAGAGGGGGGAGGGCGGTAGAGAAGGGGGGGAGGAAAGGGATGACAAAGATGGGAGAAGGACGAAAGAAAAGAGGTAAGAAAGAGAACAGAAGGAGAAGAGATAAAAGAAAGAGGCAGGAGAGCAGGAAGGAGAGGAGAGCCAAGGAACGGGGGAGAAAAGAAAGGACAGAGTGAGACGAGGGAGGAAAAGCGTATGAAAGAGAGCGAGAAAGGAGCGGGACGAGGAGGAAGAATGAGGAGAGAAAAGAGGGAGGGAGTAGAAGAGAGAGGAGGAAGTGGTCGTTAGTGCGCTGTAGCTGCCATCACAGAAAGACTAGCCCCCCGTCGACCGACCGCAAGGAAACAAGCACTTTACGGAGAACAAGAAGTGTCAAGGGCTCCGTGGGATTGTTGGACGAGCCGGAGCGCCGCGTCACGCCCCCGCCAGCTTCAGAGAGGGCGACAGGCGCGGGGCGAGCGAGGCGGCTGAGTGCTACTTAACTTTGTGCGCCATCAAAATCCAGGACAAGTGCAATAAAGAGCAGGGCTGCACGGTACAAGAGAAAATATGTCATAAGCAAACTTCAAACATTACCATAACAACGTGAAGAAATAACGCCGTCCTTTGATGTGGCATTTGTCTGTTTATAAGTAACTGCTGAATGTTAATAGCTTATGTATTCCTCATTAAGGATGTCAACGTTATTTAATCAATAATCGACTTTACATGGAGCTGTTTAAAGACGCTATAACTGATTATTACAGTCTTAAAAACGTGAAAAAGAGAAATAGTTCATTGTTTGGAGCGGTCCATAATACGTTCCTAGAATCCTAATTATTCACCAAAATGATTCACAACTCTCAGACGCTAATGCTAACAACAACTAGCATGCTGAGTGCGCACCAGCGTTACTTCCCAGGGGCAAAACAAATTTTATTTCATGAAAAAAAATCAGGTGCAGTACTTTAATTTTACCATTTTAACTGAGTATTAATCATCCAATAGAATCCTAAATATTCACCAAAATGAATTTACAAGAACGATTCACAACTTTCAGAGGCTGTGGACGCTAATGCTAACAACAACTAGCATGCTAACTGCTGAACGATTGCAAACAGCACACGCCGGCCTCGTCTTGACGCTAAGAGCTACTTTTACAATAAATCTGTGCTGGAGCCAAACAAATGTTACTTTATTTCATGAAAAAAAAAAATCAGGTGCAGTGCTTTAATTTTCCCACTTTAAATGAGTATTAATGATCCATTGTATTTGTTGTTGAGTGTGGTCCAGGTTTGGTCCTGGTTTGGTCCTGGTTTGGTCCTGGTTTGGTCCTGGTTTGGTCCTGGTTTGGTCCTGGTTTGGTCCTGGTTTAGACCTGGTTTAGACCTGGTTTAGACCTGGTTTGGTCCTGGTTTGGTCCTGGTTTAGACCTGGTTTAGACCTGGTTTAGACCTGGTTTAGACCTGGTTTAGACCTGGTTTCAGTTCTGCATGTTGTTAAAGCCGTTTCGTATTTAATTCCCTTTTTCATATTTGTTCCCTTTAAACACAAGAGTGAAAACATGTATCTCCAGGGAGTTTGTGTTGATAAAGAAGACTTTGAATCTTGTGGATAAATCAAATTATTATGGAGAGAAGTCAAGCCAAGGACTCTATATTAGTAAATTCTACAATAAAACCTCACACTGTTGTTCACTGCACCGGGGAAAATATGTTCACTTGACTGTGCGTATATAATCGTGATTTCAATTATTATTATTTTTTAAATGTTGGAATCGAAAATACAATGAATTGCCTTCTGTTGAGAGTTACGTATAAGTGACTCCTTTTGCCTCAAAACCTGGAGCAAAGGCACTTCTAACACATTAAAATATATTCAGTGTATTCACCTTATTCCGGAAGTTGCTGTACGCGCCGCCGTCTTGTTTCCGTTGTATTAGTTTACACGGAGCAGACGAGCTCAACAGAAAATAAGTTCTACACAGACTAAAAAGCGTTTTCAGACTGACCAGGAAATCAGTGCGTTGTTGACTTGTTGTTGCTCGTGTTCATTAAACATTTTACACAAATCAACCTACTTTATGTAACATTTTAGCGGCAAGACTTTTCCCTCATTCGTCATTAGCTTTAACGGAGTTCTCGTCAAACGAAAGTGCGTTTACAACAAAAGTGCGTATCTGTGGCAAAAAGTGGCAAAAGTGGGCGGGGCAGAATAAGGTGAATACTTTCTCAACAGAATCATTTTAACAATAGAAGTAATAGCTGATTATTATTATTATGAGCCAAATAATTGTGATTATAATTTTTACCATCACTGAATAGCCCTACTTGATATAATGTAAGAATTATGGGGTGCTTCCTCATTAACTTTTCTTTTGTTGTTTCTGTGGAGATGTGCTTTGCCTGGAATATTCCACAGTACGACATTAAAACTTATCTCCAAAGAGAGAAGCAGGAGATGCCATAATCAACATGAAAAAACTACAACCAGCAACTGTAATTTCATGTTACTGATTTTATCATTATGAAACCTTGAACAAATTAAAAGACTAGCGACTAGCAAAAGACCAATTCAGTGACCATTCAGCCACCATTTCCTGTCCTTTCACAGCACTGCTTTTTTGCATTTTATTCATTTACACATTCGGTTTTCACTGAGGTTAACAGCAGCAGACAACCCTTCTCTGAGAGCTACAGATTGTCATTTTGCCAGCTCGTACGGCTCTCAAGGCTCTTAGCTAAATCACATCAATGTCGCTAACACGGCTAGCTGCCTTTACTGCGGATGTATTGCTCGAACGCAGCAGCTGCATACATGCTTTGATAAAAGGTCAGCCATGGCATGTGATTTCATAGAATGCAGGAGAAAAAGTTGAATTTGTGACACTGGGAAACAGATTTTGAAGGATTTACAGCACAGTTTAGATCATCGTTTAAAAGCACATTAAACCTAGTTTGACTGTTAAGAGGAATGGAAATGAATACAAATCTGCGGGAAAGTGATATATCAGTACTAGGGCTGTTGTCGATTAAAGAAATTCTTGGGCGATTAAAGACCTTCCCCATCGTCCGATTAATCGACTAAAAAGGGGTGTGGCAAAACTATGAAGTATCTCTCTGTATTTGACCCAAACTGCACCAATAAAAGACACGTGGACAGGAGTTCAAGCAAAAAAAATAACTATTTATACAGAAAAGTACTATGAAACAGTGTATTTATATGATATACAGTATATAAATTAGATTAAACTCACAATTCACTCCAGAATCTTTAGCTAACTGACTCCGTATTTTCCCTTTTTCTGTTATTGTCTTATAAATCCTTTTAATCGAAAGAAAATAATTACTCGACCAAAAAAAAAAAAATTGGCCGACTAAAACACCATCGACCGATTAATCGACTAAACGACAAAGAGGCTACAGCCCTAATCAGTACGGGGAAAAAAAAAACATACACTTTGCCGTTACACATCAGTTTAATGATTATTCTTTCGATTGATTGATTCAATGTTTAAAACACAAAAAGCCCGAGAACATTTTTACTCAATTTGACCCAGATAAAGCTAAGGTGACGCCGCTTGAGGACGTCCTGATGAAAATATTTACAGACGAGAAAAGTTTTTGATAAAAAACACTATATTTACATGTTTACTTCTTCGTCTTTTTGCTTCGTCTGAATCATATAACTCTTTTCTTTGCAGACAACGTTTTGGAGTCTTTGTAAAGGCCAGATAACAATTATTCAATTACTCAATTAGTAGACAATTATCTCGATTAGTTGCAATAAATCGATTAATTGTTTCAGCCCCAGTCCACAAAATGAAGAAAATGTATAAATGAAGGCTTTTGATAAAGTGTGGTATTCATGGGTTTCAGCTTCGTGTTGTAGGGGACGATTTTTAGCACTTTTCACCATTCAGAAGATATAACATGTTGTTTTAAAATGCTAATCGCTATGGCAACGGTCCTACTTTTTCATCATTCTGAAACTCATGGGTAGCAGTGGTGGACACACAAACTATAGCTATTACCAGCCAAGTTACATAAAAAAAAACAGAATAGCAACACAACTTTCTCTCCAATTGGCAGACTGTTCAACAATAATATGAAACAGAGCGATGTCTGTTTAGAATTGTATGATTTGGGTCAAAACACCTGACAAATACCACACACACGGCTCTGTTATTCATGTGTTCCAGCTTCCTGTTATATGCAACATTCTGAGGACTTTTCCGCCCATTCATAAGATAGTATTTTGATTTAAATTGCTAATCACTATGACAACGGTCCTATTTTCTCACGATTCTGACACCGTGAACTGGTTTGCAATGAAACAGGGCCGTGGATATCTAAAGAAAGCACTGCTATATTACTTTTCTTTTTATTAAGTTAAACAGTAACTGAGTTTATAGTAATTTCATTTCATTTGGGTAAAATCAAAAACAGCCCAACAAACTGGCCTCAAATATAAAAGCGGAACTTATGGAGCATCTGTTGCACTGGCTTTTAATAAATAAATTCATTTCTATCATCAATGAAAAAACATATTGGATAAATCTCTACTAAATGCCTTTATTCATTTGCTGCTGCTCTCGTCTCTGTGCTGTCCATTTTAAGCCACAAATACGTCATTATATCATTTCTGATAGAACACTTACAATGTAATTAGATGCACATTAAACAAACAATGGGGCCTTTATGTTTGCTATTCTGCTGCCAAGTCACAGGACGTACATCTCCTTATGGTGCTCACTGTGAAACGCATTCATCACAAGTGTCATGTGCTCCAAAATAATCAATTTCTGTGCTGTTTTCAGCTTTTTATAGTGAACACTGGTTTACAGCTTTGCAAGGATTTGGAATAAAGCCACTATTCACAAGTGCATACTTCATTTTACATATGGTACAATTTAAAAATAGTTATTCATTATATAAAGTATTAATACTTGAGTGACAATTAGTCCTAGGTTTGTCAACTTGGTACATTTGAACAAGTATCAATACTAAAAAATAAATAAATCACAAAATTTGACCATTTCTGAACAGTTTAGAATAATCTTGAGCTCTATCAGAATCAATATAAGAGTCACTTGATTAATTCAAAAAAATTATAAAGAGTCTGGTGACTGAGAATTGTTTATGTTTTTCTTGAGAAAGGCTTTTTTTAAAAACTATAATGTAATACCTTGTGATTTTCTGCACTACATTGCTTGTATTGGCTGCTGCCTTGGCCAGGTCTCTTTTGCAAAAGGGATTCTGAATCTTAACGGGACTTCCTGGTTAAATAAAGGCAAAATACATAAAAATAAATGTCAGACCACATGGGAACAAAAGGAAAGTTATATTATTGTGTCTTGAAAATGACAGTCTAATGTCTAAAGAATAAAGAGCATTTCTTTTTGGTATCGAGTATTGAGACAATTCCTTAGTATCAAAATCAAGTTCAACATTTTACTCCCGTAACTGTAATTTGAACAAAAGAAATTTGAAATGTATCATGTTTTTAAAGGAGCGCCATGTAACTTTTTTGGTCTGGGGGTAGTTGTTGGATGTTATTGTTTCAGTGTGTCTACCTACTGGCATTAAACTTATCCATCTCCATGGAGACAAGCAAGTGACCCCCACCAGGCCAAGTTACAGGTTAGCTCTGTGGAGAGGTGACCCGCTCTCAGTAAGAATGCATGCTTTTCAATGTGTTTTCACCAATAAAAAAACCACATGTAATTGAATATTCAAGACAGATAGGCTTAATGTCACACTGTGGAACATTCCAGGCAAAGCAATAATATCTCCATGAAGGCTAGCTACGCTCCACCAGAAAAGTTAGGGATGGGTGATATATCGGTTCCAGTATGGGTCGATATCGTAACGTGGCCATATGTTCACACAATAATGCAACAAATTATTTTATATCCCACACAAACATATGTTATTTTTGTTATTATTTATTTATAAGTGAAAAGTTAATTTGTGAACTTTACTTCAACTGAAAATAGATTTGTGTCTATCATAGGGCTGCAACAAGTTAATCGATTAATCGCAACTAATCAATTATACAAATGGTTGTGAACTAATTAAATAATCGAGTAATTGTTAACTGGTCTATACACAGACAACATTCTCTGTGCTGAAAGAAGAGGTTTTATGACTCTGACAGACCAGGAATGACACAAAAAACACAGAAAACGCCTTCAGTTCAGCTTTGTCTGGGTGAAACTGAGTAAAGTTCTCGTATTCAAGGGTCTTTCACGCTCTAACAACTAATCGATTAATCAAAGGGCTAATCGCTAGACTAATCGATTACTGAAATAATCGTTAGTTGCAGCCCTAGTCCATCAGCATCGGCAAATATCAGAAACGCCAGCAAGAAAGTGTTGTTGTAAAAAAATAATAATAAAATCAACAGCATCCCATTCCTGTTTTAAATTCAGTGTATTCCACTTCTATTATTGACACTTTGAGACAGATTTTGTCTTGACAGTCTCAGCTGCAAGTTAAATGTACCAATGTGTAACCTCAAATAACAACACAGGTGTATAGAGTGAACGCATAATTGAATTGAATGAGTAAACAAGGCTGTGAACTTTGAACTTTTTCCATCACATTCCAACCGCAGCTACGCATGACTCTACAGTAACTTGTACAGTTTCTATCATTGTGTATGATTTGTGCAGCCTGCGAGGAGTCGATTAAGTCCACAACTATGATAAGAACCCTTTACTTTACTCATGCCCTATTTGCGATTGGGGTCAGTTTTCACCTTTATACCTTTAACACCTTATCAGTAATTATGCAAAGATTCCATGATAATAAATGTGACATGGTTGAGATACTTGAGCGAGGTAATGCACTATAAATGTGTACAATTTGGAGCAAAAGGTGAAAGCAGTGGGCATTTGCACCTTTCTAATATCACGTATCACGTATCAACAGCAGCATAGCCATTTTGACACGCTCGAATGTAGAGTGCTCTCATTCCTCGGTGCTGCTGGCTCCACAATATCATCAGCAAACCACAAATTACCATTTACATTTCCTCGCGCCGTCGCTGACACCAGTTTGAAGGTGCTCCTATATGTTACTATGGAAACAAAGACCCCACTTCTTGGTTAGCTGCGGGCTACGGCAACTTTGAAACAATAATTTAATCTTTTGGAGTCTGCATACTTTTTGCTGCATTAGGAAAACAAAAAAATATGAACGAGGCACAGTTGCCGCATTAATTAAGTTAAAGAGGAGCTGAATAATCTTTGTTCTCAAATGATTACATTATTGTTTGAAATGCAGTGTGTAGAAGAAAGTGAGACAAACCAAAGTCACATTCAATGTCAGTCTTGACTAATTTAAAGCTTACTGGCATTTATTACCTAAACTTAAGCTTAAAATTCAATACAAGGGGATAAAAATAGTCTAATCCAGTGTTAAAGATGTCTGTAACAGACAAAACCAGGCTAACACAGACAAAGGACTAAACACACCGCTTTTAGTGTGTGTTTAGGACCTAAACAACTATACTAGGGCTGCAACAAGTTAATCGATTAATCGCAACTAATCGATTATAGAAATAGTTGTCAACGAATTAAATAATCGAATAATCATTAACTTAGTCTATACACAAACTAAAACATGCCACAAGGTTTTATGATTCCACAATGCCTATGAAAAATTTGTACATTTTGTGTTTTTGATGAAAACAACCTTTCGTCTGCCAATATTCTCCACTAGGATGTCCTCAAATGGCTTCACTTTGGCTTTATGGGGATCAAATTGAGTAAAATTCTCATGTTCAGTGGCTTTCACGTTCTAAACAACTATTCGATAAATCGAAAGAATAATCGCTCAACTAATCGTTAGTAACACTCTTAAACTATACACTTCCACCAGTGCCCCTACGCAATAAACAAAGTATAAACAAAAATTATGCATTCATACTTTCATAGTATAGCCTTCACTATGTAAAAAGGAAACACTACAAACTGTATCACTGACAAAAACAGTCTAGCGCCTTCTGTCGATATACATCACCCCATTGGCTTCAGCAGAGTATGACTAATGGAAGTGTCTGATAGTAAACTCCTCAGTAAAGCCGGTGTCAATAGAACATCACAAAAGAACAATGCCTATGCAAACCATTTGTGCATTGTCACACTGTGCAGTTTGTTCCTTTGTTTGTTGATAATGTTCTTTATATGCACTTTGCACCAAAATACCACAACAAAATAAAATAGAGCACATTACTGGCTTTTCTGGACTCTCACATCACTTTACGTTAAGAACATACACCAGTGTGCAAAAACGCTTGAGGAGTGAAAGTGTCAAAGGATGAACAGCAACGCTTTGCCTGTAGCTGTGGGTCAGTGGAGTGAATGTCTCCAACAGAAATACACAACACATCATGTCAAACCCTTTTCAGTTGAATGGCAAAAAAGCAGATGTTCTGATTCAGATGTTAAGAGGGCACAGGAAACGAGGCCTAAAACAGCTTGAGACATCTCCATCAGAAAAAAGGCCAGCGCGGACACACTGACACCGACAGACAAACTGTGACACACTGGAAGGAAGGCGCTGAACACACACCAACCACTAAGCCATCCACGAACAACCAAGTGTTATATCCAAGCGTCACAAACAGTAAGTATGGCTGCATTCCTACTCCTAATAAAGCCCTCCCAGCACTGACCTCACGAGCTCCTCCACCTTGTCGTCGATGTCCAGGTCCTCTTCCGTTGGCTCGAACCCAAAGGCGCGGGCCGCAGCTGCACTGTTCACCGGGTAACGAGGCGGGGACAGCTTACCGTTGGGTGTGGCTGCCAGACTGTCCCGCCCGTTCTGTGCCATCGCCACCAGCGACACGGGTGAAGGCAAGATGGCCGACGGCGGGGGCGGGCCCGGGGGAGGGGACGTGTCATAGCTGTTGCTGGGCGACGGAGAATGCGCCCCACTGTTGGCGTACTGAGTCTGGGTGGAGGTGGAGATTTTGGCGGAGGTCGAGAGGTCGGTGGCGTTGGCTTCGCTGGTGCTGTTGCCGTTGCACGCAGACGAAGCGGACGAGGCAGTGTTGTTGTTGAACGCTGTGGCGCTGTTGGAGGCAGAGTTGTTGGTGCAGTTGTTGGCCCCGCCCACTACACCATACAAGGAAGAAGAAGAAGAGGAGGAAGAGGTGCGGCGGCCAAACTTGTCCCCGTGCTCCCGGTCCAGCCGGTCTAGAGTGTCCAGCGCGTGAAGGATCTCCTGCTTGGTCATCCCCGAGCGACGCAGGCGCTGCAGCAAATCTATCTGTTCAATAGTGAAGCGTGGCTCCTCGCTCAACTCAGTCATCCTGCTGCAGGGCATAAGACACAACTCACTGTCAGAGGCAGGAAGGAAACAGGAAACACAGGAGGAAGTTATGGAGAAGTGGAGGAAAGTCAAACCCAAGGAGAGGTAGAAAAAGTGCAATGAAGAGCAAAGAGCAGGGAAGAGGAGGGAGAGATGAGACAGTTTACAGGCTAGAGGAGGCAGCGGAATGAGAGGATTAAGTGGGAAAAGAACATGCGGTAGAGTTGCAGATGGAACAGAGAAAAGCACTGGGGGCGAGTTAGAAATGAAACAGGAAAAACTGCAGGAGGGGTAAAAGAAAGAGGCAGCAGATAAGAAAAGAAGACGTGCAAGAGACACAAGTGTGAAAGAAAAGGAGGGAGGGGCAGGGCATAAAATCTGCTATTTTTGGGAAGCAGCAGGCAACGCACGCAGAGTGCCGGAGTCACCTTGACAGCTGATGCTATCTTAACATTCTGACTGCCGTTCTTTAAGAGCTACAATATATCCCTGGCTCGGCACACCACCCACGCTCTATGTTTTTCATAAGCAATTTGCTGTGCTCAAAATCAATGCAACTGGAATCAGACTGCGGCAGATTTTCCATCTTGTGTGCCAGCCCGACCTATGGCGATATGATAAATGCTTTAAAAGGGGTCACTGGCATTTTTCTACATCTGTGTTAGTGCAAACCCCACAGAGGACAGAGGGAACTTAAGTGAATTCAGGCTGTGCAAAAGACACTCAGTTCTGACATCTATACTTTTGTTCGGCATTAAGGCAATTTTAAGGCGTTTTGACATTCTGAATCAAAACAGCTGCAAGCTCTCACACATTTATAGCTTAAAGTAAGGCTGAGCAATATGACAAATATATATATATATATATATATCTTCTCATTTTGATTCAATTTTATGCTTATGTTCATATTAAAAACAAATTAAAATAGCTTATATTATTAGTTTCCTTGACATAAACATGACATACTTTTAATAACTGTCATTTCTTTTTTCTTTCTTTCTTCTATTTTTTGTTGCATTTCTTTTCCCTCCGAAGTCTGCTCCAAACCACACGCTTTTACTGACAGAAGACTGGACCTCCGCAAAGCATATCATTGACGATTACAAATTAATGTTGATTAAGATTTAAATAAATATAAAAAAAAATCTATTTTATGTTTTATTAATATATTCAAGTAAAATAATTAACATATACAAAAGAAAATTTAACTTATAGCGATTTATGCAAGAATTGGAGGACTCATCCCAGGACTTTAATTATTATAGAATTAATTGTCATTGTCAGAAAACATACTGTGAGAACTCAAATCAGCTGTACTGTACGGTACTTTCCACTGAGCAGGCAAATGTTATTTTAGGACACCAATCAAAGCCTTTAATTTGCATTGTGTATTTTAGTAAAGTTGGTGATTGAACATTAACTAGTTTACAACTAAGTTGCCATTGCAAATACGTAAATGATTATGTGATTGTAATCCATTCAAACACAAATGTTACTAGTTAAGTCTCAGAGGTCACCCAGTTATTCAGGAGACTTTACACTAGTCCTTCTGCTGAAAGAACAGAATGTGCTCCAGTGATCTGACTCTGACGTTTAGTAACTCTAAATGACACGTGTGTGCCACTTGACATGACACACGACATGTAACGACAAAGTAACACGCTCAGGTCTGATCTGTTTTACACTTAACCCCAGGTGAAACAAACTTTTAATGGTGACACAAACCTCGGACTATTCGGTGTGGTTAGGTCTGTTTATTTAGTTGCACGCTGATTATTTTTGCAGTGTCCGCGACAAGCCCATAGGTGCACACATGGGTGCTCCTCATGGATGCACCCAAGGGTGCTCCTCAGATGATGCCAGCTTTACGCCCTTTGCCCAAAAGCTAACGACGCTAGCGCATGTATGTATGCATTTATGCAGGAGCATATACTTTTGACATTTGAACGCAGCGGTGGTGTTAACAGAGAAGTAAGCTATTCATGCAGTTTCACTTCAAAGCGACATGTAGTGACCAGACAGTTTGATGTGCACCTTGACACAGGACAAACTTAGCTCAGTCCGAGGCAGCACAGTTTACAGACTGATTAGCATAACAGGCTAGCCGTGCCAGCGCTGAGACTAGCTCACGTTAGCCGTCGGGGCTAGCAAATCTATCGTTTGATATAAAAAACATCACTTTCAGTATTGCACAGAAAACACTATAAGACTTACCTCTCTTTCCAGTCACAGTACCATTTAAGGCGACAGTCTGAGCTACGATGCGCGCTGTGCCACTGCAGCGGAACAATGGTCTCAGTGCCCCGTCCGACCCCTTCCCAAGGATTTCTGATCACAGGCGAATTATTTGCCTCTTTGCTTTGTCTGTCTGACAACAGCCATATTGACAACTTACACCTCTGAGGAGCTGCGAGGGAACTGTAGTTTTCCGCTCTCAAAGGCCTCGACCAAGCGGCAGAGCAGCGGGCTCCAAAAACTACAAGTCCCTGAGACGAAAGCGAAGCAGCGCTTCCACAGTTGTCAAAAAGAGACGCAGTTTCTCCTGCGGCCACAGCTGGAGCAGAGTGCGCTCCTCCACCAGTCTGTGCCATGGACTGTGATGTGTCAGGGTCTGTGATGTGCCATGGTCTGTGCCAGGGTCTGTGCCAGGGTCTGTGCCAGGGTCTGTGCCAGGGTCTGTGCCATTGGTACAAATGCTCTTTGACACAACTTTGAGATCACAGTTTGTTTTAAGAACAATAGGCAGACCAAAAATCTGATTATGATGTGGTTTCTAGAGTTTCAGATGATTGAAAAGTCATGTCAACAGTTAGACCTATCGGATGTGAATAATCTGACCAGTGCAGGTACTGAATGGGATACAGAATACATCATTTTGTAAGGAAAATTATGCAAAAAGGAGAACAAATGGAAGAGAAAATGTGAATGTTTTTTAATGCATAGTACTTTCTCTTCCATATACAACAGTTAGACTACTCACCAGGTGGATCATCAGATTTCTCTTGGGCATGTAAACTGATCATGTCTGTGCAAATTTATAAATTACACTAATTCAGTTTTAGTCTGGTAAAGGAGGTATAGGTCTGGGGTAAAGGGGCACAACATCAAGTTCCAAAAACCTGAGACCTCAGGAGGAGCATGCAGTCTGCAGCTCTCCCAAGGGCTGTCCTGAGATGTGAGTCCAAGACAGATTATAGGAGCAATTGTCTTTTTTCAGAGACTTGATTGTAAGAAATTGTGAAGTCATATTTTGCTTTTTTCAAATATGTATTAAAGAAGCACCATAGAAGGCACCACATTTCTTGTATTGTTAAGAGGAACTGTCAGCACTAAAGAGACAAATTAAGAGAGCTTTTATACCGATGCAGGTGGCTAAAACAGCAAGGGATTCAAATGGACTTTTCTACTGAAGCAACTCCAAGCAGCCATTTATATATTTGTGCTGTTTGTTATTCTGTTCCTGCACCTGCACAGCCTCGACATTCTGGGTTATGCTGAATGTTTAGAAGCATGTTTAACCACTCCATTTAATTTATTATATCTCCTGTAAAAAAAAGAAAAAAAGGTGAAAATATTAAACATGTCTCATCAGCTTTGTGAATGAAACAAGATGCCTTAATCAACTAAAATGCAGGGCTAGCTGGAGTAGCTTAGGGAAGAGCTCAGAGTAGAGCCGCTGCTCTTCCACATCAATCAGAGTCAGCAGGGACTTGTTCATCTGCTGAAAGTGGGTGAATAAAGTTTTCACAGATGGTTCCGCTCAAACCGCTGTCCCCATATCTTTAAAAGAAGGGTATTTTTTGTCTTGTATCATGTGCAGAAAGCTGTCTGTGTCAGGTAAAGCTCAGCCTTAATGCACCTAGCCTGCAACTTGAGCCACTTCTTTCCTTTAACAGCAGACAAAACCTTTTAACATTACACCTTTAGATGCAGCCTGTGAGGATGTGATAACAACTGTTAAAGAGTAATGCAATTCATACATATATGGAAGATATAGCGATGAATAATGTATTCAACTTCAGTGTAACAGCGTTTGTGACATTTGATTACGGTCTTACGCGGCTCAAACAGATTCGACCGTTTATACTGCCCCCTAGTGACCACAGAGAAATCAAGCAGACGCACTGCATTAGGCCGAAATGAAACGCTGCAGTTTTACAAAAAAAAAAAAAAAAGGAAACACGGGCTACAAAATGTCTAACAAATCTGGGTCAAAAACTAGAAGACCAATTGATTATTTAAACCGGAAAGTGGAAACCAAGCAGCGTTTGTTTTTTGGACATATGGCCTGTTTATTAATTAAATGTATGTAGCCTATATAATCAGAAAGAAATCGGATAAGCCTACACATAAGTTGTAGTTGTATGAGGAGATTTTTGCCATGCTTGTAAGCACATAGTTACATTTGAGTTTGAGTCTGATTTTTGTGGCAAATACAAAAATTAAAGAGATAATAAGTTTTTTTTTTAGATGAAAGAGGCCAATTTAAACTTCACTGTAGCCTTTATCTTCCAAATGGGTCTCTAACTACTCCAAAAACCCTCAAAGTAACTGGCACTGTTTGATGATCAGATTTAAACAACACACACCAAAACCAGATCTAATCAGTGTGTTTTCTGATTATTCTAGTTGTATCTGATTGTTCTTAATGTAAACGCACAGCTGTCTTTGGTATAAATATATGCTTTAGTTATACCTATGTGATCTGCACACACGACTGTTTGCATTAAGCCATAAAATCTATTTAAAGGTGCAAATGAGCAGTTCATGTGGCGCTTCCTTGTAAGTTTCCCTCTTTCCTGCAGGACATCCTCATGGACTCAGTGCGCAGCTGCTCAACAACAGCATGCTCTGATCCTCCACATTCAGGACTTTAGCTTCAACTACTGTGCAAGAGCAACCTTTATTTCTTCTGATCACACTCTACACGTGTTTTCCCGAGGTGAGTTTGGCTCTATCTTTGCTGAAGGCTCGCAGGAGGAAGCGCGGTTGTCGTATCCAGCTGTTTTGGTAAAGGTTAGCAGGCTAGCAGCGGCGGCTAACGCAAACTCGGCTAGCTTTGGGGAGAAAGTAAATACAGCGATGCGCACTTTTACGAACGATAAACTCATTAAAGACACCGGTTTAACGCTGGCACGGCTGTCTGTGTGTTGTATCAGAGCACAGAGGGATGTGGGTCAGCTGTGATTTGACACGAGGTGATTGTTGTTATGAAAACGTCATAACAATCAATACTCGTCAGGCAATTTAACGGGACTCGAGCCCATGTTAGACTGGTTTGGTTGTAAAAACGGGTAATTACGACAGCAGCACAGTAATTGTTGTTAAGCAATTAAAATAATGCAACTAAACTCCTTTTAAAATTTGCGACGCGATTCGGGAAAAACGATTTAATTGGGATTTTTCTGCGCGGTATTGCGATTGCGATTAGATTTGCTATTTTTGTTTGAGTAATCGGATTCTGTTCAAAGTTTACATTTTAAACACAATCGGGAGAAATGACAAAAAGGCTGAAATATGAACTGACAATGTAATTTAAAAAATCACGTATTTCAGAACATTTTTGTGGTATTTTATTGTGCTGTTTTTTGTTGCTGTTAGTTGCATTTGTCGCTTTTAATCGCATTTATGTCGCATTTAGTGGCACTTTTGTAGCTTGTTTCAGAACACGTTTTAACAAATCTGAACTAATGGGTTGGCAGTTGGTACAATTGCAGGCTTTGCAATTTGCTAATTGCGTCCATGCAAATTGCCATTTCGATTTGCTTCAATTAATTGTGCAGCCCTACTTTTTTTTTTCTAATGAATAATGTCTATTTGGTTAAAGCCAATTGTTTATGCGTTCACTCCCTCTCTTCCTCATCCAACATTAAATAAGAATTTGTTCTTAATGATTTGATGAAATAAAGGTAAAATAAACAGCCTAATAACTAAACTAAACACACACACAACTAAAGCCTAAAATTCACTCTACGGTATATACCTTCCAGCCGGACTTTATTATTTATTTATTTATTTTTACTTTTACTTTATTCCAAGTCCCTATCTGCCGAGACACAACAGATGCCCAGTCTACTGCCCATACCTCCCAATAGCTGCTTTACTTATTATATGTAGGTTATATTTCCAAAAAATAAATAAAAATCTCGTCAACTGTTACAATTAGGGTAAATCTGGTCGATAGCTTCACAAAGATCCCAGCCATACATACTCCAAAAAACTGAAGAACAGCTTCAGTTTTATTGGGGGGGTAATTTTAGTCAGGCATTTTAGATAAAGTCTGCTGAAATTAAAAGGCGTTATGACAATGGAATTTGTTGTTTATCACAGAACATGGGCTGCTGCTACTGTCTGAGCATCTAAAACCTCAACAGAACCACAAACTTGGTTATTCATTTTTGTCACATGTCCAATAACAAAAATAAAACTGGCAAAATAGAATGGTTAAATAGTTTTGAACACTATTTACCGTTAGGGCCACTTCATGCTCACAGCTGTCAGCTATGACCTCCTTTTGGGATTTGTTTGTTGTTAGAAATATTTCTCTCCAAAGCATTACCAGCCTAATCCGGGTCTTATCGCTTCTTAACGTCATATGAACATGACCGCTGGTGTTAGAGCCAATTAACAGTTTAGAAACAGAAGCTGAGATTGAAAACCAAAGGGCACTGGGTCAATGGAGAGCACAATCTAAGTGAAAATGCACCGCCAGTCAGATTTTGTTGCACTGTAGTAATAATAATATCTTCATGTTGTGACTTTTTGTTTATGTCTCTTTACAGAAGTTGGTAGAAGATCAAGAACTAAGACTAAATCAAGCAAATCAGCGCTGATCAAAGGTCCACACAGTGAGTACTTAGAAATATTTAGTGTCAAGTGCTTGATTATTGGCGTGTGTCTGCAAAATAGCCACTAGAGGTCAGAATTGCACTTCTTTTTTTAACTGAGTAGCTTGCTTCCTACTCATGGATGGATATATAATACTTCCTACTGTATCTCACTGCAGCTTTTCTACAGAGTGGGATGCATTTTCATCGCATGTTACAGCTAAAGATATGATGCCAGCTTTGTCAGACCATTTGCCACAAACTTGAGCTATGTATGAGAAGAAAACGCATGCCTTTGGATCGCTTAATGATATGTTTTAGATAACTTTTATGAGAATCGGCTGACTGTGTTAAGGAAACCCAGATGATTTGGTCTGTGTCTCAGCACCTGTTCATTCACGTGTGTGTGTTTTATCTATCTGTGCGTGTTGTTGTGATCCAGTTGGGTGGATCTGCAGTTGATAGTTCTTTTTAGTGCAGGTGCAGTAATGAAAACACACAACCCATTTATCTTTCTTGTCAGAGATGCTAAATGATTTCCTCATGATGGTGCTGAGGCTGTTGTGGAGCCAAGCATGTGGTGTGACTCAGCCTCCTGGCCATTGTTGGCTGCAGCACTCTATGTTTTATTTACGTATTTATCTTATGCGGACGGTGCATATTAATGAACATCTGTAAAAACAATAAATATGCTCATTTCGATCTGTTGCCTCTGGGCAGGTAACAATGGTAGGCAGGTAAACAATGACAAAATATTACCATTATTTTAAGAGACACAAAACAATATAAAGCTGATTAAAAGTGCCCACAGATTTGGGGTTCCTTCATCCAGGTGCAGTTTGAAAGTGAACAGTGATGGATATTGTCTTATTGTTAGAAGACAGCTTTTTCTTTAGTCTTTAGTTTAATGCAGCCCTTCAATGGAGGAGCGAGTCTGTGCAGAACTTTGAACATAAAACATGACATTTAAAGTGAACAAATACATTTTATATGACAAATGGCAAAAGAGGGTGTCAGCCAATTTTTTGTTGGTTGGTTTCAAGACTTTTCACCTCAAAAATGTTTGTTGTGAGTGAGTTGTGAGTTGTTTCCCTTTTTGAGAAAAAGTTTGAAATGTAGTGTACTTGTGAGCACTGTGACTCACTTTTGTCCATGATCTCTTACAGAGGCCATTCTATGAAAAAGTTACAATCTCGTAATACACTCAGAAACCCCTGCACTGAATTCAGCGTATTACTTTGCAGAGTGTAAATGATATAATAATTGTTTTAAATAGTTTAATTCAGAACTAGATTTATTTTGGGTACTTTGTGTTGAAAATTGTGAACTTAACTGTGCCAGATTTGAGTTATGAATTATGTAAAAATCTGGTGGACCCAATATCGTGTCTCGTGTTGAGGGAATTGTCCCTAGGGGGTCTTGATTTGCTTTTGGAGTCCCCTAATAGTAATATTCAGACATTATTATGTCAATCCAACAGACATGTGTTAAAACATGTCTTTTGGTTGAGGTTTAGTTATCAAATGTGAAATGTCTGTGAAATAATCCCAAAGTACAGAAATATCACTTCATATACTTATTGGAAAGTTCACACCATAACTTTTTTTTCATTTTTGTTTTTAATCAGCTCTTTTTATTGCATTTTTTCCCCGATTAAATGGCACAGTCAATATTCAAAACGTGCATATCTTCAAGAAAACATTCACAAAATTGTCTAAAATTCAACATATTGTCCACCCCTGATGTCGAATAATGTCGAGAGATTCCTCAAAAGTAAATAACGATATATATACAGCACTGCTGTTTCATCATGTGACACAAGAGCACAAGAACTGGAATCCTGGCCTGTGTGACCCGCTGACCTGCAGTGCATCTGCTGCTTTGACAAAGTGCTCTGTTTGCAGTTGCTGATGCGCTCATCCATCTCTGCTGCGATGAGCACAGGGGTTAATCGAGCCAGGAGTTTTCTGCCAGCGGGGCCAGGATCGCACACTTGCTGTCTATATTTCAAAACTGTTGCACTGCATTCTTTGATGTTTCACAGAATAGAGACGCTCACTTGGATGGCGTGGACCCCATGGCACCACCGTCGCTAATCTCCTTCTGTTTTTGCGGAGACTTCAAACTGCTACACACTGTGGATTTGTGTGTTTGGTGCTGACAACGGCTGGCCAGGACATCAGCAGGCGTCTTGACAGGGAGAGAGGCGAGTTTCCCAGCTTTAAAAAGACAAAGCGTGGCACTATCCGTCACCGAGCACGGATTTAGATGAGACTGAGATAAATATTATTCTTTCAGAGGGGATGTAATCGTACTCCCTGCTCACATTTCAAAAGTTTTGCTCCTGTCCTGAGAGGGCAATTTAACACTTCCAGCATGTGGGAAGATTCATGACAAGCTGTCAAGCTTTCTGCGAGTCTTTATAAGCCACTCTAGACAGCACTGTCTAGATGAAGACATTTTTAGGATTAAGCAGCATTATTTAGCACTAATTTGAATCATATTAGTATTTTAAGTATATGCGGAATATTCATTTCAATCAGTCTTTTAAGCGTCTTACCTCTAGAGCAGCAATATTACCATATAAATGCTTACACTGACCATTTTTCTGAAAAAAAAAATGTAGAAAGGGAACAGATCTTCAACACTGTTTTTGGATTTTAAATAAAAGAAAGCAGTCTGAATGTCGAGGCGTGCTGGACTGGTCAGTGCTTCTTGGACTTTTTGAAGTGGGGCTGGTGAGCAAAACACTAAATACCATAGGCAAGGCAAGTTAGTTTGTAGAGCAAGATTCATACTAAAGTAATTCAAAGCGCTTTACAGAATCACAATATAATCTTATGAAAATTTATAAACATTTTACATTTAAAAGAGAAGAGTGCATTTAAAATCTTCCAGTCGCATGCACATCTTGTAAACCAAACTGTTTTTAGCCTAGATTTGAACTTTGTAAGAGCAGAGGCCTGTCTCATATCTTCAGGAAGACTGTTCTAGTTTTTAGCTGCATAAAACTGAAATGCTGATTCCCCATGTTTAGTCCTGACTCTGGGCACCAACTCTGGTGTTCAGCCATAGAGAGACTTGCACTATATTTTACTCAAAAAGCCAGGTTGATATTGTACATGATATTGTACATACTTACGTTCTTACCTGGTTAAATAAAATTGTGATGACTATTTATGTTTCAATTATAGAATTCTGTTAAATTAATATTTAAACGCTCATAGGCCCATGAATTGACAAGATAATGTTAGAATCACTTGCATTTCAGAATGTTTGTACAGATCTGAACAGTTTTTATGCAGAATACAGGATATTTTGATGTTTGTGGATGAAATATTGTTTTTTTTTTTACATAATCTTGCAGTTGTTAAAAAAAAGCATGTTATTATTGAGAGAAGACAGAATTTTGCATCATATCATCTCCTTTCACGTCTCCGGATCTCAGCGAGGGTCCCCTGTCCATCATCTCGACTCCAATCTCTGCCTCTTTATGGACGTGGTAATTGAAAGCACACTCGCTGATAGCCGCGCTCTCGTCTTTCTTCCGGGCTCAGATGCGAGATAGGGCCTGGCTCTCCTCAGACTCCATGTGTGGATGATTATGTGCTGTGGCCAATGCTCTGACCAGCCCTGGGCCTCAGCACTAAACCATATCGCAGCCTGCTCCACAGCTGTCACTGTTTGTATATTTGATATACTGACGGATGCCGAGAGGGAACAGGTGTTGCGTATTAGTTCCCCTGCTTTTTTGAAGCTACTTTAAAAATTCTGGAGCACAGTCAATAGAGATGTCAGAGGGGATCATGTCAATATATCACAATCTGACTTGTAAATGGGGCTTCACAGTTGTGCCATGGGAGAGGGAAAGTTTTTCAGCCGTTCTTTCTGCGCGGGTTATTTAGGTTTATGAATACTACAGATGTGCTTTGATGCTTTGTTTTGACGTGCACTGTACATTACCTACCTGTATGTGATTGATGTTCCTTGAACATTACATTTGTTATTTTGTTTAGTCATCTAAGGCAGGTTTCATACAGGCCACATGATAAATGAAAGGAAAAATATTATGCATTTTTCATATTGTTACAAGCCTTTAAACATGCTGCTGAGTACCTTAAGTTTATCATCTCATATTTTAGAACTAAAAATGTTCATAAAAACAAAATTAACATCTGTATCTGGTTCTGTTTGCCCTGGAACTTGCTGAGTTTACGCACCATCTACTGGCTGCATAGCTCTTACACAAACTGAACGTGTTTGTCAGGAAATGCGAGGGAGCTAGAGCTAGTTAGTTTGTAGTGATCGTGTTTAGAGGCAGATGCTCAGAAGGAGTCTGGTGATGATTTAAGAACTCTGAACAGCCGAAGATTCTCAGAAAAGTGACGTCTAAAATCAGAAAAATGTCATTGATTGATTTTTTTTGGCATATCACTCACCCTTAATTATAATAAACAATATTGCATTGATAGAATATCGTAATTTCACATAATTGCATGTAACTGAACATTTTTCAAATATCTTGCAGACCTATGTCTGGAAATATTCTGGGAGCTGCAGCAATGGGTTTATCTGAGAAAGATAATTTAATCATTATAACTAAACTAAATCATTATAACATAGTTATCGTCATAGCTCTCTGTCCTTGCGTCTCCCACTGCTCTCTGACTCAACCTGTTGTTAACCTTAGCTGTATTTTGTATTCATATCAGTTCATATGATGTCAGCTTACATTATTTCTGTTTTGAATTGACCCCGACCTTCCAAGATTTAAAACTTTTCCACATGAACACATCCTTCTATGTTTAGGCTTCAGAGAGTTGATCTTTTCTTGGTTGGTTATTTGCTCCTTAGACTTATCCTTTTAGACAAGGCCCTTGTTCCTCAGAGCAGCTTGATTTGAGTTTGAGGCAGAACATTGGTCCATTCTCCCTGACCCTCAGCTCCAGGCCATGTCCAGTGTAATCTGCTTCAAAAGCCTCTGTTTTAGGGGGTCCTCACGCTCCCGCAGTTGATACAAACTTGTTAGAATTTTGTGTAACTGGTCTTTTAATACTAGTTGTAGACTTAATGGTTTGTTATTTGCAGTAATGGCTGTTTTAATTAACGCCTTTGGTAGAAAAACAGAAAACAAGCTGCGACTTTTATGTTTGGAACCGGGATCTGTGCACAGCAGCAGTTGGCCAAGATAACAGTTTCTCACAGCTCATGATAACGTCATTAAAATCAATTCAAATGTTAAGCAAAGATACCTGATTGTTTTAATATATAGATTACTTCTATATTTTCATTTGTTTTATTTTTATATTTGTTATGCTCCAAAATTAGCATTAGCGTTAGCAAGTGATGGAGATAGAATTGGACAGGAAGTACTAACTAGTACAATGAACTAGACATTTAAAAAATAAATTGGCAACTGAAATGATTTGCACAGAGCTTACTGGGATGCGATTTCAAAAAGTTTCCAATAGCGGTAACAACTGTAATCACCGTTGCAGTGTCACTATCAACAGATTATTATGGAATTTCTATGGACCCAATCTATAACAAAAAGGATGAATATTTCTTTCAAAAATAATTCAGTGACACCTGGTCTACTTTTGGACATAAACTCAAACAATGTGACGAGTCCACAGCGTTCAGGTGAAGGCACGCTGGGTTTGTCCTCGTGCTGTCACTGCAGAGCGGAGCCGGGCCCCGCAGGACCCTGCCACAGAGCCCGTGTTGAGTAATGCTGGACATATGGAAAATGTAAGTCGCCACTGTGTCTCTGGGGCTCTCAACACGTCTCTGTGATTTCCAACAGGCTCTGCCGCAGTCACTTCTCCCCGGCCTTGGACCTTCCCCACCGGACACCTGACAATGAAACACCGGGTTAAAAAACGCAGCGGTTTCTGTTTTCCAAGGATGCAGTCATTATTGGTCATGCACACAGAGCTTTGCCTCATATTAATCAGATGAATGAGGAAATGCAGAACCAGTAATCAGTATTAGAACAGCGCTGTGACGTAATGACATGTTTGGATGGAAATCTAACACACGTTTGTATTGCGTTGTCGGAAAACGGTTGCTGTGATACAAAATGTTTCAAACTTTGGGGCTCTGTGTGTGTAGTTAGTAACCCAATTAGTTTTATTTAACCAATAAAGTGGCTTTTTTTGGCTGTAGTTGATTCAATAAATTCTTAGTTGACTAAATACAAGCCTTGTACATTGATAAGTCGATTAAAAGGAGCGATACAGGAGCTGGCAAAGCTCTCAAAACTAAGTATCTCAATGATCAGACCAAACGTCTAGAGCGGCAAGATGTATCGCAACCAAATCAAAATCGCACTTTGAACGGTTGCAATGCACAGATTATTTAAGTGACATAATGATCCTGTCATATTTTGTCTAAAAGTTGCTAACCCTGTAGTTTAGACCTCTACAAACATGTTCTAAATTGCACAGAATTGCTTGAATCATTTATCACTTAATATTTTAGTCTTGTTCATGCTCTTGCACATGTTTTAAAATGTAAACGTTGAACAGAATTTTACAATTAAAAGATTAAAATTGCAAATCAAATCACAATTAAAGTGTTTGTCTGACATCACAGTTAGACACATCTACAAACATCTTACTCAAACCACACTCACATGACCACAAGCTTACAGGATTTCATAAAAAGAAAACTATTTATACAGAAACATTTGTGTGAAGTAGGTATTTACATGAAAAAAGACTCACAATTCACTCCCAAATCATTATAGCTCCAGTAAAATAAGAAGTCAACTAATTATTTGACATTTGCGACCCCCAAATACAAAAAAAGCCTGTCCCCAGGTTGAAAACCACTGGACTAAGATACCATTGACCGGGTATACATCTCAGCCCCAGCCTCAGATCTACAGCCCTAAAAACGACAAAGAAAGATAATGAAAATCAATATTTATATGTAAAATAATACAATTTCTAAACGCTCTGCATAAAAAACAGAAAATTGTCTTTGATGTGTTTCTGATAAATTCACCCCGTCAACAACCTCTAAAAAACGATTGTAAAAGGAGTTAATAAATAAATAAGTCAGATGTTGTGATTAAGTTTTTTAAAAAGTGCAATAGCAGGACAAATGAGTCTTGGAGATATTTTTCTGCGCCCTTGAAACTTCGTCGTCTTGATGGGAGAAGCTCAAATGCAGATTCAGCGAGTGGGAAGGGTGAGCTATGATGGCTTTAACCTTCATTTCTTTTGGCTTGATTGTGACGTTGTTATCCGAGTTGCCTGGGTTTTTCTTGTTGTTTTGTTTGCTTACTGGAGGGTTTATCTTTTACAGAAGCGAAAAAGTAACGTTCCAGATACACTTAACACAAAAGAATGGAGTAGAAATTCAAATAAAAAACATACAAACAACATACACATAGAATTTATTGCTTCTTCAAAATATTATGTTTTGTAATATTGATTTTTAAATGAAATTCCTAGGGCTGCAACAAGTTAATCAATTAATTGCAACTAATCAATTAAAGAAATAGTTGTCAACTAAGTAATTAATTGAATAATCGTTAACTGGATTCCAAAACATGCATGATCAGAGAGAAGCGATTTTATGACTCAGACGGTGCAAGAATTACACTAAAACGGCATGAGAAATGTGCAAATTGTGTGTTTTTGATGACAATACCCTTTGGTCTGTAAATATTCTCCACCAGGATGCACCTCAAACAGCTTCACTTCAGCTTTATCTTGGTCAAATTGGGTAAAAATCTCAAATTCACGGACCTTTTGTGTAAAAAAAAAAATCGATTAATCAAAAGAATAATCGCTAGACTAATCGAATACCAAAACAATTTTCAGTTGCAGCTCTAGAAATGTCTGATGTTGAATGATATTTTTCGATTTTGCTTTTCTGGTAAAGACTGGGTAAGAGAGATAGTATATGGAATGTGACCTTTAATGTATGAGTGTTATGGGTTAAAACGTCTTTCAAAACCCTTATTAAGCTTATTTAATTTTGCTGCCACTAATTGAATCAGTGCTTTTGGGTTGTTTCCCATGCTTTTCCCAGTCTACCACTGAGAAAAAGCTTGATTTCCACCATATGGAAGAATGAGGGTTCCTGTTGGTGCCAGCCTAGTGTGATTGCCAGGTGACTTTGGACGTGTAGGATTAAAATTAGTGCCGAGTAAGCAGAAAAGATGGACTCCGTTTTCTGAGTAACAAAAACCAGTCTTGGCAGCACATGGACCAATGCACTTTGGCTTCTGAGCGAGATCGACTGTTACTAAACATGTGTGCAGTGCTTTAAGGACATGGTGCATCTGAGTCCATATTACGATCGCTTTTGGCCGAACAAGTTTCATGTTTTATATCTGTATATCATTCTGCACTTGCTGTTAGGAATACTTAGCTATGCAGTCAAATCAATTGGACATGGACTGTTCTATTGGCACTTTGTTTCGGAAAAATGTTGGCTCTTGTGTTGTCGCTCTGAACTCTGACGGAAAAGGGCTGAATCAAGACTAGACCAGAAATAAAATGGGACTAAATTCGAACTTGACCAGAACTAAACCAAGACGATTAAACAGAGACTTTAACCAAACCAAACCAGTAATCTTGTCATGTTGTAGACCAGTGTTTTTCAACCTTTTTTGAGTCATGGCACAAGATTCGTGGCATACAACTAAAAATATTATCAAATCACAGCATTTAGGGGAAAAAGTGGTATTCGATGTAACAAATATTGCCCGTGCCAGTGCCACTGTGTCTGGTTCTTTGATTTCTGCCCTGGTTATTGTTTTACTTTCTTTTTTGGTGAAGAAGTTGCTCAGGGCAGTCCAAAATGCCAAATAATTCAATTACATTAAAATTCGGAGTATTGAGTATAAGCCGCACCAGCCATATTTATGAAGAAAAACGAATGTGTACGTATAGGCCGCACCTATCTATTCACCTTTTGTCGTTTTTTGCCACAGATACGCACTTTTGTTATAAACGCACTTCCGTTTGACGAGAACTCCATTAAAGCTAATGACGAACGAGGGAAAAGTCTTGCGGCTATAATGTTACATAAAGTAGGTTGATTTGTGTAAAATGTTTAATGAACACGAGCAACAACAAGTCAACAACGCACCGATTTCCTGGTCAGTCTGAAAACGGCTTTTTAGTCCATGTAGAACTTATTTTCTGTTGAGCTCGTCCGCTCCATGTGAACTAATACAACGGAAACAA
Organism: Rhinogobius similis; assembly: GCA_019453435.1. Lineage (NCBI taxonomy): Eukaryota > Metazoa > Chordata > Actinopteri > Gobiiformes > Gobiidae > Rhinogobius > Rhinogobius similis. Next base: position 20,253,920 of record CM033620.1, read on the forward strand.
GAAGGCGGCGCGTACGGCAACTTCCGGAATAAGGTGAATAAGCCGCGACATTTACACAGAAGGATGGAACAGGCAGAGTTTTAATTGAACACATGCCTTTTTCCAAACGGTACCTGTAACATGGCAGCGCATTGAGTTCGTTCTTCACTCGGCCGCCTCTGACGTCTTAACATCGATTCATTAATTTTATTTTATTTTATTTTTTTTGGTCGGGACAGTGCATGTTAATGAACATACATGATATACATGCTGTAAACACACCAGATTGTAGCCTTGGGCTAATTTCCATCTGTTGTCCCGCATTCACTCTCATTCATTCACACACAGACAGACAAGGACAAACAACCATTCACTCTCACATTCATACACTACAGGCAATTTAGAGTTGTCAATTAACCTACACAGTCATGTCTTTGGACGGTGGGAGGAAGCCGGAGAACCCGGAGAGAACCACGGTAACACGGGGAGGACATGCAGACTCCACCCAGAGAGATCGTGTGATGTTGGTCTGGTCCGGGATTCGAACCCACGATCTCCTTATTGGGAGGCAGAAGCTCTAACCGCTCTGCCACCGTGCGTTGTAATGACAAACTTATGTCCAACAGCTCAATTTCCTTCTTTGGCTCCACATCAATTGCTTTTAACTTAAAGGCTCATCATTATATGCATTTCTTCGTGTGTTTTCCGTGTTGATGGTGTGTGCATGATGCAAACTGACTGTTCAAAACACAATTAAACTAACATATTCCTCCGCGCACGATTTCTTTCACTGGTCTGTCGAACTCTTGCACTTCCTGCTAGAGCGCCCCTAGAGGCTGTTCCCGTAAAAATACATAAATTAGCCGCGTCGCTGTATACGCCGCAGGGTTCAAAGCATGAAAAAAGTAGCGGCTTATAGTCGTAATTTATGGTAAATCTATTAAACAACATTTTTCAAGGCACACCTGGTAATATCTCAAGGCACACTTGCAGTTCCCCAGCAAACTGGTTGAAAAACAAGGTTGTAGACGGGCCAAATATACCACCTTCACCGGCCAACAAAACTATAAGAAACTATAAAACAGAAAGTCGCACAGAGATCGTCAGGTTGGCCAACAGTCTTTGTTCTGTTTCACGTTTGGACCCAGACACTCCATGACATAGTGCTCTGGAAAACGTATTTTGACATTTGCTTTTTTCTCCAGTGACCTCCTTATGAAATATTTGTGCCTGGCCCGTCCACCTTTCTCAGTGTTTGCATTATTCCAACCTTTGTTTAGTTCCACAGCTCAGAAACAGTCCAATGAGACCCTCTTGCTGTGAGGCAGAAGTGATGACCACTGTCTGTGAGCTGCCAAATAGAGGTTGTCCAATCTGTTTTTTATAATTAATTGAATGTATTTGTTTTCAACATACAAGCCAATATTTGTCTTTGGCTGTTTTGGCCAATGACTGATATTTATCAAGATGTCAAGATTTTAAATAAGACATAGTTTTATATTTACAGCCAGAAAAAGCACACTATCACGAACATAGATCCTTATTTTACATAACATTAGCAAGAGGTCCATTGATTTCCCGTTCTAAACTGCAGAACTGAACCTCTTCATTGTGGCATTTCACTGCAGCAGATTTTGATTTACTTATTTTTAATGTTGATAAATGGTCACGTGACATTTTTGAACCCTACATGCCTGATCTGGAGTCAGAGTTGTTTTTTTTTTTTTATAATTGCAAATAAGTACAGAGCTGTGGGTAGGGGATAGGAAAACTCAGCAGGACAATGGGTTACTCAAACATGTAGGAACAAATAATAAGTACGTAAGGAGGAAGTTCATGATGAGGGTACACTGTTTTAAGTCATAACATGGTTAAAAACTCATCATTTTTTTTACTTAATACATCCCTTGCTAGACCAACAAATTGAGCTAAAGTTGTAAAGTTCACCCATTTGTTTTTTCTGGCTGGTGTTTGCCTGTGTACTTCTATTCTTCCTCCGTACTGTTCTGAATGGCGTCCAGTCGTCTGAAATCTTAATTCAATAAGAGATAGAGAATAATGCACACATGTTAGACATATTTTGGGTTTGACGAGCCATGGAACATGTTGAGAGTGCATTCTGTACTCCCCTCTGACTTCATTTTCCTTTTTGACTCTGTTCCGTGCTGTAAATCGTCCCACAATTCCATCTGCTTTTTGCCCTGAAGACTGAGGCGCTCGTCCATTAGAGTGACACAGTCCAGAGAGGGTCCGGAGGTAGAACGTCCCGTGACCAGGAGGAGGAGGATGTGGAGGAACTGATGAAGACAAATGGACGACAGGAGCTTATCAAACTTGGATTTCAAATAAATTCTATTCCTCCATAAATTAGCATGACTTTTCTGAATGTTTTACGATGGAAAGCGAGACTGAGAATGGAAAATCGTTATCTGGACTGGATTATAAACACTCAGTAGAAATCATCGTTGATAGAAAAATCCTCGGTGACGTTTCGACTACAGAAATAATCATTAGCTGCAAACCTACATTTTTGGTTCAGCTCTTGTATGGTTTTATGATATAAGGACAGGGAAGGAAAAAAAGGACTATTTCAGTACTAAAACAGGACAAAACCCGGATTTAACAGGGTCTAAGTTGAACAAGCTCTTTAAGTGAAGCCATAATTCACAAAAACCTAAGTTGACAGATTGATGAGAAGTTTGCTCTCCTTGTTGCTCTTTTCCCGTGGATGTTTGTCTTTCACATTAAACCTGTTTAAATAAATTAGATTTGGTCTGTTTTAACTTTATGTTCTGCTTATTTAGCCTTCCACCAGTCTGCCCCATATTTTTCTTCCTCCACCGCTTTACATCCCTCCGCGGCGCTGACAAAAAGCACGCGCTCTCCACCACATGCCAGTTTGATAAAGTTATTCCAACACACCTGCGTCCTCACATGTGGTCCGTAAAGGCACATAGATGCACACATACCGTCCATGACAACGCAAGTGAAGCAGAGCAACATTTGGCTTGCATTTCCTTGGCGGTGTCTGGGAGGGTGGAGTAGACTGAAGCCATGAGGCGAACGGTAGACTTCAAAGCGGCCTTTTTGGAGTCCAGTATTCTTTCTCCAGCGCTCATTACGCCTGGCTCTCCTGTGTACATGGCGTGTGTGTTCGTGTGTGCGTGATGTACTGGTCCCGGGCCGTTATGAGGCTGCAGGTTCAGGTTGTATTTGCTGCTGGCACGCCGAGAGGTTGGCAGCTCCGCTCTGTTTTGGGTACGGCCAGGGCGAATGACGCTGCAGTTAGCATTGCAGTGACCTCCAGCACAATGCACCGCTTCTTGTCTGAACATAAGGTAATTGTGCAGGTTGGGTTTGTGCCACTTTGGACATTTTCTGCAGTGTATCATAAATTATTTTTGTTCAGTGCTTTCACTCTGTAATCAACACATTTAAATTAAGTTGAAAATACCTAGCTAAAAGAAAAATGAAAAGAAAATGCCTTACTAAATTGGTCTGTTAGACCTGTCACAATAGCAAAATTTGAAGGGTGATATATTGCAAATGAAACGACACAAAACTGACACTAAAGCAGGAGAATCCCTTTTCTAATTGAACACCTCATCAAAAACATGTGCTGCAATATAAAATAACAACAAACACTAAAATACTTAAAGTAGACTCATAATAGTAGACTCTTTATTGTTCGTTTAAATAAATAGCCCGAATAAATTGTACATGCAACAGCATTTTAGTTATTGCATCTAGGGCTGCAACAAGTTAATCGATTAATCGCAACTAATCGATTATAGAAATGGTTGTCAGCTTATTAAATAATTGAGTAACCGTTAACTTGTTTATGCAGACTACATAACACTGTATGTGTACAGAGCAGGAATGACACAAAAAACACACAGGAAACATGAAAATTGTGTGTTTTTGATTAAAATCCTCGTTCATCTATAAATATTCTTCTCTAGGATGTCGTCAAACGCCTTCACTTTAGTTTTGTCTGTGGAATATTGAGTAAAATTCGCATGTTCATGGGTTTTTCGTGTTCTAAACAACTAATCGATTAATCGAACGAGTAATCGCTTGACAAATCGGTTACCAAAATAATCATCAGTGGCAGACCCAATGGCAACTATTATATATATTTATTGGTTGATGAGTCAATATAGTATCATGACTATCTGTAGTGCAACATTGGGAATGGGTATTTTGACCGGTGAAACTCAACATCTTTATTTCGTTTTGTACATCTTCCTTTGCGATTCTCATTCTGGGGAAACGAAAATATGTATTTGTTATTGTGACGGATTGAAGAAATTCTTGGTCGACAAAACGCTTGCCCATCGATTGGTCTAATAAAAAAGGCCGTAGAAGTAGCAAAAGCTCTTAAAAACTCTCTGTATGATCCAAAAGAAGTTCACTCACAAGACAATGAGAAAGTATTACTGTTCGTTTGTAAAAAGGCTCAATACATTCAAAGTTATCCCCCAAATCTCTAGCTTGGTCACTTCAAACTGTCCATTTAAATCCTTTACAATCACAATAAAATAACTAGTCAACTTATAAAAACTTTGGTGGACTAAGACACGATTTTGGCGCTGTAGTCGATTAAAGAAGACATTCTCGACTAAAGACATGAACTGTGAATTGATTAGTCGACTATAAAGGAGAGTTTTACTGGCTCTAAAAACGTGAAAAGGCAGATTCTACTTTCCAGTCACTCCTAAAACTTCACGCTTTTCTTCTTTCTGCTGTTGCCTAAAATCTTGATGAAATTATTAGTTGTCTATTTTGTCGTCTAAGATGCCATCGAACAATCAATAGATGCCCTGACAATCTTAAGACATAAAAAAAGGCTGAAATCTTCCACGAAAGGCAGCTTCTTCTCTTAACCTGACGTTGACTCATTGCCTACTGGAGGTGTTGCATTCCATTATCTTTCTTGCATCTATATTTTGCAGTAACTGTTGCTATGTCATTACCCCACTCCACTGATTACAAGATAAAGGATCTAATAATGATGAGGTTTGACTGGTATTTTCCCATGCCTGCCACGCTTTGTTTTGAAATACTGCGCTTTTACTGGAAACATAAAGTTGTAATTTCGCTAAGCTCGAGCTAATAAATGTTTTGGACACAAATTGGATGAAAGGTTTACAGTAACAGAAGCAAACGGTTCTGATGACATTGCATTACGAATCAGAAAATACAAGCCTCGAGACGTATCCTTGATGTCTTGTAAATTAATGCGTTTTTTTTCCCTTCTTGGCGAGAGACTCCGGGTCTTGCGTCATGCGGAGGGAGTTGGGATGAGCTGCCGGCGCACTTTCCTCTCAGGATGTCCTCCGCTGTCAGCGCCAAGGATAAGAGATCGTTTATCCAGCGCCACGCAAACCAAAGTGAACCTGCCACGAAGCGTCAAGGCCGAACTCGCATGCTTTTACTCAAATCCTCAAAAGAAAGACATTCCACGCAGCTCGATCGCGGTCGTGTTGTTGTGTTGTTTGTTTGTTTATTATACAATTCCAAGATAATCCAGCTCTAATTACGTTGTTGTTTCCTCGGGCAAGACAAACTGCGTGTGGTGCGAGTAATTGTCGGTGGTGGAAGCGGCTGGCGGTGCAAATTGGCAGCTATGTTTCATTCAGAACGCCTCAGGGCAGCTGTGGCCGCAAAAGTAAGCACACCACTGCCGAGTGTTTGAGAGAATGGATAATGGCCTACTGTAGTGCGTGGAAAAAACTATCAAGTTTGTACTGAGCAACGCAAATTCAAGGTTTAATTATTGGAGGTTTTTTCCCCAAATAAGTGCAGCTAAATAGAGGTGGGCAATATTTACAAATGGAGGATGATTCTGATAACGATACTCCATCAATCAACCAACAGAAATGTGATGAAACATGTCTTTAAATGTATTAGTCAAACAAATGTGCAATAACTGTAAAATTACCCACAGAAGTCCTGAAAATCCTTTTGTGCCTTTATTTGGCCATTCAAAACCTACTTTTTCATTTTTTATCAGCTCCTTTTGCTGAATTTTTGTACTGTTTTTCTAATTCAAATTTTCTTCAAACAAAACACTATTCATAATATTATTATTTCTTCAATCTGCCCTCTTCTACACCTAAACTAAAGCATTTCTCTGTCCTCCATTTTTAATATTAGAATAAAAATTATATATATGTTAGATTTTAAAACAAATAAAAATGGCTTTAATTTCAGAAACATAAACAAGTTTTTAATCAGTGTCATTTAACACCCAAAACAGTCTCCAAAAATAGTCTCGACTCAAACAATCCACATGCTTTTACTGAGGACTGGCTGTAGACCTCTCACTTAAAAGCTTTGTTCTTATCATTGACGATTTGAAATGAATGAATCTTGAGTTGAAAAAAAATATGTAAATGCACAGTCCATGTTTTAAAGAAGGTTAAAGTTGAAAAATGAATAAATTGTGTTCTCCGAGATGACCCAGGCCTGCTCTGTGTCATCTGTCCTGACCTGAGCCGTACCATCCGCGTGTTTCACTTTAATGTCTTCTACAGCAGGCTCCGCACAACTCCCTGATGATGATTTGTGGACTTTTTGGCTCTGGGGTCAATCACATCCTCCTTTATTGACGTGGGGTCGAAGATAAAGTTGTTCCGACATTACCCCGAGAATGTAATGCTCTGTGCTATCTCTGCAGTCACTCTGACGCTGCAGCTTTGTACGTCATGATAGATGAATCGGTGCTGATTTGGATTATGGAGCAATAGCAGACATCACAAACTGCAGTTTTCACTTCACCACTGAGAAAACATTGGCTTTCGTCCTGCCCCAACATCTGTGTCTGATTTTGTCAAGGAATCTTTCCAAATGTTGTACACAGAACAGTAATAGTAATCTCTGTTCGTCAAAAGCGTTACTTTCTCTTGGTAATTGTTGTGAAGCTGGCCTTTAGTCTGTAGAGCCGTTCTTTAGTCACGTAGTCGATTAATAGCTCAAAGAGACTAATTATATCATCATTTTATTTTGATTATAAGCATTAATGGAACAACAGCAGTAAAGAGTAGGCTTTAAGTGAGTTTGCTGAAGATTTGGGAGTGAATCTGCCTTTTTAAACACAGTATAAATACACTTTTTCCCAGTACATTCGTTATGAATAGTTATTTTGCATGAACGTGTGTGCTTTTGTCGTATTTTGGGTTCAGTGTGGATCCGATACAGGGATTAGAACATTGTAATAGTTCATAGTTTTAGTGCTTTATTTCGTCGACTATAGCCCTAGTAGTCCGTTCTACTGACTGGGTGTTGTTGTACATAGTGTGTGTTGATGTTTGCAGTTTAGAAATATACAATTCTACTCACAGTGTAATTTCTAGAGATTCTAAAGGGTTTATGTGAGATGGAAGAAGAGTCCTTTGGTATAATTTGCTTCAGATTCGAAATGCAAGTGTCTTGTTGTCATGGTTATGGAGCCGAATATCTTCGATATGATCACGTTTTTTAAGTATCCTGTTTTTTTTCTTTGTCTGTGTAAACATAGTATCCAGAGTATTCCAGTTATGACTGTATCCTGGTTGGGCGAGACCGGGATACTCTGTTATAATATAAAATGTGTTCATGTTGTATGTGAACATTATCTTGATTTTTAAGCACAAATATGTAAAAGCTGTATTGAATAAACTATAACAAATTTGGGACGAGCAGCTAATTTTCTCAAAATGACTTAAAACTTCTACCAGGTGCATTTAGTTCTATTATTTTATTATCAGTCAATCAATACAGGCAGCTTTTAACAGCAACAAATGTCTGTAATGGTCCGGTTTTCTTTTGGACTGAACTGACACTGCAGGACTTTACCTTTTGTCCTCTGTGAAAAATGCCTTTTGCTGAAGTTGTGACTGTGTTCTACAAACGTACGCTCGTTTTTGCTTGTATCTTGTCCTTTTGGTTGAAATGTGCTAAAGAATTCACACGTTAGTAAAGTTGGTGTGTTTAACTCCTTGCCATTTCTGTGCCAGTTTCCATAGTTACCAGTCTATGATACTCAGCAACCGCGTGTAAACAGGGGAATGAGTGCGAGTGCATGTAAACATCATATCTACAATACTGTCATAACCAGGATATGGCTCATAACTGGGAGATTCAAGCGCATGTAAACGCACTCAGTGAGGTTCTGGGACTACATTTCCAGTTGCTTTTTCCCTTTGAAAAATTCTACTTCGAAAAACAGCACACTTTTGAAAGTTTACAAATCAATGGGTTAATAAAACATCTAGCCATCTTTTTAGTTTGAAATGTTTTGGAGGTTTTTTGCATTGAAAACAACCGCCTGATGGACATTAACTATGTAGTAAGCCTCCGTTGTCTGTCTTACTATTTACATTCTTGCAAAGTAGGGGGGCAGATATTATTTGATTATTATTTATTCAGATATTAAGTTTTATACTTCTTTCTGCTCCTTTTCATTCACATACATTAATGTTAACAAAATGTAATCTATATAATTTTATGTTTATCTTAAATTAATTAAATAAAAATGAAATGTAATAATATAGAAAAAATTTAATCGAAAATTTACTTCCAGAACCTACGCATGCTTTAACTGTTAAACTCCATTGTAGTTCTGTATACAGTATACAGTACTCACTAATGTGTGTGAATATTGTGTTAATGTAAGGCTGGTCAATAAATTAAATCTTCTGAATTTCCCCAGTCAATTTCTCTGAGTCGATTAAACTTGAGTGATAGTGCTTACATTAAGTAATGCTCCAGGCTGTGCTTCGAAGAGCTGATTACTTTAAAGGAGGTTAGTTTTCCTCTAGACCTGTAGCTGCCACTTTCTCTCATTCATGCCCCTCCATCTTATTTCCTTTCGGTACCACAAACCCGTCTTTGTTAAAGTCATTATCACTTCACTCCAAATCACGAAGGTCACGGCGACTTCCTCTTTCGGACTCTGATTTAAGTGGCACTTATGTCGGCTACTGTAGCTAATCACGTGAATTTATTGAGTGCATTGCTGCGGGGCTGGAGAAGCAGGGCCACGTTTTGCCCCCCGCTGCAGGTGCTACATCCCTCCGTTGCCTCCGTCATTATTGCAGCCGCTGATGGAAGGCAGCTGGAAGACCTTGCTTGTCCCCGGTGCTTTGGGGCCCCTCTCCGGTCACTGCCCCGTCCGGAAAGTTCTCCACGTCCAGGTCTCATTATTGCGCAGATCTGGAGGGGGCGTTTACTGCCTGCTGACGCTCTCAATCACATGTCAGCGTGAGGGCGGCTGCGGGGCCTCAGTGTTTTGCATATTCCAAGTTCATGTCCAGCCTGTAGCGCTTCTCGTGTTGCCAGTAATTGGGAATTTTCACATGGTTCAGAAAGAGGAGGCGGAGACCAAAAGGAGCTCATGAAGGGCAACATGCACTAAGCTTTGGCTCAGCACAACCACCTGGGGTAGAGTTAGAAGGGTTTGGTTTGGGTTTTTGAACCACTTGACCACTACTCGACTTGGAACTTTTAGAATTAGTCTCTTGATCCAAAATACATAAAGTAATGAAACATATGATGCAAAGATTAAAGAAATTTAAAGGGAACATTGTGTAAAATCAACTTTTATGAGCTGTTATTATGGTGTTCTTTCATCGTTCGCTTACTCATAGTTGTGTTTTGTGATTCATGCATGTTTGAGTAATCCTGAATTGTTCTGGACTGAATAAGCCTGTATTGAGGCTTGAGTGGTTGGAAAATTACTGTTTTCACCAATGTGTCTGAAGTTTTGGAATCACTGCAAGCAAATACAGACTCAGGGTCATGTAAGGTTACAAAAAAGGTCACATTTTTGGACAATAGACCTACATTAACATTCACCGCCTACTAAAGTGATCAGGAAGTCAATGTTTCTAGTTTTAGGCATTTTTAGAGCAACATTGCAGTGAACAGTGTAAAATCATGCTAGTACTGTACTGTATGTTACAGTTTAATATTAAATACCTGAAAAAGCATAATATGTCTTATTTAAAGCTGGGGTAACTAATCTTCAAACATCGAAGGAAGACCTAACTAATTCCTCGCTCTCACAAATCCTTTGGCACAGGTAGTGTTAACATGCATAGATTTATTTGGCCACTTGCACAGCTTTAGATCAGCTTTTTCAGACACAAAAGTGAAGGAGGGGACAGGGGTATTATCCTTGTTCTCTCAATCAGCTCTCATCCCGGAGCATTTCACCTTCGGGATGCTTTGAAGTTCAAAAAGATGAAATGTTTAATAATTAGTTGAAGACAGCTTGTAGAGGTTTTCTTTCCACAAAGTTCTACTTTTACAATAAACTTTCTGAGGTAGAAATAGAATTGACTAATTATGCGGTAGATTACAGGGGAATGTTGTGCCTCACGCTGACCGCAGTTATCAGAGTAATACCTCACAGTTGACTGGACACAGGCGAGGAAGGTGCAGCGTGTCTCACTGTCTAACTTTTATTTTCAGGAACCGCAAATTCTCTAATAAAAAAGATAATTAACATAATTTTAGGCTTCTGATGTTGTGGAGGGTTGGTCTCCCGAGGCAGACTTGTGGACCACTATCACCATCTAAATACCAGTGTTGTTTTCCAGGATAAATACAGGAAGTCATACACACAGTCAGCCGTACACACATATCTGCTCCTTTCCCAGACCCTCTTTGAATTTCCAGCCGATCACATCTTGGTTCTGCTTTGAGTGAATGCAACAGCAGGCCGGAGCTAATGAGCCGCTGTGATCTCAGAGCAATGCCATCTATAGGCATTCAGCTTGACTGTGGACGATCGCAACCTGGAAATAGCAAACCTAAAAAAAATGTAAGTTTAGCGAAAGATCTAGTTTGTTGCTGAAGTGACAGAGTTGAAAATTGCGGAGGCCAAACTTCAAACTGATAATTATATGCCTTAAAAGCTTCATTACCGTCTCTGCCGCGCTCTCTCTTCCTAATCCCTCTTCGATCGCCCATCCTCTTTTTCCCTCACATGACCTTTGCCCCCAGGGGTCAGTCCAGTGTTGCAGCAGGATGACCTCTGGTAATGAGAAGGCAGGTTAGCGTCCGACCTGGAAGTTCTTTGTCCTCACCTCCTGGGAACACAAACAGACAGAGCCAAGGCACACAGGGACAGCTGCAAGGTTCACCCAACTCTGACACACATTAGGCACAATCATAAACTGATCTATTGCACCTCTGGCATCACAGCAAGTATCAAAGGTTAGTGTTAAAGAGTAGAAAATGTACTTGCGGTCTACACACAAACATATCCAGAATTAAGTTAGTTATAAACTCAAGACCAAACCCAAACCAGCCAGGGGTTTCATTTATTAAGCATGCTGACGTACAGGGCTGGGCCGTGGCATTAAGCAAATGATTTGGGCCCCACATGCCGGAAAAAGACATAAACATGAATACAAGTTACAATATTTTCAAATGGTTTATTAGATCAAATAAAACATTACATCTAAAATGCACCTGAATACAAGACATGACATTTGATTTATTCAAATTTTCTTGGAGGAGGACCCTCAAATCCCCCTCTAACTGTAAAAAGTGACAAATGTGGCCTGCTCCACCAGAGATCCCGAATCACTTTTTCTCCCCAGTTCAATCCTAATTTCTTGTCTTTATTTTATATTCTATTGTTAAGTCCAATTATTTAAACAGTGTGTTTTTGGCGGGCCATAAACAAAGACATAGAACTAGCCCTGCTTTCACTGAAAAATGCAATCTTAAACACACTTAACATATAATGAATGAGCATGATGAAATGAGCAGTTTAGTCCAAAAACTCTTGAACTTTACGCCTCAGAGCTTTCAGAGATGAGGAAGAAGGCAATCTGTGTTCAGAGAGACCAGCAATTTGCAAGTTTGTCGAAGGTTGTGTTTGGTCCGTATGCACGCTTTTAGTAGGAATTCCAAGTTGCGTTTATAAATGAGACTCCAGAAGAGTAAAATCAAGACTTAATTGAACTAAACCATGGCCAAATCTTGATTTAGCCAGCACTTAAGTGGGGCAAAACCAAGATTTAAGAATGCTAATTTAGAGTGGACTAAAGAAGATCTGAACCATAACTAAACTTGAACTAATCAGAACTTGCTTAACCAGGAGCTATAACTTCAGACAAACCAGGACTAACCAAAGACACACTAAAACGATATAAATGATAACTCCTGTAAAACATTGAAAATCATCTCACCGTTTGAGATCCACTAGCGTACCCAATTTTCCACCTCGCTGCTGCTAGAAAGTCACTGCATTTGCACAGGTTTATGATTAAGTCAGTATGACTATGGAAGGTCTCCTCTGATGGGACGTTTGGCTGCTGTTCAAACTAAACGTACATGAAGTCAGGCAGCTTGTCGAATTTGTAATGGGATTAAGTTCGGGCTGACTTCACTCCAAAGCGTTCATTCCTGTTAACCCGTACTGCCCTACTGTTTAATTTAAACCCGCATTAAGACCCTTTTTTTCGTCTTGTCTCTCAGTGAATCTCCCCTCGCCCCTATGTCATCTGATACAGGCTTAATTTGGAGAGTTTGAGTTAAGACATAGGCTCCTGTGTGACTTTCAGAAGCAATTTACATATCTGGCATGAAATCGAACAGCTGAAAAAAGAAACAGGCACAGTGCGAGGCGGGTAGACGACATTTGGCTGGTGTCCATTAAGTGCTACTGCGCTAATGTGCTCACTTTCCTTGACTTTGGAAACTCTGGGAAAGGGCCATCTGTAAGTATCTAAAAGAAGCCAGCCAAAATACATATTTAAGAGCAATAAATTGATGGTTGCCGTCACAGTTCTATCAAGATCTGTGGTTCTCAAGCCGTGTTACGCGAGCTCCTTCAGGTGGTACAGACATTCCTCTGCACGTCCAATATTTGTTGGATTTAGAATCAATTTAATCCATATCTTTGTTTTCCTTAGTCTGGGTTTAGCATCAGTGTTTTCGAATTTCGAGTTTAAACCTAGACTAGTCTTGTTTAAGACCTAGTTTAGATTTGTTGGTGCTGGAAAGGTTTTTCAAATGTGGCACATGGTGTGAAAAGTTTCCATTGATCTAGATGGAGGCAGCCAACTCGACTGTATATTAAGTAATATTAAATGTAATACTCAATACCCATTTGAATACCAGTCTTACTACAATAGTTTCTCAAGTAGTAACACCATGAACTACTAACAATACTTCACTAAAACTATTCCGAAAATGTCCAGCTTTGCTCTATTTAGTAATTTTCTCTGTGTCGATTGATTAGGACTTAGAATTCACTACGATTCCATACACTCCTCTCAATACAATAACATCACAATATTGCGATACATGCAATATTGCTCATACAATACAGTTTAATCTTTTTTTTTTTCTTTGTTAAACCACAATCTGCACAAACATAAAATGAAATGCACTAATTTTTAAAGCCGTGAATATGTCAAATGTATTGCACAAACAAGTTTCCTTTCTGTAAACAAGCAACAAAACTGTAGAGCTGTCAGAAAAAAAGAAAAAAAAAGTACTCATGGCAATATATTGACACAGCAGCCCATGATATCGATACTGTATGATCACAATACTTCGATATTTTGGCACAGTCCTACTTTCAATTCTCATTTTAGTAGTAATTAGTATCTGGGCATTGATTTTTCTGACAACTCAAGCAGCAACCTGTATTTCTCTCTAGAAAGTCACTTAATTCTCAAAGTGCATATTTGGACATGATCATACTGTTAAGGATGGGGCCTGTCGAATTACAGGTGCCGTGTGTTTTATTACATCGTACACCAGTCCAAACATGTAAAATGTCACTGTATTGAGTTTTATAGTCTAAAAATGCATTCTAAAGTTGTGTTTCTACAGTGTTACCTTCAACTGTAACTCATGACACTAATTCTTCATAAAACAGTATTCTCAAGGCTGCATGCATGTTCTGGCTTTTCATGTTTGACCTAAAAGCGTGAGTCCTTTGATCCCTTACAACTCGGAGCACCCTCTATTTGTACATGTAAGACCAGTGGAATCCTACTATGTACTCTGTCAGCCATTTCTCCAAACATAATCAGAAAGCGCAGGATTAGCGTGTCTTTACAACACTTCAGCATGAAATTGAGGGTCTTAATTGGGCTCAATCGGATGTTGGGTACACAGCGGTCTTGACAAACGGGTGCTGAGTGACTACTGGGTGAGGTGAGCTCGATGGAAAATGTGGTTTCATGACTGACTGAAAGTGTTTCTATGCATGAATGCTTCGTGCCATTACATGCCGCCCACTCAGTGTATGAATAAATGCTTGGGAAGTATAGCCTTGTGTTAAGTATTCCTGCAGCTGGATAAACAGTTAGTTCACAATATGCAGACAAATTCAAAGCAGACATTGAAGTGACACATAATAGCTAAACATTATTTTTGCTGGCCATTATTTAGGTCAAAGATGAATGAATACCCAATAGAAACACATCATGTTTCATACATAACACTATAAACTTAACCTCACTGTGAGAATTTCAAGGTGTTGACATGCTGTTTGGACATCATGAAAGTAGGCTACATTTTGATTACTTAAAAGATGTTATTGCTCTGTCTGTCTTATAATATATTTTAAGACAAGGTAATAGAGCTGAATGATTTTTGCAAATTATCTAATTGCGATTTTTCACACCAACATTGGGATTATGATAAGATTTGTGATTTATGTTTTTTATTATTATTGTTTTCATGTTAAACACATCCAGGAACGTAAACATTTGAGAGAAGACAGAAATATGAATTGATAAACTAATCAAAGAATCCCATGCATTTCTGAACCTGTTTTTAGAGGTTTAAACTACCATACATATTTATCTAGAATAAGACAGGATTGTTTTGTTGTTTGCACAAGCAAAATTCCATTTAAATAATCAATCAATAAAAAAAAAAAAAAAAAAAATTGCAGTCTTTACTATTTGCTAATTGCAACCATTGAAATCTGATTTTGATTTGATTGCGATTAATCTAGCATCCCACCAAGGTAAACATAATGTAATTTAAAGTCTTTGACAGGTTAGACTACACATTTCAATAAAATGTAGTGAACATGATTTTACTTTACATTTTTCCTTTGTCCCCAGTTTGACAGTTTTTATAGTTGTACTTCCTGATTGAACACAGGCAGTAAATATGACGTGATTCCACAGTTGTTACCTAGCAACCATTTTGAAAACAAGGGCTAAAATCTATATACATTACACAATAGTCAGTTGTCTGTAAATTGTCCCTGTATTTACAATGCTACGTCGCTTTTTGATGACCTAGCTAGAGGGATTCCATTTTAGAACTCAGCACTACTTCCTGAAATGTTTTACTTTTATTTTTTCAAAATTTCTTCACAAATTGCAACTTCACAGATATAAAATTATGATACATATTTACCACAAAGTCCCTCCCACCAAACTAAGTCATAATTACAATATCATGAGAACCTGTCATAGACTTTAAGTGATAAAGTAAAAAATAATCAATTAAATAAGGGACCAAAACTGACCCTTGAGGTACTCCATGATAGTTTTATATGATTTTATTTAACCAGATTCATTGAACCAATTCCCAGGTCAAGTTGTTACAGTCTTTGATGTTTTCCTTACATCTTCTTATGACAGGTAGCATTTTCTCAAGAAATTCTAGTCCCCTTATCATGTTGTGAAAATGTACAGATTGGTTCACATGCTCATTCTGCTTGAAAACATGTCCATCACGCGTCCCCCTCACCTGTATGTAAACACTGTCTGCAGGCCGCTGTCTGACCTGGGATCAGCCGTGCCGCTCGGCCCTGTCTGGAGATGGCTCACGTTTGAAGGAAATGAGTCTGCGATGTACAGCGGCATTGCTCACATTCCTGCCCTTGTGTCATCGCGGCTAAAGCAAACAGCGGCTTAGGAGAGAGGATTTCAGCACTGAGACAACAGATTGTTTGTGCCTCGGACAGCTCAAAGGGACGTTTCTCTGCATGTGGAAAGGTAGGAATTCAGAGAGCTCTGCCATAAGCTAACACGTCTGAAGTCCGGGAGGGGGCCGATCTACAGATCATTAACTCTGTTTCCAGATAGAGGCACAAGAGCATGCATTTTACAGATTCTTAACTATGATAATTAGGACATGGGCAGTGGATGCAAAGAGAAAATGTTTTGCATGGATTCTAAGAATGCAGAAGGCAAATCCGTAATTTGTGGAATAGTGTAGTTACACAAATACATAACCCAGGAGCCACGTCCAAAAAGATGTGGTTTCATTTGTCCCATTTGACACAGTTGCTAACCCTCTTTCTGATCTAAAACATTTAGTTTTAAAACTATGCAAAATGACACACATTGCTGTGTTAATTGAGATTAATTTAGATTTGAAATCTTTGTGATTTAGTTCTCAGTTACACATAGATGCTTGGTCATCTTAAAGGGCCTGTACCTGATTTTGAACCGCGAGACAAGAACATGTCTTTGTTTGAACTGTTAGCACCGCCCACTTAGTCCTTCCTTTCATTCAATGTTGCACCATGACTCAGAAACGACTGTCTGTAAGCGTCTTATGCAGTTGTTTCCATATAGTTCCTCTAACTCTCCTTACAGTTAGCTTTAAACACTTTTGAAACTGCAGAGTCACATGTCTGGGATGGTGTCAAGCAATTATTTTCCCATGATTCATAGTGTACAATGTGCCTGATTGACTGAATAGAGGTGACCCTTACAAACATTTTGGCACTAGTTTTTTCCTGTCAAAGTGTGTTTATAATATGCACAGATTACACATTACAAACCCAGTGTCTTTCCATGAAGTTGCTTCTATCAAACAATGTCTAACGTAAAGAGAATTTGTCTTTACGTGAATAAATAAAAATCAGGTACAGGGTCTTTAAATGTCCATGTTTTTCTTTGCAGCTGCACTTCAGTTTGAATACACACAAAACAAAAAATCTGTGTCCATTTTGCAGAAACATGTTTTTACATTATAGTAGTGCTGATGAAGTTCTTTTTTTTTTTTTTTTTTTTTTTCCCTTTCAGAAATACGAGTCGCTCAAAAACCTGTCTCCGAGCCATGGCATTAATTGGCGCATGCATGTTTGGCCCTGGATTAATTAACCTTGGTAGATGGAAATTGTTGGACTTGATCTCTGTTGTTGGTTGGATTTGGGATTCTCCATATTTTTGAGCTCTGAACTAACTTTGTCTTTTCACATGTTTGGAGAAGGATTGATCTTCTTGTGTAATTGTAAATGCTAACTGTTTTAAAGCTGTGCAGTTTTATTAGAAACTTGAACTAAATGTGCACTCAGTAACCTTTAGAGGACTCTTGGCCAAGAGGGTTCCTTTAAAAACATTCTCATGAATTATTGACAAAGCATTTCCTTTCCGTATGATTTGATTTCCGAATGGCATTTCTAGTCAAAGTGGACATACCTTTCTGTTTTGTAATACAGATCTCATGGGACACATCAACAACCTGAAATGTAAGAGTAGAAAGTCATATTTTTTGTCAAAGATTTATCCAGATTCAACTTTAGCAAGTTGTTATTGTTGGCAAATGTTAGATTCTGTATCGAGTCAAATACTCTTTTTGATCAAGAAAGATTTCTCTGGATATATTATACTTTCTATTGGGGTACTGTACTGAAAGTTTGACAATCACATTTTTCATTATACCAGAAGGTAGCTGCTTTCCATTTCTCTGTGTGAATGTCTTGCTCTCACAGTTGGACTCATTTAATTGTCCACACTGCTGCTCCCTCATCTTTGGGCCATTATTGCCATTTTAAGAGCTCCTTCTGACCCCGGGTCATTAGTCTAAATTGGCTAAAAGTCCCGGCTCTCCTCATCTGTCCAGATTTAAAACTCCCCGTGCGCCTGCCACCCTCTTCATCTCGACCGATCGACGCACACCTTGATAATTGGTGATGTGGACCATATGTTGTGGTGAAAGGCTCTCTGTTTCACTGCCACTTGGTCATTTCAGATTGTGGATGTGGAGCTACCTGTCTGTTTGAGGCTGCAGATAAAGCTTCTGACACATATTATATTTCTCCACAGTATTCATATCTACCCTCCAGATCTTTGCTTACTGTTGAAGAACTGGCCTTGATGTTTCTTGGGGTTGGCAGGACAAGTTGAAAAGACATATGAGGTCTTAGTGAGGACAGCGTTAAATGTTTTTTATTTGAAACCTCTCATTTTAATTTCTGGTATTAAATCACGATAGTTTCTTGTTTCTTTGTAAAGGATTTAGAGTAAATGAATTCAAGTACGGTCCCCAAGTGTCTGTTCTGTTTGAATCCGTCAATCAATTGGTGAAAAATGTCCCTGTCCTGAACAGATTCATCCATTGACATGCTTTTCTTAACACCCTGCTGAGACTGCACACTGGGACGACCCCTAACCTTTTGGGTCAGTCTACACACAACCAGAAAGAAGCACCACTGTTCTTTATATTTCACCTAATGCTCATCGCGGTTGCATTTACTAGTTTGGCTTCTAGAACTACTGATGCCAATGCCATTTAAGTTGATGGCAGAGCAGGTCATTATATGCACCTTTTAAACATTATCTTTTCATAAATTCCTCTTGTGTGGTGACAACTTCAAGTGCCTGAATGCATGAACAGAACATAATCCACTGACACTGAAGAGGTAAGACACACTACTCCAGATTTCCCCACAAATGTCCCAGAACATTAAACCATTTTTGAGTCCGTTGAATGGCACAGTACGAATGAAAAAACATTTGTTGGAGCTTTGAATACTGTACAACTTTCCTTTATAGTTATTTGTGTCTGCCTGGGATCGCTCATTTACTCACTTTACCCATCGGCTTTTAAACATTAAAGTGATAGTAAACTCTTATTTTAGTCCAGCTTTTGAAGTCCTGGTTTTTGTGTTGCTTGTTTTGCTCTTGAAGCGATTAAGTCATTGTCTATATCTGATTAAGGCCTGGTCCAGTTCTTAGTTCAGTCCAGATCCAGACTGAATCTACTCAACTGACGGTGGTACAGGTCTGGTGCCTCTTGCCCTTTGCATTAATTAAACATCCGTGTTTCTTTCTAACCCATAACAATATCGAAACGGATTCATCTTCATACGTCTTTGTCATAATCAATCACAGAAAGTCCAATAAACCTGAACCACAAACTACTTTCTGAGTACTCTGAGGGTCAAAGTTAGTTTTTCTCTTCATTTGATGAGGTAATGCTAACGCTAACGTCCTTACAGACCTTCATTGGGTTCCATTTCCAGGAAGTAGCCGTTTGTGTCTAAACGCTCAGGTTTTCCAACACTGATATGTTTTTAGATATCATATATGGCCTTTAAAAGTTCTCAAATGATCTTCAACTTAAAAAAACACAGTGAAGTATGTCTCTCTTTCCACTATTTTAAGTTGAAATATGGACGTTCTGGAGGTTAAAAAAGCAGGCTGCAGACTCATTTCTCCAGGACACTCACTCTGTCTGTCTGATAGGTCCACTTCAGTCTGGGCTGAGAGGCTCCTGAGACTGTCCTCCTTGGCCTGTTATGTCAAGTAATAGGTGCACACTTGTACGCAAAATACTACGCAATTGTTTTAGGCGTTGATGGTTTCTTTAAATAATTGTGGAGCTCATTTTATATACAGTATGTCAACTACATTATATACAACTCAGCAAAGGTACACCAACATGTTTTTAAGTTGTATTTTATAAGTGATCAAAGCATCATAGATCATCATAGATCCTACAAAAATCAAAAATTAGATTAACTTTAGCCACAACGTTGATTTGGTCCCTTTGGATTAGAATAACATGGAGCTTTAAGAGAAGAACAGTTTTTTTATGCTTTGTTTAAGATGACTTTAGTTAATAGCGGCTCTTTTATAAATCAGAATGGCAAGGGAAGTTAATTTATAGAGCACATTTCATATAGAAGGTAATTGAAATTGCTTTAACAGGAAAAAATTCACAAAACAAAGATATCATCTATCATCTTCATTTCAATATATTGCCTACCTCTAGTATCATTATAACCTGCATGATGTCATGGTTTTGTATAATACTTTGTTTTACTGCAGCTGTGTGTCTAGCATTAAACGTTTTGGACAAAGTCATGGCCGTCTCCTCCGCTGCAGCTGCTCCTTCTCAGAGAATTTAAGAGACTTTTCCAAACCAGAGGAAGTCAGCCCTGGCCTGGTCCACCGGTCCAGCTCGTAAAGCATAGATGTAATGCGCGTCAATAGTCCACTTGTTGATACCACATGCCGCTCGGTCATTATTAGCGTGTGCAGCCGACCGTTAGCTCCGCAGGTGCCAAGGTGTCATCCCTTCCAACAGGATATTACACTCATAATCACGTCCACCAATAAAGGAAGTCATTTAGAGGATGTTAGAGCGGCTGAGGGAATCAGACGCGATGGGAACGTATTTTGCGATGTAAGAGAAACATGTAATATGCCATAGCTTTATTGAATTCATGAGATAGGACTGGGCAATAAAAATGAAATTGTGATCTGCTTGTTTGTAACATCGCCATATTGTGATTCACAAATTGTAGCTCTATACTTAAAAACGAACTTCTATTAGTCAGTTTCTGTAAAGCTCTAATGTTGATTTAAGCAATTAGAGTGAAATATCACACTTTATTTACCTTTTTATTTGCATATTTAGCTAAATCGAGCGCTGCAAACATATATTTATAGAGAGTAAATGTACATGAATTGTGATAAAATAGAAATAGTGATCTGGCTCCAAGAAAATTGTGATGATATTTGTGAATAAGATGTGAATAATAATCGCCCACCCCTAGATGTCTCGATAGAAATGTTACAAATACTGTCAGAAGAAACATGATCGTGAAATCCTTAATTCACATTCCTCTGTTTTTCCAAGTGATAAAATAAAGCTTATGTTATTTTTTCAGTATAGATGAGAGCTGAACAATTTGGAGAAACATCTAACTGCAATTTTTCTGTGTTTTGATCATTGGAATATGTTCAAAGTTCACATTTTAAAGTTTAAAGTCCAGGAGAATTGACAAAAAGACTAAAATACAAACTGAAGAACTATGTATTTCAGAACATATTTGTACAGGTCTAAGCGACAGGTTTGCAGTTTTTACGCAGAAGACATGATATTTCGTTTGTGAAATAAATTATGGTGCGTCGAAATTTCAGCTAATTGCGTGTATTAAAATTGCAATTTGGAGTTGATTGTGATTAATCTTGCAGCCCTTGTATAGATTGCCTTGAAATTACTTAAATTTGGTTCTAAAATCTTGTGTATTCTTCTAAATTTGTATTCTTACTGTTACGTTGTGACCTGAATAATCATAAAAAGTATGAATTAACCGAATAATGTTGATATCCCTACGCTTAACATCTGTAAGTTTGACTCAAAGCAAATGCACGAGTTCCATATGTACAAGTCAAAGATTTACTGAATAACAACTGAACCAGAAAGACTAAAGGCTTCAAAAGTAAAAGCATATGATTTACGGAAAAGGCTCGAGTCATTTTTTCTGTGCGAGATAGAGCTGTTTTACGGTGCCACGTTTTCACCTGTTTTTCTTTAATCCTTCAAACATAGAGCTCACTGTCGAGTCGAGTCATGAATACCAGACATTATCCAAAGTATGTGCTCACAACAGAGACATGCTGACTTCATTATATAAACTCATAGAATAGTTTATAGCGGGGCTTAGCTGTAATCTGGCCAAACGGCGCAACATATCACTGAGTATAAATGTTCCATATGCAGTGATTTATGGGGTCTACTACTGCTCACCTGTTGTGGAGACATATTAGAGCTTTTAACCATATTACAACGGTTTTCCCTTCTCGTTAAACCCCTCAAAGTTGTATTTAGAGTGATTCGTGCATGTTACAGGAATATTCTCCACCGATACACGGCCACTGCTCTTTAATTACTTTGTTCTGCTGTTAAAATGTAAAAAAAAATAAAATAAACAGCGCTGCAGTTTTTGACCCACCAAAGTGAGTTTTTTTATTTATTTATTTAGTCATTTTAGATCAATATTGCGAATTAAAATGTTCAAACTATAACATGTTGGTCCACGGGTGCCATCGCTTATAACTATATCTGACAAAAGCACTTTTAAAGTTTCCGAATGCTTTGAATAGACACACACATTATTTTGATTTGCAAAAACACTAACACTCACTATTTTGACTCAAAACTAGATACTCATTCAACCAGGTAGCGATACTAAAAATAAAAATCACATAAATGGGATAAAATTTCATCTTTTAGTTTTAGAACGGTCTTGATTTTTATTGGAACTAGTATAAGACAACATGGTAACATGAATGAGTCATTATTTATATGTCAAAAATTACATACTATTGTCTAAAAAAATAAGCGTTTTTTATCATCATTGTGGTATTGAGTATTGAGCCTAATACTTTTACCTGGTATTAAAATATAGTTTCACCGCAGTATTCTGCAGTACAATGACAACATCTGACTCTGTTTCAAAGGTAAATTTAAGCGAACACACCACACCACAATTGGGAGTAAAAACGTGGATTAGACCAGGACTTAACCAGAGCTAGACGAGGACCAAACCAAGTCTGAATCCGGACTAAAGTTGGCTTAAAGTGCATCTGACAGGTTAAATTGCACATTTCACTAAAACATACTGAACATGATTATAATACAGTATTTAAGCTTTTACTCAACATTTTGCTTGTTTTTCCCCAGTTTGACAGTTTTTGTTAAGTTAAAACATTACTTCCTGATTGAACAAGAGCAGCAAATATGACATAGGTGGAGGGAATTCCACATTTGTTTACCAAAACTACCAAAATGGTAGTAACCATTTTGTTAAAGTCTATATATGACAGGTTCTCATGTTTCTCTAATACTGACTTAGTTTAGCAGGTTGTGAAGAAATTTTGAAAAATAAAAGTTTAAAATTACAGGAAGTAGTGCTGAGTTCTAAAATGGAATCCCTCTGTGATGTCATCAAAAAGTGACAATAAATAGACTGTTAACATTCAACTGATACATGTTTCTGACAGTTTAAATGATCATTCAACAAAGTAAAGGTGTTATCAGGTATTATAAATATATCTTTTATTCATTGTTTTATATTGCACCTTACGCCGAAGCAAGTTCCTATGTTTGTGAATTGGCAATAAACCGTTTCTGATTCTGATTCTGAAATTTTCATCACTATTATGTAATTTATATGGATTTTGGCCCTTCTTTTCAAAATGGTTGCCAGTTTTGGAGCTATGTCATATTTGCTGCCCTTGTTCAACCAGGAAGTAACATTATAAACTTTACAAAAACTATCAAACTGGAGACAAACAGGAAAAATGCCTAGTAAAATCTTAAATATAATCATCTTCGCTATGTTTTAGTGAAATGTGACGTCTAACCATGTCATATAGACTTTAACAAGTCCATATAAATTATACAATAGTTAGGAATTCACAATAAATAATACCTGATGACAGCTTTATTTTGTTGAATTAATGTTAAAACTGTGAGAAAAATGTGTCCGCTGCTGTAAATGTCCAATGGTCTGTCGCCTAATGATGACATCACAGAGGGATTCCATTTTAGAACTCAGCACTACTTCCTGTCATTTTTAACTTCTTCTTCACAAACTGCAACTTCACAGATCTAAAACTTTAACAAATATTTACCGCAGGTGCTATCCCATCAAACTAAGTCATAATTGGTAAAACATGGGAACCTGCCGTATAGACTTTAAGCCAGATCCAAACCGGGACAACCGTGAACGCAGCTTTGGTCCAGGAAGTCAGCTGGGGGTCCGTTCTTCCGTGATTCGTCCTCGTGTCTCTCGCTCTCTGAGTCAGATCCGCGAGCAGCTGTGTTGACTGTCTAACGTGCGCTCACCCTGATTACTGCTGTGTGTTTGGGCTCAGACACTTGTTAACTTTGATGCTGTAAATGGGTGCTGCCTCGTGCCCCGGGGCCCGAGATGGCGCTGCTCTCTTTATGAGCCTAATGACTGGCCGGGCTGTGTTTATCTTAGCTACAGTGGGACGTTTCATCTTCCATAAGCTCCCACTGGCACGCGCTGGTGTTGTGGTCCATTAAAAACCTCAGCTGCCACGGTTTGAAATGATGTCTTCGTTTTAGACTTTATGATTTGTTGATTTTAATAATCTGTTGTGTTTCTTAGCATGAGGAGGCGTTAAGAAAACAAAACTCCTCCGGTAACAAGATGCAGGTGGAGTAAATGCCATCAGACGGAGCTCAGCTGCAGCCGCGACGCTGCCAGGATCCTATTAGTGAATAATGCACAATGTAATCGTCTACTTTCTGGATTTACGACTGTTTTTAGTTTGGTTAATGAACCAAGATATTAACATAGCACACGACTATTGAAGCCTAACATTTTGGAGATCTTTGGAAGAATTGCTAATTTGTAACTTGTGCTTTTTAACAAAACAAAGAACACATGATGTCCTAATTTTAGAAACGCAATATTGGCTAATGTAATAATCAATACCGCAACAAACTACATATCACAATAAAATCAAGGTTTTATTCATTATTTTCCTTCTTTCAGTCCTTATTTGCCTTGATTTAGTCTTGGTTTTGTATCTTTTAATTTTTATTGTGACTGAGTTTGACTAAAACATTAAGTCATGAACATATTTGCTTTCATTTAACTTTTATTGTTGTGTCAAAAAGTATATTCTAATTTAGCAGTAATATCGATATCACAGCATTTAATATATAACAGTAATTTCCAATATCATATACTGACACCAGTTCTGCCTGTGGGATTGTGGGATTATGGGATTTGGGAGAAATATGTAAGTGCATTTTTTTAGGCCAGTATTGCGATTATATTTGCGATTTTTGTTTTAATAATGTGATTATTTAGTTTTTGTCACTTATAGTTCTGTTTTTGTCACTTTGTCAAAATTTTGTTCACTTTAAGTCCCTTTTTTGGTCACGTTTTTGTCATTTTTAGTCACATTTGAGTCACTGTTTGAGACTTTTATACACATTTTTGCCATTTTTTTGTCACTTTTACTTATGTTCTTCTCACTTTAGTCGCTTTTTGACGCTTTTATGTAGTTATATCCCTTGTCAGAACATGTTTTAATAAATCCGAACTCCAGTGTCTGCAGGTTTTACGCAGAATAAAACAGGATATTTTGTTATTTGTGGACGAATTGATTGCACTTCAAAAACCGCTGCCTTTGAGATTTGCTAATTGCTCTCATTTACATATGTCCAATTAATTGTGCAGCCCTATTCCATATTTTTTACTTGTTAATTGTTACTGTTGTGTGAAAATAATTCGACTCGACAGAGAAGCGTTTGTGCCAGGTTTTGTTTCATGTGGATACACTCAGTAAATACATAGATATGATCCAAAAAAACTGGTAAACACATCTGCATTATGTCATTTTGCCATGGAAGTTTAAACTACCCTCTAAATGTAAATGTTATGACGTTACGTGAGCGCAAGTATCAACAGTAACCTTTTAAACAGTGAATTATTCCAACTGTAGTCCATTGTTAGGCTAATTGCGCTGCTCATATCCCCCTCGGATCATGAATACAAACACTCGTCGCGATTGCACATCTCCCGGACACTAATCAACGTGATGAACTTCCTTCCACCCGATTAACAATTCATCCAAGTTCATGACTCACTCAAACACAGACGATTTCGTACGGCGCCGATGCCAAAGTGCAACCGGAGTAAATGATAATGTGCTGCGTGTTTGTTGTTGCAGGAGCAGAGGTTGGGACTGGCCTTGATCACGCTTGTAGGTTCCTCCGCATTAGCATTTAGCTCTGACACTTGGCTGAAGGGATTTGCATGTCGGTATGCGCAGGAGCAAGCCCAATTGTACTTGCCTTTCTCTTCTCTTTGACCGCTAATTGGAACAGTGTGAGGGGGGGTTGGGACTAGAGCCCTGACCTGAAGGCCGAGGTCACAGCAAAGATTGAGAATATATCATTTTTATCTACATTTTGAAGTTGTTGTTTTTTTATTCTTTGATGGAATTAATTATATGTTTTGCTTGTCTTTCAGTTAAAATGTCTGTACTTAAAATGTCATTGAGCAGAGTTTGTTTTAACCCGTTTAGGGATGAATTGTTCGGTTAATTGATGATCGTGATAATTCGAGTCATGCATATCCGTATGAACTAAAAACTAATGATTGTGGCCACTGTAAAAGAAAAACATCTGAAAGTGTGGCTGAAATCAGGGCGAAGTTGCACACGACACTTCTGAGTGAACTGCAGGTTGTTGTTATTAATATTGTTTACTTACCTTTGCTAATTCGTTTCGTATGGACAGGTATAATCAATTTTCATTAAATTGTTATGCTTCTTCTCATAATAATTGTAATCGTATTGCATATATATTGTAAAAGTGCTTCGAACGAGAAGCAAGAAGTGCACTGTTAGCATTTTAGTTGTTCGTTTTACCGTGACCAAACCCCGCTCTGGTCTTTAAAAGTTGTGATAAGTTCTGTTTTTCACGTATTTAAGGAAGTAAAACTCAGGTACAGTTTCTTAAATTTTGTAGATAACACATACCATTCTGAGAACATCTTTATTTAAATGTTTTCTCCAAATAGATCTATTGCAAAATCGTTAAAATATGTAGATTAGACCCTTGATTTTCAACCAGTGCGCCGGGGAACACTAGTGTGCCTTGAGGTTTTGCCAAGTGTGCCTTGAGAAAATGTCCAGTTTGAGTTAACAGATTCACAAATGCAGATTAATAAACTAATATACCTTTTTGGAGTGTCCTGAGCAACATTTTCACCAAAAAAGAACGCAAAACCATCACTGTTACCAAATTTAAAGAACTAGACAGTGCCACAGACATTATTTGCCTGATTATATACAATATTTTTAATGAAATTGTTTGATTTGGTAATATTTTAATGGTCGGTGGTGCGCCGTGGTAGCTTTTAAACCCAAAGTGTTTGCCACAACTCAAAAAGGTTGAAAAACACTGGATTAGACATTGCTGACAAGTGTGAAAATTACGTGCGTAGGTAGCAATCTCAAGCAAATTCATAAAATAAACAAGAATGTGTGCAGAATGTTCTGTATCTACGTCTCATTGGAGGTGTACTTACAACTGGGGAAGGGCTAAATTGACAAAAATCTTTCTTTTTAACTACTATAACTACATACTGTATTATTTCAATCCAAAAGAAAAGTGTTTAAACAGCTTTGTCAATTGAGGTTTGATATCATATAAATGTGAAATATCTATAAAATGAATCACAAAAGTGCAGAAATATCACCATTTATCCTTATTAGAAACTTTACAATATAACTTTGTTTCAGTTTTATTTTTAATCAGCTAATTTTCTGTGTTTTTTACTATAAACAATATACTTGAAATGTTTGCATAGCTTCAAAACAACATTCACCTTATTATCTAAATGTCAATGTATTCCCCACCTTTGCTACAAATGCCAGAGAAAAACTTTACTTCTTTTCTTCCAGATGCCCTCCCTGCTGTGTTACAGAAACAGCATTTGGTTCATTTCATTTAGCTCTACGCAGCATCAAAGACTCTTCAATGTTTGATTTCATTGTACTTCTATTCAAACCAAGACCCAAACCTCGCCAACGCAATTTGAAAGAGAAAGTGCGGGGCGATGTGTATTGATAAGAGCTGCGCGTCTTTAGTCGGTCCTGTCTGTGTGATGTCGCGGAGCCTCTTTTTACTCCATTGTGGCCGAGTTCCGCCGGGGGTCTTATGTGTAAACAGCTCCTCCGCACTCGTCTTTTCTAAAGCTCTTTCTTCTCCCTCCTCAGCCTCCTCATCCGCGGCGCATCCTCTGTCTGGACGTCCCACCGGCTCGGCCCTGGAAGCGTATTGGGGGGCTTTACCCGGGGACCCTGCCTCTGCCACAATGGGTCCCGCTCCCCTCCCTCTCGTTTCCCTGCCAAGCTGGGAAGAGTAAATATTTATCAGCCCCCCACCACAATGGCAGCGCCGCCGAGGAGAAAGGAGAGGTCCGGTGCATGTGAGGCCACGGGGACGCCGCGGGCCTAATCATGGACTTCCCCACGATCAAGAGTGGACGTAGCCGCGCCACATCACCAGAGCAGACTTTGAGCCACTGAATCAGAGAGTGGTGAGTGCAAGGTTTTGTCAAGAGTTTGAGTTTGACTGGCGACTCGCTTTCAAAATAGCTGCTTTCAGTTTGGCAGTGTCCCATGGTTTGAATCTAACATTTGTGATGCACTGCATTTGTGTTTTTAAGGGGACTTTTGCTGTTTTAAAGGCACAGTACGTAACAGGGCTGCACAATTTGGGAAAAATATCTAATTGCAATTTTTTTCTGACAAGTATTGTGATTAGATTTGTGATTTATGTTATAATAATGTGCTCAAAGTTCACATTTCAAACACACCCTGACTGAACTTAGGCAAAGTAATAAGACAGGATATTTTGTTGTTTGTGAAGAAAAGTATGGTATATTTGGAAAGTTCATCCTGTCTTCTTGTAAATAATACATTTTTTGAGAGGAAGGCCTGTGATGAAGCCGAAACATGTAAGGAAAATGAGCGTATAACTATTTACAACTGTCTTATTAGAAGAAACTCAAAAAATTAAGGAAAGTATGGTACCTCAAAAATGTACGTCTTCACGATTTGCTTATTGCAACGGTTCAAGTTGCATTTTCATTTGACTGTGAATAAAATGACAGCCCCAGTTTGTAATTTTTAGCCAAAACACAGGCTAAAATAAAAATATGCTTAGTTTAGGATGTTTTTATTGCATTGAAAAACTCCTATTAAATGGCCTTGAATTGGAATCTGTCATTTCGTTTGATAAGTTCAAGAAATGTGTGTTGATGTAGAATGTTCACGTTTGACTGGAGGGGGCTGTTTTGTGACTGTCTGTACTGTGTGCCGATTGTGTTGCTGCTGCTTTGGGACTTCCTGGTTAAATAAAGGTATAGATAAAATAATAAATTAAATGTATGTATTTCCGTGGAGAGTGTTCGGCAGGTTGGTTTTGACCTTCTACTTTCATGGAATCCTGGGACGATGTGCCAACTACAGAAAGTTACATACTGTCGCTTTAAGTTTTGCAGTATTTTGTGGCTCTTTTTGTGCCATTTTTGCTGTGGAAGATGTGCTTTTTTCTCTTTCTTTTGTTGTTGTTGTTATTATTACTTTTTAATTAATTCTACTTATTTGTTTTTGTAATTTTTTCTTCTTCTTTATGTTATGTTTATTTTCAAATTGTTAAGTGTAAAAAAAAGAATGTTACGAAAATAATGGAAATACTGCACTGCTTTGAGGTAAATCCAGCCAGGTTTAGTCCTGTCTTTGTCCTCATTTAGGGAATTTCTTGTCCTGGTTCATTTCTGTTCTAGGCCTGGTTCAGACCTCATTTGTGGAATTAATTCTGCTGAAGACCTGGTTTAGTCCTGTCTTTGTCCTTGGAATAAATCAAATAAAAGTAGTTTTCCTTTAGTCCTGGTGTAGTCCTCCTTTCCCCTCTTGTAGTTGTCCTGGTTCAGTTCGGTTGTAGGCTTGGTTCACACCTGGTTTAGTTCCATTTATGTTTTTATTTAGGTTTGGATTAGACTGTTATAAGCCTGGTTTAGAACTGATGCAGTGCCAGTTTAGTCCGTTTTAGACCAAGTTCATAGTTGTACGTTAATAAATCCGTGTTTAGTTTTATTCTTGTTTTTTGTCTCTGATATGCTCCTAATTGGTAATATATTTGAAATGTAATAATTTGTTTGTTTGTGTGTTTTACAAAAGTGTTTAAGGCCAATAGAGTTGCCCAGACGTTTTTCTACTTCTGAGAAACACACGACCTGCTGGATAAATACTGCTGGATAAATATTTGTGGTTGACCAAATAAAGCCTCCTCTGGGTCCTGTTAAATGTGGTGCAAATTTCATGACTTTCAAGGTATTTTAATGGAGAGTTCGTGGCCAAGTAATTCTGACCTATCAGGATAATCTACAGTTTCTTTTGTGGAGCAGAGGACTATTTTATAAACTTAATATGGTGCATTGATGCTCTTGGTAAATAATGTAGTTTTCATCATTCAGTTCAATAAAAAAGTAGCAAATTGGGATGAAATATTGTATGTGATTTGAAACATATCAACATGAGAGAATTATTGTTTCTGTCAAGTCAAATTATAGCTACAGGATTTGACAAAAGTGTGTGAAGCGACATACTCATTTGTTGAAATAATGTTGTGTCGTAGTTTGTTGCTTCTCTGTTTGATGCCTCCATCATGCTCTGAGTGAGAGACAGTTGGATTGGACCAAACACGGTGAAGAGAGAATGATCAGAAGAGGCCGTCATAGACGAGGTTTGAGTGTTAGTGGAAGGAGATTCACCTGAAAATAGCCTGCCTTTGTCACCAGTTTGTTTAAACTGCCTTACATTTAACTGAACGTACCCTGCTTTTGTTTACCAGTTGAACCTGTGAAGGCGAGACACCACAGGTAAAACTCTTCTTTTTCCATTTTTTGTTGTTTGGTCAGTTTGCTCTCTGAACATATTGACTTTCATGTGAAAACAGCAAACTTGTCCAATTTGCTCTTAAAAATGTTTTATCCTTCCATTTAATCCACTTCATCCATAGAGTTCTATGGGACATTGTAGCTTCAGAGGCCGTTTTCTTAAAATACATTTTCCTCCCTCAGGGACAAAAGGATCATCACTTAAAGAAGCTCCTACACACACCACACTTTTACATTTTTATTTAAGATTTTGATGAAATGTACAGAAGGATTTTTGATATCTAATTCTAAATCTGATTTATTGAAGTTTTAAGTAAAAAAATAGGTGAAATTTGAATTTTTAGGACAATTTTTCAGTCAAAACTAGTTAAAAGTTTTTTCCGTTTGACATCCAAAGATTATTTGTAACTAACATGTGTACAAAATGAACCAAGAAATTTAAACCTAGTTCTGTCCATTGTTCAGATTTAAATGTCCCAAATATGTCTATTTTTGGCTATTTTTACACCTAAAATGCCTTATTTCTACATGAAAACATGACATGATGAAAAATGTGTAATATATTTTTTTCTTACTTTTAAATTAGTAAACTACTGGATATTTTTAAATGTAAGATGTTTTCTATTCACCTGCAGTGTCTCACCTCAAGGGCCATTTAAGTCCTATTGTCACTCGACGGAATCTCCCTCACCACCGTTGAGCAACTGATTAGCATATGATTGGCTTGTTTTGTCACTGGACCAAGGTAAAAGGACACTGTTGTGACCAGCCGACAAATTAAACCCTAAACCCCATAAAGAGGGGCTCTCCTCTCTGCTCCTCACTGTCGTCTGAGTTGTTTGTGACTTTGAGATGGAGATGCGCAGCTACCTGCAATCAAGAATGTGAGCGCCTTCTGCATCGACACTGGGACAAGTAACAAGGGTGAGGGACTTTCTGTCAGAGGATAATAGGACTTTAATGACCACATCACTGGTCCATGGGGTAAACAAAAGTAGGGGAATGTCAAGGAGAAGCAAGACAGGGCGAACACACAGGTAAACAAAGGCAGGTTGTTTTCAGGTGAAACTTCTCCAGACGATAGGGCTTAGTCAACCATGAGCCGTTTACTGCTGAGTTTCTAAAACCGCGTCCAGATAAAACCTCCCAAACCCTGTCTCCGATGGATCACTCCTAAACGAACGAGGGATTACACCGACCGGAAAAAGCAGGGTTCTTTTATCTTGATCAAACCAAACTGTGAGGCTGATCAAGGCTCTAAGAAAACCGTATCTAATTTGTTGTCCCATGCCTTCCCCTACATTCATTTTGGGGAGAGTTGGAACTGTACATGGATAAACTTGGCAATGATTTGAATTTAAAAGAACAATTGTATTCTGTTTGTGCCAGGATTAATTAAGTGTGACTGAGCATTCAGATAGTTACGCACTTTGATTCTCTGCAGGAGGAAACGGTTGTAATGGAGGTAATTGGTCACTGATCAGTTCCAATTTTCCAGACGCAAACTTTCTATTGTCTGTAATGTATAAAAGCGCCTCTCTGCTGCTCTTGAGCGGAAACCAGAGTAAAATACTTTTGGAAAAGGGTGGAATTTGTTAGTCAGATGGAAGCAACTTTCTTTATTTAAGGTAAAGGTGTGGTTTTATTTTGTATATATTAGTTTTGTTTGTTTTGTTCCTGGGGTCCATTATCAAAGTAAAAATGTTACACGACAGTTTATATAAAGCACATTAATAATCTCACAAACAGAACACTAAAGTTTAAGTACAAACATAGAGCATTTTGGCACAAATCAGTCATAGTATTCTTGGTTTGCATTAAAAATTGTTAAGATATCACTGTTTGAAAAGGTAGGTACATGTTTTTTTTCCCCCGGCTGCACATTCTAGTGAGAAATGTCTCCGTATTGCAAACTTTGGAAAGTGTTTGAAGCTCGTCTTGTATTAAACCCATGTCTGCAAAAAGTGAGCTGTAAATGAGAGAACAGACTCAAAAGAAAAAAACAAATATATCCTCTGCATTTGCCCCATCCTTCAATGCCTCTGGGGTAAATTGTCTGGAGCAGTGGGCGACCGCAGCTTGTAGTTCTTCTCTTGATAGTAAGCAGTGTACAAAGTCACGAGTACTGAGCTGGAGGAGCATTTTTTTGTCAAACGGATGTAGCTGTAACACAAGAATAAAACTAATTTAGCGCGAACTATATGAAGCAAGTGCAGTCAGTGTAGCGATATGATTTTGGGTTCAGAGTTTTATTAAACCCTGATATAAGACAGTCTGAAACGATTAACACTATTTTGGCTGCGTCGGTAGAGACTTCAGGTGCTCGTGTAATTATATGTAATTTAGCATGGAAACGGAAAACTGCTATTACGGCTTGTATTGGATAAATGTTTTTGGCTCCGTGTGAATGAAGTCAGGCTCACAATGTGGCAAACGTCAACAACGACTCTTGGACCGAGCGCACCGCAGTGACAGAGCGACTTTGTACTTCGTGTGGTATCGATTTGGGTGAATTACAAATCAAGGGTTTAAAATGCAAAAGTGACAGTTTGGGTAAAGAAGATGAGATTCAACTGGGGGCTTAAGATGAGCTCTTGTCTCTTCCAGAATATCACGATGGGCTGTAGTCGACTGAAGAACCTCTTGGTCGACTAAAGACCTGCGCTATCGACCGTTTAGTGGACTAAAAGGGGGTGTGGCAAAAATAAATCAAAACTATGAAGCATCTCCCTGTATCTGACCCCAAACAGTTCTCAAAAGACCTCAACTGCACAGGAGTTCATGCAAAAACAACAATTTATGCAGAAAAGGACAAGGAAACAGTGTATTTTTATGTTAGATATAAGGAAGTTACATTAAACTCTTGATTTACTCCAATATCTTCAGCTAACTCACTCCACATCTTATCGTTTTTGTCATATATATGTTTTTAATCTAAATAAAATGATTAGTCGACCAATAAAAATGTTGACACCATTAATCGACTAAACAACTAAAGGATTACAGCCCTAGAACTATTAATGCCAAAACAGCAAAAGTGAGCATTACTGCTATTTAGAAATGTAGAGTTCAAAGATTAGAAGAATTGTGAAAACGGTTTCACATGGGAATCTTTTTGACATAATAATAACCAAAATATATGTGTGATAAAACTACTTATAGAGCTACAGTACATTTATATGAAAGCTTTACTGACAGGACACAGATCTATATGAACAGGCGTGGAGAGCGGGGAGGCACATTCAACAAACTGAATCGGACAGACACAACACAAAAAAGCTCATTTGACAGGTTCTCGTGTTTTCTAATTATGACTGGGTTTGATGGGTTAGAACCTGTTGTTATAGTCATAGTTGTGTAGAAAATGTTTTAAATAAAAGTAGAAAATTACAGGGAGTAGTACATTTCTCTGTGATGTCATCAATAAGCGACGTTCCATCAAAAAATGTAGAGACAATTTACAGCTGTGGGTTTACCGGTCACATCTGCTGCTCATGTCCAACCAGGAAGTGAAATTATAAACTTCACAACATTTTCAAACTGGAGGAAAATATTGTACTAAAATATGAAATATAATCATGCTCACCAACGATTATTTTAGTAGTCGACTACTCAGCGATTATTTTTTTCGATTAGGTGACTAGTCAAACGATTATTTCTATTGTATATTTAAACTTTTTAAATACATAAATAACAATAACCAAATAAAGGTTGGAATATGGCGACTGAAGGCTTCTACGTAGAGAATTTTTTAATGAATAAAGTGTATTATTGAAGAAAATCAGCAATAATCTATGAATTTAAAGTCCGTATAGGTCAGTTAATGATTAGTCGATTATTATTTGATTTTTATAATTGACTAGTCGCAATTAGTCGATTAATCGTTGCAGCCCTACTCACTACATTTTAGTGAAATGTGTAGTCTAACTGTCAAATGCACTTTAATTCTTCTGAGTTACACATTTTGAGACGCTTTAGTTCCAAAAAACAGTTTAACATCTTAGATCAATGAAATAAAAAAATGTTAAACTAAAATTGTTGCAGACCAATTACTTATGCCGTCGTGTCTTGTTCTCTTGGACCCATTTACACCCCCTATTACAAACTTTTATATATATTTCTTTAAGTTTTGCCCTGTGTTTGTCTCGGTATTTTTACTTCGAGGACCAAACTTCTTTCTTGTTTTTTGTTTTTGCTTTAATACCTGTCACGTCGCCTCTGTCCTGTGGCTCCTCGGGCTCATTATGGATGGACCGCCCCCTCCACTCGCTCACACTGGTGCCTCAGACGCTGCAGGACTGGACGAGCTCGCCCCGCTCACCTCTGCTCCTCCCATCATGCCGCAGGAGAGAGACCAGTGACCCAAACCATGATGTAATTCCATAAGGCTGTCAAGAATCATTTCCTTCTGAATTTTAATAATACCGAGATTAAGGCCAGACCTGCACCGGGCCCCAGTTATTTTCAGGGAGGGGAGACTTTTTGTTCCCTCTCGTTTGCTTTTAGACCAATTTTACTGTGTTTATAAATATTTATGGACATATACAGATGGCTTATAAAGTGCAAGGAAACTCAGCAGTGTTCCAGCTTTTCAGCGTTTGTCTTTGCTGTCCCGCTTTCCGCTGCCAAGAAGCTGTACCTGCCATTAGAGTCATAATAATAACATGTAGTTTTCTCACATGTGGGTGAGAAAGTGTAAAATTGCAAACAGGCAGTCGGACACAGTATGCTAACATGCTAGTCACGGAAAAGTCTGTCACGCTAAATACAGTTCTCTGCAGTGAGACCGAGATCGAAGCAGGAACTGGACAAAGAGACTAACTTTATTTATTTTTCTTCTTCTTTTTGCTGATGATAGAAAATACCCTGGAACTGCATTAAGCAAAGACTTTAAACTCCTTAGTGTTTGCTGTTTTTTCAATAATCATGATAATAATATTGAACAGTAGCAATACAATACAGGCAGTAAACTACACAATATACTGACAGTAAACAATAAGCTGTTGATAGAATAATGAGCAATATTCAAGCTTACAATGAATTACATCTTATCTCATTTCTTTCTCAAAGTTGATAAAGCTTTTTGACTTTTACACTCCTTGAATGAATCAATATAACAATAATAATAATATTCATGCAGTAATGTTTTAAAGCAAGGTTTTGATCTTTGGGTTTTACATTTGTGAATATGAATCTTACCTAATAGAATCATCAAGGTTTATACATTTATTGATTAAGGTCTTTATATTCTATTCCAGTTATGACTTTTTTACATTAAATTTTGACTTTTTTTTGTAATTAAATATTTTCTTTTGATAAATACATCTTTGAGAGCTTTTGCCAGCGTCACTCCTCCTTTTACTCGAATAATCTATGCACATGGCATGTCTTTATACGACCAAGAACTTCTTTAGTTGACTACTAACCTAAAACTATAAAACGCACATTGCATTATTAAAATACATTTACTGAAGTTATAAGATAAAAACACTAACTTTTTAAAAAGCTTATAAAACTTAAGCACCAAATGTAACTTGACCTGTGATTGACCAGTTATATTATTTATGTATGTCTCTTGGCTTTTATTCCCTTGAAAATAAATATATATAAAAGCCGTTTTCAAGCCGCCCAGGAAATCAGTGCGTTGCTGACTTGTTGTTGCTCGTGTTCATTAAACATTTTACACAAATCACTCTACTTTATATAACATTTTAGCTGCAAGACTTTTCCCTCGTTCACCATTAGCTTTAACAGAGATCTCGTCAAACGGAAGAGGCAAAAGTGGGCGGGGCGGAATAAGGTGAATACAATACCTGTAAAAGTCCTGTTTCTCTAAACCAAAGATTCCTTCAACATTCAAAGAAATATGACTCCAGTAGAGGTGGATGCTGTGTTACTAATATCGTCTTGTGAAATAAATAACAGCCACCGATGGGTCTTTGTGGTCCCATAGTTGTTCTTACAGACCCTCATGTGTCGACTGTGAAGGATGAGGCACAGATAAAACATGTTTTTGACTCCGCCTCATTGCCCCGCGCACACCTGAACTCTACCTGCCCCTTGCTCGCTCACACCTGTCCCCTGTCTGTCTCTCGCCGTATCACTTTCCGTTTGATGCACAGTTTGTTTTTGGTGGTCAGGCTCCAGCGCCGTGATGCAGGAAGCTAAAAGGGGCGCCACCATTGTTCCAACTTGCCATCTGTGCATTAAAATCACCCGTGTTTGAGTATTAGGTGGCGTCTCCATGACAACAGCTCAGATGGAAAGTAAACTTGGCTTTGTGTTTAAGATTTGGTTTATTTACACAACAGACAAGGCTTCCTATCAGGGCGCAGTGTAGTGACTCTGTAACAACTTTGAAATATCACTGGAAATGTTGGCTGCGTGCCTAATGTTACTCTTAGATTATGTTTATATATTATATACATATATATTATATAGTATTGTGAAATTCAAAATGCACTCCTATTTTTGAGAGTGGTCTTTTGTGTCATATTTGGCCATTGTTCGCTGGTTACTTTATGATAATGGCCTACCTCAATTTCAAATGCACACTAAAAACAATTGTAATTTTGGAGCAATAGTTAGTTGTATATTTGTTGTAGGGCGTTTGGTGGTTGTGTTAATCACAATCATCAGCATGTAGTGAAGCTGAAGCTTTTCTTTCATTTTTACTTTCAACTGGGTTCCCTACTCCCCTTTTTGCTGTGGGGTAATGGAATTGTAAATTATTCCATTGCACCCTTTATAGCAATAAATGGCATAACAATAATTGATTAGATTTTCTCCATTAACAAACCAAAGTCGAGTAGATTTTTGTTTAGTTGTTCTTTCTTGAGTACATTTTAAAAAATGTTATAGTAATTCTAACAGGTTATTGTATTAGTCACATTTAAAATCTGACTCACCACTGTTTCTGCTTCATTTACACAAACTCACAAAACGGCACTGCATCCTCAGAAAATACACAGATTCAGGTTTCATACAACATCATTCAACTTTAATACGTTGAAGTTCAATCAAGTTTTTACAAAAGAAGATCTAGAATATTACTAAAACTTTGTTAAAAAGTATGTAACTAGTACTTTAAGTATATCATGCATACTTTTTACCTTTACTTCAGTACCTTTACTTGGTAGCAGTACATTCTTATACCTTGCAACTGCACTTAAAGTTACAAATACAACACTTTTTCCACCAATATGTTCTCATTTTGGGGAGAATTTTCAGTAGGATTAAAGATGCTCTGTGAAAGTTAGGGTTTCTTAGTTTTGATTCATGCTTTTTCCTCAGCTAATATTACAATAATACATCAGGAACTGTCACCTGAAAGCATACACTTTTCTCCATACTAAAATGATATCTCTAATTTACTCAGAACTTATGCCTCGGAACAGTAGACTACAAAATCTTCTCAGTGCCCCCTCCCGCCCCATCTTGTCTGGACATCAGTAGTAGTAGTAGTAGTAGTTGTCGTAGTAGTATCCTGGCCATCTGTGTTTGTGTGTAAGAGCGCTGTAGCGGTGTATGCGATAATCCCGGCCTCTGTTTGTCAAAGCACACATTTATCACGGAGCCTGCGGGTGTCAGCGCCGCAGCTTTCCCACTGCGTCTCCATTACGCTCTGCTGCTCCTCTCGCAGACACTCAACACCTGACCCCGTGCGCCCCGCTCCTTCCCACGCAGAACTATCCAAGTGCAAGAGCCTCGCGAGGACAGCGCACAGGGTTACAGCAGGGTTGACGAACATCCAGTGATCCACAGCTCATTCACAAACACATAAAAGTAATCTGTAATCTCAGTTAGACAAAAGACTGCCTGATCTAGATGGTAGTGAAGAGGAGAAAGCACTGAGTAAGGGTGACGTCTTGTCACTCTTGTCTCGTTTTCCAAGTTTTTACTTAAAAATATACACGATTTGATTGAAAGGCCAGTCTCATTACTGTCTGTTTCTGCCGGTAGCACATGGAATTAGGCTAAGTATTCAATTTAAACACATTCCAAATTTTAAATCTGTATATCTCTGAGATTATTGGTCCTCTCAACATGAAACAAAATAAAAATGTAAATGATTCTGCCCCGCTGTTCTTTATAGCTGAAGTCCACCTGTCTATGCTTTCAATAAGATGGAAGAAAATCAAATTGAAAATGGGGGTAAAAATATTTGATAACGTTTTTCCCCATATTTTCTAGCCCAGTGATTTTGCTCATATGCACAGTTAACTCCAAGTACACTCTTTACGCATTTTTGTCTCACTTCTCCACTTTTACAGGCTACAGTGGGTCAAAGAACCACACAGACGTTCAGGGTTGTCCAGTATATTTGCTATTGAACCAGACTTATACTTGCAAACGTTGATCGGCAACATCTCATTCACGTTGAGTATTTGACTTTCAGACATGCTCGGAACTGCGATGCTCACGAGGCATAAACACATCAAAGCTACAGTAGTTTTTTGCTTTCACTGTAACACAGCGAACCAAAAAACACATTGTAGTTTGCAATGGAAGCACCGTAGTTTATCACGTCTGCTGATCTAAAACGAGTGAGTACACGTCCAAACCCATGTCTGACACAGTATTTTCCTGGCTGCCTCTTGCCCTGTGCAGTTGGATGCCGGTTCAATATTCAAAACTGACACTTTCAATTACATTACACAACCAACATTATTGTTAATATTTGGTCACAAATCCAAAGTGTTGGC
Source organism: Rhinogobius similis (assembly GCA_019453435.1). Taxonomy (NCBI): domain Eukaryota; kingdom Metazoa; phylum Chordata; class Actinopteri; order Gobiiformes; family Gobiidae; genus Rhinogobius; species Rhinogobius similis. The sequence continues at coordinate 20,293,064 of CM033620.1, forward strand.
AATTAAACTATCTTGATATCATGGAAAAACAACATTTTGTCATTCTTTAAAATGAGTACAAAGGCAATGCCAATGCTAAACTTTGTCTAAATCATTACTAAACCAAAACTCTAAATTGTCTTAGTTTAAATCCAAACCATGGCTGAGATAAAGCAGGAGTAAGCCTAAATTATCATTATAATTTTTATTTTTCCAACATTTTACCCAAACCAACTATTTTTCTTTCCTTTCCACGTTCTCCTCCCTGGTTTTTGTCCTGGTAATGAGAGCGGATTGGTCTTATTTTACCATTGTGTGTGAATTATGATGACCTCAGATGAGTTCCTCCTGCAGAAACCCTGAGACATGGAGCAGCCCCTATAGCCTGCATCTGCTCCGAGCTCTTGTGCAATGTCTTTCCCAGAAGAGCTGTAAAAAAGTGTCATTATAGCGACAGGAAACTCACACACACACTTTCCCACCTTTTATTTTGGCTCAGAACAATCTCATCTTTATATTTTTTTTAATGAACAAACTTTTCCAGGATTTTATGGGACCTAGGTGAGAGTATAAAACAGTAGAAAGAAGTAATGTTTCTCGTGGGATTTATATAGAGTAACAGGCTTGGGAAAATGTTGTGGAATATGTATTATTATTAGTGTGAGTCTATACACAAATGTAGCAACAAAATTGATAAACACCTGTTATTCTATACGGGTCTCATCCTATATTTCAAGTCACACAAGTTAAGCTCGTCATCCGACTTTTCCGTTCCAATGTGGATACTACTGCCTTAAGTTGTATCTACTAAAAGAAAATGTATGTTTATTTTCCTAAAACACAAATAATGTATCACAAAACCAATGCAGACATGTTATGTAATAGCTACTATTCTTCAAGAACGATCGAACAGCACCGTATGAATAAAACTTCTAATTTAAGCCAACAATAGCCATTGAATCTGAATCGATAACTGGCTCTTATTTTCTGGATTAGACACCAACAGATATCATAAATAAACATTATCAGTACTGGCCCACTTAGTGTCCATATGACATTTGTGTGAAGTTTGAATGAATAAACAATAATTGTATATTGTCGTAATCGTTATGGTGACTATACACATACAAAAATACCTTAGAACACATACAAAATACCTTTTTAGAACAAAGACAGTGGCATAATTAAATGAAAATTTCATAAAAGAATGATCAATTTCTTATTTTTATCAATAATAAACTTTATGTAAATATTCTCTATCCAAAAGTCACCCCTTTTTATTTGTTTAGTCGATTTATTGGTCGATGGTGTCCTAGTTCAGTGGTTCTCAAAGTGGGGGTCGGGACCCCTCGGGGGGTCGCGAGGGATGAGCTGGGGGTCGCGAGATGATTTCAAGATCTAATTTTAATTATTTTTTATATTAAAAACAGTATCTTTTTGTGAAATAAGGCCTAATAAGACTATAAACTATTCAAATAACCAGCATTAAACCTGATTTAACACACTTGGCCACTTTAAATTATTACTATATTCATTTTCGTTTCACTTTGGGGTCCCGAGTTGGTTGCATGGCAATTATGGGGGTCCCGGCCAGAAAAGTTTGAGAACCACTGTCCTAGTTGACCAACATTTTTATTGGTCGACTAATCATTTGATTTAAGTTAAAAGGATTTATATGGCAAAAACAATAAGATATGGAGTGAGTGAGTTGAAGAAGAGTTTAATGTAATGTAAGTTTAATGTAATGTAAAAATACACTGTTTCCTTGTATTTCTCTGCATGAATAGTTTTTGCATGAACTCCTGTGCAGAGGAGGTCTTATCAGATGTGTCAGATACATGGAGACGCTTCATAGTTTTGATTTATTTTTGCCACACCCCCTTTTAGTCGACTAATCGGTCGATAGGGCAGGTCTTTAGTCGACCAAGAGGTTCTTCAGTCGACTACAGCCCTAGTTAAAAATGTAATAAATAAAATAATATAATCCTTTGACTACTGAAATAACTTCTTCATATATGTAAGATTAAGGTGATAAGATCTAGGGTTAGGGTTAAGATTTGCGCCGTCCCAGTCTCAGTGTGTGTTGTGTTCAAGTGTGTTCAAGTGTGTAGTTTGCAGCAGCTGCAGAGGCCCGCACCCGCAGCCCTGTTGGCGCACACCTCTCCACAGGGAGCACCCCCTTATTCTCACAAACATGTGCACTTACAAACTGCCTTATAGTGGTATTTATAGAACTGTACATTTTTGTGGGCGTTGTTGAAGCTACGCCACATAAGAAAAAATCCACTCTACATTTACTCAACAAACGAGATTGTAGTACAGAAAAAGGTCACAAATGTTCAGTTTGTTTCTGATGTATGAACCCAAAGAGTCCATCCACAAACTATAAGCTATTTGTACCTCATTTAAATTCAAATTATGTGACTTGTGTGCAGGCTATACAGTTTATTGTTCACTATCAATGCTGTTAACTCAGATGTTTTATAATATTTTAGCTGGGTAAAAACAGTTTACTTCATGTTAAGGGAGCAAAGTGGCCCAAAATCTCAAAATTGAAGGGAAAAAGGCATGACATCTGCATTTCTACATACAAAAAATGCAAGTAGAAGGAAAAGGGATGGATTAATACTATGATTTTCTCCAAACGTAATGCAATTTGTGGTGAAATCGCTCCTGAACGTACTGTTTCTGTTTTGCTTCTCTCAGAAAGCCCTTGTCCTTGAGTGAAAAGAACCAAGATGAAGTCACTCCATTTACTTTGGCACCACGTCTTTTGTTTCAGAGTGAGGATGTGCCAAGGGCTATGTTTGCACAGCGGACCAGTCTGCCCACTGCTCCGACAGGGACAAGGCTGTAAAACTGAAGGGCTTTCTGAGTGGCACGTAGATTCCATCAACAAACACATGAGCAACCAGACGGCTTCATTTTATATAAGACGTGGTGTGAGGACCCAGTGTGGCAAAGTTTTGTGAGGTAAAGAGCCTGAATAAGCTTTTTTTACCATATCGATAGGTTATTCTCGTCATAAACATATGTGGAATTGCGTTGTGTTTGTTTTACGCATGTTTCCAAAGCTCAAAACGTCCACGCCTGTCGCCTACATCAGCACACTGTCCTGATAATGTTCAGACATCTTCACTATTTTGAATTATATCACAGTTTAGTGGGAGTTCACGTGGGTATTATATAATTCTGGAAAATGCATCTTCAGTTCACTTCTGTACCGTTTCAAGTCCATATTTATGTAAATACATTTGTTTTCGTGCGCCGTAGCAAAAGCTCATTTTATGTTTTGGGAAAATGGAAACTTCAGTTGATGGGCACTTTTTTGTTTTTATTGTTGAACAGTCCACTCTGCAAGAATTTTCCCATTGAACGGCAATGCATTTTTGTAAAATCAAACGGCTGACAGGGATCTACAGCTTTCACAAAGGCCAGATTTTGATTAAACTCTAGATCTTCTTATACTTTCATGTTTTTCACAACTTTTTCACAACACGTCTTATTTGGTCTGTTCTTCATTAGCGCTAATTTCTGGTGCAACTATTGTGGTGGGGGTCTGTCACCAGTTTGTCTTCATGGAGATGTTATTTCTTTGTCTGGAATATCCCACAGTTTGGCATTATACGCATCAATTTCCATGGAATAAAGCAGGTGGCGCCACCAGGCCAAGTTATTGGTCAGATCTGTGTAAAGGCGACCTGACGCACAGTAAGAATGCATGTTTTAAAGGTATGTTTTAATGTTGAAAACACCTGAATTTACTATATGCAACACAGATAAGTCTAACTCCATACAGACATCAACATCTCCATGGAGACGAGTAGGTGATGGAACCCCTGTCTTTATGAGAGACGAATTAATGAAATATTGACTAAACAAACTTTGGTGTTTAGTCCTTGGCGGGTGGAGACGTGTAATGGAGGGAGTTTGATAGATTTGTCTGAAGAAAGCCTGGGATAAAGCCTGAAAATGGCGTCTGTGTGTGACATTTCTTCTGGGGCCTCTGTGGGTGAGGACAGGGCGGCCTTGGAGAGGAGAGCGCTAGTGTGAGATCACATCCTCCTGTCACTAACCAGATGCCTGTCAGTATAATGGATACGTCAGGCCTTTACTAACACTGTCTGCTCTCCTGACCTGTGCACACTGTGTTAGAGCTGTCAAATGAAAAAAAAATACCCTCATACTCTGTAATACTGAAACTAGATACTCGTTTGTAGAGGTATTGACACATAAACAAAAATAAAATGAAAATAATCCTGCATAAGACCACTTGGTAATATTAGATAACTTCTATTTTGTGTTGAAAATGTATGTTGTCTAAAAAGGAGTGTTTATAATCTCTATGGTATCAAAATCAGTATTACGTTATCTAGTATTTTGCTCAGTATCGTAATCAGGTTTGAGATATTTGTGTTGTAATCAGACACTGCTTTGTGTACAGGCATGAAGGCATCGTACATGAGATGTGTCTACTGTAGGGTGACCAGCTTTTCAAAATTAAAAACTGCGACACAACCGGTTTGGAGTGGAGAGTAAAACTGTAAAAAGAGTGGGTAATTAAGTAGTAATATCTGAAATTTATATTAGTGCATTTTTCTCTAGGACAGTTTTCTCTATTTGTTGTTGGTGAGTATCAAATTGGTCAAAAACTGGGACAAATGGGACATGACTTGTGTAAAACTGGGACAAATAAATTGTTTTGGACACATCTTCTGGGACATGGGATACAGGGCTCAAAACTGGGACTGTCCCGGGTACATTGGGTATTCTAGTCACTCTACTGTGAGCCGCACAGAGGAGGGGAGCCATGCAATAATGACAATATTGTTGCTTTGTTAATTGGATGTTGGATCAGTTCAGGATATTTGTATTAGTTGTAAGGGGTTGACCCTATTAAAAGACAATTTAGTTGCCACGGTTGTCGCTGAACTTCTCATTATGTTTGCACTTTAGTCTTCTCTTCATAATGTTGTTGCTGATTTACATATCAGAAAATACTTCTTATCACATCTGGATCACTTTTTTTTTTTGTTAGTAAAATAAGAAACAGTTGGAAACGCGCCATATCAGGGGGCGTGGTCTGCCGTAGAGGAAACCATGGGGGGAACTCTCCTTTGATTCACTCGGAAACTCAACTTTTCTCCTTCATCTAATACGTTTTCTGGTGAATTATGTCTATTCTAAGCACAACTATTTTAAGTCGAGCCACAGCTGAGCGTTAACAGACGTTGTTGACCTGGCATTGCCTCAGAAAAACAAACTGATTGTTCTGTAAATGTTAAAATATAGCAGACGGCTCTTGCATCACGGTAGCATTTAGCCCGCAGCTAACATTTACATCGACAAATTTGCACCAATAATCGACCACTTTAGTCTTCTCCATGCCTTCGTTTCTGTATTTGGAACAAGATAACTCATTTTACATACATAACTCATAAACTCTGCATTTTCTCTTGTAGCTGTTGAAAGAGTAGCCCTGACACACTGAAATGAATAGATTGTTTCTCCCAGGTCTGTTTGTTGGCGTTCACTTGGATGCCAACTATTTGTATTGATATCGGGACTGAGTATTGCTAAAAGTGGGTAAATTAACTGAAAATGTTACTCAACTAAAAGTACTGACCTCTTAATAATAATAAATGAATCCTACTCAGGCAGAAATACAAAGTAGTGGTCAAATAAATAACTTGTCAAGTAAGAATACTGTTACTCAATCAAAGATATTACTCAAGTAGAAGTGAAAGTTTAGTGTCTGAAAAAATCTTTCATATTCAGCTGTTTAGGTTTGGGTACAGGCAGCACCTTGACCCCAATTTTCAATGGAAGAAATCTTTATTATTTTAAAAAATGTGCCTTTTCTTAAACAGCTGAACGGTTCAGGACAGTGTTGACTTTTTGGGAAGTTCACTGACATCTTATTTCCTCTTGTTTTATTTGCAACATTTCTATCTCTCTTTAATATCTGTTGCTGTGTTTTTCATTCAGATACAACCACAAAGTATCACAGAGGGTCACCACAAAACACATTTGGGACCAGTATCTGATTCTGAACAGCTGTAGCGGCCGCAAATACTGAAACAACATGTGGCACGCAGTTTAAAGTCAATATCAAGTCTCAAATTGAACAAAGGGCCTTTCTGTATCGATCGTATTGTTTACAGTCCTAAAGACACAAAACAAATCATTTCTCGGACATTGTCGCGGCCACTCGAGCTGCAACATTTGGTTCCAGTCAAAATGGAGTGGAGTTTTATTAAAGTAAACAAAAGAAAAATGGCCAGTTTCATTATTTGTTGCGTGGTATTAGATTGCAAACGTCTAGGGCACTGTCCGTTCCCAAGCATTCTTATGCCATGGAAATGATAATAATAATAATAACAACAATAAAACATAACACTTGTATAGCGCTTTTCGTGACACTCAAAGATGCTTCACAGTTCAAGACACTGACAGACAAAAGCACAAATAAAACAACAAGAGGCAGTTGGTAAAAAAGAATTGTTTTTTGAAGGCGATTTTAAACAGTTTTCAGGGATTTTTGAAGATTGTAAGTGTGGATGAAATCCTTGTAAGTTTGGTCAAAGTTTCCTTATAGTGAAACATTTGATATGCATTGAATTGTATTGTCTCACAAGATTTATAGAATTTAGTAAAAAAAAAAGGAACAATATTGTTTATTTATTTGGATCCCCATTAGCCAAACTTGTCACCAAACTTAGAGTTACTCTTGCTGGGGTCCGATTCGAAATATTAGTACAAACACAGGTACATTTCATTATACATTTAAATACCATGTACCATAAACGTATACACACGGCCTTCATATTACTGAAAGAAATACTTGAGCCTCCTTGAGCATAACATTTTTCAAAAGCCTTTACTACTACTACTAGTACGTATATGTGATAGTGTTGAAAAGACCAACTGCATGTCATAGTGTTGAAAAGACCAACTGCAGACAGGAGTTGCGCTTGCTTTAAACTGTCACATCAGCTGTAAACTTTGCTTTGTAACTTTGTCTGACTGCATTGTCTCTGCCAAATAAATGAAAAAAAGAAATAAAGAATGCCCCTGTCCTCAGAGCAGACACAGACGGCGCCCCGTGTGGCGGCTCCAGCACTGCAGCTGTGTGTCAGGCGCCTTCTCCACTTTCATACCAGCGCTTTCTCTGTCTGCGCCCCTCCCCAACCCGATGACGACCCACAGAATAAACCGAAAAGAAAAAAGATGAGCCGAGCACAACAACAACAAAGACAACAACAGAGACAGTGCTGGAATTATATTAGTTTAAAGGTGTACTATGTAACTTTATGATTGAGAAGACAACAGCATGGTCAGGAATATATTTCACTTATTTGTTACACAATTATTCCTTGCAAGTGTTTTGAAATATTTGTAGACAATGGTGAAAAGTGAGATTTTGAGTGTTACAAGTCTGTTTTGGGCTGTAGTCGACTGAAGAACCTCTTGGTCGACTAAAGACCTGCCCTATTGACTGATTAGTCGACTAAAAGGGGGTGTGGCAAAAATAAATCAAAACTGTGAAGCATCTCCATGTGTCTGACCCCAAATAGCTCTCAAACGACCTCAAATGCACAAGAGTTCATGCAAAAACAACTATTTATGCTGAAAAGTACAAGGAAACAGTGTAACTTTATGTTAGATTAGTCGACCAATAAAATGTTGGTCAACTAAGACACCATCGACCGATTAATCGACTAAATGATTAAAGCTTTACAGCCCTAGTGCACTGTGCTTAAGTCCAATGCTTGTCCCGACTTGGATGCAGAGACCAGCGCTTTTGGAGACATGAACGTCTGTCTGGCTTTCATTTAGTTTTGTCTCTGGAGTTATTACCCAATATTCCCATTACATATGCAGTTCGCCTGCGGCTGGTACACCTGTTAAGCACACTGACCTTCATGTTTGCGTCATTCTCACCTTCTTTCGGCCTGTCAACACTCCTCGCAAAAACGTACAACAAAAGCCCTGTCAAACCCCAGCTGTGCGTCATCTGTCCATCAATCTCTTTTATCTCTTTCTATCTTGCAAATCAAATGAAAGGAAACAGACGTGTAGGTCATCTGGATGCAACATGGCCTTCTTTACACAACAAGATGGCAGCCCCTGATCTGATGAGGTCAGTGGTTCCTACGACGGTAACATCTATGTTTTACACTGGTGTTTCTCAAACTGTGGTGCACGTTCCACTGGTGGTTTGTCAGCAAAGCCATCAGCAGATTGAGTATTTGTTTAGCTCAGAGACAAATCTTTCTTTTGTATAGTTTTTTATTGTTTAGTCCCATTTTACACCTGGTTTAATCTAATTTCAGACCCAAATTTAGACATGTATAGTTTACGGCTGAAACAAGTTAATCGATTAATCGTCAACTAATTTAGTAATCGAATATATCTGGGTCATACACAGACTTTAAAACATGCCATGTGCTCAGAAAAGAAAGTTCGGAAATTGCGTCAAAATGGCAAAGAAAATGCGATAACTCCGTGCATCAAAGAACCATAAAAATAAGGGGGAAAAAAATAGCAACTAGTTCAATGTCTGTATTTCAGTCATCTTTCCATCTGTTCACATGAAACGGAACAGAAAAAAGGCAAAAAAAAATTTTTTTTTTACGTGAAATTGCTGCTAAGAAGCAAGCCCAAAAACCCACAACTCGTGAGAGAAAATTTGCAAGCAACTTTCCAAAAAAGAAGCCCAAAATCGCTAAAAAAAAAAGTGGACTCGGAACTATGTCAAAAATTATTTTGTCTGGAAATATACTACGTCAGGATGTCCCAAAGGCATCATTTTAGTTTCACTGGGGTCAAATTTAATTAAAATCGTATTCACGGGCACTTCACATTTTAAACAACTTATCGATTAATCGAAACAATAATGGCTAGACTAAATGATTAACAAAATAATTGTTAGTTGCAGCCCTAATATAATTTATGAAATTAGTTTGTATCTAGGGTACCCAGAAAACCAAACTTTGTCTTAGGTGATACTTGGTGTAAAAATTTCGAGAAACCCTGTTCTGCACCATTTCAGGACACAATAGCCAATGATAATTTATTCTAAAATAAGATTAGTTCTTTCATAGCACAAAATTTAAAATGTCATTATAAGTCTCTGTATTTCATGCCACACCAAATCCAGAGAAGAAAACAATTCTCTTACAAATAGTAGATTGAAAAGGGCTGAAAAGTTAATCACAGTCAAATTAAAATCAACAACTGATTGGTCATAATGACTTATTATGAAATTAGGTTTGTCTAAAGTTGAATGTCCTCTGCGAACCACAAAAATATCTAGTGTGCATGGGATCTTATCTGAAAAGTGCTAACCCTGTTTACATCTCCTCAACGGCATGTGATTCTTGTGTTAATGTAGCTTTTTGCTCATCCATGTGTTTTAGAATGATGATACCTTTGCCATTGCAATTTAAAACAAAACATATCTTTTTAACGGGAAAAGTCCTCAAAATGTTGCATATAACAAAAGCTGAAACTCATGAATATTTAGACGCTTAAATGTTTTTCCTCCAAATTGCTCTGCCCTAATATAAAAGTGTTCCAGTGTGATGTGGGCTCCGGCTGCAGTCGGCTGTGCTCCCCTCGTCGTCTGGCTGCACTGGGCAGACGACAGGAGGCTAATCGGGTGGGATCTGTCTGTCCTCACTGCAGAGGCGTCAAACGGATCGAGTTTCTCTGGACTCTGATGGCTACAGCCACAGAAGCTTATAGCAATGTTAGCAATACCACCCCAAACTCCTGCTGAACAGACTTTTCTCTATTCCTTCAGTTACATAGGACACGCTGAGGTCTACTAATTATCACACATTGTTTTTGTCTACACTCTCCGTTTCAATGGCCTTAACAAGTCACAGATAAAGTTTAAGACCATTCGGAAAAAGTAAGATAGCTGAAAAAGAATAGAGGGCATGACATTTTGAAGGTACTGTTCAGAAAAATATATGATCTAAAAGAATACTGTCAAAAAGCTGCTAGAATATTTGATGAAATAAAAAAAAAAAAATTAGCACAAACCTTTGAGCTCAGAGGTGCACCGTATTCATATCCGTCACTGCGCGTCTAGATGTTATTACTTTGCCTGGAATATTCCACAGTATGGCATTAAATATATCCATCTTGCAGTTATCCAATTCAGTTATGTTTTTATCACGTTTTACAAAAAAAATCCCTACAAATCATGCATTCTTACCATTAGCAAACTCGACTTTTCACAGATCTGACCTGTAACTCGACCGTCTGGTGTCACCAAGGTGATATTTAATGCCATACAGTGGAACAATCCAAAGCAGGTAGGGGACCCTTCACCAGAAAAGTTACATATTGTGCAGTTTTAATTTAACTTTTTGTGTGATACTTGAACATCCAAGACAGGCAAATTACTACATTATTCTGATTAATTGCAAGAATCTATGTAAGAAGGGCTATTCAACTTTTTCTGAGGGCAAGTTTTTCACAACTTTTGACACAGTTTGGGGCCATACAAAATTTCCCCAACACTAGATCTACTTCAGTATACTTCACTGCTATATTACAGGTTTGTGAAAAATAAAACACACAGGGTTTTACCAACATTGCTCTAAAAAAAGGACAAGTACCAACCATGTCTGAACCAGGACTATCCCAGAAGTACTAGGACTAAACCAGAACTAAACCAGGCCTATCCAGAATAATTAAGCAAGGTCTAAACCAGGATTAAACATACTTATACTGTATTTTATTATTTGGAAGCTGGGCCATAGATCATTAAGTTAGCCCTGCTTTTATAGATCTTTTCAATATACAGTATACACCCGCCCCTGACTGATAATGCATAAAAATGACCATAAACTGGTTGGATGCATTTACAACAGGATAAAACATTAATCTTTGTGTTGGCCAGACTTCGACACTGAGTAAGCTGCAATGCGCCGAGGGCTTCTAAAATTACCTCTCTACATAAATGTCCCGGGCCATTAGAATCCAGCTCCACTATTAGGTCACTGTTAATGTGATTTCGAATAACATCTCACCGGCTCATGTTAAACTTTCAGGACCGACACTTTACTGCTGTGGTTTTCCCTTTCCCAGCTTTTCTTCAGCAGCTGCTTGAGGTTTTAGACTCTTGCGCGTACGTTTAGAAAGAAAATAATTTGGTGGTTCATTGTCTGTGGGCCAGAAAGTCCCCGAATCCGAAAAGGAAGGAAATTGTAAAAGCAGATTTCATGTGTTTTAAAAAACCCAAAACAACCAAACCAAAGTAATTTCCACTGACTCTACCCATTGTGGAGCGTTTTCACTTCTTACCCTAGGCACAACTACAAATACTGCGGTGTTTCCATTAGTACATACTCAGCTCTGCACGCACGTACCCGACTCAGCCCTAATCAGCGCCGAAAGCATTTACGAGCGGTGTCCAGGGGGTTAACGGCGCCAACCTCGTGCATTTGTGACTCAAAATCAAAAAAGGGTCAACATGGCAGATACAAAAACACAGGGACAACTATCGCCAGCTCTCTGTTCATGGTTTGCTTTTCCTCGAGAATTCAAATCCACTTGTTTTCAATTGAATTTGCAATTGAACAGCAACATTGGAATCGGTCACTGCGTTCACGTGAGCTCCAGGAAAACCGGATAAGTTCCTAGTCCAATTTAAATCGCGTTTCCAAAATGCATGTGAACTCAGGAAGTGTTTCATTTCATTAACACGTCCAGTGAGGTCAGCGCTGTCCGATAAAGACTGGAGCAGACTAGACTTGTTGTAGATCAGCCGCTGTGACAAAATACAGCTCCACCACGGACTAGTACATGCTGTTTTGTTTTGGTTGCATTAAAATGTAAGTTTAAAAAACTGTAGGAGTTTATTTTGCACGGTGAAGAATAAATAACTTGTGAGTTCCTCAAAATCAAAAAGTAAATAAGTTGCTTGTTTGTTTGGTAAAAGTGTGGTTGTATGTTTTAATCGTCGTTGTTTATTAGCAATTATCTACAATTTGGTACTTTGACCTACTGTACAATGGGACAATGTATAAGAGTGGTCTGTCAGATTTTGGTTAGAGCAGATTGAGTTTATTGGTTGGTTGTGCACTCGGATTTCTCTGTACGTGTAAACCATATAGGAATAAATGAGAAGACAAGGTACATTTTTCGATGCTCGTGCTATCAATCAGTTAAAAATGTCTCTGGAGTCTCATGTATTTCCCCTCTAGCCATTAACATTAGCCCACAAAGAACACATTTAGGTGAGTCATTGTTGAGTGTGTAAACCTTATGGTATTTTAATTTAAATGATAATTAGTGCGTAAAACTGGCACCTGAGCTAAAGGCTAACTGACTTTAAGTTGAGATTCCTGATCTTGTGCGTTTCTGGAAAGCGTCTTGTGTGTCACCGTTCACTCGTGTGTGAAGGAGAGTTCGATTTGTCCGATTAGCATTGGCCAAGTGATCAAATCTGAGCAACAGGCAAAGACCGACAATCTTTGAATGTCTATGATGTATACCAGAGCTTCCTAACCAGGGGTACATGAGCAATTACCAGGGGGTACTTGGAATGGTTTCAGGTTTTCAAACAAGATGAAATGTGCTTTAATCTGAATTAAAAAGTGTCTTTAACCATAAATCAATTAAAAACGTATAGATAATAGTAATAATTGACAATATGCTATACTAAACCCATTTATTTGGCTGAAACTCAAGTTAAGTGGTAAAGGTTGGGAACGACTGATGTAGACGATGTAGTGAGTGAGAAGGTTACTATAGCAAACAAATACAAATACCAAACAAACTTCAATTAGTTGTGCAGAGAAATACATAGAACTTTTGAGGACATCTTTATTGACTACATGTCCCTGCTGAGCCTCCATAGTCTGAGGTCCCTGCCTGAACAACTGCTGTAAATGTTAGTCAGATATTTCCTAATGAAGCCAAATTGAAAAGACTCAAATTTTTCCGAATAATCACGTCTGCTTTTATTTGCGTCTGCTCCTGTTACTCCGGACCCCTCCCTGATCCTGTTGTCAGTTTGATGAGTTGTGTGCAATCATCGTGGGGGCCGCTGTTCTGCCGGTGGGGCCCCTAGACCTTCCTGGTACAGTTTTGCTCTTTGATGTGGCTCCTTGTTTAGCTCCTCCATGCGGGCCGACCCCTCTCTTCTCTGCAGACGATGTAACGCCAAACCAGAGCGCTCTTACACGTGAACTCCTGTTTATCTTGGTGGGGCTGAAGGGGATCTAACAGCACATTCAGCTTTTATATGACTGTTTTTGTCCTGGATTGACCGGAGCAGGGACGGTAAACAGAGACTGCGGTTACATGCACACTCACCATCTGATTAGTTATCAGATTTGGGCTGAAACAAGTAATCACAATTATTGAGATAATCGTCAACTTATTGAGTAATAATAGTAATTGTTATCTGGACTATGCACAGACTCAACACACAAACATGCCATGTGCTATTAAAAGAGTTTTGTTTTTTTGGGCTCAAAGAAAGAAAAATTACATCACAATGGCAAAATGTGCATGTATTGTATTTTTGATCCAAACATTTTTTAAATATCATTTAAAAATATATTTCCAGTGCACTTTATCCAAACACAATGTATTTCATAAAGAAACATGAAGATGTGGCGTAGAGCAGGGGTGAGCTGGGGGTCACGAGATGATTTCAAGATCTCATTTGAATTAATATGACTTTGTATTTGCTCTATTTTTTTAATTAAAAACAGTATCTTTTAGTGAAATAGGGTCCAATAAGACAATGAACTATTCAAATAACCAATATTAGACCTTATTTAACACGCTATGACACTTAAAATTATTGCTACTGTCATCTTCATTTCGCTTTGGGGATCCCGAGGCAATTGCATGGCTAATTTGGGGGTCCCGGGCAGAAAGGTTTGGGAACCCCTGGCCTAGAGGCTTTGCAGAGAAATTAAATAAATGCAGTAAAGCTGACGATATACCAGATTTCGTTTCTTTCTTAGTTTACTGTAGCATCAGCCATAATTTACATCGCACAAACTTGGACTTAACTTCTTTTTGTTGATTGTTGAAATAAGTTTCATGAAAAAAACAACAACATATAATTCATTTAGGATTCATTTTATCAATTAACAAAACATGTTTTATGTTTGGTTGAAGTCAGCTGCTCCAAAAGTGCTGGTCTGAGGGACCAGGGACAGTCGGAGCGCAGTCGCTGTTGTCATGATTATTAGTGGGACATATCTGAGCTGTTTAGATACAAAACAGCAGCCGGATGAGGTCAGGAATAATGGATCACAACTTTGAAAGCACTGTTTAGAAATGTCCACGACAACAAAAACGAAAAGCATGTTTAAGTAAGTAAGGTACACTTTAATGTCCTTGTAGGGAAATTTGTCTTCTGCATTTGACCCATCTTTCAATCCCACTGGGGACCCATCTCCAGATCTTGAGCTCGGTTTGGTCAGCACTTGGTCGGACTTTAGTGTTGGGTTGATGGATTAATGTTGTGGGTTAATGTTTTGCGCTATTAATCTAAAATAACAGAAATGTGTCTTCTAAACAAAGTAAGTAAAGCGCTGTTTTGGGGGTTGGGGAAAACGAGACTTGTCACAGCGATGGCATGTTGACTGCAGGAGAATAAAGATTACTCAAAAATGTTTATTGATAATAAAATAATGGTGTTTTGAACTATACACAACCTCCAAAACATGTCCTTTGCTGAGAAAGAATGTTTTATCACTCAAACCAAGCAGGAATTCCCGTAAAATGACAAGTTAACATGTAAAGTTAAGTTTCAATTTAAGTACACTGTTGTCAAGCTGCGTTTCTTCAGTCAAATATTGTAATAATCTCATATTTGATGGCCTTTCGTGGTCTAAACAACTAACCAATTAATCAAAAGAACAATTGCCAGACTAATCGATTACCAAAATAATCGTTAGTTGCAACTTTGAATGAGTTAATGTTGTGGAAAAAACATTTAGGACATGGTTAAAAGTCGATTTTTCATAATATGTCTCCTTTAAGCAGACTACACCGTATAAACTAATCTTGTTCTAATCTAATCCTGGGAAGAAATTACTGGCAGGTTTTTATCTTTTCCAAATAACCAACTTTGTATCAGTCAAAATTAAACCAATAATGAAACAAGCTTTGAGCAGTTTCTCATCAAACGTCAAAAGCACAATAACACAATAAAGTCCCCATATTAGTGCAGGGTTATTACTATTACAGACAAGTACAAAGCTGAAAATACTCTGGCTTTGGCTTGTCCCGGGGCATCTGAGTCAAACCAGCGCCTCCCCGCTGCACATGATTACAGCGCACTATATGAACTGTGGTCTAATCCTGTCGGACAGCGCAAATTAAACCCAGGTATGGGCCCTCTGCCTTCCCAGAATTCCCTCTGATAACCCCCTCCCCTGCTGAGCGCACTCGTTTGTTTGCGAGCGAAGTGGTGCTCCAACTCTGCTGACATAAAAGTAGATTGAAGGGTTTTCGGCAAAGTTACGGCAAAACTCATTATCAGAACGCGCCTTGAAAACTTCCAAACAGCCTTGACAATGTGGGAAATAGGAGAAATGTGTAATTAACTAAATAATTTATTAGTTTGGACAGCTCTGCGCCTTTGTGGTTACTGTGAACTTTTGCAATGGGTGCGGTGGTGCTGGCTCGAGAAACGTACTTATTAAACATAAAATACAAGAGCTGCCAGGACATAACAGCAATTTATAATTTAACCAAACTCCACTGTGATAATTATGGGTATGGCCATATTAGAGGAATCTTGTGGGTTTCACCTAATTAAAGGCTGTTACAATTGGGGAGAGATCTGCAACCCTTATGTTTACCTTATTTAACATTGGCCTAATAATTTTTCCAAACAGTTTAAGGGTTTGATTAAGTAGCCTGTGCTTTATTGAGGCGGCAGGGAAATGTATCCACTGTGTTAGACCCATCATTCAGTAACACTTTGACATCTTGTGTAATTGTAGCTTCCTGGGAAACCTCTGAGCCAGGATTACTGTGAGCATCACAGAGAATAAGTGTATATCAAATGTTATATTATAAGCATCGTAAGTGAGGTCCTACATCTACTTTGACTTATTTCTATTGTACACAGAGACTTTTTAAATACATTATCAACCAAATAAAGGTTGGAATTGGGTGACTAGATAGAGAATATTTACAAATTAAGACTGTTATGGAAGAAAATCGGAAATGATTTATTCTTTTTTGACATTTTGATTTTATAATGTCACTGTTTTTGCTTTTCGTTTGTGTTTTAGTCCAGATAACATTAACAATAATCAAAAAACAAAAAACGACTTCCATTATTTTTTTATAGTCACGATTAGTTGATGAATTAGACACGGTGGTGCAGTGGTTAGCACTTTTGACTCACAGCAAGAAAGTCCTGGGTTCGACTCCCGGCCTTTCTGTGTGGTGTTTGCACGCTCTCCTCGTGTTTGCTCATGTTCTGCGGGTGCTCTGGCTTACCCTACAGTACATGTATAAAAGGCTCCTCCCCTGAAGGCTGGTGACTCCTGAAAAGAGAGATGCTGCATCTCAGTGGGACTTTAAATATTTGTTGCAGTCCTAACCAAACCAGTTGAGTTAAGCTGTCTTTCTGCAATGCTGCACAAGTCTTAGAAAACTTAAGTAAAACTGTCCAACTTCACTCCCAGTTCTGACATAGAGAGACATAGAGTTTACAAGTGTAAAAGCCCAACGAATGATAAATCATACAGTCCTAGAACAGTGGTTGCATCTCATGTAATAAACATGCATTTATTTTACAACATTGTAGAAAAGGTTTCAGGAGTTGTCATCCGGACGCTGGTTTGAAACTCAAGACGTTTTACAACCTTATTTGTGTTACATTAAGTTTATGTTAATGAAAAGGAGCAAAAAAAAAAAAGAATAAAACATTAAAATTTGTGTCCCCCTTTATCTGATGTAATATAGGCTAAATCTGTGTTTTTTTGCTCTTCCTTTAGTACATTTCTAGTTAAAACTACAGTGGCAATGGTGTATTCCTATTTAAGACCTGAAATAGTCTTGTTATAGACCCAAACTTGGTGGTGCTCAGAAAACAAAATCTTTTATTTGGTGGTGCTTGTGGTAAAAAGTTAGAGAACCACGGGGCTAAATGGTTTTGACTCAACTGCAGGGTTCACTTCGGAACACTTGAATCAAAGAACCGTTTATTATTATGTATTTATTTACGCCTTCTCACTTTTCCTAATTGGCGTTACCTTGGCACGTGCCCTTTCACTTCTCCCGCAGTTTGACGGACAGCCTCGCGCTCCTATCCGTGCTCTCCAAAGCGCGCACGCCCCGCCCCCTTTGCGCCTGGCCGCTGTCCGTGCAGAGCGAGCGCAGATCCGGGGCTGGAGCCTGGAGCGCGGAGGGAGCGAGAGTGTGGGGCCGTTTGTCATTCTGGCAGGACACACTCCCACGAGAAACTACTGCCCACTCGGACTTGTTGCTGCCTTTACGCACGTCGTTCAGCTGCGCCCGCGGATCTATCGCCTTCCCGTCCTCGACACGGAGGAGATCTGTCCGCGCCGTGGGTCCCTTTTTGTGGCTGGAAAAAAGCAGCGATCGCCGCGTGTTGGAGACTCTCTGGCGATAGCGAGGCACCGGGAGAAACAAAAACACGGTATTCAGCTTTCAAAACTTGCTACCAGGCGGTTGCATTGTGTACTTTACGCGTTCGCTCGGTCGGCTGCGTGTTTGGCAGCGGCGTAACCAGGGCGGTTCGGTGATTTGGCACCGCTGAGTGCGCAGTTGTGGTCAGTAGTAGTGAAAGATAATGATTTATGTGGAGTTTGGGTACTTAGGGCTGCGTAGTGAAGCGTCAGGGAGTCTATCCAGAAGTTTGGGTTGCGGGGAGAGCCAAGACGTTTCGAAAACAGTGTTGTGTGGCACGAGGGAAAATGTCAATGGGACACAAATAGTGCGACTCAAACGTGCTTTTTTAGTTTGACTGTCATGAACTGTAAATGTAGGTTGAAGTTGCTGTTTGAACAACTGGAAAGTGGTTTGTGAATTGACATTTTCTTTACGTTAAGGTTGATATTTATTGTTAACAAAACTACATTAAAGATTACATTCAAGTTTGAGGGTTGATTATTCACAATTGTTGACACTAAAACCAAACATTGAAATCCTTAATGATTCTTTCACAACTCTAGTTTTATGAACAGACAGATGATTAAAAAGTACTTTACATGTAGTTTTACTTATTTGAAGTATTGATTCAACTGAAATTACTCATTGTTGCTGCCTACGATTCTCACAATTATTAGTGTTTAGTTCTTACGATTATATTGTGACCTGAATAATCACAATTATCAATTAACCAAACAATCCTGACATCCTTAACTAGTTACAGAAGAAGATGGATAGATGTTATTACAATAACTTCCAATGAATCAGTATGAATGTGCTTCAACAATATGGTGAAAGAGTGAAGAATAATAGCAAAATGTACTGTTAAAAAATACTTTGTTAAAGAGTTATGCATAAAGTAAGTTGCTGGAATAAAAATGGACTTTGACTGAATATAAATCCAAAATGTACATAATTAGTCAAGTACAATCAGTCAGGTAATACCGACCAGGAAAGAGTGTTTAATATGCGTCATTGTGGGTACAACATTGGGAAATATTGCGATATTTGATATTTCTGTTAATCATTGTGATCTTGATATTATTGCTGTATTTTATTGCACTTGTTTTTTGACACAATAATTTCAGTTCTACTTGTCCAGTTTGTCCAAACAAAAGCTTAACAATGACAAAACAGAGATTGACTTTAGGAAAATGATTAAACATATGCCTTTTTCATTAAAAACACACAGAGTTTCAATAGAAAACAGTACATTTCTGTCAGACGGATGATGTAGTTTTGATTTGCTGAGTTTGTTGCGATACTGATATTGTGTAAACCATTAATAATAACCAAAAATTGTGGTGCATTCAGCCTTAATTTTGAACAGCACATTGCCTTTACTCCAATAGTTTGCTATAAATCAATAAATACAAATAAAAACATCACTGGAGCAAATACACATACTTTCATTGGCTTCGTTTGGTCGTTGTCTTTCTGGGTTCTCTTGGTTTGATGACTCTAAATCCATCTAATTATTGCATGTACGTTTTACTAAATGCTGATAAAGTTATAAAATATTCATAAGGGTAAACGTCATCTTAAATTTGCTGAATACTTTCATGATACAATTAATTAAAGTAACAGTACAGTAAAGTCAATGTCTTAGTATTACACATTAAATAAGTAGTTTATTGCGTAGTTGGCTGAGATTTTGGTCTATTCCTGCTGCGTTTGAAGCACAAACCGACAAGAAAACCGAAGCTTATTCTCGTTTTCATATCACAAATTCACACGATATCACACTCACAGCTTCTTCAATCTTGCATCGTAATCAATTTTCGTCCGGAGCTCAAGTTGAGTGTTAAAATATTAGCTCCCCTCAGCAGCTGTCATCGGCCTCATCCGATCGGACACTTTTGAGTTGATGGAATGATTACGACGGCGGCGGCGGCGCGCACTCACCCCGTTTACCTTTCCCCCCGTCGCCTCCAGCCACTGGAAAACACTCCGAGCAGCCCGAGGAGGAGGAGGTCAAAAAAATCTCTCCTGACAACCACAAACACGTCGACGGCTGCGTGTCCCGGTATCCACTCAGGACGAGCTTTTGTTTTTTATCAACAGAAAACGTGTGATTATTAACTGGGTCTTGACTGAATGCTGGTAATTCTGGCCGATTAGCTTTAATTAAAGGGAGGCCGGGTGCGCTGCCTTGTTGTTGCTTGTCGCCTCGGGTCTCGGCGCTTCTCACAGACCCGTAATCATCCGCTGAACACATGAAAGAGCATCACCTGCCTTTTCCACATCAGCGAGCCTGGGAAGAACGGATGGCTCTGGTTTAAGTTACTCACACCGACTGACTGGAATCGTTTGTCCGTTTGGGAAGAGATTTGTCATTTGTGTTTTTAAATCTGGTTTGTCTTGATTTCAAACCTGATTTCGATACTGAGAAAAAGGTTTGATATTCAGTTAAAGTGCCTATATGACAGGTTGGACTCGTTTAACTAAAATGCAGTTAAGATAAATATATTTCAAATTCGGCTGAAATCTTTACAAATTTTTGGAGCTTTAGTCGTTTAGTCGATTAATCAGTCGATGGTGTTTTAGTCGACCAACATTTTTGTTTGTCAACCAATAATTTTGTTTAGATTAAAAGTAATTACACGACAAAAAACGCAAAAAAGTGAAGCTATGGAATGGTTTAGCTAAAGATCTTGGAGTGAATCATGAGTTTAATTAAATTTATATATCGCTAACATATAAATACGCTGTTTCCTGATACTTTTCTGTATAAATTGTGCAGTTGTGTTTTTTGGTGCAGTCTGGGTCAGATACAGAGAGATACTTCATAGTTTGACCACACCCCTTTTTAGTCGATTAATCGGTCGATAGGGCAGGTCTTTAGTCGACCAAGAATTTCTTTAGTCGACTACAAGCCTACAAATTTTACCCCAGTTTAGCTTTTTTTTTTTTTTTTTTTACTTCCTGGTCATAAATGATGACATCACAGTAGGAAATTACCAATAAACCATCCTGTACAGTGCACCAAAACTCATCTAATGTCACAGAATTGTTCATTTGACAAAGAAAATACACATGAACACCTTTATTTTGTTGAATTAATGTTTAAAGGGTCAAAAAAAGTGGTTTATTTTTGTGTAAATTATGCATAACCTTTGTCTCCCCAGTGTGATGTCATCAAATTATTTACTTCCTGTAATTTTGAACATATTTTTCAACTTTTCTCCACAAACAGCTACTGATATGTGTAAAATTATAATTTATATTTAAGAGGTATTAATACACTGAATAAAGTCAAAATGAGAAAATCATAAAATCCTGTCATACGCACTTTAAGTTTGATACCATAATGACAAGAAAAAAATAACGTGATTATTTGTACTGTACATTCATTTCCATTTTTAAACATTTTTTTAATCAGATAAAGGTAACAAATGTCGACCAATGGCTTCTATAGAGGGAACATTTACAAATGGAGTGTAATATTGATAACAATCTAAACGTATGCGCCTTGTTTTAGCCATTTTGCTGCGATAAGGCAAATATCTTTGTTCTAAAAGGTTTTTTGGGCATATATTTTAGAGACTGTGTTGTCCAGATGACAATTAACGGTTTATAAAATAGTCAGCGATTGTGTCTATTAGTCAAGAATGTTCCAATGAATAAATGCAGCTCTATAAGTAGTTTAGTCTTATTAATTCTGACACAGATCAAGACCAAAGTTAAACTGTTCAGAAAGTCAAATTTTGAAGGATGGTTTTATTTATTTTATTTTATAAGTTTCTGTATCAATCAATATTAGTATAATTTTCTTTGACAACCCTAGTCCACAGTGCAGACTTTAGGTACATCATGGGCCAATAACATTTGAGAGACTGGTGCAGGGTGACAACTAACGGTTATTTCGGTAATTGATTAGTCTAGTGATTATTCCTTTGATTAATCCATTAGTTGTTTAGAACGCGAAAGACCCTTGAATATGAGGATTGTACTAAATTTTACCCAGACAAAGCTGAAGTGAAGGCGTTTGATGACATCCTGGTGGAAAATATTTATAGATGAACAAATATTTTAATCAAAAACACACAATTTACATGTTTCCTGTGTGTTTTTTGTGTCATTCCTGCTCTGTCAGAGTCATAAAACCTCTTCTTTCAGCACAGAGAATGTTTTAGAGTCTGTGCATAGAGCAGTTAATGATTACTCGATTATTTCATTACTTGACAACCATTTCTATAATTGATTAATCGATTACCTTGTTGCAGCCCTAGACTGGTGAGCCCTGAAATATTTCACAACATGATTTTAGGACTAAAATACTGTATGTTTGTCCTCTGAAACAACAAAATGATCTTATATTATAATGCTAAGAATGTTACCCAAGGTACTTGCGGTTTGCTCATTGTGAACATTCAAATTGCGATATTGACTCAATTGTAATGATGTAAGAGCCAAGTTTACATTGATATAGACGTCCCTATTTACCCGGGACAGTCCCAGTTTTGAGCCCTGTGTCCCATGTTCCAGAAGATGTGTCCAAAACCATTTATTTGTGTCAGTTTTACACAAGACACGTCCCATTTGTCCCAGTTTTTGACCAATTTAATACCCGCCAACAACAAATAGAGGAATAAATAACCAAAATAGAGAAAACTGCCCTTGAAAATAACCTGAACACAAAAAAATGCACAAATAGAAGTTTCTCTTACTGTACTTAAGTCAAGATAGAGCCATGAATGGACCAAGTGTATAATAATCTACTTAATTACCCACTCTTTTTACAATTTTGCTGTTACTCCCCACCCAGGTGTGTCTGGTCACCCTACATTAATGAGAATATATATCCTGATATTCTGTAAACAGTTCAAGTAAAGAGTGAAGTGTTGTCTTCCTGTGCGATAAACTGCTTGTTGTACCCCTTTAACAGTTGACCGTGCCTTTAAATGGAGAAAACCGATTAATACAGCAGAGCCCTGTGACGGTAGAGATAAAACTAAAGTGATATTTAACCTCCACAAAAATCTTCAATCAGTAATGCAGTCCTGTCTGCTTTCCTTCAAACTGCCCTGTATGTCTCACCTGGCTGTCGACACACAGACCCGGGCTAAATTCCTTCAGTTCACACACGTCACATACGTTTGCACCTCCGCAGCTCACTGATTTGTTGTAACACTGTTGCCCTGTTTGCTTTTCCAAGTGTCTGTCTGTGATTTATAAACGGTCATATTATGCATGACCGGTTCAGCAGTTGTGGACCCTTTTCCCTGGATGAGCGCTGCCGGCCCCTGACAGCTGTGGAACCACAAAAACCCTTCTTGTGGGTTTTCTTCACTGCTCTGGGTATTTGACAGTTATTCTTTTTGCTCCTCTTTCCTCCGCCTGTATCGCTCAGTCTTCAGCGCCTCTGGTGTTGAGCTACGATACAGAAAGAAGACAGAAAGTGATGCGATCCTCCAAACTTCAAAAACAGAATATACACGACTGGGATTTTTACTGTTGTGAAACGTGGAAAACAGAGCTAGTCCAGACTGTTCTTTATTTATTTTTTATTTTTTTACATGCAATAAAGTAAAATCTGTTTGCTCTAGTACAAATTTATTGTAAAAGCATCTATTCAGGTGAAAATAAGACCACAAAATGTTCTCCATCTATTAATAGAGCGTTTTATTCTACAAGAGAAGCAAAACTAGCCCCAAAAATATAGTTACTTTTATCATATATCATCACAGATAACAATTACGATGATCAAATTACGATTACAATCATTGTTTAGTCGTCTAGTCACAATTAGTTAATTGAATGTTGCAGCGCTATTAAAATGTTATTGTTTTGATGACAGCAGTTAAATAAAAGTAGCTTTTCTATTAGCCCTTTCCAATTTGGGGGCTCTCAAAACACACTTCAGCAGTACCTTCTTCCTCTACTGTTGTTTTTTATGTTTTTTTTTTGTTTTTTTTTTTTTTTTTTGTTTTTTTGGTTCGCTAAAACCAACTACAGTCTCTTCTTGCATTGTGATTCTCCAACTATCAATTTTCTTCTTTTTTACTGTTTCAAAACATTTTTTTTTTTTTAGCTTTTATGACCCAAACAAACAAGATCTCTTTACAAAAAATGTTTGCTAAATCTCTGGGACTCACGAAAGTTCTCATAAACTCCTGAAGGTGAATATTTCGGACGCTGGGACTGCATTAGGAAAGTGAGCGACACATGTGACTGATGTAAAGACTTTAACATGAACTATCTCTGTTTTTCACATTCCAAAACAGTAAAAATCAGGTACAGCTCCTTTTAAATGAACTGTAGCTTATTTTTACAGTTTGAAAAGTGACAAACCAAACTTAACTAGTTTGTTTTAAACTCTTTGCAGTTGTCCACATTTATCGCTCACTTATCAAATGTATTCCTTGCATTCTAATTATTCACTACAGTTAATTTATAAGTGCTTTTCACAACTTTCAGAGGCCAGGGCAAGTTTTGCTTTCAGGTTTAACATAACAACAGCAGCTATCATGCTAACAGCGCAATTCTTGCTTCACGGAGAATAAAACGGTCTATAGAGAGAGAGCGCACAGAGAGCGCACAGTGGACTTATTTTCACCCAGATAGCTGTTTACACTATTTACTGTATTTCGGCATTTACATGAAAGTAAAATGGGTACAGCCCCTTTAACACTGCACAAATAATTCAAATCAATAAATAACACATGCTGAAATTGATATAACGTGTATGTAATCATTATATTATGTTTAATGTTAAAATTAAAGAGGCATTATAAGTCGTGTTTTGGTAAAATTTGATTCCTTGAGCCTTGACACAGGAGGAGCTCAAGAGGAGGAGAAGGTGAGGAGGTTAATGGTTCAACTATTGTTTGTACATTAAGGTCATTAAAGGTAAATCATTGTTGTTGAAAAAAACATTGAATTGTGATGAGTAGTAACGCGTAATGCAGTGGATGCTGTTTTGGCCGAGGTCAGCTCAGCTCGGGGCAGCAGACACACGTTTGTACACGTCGGGGCTTTGAAGCCTTTATCGTGTTGTGTTTGGCTCTCGTCACTCCTCACTTTTAGTAATATTTCAGTTTAGATAAAATACAAGAAGAACGTCTTTTTCGTCGGATCTGTCCTTTTTGTCCTTTGCTCCTTCAAAGCTGTGTGTACTCGTTTGATAAATCAGTTGCCTATTTCCTGAGCTTCACTGTTAAGCTCTGTGGCTCACACGTGCTGCACACTTGTTGTAATTATTTGTGGCGCCGCATTTTGTTTTTTTCCAACCTGCCTCTGCACATAGGAACGTTTCTTTAGGGAACCTGTGTTTCCTGGACCTTTTATACCTTATCTTATTATTCAAAGTATGTATGGGCAATATATTTGTTAGAATATCGGTGTTGGTGATATTGGATGCTTTCTCAGACATTGACTTTGGTCCAATATTGAAAATGTAGCCAATATTTTGCTGTGCTATGGGTCATTCTCAGTTTGTCCTCAGTGCGCATGTTCATGGTTAACCAATTAACTAATCAACCATAATTAAATACTTAACTGCCACCTAAACTTACCATGACTGAGCAAATCTGAGTGACACTGCAGTATTTATGTACTAATCTTAATTGTACATGGTTTATTCAATGTGAATCTTGCTTCAGTGACAAAAACATATATTATTCAGCTCTTTGTTTGAGATTGGAAATGATCAATCTATTAATTGCTTAAGGTTAGTGGCTGACTTTTACACCTTGCCCTTCATGTAAGAGTGGTTTATTTATAGTCACAAGGCAACAGTGCATTAAAACAGGATCCCAATCCATTGCAAAATAGAAATGCACTGCTTTAAAGTCTTCAGTCAGTCCTGCTACCTTCTACACTTAATGTATTTTGTAACCCAAGTCGCAGACATAGGGGCTGTAACTATTATAATCTGAACCTTCTGTTTTCTTTGTTGGGACCAAGTCGGAACGCTATTCTTCTCTTTGTGTTTTGTAGTCCCTAAATCATCTATTTGGAGTAATTGTCAAGACCGTAAAGCTCAGTGCAGCTGGCCAAATGTTTCAGGGAGGCAGTAATTAGAAGTTCTCTTGGCTGTCGAACTTCAAACAGCGGACTTTCACATGTTTGTTTTCTCCAAGATAACATTTGTGTTCTGCAGAAGTCGCTATTGGCATGGAGTCGGCGTGCGCTAAATCACAACCTCCGCGGTCCAAGTTCAGAGGCCAAATTCGAGTTTCAGATTTAGAGCCTTGAGAGTTCCAGAAGGCGCCGGTTGTGCGTAAAGTTTTCTGAGTTTTGTAAGCGCTTTGGTGTTGTTTCCATAGTTTGATTTTGCTTAGAACTCCCCCACAATGATGTCCAGTACTCGTTATGGAAAGAATTCTTATTTATCGGCCTTAATTCATCAAGTGTCTTTCACAATTGTCAACCAGCCTGACCTCTTTTTCTTGTTTTATTGTTTTAACCTTGCATTATGTCTCTGCAGTTATCCAAGAGCCCTGACTCCCTAAGCTATAACTCTTGCTCCTTTTGAAAAATAAAAATAATCCTTTGACGATTTTTTTTTTGCCCCTTTCAAGCGCAAATGGTTGGCTCTTGTAGATGAAGACTTTGTTGATTTGTGCAGGATGTCGGATAAAATGCAGATGCAGATTGTCTTGTGGGAGTTGGGGGTCAGTTGAGCAACAGCTGACCATTTCAACACTCTTATCTGTCCATTATCATATTTTCATGCATCGTCTAAACTGGGAACAAAACCAAAACATCTCACTTTTTATCCAAGAAGTGCACTGTGTAAATTGTGTAAACTGTATTGTGTAAAAATGAATATGTTTGGCATTTCTTAAAAAGTGCTGTTTTACTGGTAAAGTTGTTTTTTTGTTTTGTTTTCTGCAGTAGAATAATGAAACCAAAGAGGTCACTGTATGATTATGTTATCATCATAAAAGGACACATTTTTATTGTTTTGTTGAAAGTTAATTTGTGAATGAAGAGGAGCTGTACTGGATTTTTACAAGTAGTAGAGACAGCTTTGTCCCAGTAAAAATATAAAACTCTTGGGGTTAAAATGGGACCTCTTTGTGCCATCTGCATGAAATTATAGAGTGTTTTGGTAGGAAGTGTTTTAGCAGGAAGAACGATGTTAAAATGCTAATGTTCTTAAGCTTTTACGTGACTGTAAACTCTGCTTTGGGCTCTGAAAGCGCATTGCGGTAAATCATTTAGGCAAGTGAGAAAAACTTTGGTTTGCAGCAAAAAGTTTAAAAGAAACATGGTCTGTTTTTCACGTTTTTAAGACAGTAAAAATCTGGTGCAGCACATTTAACTTCAGTCTGTGGGCCTTGCCATAAATTGTAAAATATTGACGTTGATATTATCTGACCCAGCAGCAAGATAAACATCAGATGCTGGTATTGCCTGAAAAATCTGTTGCGTGTCATCCCTTCTTCCTGTCGTCAGATATAAGTCGAGATAAAGGGTGATCATGGATTTCAGTTATTGTGTCTGGACATAATTAATTTAAAACCTCTATGTTCCTCTTGTTTTCCCCAGAGGGCTGATCCTCCTCGCTGTCGGCCCAACCGGGAGCGGACCATGGCGCTGAACGATGCCAGCGCTGACCCTCCAGCCTTCACCAACGGGGGGTGCCACTCTGGCTCCTGTGGCAGTAGGCACTCGTCTCCTAAATCAGGCACAACAGTCTGCAACGGCCAGGACCCGCTAGCGGCAGCCTCCAGCGGCGACTCCATCACGACCGACAACGACGACGATAACAGTAGCGTCAATAAAGCACGGGGAAATCCTGAAATGGCCCACAAAGCCAACAAACCGAACCAAAACGGCAGCGTTGTGAAACAGAACGGCTCATTAAAACACATCTCGGCACAAAAGCTGACCAAATGCCAGCAGTCGTTGCCGCTCCAGCACAGAAGCGTGTGTTGCCAGCAGTGTCACTTCCCGTCCACGCTGCGTTGTCCCTGTGGTCAAACGGACTGTCCCTTGTTCAAAACCAGCCCGGTGCCCTGTGCTCTGGCACCCGCCGGGAGCAGCCCGACCTGCCCCTGCTGCACTCCTGCCTGTACCTACCCGCCTCACCTCAACCCAACGCTCTGTGCTCACCAGCGCCACCAGCAGCAGCGGTGGCAGGAGCACAGCCATATGCATGGGCCCAACATCAGGTAAGAACACGTCACGCGCCAAATAAAGCAAGACAGTCAAGACTATTATCATACTATCGGGTCAGAATCAGTCATTGTCCATGGGTATTACACCAGAAAAGATTCCCTGGGTTAGGTTCACTTTCTGGTGTGAACTTATTTGACTTTTTGCTTAATTTTTTAAAGAAGAGACACTGCATTTTTTTCTCCATCACTGTTAAAAATCATACTTTTTACTTTTTGAAGATATTTGACAGGTTTGGATTTCCTTCAGAGCCGGTTGATGTTACAGATTTTTTTTTCATATCTCAGAATGATCAATTTAACTTAATTGTATTCTGTCTCATTCAAACACATTTTGGCTTTCAATATTAATTTCCTGAACATAATCCATGCCATTTAACACCAAAAACAGTCATATTTCATATTTGGTTTCGCAAAGGAGTTTTCACCTTTAAAACACATGCATCTTAACTATTCAAAGTTGCTGAAATTAAGATTAATATTCTAAATTCAGTCATTTAAACTTATCAAGAAATATTGTTTTTGAAGTGAAGAGGTTGTGATCTCAGTGTATTTTACCTGGTTAAATAAAGGATAATAAATAAAAAATATGTCTTCCTCCAAAGTCAAATTCTGCTTCAAACCAATGACGGAAGATTGGCTATGGACCTTTTGATTAAAAAGTTTAGAAATGAAATCAGAATGAATTGCACAGCTCTAGTTTTGCACAGAGTTTCCTACACTGGCATCAAAGTAGAAGCCCCCAAAAGTTTCCTGCAGTGCTGTCGTAGGTGTTTAGGTTGTGTACTTTTGGTTATCCTGATTTATTCTGTGTGCTCTCGGTCGGCTCGCGTCAGCGGAGTTTCTGCTTGTGTTGAAGCTTGTGTACTTGTTGTTGACTGTAGCTCGATTCCCACTTTAGGAAACAGAGGCGCTCTCAGTGCCCCACAGCGGACCATAAGCCCTCTGTGTCAGTCTGTTTGGTCGTGTCACTTCCATTTTTAGGCTCAGCGTGGAACGTGGTTATTTTAGATGCAGGGCCCTCCACTAAAATTGACACCCTGCATGAAAATGTGTTTGTAAGCAACTCTGCATTGTAGTTTGGGAGATTTCTCACGTGTGAGACACCGCAGTGACACCGTATTTTTCACAATACAATTTCTAATACAATCCAATGCAACTTTATTTGTATAGCACATTTTTGCCAACACGTGCTGCATAGAAACATCAATAATCACTTAAAATTACATAAAGTGCCTCAATAGTAAAAAATTTGTAAAGTGAATAAAACCAAAAATTTAAAAAGTGTGATCGAAAACCATTAAAATATAATGAAAGACTGTCAGAGATCCACACTATTATTTGTTGATTTGAAATTTGTGTTAGTTAGCATACTATATTTTGAGCTAAATATTAAAATCCCATTGCAGTAAGACATTTGGAGCCTTCTTTTCTTAAATCACAAGTGTTTATTTGAGTGGAGCAAACTGTGGCGGATACTGCTGCCAGAATCGGTTTACTGCAGTTAACATACGCTCCATAGGAATGAACTAAATGCTTTTACACTCAGTCCATAAAATACAGGAGTAATCCGGGGAACAGTTGGGCGCTGCACTTCAAACGTTTAGTGTCTGAAATGTTCCCTGCAGCCCAATGATGTGGAGTCCATAGAGTTCATCAGACTCTCCTTTAACTCTTAACTCTCCAAACCAGAGCCGCTCTGACTGTGGACACTATGTTAACAGTCAGAGCAGCTCTGGAGCGCTCCCACAGGAGTTAAAAGCAGGAGTTTAGAAGCGGGAGTTAAAGCGTTAAAGAGTTAGTTAAAGCGGGAGTTAAAACATTTAGTTAAAACGTTAAAGTGTTAGTTAAAGGGTTAGTTAAAGCGGGAGTTAAAACATTTAGTTAAAGCGTTAAAGTGTTAGTTAAAGGGTTAGTTAAAGTGTTAGTTAAAGTGTTAGAGTGTTAGAATGTTAGTTAAAAGCTGTAGTTAGATGCACAATTTAAATGCACCACACTGGGGAGTTAAAAAGGGGGAGTTAAATAAAAGTTGTAGGCGTGGGTTGAAATTGCGAGTTAAAAGCGCAAGTAAAAAAAACATGAGTTTAAAAAAGCGTTAAGAGTTAAAAGTGAGAGTTAAAAAGTGGGAGTGAAAAGAGGGAGTTACAAAAAGTGGGAGTTAAAAGCAGGAGTTGTAAGTTAAAAACCACAAGGTTAAAAAAGCAAGAGTTAAAGGCGCAGGAGTTAAAATAGAAAATTGAATGTACTGTGTGTCAAATCCCTTCCTACCTCATCAATGCCGATTCGATACTTCCATTCCATTTTGAGGTCACAAACATTACCGTACCAACTTATACTAACTCTAACTTAGTAAATATTGACATGTGTTACCTAATTTTAAAGCTCAGAACCGACAGAACTCTAATAATAATATTAATATTGAATTTGCGACTCTTAATCTTTTAGGATGTTTTGACATGTTGAAGTTTAAGGAAAGTAACCTGGTATTAGTTGATGTCAGGTATAGAGAGGTACTCAAAGCCCAGTATATCACAACTGAAAAAGGATCGGTGAATCCCTAGAAATAATTTGCACGTGGGTTAAAATGTGAATGTGAAGAATTTCAAACATTAGAATGTGTAGTGTATGGCCTCTTTCCAAACCTTTACATGCTTCTTATCATAGTGATTATATCTTATATTCTTCTATCTTATATTAAACCTTTTGCAGAATTATGTTGTGGAAACTAGGACTGGAAACTAATGGGTACACACCATCTAAGACCTGGAGAATATGCAATAGGGCCGCGAGATTAGTTGTAATCAAATCCAAATCCCTTTTTAAATGTCAAATGTAGCATAATATGCACCATAGTTTTCCAACAGATTACACATTTTTTGTAACTGCACCGTTCTGAACAACTATATTTTCTATATTATAAAGAACACTGCATATATCTGAAGTTTTCATTAACACATAATTTTAACACAATGCAGTCAGTCCAGTCCCAGGTTGGGGTCTTTTGGCTCATGTGAAAGTTTGGGTGGGCAGGAGTCGCTCTAGATTTTCACTGGTGAATCTAATGCCCCCCACCTCCCACCTTTCACTTTCATTTTCCACCTTTTCTGCTAGTATTAAAGTGTTTTTCTCTTTCCCGCTGCTCCACAGGGGAATGCAGAGCAGATGTGGCAGTGGGTGTACCGTTTCCAATGTTAAAGCAGGTTTTATTTAGCAAACAGGTCGCTCTGGTGCTGACAGGTTGAAATTACAGGCCAAGTTTCCTTTTCGTCCTATCAATGTGTCACACTTAGATTACTCATTAAATTCAGGAGCACAATTACCATTCTTGAATACCTCTGCTAGTCTGTTATTTGTATTTTATAGATTTTGATTCCCTTCAATTTGTTCAGAAAAATCTTTCCGTAACACCAGTGTTTCCGTTGCGTTAATTTGTGTGTGGCAGTTCAGCACCGTAAAATGCCCCCAAATGCCCCTGCCGCTGCTGAGTTTGGATTGTGCATAAAGATTAAGCTTGTGTGTAGCATTTGACATTATGGCACATATTTGGCAGCATTTGTATTAGTTTATTTGCGTTTTTTCTAGTCGTGGTGTGTCTTTCCACCGCTGCACTGGAGCGAGGAGCTGTCCACGAACACACAACCGCACAAATACTCAAACACTCAAACACATAAAAGCACAAATACTCAAACACACAACTACACAAATACTCAAACACACAACCGCACAAACACACAGAGAACAGAAGACTTAGGTGAGACCATGATGAGATAGAGGAGAGGTGAACGGGATATTAGCGCTCCTGTTTTTTTAATCACTTTACTCCATGGTTTGCTTTGCTGTGGTGTTAGCAGTGGTGGACGGGTAATGCTCTAACTACAGCTGTAGTTAACTATAAACAATTATTAGATTCAATAGAAAGGGGTTTTATCTTCTCTCTTAGTCTATTTTTTTTTTGCGTGTGTGTAATCACAGCCAACTATGACTATGCCTAATTGCCTATTACTTTAATATAAACAAACATATAAAATGCGCATGTCATAAAGTTCCCACAGTCACGTGACATTCAACCATCAGCTCCAACAAGCCTCTGAGACAGGACCCTGGTAACCCATTTTGTCAATATTTATCTATCAATATATTATTAACTCAGTGTGTTGATTAGATTCTAAAAAATACATATTATTATTATTTATCTTGGTGATTTCAATGTGTCGATTTGGCTGGACAATTTGGGAAAAAATATCTAATTTTCTGGCAAGTATTGTGAGTACGATTAGATTTGAAATATTTGTTTTATATGATTCTGCTCTAAGTTCACATATTAAACACTACGAGGTTAGCCGTTTTTATGCAGGATAAGACAGGATATTTTGTCGTTTGTGGAAGAAATAATGGTACTTCAAAAATTGCTAACTGTGTTCATTCAAATTGAAGTTTCGATTTGATTGCGATTAGTCTTGCAGCCTTAGTATTGATCAGTAATATATCAGATCAAACTGTCTGCTCAGTCACACACCTCACAAATATAGTGGCGTTTTGCATCGTACAGTTAGATAAATTACACAACTTTTGAAGGCAAATGGTTGAAATTGTAGACCAAATGTGGTTAGACATGTTCTCCGTCTGATTGGTTTCCTCCATCAACGTCAAAAAAATGCAAAATGGTCACATTTGAATAAGGCTACGCTCCTTCTTGGTTTCCCCATCGACATTGTAAGACGAGTCTAATGCAAGAAACATTATTCCCTTGCATTCTAAGACAAAGTAAAATGTGAAAAGGACTTGTTCTATTGTAACATTGAAACCTGTGAGTCACGCCGGTCTATGGTGTCACAGGGATAATTCAAGGGTTTCAAATATCACCGAGATCTTTTCATTATCAGTGATTTTTGGATTAGTGCTGGATTAGGCTCACTTCCCCTTCACTAACCCACTGTCCCACACACGACCGGAGCTGCACCTCTTTATGGACCTTTTACTACGCGGAATTTTTACACTTCTGCTCTCAGCTTCAAAAATATTAATCCATTTACAGAGATTAGAACTTCGTAATGCTTCTATTTTTGGAAAGTTAACACAGAAATCTTTCATCACGGGCTGAATTCCTTTTTTGTTGCCATTTAGAAGTTATGATTTTGGCATGAGCGGGTCTGTTAAAAGCGTTATGTCTGTGTATGTCCGTATCTCTCTTGTAAGATTATCTCGTGCTGCCATTTTGTGAGGATAATTTAGTATTGAGCGGAAATGTGGCGTCCTTGAGATTTCAGCTGTTTGGCTCCATAGACAGCGGGAATACCAGAACCAGTAGCAGGCTTTTACGGCACCGAACCAGACAAAACATGTCGTATGATTGTGAAATATTGCAGTTTATTACAATACGGAATGAACATTAAAGGTGATCTCAATTTTTACTGACTTAAAATCGTCAGAAACGGCTCAAAACAGTTAAAAACGTATTGCTCACTCTGCTAATGCATCCCAAATATCCTAATTATTCACCGTGTGCTTAGTTTGTTTGCACTTTTCACAACTTTCAGACGACAGAGCGGAGTTTGCCATCGCAGTAAAGCTAACAAACATTAGCATGCTAACTGTGCACTTCCTGCTTCGCGGAGAGTATGAAAAATGCTCATTAATTCGATTTTTTTTCCTTAACCTTAGAGCTGCTTTTACAACATATCTGTCGTGGGGCAAAACAGATTTTACTTTATTACATGAAAGAATAATCAGGTTTAGCCCCTTTAAATTTTCAAAATGAGTTCTTATTTATCATTTAGGGTTAGGGATGTGACAATATCAAATTTTTGTGACGACTATTGTGTGAAGAAACACCTCGATTTTTACAATCATTGTCGATTGTTGACACCATGACCCAAAAAGCAGTGAAATCCTTTAGTGGCTCACCATTCTTTGCAAGATTTATAGCATCGACGTTTCTGAATAAAAAGTAATTATATTGTCACATAAACAGCCGAATAAAAAAGTACTAGACACATATTTTTATAGGTTGGCATATAGATCTGCTTATTGTTCTTGTGATTATAATGACAATAAACATCCATACCATCAAACATTTCCATTTTCATCACTTTTCAATTCCCTTCACGGGCTAAATTGTAAAAACGGGTTTGTTGTTTTTTGTCACAACTAGAAATTCTAACTGCTTGTCAGACATGTTTGTGCAGCTGATCACATTTATGGCACAGTTTGACATCTTAATTGTTTTAGAAATATCACATTTTTCAGTCAATTCAAAGACCGTGTAGAACAGAATTACTTAATGCCCAGTTTCCGTTTATGACCTTTTAAATGATGCTAGTGTTAGATTTCTTGGCGCTCGTCACGTAGCGCTAATCTGATTATAATTGCGGACACTTGGCTGTAGATTCAGATCTTTATCCCAAGCGTGGAGTGCACTCTTGAGAATTGGCTCACGCTTGAAACCTGTTTGAGTGAGCGCTAAGCTGCAGATAAACAGAGTTATGTGTGTCTGCGGGCCATCCCCTCGACTGGTGACCTGCTCCTACCTGCAGAGCCTGGCGGACCCCCTCACACCATCCCCGGGTCAGGCAGAATATTTGACCTCGCCTTCTCTCTCCTGGAGCTAACTGCCTGCGCCTTCCTCTTGTTTACTCCAGCTCAGAGTTTAGCTTAGATTCATGCCTTGTCAGATTGCACACATTCCTGTTTCTCACTCCCTTTGACAGTTCCTCCAAAAAGGTCATTTTTTATGATCTGGAATGAGGTGAAGTTTTCTCGCGTTTGAGCCAAGCAGGTGGGTGCGTCAGTTGCTACAGGAACGGAAAAGCTGTATGAAAACACAAAGTCCAGCTCAGTTCATCACCGGATTTACCAACGTCAGAAAAGGTTGGTGGGTTTTTGAAGAGTGAGTCTGTGCATAGCTTCAGCGTTAGTTCATAGGCGTTTGAGTTAAATATTAAAAGAAATGGTGTTTTTGTGTGTTTCGCTTCCGTCTGTGTCTGGGCAATTGTCCTGGGAGTTCCCCGGGCAGACGCAGGGATAGGCTGTAGTCACGAACAACTCAAAACATCAAGGGTGAGAAGTGTGAATGTTCAAAACCTAGTCAAGAAAGAATTACATTATTTTGAGAAGAAAATGTATAACTGAAAAAAAAAAAGTCCAGCTGAGATTCA
The DNA here is from genome assembly GCA_019453435.1 of Rhinogobius similis. NCBI lineage: Eukaryota > Metazoa > Chordata > Actinopteri > Gobiiformes > Gobiidae > Rhinogobius > Rhinogobius similis. The sequence goes on from CM033620.1 coordinate 20,328,000, forward strand.
CTGGGTATTTTTTTAATGGAAACCTGATCACCTTCATTAAATCTACATGGAGAACATGCAAACTTAACACAGAAAGCCTCTACTGAGTCTGGGAATCGTGCAGAACTCATGCATTATGGGTCCCTGCTACGATAACCCATGTATTATTGATTCTGTAGTTTGATATTGTAACAAGCTTCAATTAAACAATGAAATACAGCCGTTATTTTTGATTCTCAAATTTGTACGATAAGCCATGTTAGACAGTTAGGTAGGGCTGCAACAATAAATGGGAATAATCATGACTAGTCGGCTATTAAATCATATTTTGATCATCTGAATTGCTATCTTGACTACACAGACTCTAAAACACACAGAAAAAGCCCATTTTATTAAAAATACCGTGGTTTTATGAACTCAAAGGAGAATAAATAAGTTCTGCATTTCATCAGTAATAATAATTTGTAAACATTCTCTATCCAGAAGTCTTCAGTCTCCATATTATATTTTTTATTTTTTCCCTGGCTACAAAATAAACGGTCAAGGGCTGGTATCAAACCCACGATGCAGCGGTGGTAGCATCCACTCGTGTGCAACGCTGTCACCATTTTTCAATCTTTATTCAGTTCATAATGTTTTTAAAAAGTCTCCAATGTACAATAGAAATCATTGTTTGACTAACTGACGGCTAAAATAATGATTAGTTGCGGCCTACAATTAAATCAGGCCCAGAATATGAAAACGTATTGGCGCCATGTGTTGTGTGTGAGACAGCTGCACTCTTTATTTCGCAGTGTCAGTTTGACAAGGCTTTGCAATTTATCACGAATAACAACTGTTTGCGTGGCCTGGGCGTCCTGCCTGAATCTCTCTTTCCCAAATAAGTTCTTTTGGAACACTCCTGTTTCTCCTCAACAAATACCTGCATGAACACATCCCTTTTATGCCGATATTTTCATGGGTTTGTCCTGCTAATATCTCCTATCAGTCTGCGCAGTGGATTTTTGACTCAAGCAACGAGTGCCTGTTCAATGTCATTATTCTTTCTTTTTAGGATCACCAATCGGGCTGAACGATTTGGGAAAAATATCGAATTGCTATTTTTGTGATGAGTATTGTGATTGTGATTAAGATTTGCCATTTATGTTTTAATAATAGGATTATTTTCAAAGTTCACATTCATTTTAAACACATCCAGGAAAATTGACAAAAACTGACTGAAATGTATTTCAGAACATTTTTGTGCAGATCTAAATTCCCAGGTTGGCCATTATGCAGAATAAGACAGGATATTTTGATGATTGGCAATCAAGTAGCAATTTGTGGAGAAAAGTTGAAAAATCTGTAGACATTTACAGGTTTTTTTAAGTACTTTTTTGACCATTCAGACATTAATTCAACAACAAAAAAAGCTTTAAATGTATTTTATTTGTGATTTAAATGTATTTTCATTTGTAAAAAAAAACAAAAAAAAAAAAAAAACTGCGACATTAGATGAGTTTTGGCCCAGTGTACAGGTGTGGTTGTTATGTCATTTCCTAACGTCATGTACAACCAGGAAGTGAAAAAAAAAAAGCTAAACCATGATAAAATATTCAAAAAATCCACAATCCAGACTTCAAATATATATATATATATATAAAAAAAAGCCTTTTCTCTTGTTTACTGGTTTAATGGATTAGTACTATTTTAGACCTGGGTTGGTTCTGGTTCAGACCTGAATCCATTAAAATCTAATACTATAGCAGTTTCATCGTGGGGTGTAGTGTTGTGGATATTGAGCGTGGCGCATTGTGCAGCTCCGGCCCTGAAGCCATGACCCTCTGAAAAATCTGTACATCAGTGAAATAAAGTTGAATGGTCCTGGACCAAAGACCACAGCCCTGCTCCACTCAACTCCACTCCCCCTGTTAAAAAATGCAAACTAAAACTAATCACATGGACATTTTTATCTTCCTCACAAGAATTATGTCATATTTTGATCGTGCAATATCCCTGTGTTGTGTAGCACCTGAACAGACCCACAGTTGCCCCAGTTCTCCGTCCTCACAGCCCGAGGACAGTGTTTTCAGCGCGTGCATAACCCGAGCCGCAGCAGGTCAAAGTGACGCCCCCAGGCCACGCTTCATCTGCCGCACTGACACTTACAACGACAACTGCACTAACTTATTGGCCTTTTGACGTTTCACTTGACACAATTATAGAGGGTGATCGAGGTGATGGTTAAAATGTTCTCCAGTTATGGGTTTAAAGGTTTTTGCAGCGCTTTGGCACCTTTAAAGTGAATTCATCTGCCTAAATTGTTAACTTGACTATTTTTAAACCCCTCTGCACTATGGGTGAGTGATACTGACCAAAATGTATCTCAGAATTATTATTTTTATTATCTCTATGGCAATATTCAGATGGTATTATTGCATTCTATCAGAAATTTGCAAAAGTGTGCCATCATGATTCGTGATTTTACTCTTAATCTGTTTATTTTGCAGCCTTATTTAATGGTTATTATGATAACAATGCACTTGATATTCAACTTTAGCGTACCTCCAAAACAAAAATTGCGATATCACCCATTTTTCGATACATCTCAAGCCTCTACTCCGCACCAGAAGAGATCATATCATAAACAAACGCTGAGGTTAGGACAGGATGCAGGCATCCAGGTACAACACAGGTGTTCAAGAAGCACAGTTTAAGAATATTTTTTAAAATGTTTAAAGGTAAAGTAAATACAGTATATGTTTCTCAAACTTCTCACCAAACTACCTTGAATCATGTACACTGATAAAGGATTCATAAAAGGACTAAACCAGGACTCAGTCTGGTCAAAACCATCACCGGTGCTAGTTCCACAGTGCTATACATCGAGTAGAGGTGAGAAATGGGTTGAAAAATTTATATTATGGCAGTTGTTATTTTGGAGATATGCCAAATTAGAAAATTGAGTGTATCGTCTAAAATTAAAACTATTAAACATGAGCTCAAAAAGAGACTGAAATGTCTACTTTAATCTTCCACAGTAATAAAAATCGATATTTCTGCCCTTTTGTGGTTAATTTTGCGGTTCATTCATGTTTTGTGCGATACTTGAACCTCGACCAAGATATTTACAGACACATTTTAGCTCATGCCAGATGAATTATTAAAATATCGTCTAAATATCGTTGAGATAATGCAAAAAAGAGATATCTAATTGCTATACTTCTATCCTTTTTTCTATAAAGGTACAAAATCCCCACATTTTTAACCCATTTTCATGAAACATATGTAAACCAGCACCATTTGAGACAGCTTTATCTTCAATATAATCTACCAGAGCAAAACTAGAAATGCATGTTGTGTGAATGATGAGTAGGCGGTCAGAACAAACGCCGACCTGGGGCTCCGATGTCCTCAGACGTCCTGCAGCCAGACAGAGCCAGCCCCACAAAGGCTAAGTGCTCAGACTGATGGTACGCCGTGATGAGCTAATAATGGAGTCAGGAAAATGGTGGCGAGTGAATAATGAACATTTGACAGAGAAAAAGCTCCCTCCTTTCCGCCACTGAAAAAGATGAAAAGGCTCGCTCTGTATCATATGTCACTAAAAGATCAATGATGGAAGATTATATATTCTGAATTATAAATATACATTGTTTTTATTTTGTTTTTTTAATATATATTTTTTGGGCCTGAAGGCTTTATTGGACACGACAGATAGAGGAGAGAAGGTAGGGGCATTCGGCAAAAGGTTCGGAATCAAACCCCACGACGCTGAGGTTACATTCATTGTCTTAAACCTCACCATCACCAGTGAGCACTTATGTTTTTATGATTCCACGTGTCCCTGTAGAATATTTGTCATAATACAGTAATCACAGCTTTAAAGTTCAGAAATGTTTGCCTAGACCTGCACCTCTTTGAATTCATGAATCACAAACGCAGCAAACTTCCTTTAATAACCTCGGTGTGATGCTTGTTAAGAGTGCAGGTGCTCTACAAGGATGAGGCCAAAGGGCTGTTCAGAAGTCTGTGATGGATGTGCGTCTTGAGTTTTTACGCGCCTGCTGCGTCCAGTGTCCGTATTCAGACGCCAGAGCTGGAAAAAGCGAACTTTAGTCAAAATTCATGGCACGTCAATCAGTTGAGAGCTTCCCCCAAAGTGTTTGTCATTCCTCCAAATATAATTTCACAGACAGCGAGATGCAGATTTGAGTCTAGTTCAAACCCAAGTCCAGGGTGTTTTTGGTTGGTTTGGTTTTTAAAAAGCTTGTAATGCACTGTGATTATGTCATTGTCAAGACCAAAAATGACACACAATCAGTCAGATATCGATATAAATTGTTCAAACTGTTGCGATCGTCCCGTATACGCCTTGCTGTTATCGCCCAGTTGCTTTTCCACAGCAGCAGACCTCAACCGATGAATGAACGGGAGCCATTATAGAGACGTTACTCTGACTGACAGCCTGTAGCGGCCGGCAGCAGCGTCAAATCGCGCCGAATTCTTGGGATCTGTGCACGGCCATATTTCACTCTCCAAGAATTCAGCGAGTGGCAGGTGCAACCAGAAAAGGCTCAGCACAGCAGTGGTGGCTGTCATCGAAACAGTCCTCAAACACACGGACATGGACACAAGCGGACAACTGCTCACTGCTCAACCAACCATTTGTAATATTGGTTTGAGGTTATAGAGCTATACATTATATTTGTATGAACTTGAATTTTTACTCCCCACATGCATCGTCTCCTGCCTGTTCAAGGGGTGTCCCAATATAAGATTTTAGTGTTACTATTATTGTGAGGATAAAAAGTTGTGCTTTTACAATTAGTCACAATTATTGATACTAGCATCAAACAGTGAAGCTTTTTTCTTTGAATCACAGTATCTAAATAGATTACCGTTCCTTTAGTGTATGGCCAGCTTTATAAAACCAAGCTCTGAATGAAGTAAAATTCATGATAAACATATTTTTTAAAGTATTTTACTTTTACTTTTTTGGACTAGAGATTGAATTGACTCTGTGCATAACGTTCGACAGCTGCTCCTCACCGGTAAGTCATTTCTGGTCCAGTTTGTAGTCCAGCTGATGCGCTGTGTTTGGCTTCAAAATCTTAACTATGTTGGACTTTTCAATATACCCCCAGAACCTGCCGAAAATTACAATAAGTGATGTCCATAGACTTGTGGATTCCCTCTCTCCTGCTCCCCTGAGTAAGCGAGAAAAGCGATTTAAATTGCACATTTCCTGCTACATCCACAACTAGAAGGGTATGTAGGCTATGCTAATGAGCAGTGCTAGCGTCACTAACGCAGTAACATGCAACACTTTTAAGCAACCTAGCTATAACCTTCATTAATAACCCGTTTTCACCAACACAACAAACACTTTTTTCTTGTATCTTCTTGAGACGTAGTAACATAAGCATCCTGGTGAGAAAAGCAGCCGCGTGCTGGACCGGAAATGACTTGCCAAGAGGAGGAGCAGCTGTTGAACGTTATGCACAGAGTCAATTTACCATTTTTTGCTTTTATATATCCTTGTAAATCTGTATTTTTCTTTTATTTTTACGTTTATATTATGGCCCGCAACTATAGAATGATCTTCTTCTTTTGCAGGATCTATCTTTGAACCATTTTGATGCACGCTACATAATGACCATTGTACAGCCTAAAGAAACAGGCTGATTCTGCCCCCGCTCGTTCATTAGTCACTTTCCACCACCCTCACAATACAGAAAACTGCACAGATCATAATCCATCCATCATCCACTTTATGGGACAGCCTGTGTGTGAATCTGCTGGCGTCTGTCTCTTGTTTGTGTAGGGTATACTGGCTGCTCTGCTGTCCCATGAGCAGCAGTGACGGAGATGCACTGACCCCGTCTTCTGGCCGTCACAATATCATGACCTAATCTGAAAGTTAGTGCCAAATAATTGTTGAATAAAAGGTGTACCTCAATGTTGCCTCCTCTCCCTGCTCTTATTCTTAAATATTATATTCTGTTGATGTTCACGGTATCTTGAGTATTCAGTTGTTTCTTTTAGTTTATGCGCAGTCATCTTAACCCAGTGATAACGAGGGCAGTGTGTCCCTATTCGACCCATGTTTAACCCTGGTGTTTTAACAGCATAGGCCTCAGTGTTTGTGAGAGTCTGTTAGAAACATGATGCCCTGTAAATGACTCTATGGGGCTGAAGGACTGCAAAAGAGGCTCTCTCATTTCCTTTGCTTTACCCTCTGAGCTTCATGAGGGTTTATATATTGGAGACAAACCTTTTAGCTGCAGATGACATTTGTATCTTTATAAAATATGTAGTTGTCGTTGTAGTGGGAGTGATATTAGTACTCTTCCCCTTCAAGTAAAAAAGTTATTTGGTGAACAAACTTGAGAAGTTTTGACACCAAAAACCTTTATGCACAGATTCTGATATTAGACCACAACCCTTTGGAGAATTTAAATCATATTTGAAGATAAGGTGCAAAAAAACACATGTTTTATCATTTTGTATTGTCAACACCTAAAGCTTTTGTCACTTAGACTTACTTACAGTGAAAGGACTACCCAAGAAGTTTACAAATAGAAAGAAAGGAAGTAAACTGATGATGTTTACAATGAGAAATGTCTTCAAAAAGTAGATATAACTCTTTCTTCCCACTTCTGCTGGTAGTGCAACTTCTCAAACTAAGCCAATAGAACAAGAGTAAGAGCTGTAAATCTGTAAAAACATTGATACTAAAACTGGTATTAAAACTAGATACTCCGTTGACTAAGGATCAATACTGAAAAAAACAAAACATAAATGGGTCAAAGTGTAAGACCACATGGTAACATTAACAAACTTTTGTATTGAAAATGTCATTCTTTTGTGTAAAACTATTGTGGCATAAAACATTGTCTTAGTATGGAGGTAGACTTTGAACACAAGTAGCCGTCCATGTGTGAATGTTGTGGTTGTGTCTACTGCCCTGGCGCTCTGTTGAAGGCCTATTTCACGGCTCGGGCTCGGCTGTAATTGTGTGCAGCGTTCCAGTGTGCCCTGATTAGCCCTGTGCTCCGGTCGTCTGACGGTGACACTAATGGTCCTGCTCTGACTTAAAGAGCTTTTCATGAAATATTTACCCTCCATCTGCTGACAGTTAACCCCAGCGCTCCCTTCACTGAGGCTTTTTCTGACCAACAGGCTTTTGAAATGGTAATTGTTGACTTTTTCCAGAGTGTGTCAATATAAAGCTCGAGTTTAAGAAATTATATCACAGCAATGCATTGGTGAATCGGTGCATTTCAGTTTCTTGAATAGTTTTGAGTGTGTTTTGGGGTTTTTCGGTCAAGGGAGGGTGTCTGGTTGAAGTGGGAGATATATCTGTACAGCACGGTGAAGCCTGGACTGCTGGACACAGGAGTCTTTTGTCCTGAGGGCTGTTACTCTCTTCAAACTTCTCTGGCACATCTGCTGACCCGACCTGACAAACTCCTCCTGCTGAGCTGCTCCGAGACCTTTGACTGAGACACAAAGGCGACTGTGAAATGCTGTGAAAATGTTTCTCCAGCTGAATCTCAACTTCCTTCGGGATCAATAAAAATGGATAATATCGCAATTGTTTTAGAGAAGTAGAACATGGAGTTTGTCAATAATAAAACTATTACAAAACCTTAAAAGAAGAAGTGAATCTTTTAGTGTATCTTCCACACAAGCTCATAACGTGATATTTCTTCACTCTGTGGTCATTTTTGCAATAAAGTTTTGTACAGTACGTGCACTTAAATAGCTCTTCTACATTATTATGAATGGTTTGTTTACCCCCACGGAGGTGATCCAATGTTACGTTAGAAGGCATTCCTCTGAATTTATCTATCAGGTAAAACAATAACATTTTCATAGAGATAAGTGTGGCAGACCCTCCACTAGAAACAGTTCATGTTGAAGTTTAAAGTCTCAATATTGTGGGTGAAGTACTCATCCGAGAAAGTTAAAAAGTTACCTCTAAAATGACTTCTTTTTGTCATGAGGATGTACTATATTAGATCTAATTTAGACTTTAGACTTTAGACTTACTAAACTTGCATACATAAATTATAGTCACTCAGTAAACGGAAAGTGTAGTGTTTGCAACAGGCGATACTGATTTGACAAACCTGATCACGTTTAGTATTTTTAGCAGTATAGTTCTGATATGTCTGACTATGTTTCTTCTGACGCGAAACCGTCATAACTTCCTTATAGTGTGGCGTTGTCTTGGGTCTTTGTAGTTGGGCGTGGTGTTGTTTGGGTCTGGTTTGAGCTTGGACTTGTGGCTCAGTCTTCCTCTGAATGAGTGTGCAGCTCTCCTCTGTCAGCGCCGCGTTGAGTGAGCGCCGCCGTCCCCTGTTTACCTTATTAATTAGCCCAGTGATCCAGAAACACTCTCCCTCTGGTAAATAGAATAACACAGAGGGGTTAGCGAGGGCCGCACGGGGGGAGATGGAGGGGGAGGCACGGGGGGAGAGCGGGGAGAGAGGAGGGGTCAGAGACAGAGCTGGTATTTTTCAGTTTGCTTCGAGCCGTCAGGAGCAGAGGGATCAGAGAGACAGAGGAAACTAAACTCTGCGGGTCGTCAGTCTGCTGAATTTAGAACCTCTGTGATCAGCTGTCAATGTGGACACGTTACACACTTTGATTTATTGAGAAGTGGAACAATAGTTATCTGAATCTTTTCTTTCCACTTGTGAGATATTTTTGTTATTTTGTTATAATACGATAAGATTAGTGCCTTAGATGGTTGAATAAGTAAATTCCACTGCTCTTAATAATACAAATAAAGGTACATACGTGTTTTGTTCTGCTATTTTTGTCATTCACTTCATGGTTTTTGATGATATTATACATTTACACAACGGTTTACCAGGATTAACAAGCTGCAGGATCATTGTGTAGTGGCACTGAAGTTGCACTTTGTAGGTTTCTCATAAAATTGTTTTTGTTTTGCCTGGAAGGTTCCACAGTATGATATAAACTCTTTAATCTATCCAGTTAAAAGCCTTTTTATTGCCCAAAAAGTACTTGGTCTGCAGCTTGTCTCCATGGAAAGATTGCTTGGGTTTTTTTCATCTTCAGGAGAATGCTTCATAACCTCCACCAGCAAACTACATAGTGCCCCTTTAAGTAGTTTTAATATTATAATTTATTATGATATTTTCTGTAGTGATATATTGCACTTAAAACATTTTTTAGCTTGACTGACCTAGTAACCTATTAACAACTGTTTATAGATATGAACCTAATATTCATGAAATACAACCATGCACAGGTTAAAAACTTTGTAATAAATAGGGATGGTTAATATGAGTTTTTTTCTTCTACCCACTCCTTTTTTGGAAACCTGCTTTCTGTAGTTTAGTATACAAGTATGAAAATTATGTTGTAATATTTTCCTCAGCACAAACTCGAAATTAAATCAAAAACTGTCATTTTGAACTTTAAACGTATTTAATTTATTTTTAATTTGACAAATCAAAAACATTGTAAATATGTCAGAGTGCCTTGTTTTTTTTTGTTGTTTTTTACATCCTTGGCAGACTGCTATCTTTATTTTAACACATTGTAAAGATGTTGTGTATCTATCAACTTCATCCGTATCTGATGTTTGGTTGATAATCTTTTTCTTAATTTCTGCCGTTCAGTTAATTCAGTGACTGCTCACTCTCCGAATGACACGATATAGAAGTCTGTTCTACCAGTTGTACAGATTGGACCATCTACCTCTGACTTAGAAGGCGATCTACATTTACCCCAAAAAATCTACACTGGAGTTAGAATCAGATTTTCCTCACGAGTTACACTTAGAGAGGATCTGCAGAGGAAAACCAATTGGCCAATTTATTTACACCAGAAGACTCTAAAAACCTTAAATTTAAAGTTTTATCAGACATTTACAGTGAATATCAGCCAGAATTATGAGGGTTAATACTCTACCTCTGCCTATGATTACTCAGAACTCTCTTGTACTGTCAAAATATTTAACCAGAGCATCTTTTGGGGTTTAAATCACAGATGGTCAAAATGTGAGGTGCAGGTCATGAAACCCACACTCCCTTTTTGAAAACCTTGAGACATGTTGAACGCATCACCATGAAAAGATGATTTGGACTTTTATGGAACTATTGCAGCCATTTTGACAGATTCTTGATCCGTCTCATTTCTGACGTTTAAAAAGGCCAGTCGGTGCAGGTATGTTTTTCATCTCTCCCATAATATCAGCAAGTTTCAGACTGAGGCAACGCAGAGCGAAACTCAAAACAGACCTTTGGTAGACAAACCGTGTTTTGAAAGCTGCTTTTATGAATCTTATCCAACCATTTCTAATACGTCCACTCCCCTGTGCACGGCTACATCTCTGTCCTCAGGTCTGTAGTTCAAAGCCTTACATGGAGAGCCGGCGGCGCACAGAAAAGAATGACATTAGCGTTTGTGACTGCTCCTTTGGGCTGTGGTTCAAACGTGGAGCGAGAAGTCTGGTTTGCATTAGTTGGTCAAAGCGGGTCAAAGGGCAGAGGGAAGTAATGGCGGAGTGGCAATTATTTCAAAATAACCTGCACCATGCAATTATTTTAACCCAGATTATTTTTGTAATCGTACTTTTTATCTTATTATTAGGGTTTGAACAGTGATAGGACTGTAGAGCATCGTTATTGTAAAGGACATAATGGACTGAGCTTTTAACCAAGTTTTATCATCATTTCCTCATCAAAAACAAATCTGAAGTTGTATTTAGCTTCATTCACGCTTCGTTCCTGTTCAAAAAATCCTCTCCTCTCTGAGCGTCAAAAACACTCCCAGATTTGAGGCGTCATAGGTTCAGCTCCAAGATCTTCTGCGCTGTTTTTAAGTCCATAAGTCATGGCGAAAAGTGTTCTGAGCCTTTCTGCCTCAAATCTCAATCATTACAACTGTGTGGCTGTGTTGTGTCAGAGGAAAGCTAGCTTTTGTTTATCTCACCTATGTAATTCCCTCTGCAGACAGTAGACGGAGCCAAAAGTCAATTCCTGACATGGGAAATGCCAAAGTGACATGGAGTTTTTGTAAACGCGTTTTTTTTTTAGCTCTAATACGTGCGATTTCAAAGTAAAAAATACTCAAGAGCATGTTTAAAAACGCAAGTAATCCGTGTTATTTGTCCTTTAAAGTAGACGTTAAAGTAGTAAGTAGTAATTATCCATATATGCAAAAGTATTAAAATAGAGACTATCCTGATTAGATAAAAATCATATTTAATTTTATTGTTTAGTTTTGATGTAGAACTATAATATCCAAATTATAATATACAATTTATCCTGTGACTTATAGACAAAAAAGAAAAGGGCTTGATTGAGAAAATATGTCAAGTATGTTTTCAAAATATTAAGGGATTGTACTTGCAAATAATGATAATAACAATTTTACATAATAAAACATTTGAATATTATTACTATATTGCCCTATTGTTCAATAAATGAGAGGTGGAACAATACTTTTTAGGGGTCAGTATTTATCGTGGGTATTTTTGTCTTTGTTTTAGTGGTATTTTTTTATACTATGATAAGATTTCTCTCCTTATAGATATAAACTTCCCTTCAGTCATTTATTATTTGCAACTCAAGTGTTTTTTTTAACAATACAGTACATTTAGAATTGTTTTTGGGATAATCAAGCTTTGGGATTGTTATGTCAGTGGCATAAATTAGTTTCTATGCTACTTTTCTTCAACGATACTTTAAGTGTTGTTATGGTGACAGGCCAAAGCAGCCTCCTGCACTCAGCCCTGATCCACTTCCTCTCCCGTCAGCCCTGGCCCTGTCCCTCATCCGTCTCCGCAGCAGCAGCTTGTCCTGATCGGGTCATATCTGATCCGCTCCTTCCTGCTCGCTCCTGGATCCGGGAACACAGCCCCTCGTTCCGGACGCTCCCCCCTGTGTTCCCCCCCGAGAGGCTGACGAGAAATCCAGACGGCCCCACTACCAGCAGCTGGACTGGTACCAGGCCACAACACTGAAATACCTGCACCGTATGAGAGGAACGTGTGATAACTGAAGTAAATGTACTCATCAAGCAACAAGATATGGCTTTATTACTCTTTGATTTCTTTTTTTAAACTAATCTTGTAAACTGTACCGCTCTTGAACAGCAAAAAACATAAGAATATCTCTAACAACTACTTTATGCTCTGAGCGAGTCTGGCAATGATTTAAGGACTTCGATTCTCGGATACGTGACGTCTAAAATCGAGGGAGTTCAGCAGGAATTGTTTTTGACAGTCGGACGGGAGAGGATTTTCTTACCAACATTCCTCAAAACAGCGTGAATGCAGTTAAATGCAACTCCAGGTGTGTTTCTGATGACAGAGAATGAATAGAACATGGTTAAAAGCTCAAAAAAGTCACTGTTGCAGAAAATGTTCCCTTTAAATGTTCTTTGTACGTCTGCGCAATTAAACTTAGATTGAGATCAAGTTCAATCAGTTCTAATTGTGAATGATCAGCTCGGGTCTTTTTCATTGTGTTGTCGATCTAAAGCCAATCCTGTCACAAAAAATATTTGGTGAGAAGCTGAAAAATGTTTTGAATGGCAATTATAAAAGTCTGTCTTGTTTATGTTCAGGAAATTAACAATGAAAGCCTTTTCTGTTGTGTTTTATTTGACAAAATCAGATTAAATTGATTGATTAATATGTAGAAAAAAAGCTTAATTTTTTGGTTATAATACCAAACTCTAGTTCTTTGTTTTACAGTCAGGTGTTAAACAGTATTTATTTAATTTTGAAGCTAGGAACTATGTTTTAGCTTAACTACCAGTATATTTTGATGACGAAACATAGCATCGTTTCCATTTGCACTTCTCGTTATTTGGTCTTAAATTGATCCCATTTTAGTCCTGACGTGGACTTGGTTTAGTTCTGTTTTAGTCGTGGTTTAGTTCTGGTCCAGTCCAGGGTTAGTTTCAGCTTTAGTCCTGGTTTGGTTCCAACTTTTATGGCGCGAAGTGTGAACGCACCCATAGACTGTTTGGGATGGTCGCAGAGGTTCTCATTCCAACGCATCTGATGGGATAAAGTTGTTAATTCTACAACATTTTTCTCAAATAGAAATCACTTTTACATCAAACCCACTGTATTGAATTAAAGCCTTTTCCCTGAACTTCACAGAATAAAAGTCAACCATATAAACAATTAGTGAACAGGAATCAAAACTAAGCTGGAAAAAGGAAATCATAACTCAGTCTGAAGTGTTCTGAAGCGCTCTGGACACGTCTCAAGGTTAGCGGGTTTGGGTTTGCATGTGGCTCAGAAATGTTGTTATTAAAAACATTATTGCTGTGTTTGGGCTCACGCTGACATCCTCCTCAGATCTGGTTTAAAATCCCCCAGGATCACACTCTCACTGAGGGGAATTATCAGCCGTGCGCCCGGTGTGTGGCACAGACCAGAGACTGAGTGACATCTGTAATGGATTTGAAGGAGTTTGGAGACGTTTGGCTTTGGCAGCGCTGTCAGATTTAATCATTCTGGTCACACAGCAGTACACAACATTGAATGACTGTACCTTTGTGCCGCCATTACGGTTTTACAGTGAATAAATTAGTCTTGTTAATTCATTTAAAACTAATAACGGTGTCATTGCGACATTTTTTGACATTTGACATTGACATTTAACATTTTTATACTTTAACTGAGTTGCAAACAGACTACAGAATATGTTACTTATTATTTTTAATTAATCGATAAATTGTTTTGAATGTGAAAGGCCCTTAAAAGATATTTTCCTGTAGATTTTTTACCCAGATGAAGCTGAGGTGAAGCCGCCTGAGGACATTCTGACTGATAATATACAGACAAAGGAGTGTTTTCAACAAAAACGCAAAATGTTGACGTAATTACACCTCTGTCTGAATCATAAAACCTCTTCTCTCAGCTCATGGCATGTTTTGGAGTCTGTGTATAGACTAACGATTATTTGAGTACTAAATTAGTTGACAGTTATTATTTCTATAATCGATTCATTGCGATTAATGAATAAACTTGTTGCAGCCCTAGAACAGACATTTTATTTATACATTTTTTTTATTTGTATTTTTTTTCACAATCAAAGCATACATACTTACAGGATTTTCCAACTTAAATATTTCACATCTGTTATACCTCAATGTTAGCAGATCCAATCTAGCTTTCGATACATTTTTACATATATAAACATACAAACATAAACAAAAAAGAAAAGTGTAGCGTAGAACCAGGGTGTGAGGATCTTCCCGTTTTTTTTTTTCCCTCATTAAGTAGAACAGACATTTTAATCACATCAATTTACATTATACATCTTTTTTAATGACGAGTATTAATATTTGTGGACTTTTATGCACAACCAACAAGCTGGAGATGATTGTTGCAAATTATCTTGGTTTTTTTGTCTGTGTTTTCTTGAGGTTTAGTGCGTCTAACCCGCTATAAAAGTGCCTTTGAAGACGCTTCTGGCAAAAGAATTGACATAGTAATAAATAAAACATATTTTTCTCTGTTTGCTGTCCTGTATTGGCTGTTACTTTGGCTTGAAAATGTGAGCCTGATTTATCTTCTCTGTGTTTTTCAGCCCAGTTCGTCCGTTTCGATTCCCCAAAAGGTAAGAGCCGATGTTTGCCTGCTCTGTTCTGTTTCCATCACTCACTGCTGTCATCCCTCTGTCTGTACCTGGCCTTTGTTCACTCACAGTTATAGATATGAATCATTGTTTAGATAGTGCAAGTGCATTTAAGTATATTTATGATGATTAACTGGACAAGAAAGACTAAGAAAGCAGGTTAACGCTTTATTTTACCGCGCTCTGTATATATTGCACCTGCCTCAATAAGTACAATGTAATAACAAGTAAGCAAACCCTTCTAACTCCAACCTAAATCCTCACTGCCATGTAATTACTCGTTATTACCTGTCACATAAAACTGGTGAGACCAAAAGCATTTAGCCAAACTTTCTTTTCCTCAAAGGACTTTCTCGACCCTGGCTTTTGATTTATTGATTTCATTTGATTTGAACCTTTTAAACCTTTCTCTGTAATTAATAGAAAAAGAACAGCAATTAATTCGCGGTGTTTAGAGAAAATGCTGTACGTTTAGTCTTGTCGCTTCTCTTGCAGTTATGCAGAGCTGATCGCTGATTGGCCAGTGGTGGTTCTGGGCGTTTGTACTGTCCTCATCGTGGTGTGTGCTCTGGTGGGAATCCTCGTGCCAGACCTGCCAGACTTCTCCGACCCCCTGCTGGTGAGCCTGGGTAGTTGTGTAGTATTTCAACTTAAAAAACATTTACTCCGGGAAAAATGTATCTAGGGCTGCTGCCTTGTTGAGAGGGAGGGTCTAAGGACAGGGGGGGCTCTGGGACAGTTGTTCATTGGCTTATGGAGCTCAACAGTCCTGTCCATTTCGAAGTTACCTGCGGTTCCAGAAGTAAATGTTTTATTCATTTTTTCCATAGGGATTTAGAACGACGGAGGCTAACCAGCTCTGTGTTATCTAATGTCCATAAGGCGGTTGTTTTCAGCCCAAAAAACACATGAACAGACACAAACACAAAGGTTTTTAAAATGTAGCAATTTATAAAGTTTCAGAAACAGACTTTACATTAAATTATAGGTCACCACAGAGCTGAACTAGCCCGAGCAAGGAATCCCTATAGGAAAAATGAATGGAAAATTTACTTCTGGGAACAAAGGGGTGGCCGTCACTGGAGCGCTCCATTTGTTTTAACATTTGTTAATCTGCTTCTCTATTATTGGCCAATAACTGCTTTAATTTTTTTTTTTTTTCTGATGCTCTATTGGTAAAGTTAATTATTCTGAATATTGTGCTGCAATGCGAGGCAACTGTTGTGATTTTGGGCTTTACAAAAATGTTTTAAATTGAATTGAATTAATAAAATCTCAGTTTAAATTTGTCCTCTAGGTAGGTTCTCAATCGACCTGGCTGCAAAAATAATCATTAAATACAAATTAAATAAACAGAGAGATAGCGATAGAGTTAACAAGGATGTTTTGAAATGCATGTAATTCATATACAAGTTTATCTTATATTGTAGCTTTTATAGAGTACAGTCCCCAAAGGGTTTATGCCCCCAAGACAAGTTTAAAATTTTGCATGAACCGGTATGAAACAACACATATGTCAGATCTAAACACATTGCAATTATCATCACCCTCTCAGATCTCTTTTTTTCCTAATGTTCAACCATATATGTGATTATTTTTCCTGTTTTTTGTGTGCAGGGCTTTGAGCCTCGGGGGACAGAGATCGGGCAGAGGCTGGTCACATGGAACAACATGGTGAAGAACACGGGCTACAAAGCCACACTGGCCAACTACCCGTACAAATATGCAGACGAGCAGGCCAAAAGGTATCGAGACTGTAAAATCATGCTGTACAAGAATATTTATTGCAAAACAGATGTAGAAACATTTAATGCGTAAACCACAATAAAGTTCATTGAGAAAAAGAAACTGGTGCATGCATCAGAATCAAACTAATCACTAGCGTTATCTAAAATGTGGATTTATAAAAGTTGCTCATGTATTCATTTAATTCTAAGGGAAAATTGGATCAAGTATAATCAAAGAACATTGAGGTTGTGTGAGTTGAGAGGTTTTCAAGAGCGAGAATCCTATGAAAATTGTCTAGGCTTAAATATGGTTCTCTTTTAATCTTTTGTGTAATGTGTGAATTTTGGACTTTGGTTCCTCCGACCCTTGAAAAATAGGTTTTGATCTCGATGCCTATTTTCAGTAATGACATTTAAAATAAATTGGAGTTACTTGGTGAAGATTGTGTTAACTAGGCCACAATACTGTGTCTGTTTGAGGAGAGTGAGGAGGCAGAAAAGGACAAAGGACTTAGGATTTTGCTGCGTGTTGATGGACAGCCCTGACAGATTTGATGAAAAGTCTGAATCTTGAAAGAAAAGAGATGTTTGCCCATTGTCAGGTTTCATATCTAAAACAAACTGATTTTATTTTTCTCGCCTGAAAAAGAGAAGAATTATATGTTTATTTTAGCTATGATTTAGTGCTGGGCTGTATGTATCAATAACAGTAAAAAGCTTCAGCATAATAAAAAATAGAAGACACAAACCGCACTGTTCGTACAGAGTTTTCAGAGGCAGAGGGTGATCTCCGCTCAGAGAGAAGTTTGTCTTCAGTACATGATACATTTAGATCTGTTAAATATTTGCAATAAATATCAAATTATAGCCTATTATTCCTTTAACACAACTACTTGGGTGGGGAATTACGAATTACAACGTTTTATCACTATAAAACCGTCTGCACATTGAAGCTGGACATAAAGTTTATCTAAAGTAAGCATCTAGTCGTCAAAAACACAGCTGTCAGACGCGACACACACACACACACACAGCATTGCAGTTTCGGGCTCTGCAGTGCCCTCTCCTCGCACTCACACACATGCATTCTGAAACCCATGGATATCCCTCACTTCTGTCACTGATGTAGACGGACTGTAGCTGATTTGGTCACATTTGCACGAGAAACCCCTCAGGCATCGTGTAGACTGTAGACAGACTGTAGACAAATGTTGTCAGTGTTGGTAAAGGGACACCGCTCTGAACGTTTGGAGTCTGCATTTGTTGGTCTCATCACCGTTTAAATTGCAGCTCTGTGATTATAAAGGCCTAGTGTTTGTCTTTTTCTCGGCCCCTCTGCATCTGTAGCTCTGTTGTCTGTCTCCCGTCTGTCAGCTCGGGGAACTGTAGACAAATGTATTTTTTCATCAAAACATTAATTACACAATACAAAAGTAAGTAATCTGATGTAGCATCCAAAACATTTTGTACTTAATAATAATGATAATAAATAGCAGTACATCAGACTTGTATAACACATGTATGACACTCAAAAACACTTTACAATACAAGAAACAAAGTGAAAAGACATCTACTTGTTAGGAAATAAATGTAATTTTGGATTTGGATTACAAAATTTTACTTCTTAAATGATCCTTTTCAATCTTTTTAGCCTGATACCAGACCAAATACAAACTCAACTTACATGTGAGATAAGGTCCTTTAATGTATTTGATGAAATAGTATTTTTTTATTGGCTGACAAATTTTATGGTTTTAATTTTAAGGTTTTGTAGACTAAAACTCAACTAAAATTAAACACTGTCGTTGACAAAATCTGAAACTAAAAGGTAATTTGTTAAAAGACTTAACGCTGTACGTTACTAGTGGCTACATTTTGACAAATAATCCTTGTTTGTTTTCACACACTGCAGGCTTGCATTGCCTTTGCTTGAACACCTAATGGCTTAACTTTCCATAGCCATATCGTGTTGGAAAAGTTTGGAAATGGGTCTTAAACATTTATGTTTAAGTGCACTCTTCGTGGAAATGATAAACTTTGAAAATCCTTCATGTTCAAATGTTGACAACTTTTTAAATTCTGTTACATCTAATATCTTGAATGTTCTGGACACCATTGCTCCTATGAAGGTTAAAATGGTTAAAAATAAGCAGAAGGCGCCATGGAGGAATAATGAGACAGTCAGGGCACAGAAAAGGGAGTGCCGCAGGGCTGAGCGAAAATGGCGCAAGTCAAAGCTCCAGATTCATAAAGAGATTTATAGAGAAAAGTTGTATATGTACAACCTCATTTTATGTAAAACAAGGAAGGATTTTTCTGAAATAATTGGAAATTGCAGTAAAAACTCAAGGTGCTCTGTTTGCAACAGTAAACAGACTAACAAACCCTCCAATTCTGCTGCCATTAGAACTAATTTCCACAGCTAAGTGCAATGAGTTTGCAGTATTCTTTAATGACAAGGTTCAGGGCATTAAAAATGCCATAAATTCCACAGTGCAAATAATAACTTTAAAACCACCTACACATTTAGAGCTGACTCAGTTTGCACCTGTAACTGACAAAACTGTCCAAGAGATCATCACCAGTCTGAGTTCTTCTACATGCTGCCTCGATGTGTTACCCACCAGATTTCTAAAGTCTGTTCTGAGCACTTTGTTAACACCACTCACTCACATAGTTAACATGTCGCTTCAATCTGGAACATTCCCAAGGGCCTTGAAAACTGCAGTCATTAAGCCTCTCCTAAAGAAGAGCAGTCTTGATGCCTCAGTACTGAAAAATTATCGGCCCATCTCAAATCTGCCATTTTTAGGCAAAGTCTCGAAAAGGTTGTTTACCAACAGCTCACTGACTTCCGTAATAAACAACTCATTTGATGTTTTTCAGTCAGGTTTTAGACCTCATCACAGCACTGAGACTGCTCTTATCAAGGTGACAAATGACATCCGCCTGAACACTGACGCGGGCAAAGCCTCAGTCTTAATTCTGTTAGATCTGAGCGCTGCTTTTGACACTGTCGATCATGGGATCCTCCTACAGAGACTAGAGGACTGGGTGGGCATCACTGGCACTGCCCTAAATTGGTTGAAGTCCTACCTTGAGGACAGAGAGTACTTTGTTGAGATTGGTAACTGTGTCTCAGACCACGTGAGCTTGACCTGTGGGGTGCCCCAAGGGTCAATCCTGGGACCCCTTCTGTTCAACCTCTATATGCTGCCCTTAGGTCAGTTAATACTCAGCACAAATGTGTCTTATCACAACCACGCAGACGACACTCAGATCTATGTCTCACTGACGGCAGGTGAATATGGACCAGTGGATTCACTCTGTCATTGCATCCAACAGATCAGCTTGGGGATGCAAAACAATTTTCTTCAGCTAAACTCAGACAAGACTGAAATCATCGCCTTTGGGCACAGAAACAGAGAGAAAGTGTCAGCAGTCACCTCCAGTCTCTCGCTCTAAAACCGACAAATCAAGTTAGAAATCTGGGGGTAATAATGGACTCAGACCTGAACTTAAACAGCCACATCAAATCAATAACATCAACAGCTTTTTACCACCTAAAAACATTGCCAAAATTAAAGGTATAGTGTCTAAACCAGACTTGGAGAGACTTATCCATGCATTTGTCTCCAGTAGGTTAGACTACTGCAACGGCCTGTTCACTGGCCTCTCCAAACGAGCTGTAAAACAGCTGCAGTACATCCAGAATGCTGCTGCTCGGGTCCTGACAAGAACCAGGAAGTACGATCACATTACTCCTGTGCTCAGGTCTCTGCACTGGCTTCCTGTGGCTCAGAGAATTGACTTTAAAGCAGCTCTGCTTGTGTTCAAGTCTCTCCACGGCCAAGCACCAAAGTACATCTCTGACATGTTAGTGCCATATGAACCATCTCGCACTCTGAGGACCTCAGGGACCGGCCTCCTGCAGGTGCCTAGAGTCAGGACTAAACATGGGGAATCAGCATTTCAGTTTTTTGCAGCTAAAATCTGGAACAGTCTCCCTGAAGATGTGAGACAGGCCTCCACTCTGACAATGTTTAAATCCAGGCTAAAAACAGTTCTCTTTAGACGTGCATACGACTTAAAAGATCTATCTGCACTCTTCTCTTTTAAAGTACTTTATTTTAAAATGATTTTAAAATGATTCTGTGTGTCTTTTTGTGTTTTGTGATTTTAATGCAACTTTTCCTGTTTATGTAAAGCACTTTGAATTGCCCTGTGTACGAATTGTGCTCTACAAATAAACTTGCCTTGCCTTGCCTTGCCTATGAAAATAACATAATGTTGAAAAATCTTTCTGACCTTGGCCCATTTATCAAAGACCCTATTTTACAGACGTAATACCATTTCTGCGGTGAGTCACCGTTGTTTTGGGTGGGACGTGGTCATTCCAAATGTGCTCCCTTCACTTTGTGTCATTGCTCCTGGGTTTAAAGTTGCTACTAATACTTGACATTAGCTGTAATAGAGCTTCATGAGGTCTTTGTTTGCAGTCACCAGGAGCCTCGTTGGTCTGAAGACCGATATGACCGCGACAAGAGACAAGCGGAGTGGGACTTCAGCAAAGACTACTTCTGCGACGTCCCAGGTGCTGTCTTTGTTCTTCATCAGCTTTGTTTAAGTGTGAAAGGCTTGTAGATCTAAGCTAAAGCTCAGAAAACCTAATGTACAATAAGGTTGTTGTGTGTCCTCAGGCGATCGTTACTCGAGGCTAGTGTTCACATCAGCAGAGGGGAAGAACCTGTGGAATACTCAGGCCATCAAATCCATGTGTAACCTGGACAACAGCAGGGTAGGTTTTTTTGTGCACACAGCTCTATGTCCTACTGTGAACCTCAAATTAAACTCACGCCTCTGCTTTGTCTAGGTGAGGTCTCACAGAGACTACTGGAGCCTGTGTCAGCGCACCAACGACGCCTCGTGCTGTCCCAGCTGGACTCTGGGAAACTATGTGGCGGTGCTGACAAACCAAACATCCTGCTTGGAGATATCAGACCGAAATGTGTCCCACACGCTCAAGATCCTCCGCTCCTGTGCCAAATACTACCACAACGGCACGCTGGGGCCGGACTGCTGGGACATGGCCTTGCGCCGAAAAGATCGTAAATGTGCCAATGTGCCTCGCAAGTGCACCAAGTACAACGCTGTGTACCAGATCCTGCACTTCCTGGTGGACAAAGACTTCCTCAGCCCCAAGAGCCTGGACTATCCTCCTCCAGTGCTCAAACACAGCATGCTGTTCTCCCCCACAGAGAAGGGCGAGTCCATGATGAACATTTACCTCGACAATTTTGAAAACTGGAATGCCTCGGATGGCATTATCACAGTAACAGGAATTGAGTTTGGGATCAAGCACGATCTGTTTCAGGACTACCTCCTCACAGACACGGTGTACCCGGCCATCGCCATAGTGATCGTGCTGCTGGTGATGTGTGTGTACACGCGGTCTGTGTTCATCACTCTCATGACCATCATCGCCATCATCAGCTCGCTCATCGTCTCCTACTTCCTGTACCGCCTGGTCTTCAACTTTGAGTTCTTTCCCTTCATGAACCTCACGGCGCTCATTATCCTGGTGGGCATCGGCGCGGACGACGCCTTTGTTCTGTGTGACGTGTGGAACTACACAAAGTTTGATAAGCCTCGCGCAGACCTTTCAGAAACAGTCAGTGTCACGCTGCACCATGCCGCCCTCTCCATGTTTGTCACTAGTTTCACCACAGCTGCTGCTTTCTACGCCAACTATGTGAGTAACATCACAGCCATCCGCTGCTTTGGCGTGTATGCTGGCACTGCCATTTTAGTCAACTACATCTTGATGGTGACGTGGCTGCCTGCTGTCGTGGTGCTGAATGAGCGTTATCTGCCCAATATATTTTCCTGTTCAAGTACTCCTCACCACCAGAGGGCACACTGCGTCAGAGTCTGGGCAGGACTGTGTCAAAAGGCCAGTAAATGCCTCTTCACTGTGTCAGAGGCTTCGCGCATCTTCTTTGAGAAGGTGCTGCCGTGCATCGTCATTCGGCTGCGTTACCTGTGGCTACTGTGGTTCCTGGCCCTCACTGTGGGCGGGGCTTATGTGGTGTGTGTGAACCCAAAGATGAAGCTGCCTTCTCTGGAGCTCGCCGAGTTCCAAGTGTTCCGCTCATCTCACCCGTTTGAGCGCTACGATGTCGAGTATAAGAAGCTCTTCATGTTTGAGAGAGTGCACAACGGGGAGGACCTGCATATGCCCATCACCATCATCTGGGGCGTGACTCCGGTGGACAAAGGGGACCCGCTAAACCCCAAGAACAAGGGCAAACTGATGCTGGACGACAGCTTCAACATCGCTAGTCCAGCAGCGCAGCTGTGGATCCTCAACTTCTGCCAAAAGCTCCGCAACCAGAGCTTTGTGTTCCAGTCCGAGGGGCAGGACTTCACCAGCTGCTTTATCGAGACGTTCAAACAGGTCAGTGCCAGTTCATAGAGCAATTTGTAAATAACAATCAAAGGAACCAGATGAGAATTGGAAAATTTTGGGAAAATATTGTATTGCAATTAGATTTGCAGTTTATGCTTTCAAGACACTTGTGAACAGTAAACAAACATTATAGACGTATAAACCACTGATTTATAATAAGGGCTAGAGAGAACGTGGATTCTGTTGCTGCGGCAGTCGTGGCGGCCATCTTGCAAAATTCTTAGAGAAAATAATGTCAGAACAGCGACAAAAATCATCTAAGAAAGTGTTCAAATTAACATATGACGTTATATTTGCGGTCCTGATAATTCAGGGAACTGTATCTGTGTCTGTCAGGAGTCATTTTCTCTGAATTATCAAAATGAATGTTCTGCTTAAAATCATTGAACTGGTCTATATTTTATGCAGAATTAAACTGTGTCAGTACACCATATGGACACAATCGTCACAATCATTATTCAGATTATTCTACAACCATTACTATGAAAGAATTTATTATTTAAAAATATATATATTTTTTCACATTCGTTTGGTAGAACAAGAGCATTAGATAAAGTACAAACACAAAAAGTGAACTAATATAGCATTAATATACACCATCGCTGCTTCAACCAGTTCTTTACTTTGTTTAGATTTTTTTTTTTTTTTGAGTTTAATAGAATATTTAAACCCGTTTTGGTTTTGTCAGTGGATGGAGAACCATGACTGTGAGGAGGCATCGGTGTACCCCTGCTGTAGCCAGTCCACGTTTCCGTATAAGCAGGACGTGTTTGAGCTGTGCATGAAGAGGGCCATCATGGAGCTGGACCGCACCACAAACTACCACCTGGCCAGGAAGACGCCCGGACCACGCTTCGACATCAATGACACCATTCGAGCCATCGTCCTGGAGTTTCAGAGCACCTACCTCTTCACACTGGCCTATGAGAAGATGTACCAGTTTTATCAAGAGGTCAGACTCTGTTAGAATGGATTAAACAAAGTTCAAAGAACTCCTTTGAATAGAGCTCCTAAAATCTCATAAGCCGAGCAATGCACTTTTTAATACAGAACATCTTTATTTCTGTGCTGTTATGGTTACAGTCGTCTGTCTCTTGTTGCAGGTGGATGCGTGGATCTCGGAGGAGCTGCGCTCTGCCCCCGCAGGCCTGAGTCACGGTTGGTTCATCAGTAACCTGGAGTTCTACGACCTGCAGGACAGCCTATCAGGCGGAACCTTGATTGCCATGGCATTGTCGGTTGCCGTGGCGTTCAGCGTGATGTTGTTGACTACGTGGAACATCATCATCAGCCTCTACGCGATCCTCTCCATCGCAGGGACCATCTTTGTGACGGTGGGTTCGCTGGTGCTGCTCGGCTGGGAGCTGAACGTGCTGGAGTCCGTCACTATCTCTGTGGCCGTGGGTTTGTCTGTGGACTTTGCCGTTCACTACGGTGTGGCCTATCGTTTGGCCCCGGAGCCCGACCGCGAAGGAAAGGTGGTCTTCTCTCTGTCCCGTATGGGCTCGGCCATCGCCATGGCAGCACTCACCACATTTGTGGCGGGGGCCATGATGATGCCGTCCACAGTGCTGGCTTACACGCAGCTGGGCACTTTCATGATGCTCATCATGTGCATCAGCTGGGCCTTTGCTACCTTCTTCTTCCAGTGTCTGTGCCGCTGCCTGGGGCCCCAAGGCTCCTGCGGACAGATCCCCCTGCCCCGCTGCCTGCGCCTCCACGCTCTGGCCCCTCCAGCTCCTGATAAGTACCAGATGGACTCCAGCGTCCAGGCAGAGCACTACGAACTCGAGCCACTCGCCTCGGGCCCCAAGGACAAGCCCCAAGAGCCACAGTCTAACGGGGCCCCACAAAACAGCGGCCCCTACTACAGCACACTGCCCCCCTGCCACTACTGCTCTTGTGGAGAGAGGCCACACTGGACCCCCCAAACAGACCAGGACCCTCTCTATACTCAGTACGTCCAGTGTTCGCCGTCCCCTCAGCGCCATCAGGCACGAGCCGGCTGTAACAGGAAGCACTGCAGCCCCCCAAACCACGGCTCCAGCCGTGTCCCCCATGTGTCCTCCCCTCACCCCCCACAGAGCCCCACAGAGGCCCCCTCCAGCCCCCCCTCACACACGCACCTGGACAGTGGGCAGTGCCTCTCCTCAGACTCGTGCTGTAAACAGACTGATGTCCTCAGCAGCTCAGAGGGCGACACGTCTCAGGAGAAGCTCCAGAGTCAGAGCAGGACTGAGGACAAGTGCAATTCAGAACTGAACTTATGTCGGCCCCAAACTGAGGCCAGTCCCTGTCACAGCACAGTCATTGCGGCCCCTACAGAGACTTTGTGTTAAGGCCTTCATAAGTGCCTCATGCCACATCAGAGTTTACGTATTTATATTCCACATGTGCCACACTGTTTTGTTTGTCAGAAGGCCATGCCACACTTCAGCGATGTTTAAGAAGAGCGTTTGCCACAGCGCACTTCTCTAAAGCCTGCAGTAAAAGTTTAGACCTCACTTTGGTCTGAGTTAAAATAAGATATTAATCCTTCTAGTCTTTGCTAACATTTGTGTCCCTTCACAATTGTTGTCTGCTGCTACACACTAATAGTCTGTTGTGTGTTATTACCCATACTGTTTTTATGGGTTGCAACAAAAATGTCTACTTTTTTAC
The DNA here is from genome assembly GCA_019453435.1 of Rhinogobius similis. NCBI lineage: Eukaryota > Metazoa > Chordata > Actinopteri > Gobiiformes > Gobiidae > Rhinogobius > Rhinogobius similis. The sequence goes on from CM033620.1 coordinate 20,353,460, forward strand.
AAGCTGAAATTGTTGCCTGACACTTTATGAAAAACAGACATCAATGTGCTTTATGTTTGCGGCTGCCTCAGATAACAGAACTATGTGACTGAAATAACTTTTTTTTTTTACCGCTAATGTCCTGGTTCAGTGTCATGTCCGTTCAGATCTGTAATCAACAGTGTACAATTCTGTTTTAGTGTCTCACAACGACTGGCGCCACAAAGCTAATGCTAATAATACTGGCATTCACCTTGTTCTTGGAAATAAAAATAAAAAACTCATACAATTTATTCTATTTTCATTTGGAGTACACTCTTCAGTGCGTAATTAGCCTTGCTGAAACGTATATTAGTTTTCTCCTGTTTGCTTTGACACTACACAAACTACACACCAATAGCAAGTTTACTTACCTGTACGTTATTTTCATTTTTACTCAAGGAATGCCAATGTTGAAGACTCAAAAGAAAATGCTAAACGTTGGACCTTGGGAAAGAAATTATCTCTTTAGCTTCTATGTGTGTCTATGTGTGACAAGTCTGGGGTGAGAGATGACTATTTTCACTCAATATTAATGTTGCTTAACCATTGAGCCTGCGTCATCATTAATGCTATTCCCGCTGCCATCCAAAGTCATTATTAAAAGCTCATTTATCAGCCGAACTGAACGAGAAAGAGAAGCCAAAATAAACGTCCACAGACAAACGGCTTTAATCACAGACGACGCTGGCACTGCGCTGCACATTAACAAACATAGGCTCTAATAAAAGTGAATTACTCTGCTATAATGTCCTCCGACTGACTTTGGAGCAAAAACTGCTGCGTGTGGTCTGCTTTAAATCAATTAAGGCTGCAGTGCCGTGGCAAGTTCTCTTTAACAAACTGGATAATCAGAAAAAAGCTTTGGTATTGAGGCTAACTGTCTGATTAGTTGTCAAAGAATCAATACTCAGATTTAATCAATTCAATACTGAAAAACTAGATGGTAATTTGAGGAGATATCGATACTGGAAATAAACTTGAATGGAAGGACAAAGTTGGACGTTTCCTGTCAAGTTTTTGAATGAGCATTTAGTTGAAAAGTTAAATTGTAATGTATAAAAAAAAGTCCATTCACAAGAAACTCTCAGATTCAAGTTTCATTCAAAATATTTTATTTTCTTTACAGATAAGATACAGCACAGAGACATATTCAGTGTTTAGAAATGTGCACATCAAAAAAGACACAATAGATTGGATTTCCAATCGGATATCCAAAATAGAAATTCACAATGTTAAAGTGTCTGACAGGTTACCATGTAATCAAAGTGCAAATATATTTAAAGTTTTGCAAAAATAAAATAAAAGATACATTTTATCCCGATTCAACAATTTGTTTGTTTTATCATATCACTTCCTGGTTGTAGATTATGACATTACATTAGGAAATTACTTTGTACACTGGGCTAAAACTCATCTAAGGTCACAGATCTTTTAAATTGACAAATCAAAATATACGTGAACACCTTTGTTTTTATTTGATTGTTTTGAATTAATATTAAAGGATTTAAAAAGTTGTTTATTTTGGATAAGTTATGCATAACCTTTGGATGGAATGAGTCTGCCTAGTGTGATGTCATCAATAAGGTTTAGACTTCCTGTAATTACAGAAAAACACAGTTTTCAACTTTTCTCCATAAACCTTTACTTCATTGATGTAAAACTAGAATTTTCACGTACAATAGTTATCAATACACCAAATAAATCAAAATAAGAAAATCGTTAAAACCTGTCATACACACTTTGAATCTTATTATTTGTTAGGGATTGGTTCCACAAACCTGTAACAATGGTTTAAAGTCCTTTCAGTGACAACATTCACACCTTTGACCACTTTCTGAAGATATCGTGAAAGGTTTTGTTTTCATGTATGCCGACAGAGAAGATGTTGAACTTTGTGTCAGTGTTTGTTTCACGTGAAAAAGCCCAGTAATGACAAAGATATGAACCATAAACCAATCTGCAGTTGACGGTTAAACAGTGGATTCTGACCTGCTTCGGATCAATTATAAACATTAGGGGTTCTAAGTTGATGTGAGCACATGAACACAACCTCTTGATAAAACTGTAAGTATTAATTCATATTTTGCCACTGTAATGCCACATTGACTCCTACAGCCGACCTTCCTGGACATTCAATTATCAATGAGCAAATAATATAACAGATAATTACAAATGTTGCCGATATGATGACAAAGAAGTTGTGTTTGTTGTGCTAAATAGACAGACCGCTACACTGCGTCGCCAAAACCCCACTGCAGTGATATGTCTGAGCCAGAGTCGATTTCTCGTTCCTTTGACACATTAAATTTACTGTTTTATTTTTGCTTCCCAGACGCGCTGTGGCCGCTCCTGTGGAAACTCGATTAGCTCATCACAGAGCATTAACTTCACTGGGAGATGCTAGTTTCCACCACAGCCTTTGAAATGGCTCCAAAACGCACTTGGAAAATTACATTCAGATACAGTAAAGATGTCTGTGCTCAGGAGCTGTCCCTGTTACACCCCAAACCCTAAAACACACTCGCACAAACAAACAGGGCCTAGAAAAACATGACGTGCACTGCCACCCACAGTGACGAGGAGCGGGGCAGAACCGAGGTTAAAGGTGACATTTTATGCTTTTTCAGGAACTTAGTATTGAATTATAACATTTGTAGATCATCATCTGACTTTTTTCCCCACTGAAAACTGCAATATTTATCTAAAACGGCGTACCTGATTTTTACTGTTTTGAATCGTGAAAAACAGAACTAGTTTATGTATGTGATTTTTTTGCATGTAATAAAGTCAAATTTGTTTTGCCCCAGCACAAATGCAATGTAAAATCATGTATTTTAGTTATTTTTTTTATCAGCCAGTATGAAATTACACTTACTAAGTGCATCCAGCCAGTAGATGGCACCAGCGCAATATACAATCTAGTGAAGTTAGACGCTATGAAGCGGAATTGCTGCTGCCGTTATCGTGTGTAGACGGCAGAAATGCTCTAAACGAGTTGAGCGATAATTTAAGCGGAAAACAGCAGAATACAGCGGGATGATCCAAAAATACGTCCCAGATCGAGGAAGTTCTGTAGGAAGTGTGTTTGATGTGTTTGGAGGGGGGAGGATTTTCTGATAAACATTCCCCACAACAACGTGAATGCAGCTGAATGCTACTTCAGGTATGTTTTTGATGAGGGAACATTGTTAGAACATGGTTTAAAGCTCAAAAAATTCCCTGTAGCAGAATATCATCAAAACCTGTCATATGCACAGTTTTGTGTCAATAAACCTAAACCAGGCTAAGGAATCTGCATGTGATAATGTCCAGCTGTAAATTTTAAACTTTATCACAATTTCACCACAATTTCACAAATCAAGTCCTTCAGAATTATGAGTTTGTACATTTCCCAGACAAATGCAATCTTTTTTTTTTTTTGTGGCTTCCACTCCCCCTGCTGGCCACAGGCAGCAAGTGCAGTCTCCGCATGAGTTGTAGAATGTGGTGTTTTACTGTGGTTTAGGAGGACACTCTCAAACATGTACAAAGGCTCTAAAATAACCGAGGAGGCGCAGGAGCTGAGCTTGTTTACAACATAAACATTTGCTTCCACTTTTCACAGGAGGTTCTGCTGGAGGCAAAGCTGCACTGGTCCAGATTTATAGAGCTGCAGCTTTTGTTTCCTTTTGGCCTTGGAGATGATGTTCTTCTTGATGACAGTGATGAGCGAAAGTGACAAAAACAATTCATTTTTATTTTTCCCTCTTAAGATAAAATGAGATAAGATAAGAGATCCTTTGTTTGTCCCACAATGGGGAAATTCCACTGTTGCAACACACAGTTTAGGACAGGAATGAAAGAAATAGGCGCATGCAATAAAAATAGGATAAATAAACATGGTAATAAAAATACAATATAAAGTATAAGGTATAAAGTGCACACTCTTATTTACAGTAAAATGGCAACTAAAGTGGCTCAAGTGTATTGTTATATACAGTAAGTGACTATGGTGAGGTAAAAGTGTATTAATAGTATGTTCAATTATATTGCACATGATTATAGCGGGTGACTGACACATGTTCAGGGCTAACAGTGTTCATTGTAAAGTCTGACAGCAGCAGGAAGGAAAGACCTGTGAAACCTCTGCTTCACACAGCCAGGGTCAATCGGTCTGTCACTCAAGCTGCTCTCCAGGGCAGACAGAGCGTCCTGCAGGGGGTGGGACTCATGGTCCAGCATAGACCTGACTTTAGCCAGGACCCTTCTGTCCCCCCACCTCACGCACTGAGTCCAGAGCACAGCCCAGGACGGAGCTGGACTTCTTGATTACCTTATCCAGCTTCTTCCTCTCCCTCTCCGTGGTGGTGGTGGTGATGCTGCTGCTCCAGCAGACCACACCGTACAGGACTGATGCTGATGCCACCACAGAGTCGTCAGAAGGTCCTCGGGAGCGGCCCTGTCACTCCAAAAGACCTGAGTCTCCTCAAGAGGTAGAGCCCACTCTCACTCACTCTTCCTGTACAGTGCGTCTGTCTTATGAGTCCAGTCCAGTTTATGGTTCAGATGAACACCCAGGTACTTGTATGAGTCCACTCTCTCAATGTCCCTTCCCTGGATGTTCACTGGTGAGGGGGCAGTGGAGTGGCGTCTGCGGAAGTCCACCAGCATCTCCTTGGTCTTTCCCGCGTTGATGAGGAGGTGGTTCTGCTGACACCAGTCCACTGGTATAATATTAATACAATATAAAAAAATCTGCTCAAATGATCCTGTAGAAGTGGTTTAAGTTCAAGTATTGCACAAATTCTCACTTTCTCCTGTGTTGTTGTCTTGTACAGAAATAAATGATGATGTATAATAAAACCAATACAGAAATATCACTATAATTTGATAGATCACACAGCAAGTTTTTATTTTGTATTTTGATCAATGGAAATACATGTTATATATATATATATATATATATATATATATATATATATATAACATGTAAATTTCCCTTCTATATCTGACAACTTCCACTGTCTTTAAAATTAAAAAGTGACATTTATTTTTGTGAGCGTAAAGCAAGCAAGCAACAACTTTCAGACAGTAACATTGTTTTAATCAGTGCTCTATTAATTGCAATTCTGATTCCATCATAAAGGTGTAACTGATTGAGTTTACTTTTTGTGGCGATATTCAGGAGAAGTTTAAATCAAATTTTATCCTCCGTTGTCCATGATTCATTTGTCTCAGTTTAACTCTTGTTTTTAGTCTTTAATTAACTCTTCAATTTCATTTCTTAAACTCCAAAAAAGACCATTTTCGTATTTTCTGACTAGGCCCAAAAACACTGGTTTTACATTTGTGTGATGTTGGCGCCCTCTAGTGGCGCTCTATAAAAATGTTAGTCAGAGTCTGTCTTCTTAGAGAGGATCATTTCATACGACTTTGAACTTGAACCATATATGCCACTGTGGCACTCCCCTTGTAAAAAAAAATGTTAAATAATAAAAAAAAATTTAAAAACTGTCCATAATAATAAATCAAGGTAATCCTCCACAAGCGATCTATGGCAGAGAATAATCTTATCATAATAGAAATTATTTTCCCTGGTGAGCAAGCCTCTCCTTACTTTTCTATTGCATTACGTTTGAATGCAGGAGGTCTGTGTCTCAACTGCACAGCAAATCATTTCTCAGTTATTTCCAGCCTGTGTCTCAATGGACATTTGCTCATAAATATCTTCTTCCATAGCACTGTATCATTCATCACAAAATATGAGGCAAAGATTGAACAATAAAGGCCCCAGGATTGACCCTTGTACCACAGTACTCCATGTCTTCTAGATGGGACATGAACCAATTTCGGGCAGTGCCAGTGATGCCCAGCCGGTCCTCTAGAGTCTGTAAGAGGATCCCATGAGCACCGAGAGCTGTACTACAGCAGAACTCACAGAGATTTTGTTCACATTGGTATTCAGATGGGTGATCTCAAGCCTGACTGTTTAGAGAAGACCCGGTCATCCAGTAGCCTTCCATTAGGGCAGCCTGAGTGACGCTTTGCCGGATGATGAGAAGCGTATTTCACCAAGAAGTGAAGAAATTGTGGAATCTGTCGTATCCAAAATACGGTTGACATTTCAGGTCGCCGGTGTTCTGATGTTGTCCATGGCCACGTCTCTCTCTGCGGGCTGCTCTCCGTCCTCCGCTGCTTTCCTCGGGGGCTTGTTGTCTTTGAGGATCTGAGCCGTGAGTCTGTCGTAAAACCAGTCCAGGTCCTGGGGGTCCTCGGGCCACACCAGGTACCCTCGAGTCTGGACAAACGCTCGGATCGCATTGTGCTTCATCAGCTGGTAGTGAGCCACCTGCGACACAGACATCAGACACAGGTGAAGATGCAGAAGAAGCAAAACAAAGACCTGTACAATTTATTGTTTACATGAAAATAACAATAACAAATAGTTGTACATGTTGTAATAATTGACATTAGATTGTACTCGACTCTAACGAGACAAGACCCAACGTCTGGAGCTGAATGCAGAAATGTACTTACATCAACTGTGCAACAATGCTGCATGTTTAAAAAAAACATTTTTTAAGTGGACTTAAAGTGGAAAGTACTTCTCTACGGTTTGACACCTGCTGGATTGAGTTGAGCATGTTCAGTGTGACATCTGTTCCTGGCTTAAAGTTTTGAGTTCATGCCGCAGCTTTCAGCAAACAAAAAATATTTAATAGGTAAAAATGACCTTATTTCAATAGTCTCTTGTATCCATCTTTTGTACTAAGTTCCTACTAGTTTACACTGTCCCAGTCCATGATGTGTTTTTTTTTCTTTTGCAGTGGTCAAATATTGCAGATTTGAGATTTTCCAGCGTTGCCTTTTCTTTTTCTGATCTTCTTAGTCGTCCCTGTGATCAGGAAGCGGGGCACATGGACCATCAGCAGATGAGGGAGCTTTTACTTTGGCTCACACATGGGACTCACTTCTTCAGAGACCACCAGGGGGCAGGTGAGGTCAGTTTGATAAATCTGTCAAACTAACCACATCTGGAAACCACATCTGATCAGAGACACGTCACGTCCATCAGACGTCACCTCTGACGAGGGCGGAAGTCCTGCCGCCGAAACATGTCAGGCAAATGAGCTTATAGCTATTTACAAACTGTCTTATTTGAAGAAACTCACAAGTTAATAATTGCATCAAGGCAGAATTAACTTTCTAAATTTTACACAAAAAAAACATTATTTCAGCTTCTACTGTTGACCTGTAAATTCTTTATCCAGACGGCAACATTTGACCTGTTATAATTAGTTCTAGTGTTAAATACTTTTATTTCTTTTTAACTGTAAATGTACATTTTAAATGGGTAATTATATGCATATGTACTTTTTATGTGATATTGTCACTTAAACTTAAAGGAACACTATGTAATTATCTGGAGGTGGCAAAGTACTACAATAAAAACTACTTTGGATCCCTCTCCAGATGGAGGTCCATACATTTTATGATGAAAACCCCGCTCACTGTAACTACACACGTTTTTCTAACCTTTCAGTGCAATAAAAACAACAAAAAAACAAAACAAAAATATGCTTTTATTTTAGCCTAGTTTTGATAAAAAGTTAATTACTTGAAGCCCCAGTAAATGATCCTGTACCTGTACTTTTACGTACCGGAAGTAACAAAAACAAGTACTTCTTCCACCACTGACTCTGATCCATAGATCCAAATATCAAAATAAATTTCGTTTTTTTTGGTTTAATGGTTTGGTTTAATGTTTGTGTGATTGGACACTCTACATTTAAAGAAAACTGTATCCATGTCATGACTTCTGGGACTCTACTACAATCTACGAGTTATTTGCCTGGTAAAAATATGTTTTTTAAAGTTTTCTGCTGTCACTCACCCTCCCCACCACGATCATGATGAGCACGTTGGAGAGCTCCTCCAGTTTACGCCCCTGAGCCAAAGTGAACGCCTCCAGGCACCAACCATCTGCAGAGAGAGTTTTACTTTTACATGACACTTTATTTTGAGTCCTGACACATTTCTTGTTGTACATGATATAAAGATTTTCAATTTTAAAGTGCACATGACTATGAATTTACTATAATTTTGCCTATTTTTCCCAGTTTGACAATAGGTACCGTTTATAATTGTACTTCCTTATTGGACATGACCAGCAGATGTGGTGGAGGTCATTCCACACCTGTTACCTAGCAACCAAACTGTAAATGAGAGCCAAAAACCATATCATTTACACAATAGTTATGATTTGATATATAATAATTACTGATAACACCTTTATTTTGTTAAATGATCATATAAACTGTCAGAAAAATGTGTCTGTTGCCTGTAAATTATCTCTAATTGGATTGTCACTTATTGATGACATCACAGAGGGAGTCTGCTTTAGAACTCGCCTCCACTTCCTGTAATTTTTAATTTTATTTTATATTTTTCTTCTGCCACTTGACTGAACCCAATAAAACCCTGATAAATATTTACCACAGGGACTATCCCACCAAACAAAGCCAAAATTAGAAAAACATGAGAACCTGTCATATGTACTTAAATTAAGGAACAAGAAACTTCCAACTTCCCCATTTTCTCTTTTTTTTGTTTCGCTCCTCTCACAATGCCAGCCTCAGCATTATGAGATGGGTTTGCGGATTTCCTCACCCCCATTTCACACATATACTGTTCAGTGAAGTTTAAGAGCCAAAAGACATTGCAAAATACAGAAAAGAGAAATGCTTGTCTTTGCCTTTTGGACAGTACCTTTGAGAAACTCTTTGGACACCACACATACAGTCTTCCTGCTGCCCCAGATTGCGTCGCTGATGTTCATCAGGTGATCCTCTCCTGGCATGAAATCCCTGGCCTCAAAACAGCACTTGAACAGGTTTTCCTCTGAGAATCCTGAGTCCAGTCTTTTGAGCAAAGCCTCCTCTACCCATTTATAGTCCGCTTCACTGAAGCAGAGAAAGGCGTCGTAGTGCAAGTTCTCCTGAGGTTCAGGTGGTTTTGGCCCCTCTAGAACACGACCGATCACTTTTTTGTAAAGGATAAAGATATGTCCTCGGAAACGGGCGTAAACAAGCGAAACCAGCATCGTGCCAACAACCGCTACAGAGCAGAAGATGAACAAAATCAACCGGAGTTCTTGCATTGCCTTCTCGTCGTCCTCCTCACACGGCTTTATGATGGTGGAATAGTTAAGTAAAGGCAAGTCTTGGAGCGGTGATGGAAAAGCACATCTTAACTCCCTTTTTGGGCTGAGGAAACTCACGTGGGTGTTGTTCAGCCACCACAGAAAGCTTTCAAGGTTGCAGTCGCAGTAGAAATGATTCCCTGCAAGATCGATAAAAGCCAAATTTGGAAATGAGTCCGGATTTGGAGAGGCTAAGAAGTTGTTGGAGAGATCAAGAATTTGCAGAGTACTTGGAAATGTGTCGGGGTGAAGATGAGTTAGAGCATTAGATGAGAGGTCTATGATTGCGATGGAGTGGAGACCATGGAAAACTCCATGCGGGAGAGAAACAATAAAGTTGTTCGGGAGATTGAGAATACGAAGGCCACTGAAATGATGGAAGATATCAAGACACATGCCCTGAGACCAGAGAACCTGTAAGGAGCTGTCATGAACATCGAGCTTTAATAAGCTATTGTTCGTATACATTTGTGGACTTACGCACCATTTGATAAAGTTACCACCAAAGAACAACTGCTCCAGGTTTGGAGAGAGTTCAACAATGGCAAAAAGATCACCCAAAAGGTTCAATCTATTGTCTCCGACGTCTAAATACAACATATTCTGTCCGGCTAGGTTATTGATTCCCCAGAGCGAAGATAATCGGTTGTCACTCAAATAAAGAAAGAGTAGGTTTGGTAAATACGCAGTAGAATCCAAAGATCGCAGTGAGTTTCCTCTTAGATCCAGCTGCTTAAGAAAGGGCAGACCGCTGAAAGCTTGGTGTCCAAACGCACCGATGTGGTTAAATGACAAATCTAGTACTCTCAAGTTTGTCAAATGGTTAAAAGTGTGCTCATAAATTTCTCCGATAAGATTTGCAGACAGGTTCAACAAGCGCAGACTGTTCTGAAGGCCGCTAAATGCGCCTGAGTTGATCTGATTAATTTTGTTGTCGGACACGTTGATAATTACAGCACTCGTTAAAGGGCTAAACACAGAGTCCTGGAGTGCAAACACGAAGTTTTTTGCGAAATCGAAGACTTGAACTGAACAGTTTCTGAGACCTTCAAATGTATTCTGATCCGGATCTGGTAAATTATTGAAGGAAAAGCCACGGCCCAGTTTCCCAGAGTGGTGGAATGATGCGATAGGAGTCCCAGCAATAGCGTTTAAGAAGAGTCGTAAACTGTTTATATCAAAATCAATTGAGGACAGTTCGAGAACATTAATAGTCATATTTCTAAATGGATTTCCACACTGCTTCCAGTCAAAATCAGGTTTGAGCATGGTTCTCTCCAACTTGTTTGAATGTAAATTAAATTGTGCGAAAACTTTCCCTTGAAAACCAACGAGATCCTCTTCACACAATCTGTCAATTTGGTTTAGTTTAAGTATAATCTCTGTTAAATCCCTCATTTCTATGAAGAACTTTGCTGGTTGCAGTCTCACAATGTTGTTAAAGGACAGAACAAGCTTTTTGAGGGACCGCAGCGGTTGCAAGTAGTTTCCTGACAATATGGAGTCTGTCAAGTCACATCTGTCCATATATAGTTCTTGGAGACTCGATAGGCCGGTGAACGCTCTTGGTTCCAGCTTTAAGTAACGGTTCAATCCCAGAATAAGAGTTTTCAGTCGCTGCTGCCTCAGAAAAGTGTTGTTTCGGATGACTAAACGTACATTCTGAGCGCCCAGGTCCAATCGCTCCAGCAGTGGCAGGCCTCGCAGCGACCCACTGTGCAGCTCCGAAATCCTGTTACAATCCAGGTACAGGTGGTTTGTGTAGTTCGGCAGGACGGGCACCTCGGAAAGATTCTGAAAACTGCACTTGGCGATCGCTCCCACCATCTCACAGGGTGCAACCACGGACACCTGCAACAACAAAACACATCAGAGGACCACGTTTAATTTGACCGTACACTTGAACGACCTGATCCACCCATCTGTCCATCTATCCATCTGGCAAAAAAGCATGAGAGTCAATGGTGTGTAATGACATTCTATCTTGCAAAACACAACTCAAATGTGAAAAAGCTGCTAAACTCTGATAACCAATGTAAAAGTCTTCAACAATGCTAAATATTTGGTTTGTACCTAATATCTAAAACAAAGAAAATCAAGTAAACAGTTGTAGAAAATCTGATAAATAACAGCAGCTCACATTTAACACTGATAGACACACAGTTGAACTCATTGCCTTTCTCTCCTTAAAGCCCCACCGTGTAAGATTTCAGTCCAAAAATAGATTTAGATGAACGTCATTACTTAATTTCACAGGTTTTTATAGTCCCTAAAACTAGAAAAACATGTATTCTTGCTGTGAAGGGGCTTGTTTCTCCATAAACTTGACTTGTATCTTTTCTGGTGGAAGATCTGTCACCTGTTTGTCTCCATGGAGATGTTCTTTTTGCCTCAAGCATCCTGCAGAATGGCAAAAAAACGGATCTATCTCTGTGGAGAATGTGCCAAAGTTGGTTTTAACTTTTCATCTCCGTGGTGTAATGCAGGTGGCTACCAGGAATCTTACCTGGTGCTGCTTTAAATAAGATGTTTCTGAGTCCAAGTGTTGAGGAAATTCATTGTTGTGTGGCAGTTGAAGTGTCCTTTATCTCCAACTGCCGTTAGCAAACAGGCTAGCTAAGCTCTGCACAGTCGCAGCAACGAGATACTACTTACATTTTACGGTATGAAGTTGATTTCAACAAAACAAAAACTCATAGAAAACCAAAGAAACACTGCCAATAATTCTGCCACTCAAATCAGAATGAAAACGTAGATATTTTGACTAAAACGCTCATGAGTACAAATATGACTAACTATGAATGTGAATTGCTACAACTAGTAAAAAAAAGCCTATTTTTAAATACAACATAAAAAATAGTAATAACATATTTTGTGGTAGAAAGGGCTTCAGGGGTTGTCATCCGGACGCTGTTTGAAGATCAAGACGTCAAACAGCGTCTGGATGACAACCCCTGAAACCCTTTCTACGATGAACCACACCTGGACGAATGAGGGTTTACATCGACAAACATATTTTGTGGTTTATTCAAATAAAAAAAAGACCTCTAATATCTAAAATGCACCTGAAAAAAGGACATGTCACATTTTCTTGGCGGAAGAAACTAAAAACTCAAATCTCTAATTGTCAAAAGAAAAATGTAAAAGCTGATGAATGTGGCTGTTCCACCAGAGATTCCAAATCACCTTTTCTCCCCAGTCCATTCCTGATTTCTTGTTTTAATTTGATATGTCAGTGTTGAATCCATTTACAGAGTGTGTTTGCTGGGCCACAAAGTCTTGTTTAGGGCCTCAAATGCCAGGAGCTGTTGAATGTTCTTCCTTATTCGTGCTGAACCAAACATGTGTTACATGAAGATTAATAATAACACTTCTAGCGCCGCATTTGTGTTTGTCCATTTACCACGTTTTACTAAGTGAATTTTGAAAGAGTAGGCTTTTAGTTTAAGAACATTAAGGTGAAATCTCCTCATTGATTATCATAAGTTATTGGTAATAGATGGAAAGGGATGAAGGTGTAAAAAAGTAAACGATTGTGTCTTTGTTTCTTTCTGTATATGTGCAGAGTTCATATTTTGCACAATCCCAATAAAAACTTGACAAAAACAATAGAAAATAGATGGAACGTCAACATTATTATACTTTCTTTAGGCTCAGAGCAAAGACTCACCTGCGCGCACAAACTGAGCGCGAGCAGAAGGAGTCTCGGCGGCCTCATTCTGCGTCTGCGTGTCCTCACAGGCTGAAACCGAGAGAGCACAGCCTATTTACATAAACCAGAGGCGAGGAATCGTCAGCGGGGTCATGGTCCACTGCTTCAAAGGTAGAAGCGTCGTTCAGTTCACAGTGTTTGTTCATTAAGTTAATACTGCGCACGGTCTGCCAGTGTAAACAGGGCCGTGATCCTCATCTGTGACACAGAAACAAAGGCATTGGTTGAAACAAAGGCATTGGTCGAAACGAAAAGAAGACATTGGTTGTCTCATTGTTTCCCCTCATTAGTCTAATTTATATTCTTCAACCTTTTTATGTCACAACCACATAATATAGTGGTAACAATACTACAAAAAAAGGTCTATATTAGATGATTTGAGAAGCTTCTTTTTATTTTCAGTTTAGTTTAGTTTAATTAAAGGCACAGTATGTAACTAAAACAAAAGCATGTTTTGTTTTGGTTTAGTTTTGGTTCAGTTTAGGTTTAGTTTACTTTAGTTTAGTTTGTTTTGGATGGTTTTATTGCACTAAAACACTGTTAGCAGGATTGCACCTCCACAAACTCGACTGGTACTTAGAGCAGTCTCCTCCTGTTTGTTTCCATATTGTTCCGTTTGCTATAATATTCCAGTGTGTGGCGTATCTATCTGGAGAATGTTCTGAATTACAGTTTTAACTATCTATTTCCAAGCATTTATGCCGGTGACCACCTCCAGATAGTTACATACTGTGCCTTTAATGAGACTGTAAAAGGTATAGGTTTACCCAGGGCCCAGGACAGGGAAGTATTGTGTTGTTGTTTTCTTCCCCCTTCAGTTGCATTTTTTAATACTATTCTATTCTATTTTATCTATTTTTGTTGTGATAAAATGCATTGGGGATGAGAAAAGTCATTGAGAGACGAAAATAGAATTGTTCATGACATCTGTGGGTCCCATCACCTTTTTAAAAAAGTGGAAAATAATTGCTTATATATTAGCCAAGCTGTTAATAAATAAATCTAGTGGTTTTTATTTGCATTTGTTGTATTTTCTTAAAGCAGTAATGCGCTTCAAGAATGATATGGGAGATTCTACAACAAATAAGATAAGCCGGTATGAATTACTGATTTATCGTTAAGTGCAATGTAGAAACCATAGGGTGTAACTTCTAGCAAAGGTGAAAAAACGAACAATAACAACCTAATTAGCTGGGTTTAATAAATCATACACAAAGGTATGTATTAGGGCCCACCGAGAAGGTTTGTACCTGGGGCCCAGTCTAGATACATATTTTGTGCAGTGTAGCCTAATTGTTTTCATACTCTTTTGTTGATATTTTAAAGAAAGAAAATTATCAGCAGAACTCAGACTCCATGTTCATGCGAGGATCCTTTTCTGCGAGTCTAGACACGTGGAACAAGAACGTCTTCTAGACTTGTTTGATCTGTTTAGCTGCTACTTTTCTGGTTAAAAAACAAAAACAAAACTATTGCGCCTTTTCATCGCCTTGTTTAATCCATTCCTCTGAAGTCTTGTCGCTGATCAAACTCACCTCCGATGTCCACTGCACGTAAGTCTGCACCTCCTGTTCGGTTTTGCGGAGAAATGTCTGACGTGTGGCCGCTCGTTCTCGGTCTGCACCTTGTCCACGCTCCCGGTGAAGAGAAGGACTCAGGGTAAAAGTAAACAGAAATCAGTATTTCCTAATTTCCTCTTCATAACGTTGCCCCATCCTCACCTCCCATGAGTTTGTTTCTTATTTAACTTCCTTTCTCCACAACCTGTAATTAACTTTGGTTGCTTAACAAGAAGTAGGCTATCAATTACATGTCCTATATATTATTTATGTTAGTATTTCTTATCAATACATCTCAAATTAAAGATTATTTACATTATTTACATTCAATCCATAGCCGCGGGACGTACGGGTGCAGAAGGCTGGATTAAGAGGTGAAACTACACCGCGGACGCCTAAATGTGCGCACTTTGCTGGAGTTGTAGGCTGCATGTGTTTGAACCTGACGCGACGCATAAGGACCAAAGAGAGTTTACACGGAAAGGACACCTGCTCGTGCGGGTGTGTTTCATAATTACGTTCCGGCGGCTATGATTCAATCTGCTCAAGGTTGCGTTAGTATTCGGTTATAGCTGTAATTTCCTTATTTGTCCACACGAGGGAGGCATTTCTCAATAATTTGGACTCAAAAGACACGTCGCTTGTTACTCGTTTTATTAGACAAAATAGAAAACACTCGTTGCCTTTTCCTTCCATAATAAGACTCAGGTGCTTTTGTTTTCAATGGAAACGGAGAAAACATTGACTTTTCTTGGGCGCTGTGGACAATCCTTCGTGCAGGCTGTATTCACTATTTCACTCCGAGCGTGAGCTTTATTATTGCATTTTAGGGCAGCAACAAGTCAATCGATTAATTGCAACTAATCGATTATTATTTGTTTTGTTGTTCCAAACATGTCATGAGCTGAGAAAAGAAGTTTTAAGACTGAAATAGTTGAAAAGATTAAAATGATGCAGAGAATGTATAAATTGAATGTATTTGATGAAAACACTTAAATGTCCATAAATGTGCTTCACCGGCATCCTGAACCGGCTTCACTTCAGCTTCATCTGGGTCAAATTTTGAAAAAATCCATTCATCACATGACTTTTGCGTTCTAGACAACTAATTGATGAATTGAAAGAATAATTACTAGACTAATTGATTATCAAAATGATCATTTGTTGCGGCCCTGTTGCATTTCTTTATAGATTAATCAAAATTAACACAGTGTTTGCAGTTATTGGCCCTTTATAAATGTGGTGGTCAGAGGAGATGGCACAGACTGTCAGCCTCGCTTTCGTCAGTCTGTCCCGGGGAAGCTGTGGCTACAGAATAGGATGGTCAAAAGGATCTGAAATCACATAATAATCCATGTAAAAGTAGTATTGAAACTAGATATTCATTTGAACATTTATCAATAAAAAAAATCTAAACAAAAAACACAAACAAGACACTTTTAACAACAGTTTGAGAATGATCTTTGGTTTTATCAGAACTAGTGTAGAACCACATGAAAACATAAAGAAAATACTATTATTTTGTGTTGAAAATTACATTCTGTTGCCCAAAAAAAGAGCATTTAAAAAAATATTGTAGTAACGGAATCGGTATCATGCATCGACCCTATTTGAGTGTGAAATTTTAGTATCATGACAACACCAGTAGATCTGCGTGTCATGAACTGCACTATTACCGACATTTTAAAGTGAAATGCACCGGTCACATCAGATACATTCAGATGTCAAGATTATGTAACTATGAGGCCCTTTTATAAAAATATGTAAGTCACAGTATAATCTCATCAGTTACAAGCCACCAAGACAAAAAAGTGCGTAATAAACTCAACATACTTTTCATAATCATGTACATATCATACATTTATGTCATTCACACGTCCAGATGTGATGCAGAGTAATGACGGTCAATTGCAAGAAATGAACGCAGAGTCATGTAATTCTTCTCAGTCAAAAATGAGTGGAGTTGTTCTGCTCATCGGGAACAATGAGGAGTTTTATAGTCAAGGTCATTCACATGTTTTTGAAAATACTGAGAACAATCGTGTTGCACCTGGTACCAACCTGCATGAGACCATATCCCTGACTTAGTCCTGGTTTAGACTTGGTTTGTGCTGGTTCAGCCACTAGTTTAATACGGCTTCTGTCTTTGAATTCATGGTAAACAAAATGAAAAGATAGTGAGGCCTGCACCTGAACACCATAAAACGTTCATTTCAAAATAATTGCGCCATGGAGTGTTAACAGCTCATTCTTCTGTAAGTTGCTCATAAACAGTTCGACAGCTTATCCTGCAGAAATAAAGAATTCTTCAAATGTTCTTCTTTCTTACGAGGCAGTATCTGTGGTCACCTGCTGCAGACTCGGTGCCTCCAGGCCCTCGGGAGCTTTGAGCGCCACTGGACTTTCCGTCTTCACTTTACCGCACAATATGTGATGTATGAGGAACACAGCTAGTAAAATAAAGAAAACAGTGCATATTATGATCCCCACGAGGCCCCCGGCGCTCACAGCAGAGGGCTTGTGTGTGGGCGCCACGGTGACGACCTCCATGACCTCTGTGGCCTTTGTGAGCTCTCTATCCCCGTCTGTTCCTTGCTCGCACTTGAAGCCGTCCACCAGCGTCTGTCCCGGATTGCAAAAACACTCAAAGCTTCCGTAGGAGTTCTCACAGTATTGCTCGCACTCGGAGTACTCACATTCATCGATGTCTACACAAACCCAAGGCCCCTTTTCTCTCTCATCCAAAACGTATCCGTCGGGGCAGAAGCACTGGTATTTATTATTGGGGTCACATTCGGCGCGACACTCCTCCTTTCCACAGTGCAGCTTACACTTATCCGAAGAGCGAGGGTCCACCTTGTATCCGTCGTAGCACGAACATTCGTACCCTCCTGGTTTGTTAACGCACATGTGCTCGCATGGGGCAGAGGCGCACTCATCGATGTCCCCGCACGTCCCCCCATTATTGAGCCCATATCCATCTTCGCAAACGCAATCAAAGCCACCAGGAATGTTGACGCATTTCTCTTCAACCCCCGGACAATACCTTTTATCCGAACACTCGTCGAAATCCGTGCAAGACTTCATATCGTCGGCCAGAACGTATCCTTCATCACAAGTGCATAAAAACGAATCGAGGTGTTTGTAACAGGCTTGTTCGCAATTGAGCTGCAGGCACGGGTCATCGATGGCAGTCTTGCAAGTTCGACCGTTCGCAGGGTTGACGATGAAGCCGGGTGGGCAGTGGCACACGGGTTGGTTCTCTGGATTTGTCGTGCACTTATGTTCGCAACCTCCCTGCTCGATCTCGCAGCTCCACGGCGCTCGAAGCCACTGGTCGGATGCACACACCTGTTTTATCTCATCTGGATGTTCAGCGATACTACCCTTCGGCAAAATCACAGCATTGTCGACGGTGAAACCATAAGGTGTGGTGTAAACGACTTTTATGTTTGTGAAGCCGGAGCACATGTCTTGGAAAGTGTACTCGCAGAGGAAGCCACTTTTGGGGGTTTTACATAAGTCTTCATGCCACAGGAAATTGTCATCAATGGATATAAAGACACAGCGAGGAGAAGAGGAAGAGCAGCTGTCAATGGAAGTCGAAGCTTCCGCCCAGTTTAAAAAGTTACTTGCTGTGTCTGTAGTGACCCACTGGTAGCCCCTCAGATCTGCAGAGAGGTCCGGACAACCTGTAACAAGAGGCAACAAAATCAGAGACACACGTGGTCTGTCCATATCAAAACAAACATTTCTTCCAAGGAAAGAAGAATTACGCAAGTGACTAAAAATTGATTTCTGCTGAATCAACGAGTAAAGCACCAAACACTCTGACGTGGGAGAAGTTTGATTTTGTTTTAAATGACAGATGACCAGTGAGTACGTTTGTTCACTGAAATAAACAAATCCGATTGCAGAACTCCATTTGGTCGAAACGGCCTGAGACACAATGGAGGTGGTGACCTGCATGAGAGATTTTCTCTACAGGGTAAAGAGAACCTGGATCCCAGGCCACAATATGTGCCCACAGCCCAGGCAACTGCATTGTGTAAAGCATCTACATCTTTATTGACCTTCCTCAACATAAAAGCATTGTCATTTGAAGTTAACTTTTCATATACAGTAGACTATATACTATCTTAAGGTAGAATTGTGAATTACCAATCCAATCAAGTCCATAAGTATATGGATAGATTGGTCTATTTTTGACCTGTGTTATAGTCCTATTCAACCATCACTGAGTTACCATTTCTCAAGAAGATATGAAAAGCAGTCAGCTGGACGAGGTTTTCAGACCTGATGTTCATCTGATAGCCATCTTTAATCGACCACATATCGGCAGCATTAGGACAGCGCTGTTGGCTTTACAGTTTAACTCCAGTGTTCACACCTGTTTTTGCACATCTCAAACATGTGTGCAACTACTGCTGCAACTGTCTGTTCTAAATTTAATTAACACTTAATGACGTTACCCTTTTGAAATGCAGATAATAATGCCTTTGCGGATGTTTCTGTAGAATGCAGTTTCAGATACAGATATAACTGTAACTAGTTAATTAAATAATTGACCCAGTCTGTGGCTATATCATACCGTACTATATCTTAGTATTTGTGCTATGTTTTTCAGTCATATTGTTCACTAATGGTGTATTTGGGGATTTAGAACTTAAGTCCCTTAAAGTGACCTCAGTAGTGTTTCCTTCTTGCTTGAACGACACATTGACATTTAGCTCCTCTTACATGATCTCAACACACTTGTACCCACCTTTTGGGAGGTGTAATCCAATCCAGTGCTTCCCACTGCTGTTTCCCAGTAATAAGGACAGACTGTCATGATCCACAGAAGAGCGCACTGTCATGAGGTGTCCACTGTGCCGGCTACAGGTGTCCTGCGCTCCCTTGAAGTCAGTTACTGTCTCAAATAGGGCAAAGCATTTGTTTCCAATGCAGTAGCCTCCGGTGGGCTCTGTCCCCCAGACCACCCCCGAGAGCACCCAAAGGAGGAGCAGCAGAACATCCTTCATCTTCTGAGCAGTTTGAGTGTAGTTAGCTGTTCCAGCGTTTATAAGCAGCTGACTCCATGTTGACGAGGCTCTGAGGAGGAAGGAAGTTTGTCCTAATCAGTCTTCTGACTGTCCACAGCTCCACTCTGAAGTGCACCAAAGTGACGAGAGGGAGAGTTAGGCACATTCCCAAAGCCCCCTCCCCACTCTCTGGCTCCTCCTCACTTTGAAACTGCCCTTCAACTCTGAAAAAACAAACTGGGTCCACTCTTAAAGGGGCAAATGCAGTATCCCCTAAATCTGTTTTAAGTTAAGGGGCTTTATTATCATTTTTTATCTTGTGAAACCTGCAGTAATCTCTAGAAAAACATAGCTCATCATAGAAACATTTTAAAATTGTACAATTGCCATACCTTTTTTGTTTTCTACTTTTTACAACTGCATGGAGACAACAGAGGTGAGGCACATGAGGACAAGGACACAACATGCAGGAATTTAATAACTGCAGATTTTAATTTGATTGGAATTGGGGGATTGTGTTTTCTTCTAAATTTTAAAACTTTGAACTCTTAAGACAAAGATGCTAACATTAGTAAAGAGAATTATTAGTATTCTTGTCAAGTGAGCTAGTTGGTGTACTGGAGAACTTGAGGAAACATTAGCTTCTGTCCATCTCCAGAGGTCAACGCATACAATAAAAGTCATGGTAAATATTTGTAAAAGCTCTGCTGACTGGACTGCTGTTTAGACGCTATGACTCTGAGCTGGAGGAAACCACACAATGCCACATAGAGGGAGGGTGTGGGCATGAGTCAGGAATGTACGCTCAGATTTGTCTAATTTTGTTTTATTGGTAGCTATTGTGCCCATGTTTAAAAGGCGTGGGAGCAATAACCTGTGTTTAAAAATATACATGATGATGCTGTAAAATGTGTAGTTTTTTCCAAATGTGCATTTTCCAGAAAGTCACACACATATTCTTTGTGTCTAAATTCTATCTGCAAATTCAACTGTGCTATGGTGGTTGTTTTAAGGTCTTAAAGTGGTGTCCTGTTTTTCAAGTCAATATTCGTGTATCAGTTATAATATGTTCATAAAAATCCAATAGGACATTTCACAGTTTTTCTACTACAGTGTAATCCCTCCCAGTTACAAAGTCTCTCATTTCTCTACATTTATCAAACAAAAACAACTTGATGATATTACTTTTACCTGGTTTTCTCAGTTAAATATTAGCATGGATGTGGTTAGAAAATCTAGCGTGTAGATGTAAGAAAAAACATTTAAAACAGAAATGCCATAAACTGTCTTTATTCCTTTTATGCAGACATAATGAGACTATTTGTCATAAACAGCCGCAGCAGCACAGGTTTACATTCATGTGTTCAGTGTTAAGTTCATCAGCAGTGAAACAAAAGAGCAGTGAGTTCATGTACAGCCCAGATACAGACAACATAAACTTAACATAACTCAACATAAAGTCAGCATTTAATTTTCGTAACACGGCGGGGAAAGTTGTAAATGTGAACAGGTCAGAAGGTAAAGGCCCTCTTTATTGTCCCCAAAGGGAAATTTGTCCTCAGCATTTGACCCATCCTTCAGCACCACAGTGCAGAGCTCGGCTTGGTCAGGACCTTAAGATGAAGGATTTTGCCTATTGTTCATGTTTTTGAACAATGGTTGATGGGGGAAACCGGAGCCCAGAGGAAACCCCCGCTAGACATGAGAAGAACATGCAAACTCCACACAGAAAGACCCAGGAGTGGAACCTCAGTCACTGTGCATTTGACATACATTGGGTGTGTTTCATGTGTTTGCAGCTCATCACATCTCTCTTCAGCTTCAGTGATACAGCCTCAAGGATTAAACCATTGTCTCCACATGACACATGTCACTCTAACTTCAGGCACAGCTGTCGTCTGGTCAACAATTTGATATTTTTAAAAATACATTGGTACCCTTTTATGCAGTGCAGTGTATTTAGTAACTTCAGTAATAATTGCATGGGTAAATTACTTTCTGTCTATCAGTTTGTTCAGATTGCTTAGGCTCTTGGTCCGTGGGTGGCACAGTTTGCCATCCTCGTCCTGGTCCTTGTCCAGAGCAGGTCAAATGTCTCCTCATGCAGCTCTGTGCTACAGTCTGTGGCAGTCGTTCCTGTTCTGCCAGTCGTGGGACAGCTTCTTGTACGTCTCTGTGGAGACCTGCTGCAGTGTGAATATTTCCATGTCCCGTTTGAAGGAGTAGAAATGGAGTCTGTTGCAGCGGGAGAACAGTTTCTGGAGCAGATAAAAGAGCAGAGCAGCACAGAGCAGAGCAAACATAATGATGCCCAGGATGCTGCCTATCTTCACGTAGTTTGGGAGCGTTGTGGGGTGGACGGAGGCAAATGTGGGGTGCACCTGACTCAGGACCAGGACGGGCTCAATGAGCACGCAGTGGTGCCCGTCCTGCAGCTCAAAGCCGTCTTCACACGCACAACTGAACCCTCCAAAAGTGTTATTGCAGTAGTGATCACACTGTTCCTTCACCTCACATTCATCTATGTCAGTGCACACTGTGCCCTTCTCCCGCTGGTCATGGATGTAGCCTTTGGGGCAGTAGCACTGGTCTGGACTCACACATTTGGCAGGACAGTCTTGTTCAGAGCAGAACTCTTCACACTTGGTGGGGTCCAGGGGGTTCACCCTGAAGCCCTTTCTACACACACAGGCCAATGTGCCCTGCACTTCTGCACAGTCCTGCTCACAGTCAAAACAGACGGAATAGTCCACACAGACCCCTCCCATCAGATCGTAGTCCTCTTGGCAGGTGCACCTGTATGTGCCCTCCTCGTTCTTGCACTCCTCACCTGGGCCAGAGCACAGAGTCCTGTCCTCTGAGCACTCATCCACGTCCACACAGCGGCCCCCAGGCCCCACTCTGAACCCCTCTTTGCACTTGCACCCCCACTCTTCGCCCTGCTTTACGCACTCGTGCGTGCACTTGGCGCACGGGTTGTCTGTGCACGTGAAATTGTTGTGATGCAGAGACTGTCCCGCAGGGCACGAGCACGTCTGTGGGTCTTTACATCCATGCTCGCACCCGCCACTCATCACTTCGCAGCTCCAGGGCGCGCGCATCCACCCCATGCTCGTGCATATGTGTTTAGAGATAGGAGGGTGGTCTGGCACACGCACCACAGCTAAGGTCCCTGGCGGGAAAATGGTCTGTCCCTCAGAGGCCCACATCGTTGTGTAGTTTACGCGCGGCCCCTCGCTTGGCAGAGCGCTACACGTTTCTGTGTACTGGCACACGAAGCCGCCCAGTTCGTCCGTGCACGCCCTGTTCTCAAACAGGACTAGGTCCGAGATCGAGACCGCGGCCACGCACCGCGCGGCTGACGTCGATGTGACCCAAAAGTGTCCGTTCGGCATCTGCAGCGCGGGGAGACTCCCCCAGAGTCCCACGTCGTATAGTTTCCCCCCTGTGTTCACGCACCGTTTCTCGGCCACAGTGAAGCTCGTGGAGTCGAGGAAAAGCGCACTGCACTTCGTGTCGTCGCAGAGTCCGCGCGGCCCTTCTCCTGCCGCGCACAGGAACAACACGCACAGCGGCAGTGCGCGCTTCGACAACAGCATAGTGTGACCAGTTAAAGAGTAGCCTCAGTGCACGACTCGAGCAGGATCTGGGCTTTGCGCTTAGTCTCCATTTATAAGAGTTGTTCTGTGTGTGCCGAGGCTCGAGGAAGGAAGTTGCGTCCCGGGACAGGCCGGGCTTTAAGCCCCTCTGATTGCTCAACCCCCCCCTGGCTTTATCTATCCCGCTATGAGTTTACTCCTGACTGATGTTTTAATAAGGGATGGACAGAATCCCCTCCCTCCTCACAGAGGCATTTCCTCTGCTTTACACCGAGCCAGAGGAGGCCCACGCGCACGTCAGAGCAGTTTAAAGCTATTCATCTCAGTCTGTAATTTAATACAATATCGACATTGACTTTCATATGTCATATTTTATCTCTTCTATTGCATTAAAGGGTTCAGATAAGATAAGAGAACCTTTATTTGTGCCAGGAGAAATGTCAGTGTTAACACACAAATATGATATAAATAAAATATTTCAAATGTATTTTATGTATTTATTAATTTTATATTAATTGTTTGGTATGTTATGGGTCAGGAGCACAGATCCAGGCTCTGGGGGGAGTCAGATCACCTCATCTGAACCAGTCACTGCAGAATGTAACGAATGTGTCTCTCACTGAAGGATATCATTACAATTTGACCAACATTTGTCAAAATCAAATAAAAGGGGATTCTCACAATTGAATGTTCAAAAATATCACATATATGATAAAAAATGTGTTCTGACTTCAATTATCTGAGGCTTATTATCCTCAGGGAAACTGGGCCTTAGTCATTTTAAAATATCAGACACAGTGACACACAATTAAAATATTAATGCCCCAAAAATAACTCAGAGTCATTAAAGTGGAAGGACTTCCTTGAGGACAATAATAGTCTTCAATATTCACTTGAGAACTATGCAGTGCAGGAAGAAAAGGTGCGGTCCTTTGATTCAGTGAAAGGTGACTGAGCGATTACGGGACAACGCATGAGGTGGACTTTTCCCGCTCACGTTTGAGGTGGACTTTTCCCGCTCACGTTTGAGGTGAGATTAAACTTCTGTCCAGTTTACACTTTTCAGACTGCCAATCTCAATCTATGTTCTGAACAAATATTGCCAGTGATATATCTTTCTTATCTTATTTGAGATGACCCACAAATAGTTTTAAAATATTTTACTGCACTAATGGGAAGCACTTTGGTTCAGTTGCTGCTGTTGTAAAGCGCTGTACAAATAAAGTTTGATTGATTTATTGATTGGACAAAGTGCCATCATCAAATGTGGAGAAATAAATCAAACAAACCAGGAAAATTTGATGTCATTTGTTTCTGGGAAATACACAGTTATTATCATGTTGCTCTGGTGTTTTTCTATTGTAATGTTCTGCAGTTTGGCATTAAAGTGATTCATCTCCATGGAAAAAAGCAAGTTGCGCCACCGGGCCAAGCTACAGGTCAGGTCTGTGGAAAGGCGACACTGTTTTTAGGTTATTATACAGAAAAAATAACACCTTCCGTGTAATAAATGTAAGGTAGATACGTTTGATTCCATCCTGGGGAACATTTCAGGCAAAGCAAGCAGGTAGCGAACCCCACATGTACCAGAAAAGTCACATAATGAACCTTTAATATTATAGTAAAAACTGTTTTCTCTTGAGGAGTTGAAAATCATCCATATCTGTGTTTTACCTCTGCTCCTGCGGCTTGAAATCCTGCGCTCTTTGTTCTGTGGGTGGAAGACAAATAATCAGCACTGTTGTATTGGAAACGTCTGGTCTGAGATGGCATACGGCGCCTCGCGCTGGGCCTCGTCCTGAGCGTTGTATTTTTTGGTGCAGTTTGGCGACACAATCAGGAGCGGTCCGGCAAAGTCAATGTTATTCCTGATAAAAAAGACTGGCCGCGCAGAGGTTGTTTATGTTCAGGCCAGGGCTCAGCGTGCTCATGGGCCAGAAGCAAGAAGAAGTGGGAAAACAACAGAAATATAGACAATATTGTGAATATTGTTTTGAAGATGTGTTTAATTATGCCATTAACAGTAAAAAAAAATGCTACAAAAATGTAAAAAAAAAAGTTCTGATGTTGGACACATGCAGCCTGATTTAAAAAGTCCAGCAATGGAAATAATAGCTGGATACCTGAATGTACTTAAGGCTTCAAAACAACAACAACAACAACAAGGAGATGTATGACTGGGACTATTAAACCATTTTTTGGACATTTGTAAAATGGAAAGACAAAGTTTTACTGTGAATTTGAAAATAGACAAATGTGCTGGAAAAGGGAACATATACCAGACTTAATTTCGAAGGGCCACTCTTTTATTTTTGTTTTTGTGGGGAATTGAATTCTGTGCATGCTGGTTGATATAAACTGGCACTCTTGGCACATTTTTAGAACCACAATGTTAAGTAATAACATAAAAGTATTGACATATTACTAATGATTCAGCAACGAGTTTATGTTTTGAATGTTTTATTTGAATGTTTTGTACATTTTCCTGAGAGTATCTTGAGGTCAGGACTGTTGAAGCATGAAGGGTTAATAATATTGAAACTAATTTATGCCTTCTTGATAAACCTTCTCCTAAATGTACAGTATTGTTTAACATGAGATGTGATAAATAAACTGAAAAATTAAACACTTTAGTAGTTAGTTAGTATCTTATAAATCATAGACGTATTCCACCCTCTACAGCTCAAATCCTTTATCGTATCACAAGAAATGAATGAATGAAAGAAAAATGTACAAAGTATAAATACTGACATCCAGAATACATTGTTCATCTGCCATTTATTAAACATTACTATTTTATTTTATTTTATTTTTTATTAAACATTTAACTGTATTTTATGGACCTTTTTAAAACTGAAATGAAAATGAGGCCTAGTTCCAGCAGTTGACGCTGTACAAACCTGTTTCTTCTGCTTTTTTCCAGAGGATGCTGACCTGATCAGGAAGGGTGGAGCAGGCCGCCCTGGAGCAGGATGAAAGAAGCTCGCCCTGTAGGTGAGCTCAGTGGAGCTGGACTTATCAGTCGCACCCACACAATCAACCTTTTGTTCAGGAAAGCTTATGTGTGGCTTTTGTCTAGTGTAGTTGTGTTGTACTTTGTACAATAGTGCATAATAAATAAAATGTACTACAATTATATATTATATAATCAGGAGAAGCACACAAGAGACTCACAGTTTATAACAGTTTTGATTTTAAGTGCTAATATTGACTGTGTTTGATTTGGATAATCTGTTGTAAAAGATCATTTTACGCCAAACAAGTAGCAGTTTGTGAAGAAAAGTTGAAAAATCTGTTGAAAATGACAAGCAGCAGAGTTCTGATGACATTACAAGATAGGAGACTAAAATAAAACAAAACAACAAAATACAAAACTAACAAACAAAATAAACAAACAAGAAAACTGTTTTATAGCCTATACTTCTATTTGTCAAATAATAATTTCTGTGACATTAGAGAGGTTTTGACCATAGGCATGTAAATACGCAGAGGCCTAGGATGGAGCGGCACACAGGGATACCAGGTAAAGTGGGCTGGTTGATGGGGGAGAAAAGGGTCGCAGAGTTTAAGACAGAGCAGCTCATTTAACTTACATCTTGGAGTCAAATGCCGTGGTGTGTCTGAGGTTCTCCCTTAGAGGACAAAAGAAAAACAAATAACAAAAAAATAGAAAAAAGGTGTAATTTTATTTATTCTATAGTTCTAGGGCATGGTTGTATGACAACTACTGTGATAATTACTATACTTTTCTTTTTATTGTCTTTGCTATGAGACTTGTGCCACACTTGTGTCTTTAATAGAGGTGAAATGAAATGAATGAAATGACTATTACTGTTACTCTATACAGTATACAATATGATTAAACACAGATTTTACAATAGGTCAGTTTTATAAACAGCATTGTGTTTATAATATAGATTTTTGTTTTCATTTGATAATCACCACATATTTTATTAGTATTAAACACTACGTGGAACTTGAAACTGCCTCATCTGATAACACAACACAAAGTGTTCCAACAGCTCTGGGATGGGGGGATGTCATAAAGCACTATCAGACTGTAAAACTATAAACACACACAAAAAAGCCTAAATGGGATGAAATGTGTAACATACTATTTAGAAAAATCTACACTATAATTGAGTTTGAGTAAAATTAGTGATCCAACCCTAAAGCACTCTGTGAACATAGGATTCACTCTGAATTCGTGTGGCCGTTTAGAATCATCATTTGTGCTTCTGATTGTGGGAGAACATCTCTCACACTCTCACAAGATGAACGCTATTTTTGGAAAGCTTAACTGTATATAGTCATTTTCCACGCTAAAGCCTCTTGAACTTTATTATTTTCTCATAAAGCCCCAAGGAAAAGTCGACACCTTATCTGTCCCGACCTTTAAAACGATCAATCATTTTGTGCCCGAAAGACGGCTCTGATCCTACAACAAAAGCAGCTAAGTGCACGCCCTGTGTTGCACTTTAACAAACAGCTCTGTAAAATAAAAGTCAAACATGCTGCTTTAACTTTGCACCATCATCGTGAAAACAACACGCCCAAGA
This sequence comes from Rhinogobius similis, assembly GCA_019453435.1. Classification (NCBI taxonomy): domain Eukaryota; kingdom Metazoa; phylum Chordata; class Actinopteri; order Gobiiformes; family Gobiidae; genus Rhinogobius; species Rhinogobius similis. Next base: position 20,381,115 of record CM033620.1, read on the forward strand.
CACCGCGCTGTAATAAATGCTGTTTGTTTAACCTAAACTCTGTCGTATCACGAGGCATCACTTCCTGTCATTGACTCTGCGTCAAAGGTGCCCTCGGTGTCTCTGTGGGGCACAAGTGATTTACTCCAGGGGCATTTATCGTCCCACAGAGAGGCACGACTTCCTCAAAACATTTCTCCAAAGGTTAAAGGAACATCGAGAAGGAAAGGAGACATGGCCAGTCAGGAAGCAGGTTTGGGGGAAAGCTGTAAGGAAAATGAGGTTACTGTATGGAATTGATGAATATTTTGCTCGACAAGCTTCTTCTTGATGGCGCTTCCCAAACACAGAGTCGAAGCTTCTAATATGTGGCTTTTCTGACTTTCAATAAGCAAGTCCTTCCAGTGTCAATAATAACTCAACGACTCGACACTCGATAAATTTTATGTAATGTCTTTCTCCGATTGGAAAAGCCAGTCCCCGTCCCACCATTATCTGTGTAAGAACAGGAAAACCGAGCACAGCAGCACTTTTATGACTCTTTAAGTTAGTGCCAGAGCTCAGGAGCAGAGATTGGTCCAACACGGTGGACAAACTGGCACCTTTCACTCCATTTCCTGTCATTGTGTTCGACAGACTTCATAACTCATTTTTAACACATGTGTCAGAGCTGGACAAATGGATTGAACGACTCTTTTCTTACAAGCTTCAGATGCAGTTTTGACTCTTAATGTAATCTGAGCTTGATTATGTAAGACTTTTCTGTACATTGTGTAAGAAAAAAACAGCTTTACGGTCCACCCCAAAGAAGAGCATGGAACATTGTTGATATTAAATTGCATGATCTCAGCATTGGACCATCTCTGCACCATTAGATTTGCGTTCCACTATTTACAGCTAGACGTGCAGGAGTTGTGCGTTCAATCCGGGTGTCACTAGATCTTTCTGAGCATGTGTTATTGTGTAAGACTGTGACTGATGATTATTTGAGTAGTTTTACAATACTAATAATAATAATGTCTAGAAGTATGAGTATTTCTACTTTTTTAAATACATTATTACTAGATTAGAGCTGTAAGATTAATCACAATCGAACTGAAATCGCGCAATTGCCAAATCGTAAAGACTGCAAGTATTTAAGTGACTTTATTTCTTGCGCAAACAACTAAATATCTTTCCGTCTTATTCTGTCTACAAGCTGTAGTTTATACCTCTACAAACTGTAATGAAATTCATGAGATTCTTTGATTAGTTTAGCAGTTTATATTTCAGTCTTCTCTCAAATGTTTACGCACTGGGACGTGTGTAAAAATTCTACAATTAAAACATTAATCGCAAATCTAATCGCAGTAGTAGTGCTTGTCTGAAATATCGCAATTATATGTTTTTCAGCTCAATTATCAACTAAATAAAGGCTGAAATATGGTGACTGGCGGCGAGAAATAAAGAGCGTTGTTGAGGAAAATCAGAAATAGTTTAATATTTTTGGACATTTGATTTACTTATGCCACTGTCTTTGTGATAAAAGGTCTTTTTGTATGTGTTTTAGGTCTGTACGCTCCAGATGACGTTTATGATGATCAAATTATACGAATACAGTTATTTTTTACAGTCGACAAGTCACGTACAAGTGTTGTATAAGACCATATCCTTGTTATTTTAAAGGTGCACTTTGCCCTCATGGAGATCTTATGGGAAATACATTTTATTTTTATTTTTTTTTAATCGTGGCTTCCTTGGAGCTTGGGCGGGTAGCGTCATGACTGTGCGTTTAATGCTATACCGTGGAGCAACACTTACGCAATAACACCTCTAGAGAAAAACAAGCAGCGTACCCTTCTCCAGAAAAGTTATGTATAATGGACTTTTGGAAACTGTGAGCACCTTCTCGTGGTGTTTGTTGCCGCACAGCCTCGTCCCTTCCTTTGCGAGTCCACACGAGCCTCAGGAGTCCGCCACACTTCCTCTCCGCTGCTCACACGCCGCTCAGAGTCGACAGGAACCGGCCAGTTCTGCTACACTTCTGGAGACATGCCCCTGAGGAGGCCGCGCTGGCAGAAAGTCAAAACTCCATGAACTCAGAGTAACCCCAAAACATCCTACAAGACAAAGAACGTTTTAAACTCACATGTGCGATGGACTTTGTTTTAAATGTACACGCCGATGCACACACACCTTTGGCTCAGGTCACGCATCTTGGTCCCGATTCAGGGGCCTAGGATCAACAGTTCTTCAACAACAATAACAGTGCAGAGGTTGTTTTTGTTCAGATGGAGCTGAACCTTGAAGACGTGAGAGCGGAAGTGTGCGAACATAAGCTCCTTGCTGTTACTTGGTCAAATCAAGTCTTTACTCGGCTTTAATGCTTGTCCGTTAGCGGCAAACTACCCAGCGCTATTTAGCACCAGCGTTCTCCTGGTTCTAAGCGAGCGGACATCACTTGCTGCTGCTTTTTAATTCACAAAGAAAAAAAAAAGTGGAGACATAAACCTCCGTAAGACTCTTCAGATCTTACACGTGTTTCTCCAACATGCTCTCCGGTCGTGCACTGAGCCGAACTTGAGCTATGTCCTGTTTTTCTCACATTTTCTCATTCGTTTAGCATACAAATGTTTAATATTTTGACTCCTTAACTCAACTGTACCAAGTTTTAAAGTCAGATAGAGAGGAATACGCCATAAAGTTGGTTTTCTTAAATGTAATTGCTAAGGTGGATGTCCATGGAGCCAAGCTTCTTGACGTGGTTTCTTAAGAGAATTGTTTATTCTGCTTTTTTTTCCACCACTGATCCCATATTTTTAAACTTTGTGAGATTATGAAGGTCCTGAACTCTATTGGAGCGCCTCGTCTCATTTCTCAGGGGAGCTGGATGTACGTACGTGGTAAGGAATCATCTAAATTTATGCTTTAACGGGAACTGGCCTTGAACACAGGAACATACTCCCTACGGTTCTCTAGAGACACCACAATAAGTCCACAAACAGCTCGTCTTAGGAACCAACCGTGAGCAACAAACGCCCATCAGTTATACCAGCCGAGGAAAAGCGTGACCTCATGGCAGAAACGGCAAATCGTCAGGAGTCAAAACAAAGAGGGAGATTAAACGTATCTGATGAAGAAGGGTGGAGTGGTTTAAATACTCAAACTTCCCTCTTCCCAGACACCTCCTCAGAGGCTGTGGGCGAAAAACCGGCGACCAAGAACAACACGGCAGCTTTAGTTCCAGTAAAAGATTTGGCGTTACCGTAAAAGTCTGCCCTCACGACTGTCGCCTCCCCACAGCATTTAATCACGCATTGTCTCCTCATCAAACTTGGAGGACTGTCTGTTTCTTTTGCACACATTTGAGTAATTCCAAACTGTCTTCTTCAGATCTGAAAACAATTATTCCACTGGTCTAGGCTGTATTCCAGTTGTGCCCAGTATTCACTATTAGCCCAACTTAAAAGCTGCTTTATCCAGCTTTTCTCCAACAAATTAGTACATTTCTTCCTCCCCAAAAGTGTACTGTAAAGGTAGAACTTTGTGACAAAAATTAGACCACACTCTTTTTTTATGTAATGCAAAATAGAAATAGACATTTCGAGATGAGAGCTGATTGTCCTTTGGTGGCCCACCCTCCTTCACTTCATTTTCTGTCTGAAAAAGCTGTACAATTGCAATTTGAATGGAGGTAATTAGCAAATTGTAAAGGCTGCATTTTTAGAAGTGCAATAATTTCCTCCACTGCTAACCCTGTTGTTAAATTTGTTAAAACATGTTCTGAATCTCGTGACCAAAGCAAAAAAGATGTTCAAAAGTGACAAAAACGTGCCTTTAAGTAGCAAAAACACACCTAAATGTGACAAAAATGCATATAAAAGTGTAAAAACAAAAAACATGGCTAAAAGGCACTAAAATGCACATAAAAACTCCAAAAACGTGACTAAATGTGACAGAAACACAACCAAAAGTGACAAAAAGCTCCGAAGCAATTGATTCTTTTATCAGTTTATCAATTAATATTTTGTTTTTTGTCAATTCCCCTGGTTGTGTTTAAAATGTAAACTTTGGACAGAATCCCATTATTAACATACAAAATCACAAATATATTTCAATTGCAATACTGGTCAGAAAAATCGCAGTTTGATATTTTTCCCAAATTGTGCACCTCTAGTTCTAAAGTGTCTAGAGTGTAAAGTGTCTAAAGTGTAAAGTCTAATAAAAAAAAGTGAATGAACGTGAATACTTGCCTGGATAATCCAGAATGATATCTCTCTGTGTGTCCACACAGAGAGATATCAGGCTGGTCACTGGCCACGTTCAGACGGGCGTGATTGACAGGGACACACATGGTCCGTCCATCAGAACAAACATGGTTGCTCACGAGGAAAAAAGAAAGGCAAAAAATAGGGACGGAAAAAAACATTGCACATTTCTGAGGAATCAAAGCGTGAAGCACAAAACTCTGTTAATTTGTGTTAAGTTTGATTTTATTCTAAAACATGGGTAACCAATGAACTCTTTGGATTTACATGTGTCACAGAAATGAACACATCTGATGCACGGTACGTTTTGAAATTGACTCGATGTTTGTCGGAGGGCAGAGTGACCAGACTCACTCTTCACAAAGAACTGAACAAGTGTGTATTCTGGATCCAAGGCAACGTGAATACTGGTTTGGTGCCAAAGGGTGTGTGAGAGCAACGAACAAGTTAGATTTAAATACATAGACTTCCTTTTTCGACAGTTTGAAAATCAGGTACTTTAGAGCAGATAGAAGTCACTAAATGTCAAATAACAACACTGAACAAAAAGCACAGAACGTTTAAAGTTGCTACTGTGAATTTCCCTATTAGAAAACTGCTGCAATAACATCGTAAAAACCACATTGGTCCAGCATTTTCATTTCCTTTGTACGCTAGAGGTGAGTTATCACACGTGTCTGCGCCGTGTTTACTTTTCATATCTGAGCCCAGTAGTTGGCTTTCCCTCTGCACAGGAGCCGAGTGTTGATCACCTCAAATGCCTTTAAAATAAATTAATGTCATGAGTTTGTATTGTTGTAATACTTATCTTTACTGCAAGAACCATAGAGGAAAAGAGCGGCTGTCCAGCCCAAATATTTTTGGCTTGTACCTCAATGGAAAATGATGGATTTTTATCTTGTTTTAACCGTCTACATTTGATATGAGAGGTGTATTTTGTGATTGGAAAACAAAGACTATAGCTATTTGAACGTTAATATATATTTACCTGATATTTATTTTCCCACTTTTTATACTTTTTGGTGGGTATAGTAAGAAAGAGAGCTTCACTGTGTGACTGTGAGTGACTTAAAGTAGAACAAAGTAACATTTTTACCTCATTAAACGTCTTTGTAAGTCCGTGTAAGTTTGTTTCGTGCGTTTGAAGCCCCCGCCGTCGCCCCCTGCTGCCTCTGAACGGAAAACCAGCTTTGCAACTTTCCTGACGCCGACCTGAAGACAACTTGGCTCTCTTTTTTATATCTGGTGACATTAGATGTTTTTGTATGTGATTAAACTTCCTTATTTAAATAAAAAGGAAGGGGAAAAAAAGAAAAGAAAAAAAAAGCTTTTGCTGTAATTTTACGGGGAATGTACATTAATCTGTGCAAAATACTTATTTAAACATTGTGGTTCATGTTGAAGAGTTGATTCATATTTATAATTATTTACAGTGACTGAACAAAAGAGAATGAAGGTCAGTTTGGAATAATCACAATTCATCTGTCTTAAAGGGGCTGTATCTGATTTTTACTATTTTGAAACATGAAAAACAGAACTGGTTCATCATGTGCTTAATTTTTTGCAGTAATAAAGTAATCTGTTTTGCCGCAGTGTAAATATAATATAAAAGCATCTGTTCGGGTGAAAATGAGACCACCGCGCTTTCTCTGCGTCTAATTTAATAGCGTTTAATTCTACGAGAAGCAGGAAGTGTGTTGTTAGCAAGTGTGATGTTGAAAGACTCGTGAAAAGTGTTTATAAATTGATCATGGTGAATATTTCGGAAGCTGGGACTGCGTTAGAAAAGTGAGCGACACATGTGACTGCTGTAGAGAGTTTAAAATGAACCAGTTCTATTTTTCATGTTTCAAAACAGTCAAAATCAGGTACAGCCCCTTTAAGAAAGATAAATTGTGATTATTACACATTGTCGACTTTCATTTTCTTTTGTTCAGTCACTGTAAATAAGTGCAAATGTGAATGAACTCTCACATAAATCACAATGTTTTGTCACGTATTTTGCACAATATTCTCTCTCACACCTCCATTTTCCAAACGGTTTGAGCTGCGTGACACAATCTCCTTTTGCTCTCACCTCCACCGCAGCAGCAGAACCACCTGCCTGTCCATCTTCTCTTCAAATACAACTTTCTTTTCACTGCACCTCTCTCTGTCTGTAAAGTTACTACAAAGAAATCAGTGGTGAGTGTGTCAGTGAAATACAATTAAACATTACAATACTTTTTTTGCTTTTCTCCTCACAGTTTAAATTTTGTTTTCATTTTATTCCACTATAATTTCCCGGAACAAGGGCTGTATTTGAGTTGGCAGCTCTCATCAAATAAAATCATTGACGTTGTTATTAAATGGTGCGTGTAAAGTTCCTCTGAGTAAAGAGTTTGGTTTTTGTCTGACGTTACGAGACACTGACAAGGAACTGAGGCAGAGCTATTTTTTTTAGTGAGTCAATGGTGAAGGAGCATTTTCGGGATGTTACGGTAAAGACAACTGCGTCGTCAAGAGGCGGCTGTCATGAGTTACTCAGAACTGGCTCTCAAGAGGTTGGTCACTTTCTCAAACGCTGTTCTTATTTGCTCTTGTGTGACTTTATCCAGATTTAATAAAGGTTGAAAGGTCATTTCGTAACATGGGATTCTCCTGACCTTTAATATGAAGAGGCTTATGGCAGTTTTTGAGAAGAGCGTATTTCATTTTTTTCTGGGAAATTCGTTGTGGGACTGCGCAGTTTGGAAGCGTCCACTTCTAAATCTGGCAGTGATCAAACTGAACTTCAGCTCATGATTTCCAGACTAATATTCAGGCCTTTGTGTAGTGGGATTATTGATTTTAGTGTAGAACTTCATCGCTCTATCTGTGCAGGTATGGATAGCTGGAAAGAATCCAATCAGGGACGGCAAAAAAGGGAAAAAAAAAACAGCTCAATCAATATGTTAGTAAATGAACAATTTATTTTACCATGTGCTTTTCCATTTCAAAATTGTGAGAAGAATTGAAACAAAGATATAACGCTCAACTTGTTTCTTAAGTGACACATATTATGCTAAAGTGAGCATAACATCATTTTGTCATCCAAAACAGGAGTTGCATTAAGCTTCATTCACGCTTGTTTGATGAATCCTCGTTTGAAAGTTCTATCCCTCCGATCGTCAGAAACACTCTGAATCTGAATTTCACCAGTGTGACATTTTCTCGACGTGTGGCTCAGAGCAATCCTGTGCTATCCATAAATCATCAGCAGCACTCGTTCTGAGCATTTCTGCCTCTTATCACGATCATTACAACTGCTCGGCTACATTAGCCTGTTTCCGTTCCTCCGATATTTCTTTGTTTCAAATGCATAATTCCCTGTGCTGCCAGCAGATGGAGCCCACATGTCAGTTCCTTGCATGGGACAGGCCAGAAACATTAGAAGTCTTATTTTATTATTTTTTTCTAAAATATGAGATGCCAAAGTAAAGATACTCAAGATTATGTTTAAAGGCCAATAACAACAAGACAAAAATATTTGTCCTTTAAGGTGGCACATCATCTGCATAATTTTCCAAAGACTGTCCTTCAGAATATTCTTCATGCAGATATATCTGTTTTATGCCATTCTGTGGAGATGCAGGTTCACTCACAGAAAGAACACACTTTTTAAATACATTTTAGAGCAGTAGAACAATGAAAAATGAAAACGTTTTCACTTTAGTCTGTAGTTTGGGTAAAAAGTCACATATTGTGCCTTTAAATAATATAGATACAGTCGGCATCTGAGGGAACGCCCACAAATGGACCTCTGTGGGGGAAAACAATCCATTTATTTTAATGTAGAACAGCAGCTCACCCACTGTTCAACAACTACAAGAACAAATGCAGAGTTTGGGAGTTATATTGAGTTAAATGTAGGTATAGTTAGAATGCAAATGGCAGCTGCGGGCTAAATGCTACTGCGATGCTCAATTCTAACATCTACCCACATACTTTTCTTAAGTAATGCCATTTCAACATGTTTTAAGACTAAATTGTGACTTGATTTGAATTATATATGTTCAAAATAGATATAATTCCTCAGGAAACGTATGAAAAGAGTGAAAAAGTTGTGTTTCTTATTGAATCAACAGAGTTTTCCCCATGGCAGACCACAGCCTTAATATACCAACTGTGGTCTGTTTTTACTATAAAGATAAAGTACATGTGTTCTCATACTGTTCTTGTCTCCCTGGGAAAACACTTCATCCATCTTGTTACCTTAATTCCAACAATGTACCATGTCACTTTCTCGCAGCGTATCACAAACAGTTGTAAAAGCTACACATTACTCATACTAAAATGGTCAAAGTTTAAATAATTCTTCTTGGCCAGTTTCCAAACGCTAAATATGATGAACACTTCCTCATTCTCAATTCATCACCTCTTTGTGAAGAAAGGCCACACTCAGGACAATGACCCCTATTTCTGGCACAGAGTTGTGCTTTTAGCTGTTACATGTCTCAGCAGATCTTAAACCTTTATCCACAAAACACAAAGTGATAATATATTTGGCACTGGTTAGTTCAAGGCCGGAGGAAACAGCCCTATTCCTGAGTATCAAACCCTGGTGTTTATTGACTGATGATTTTGGAGTCTTTGTCTGCACATCCTCTCTGCTGTTATAATATTCTTTCATAATTGTTCTGGTATTGAAATAATATCAAGTAAACAGAGTCATAAATTAGGCTTCTTGCGGTGCCAGTTCGTTATGTGTTACCACATCCAGCCAAATGAAGCAGTGGATTCAGTGACGTACAGGATTCAGCCGCGGTCAATAATAATTCAGAGTCAGATATTTGATGGTATCTGGCTCAAAGTATTGTAAATGTTCCCAGAAACAGAATTCTCTCTGGAAAGGCATGACTAAACCCTCAACTTTAATTGGAGAACATTTCCCATAATAGACAATTACACTTTGTAAATTAAAGCCAAGTTGCTTTCAGTTTTCCTAAACAATAGTCAAGTTTGGTTTTCTTGTAAAAAATAAAATGTTTTTACACCGGTCATGGAAACGGGGCAACAAGTATTTGTTTTTCTTTTTCTTCTTTGTTCCTATCAAAAGCCACCTCAGCTGTCTCATCCGATGTAAAGGAGCAGGAGCTCTACGCTGAGCTCCTCAGGATGATTAAAGAGGCTACTGAGTTTCTGCCAAACAATGAAACAAAATCTGTTTTGCCCCATCACAATTATATTGTAAAAGACACTCTTGGGGTCAAAATGAGACCACTGTGTGCTGTCTGCATCTGATCAGAAAATAATTATCTGTAAAGCATGCTAATGTTAGCTTTACTGTGAAGCTAGCTGTGAAGGTGTTGTGGTGTTAATGTGCATGCAGAGTGCATATTTAGAGTGCACTAGTTCCATTCAAAATCCATTTCTTCAGAGACAGTTTATCTAATTACCAAAATCTAACTGTTTTATTTATTTATTTATTTTTACGGTCTACAATGTAATGTTTCTGGTTAATGGTTTGCCACCTGCTTATCTCCACAGAGGATTCATCTGGAATGTTCTACAATATCACATTAAACATCTACCCTATATTTATTCAGTTAGTGTTATTCTTATTGTGTGACCCGACTGCTGACCAGAAAAGTTGCACAGTGCACCTCATCAGAAAGTGCTGAAAATTGTATTTAGAACATACTTTGAAGTAAATCTTGTGGAATACTTAAGCACTTATGTTATTGAATAATCAAATATTGAATTTTGTTGGTCTCCACACATTCTCCACAGTGCCTTTCGGATGACCTCGCCATTAGCATCACAAGATTCCTGTTAGCTCCCAAATGCTCAAGACAATGAAATGCCTGGGCCTTTTTACTTCAGTATCACATTTCAGCTTTAACCACAACATTACACACTCTTTGTGTCCCTTCGTATAAAGGTCTTCATTGTACTGGAGCCAAAGTCCTGTGCGTTCTTATATAACTTTGAGGGTAACTCCCGTCTGGCTAAGCCTTTTGGATGTCCACAGAAACTTGGCTCATGTAAAACAGCAGAGCTACAGGGTTGACATAGCTCCGGACTTTAATCCACACAGAGGGGGCTGCATACCTCAGACTCCCCTCCAGGCCCAGGACGGGGCTCAAGTCCGGCATATTATTGGAATATTTTAGACTTTGGACTGATGTTATTTGGGTTCAGTTACAGGGCCGGGCCGTGGCATAAATTAACAAAGCGATAGGGCCACAACCACAGAGGGGGCCCACATGCTCCAGTGGGTGTGTCTGGACAAGAGAGAAGGAGAGGGAGAGAATCTACCTCAATAATTATGGCCTATTGTGTAACCTATTCAAATAATATGTTAAAATATTACACCTAAAAATCACCAGAATACCGGAAATGACAAAAGATTTACCGTATTCAAATTCTTGGGTGAGGACCCCCAAATCTCTTTGCATATCAGTTTTTATAATATTAAAAACAAAAGTGTAAATACGGTTGAATAAATGGACCACTTCTCTTAAGATCCTGGGTCACTTTTTCTCCCCGGTTTTGGCTCTGATTATTTAACACTCTTTGTCAAATGGTGAGTCACAACCAAAATCTTGTCTAGGGCCCCCAAATGCCTAAAGCCAGCCCTGCTCAGTTGGGTTGGGTGCGTTCATTGTGAAAATACAGTGCACTCCATGTCAAAGTACACACTATTCACAGGGGAATACTGGTTACTGGAGAAACTGTGGTTGCCAAGTGGCCCACCATTACCATGTGTTTTGGGACTGTCCTATTGTTCAAAGATATTGTTCCGTGATCAATAGAACACTGCAGATTTTGTTTTCCCACTTGATTTCAGAACCATGTATTTGGAACTCAAAACTCCTGCCAATAAAACCTGATGGAATGACTATGGATAGGACTATGTGAAACTGTTTGTATGCGCTCTCTCCCTGTGTCTTGTTTGTGCTCTGTGTTCCTTTTATGTTGTTTAAAAAAGAAAGAGTGCTGCTCGTGGTCGAGTGGATAGCACATATGCCTGCCGTGTAGCATCCGGCTTCGACCATTTACTGCATGTCATTCCCCAGTCTCAACCCCCTTTCACGCTGTGCTGTCGAATAAAGCCTACAGGTCAAAAAATTATTTAAAAAAAAAAAAAAAAAGGAAAAAAATAATATATATAGTGCACTACAATCCAGAAAAGTTACATAGTGCACCTTTAAAGCATACTAAGACAAGCTAAGAGAGCCTTTCTTTGTACTACACAGGAGATTTATTTTACAAATAACAATATTCTAGATAAACAAGGATTCAAAAGATGCCAAACACATTTAACCAAAATATAAATATATTATTTAAATACTATACAATACTATACAAATTAGTTATGGCACAGATTAAAGTACAATCCACAATACAGTCTAGAGTCAAACTGCCCAAATGACTGCCATGTTGTAACCAAGATGAATTATGTTTTGTTGAGATACTATTATTATTATTATTATTATTTATTATAGATAATGCTTAATGAAAGTTAATGACAGCACTGTGTGATAAATGGAGTCTGTAATCTAAGAGCATTCCTCTGTTTGTCCACAAAGAGTTCATCCAGACCTCAGGCCGAGCCTCCCACACTCACAGTTGGAGCTAATGACACAGTAATGGACGCTGTAAACATGTAATTATAATTTTAATCATGCTGTTCATGATAAACACTAAACAGTAGATAGGAGTGAAGATGTACGCTACTGCAAAGTATATGAGTCATGCTGGCAATTTTAACAACCATTTGTCACCACTGCACTGGACCTCTTCACAGCCAAAGGGCCATGTCAGACTTTTTAGTCATCTATGCCCTTTAGTCCATTGTCTGATAAAAGGGAACTATCAATTTCCTCCATTTAAAACATAAAAAGATAGTTATAACTCACTTATTTCCAGTAAAATCAATCATTCTAGGATGGTCTTCCTACTCCTTTTGAATACAGTCTTTGTTAATGTTATTTTCCTAAATGATTTGGTACATTTAGAAGTTTTTAATGTGTGTAAAATTGGAAATTGTCTATACCTTTGTCTTCTTCCTTTTTAAAATTTCTGAATAAAGTGTAAAGTAATCAGGATCAGTTTATCTTCCAAACCCACAAAAAAAACTTAAGTCTAAAATTCACAAAATCTTAAAAGGCCTTTAACAGGTATTTCGTCTTTTTTTCTTTATTCCAAGTCCCTCAATCACATTTTTAGTGATACATGCTTCATCTTTGAAATGGGAATTGTTAAAACCCAACAAATGCCCACTCATCTATCAGTCCATACCTTCCAGTTTTATTCCTTATATTTATTATACTACATTCCTTATTATTTTATTTAACCTTTATTTAACCAGGAAAACACCCATTATATATTCAATATTTAAGAAAATCTAGGCAGGATTTGAAATCAGATCTTCCTTTGTGCAAGACTTGATTATAATTAAAGTAAACCAGACATCAGAGTACAAAAGTATACACTCTCAGCTTCACATAGAGCCCAGACATTTGTTTATACTTATACTGAAATGAGGGTCAGTTTAGTCAAACGTTTTAAGAGAAATCTGCCAGACTTAAAGGTTCAACTCCACATATTTTTTGCTCTCTTTAATGTGTTTTTCAGAACGTTACATTAGGCCATTACTTGAATCCATTCACTGACGCAAACGCAGCTGCCAGTCTGTGCCAACAACCACAGCCTCTATCTCTGATCTCTCACTCCACATTCAGTCAGCAAACACTGGTGGAATGTCTTGCCCAAGGACACGACAACAGACTCTTGCTGCATCACAATTTAATCCACAGATCACTCTTTCACTGCTGTACGTCTTGTGTTGGGTGCGTCCACACAAATTAGGAACTAAAGTTGGACTAAGGCAGGACAAAGCAGGACTAAACTGGGCTCAAACCAGGTCCAAACCACGTGTGAATGCACCCTTAGACTCTTCTACATCCTTTCACTTTACGACCTCCTCCTGCGACTCTGGTAAGACACGCACGGATGAACAAACGGCGTGTCCACCGTCACCGGACACAGCAGCAGCCCCTCGCAGTGCTGTTCTGCTCCTGTAAATCCACAGAAACACCACAGTGATCCTCCAGATGTGCAGCCAACAGTGCTTCAAGTGACTCAAAAACAGCTGCACGCACTTTACACTGCAATAAAAGTGTCTGTGGGAAAAGTCATATTACAGATAGTGTTCAGATTCTTATTCTAAACAGCAGCAGACAGCGTGTTTTCACTGAGACCAAAGAGTTATTGATGAGTGTTTGTGCTGATTATGAAAATGTTTAGATTAATTTCAATTTAGCAAATGGATAACTGTCTCAGAGCAGAGTGGAGAAGGAGAAAGTAGGGCAGTGCAATCAATCGTGTATTTGATTGTGAAATGAATTTTTACTCTAAAAATGTTGCCTTCTGTTCAGAATTATATGTTTTTTATCTATATTTTATTTGACACTCAGAACCTGGAGCAAAGGCACTTTTCTAAAACATTACTAAATATGTACAGTCTATTCTTTCTATAATTTGGAAGTAATTCTTTGATATAATTGCGATTTCAATTGTGCGCCAAATAATCGGGATTGTAATTTTGCCATAATCGAGCAGCCCTAGGAGAAAAACATGTGAACAGCAACAAAGACTGCAGTTGAACTAAAATCTTAAATGTTGACGGGGAAAGCAGGAAGAACCAGAGGGCAGTGTTCAAGCTGCACTTCTTCCAGCATAAATGTGTGGTCTTTTTTTTGTTGACTGGGTCAGTGTCTGTTTACATTTTGTCAAAAATATGTTAAATCTCAAACAAACAGATAAAAAAACAGATTAGAAACCAATAAGCAGTAAAGAAATGATGATTCTAAAAGGAGCATTGTGCTATTGTTCATTTATTACTGGCACAGAGCATGTTGCTGCTTGGTATTTGAAAAGAGAAAAAAAGAACGGTTATGTATCAAGAATAAAAAGCACTGCATGGGTATATAGTTATATGTCCAAAATTTAGATTTCAAAAATATCAAAAACAAGTGCTCAAATGGAGAAAAAACAGCTCTGTGTTTGGGTAAGAATGTTAGATATTAGACCTTGATATATATTTTATGTCAATATGTCAAAAGTTTTGTCTTTGGAAATGATATTTTAATAGTTTGTTTGTTTTTTACTTAAAGACACAGAGCTCTTGTAAACAGTTCAGCCCTGGGCATCACTTCAGGGATCTTTTTTCATGAATAAAGCTTGGAGTAGAGTCGTTGCTCCTCCTCGTGAAACAGTGACATTTTATGACATATAACCAGTGTAATGAACTGTGGTTTGTACATCTAAAACATTGGCTACGTTCTGACAAGAAATGCAAGATTAATCGCAATCAAAGCATAATCGCAATTAACAAATCGCGAAGGCTGAAATTTTTGAAGTCCGGTCCAATCCTGCTGCACAGACACATCAATAGTGAATAAAACCAATAATATAAGTGCAATAGAAAACCCTAATTAAAAGAAAAAGAAAAAGGGGATGCCAGTGAAGTTTTAAAGATGTTTAAAAGACTTAAAAGCATCAACTGAAGGGGCCTGGTCACTTTTTAGTCTCGATTCAGGGACGACAAGTTGGAGTTGGTGAGGATAAAATAAGTGTGGATGTGTTACTACGACATGTGCCACTTAAAGGACTCCTTAATTTCCTCCATAACAACACAATATCCTGTCTTATTCTGCATAAAAACGGCTAATCCTGTAGTTTAGATCTGCACAAACATGTTCTTCAATACACACGATTCTTTCATTAGTTTGTCAGTTCATCTATTCCAGTCTTAAAATGTGAACTTTTAATAATAAGATTCTGTCCAAACATAATCAAAAATCGAATCGCAACACAGAAAAATTGTTATTATTAAATATTTTTCCCAAATCATGCAGTCACACAGCTGGATTTGCACCGACCAACTTCCCAAATCTGAATCTGTGTAGCCTCATTCACGCTTCATTCATGACTCAAGAAATAGTCTCCATTTAACTGATGTCGCAACAGTCCGCAGCAGATGTTTTTACAATAACCAACGCACAAAAAACTCTTCCAAACACTATTCAAACTGCCATGACATAAACGAGAAGAAACGAATGCTGAAAGTTGAAACGCAGCCATAAATGTGCTCAGGCTTATCTGCAAGTTTCACAACAGAATTGGCAAAAGGTGCACGAGTTAAATAAGGTAATGTCTCAAATATTGTGACGTTTTATTCGTTTTTTTTATGGATTCAGGAGGACGTTGAGGATGCGGACGATGAGTGGTCGAGGTGCATCCGCTCGCCAGTCATTTCCTCAGGTATTTTTGGCAAAGGTTAAAATACTCTGAGGAAATACAACTCTAATTTTGGATGTACTTTTTGTCTTGTTTTCAGGTTCTGATTTGATTCATGAGGTTTTGGCGTTGCTCTTGTTTTCTCTGGCAAGTGACATAAGCTGATCATTCCCTTTTTGTTTCTCAACTGCCAACTTGTTATTTTCTATTTCTGTTCAGACAATGGTTCGTTTGCCAGCGTTTAGAGGTTAGAAAGTACATGTTGGTACGCTTGTTACTTTGAGGGAATAAGTGTTGTTCTGTCAGGACCAGGGCACGGTTGATAATATTAAATTGTTCGGCTGATTTTCTCTAAACCGCCGGACTAAAATTACCCTCAATTCAAACTGAAGTTGTTGGATGTCTCTCGGTTTTGTTCGTACAGCCCGGTTTCAGTCTGGTCAGTGTGTTCAGTTCAGCTGGACGTGATTGACAGATGGATTAGTCAATCAGGGTCAAGCGTGGTCCGTCCTCAGCCAAACAAACATGGCTGCTTACGAGGAAAAAAAAGACGGGGGGAAAAATATCACATGGACTGAAAAACAAAGCAGATTTGTACAGAATCGATGAGCGAAGTATGAAGGATTGTTAATGTGAGGTGAGAGACGTTTGATTTTGTTCTAAATAAGAGATGAACTTATTTGTTTCACGTGCGTCACAGAAATAAACAAATCTGATCGCACGGTAGGGTTTGAGTTTGACTCGAGCGGTGACCAGACTCAAGAATTTTATTTATTTATTTTTTTTTTCAGGATAATTTTTTGTTTGAGGGTTTGGACTTACCTGAAAATAAGAAGGTTACAGCTTTACTTTTGTGTTTAACATGCCCGGCAGCTTGATAGTTTACTTGGCAGACAAAAAGGAATAAATTAAGAAAAAGTAAGAGAGCCCAAGGATTCTTATGAGGTTTTGAGTTTTAAGCTTTGAGTTAAGGCCAATATTTTTAATGTATATCAACATCAATAACTCAACACCAGTTAAATACAGAGGTCATTACCAAGTCTGATTATTCACACTCATCAAATCCTATTTTAAGACCTAATATTGTTTTTCATAAACATTATTTGTGTTGCTGAAATAAACATGCTCAAATCAAATATTGGCATTTCCGATCTCGAGACGACCCATGGTTTAAAGTGCGTTTGACAGCTTTTTAGGATTTTCTAATGTTGACTTTATTCATTGTATTACAGTTTTTCTCTCTTGGTTTGGCTCATTTCTTGAAACTGAAATTACATTTTCAAAATGGACAATCCTCCAAACCTCTTGGCAATTGTTCACAACAGAATGGAATTTCTCATTCATTTGATCAAATGGCAGATGTCTTAGTGCGTGTCTCAACTGTCTCAGTGCATCTTTGCAAATGATAAAGTCCAAGTCGCCCACAGTTCACACAGTTAACTACATTTAGCACAATTTTCAAATGAACAGATCTTGCAGATAAAAATTGATTAGTTGATTCTCAGTCTAATGGTCATTCTCTCCAAAACATGTTGCATGATCTGATTGTATAAGTCCTCACAAGCACAATAGTCTGTTCAATTGTCAAAACTGGTCAAGAATTTAATACTATGAATACCATATATGAATCTTGGAATATTTGATAAATTGAATTGAATAAGTCCTTGTTTTTTGATTTTGTGTTTGTTACTATATTACAGTTTATTGCTGTAATGTAAATGTTCTTCTTACATATGTATGGAACTTCCTTTATGTGTATGAATCAAAATCTGTGATGTCAAACCTTGGAGGCTCCTCTTGGTGTAAAATCCTTGTTTTCTGTCCAGTGTGAGCTGGTCCTCAGTGACACATCATCTAAATATTTTGACGTGCCGAGCTTACTCAATGCCAAGGGAACAATTCATTTTTGGGCACTGACTATTCATATTAGACAGAGATAGTTTTGATACATAAGTGAACTGTTTTGGGAGAGATAAGTGCTTTTGCAGGTGAACCATGTTGTTGTGATCAACCATCCAGATACATTTTGGTAAAACAACCAAGAATGTTGAGAACATCCGATTTGTTTGAAGAAATGAGCCAAAGCAACTGAGAAGGATCTTAGCCATTTTGCAGCCCCTGACTATTTAAATGGGAGAGGGATTTAGACTGAAGTATGAGTGAACAGTTTTGGGAGAGATATGAGCTTTTGCAGGTGAGTTATAGTGTTTTGCCAAATGATCTTAGAGTTTTGAGAATGTAATTTCTGTTTCAAGAAATGAGCCAAACCGATGGAGAAAAACTGCAATACCTCTTGTAAATATAAATTCTAGTTTTACAGCAATCAGGTCGCTGTTTGTGGAGAAAAGTTGAAAAACCGTTTGAAAATAGTAAACAAAGTTAACAAATCGATGACATCACACTAGGGAGGCAAAGTTTATACGTAATTTACACAAAAGAAACCACTTTTTTGACCCTTTAAACATTGATTCAACAAAATAAAGGCCTTCACATGTATTTTTCTTTGTTAAATAAAAAATAAATCTGTGACATTAGATGAGTTTTGGTGCAGTGTACAGGATGGTCTCTTGGTAATTTCCTACTGTGATGTCATCATTTACAACCAGGAAGTAAAACTGGGGTAAAAATTGTAAAGATTTTAGCAGACTGTAAAATATATTTGTCTTAACTGCATTTTAGTGAACCGAGTAGTCCAACCTGTCAGAGGCACTTTAAGAGTGATGAAAATCTAACACTGTTACCATAGCGATTAACAATTCAAAACAGAACATCATATCTTATGAATGGGCGAAACTCCTAGGACAAATCGCAGCTTTCCAGGTTTAGTTGTGATCGTTGCAAGTATTTGAAATCACTACGAGGTGTTACTTATTTTAAACGCTGCTTTTCATTTCTTTTGAGCCAAGTTTCATAACACAGTGGTTCTCAAATTAGGGGTCGGGACCCCAAATGGGGTCGCGAAATGATTTCATATGATTTAATAGTCTTAAACAAGGCTTGACACTCAAATGCAGTGGTAAATATAGATTCCTATTTGTCGGCCTATCAAAGTCATTTTCTAGGTCTATATTCTCATATTTAAGTCAAACATTAGATATAAGGCAAATTTATCACTCTGCGTGTCGCCTATTTTTTGTGTTTGGGAGTCGCGAATGTGAACTATTGTTATTTTTCGGGGTCGCGACTGAAAAAGTTGAAGAACCACTGTCATAACAAACGGAAAATATCTCAGCTCCTCATCTGACCCCAGCACTGCACTCTCTCCACTAAAACAGAGACACGTATCTGTTTAAAATAATTCTCCCGAGCACAAAAACACACATTCTTCACTTCCTGGTGTGGAGAGGAGCGAGCGAGGTGTCGGACTGAAGTCACATGACCCGCTCTCATCTGCTTTCACTTAAAATGTTCGACCCAACTCACTCCGTCAACGGCCGCGTGGCACTCAATGTTTCACGCTTCCTTTTGTAGATAGCGGCGTCTCTGTAGATGTGAAGTTTTCTGTCTGTCAGTTTGTTCAATTATACTGATCAGAGTTATGAACTTACATTTAATGGAGAATAAATTGTATTAAAATGGATTTTTTTGGAGAATAAATGGAGAATAAATTGTGCTACATGCATATCAAATCAAATGGAAATTACAATTATATTAGGATAGAAAAGTCATTTGGCATCGATAATCAGTGTAAACGCCGTGAATTATTGGACAAGATACTTGTTATGGTAATCTTGAATATTCTAAACGTTGCAAAGTTTTTCTTCTTACAGTAATCAGGATAAATATAACTTGACATTGGGACATCTTGTTCTGATTTATACTGTAACGGATCTTGAGACTGTGGCTATCAGGCTGAACTGTAAATGCATGAAAATCATCTTTGAATACATTCTTAAAGGGTACATCACTGTCCAACTTCCCGAAGACAATTTTCTGCAGCGTTTAATATAAAGTTATATAATAATAACACTGCTGACTCCCTGTGCGCTCTGAAGGGGTCCGTTTGCGTTCTGTTTTCCCATCATGCTTTGCTGTCGCTGTGATGAGCTCATACATCCTGGACACGCGCCGGGTGTGTTTGAGATGATGGTGAACCTCGGATTGTCCAAAACATGCTCCAGCTGTGACAGTTCAACAAACCTCCCCAAAACTCAGACGTTACGGACGGAGCTGGAGCTGCACTCGGCATTACTCAAAAGATCTATGTTCATTTAAAAGATGGACTGGGCAAACTCTGTGCGTGTTCTGCCAGTGTTTGTTTGGGCTCCGGTTTCCCCCATCAATCCAAAACATGCACTAATTAAAGCCTCAAACGTAGAGAGCAAATTATCTTAACCTCAACTGAGCTAAACAATGCTTTTCTTTCCGATTGTTGTTGATATTTCTCAGCAATGCTTTTGCAAAGTTGTGATCCATTATCCCTAACCTCATACAGCTGCTGTTTTGTCTCTATATATTTCTGATTTGTTGCACTTGAACAGATCGAATCATGACAATAGCGACTACGCTTCGAGCTCAATGGTCCGTCAAACAGACTTTTGGAGCGTCTATTAATTCTGTGTTTCCGAGCAGAGGTCTGCAGCTGACGTCATCCAAACATAACACCTGTTTTCTTAATAAATATTTGCATTGTTTCTTCATGAAGCTGATTTCAAGGATTCACAAAAAGACGTAAGAAGTAACTGCACTGTGAGACGTGGCTAATGCTAACCTAAACACGATACAACTGTTTTTTCTGCATTTATTTAACTCGAATCGCTCATCATCAAGGAACCCTCGCCCGTTCACACGCTCCAGTGCCGCAGACACCGGGGGCGAGGCGGGTTGAGTGTCTCGCCTAAGGACACAACAGCAGTGTTCGTGTGAGAGGGCTGCGATCGAACCGCCAACCTGTGGTCCAGTGGATCTGACCGCTCAACCAACCATTTTTACGTTCGCCGTGGGATTCGAACCGCCGACCTCCAGATCAGCTTGCATAGCTATAATCTGGTGCAATCATCTTTGCCCCCGAGCATAATGTCATTGTACATGGTCCTGTTAAATAAAAAAATTTAAAAATTAATAATAAATAAATAAATAAATGAATAAACATAAATACATAAATACATACATAAATAAATAGAGGACAAACGCTCAACCAAATGAACTACTATGAGTCCAATTCAGAATTAAAATGTGTTTAAATACCACATAAAAATGAAACAAATACAACTGAAAGCACGTTACAACGAATGCACTTTTTTTGGAACACGTTTTGCTCCAAATCAGACATTAACAGGAGACTTAACACAGTCTGATCGGTTAAACAGTGGAACATACGACTCAGAGGAATGTTCGGTTTTGTTGTGGAGTGTGTGAGACCCGGCCCATGTGCGTTTGATCAGAACCAATGGAACAGAACACGCCCAGTTGTGTGTTTGGGCCACAACACGCAGGCGGTGACTAACAGACCTGACCTCACAGGGATGATCTCAGCGGGTGGGCCCTCAGTGCTCACATAATCGACGTTATTTAATTGAGTTATTCACACTTTTCTCCCCTGTGCTGTCGAGGCCACAGTGTCCTGTTCTTGGCTCTGGTTTTAAGTTTACATTCACGGTGACAACTGCAGTAAACTGAAGACAGACGTGGAAGTATATAGGGTTCATTGTCTGTGAATTCATGACCAAATATAGAACTAGATCTAGAGTCAAAGGTGTGTGAGGAGTGGAGTGGTTTTCAAATTGTATATATTGTGTAAATCAAGGCACAATTTATACAAAAATCTGTACCACTTTATGATAACCACACCTTATTTTATCTTAACAAAGCTTTAGGGTTAGGTTTGGGGTTAAGGTTAAGTAGTTGCTAAGCCTGAATCATTGTTTGTTCACTATGGATGAAGTCTTAGTTCATGCTCTATTGATGTAACAGGATGAGTTGTAGGAGGAGAGTAGGTTTGACAATCTCTGAACATTTTTAAGACTTTGTTGAAAACCCATTTGTTTGCACGGGCTTTTAACTCAAGCTGAGCAGAATGTTTGTATTGTATCATTTTATTTTAGCTTAGCTCTGCATGCTCTGTTTGTTTTTTTTCTCATTGTATTTTCTATTGTCTTTGAACAGCACTTTGGGCCACTGGGGCTGTAAATGTGCTTTATAAATAAACTTGACTTGACTTGACCGAGGCCAGAGCTCAGAGCCGTGCGTAATGACGTGCTTCCTTTCTCTCCTCCATTCGGTTTGATGCACGACAAGCACGACATGGCTTTGCAGCACATGGTACTGAAGAGAACTAAAGCAAGTGTTTGGCAACTTGTTCAGTATTGGCAAAACCTAAAACCAAGTAATCTTAACATGTTCACTTTGCATCCGTGTAATCTGACATTTTATTTGTAGGCACTTTATACAATCAAAACTACCTCCAGATATATCCACGGCGGTGTAGAAATAGCCCTTGACACTTTATGAAGTGAGTTCCAGTGTGCATGTTTACCCTAATGTCATTTCAAATAATTATGCTAATTTATTCTACATTTAATATTTTTTATTTTTAGCTATGGCTGATGGGTTTTAGGAGGGAGAAGACATTTTAACTCATATTTCAGTCAAGGTAACAAGTAATTATTGATTCTGAATTGTATTTAATTGAATAGGAAGTGAACTTATACTAATGAAATTGTTTCATAGGTGTTGAACTTGCTTTATACCTGTCACTGTTTCTTTATCCCACTGTTTATTTTAATGTATTTGGGTCTGTAGTATTTTAAACTTAAATTGTACTGTACACTGAACACTGTAAATACTTTGAATCATAATTGGGCAACAGTACAACACAGGGGAAGTGTGTGCGATGCTTTCTTTTGGTTTGCCGTGTTGTTCATTTTGTGTGCAGTTCTAAGACTTAAGTGTTTATCTATTTACTATTTGCACATTGTCTATTTATGAAATATTTTCAAGTACCTTGATTGGTAAAAAGATATGCTATATTTAACTTCCAACCTTAGTCTGGTTTATTATGCCACCTGCATATTAAAAATACTACATCAAGGCAGGAATTAGCATCGTGTTATCCAAAAATCTCATTGATGCACTATAAAATGCCAAAAGACAAAAATTTAAAAAATAATTGGTAACACTTGATTATAACTACACTTTATTAATGCCATAATAAAGCATGAACAAAGACTTTCACATTGAACTAGTAGTTTACTAAGAATAATGGCTGAGTGACCACTTAACTCAGGGTTTAGTGTCAGAAGTTGGGTTTGGTAATTAAGTAGCTTTACTGAGCCTGAATCATTCTTCATAAACTAAATGAAGTCTTTGTTCATGTTTTCTTAAGGCCTAAAAAAGTGTAGGTATTAAAAAGTGTTACCTAATAATTTACTGTAATTCTGAGTCTCCTTTTCAGCTGTGACTCACTAGACTTAACTCCAAAAATGAATGGAACTGGATTGGAAAAAAAAAAGTACAATAAAAAAAAAAGAAGTTAATAAGTGATTTGATTAAGTAGTATTTATCTTGATTTGAGTACAGTTTATTTCATGTGTAGCGTCTTTTTTCTGTTTTCAAGTTAGAAATTGCTTGTTCTTTTCTTAATTTAAGTAAAACAATATTTCATGCTTGTTCTACTGGCGGTCTTACTTTAAGACAGTCAAATACACTCAAAACAAGATAAATATTACTTATTTCAAGCACTAAATAATATAATATAATATAATAATAATATAATAAAATAATACTTTTTCCAGTGCACAAAAATCTACTTAAAACTACGTAAAAGTTACCTGTTTAAAAATAAGTAAAAAATAAGTATTTTACACAGATTTTGAGAACTCTGTTAAAGTATGAAATGCTGTGATTTTGATAAAGATTCACACAATTTTTTGGTCAACTGTAACAATTCAAACACATTTTTCTAATAAATCTAATGTCAATAGTTTTGTTTACTCAAAAGAGGCTGTTTTCCTCTGTTATGTGAGAGCACCCTGAAAGAGTGCAATGAATTAAACAAAACAATAAAATAGCATGCAGACGTCAATGATGTTAAAAGGACAAAGTATTAAAAGCAGTTGCAAGTGCGTAGTAAACATTAGTCTAACACAGTGCAGATGTCACCATGAACGTGCAAAAATAACCCTTTGGACCAAAAGGAAAGAACTTTTGACTTTTCAGTCCAGTTAAAAAATGTAGTTCAGAAAGTACAGATGCTGCTCTCAGAAGAGGGGAAGTGAGAGTAAAGAACGTTTATTTTTGTGCTTTGTAACTTTCCACAGCAGTTAAAATCATAAACACATTTATTATTTTATAATGCAGTTGCAGGGAAAATATGATAAAAAGAACACTGATTTATTTTTGTCTGTTAATGTTATCTGTCTGTTGTCTGTTATCTGAATGTAACTAATGAATATAAATACCTGGGACATACATCTCTGCTGGCAGAGACATTTATAGACAGTGTGGAATGCAAGCTAGTATGCCGATCTGAAAGTTTGGCGCAAGCTCAGCAACTGTTACGACAAAACCTTTTAAAGCATACTGTACCCCCATGTGCACAGCCCAAAGAGCAGTATGCACCACAAAAAGAGCAGTATGCACCACAAAAAGAGCAGTATGCACAGACTGAATGTGGCTTACAATGATGGCATGTGGATGATGCTGAGGGTCCTGCGTTGGAGCAGTGCGAGCCAAATGTTTCTAAATGTGAATGTGTCCACCTGCCCTGCAGTGCTGCGCAGACTCACGCATGGCCGCATGAGCAGACTCACAGACTCACAGATTCACAGACTCACAGACTCACAGATTCACAGACTCACAGACTCAGACTCACAGACTCACAGACTCACAGACTCACAGACTCACAGATTCACAGACTCACAGACTCAGACTCACAGACTCACAGACTCACAGATTCACAGACTCACAGACTCACAGACTCACAGATTCACAGACTCACAGACTCACAGATTCACAGACTCACAGACTCAGACTCACAGACAGAGCAGTATGCACCACAGACTCACAGACTCTCAGACTCACTGATTCACTGACTCACAGACTCACAGACTCACAGACTCAGACAGATTCACAGACTCACAGACTCACAGATTCACAGACTCACAGACGCAGTATGCACCACAGAGCAGTATGCACTCACAGACTCACAGATTCACAGACTCACAGACTCACAGATTCACAGATTCACAGACTCACAGACTCACAGATTCACAGACTCACAGACTCACAGATTCACAGACTCACAGACTCACAGATTCACAGATTCACAGACTCACAGACTCACAGACTCACAGATTCACAGACTCACAGACTCACAGATTCACAGATTCACAGACTCACAGACTCACAGATTCACAGACTCACAGACTCACAGACTCACAGATTCACAGATTCACAGACTCACAGACTCACAGATTCACAGACTCACAGACTCACAGATTCACAGATTCACAGACTCACAGACTCACAGATTCACAGACTCACAGACTCAGACTCACAGACTCACAGACTCACAGATTCACAGACTCACAGACTCACAGACTCACAGATTCACAGACTCACAGACTCACAGATTCACAGACTCACAGACTCAGACTCACAGACTCACAGACTCACAGACTCACAGACTCACAGACTCACAGACTCAAAGAACAGGATAATTTCAATGTTGACCAATCCTGCACAAAGCTCAGTGTGGTACTTTTCTAGTGTGTGGACTCACTGGTGTCTGAGCCTCTACAGATAATGATTTACCTTTTGTATTTGTTGTTTGTCTGTGTACTGCCTTTTTAACAATCTATGGACCAAGTGAGTGTCTGAAATAAAGTTCATGATGATAGAGATGAATATGCCACTTTCAACATAAAAAAAGACATCATGGAAGGCCAGCAATGACTTCCACTACAAATAGGAATGTCCATATTATTTGGTTCATTGATAATCGTGATTAAATTTAAGTTTGAGAATTGCAGGCAGCAACAACGAGTAATTACAGTGCAATCTATAAGCCTAATAAGCCTAAATACATGTAAAGTACTTTTTTATCTGGCTGTTTCTGTGACAATATTATTACTTTTTTTGTTCAGAAACTTTGATTTCATAAAGCTAAACTCATGAAAGAAAACAAATGAAGTATTTCACAGAAGTTCGGTCAAAGTGCCAACAGAGAATAATCGGAAAATCATTATGTTTCTTGTCGTTACCACTAAAATTTGCTATTGTGACTTAACTTCAACATGTATTAAGTTCAGACACAGACTAAATGCAAAGATACTCAATATTCAAAAATACCAGAGTCCACAGCTGTCCCTGGCTCGACCCGTCCTTCTGCTGCAGAGGCTCATGGGAGATGAAGATGAGGAGTTATGACAAATGTCTGCTTGATTGATTTGTTCCACATTTTTAAACCCGGACGATCGGAACATCATGGCCTTTTCACACACACATGGTATTGTCTATTTCAGGCTTTTTCATGTGAACCATTTGTGCCCTGGACTCAAACTAACACATGTGGGAATGTGTTATCGCTCGAGGGAAACTCCTCAAGGCTCAGATCCAAATCCAGATTAACCTGGAATGTGTAGGATATGTATATTATATGATCTGGTCCAAGCCTTGTTTGTAGGAAATGTGTTATACCAAAGAGGGAGGGCCAACATTTTATGAAATAAGCAGAGCCAGGAATATTTATGAACATATTTTGTGTGTTTTTCCAGCTGATTTAGGGTTTGAGATGGTTCCAAGGAAATTTGTATCGCATTTAAGAATATTTCAAACCACAACAGCCTGATTGTGCAAAATATCTGTATTTGTTTTTTCAGCTCAAAACAAAAGCAAGAAACCAGACGTGTAGACGTATATGTGTGTGTGTGTGTGTGTGTGTGTGTGTGTGTGTGTGTGTGTGTGTGTGTGTGCGTGTGCGTGTGTGCGTGTGCGTGTATAAGTCGCTATGTTTCAAAATGAGTGATTAGGATCGTTGCCATAGTGATTAACAGAGTGAAGCAAATTGTTAAGTTTTTTGAATGATGGTTCCTCGAAATGTGGCAGAAGAAGTTGAATATCTGTGCATGTTTGTTGAGAAAAACATTTATTTAACTATATTTTGATTATAATTATAAAACACAAAGAAAAGAAAGACAAAAAAGAAACCAGACCATGTTATCTGTGTTATGAACACATGGAAATGGATACGTGGTGTGGTCTTTCTGGAAGAGGTACCTGGTTGTCTTTGTGTGGCCCTAGTCTTTCTCAGTGAAGACAGGCAGCTGATGCCACACAAGTCAGATCTCCGGAGAGGCGACCCACACCCCCAGTGAGAATTCTTATCGTTTAATGTGATACTGTGGAACATTAGAGACAACATCTCCATGGAGACAAGCAGGGCAGGTGACAGACCCTCCACCAGAAAAATGACCCAGTGCACCTTTAAAATAACTGGTCAGCCATAAAAGTCTGAGTAAACCATAAAATATCCAATTGTAGCAAATGATAGATTACTATAAACTTCTCAGAACAAGAACCAAAAACACGTTACGGACGAAGCGCATGAACTGTTGTGTGGTTTGTCTCCCTCTAGTGGTCACTCTGAGTCACTGCAGCCTGCACAAGTATGAGTCATGCCTGAGGTATCGCTGACTCATAAAGCATGGACACTGTATTCTTTTCTGTTTGAGATCAGATAAAAGTTACAAAGTGTACAAAACCAACACAAACACTTGAGTGATGGAGAGGTAGAGGTTTTGAAATACAGCGCACTGTGCCCTCAGCCCTCTAATGTTAGCACTCTTTAAATCTTTGATAATGTAAATAATATTGCGTTGTAATTCTTGAGACTTTCTGACCCAAGACCCAACTCTCTTCTGCACTTCAATAATGTTTTATTTTTGAGCCACTGAAAGCATCTCCCTGATAATGTCTAGAGGCGATATAAACATGTATTTTTCTAGGATTATATAGTTTTGGATAAACATATTTTCTTTCAATGTGAAATCAATCATCCAAGCACAATGAGTGATGTGTTAGGAACTAAAGATGACACTTGGTTGGATGATAATAATGAACCTACTGAGTTTGGAGACATCACATAAAGAAACAGCATGATCAATGTCTCAATTAAATAAAAAATTGTGAGCGATAATGGGCCCAACAGATCATAGACAGTTCTTGGTGGGACGGTGTCACTTGATGTCCCTGGTTTAAATTAAGAGATTAGGATTTTTGAGTTTATCGAAATAGCAGATATTTGGTCATTTTATATTTATAGCAAGGCCCACAACTAGATAGATAGATAGATAGATAGATAGATAGATAGATAGATAGATAGATAGATGGGTTAGTTAGCAATAAAATTAAAAGATTGATGTGTTTAAACTACTCTACTTTTCTCTGTCAGGACATTTTACTCTGAAATATGAAAATGAATATTTACCCTAAAACACTGCACTGGTCTTAATTTTATGCAGAATTGAACTATATAGACACAAATTTTCAGTTTATTTCACAACCATTACTAAAAAAAAAGAAGTATTTCCTAATTTATTCCTAAAATGCGAGTTTTCGAAGAATTTTTCACATTAGTTTGGTAGAACATGAGCAAACACAAAAAGTATTTATTACCAAATTATGCCAGTTTCACGATTAGTCTTTTGTAGAATTTTCCAACACAACATGGAGCTGGAACTACTACTACAGGTTACCATGGTGACGCTCTCTCTGGCCCATATTATAACTCATTGGGAACAAAATGTTGCATATAGGAAAGTGAAACCCATAAAACAAGCCGTTCGCCGTGTGACCTGCAGCGGCGAGAGATAAGAGTTTCCACACAACACATTTACACGAGGGAGCTGCCTGTGCATGAGTTACAGGCTCCGCTGCCCTCACCTCGGCCTCAGCAGCACCCGCCAGCACCTGTCATCTCACAACCTCAGCCCTCGGGGGTCTGTTCATGAATATAAACTCCTACAGAAAGCATGGCAGACGCAGATGTGTGGGAAGAAGAAGCCGTGGTCTTTGATGTTACCCCAGGGCTTGTTGATGGGAATGTTGGAAAGCGAACATGCATATTTTTCAACTAATCTATTCACAATATGCATGTTTTGACAGACTTTCCCCAATGATGTTTAACTTTATGGAGTGAGAAGCGTATACATTTTCTTTGTTCTGATAGCCCTGCGACGAGTTGGCCACTGTCCAGGGTGTACCCCGCCTAAGGCCCAAAGTCACTGGGATAGGCTCCAGTCACCCGCGACCCCTAACAGGAATAAGCGGTAGAAAATGAATGAATGATGAATGATTGTACCACTGTATCTACTAATCTTAACTTGACTATGTGATATTTAAGTGTGAGAACTACAGGTGAATGGGAAAAAATCTTCAATTTAAAGATATCAAACTTCTCCTGTAGTTTACTCACATACATTTAAGAAAAAACTATATTACAAGTTTTTCATCATGTCATGTTTGCATGTAGAAATAAGGCATTTTATATGTAAAAACTGCCAAAAATACACGTTTGGGACATTTAAATCTGAAAAATGGACAGAACCAGGTTTAAATTTCTTGGTTCATTTTGCACACATATTAGTTACAAAAAAATACAAACAATTTGCCTTGTCTTTTTGAACTTAAAACTTCAATAAATCAGTTTTAAAATTGGATATTAAAGAAATCATTGTGTAAGTTTCATCAAAATCTTCTTGAGTCCAAGATTGTAAAGTTTCATGTGTGTGGGATCTACTTTAAGCGGTGATCCTTTTGTCCTGAGGGGAGAAAAATGCATTTTAAGAATTTACAATGTCCCATAGAAATCTATGGATGAAGTGGATTAAATTAAAT
The DNA here is from genome assembly GCA_019453435.1 of Rhinogobius similis. Lineage (NCBI taxonomy): Eukaryota > Metazoa > Chordata > Actinopteri > Gobiiformes > Gobiidae > Rhinogobius > Rhinogobius similis. The sequence continues at coordinate 20,410,445 of CM033620.1, forward strand.
AATAAAACATCTCTAGGAGCAGATTGGACAAGTTTGTTATTTCCACATGAAAGCCAAAATGTTGAGAGAGCAAACTGACCACAAAAAAACAAAAACAAAACATCTTCACAATTTTGGCTGCTCCCTTCTCAAACACTATGAAGACATGGGAAACTTGGAGAAAATAATAAACATTACATAAAATATGGTGTTTTCCCACCAACGGTTTTAGTTAAATTGTGCATTAAGAGAAGATTCACCTGATTTATATTTAGCCTGAGTAAAGGCCCACAACATTGATACTGAATGTGTTTGTAGTGTATACACCTTTGCCCTGAAATGACCCCCAGGTTTACAGTGTATGTTACATGCAAAATCAGCAGGAAACAATCTCAGATATTACAAGATAAAACCAAAGGACGTTTACATGGCATTATTAGGAAATACAGACACAAGTAAAAGCATTGTTATGTCTAATACTTAAATAAATACTCATGACACTTTTGCATTTTATATATCATTGTAAGACTACTTTTTCCTCACAATTATTTCTGTTTTCTCTTGATTGCATTTGAAGAATCTAGGGTTAGATCTGGTGCTACTCGAAAAGTCAAATATGATCTTACAGTGTGAAAAGTTTGAATACCATTAATTGAAACACACTGTAATAATAATAATTTCCACTAGGGGCCCTCGGTTAGTAAAGTTTAATTTAGGCAGGTGAATGGAAAACAAACAAATTTGCTTGTAAGCTTGTTAGTTTGCAATACAAATGCTCCAGCTTGCTTTGCATGAATGGTGCAAATTCTTTTGTTCAAATCCATCTGCGTTTGTATGCGCCAATCCATATCTGGTACTATTTTAAAGGAATGCAGGCTTTCTACCTGGATAATTCACTGGAAATAGAATGGGTAGGTATGTGTTGTGTATTTGCCACACGAGGGCAGAGTTTCCAGATATGCGTTACATTTACTAGTTTTCTGACACCATTTTGCTTCTAATTAAGTCATATTTAGTTTGAAGTAACAATACTCTTACTTGAGCAAAGGTTTGGTAACTCTTCCCACCATGAGTAAGTCTACAACTGTATTTAATGATTGGAACATTTGTGTTTCTTACCTTTTGTTTTACTAATTATTTGTGTATGTGTTTGGAAATATCACATAATTTAATACTTTGTCTGTCCGATTACATTCACCCATAAATCATAAATACAATTCTAAATACTTTTTACATCCAAACTCTAAGTAGAAGTTTTTCCAAATACTTTTTACTCTTACTTTTGTATTGGGGCCACTACTTTTTACTTCTATTTTAAAGTAAAGTAACATTATTCTTTCTTGAAATGTTGGCTTCTCTACCATGAATCTATAACATTATCCTCTGCCTGTTACTGGGTCATAAACAACACGTATCATGATCCAAATTCCTTTTAAAATGGTGTCCTATATTAAATCACACAGAAACGCCTGTCCCACCATCTCCAATTCCATCTTCCATTGTGAGGGCATTGTTTCTGGCAGATCGGGTTCTTCTTGCTTCTGGTTTCAGGCCCAATGTCTGTAGAACGTCTCTGTTCTGACCAAACCTGTACAGCAACATGAAAGACAGGGGAAAGGGGCCCCGGGTCCCAGAGACAGGGCCTGTATGTGTCAAGGGCTGATTATTACGCACAGCCTTTAGGTCCACACGTGATTTGTCAAGCATTTCTTTGCATTCACTTGTTTTCTGATGAAGTAATGCAGTTTATTTGAATGGATTTAAGCATTGTCCCACGGCTTGCCCCTTGAAGGACATCCACAATTTATGGGAATAGGCCTTGTTTTTTTCAATAATTAGTTCAGAGCTTCACGTCTCTTTGAATTTTTTTTTTTTTTTAATTGATAAAATTAAATTACAAGTATAATACAAACTAAGGCATAATTAGTAAGGATAAGTTAGATTGGTTCCAAGCAGAAAATGTAAACAATGAGTTTCGAGGCGTAGTAGAAATTATAACATGAGTTATTTACATTATTTATATATATTTCAATATATCAACACATATCCGCACTCACATTTACATTTTTATGTAAATATAATTTATTATTACTTTATGTATATGGAATTTGCCAATTAGTGTGAGGAGATTGATTATGTATTCAATTTTTTTGTTTTTATGAGTGAAATGTGTAATTATATTTTGATAGTCCAGGTTAATTGATTGTTTTGTTGTTTGTAATATGAATGACTGTAGTTTTGACCATGATTCTTTGGATAACGGGCAATCAATAAATAGGTGGCGTATAGATTCTTCAGTGTGGTTGCAGAAGGAGCAGCTTTTCTCTTTGTCTGTGAATTTAGATATACGTCTCTCTGAATCTTCCATTACACAACTACAGACAGTGGTTCGTCAGCAGCAGAGCAGGAGCAGGCTCTCCCCCATTGGCTGCTGGGGACACGTCAGCAGTCAATAAGTGAAACTCAGATATGTTACCGTCATCCTCCTCTTCCGTGTGCGTGAGAGTTGACACTTTACAACTACTTCGGTAAGTCAGAGAAAGCAGCGAGTAGATACGACTGCTTTATAACTGTACAATATGACAAAACGAGGCCAAACGCGCACGAATGTCCCTCACTTTGTCCTGTAACTCCACAGGTGGCCGAGGGAAACAGCTGGACTGACTTTGGGTCGCTTTTCGGTTCGGGACTCGGCGCTGGCAGGGGAAGCAGCCTTCACAAAGCGCCCTGACACTTGAGTCACGCGGAGTGGGATCGTCCGGCAGTTTTACGCACGAGCGGCGATGTTGCGGCCCAACCCGGACAGAGGGCTGGCGCGGTAAAGGGACTCCGAGCCTGGACCGTCGTGTGAAGGTCGCTTTACTCGGAGAAGATGAGGTTCCGTTTGCTCAAGAAGAACCTCCTCGTGCTGCTGGGAGTTTCTTTTGTGATCGTCACACTCCTGTTCTCTACGCGCGTGTTGATGGTTTCTGAAAATGTCACCACGGAGCCCAACGAACACAGACCAATCTCCGAGTCTGGTGGTGAGGCGTTGAAGTTTAACTTTGACTCAGTACCAGAGTTGACCAAGTCCGTTTATAATGCTAACTACAGGCAGTGCGTCCTGAACGCAGAGCGCTTCCCCGGAGAACCGCAGCTGGTTCTGGTAGTGCAGGTCCACAACAGACCCGAGTACCTCAAACTGCTCATCGAGTCACTGCAGAAGGCTGCGGAGGTGCACAGCTTTCTACTCATCTTTAGCCATGACTATTTTTCAGAGGAAATAAACTCTATTGTGCAAAGCATTAGTTTTTGCAAAGTAATGCAGATCTACTTCCCTTTTAGCACACAGCTCTATCCAAACGAGTTTCCTGGACAGGATCCAAAGGACTGTCCTCGAGACATTTCCAAGGACAAAGCTGTGCAAACAGGATGCCTGAATGCACAACACCCTGACTCGTATGGTCACTACAGGGAGGCCTTCATCACCCAGACCAAGCACCACTGGTGGTGGAAGCTGCACTTTGTGTGGGAGCGTGTGCATGTGATGCAAGGATACAGCGGCTTTGTTGTCTTTTTAGAGGAAGACAACTACCTTTTACCAGACTTTTATCATTTCTATAAATCAATGATCGAGCTCCGACAGAGGAGATGCCCAGACTGTGACATGTTGGCCCTGGGGAATCACAATGGGTTTAACGATTTCAGCCAACTGTCCAACAAAGTGATGACCACAGGCTGGATGTCCACCAAGCACAACATTGGCATGGGCATCTCCCGGGAGATGTACTACAAGCTCATGGGGTGTAATGATGCTTACTGCACCTATGACGACTATAACTGGGACTGGACCCTGCAGCACCTCTCTGGCACCTGTGTGTCCAAACCCATCAAAGTGCTGGTGGCCCAAGGCTCGCGGGTCATGCACACAGGAGACTGTGGGCTGCACCAGAAGGACAACTGCAGACCGGAGTGGGCCATGCAGAGAGTGGAGGAGAGTCTGAAGATGGCCAAGGATGAGCTGTTCCCTGCCTCTCTCACTCTCACCGCCACAGAAGTGACAGAGCACAAGGCCCACATGAAGAACGGAGGCTGGGGAGATGTTCGGGACCACAGTCTGTGCAAAAACTATGCCAAACGCCTATAACTAACATGTCATCTGTACTTGACATTTCAGGATGTAGAGACAAAGAAGTGCTTATAAATATCTTTCTATCAACCAGTCTTCTCAAAATGGGCCAAATGTTTGTTAGAAAGAAAAGCAATTACTCACCAAAGCTGCACAGTTGCCAAAGACTCATGCTCCTTTTGTAAATATTGTACTGAAGCTCTTAAGTGCAGCTGCTCTCGTCAGGATTAAATAAAGCAGTTAAATATGCCAAACAAATGTTTGCACAAAAATTAAATGAAACCAAATGTAATTATTAGTGTTCAGATGAGTTGTTTTGTTTTGCTATTCACCAATATTTTCAAAAATCTTTATCATAGTTTATACAAGTGCTGAAACAGCCAAATGTACAATGTTGTAATTTCTGTGAAATGCACATTCTTAACATTGCTGAGGGAAATGTTTTTGAACTACTTTCTGATGCGCTGGTTTACTGATTTCTTCATGACAACCACTGATCAAATCAGGTCTTTCTGTCGTGCTACAGCAGCCACATTGATTTTTTTCTCTCTTGATGTTGACTTTTGTGTAATAGTAACCTTTTGGATTCTGTTTAAAGGTATGCTTCAAATCTACTGACAAGCTGACATATAGTACATGCATTTGTTTTGTTTTTTACATAATTATAGCATATTTTATCAGCAGTGAAATGCCTTTGTCATGACCTTAAGTGCCTTAGTAGATTTCTTGATATTTAAAACTGTTGTAGCTGTAGCCTAGATTCACTGATATAACAGTGAGCTCCTATGCAGTTGCAATAAACAGGTGAGATCAATTCACATTTTGTAAATATTCTGTTGGAAGAGCAGTAATCCTGTTAGCATTGTATAAACAGAGTTTTGTCAATGTGAATGAGCCTCCCTCTTGAGTTATTTTGAAAGATACTGTATTCTTAATGTAATGTTGATAATGTGTTGAAATTTAATGAGGATGAAAACAGTGAAATTTTTTCAACCCAGGGGCCTTGAATCATCACTTGAAATGACCATTATGACTGTTGTTCACATATTGATGTCGAATGGGGAATAAAAGAGATTTTATTTTTACTGTGTGTTGTATGTTTACATTCACTGGTCATGTTACTAGAGTCATGCGAGGGTCTGAGTGGGACTTAAGGAGTGATGTCATGTCGAAGAGGGTCTTAAAAGTCGAACAAAAGGGAATCTGATCCGAGACCCGAGGCATTTAAAGGATGTGCGTCACGTGATCCGTCTTCGCGCTACTATTGGTCAGTTCCAGGCCAGTGTTTTATTTCCGGAAGTTATTCTCAATAGTGTCACTATTTCCATCAGGTTTATCACATTTGCGTTATTACACACCGTGATCGAAGGTAAGGTCTGATTTCTAATGGTTTCCCTGAATATTAACTGTATTAATTGATGTTGTGTTTAGTTCAATGATGTGTGTTGATGTGAATAGCTCGATGTGAGCGGCGTTAGCCGTTAGCTCTCGCCTTTAGAGCTACGAAAAAACCTTTGATCCACGGACTGGAGCTTGAACTGTTTTACAGTTAATTATATTAGAATAAACTAATAACAACAGTATCTCTGTATGTCTGGATAACAGTACAAGCGTATCTGTAATGTGTTTGTTCAGTGTGCTAGGTTAACAGTGATGCTAAGCTTCTCTGTAGCATCACAACGTTAACGATGATAGCGCCACTAACCTGTTACTGCTCATCTTTTCATATAAGCCACTTTACAAATCTGTGATTCATGTTTTATAATTATGTACAAAGCACACCGCTGACAGCATGTTACTGTGTTATTACAATCCCTTTAGGTGTGTCCGCAGCCAAAGAATGGCACATTGGTTTCACAGAAACCCACTGAAGGCGACTGCGCCCGTGTCTTTCAACTACTACGGAGTGGCTGGAAGTCCAGCGGCCAATAAAATCTGCAAGTGAGTCTTATCTGTATTATCTGAGTGGACTGTATATGGCCATGACCATCGACGGCAATACACCTGGCATTATTCCAGAGAATTGATGGAAAATAAAGAGCTATTGTTCACTTGTCCCACAGTGACCTGAGGACCACCAGGGCCAGGCTGCTGGACATGTTCACTGACATCACCTGCACCCCCGAGATCATGAAAAATGCAACGGACGCATACTTCTCACTCCTGCAAGGTGGGTGGCATTGTATTTCAGTTTTACTTATTTATTATGACACTGTTTTCATCAAAAGTTTGAAGCTTTGAGTGGGATGCCAGGAGCACAGTTGGCAGAGCGCTCGTCCTCTGATCTGGAAGTCAGTGGTTCGAATCCAACTTCTGATACAACATATTGGTAGAGCAGTCAGATTCTACTGGTTATTGTGTCCTTGGGCGGGACACTTAACCCACCTCAACCTCCGTTGGTGTATGAATGTGTGTGTGAATGGTTGAGTGGTTACTTGAAGGAGCGTTTCCTTGGAGGAAAAGCACAATGTAACATTTATTTTTGAAGTAAAGATGTCTCCAAATGCAGTGATTCAAAGTTTACAAATAGTTACAAATTACAAATAAAACTGTGGACAAGAAATCTGTCGTCACTCTTCGTTCATTATAACTGATGTGATTTTGAGCCTTAACAGACTGTGTCAACAATATTATTATGTAGTATTACTTAAACTTGTCCCTAACCATTTATGTATTTTTGAATGCTCACTTATAATACAACTTCAGGTTTTATCGCATCTCTGGATGGAAGCACACAGGACAACAAGATGCGATACATTCAGAACTTTAAATGGACTGACACTTTACAAGGAAACACGCCAAGGTAAGGCACAGCTCTAATCTATGAAATACTCGTATGCTTGTATTATGTAAGTTCAAAATAAAGTGAAACTCTGTAAACATTTGTTAAGTTAAATAAGTTGATTTTAGTATAGCCCAAATCACAACAGCAGTCGCCTCGCAGGGCTTTTCAACTTTGTTGATTTAACCAGCAGAAAGTTAGCTAATGAAAACAATGAAACAGTTGCTGGTCAGTTTATACGGTCATAAATCAAATCAAACTGTAACTACACTGTAACTGTCTCCTCACAGTGCGCAGCAGGACATGGTATTTGAGCTGGTCTCCATGTCATTCAACGTTGCTCTCTGGTACACCAAGTTTGCCTCTAGACTAGCAGGAAAGGAAAAGTATGTGAATTTGTCACCAATTTAATATTTTGAGAGAGTAGATGTTTGTAATGATGTGTGTGTTTAACAGCATAACAGAGCCGGAAGCCAAAGATGTGCACCGGAGCCTGAAGGTGGCCGCTGGAATTTTCATAAATCTCAAGGTGATTTACATGATCAGACTCGTGACTCTCTCCATCCACACCACTAGTGATTCTTGTAAATGCAAATATCTCCACAACACAAACACAGCAAATGCCATCTTAAGTTGTCCTACACATTTGTTGCACTTTTACTGAAGATGTACTCAAAGACTCTTCTTACATAAAACTTATTTCTTAATGTTAACTTCCGCCAACTTCTCGTCCCCATCAAGATGTTAATGTGTTGTTTGACAGCATGACATTTAACTTCTCTATCTCCATGGAGACAATCAGGTCAGATCTGTGGAGAGGCCCTTTCACAAAAAGTATGCATGTTTATAAGGTACATATAATATATATTGTTAGCCATTAATTTAACCACTGTTGTGAGATAGATGCGAGTTCATACCATACTGTGAGACATGCCCGGCAAAGCAATAGGATTAAGAATGTTCATATTGTCTTCTTACTTTTCAAATAGTTTTTGTTTATTTCTTCGTAGGACGCTTCTGATTGCCTCATACCTATTACCTGATATTGCCCGAAGAGCAGGTGGCGGACACTCCGAAAAGTTACATAGCGCACCTTTAAAGTGCTAGGTTCACATGTTTTTCTAATTAGTACTTGTGGAAAGAGCCTGTGGTAAATATTCATTGTAGTTTTGCATCAGTCAAGTGTCAGTTTGTTAAGAGAATTTGAAAATAAAAGTTGAAAATTACAGGAATTAGAGTTCTAAACAGAATCGCTTCGTTACGAAACACAGAGACAATTAACACGCAACTGACACAATTTGCTGACAGTTTAAACAATCATTAAACAAAATGAAGATGTTATCAGGTATTATTATTTGTCGAATCAAAACACATTTTCATGGATTTTGACCTTTATTTACAATATGGTTGCTAGGTAACAGTTGTGGAATCACCTACAACGTAAAATTAAACTTAAAATTGTCAAACTGGGGAATACAGGCCACATTTTTTTTTTAAATAATGCACTTTTAAACTTAAATTTTGATTGTTTTACCTCTGACTTTCACAATTAAAATGACGTCTACATGTAATGGATTAATTTAATCCTTGCTGACAATATCTTCTGAGTTTGAACATTTACTAGACGTAACTTCAAATTCCCAGAACAAATGTCGGATGTGTGAACAAACCTAGAGCTAAACTTTCCCTTGTGATTCTTCTTCAGGAGGTGCACATCCCTCGTCTTATCACTCCCGCAGAGAAGGGCCGGGACCTGGAGCCGAGGGTCATGGATGCTTATATCATCCAGTGCCAGGCAGAAGCACAGGAAGGTACCGATCAAACGATATCACACACTACAATCTGTCAATCACATTAGTAATCTTTTCACACATGTTTCTGAACAGTGACAATTGCCAGAGCCATTGAGCTGAAACACAAGGCTACACTTATTGCAGCGCTGGCTTATGAGACGGCCAACTTCTATCAAAAAGCTGGTGAGTGACTCAGTGATAATACAGTTATTTGTAGAATTACAGATAACGATGAGTCTATTAAAGATGAATGTGTTTGCAGATCACACACTGAACACTCTAGAGCCTGAATGTAGCAGCAAATGGAGGAAGTATCTGCAGCTCAAGCAACATTTCTACATGGCTTATGTGAGTAAAGAGACATCAACGGAACATGATCATTCAGAGTCAAATTAGTGTATCCAGAATGGCTGGTTTCATTGTTCTGGTGCATATTCTAATTGAGTATATATACAACCAGAGCATTTTCCACATAAAACCACGCAATGGCAGAAGCTCAGTATGGAGGGCTGAGTCGTTTGTGTGGAAGCGAAATAATGATAATAATTGTCAAGCACATTTAAGTGTCTTTTACTTTCACCTTCCACAAATCAACCTAACAGATACAGAGGCTACTAGGTGTGTAAAGTGTCTTGCTCAAGGATGTGATGAGTTGAATTTGAATGTCTAACCTTCTGTTTAGAGGATGACATTTAAAAATTACTCAGTCAAGGTCAAGTTTCTTTATAAATCACACACACAAACAGCCATCACTGCCCCGAAGTGCTGTAAAAGGTCAACTAAAGCACAATAAATGTAATAGGAAATAAATATCTTTAAATAAATAAAACAATGGGCAAAATCCAGTGGTGGAAACTAACAAAGTGCAAAAGTACTTTATGTACTATATGTACTTTACTTTAAGTACATTTGAAAATAGATACTTTTAGTTCACTACATTTAAGAGAAGATATGTTTACATTTTACTCCAATAGTTTTTAACTGGAATGAAAAGTAGAAATATTGTTTATTATAGTTTATGGTGACATCTTGCAGGGTTTCCGCAGGATATTAAAAAGCATTCAAATTCATTAAATACATTTTGGCAAAAATAAGGCCGTAAAGTGCAATGAAAAGCATTAAATTCAGTCCCAACAGGCATTAACGCTACAAATCTACAAGAACAATAACTATAAACATAATAAAAAATAAGCGCTATATCAGCCAGTCAGAAGAGCGTGTCCATGACAGTCGTTTTTCTTTGAAATTTAACATTCCAATATATTTTGAATCCCAGATGTGCTGGATTTATTGAATGTAGATGTTAATCAAATAATCTAAAAAGTAAAATAGAGGTTTCAAAACATACATTTACATGGTTTATATTTATGATTGTATATTAGCATTTTTAATATCATGAAGTAATTTATTATATTCTCATTATTCTGCTGCCCAATGGAAGCCAGACATGATAAAAGTGTAAACTTCTTGTTTTGGCTGTGTTTATGTCTTTAAAAATCTTGAAATGTGGCATTAAAGGGCATCAAATTTGAGTTGCTGAATTAACTGTCTTGCCTGAAAGTTTGAGTCAAATAAAATTAAAGGGATATTTCAAAATTTTACTTAAGTAGATTTTTTATATGGCCTCATGTATCTGTACTTTTTCTTCTTCCACCACTGGCAAAATCGCTCAACTGTATTTCCAATGCAATAAGAACGATGGGCAAAATAAAATTACATGAAAAACTTTATAAAGGTAATACAGCTCTAATTTAATTTGCTCTAAACACTGGACTCCCCAGATCAGAGTACAACATGAATATGAACAGACAAAATGTTAAAGTCACTGTGTATCGTTCCAGGCTTACTGCTATCATGGACAGACACTCTTGGCTGGTGACAAGTGTGGAGAGGCCATTCGATCCCTTCAGGAAGCCGAGAAATGTATGTATATCTCTAATGTAATGTGAACATGTGGCATCCTGCTCGAGAACTAACTCAATTCTTAAATAGGAGGATTTTGTGCATCTGGTGTTCCACTTTCAGCGAAGCCTTTGATACTATCTCTGTTTCCTGTGTGCGCTCGTCCCATTTGCATGTCCTCGTGGCTTGTTGACATGGCCCTGCACATGTGTTTAGGTTATGCCCGGGCTGAGGCTCTGTGTAAAGAGTATCGTCAGACAAAAGGACCAGGGACCACGGCTAAACCCTCCGAGCAGCTGTTCTTTATCAAACTGGGAGGAGTCATCAAGAACACTCTGGAGAAGTGTCAGCGAGAGAACGGATTCATGTAAGTCACTCTCAGGCTGCACTCCGCTCATCTAAGTTATTAGTGTCGCTTATCGAAATGTATACTGAAGCAGGGCTGCACAATCAATCGAAATCGATCGGAATCACACGTTGAATGGACAAAATTGGCCAATCATAAAGGCTGCTATTTTTAAGAGTACATCCACAAAAAAACAAAATATTCAGTTCTACTCTGTATATGTTTGTATTTAGATTTGTTAAAACATGTTCTGAAACGAAAGCGACAAAAATGGAACGAAGAGTGACAAAAAAGGTGACTGAAAGCGAAAAAAACGTGACTGAAAGCGACAAAAACGTGACTGAAAGCGACAAAAACATGGCAAAAAGCGACAAAAGCATTCCAAAATGTGTGATTCTTTTATCACTTTGTCAGTTCATATTTCAGTCTTTTTTTGTCAGTTTGCAGTTTGAAATGTTTCTTCAATCGTGCAGCTATACACTCTACAATGAAGCTTAAATGCGTGTCTTCCAATCGATCATGACTCTGTTAAGTAATATTATCTTATTAATATCTTAACATAATCTTTGTGTAAAATAAAGATGGTAAATGTCATGGTTGAGATTCAAGGATTGCACAAAAAGTTTTACAGTTTTGCAGTTAAGCTGTAAAAGGTAACCATAAGTGCATAAATACAGCATCAACCCTAAATGTAATAATAGTCCATCTGTGTGCAATTTTGTAAAGCCCAAAATCACAACCTTGCAGGGCCTCACAAAATTGTTGATTTTATCAGAAGAAAGTTAGAAAATCAAATCAGAAGAGGAGCAGATTAACCAGTGTTCACAACAATTAAGCAAATGGATAAGTGAAGATGGATCTGTCCCACAGCGTTATCTGTACTTGATGCTCCTTCGTGGCAAGGAAAAAAACAAACTTGTTTGGCTTTACTACTCTGTTATGTTTTTCACTGATTCTGTGGAAAATTTAAAGGGCAGCTTTTATGGGTTGAATGACCCAATCAGGCAGATCAGTGCTGTTGAAAGTCAGTGTGTGTACATTCTTGTGGGGGTGATAATTACCAAAATGAATATCTCAATATTTTGGGGTTATCTTTATCAATATTCATTTTTTTTATTTATTATTATTATTTATGTATTTATTATTATTTTTTTTTACAATGTTTCATTAATGTGCTAAAATGTGCCTGTAAATGTCTTTGTTGAGGTTCAAGTATCACTCAAAACATGAATGGACCTTAAAATTACCACAAAAAGAGCAGAAATATCTCCTTTATACCCTTGAATGAAAGATTCCATAGACTTTTAGATTTTTTTGTTTAATTAATAGTTATATTTAAAGACGATATATACGATATTCTAAATGTAACCACAGCAGCCCAGAGGAAAAGATTGTAACCCAAAGAGGATTCAGTTTTGATGTTTAAATGTTGTTTATTTGTCAGATATTTCCACAAGGTGCCAGCAGAGGCGCCCACGCTGGAGCTGAAGGCCAGTTATGGTCTGGCAGAGCCGGTTCCCTTCGAGCTGCCGCCTCTGAGTGAGCAGTGCACTCCGGAGGTCTACGCCACATTCGACCTGACGAGAGGCGCCAAGAACGACAAGGTGAGCAACTTCAGCAACTGTGAGACGAGTGAGAAATGCAGCGTGCATGAATCAGTGTTTGGCAGAAAAGGCTTCAAAGATGGTCATGTAGACACAATTGAAAGTTATTATTTCAAAAACGATGTCCACAATTCTCTTTGAAACCTTTTCTACCTTGGACCGCTCCTGGATGAATGTTTTAATACTCACCGTGTTCTGTCACAATTATAGCAAGTAATAATTAAGTTTAGTTGTAGTTTAATTAAAGCCATACATATAAAACGGATTAAAGCTGATTTTATAACAAATAACTTTGGATTCAAAATATTGTTTTTGAAAGGATTTACTTCTTAATTTGAGCAAGTTCATTTTTCATTCAGTAGAACAAATGGGCTAAGAAAATGTGCTGGCTCTTGTACATTACAGTTGGCTAATAGAAAAATGAACCTGATAAACAGCAGACATTTTTGAAGATACACAATAAGGTGTTGCGTTTTACTCTGTTGTTACCGGCCCCTGAAAAAAAGTCTTGTGACTGTATAAGTCTTTACAAGAATAAAAAAAGTTGGGGACCGCTGCACTAGGTGACAATGGGGACATCTAGTGGTGAAAGGACGCCCGTGCAGTTGAGCGTCAGCTGTTGGACGGAGCGTTTAGGCTTTAATTGTCCCTCAACAGAGACACTAGTGACATAATTTCCTTAAATACAATTGTTATAAAAAGTCCTTGCTTGTTGTAAAAGTGAAAATGTCACTTATTAGCTCTTTCAAATCCTCAAGCAGTATTTTTGAACATTACAATTGCTTTCAAAATGTACATATTTACATTTTAGCATTTTGTTTTCTTTCCAGGCCAAACCTAAAGATGAGGAGGTGAAGCCTGTGAAGGAGCCGGACCTTAAGCCTCAGAAGGACACGGGCTGCTCCATCTCCTAAACCCCCCTGCGCCCCCCCCCCCTCCTCCAGTGTGTCCCACTACGGCCATGCCAGCCATCTTCCTCCTTATAAACCACAGGAACATGCGCTTTGGCCACACATTCTGTTCTTACTCATGCATTTTGTCAGAACCAGTCTAATACACTCGAATTCAAATCGTGTGACCACAAAAATAATGTAACAAGACTTTGTTAATTTAATACAATAAATTAGATAATAGATTGATCTGGTTAACCCTTAAGTATTCAACAGTAACAGTGCCTTGTTTTTTCTGGTCTTTTATTTGGCACTGGCAAAATAAGTCTGTCTATTGAACAAAATGAACCATAATCATGTGTATATTTAGTATTTTAGATATTAAAACACTATATAATGTAACTACATAGGAGTAAGATTAGTTTAACCAGTGTATTTTTGGCGATAAGACTGAAAGTTTACTATTGTCAACACAAAATGAATCTCCAAGACGTAATGCAGCGGTGACAGTTCTAGCTGTAGCAGTTTACAACTAATACTTTTATTCCACTCCACATGTTTCTAGTTGTGGCCCTGTTTCAACAAGAAGGACGAAAAACTCAGTGTTTTAAACTTAAAATTGTTCTTAATTTGTAGTTCAAGCAAAGACCATGATTTAATGATTGAAATGTTGAAATGTATACACAGGAAGTTGAAATTCTAATTCTGAATTTGTTGGACCCACTTGGTAAAACAGGGCTTGTGTGTAGAGTTGTTTTGTATATAAAATAATGTAGCTTGCTTCATTTATATTCATTTAAAACAACAACATTTAGTAAGCTAGTTTTTTTAATTTATTTTACGTAATTACTTGTTTTATCTATACAAATACGTTAACTACATTTCTTAATCATGCTTTTTACATGGCCAATTTTACGCCTTTTACAAACCTACATCTCCGTAAGTATGTACTGTACATAAAAAAGAATTGGAGCATAAACATTTAAAGGGACGACCTTCATAATATCCACGCTGCATGTCTCCAAATTGCAAAAACTAGTTGCTGGAAGCTTGTATAAACTGTACCATGTTGCATTGACTTTTGTCATTGTATGTTCATTCAAAACACATTTGAATCCACTGTAACGCCTTTGCACTTTATAGAGATTGTAGTGAGGATCTGCTAAATATTTGCTCAGATATGATTTTTCATATTATAAAATGTGGCAATCAACATTTTCCTTTTAATAGTTTTCCCCATGTTTTTGAAATCTGTTCAGTGTACGTTCTCTCGCATTACTCCTCTATTAACGCCCTTCTTGTAAGATCGGTTTCTGAAGGTATTAAATCCAGTGTAAAACTAAAATCAGGTGAATGTGTTTTGATTACTGATAGGAGGTGACTGAAGTTAAATGATGACGCACTTTATATTCAGACAGTTGAATGAAGCTTTGTGGTACCAAGATCGATGGTTATCGGGTTATGGATTTTGTCTGCGCACATGCGAGGTTAAAAATTGGATTCACTTTTAGTTGCTCTTAAATTTATCACAAACAGAAAATGATATACTGTACTTGACGTATGTGGTAGTGAGACTGTCACAAGCAGCATTTGACAGGACTTGTCTCACACTGAGAATTAACAACTATTTATGGAAACAAGATATGGTTCAAGTGTGGACACACGCTGACTCGTCTGGTACACTTTCACATGGACATACCTCGTGAAGTTTAACAGGTCAACAGCTCACTTAGGATACGTACAAAGAGATGTTGAGCTAAAATCATGCTTTCAGTGACTTAAAGTGCGAATGACAGTAAGACGCAGTGAACATGAAAATATTTAAGATTTTACTAAACATTTTAGTCCATTTGCCCCCACTTTTCGTAAAGTTTAAACCAGGGGTGTCCAAACTTTTTCCATCGAGGGCCACATATTGAAATATAGACCAAGCGGAGGGCCACAAATCAATCATGAAACGTTAAAAAAAGCTGCATTTATCTGATGTTTTAAGCCCCACCACACCTACATTCAGTCTCAGTGCCTTAATATCAGGTCTGTATTGCACCAAAATGTTAGTTATTTAGGTTGGAATTGTAGAAAATCTGAAATGTGCTGTAAATAGTACTTATCAGGACAATGTGGGCCAGTTCACCAGGAAGCCTAAGGGCCAAGAAAAATTGGTCTGAGGGCCGCATTTGGCCCCCGGGCCTGAGTTTGGACATGCCTGGTTTAAATCATTACTTCCTGGTTGGACAAGAGCAGCCCGATGTGACCTAAGTAGAGGTGCTTTCATAACTGTTACCTGGCAACCAAACTGTAAGCAAAGGCCTTATTCCGGAAGTTGCCGTGGGCGCCGCCATCTTTTTCCCCGTTGTATTAGTTTACATGGGGCAGGTGAGCTCAACAGAAAATAAGTTCTACACGGGTTAAAAAGCCGTTTTCAGGCCGCCCAGGAAATCGGAGCATTGCTGACTTGAAGCTGTATGTGTACATTAAACATTTTACACAATACAATGTACAATGCGTATCTGTGGCAAAAAGAGGCAAAAGTGGTGAGTAATCCATATAAATTACTCTATAGTTAGGAGCTGACAATAATACCTGGTGATTCCTTTTATTTTGTTTCGTCTAAATTGTCAGAAAAACGTGTCAGTTACTCTCTGTATTTTCAATGGTACGTCGCCTTTTGATGACATCACAGAGAACTTGGCACTACTTCCTGTTGTTTTAAACCTTTTTGAAACTTTACATTTTTTTCTTCACGATGTAATTAAACTTATAAATATCATCCACAGGTGCTGTCCCACCAAACTAAGTAATAATTAGAAAAACATTAGACCCTGTAGACTTTATTTATCTTTTGAGGAAATGACTTTAACATTTACAATAACAAAGAGCAAAAACGTAGGTGTCTCTATGCAAGTAGCATGATTCCAATTATAAATGCGTTTAGTTTGAAAAATAGCTAAACTAATGTAATAAAGTACTTCACCTGCAATTTCCTATTTGTGTTATTTTATTCATTATATATACATATTTATTTAAACGGGAAATCAGAACCAAATATCAAGACACAGAGAGGGAAATAATTAAATAAAAACATACATATAACATACAATTTTTAGGTATCTGCACTTTACTAAGTACATGTTACGGTGGATATTTACTTTTACTTCAGTGGATTTTCGAAGAAGTATCTGTACTTTTAATTTTTTTTAATGGACTGAAAAGTAAAAAGCACTTTCTGTAGGGGTAAGGGGTTCTTTTTTAACATATTCACGGTGACATCCCGACTAAAGGTTTTGAGCAAACAAAAACATAAATTAGAAAATTCTAGAAACATTGAGAAATTGATTGAATTCTTTATCAAGATCACCACATTTTACTCTTGAATAGTTTTAAAAAGTCAGTGCAAAATTCTTACTTACTTTTTACTCTAAAAGTCACATTTTAAACAAGTACGTCAATACTTTTTTTCCAATTTTTATATGCAGTACTTTTACTTTTAGTTGAGCATTTTATTTTCTCCTGTATCTGTAGTTTTACTTAAACAAAATTGAGTACTTTTTCCACCACTGCCAGTGTACAGTTTGGCAATTTCAAGGCGTATTTTCAGATATTGTGAAGTAAGAACATTTATACTGAGGCAATGCTTTCATTTTATCAGCTTAATCAATGTTTGTCTGGTCTTCTTTTAATGATTTACCCTCTTTACTTTCTTCTTGACATGTTTGGCTTTTACTTTAATGAACTGTTCGCCGCTGTTTAGAAGCAAAGACGTGTGAAAGTAGTCATTGAAATTAGAAATCTGCACTTTGCCCTGTGTCATTTGTCATCTGACCCAACAGGAAGAAGTCATTACATTCTCCACATTGCAACAGGCCCAGTCCATTGCAGCTTCAGATAAACCGGCTGATGAGGTACTTCCCTGTGAGGTGGAGGACAGCTCACAGGCACAGTTTACATTTCTGTGTTTGACTTCTCCTGTTTCAGCTCTGCATCCTGTTCAAATCCACACAGACGGCCAACATGGGCACATTTTTGTAACTTGTGATCCTGTACAAAACCGACGACAGATCCAAGAGGATAAGCGACAACCACTGAGAAGAGGTAAGTGACGTCAAAAGCCTTCTGAAGTGTAATTTAGTAAACAAGACAGGTCATTAGTTTGCAATCACACCTGGAATATGCTACGAGCTACATGCTAAGTTACAAAAAGTTTGAAAGACATCAGCAAGAATTCTAATTCAAGAAATCTAAGTACTGTGATGGTGTTTGTTTGCAGTTACCCATGTTTTATTATTGACCGATGCTTTTTATTTACTTTGGATCCCCCATTAGTAATCACTGCTGCAGTAACTATCCTTCCTGTGGTAGAAACACTACACATTTTGCATGATTAGACACAGACAATTTACATTTTAAAATACATTACACAATTGATTCTGTGCACAAGGTGGTAGTTGGTGTGTTTATTTTTTTAAATGGCTCGCTCAGTACTTCCTGTCTAGTTCATTTCTATGGGGTTTTTGTTCAGAATCAGAATCGGTGTATTGCCATTGTCAGTGATCAACATTCACAAACATAGAAAATTGCTTTGGCGTAAGGTGCAACATAAAACAATGAATAAAATATAATAAAATATATAATAAAATATATAGTCCGTCTAAAATGAATAAATCCGGACAGATCGTGCAGTGAACATGTGCTGGATGTGTCTCAAACACGTTAAAGACTTTACAAAACAAGCGAGTACTTCCCCAAAGGACACTTGTGTGTTTATAAAAGGACGTGTTTGTGTCTCAGTGCTGACGCTAATGCAGTACAATTTGAAAGTAAACAACCCAACTGCCACCTTGTGCACAAAGTAAATTTCAGGCATGTACATTTTCTCAGTAAAAGTAACTATTTATCCCTTTAAAACTTTAATTCACACATTTAAGAGACTCAAAAGACCGTCTCCTGTTTTAATTTATCAATATCTCATTTAACGACAGCTTATTTATGGACGCTTTAAAATGATGTCATCAAAATTATGGAATGGAGGCGACTGGAGGCAAAATGAAGTTAATTTTTCAATGATTCGCTCACATTAGATCTAAATTCTACTGGTTTTAAGTGTTTGTGTTGGAAAAAAGCAACACATTTGAATTTCTAGAAAGGTCAGTTAGTTTGCTTTTTATAAAATAACAAAATAAAAGTTTCAAATAGTTGACATAACAACGTACGTAGCAGTTTAATTTAATTTAATTTAATTAAAAAAATTAGACTGTTTAAATCTTTCATTCAACACAATAAAGATGTTATCAAGTATTATTTATTGTCAATTACTAACTAATTTAGGAGTAATTTATTGTATATGGATTACGGCCCTTGATTACAGTATGGTTGCTAGGTAACAGTCATGGATTTACTGCCCATGTCCAACAAAATGTTTAGTAAAACCTTAAATATAATCATGTTCACTGCATTTGAGTGAAATGTGTCGTCTAACTTGTCAAATGCGCTTTAAGTATACCTTGCATTTAAAAAAGATAATCCACCCTTTCCTAATCTGTATTAAAGGTGCACTGTGTACATTTTCTTCTGAGGGTCTGTCACCTGATTTTTTCTTATTATTATTACTTTGCCTGGAAGGTTCCACAGTATGAACTCATCTATGTTTAATTTATCCAGTTAAAGGAGTTTTCATTGCCCAAAAAGTACTTGTTTTCGATTAGAGTGTAAATATGGAGGCAGATTATTCAATACGGATACAGCTCTATATGATACAGACTTCTTTACAGTATTTTCTTTACAGCATTTCCCATTTACAATATGTTTTTTTCTTAATTATGTTCAATGTTTGATGTTTTTACTGCATATTTTTTATAATAAACCTAAATTAAATGACATTTGGTTTAGGAAATGGCTGGAAGTTGTGCATTAGCGTTGAGTTTCTGCTCTTTTATCCCATGTCTTTTCTCTTCTAACTTCAAAAGCCATGCAAGAAACCCAGTTCGGAGGTGCAGAGGTGTCCCGGCAAAGGAGGGTCATTCATTTTACCAACGGAGACACATTGGATTTGGACAGCGAGGAAGCAGAGGAGGAGGAGGAGGAACCGACGTTATTTAGAGACAACAAACGCAAGGTACAGATCTAAAAAAAGCAAAGGAGCAGGTTTTACTTTTCAGTCAGTCACATGTTTGCTCCTTTTGCGTCAGGGGAGGTTCAAGAATCTGGCCATGCGAGTTGGACGGTTGTCACTGCTCAGTAAGTACAGTGCAAGGCGAACGTTTTCAAAAGAGTAGTCTACAGCAACTAAAATCAAACCCAAACTGAATCTAAATGATATAAAGTGTCGCAGAAACATAATGAGTAGATTGTTTGTTGTTTGAAGACATGAAACTGTGTTCGTGTCCATGATGTGTTTAGGTTTATAATGATTTTAGAATAGATTTGTGTGCTAATGATTGTGGTATTTTCATTAAATGTAGCTTGTGACTTCCTGGGTGAGAGAATGGCCGGATTTCTCGGACTGAATGATGCCAAATACCAGTACGCCATAGACCAGCACCAGCGGAAAAAGAAGGTAAAATCCCCAAAATGAAACGAAAGATTTTGGGTTAGACACATTTCACTGAAGTGTAGTGACATGATTAAATTGAACTAAAACTAAAAACTAAACATTTTGCTTATTTGCGCCCAGTTTGACAGTTTTTGTAATGTTTAAAACGTTACTTCCTGCTTGAACAAGGGCCGCAAATAATAATAATAATAATAATAATAATAATAATAATAATATGAAAAATCCTTATAAATTACACAAAAATTATGATTTGGCAAATGATAATCCTAGATAACACCTTTATTTTGTTGAATGACTATTTAAACTGTCAGAAAGATGTGTCTGTTGTGTGTAGATTGTCTCTGTATTTATAACGGTACGTCGCCTTTTGATGACATCACAGAGGGATTCCGGTTTTTGAACTCAGCTCTACTTCCCTTTATTTTTCGCTTTTTTTTTTCCACAAACTGCAACTTCACTGATGTAAAACTGTGATAAATATTTGCCACAGGTGCCCTCCCACCAAACGACATCATAATTAAAGATATCATGAGAACTTGTCATATAGACTTTAAGTCCAAATGTATTTCATTGCCTAAACTCAAACAAATACGGAGCAGAGGGCCACAGACTACATGAAAATTAAATGAATCAATAACAAATTTGCATTCTAACTTATCCGTTTGCCCATAACTTAAAAATGAAGTCGTAGGCAAACAGATACACACTTTGGTGATGATGTATAGTGCTATCAGATGTACAAAGATATCAGATGATTCGTGAAGTATAAGTACATTTCAAAAGTGTCTTGCAAAAGCAGCACAAAAATGAGACCACTGCACACTGTCTGCAGCTAATAATAAAGAATTTTAGTAAAGTAATAAAGTATGAAGTATTTTATGTCTCCGCAACCTGGAAGTAAGAGCCAAGCTGCGCTCTGATTGGCTGCGTTGGGTGGTCCACTCCAGTTTCACTTTGCTGCCTGAAAAAAGATGTTCTAAAGACATGCACGAGTCCGAAAACAAATGCTTGTGACCATTAATTAAACAGTTTGTGTGAGCTGAGGACTAATTACACAGATTTAAAAACCTGCATCTGGATTCGAGGTATTAAAATCGAGTATACAGCTTTAATTCATTTATTTAATTTCCTTAATGACAAAGTGCTGTCGTTGCTCTCAAACTTAACAAATGAATCAATAAATGCCTGATTTTTTCCTCTTCATACTATTTATTTAGCACTTGGATCAGGCCTGTCTGTATAATAATAGCTTGCACTATAAAACACACAGAGTAATCAGCTATAATTTGATTTAGGTAGAATTAATAATAAAAAATGTATATTATCGAAATTATTAAGCTGTGTTCAAATCCGTGTCAACAGCAGATAGTTTTCTGATGCATTTTAGCATAAAGACTGACTTCTGTGGACTATTAATTTCATTCTGTTACCTGCATTAGTGTAACATTAGTCCATTGCTCTAGGTTTAGGTTAAATGCATATGACAGGTTCTTATGTTTTGCTAATTACTTTGTTTGGTGCGATAGTTAAATATTTATCATCAGGCATGTTGCAGTTTTGAAAGAAAATTGGAAAATAAAAGTTTGAAAACAGAATCCCTCTGTGATGTCATCAGTAAGTAACATTCCACCACATTTTACCGACAGTTTAAACAATCATTCAACAAAATAAAGGTGTTATTAATATTTGTCAATCATAACTATTGTGTAAATTGGATGAATTTTGATGATAACGTTCACTCCATTTTGTGAAATTTTATTCTAAACTTTGATCATTCTCCTTGCTGTGTTCCTGTTTGTAGATGCTTGACAGTGAAGCAGGGACCACTCCTCTGTCTCCTGAAGTAAACTCGAGCCGTTATGGAGCGACCGAGGATCTTGGACAAGAACAAATGTACAGAGAAGCTCCTCATCTGGAGAAAGGACGCCTCAACAGAGGGTACCAGGCCGAGGACGATAACCAGGGATAGCACTGAAAACTATGAGCACTTTGAAACACATGGACTGTAGAGGTTTAGTACAGCCATAAGAAGTATTTATCGCGACACATTCACGTCTATGGAAAGCTCTACAGAGCACACCGTAACACAGAAACAGAGCAGACTTCACTCTCATTACACGTTTAAGAAAGTAAACGACAACGGAAGCTTCAGAGGCTGAAGGGTGTCAACACCAGTCCATAATGAAGAAGGGTCTTTCTTTTCTAATTGAACCAAAATCCTGTTACAGTGGTTTTGTTTGTTTTTTGTTGTGTTGTGACTTTTTTCTTTTTTTTCTTTTTTAGGGAATAAAAAACATATTACTAATATATGATATTATAGTCAGTGGCTGCTTTAACATTGTCAGGATTTATTTTTATGTAAATATGTGTCCAGGAGCCACAGAGACCTCAAGAAATGTAGTTAAAGTGTGTGTGAAAGGGTCTTACCTGAGGAGTCTGGTGGCCTTTTTCCTAATCCTGGATTTAGTTGTAACTGCAATAGTTTGTGCAACAGGAGATAATATCTGCAAACAAAAATGATTAACAGTTATTGATGTAATCATTTACTGTATTTAACACTCAGACTGGGCATTAAGAGATGAAAATGTAGAGTTAACTTGTTGCTCAATCTAGCTCTTTCTCTTTCCCTCTCTCTCTCTCTCCCTCCCTCCCTCCCTCCCTCCCATCCATCCATCCATCCATCCATCCATCCATCCATCCATCCATCCACCCACCCACCCACCCACCCACCTATCTATCTATCTATCTATCTATCTATCTATCTATCTATCTATCTATCTATCTATCTATCTATCTATCTATCTATCTATCTATCTATCTATCTATCTATCTCTCTATCTCTCTATCTCTCTATCTCTCTATCTCTATCTCTATCTCTATCTCTATCTCTATCTCTATCTCTATCTCTATCTCTATCTCTATCTCTATCTCTATCTCTATCTCTATCTCTATCTCTATCTCTATCTCTATCTCTATCTCTATCTCTATCTCTATCTCTATCTCTATCTCTATCTCTATCTCTATCTAAACACATACACACACACACTGCTTGCTGCAGTGGGAGTCTAGAGCCTCCTGGTGGGCCTCTGAGGCACTGCAAAGGACCCCCACAAATGTAGTCATGTTTTTAAAATTTACAAAAAATCTGTTCCAAACCTACAATGATTATTAAGTATTATGTAACTCAAGTGGACAAACATTACAGATCTAATTCACTTTTATAATAACATGATGTCACTCCAGCAAGATCAAACAATACGCTTAAATAATAAATAAAAATATGCAAATCCTAACAAGCATGAACAGGGTTCAGAAAATATGTGGTGATCCTGGTTTAATTATATTGCTGGGTGGGTCAAGAATACTCACTACAGTAATAAACAGGTAGAACCAGTCTGGATCCCAGGCAAGACCAGGACAGGGCC
Organism: Rhinogobius similis; assembly: GCA_019453435.1. Classification (NCBI taxonomy): domain Eukaryota; kingdom Metazoa; phylum Chordata; class Actinopteri; order Gobiiformes; family Gobiidae; genus Rhinogobius; species Rhinogobius similis. The sequence continues at coordinate 20,433,824 of CM033620.1, forward strand.
TTTAGCTAATTTGATTTTAAATTATACAAGTAGCTTAATGCCTTTAGAGGAATATAATCAACTATTTTTGGCAGCCAACTTTCTTTGTCCAAAAAACAAAAAACAAAAAAAATGTAAATAAAATATAAAATATGTGTAAAATATTTATGTAAAATATTTTTGTTTCCTGATATGAAGACGTATATTGTTCTTTCACCAAATGTCCACTGCTCAAACGAAGAGCGCATGAGCGCTAATACAGTCTATTAAGCAAAACAAAATGACACAAAATTTAAAAGTGTCGACGAGGATGGGATTCGAACCCACGCGTGCAGAGCACAATGGATTAGCAGTCCATCGCCTTAACCACTCGGCCACCTCGTCGCGTAGTGATACACGCCTGTGCTCAGGCTTTTTGTGAATGAAGAATACACTCTATTCAGCACAGTTTCACATTATCCACGATTTGGAAGTAATACATTTACAAGTGTTTCATATTCGCCCATTTAAAGCTCGCCGTTTGTGGAGAGAATGTGCGCAAGGAACTAGTTTACGTCAACATCCTTTAAACGGTCCACTGCCGCTGCGCGTGCAGCTCCAAGTCCAGCGTACCCCGCACGTGCTGTCACGACCGCGGTCTGAAACACTGATGCATCGTGTCATACAGCAGCAGGTCAAACAGATGCTTAAATGGAATAAAAATGTATATTTGCCTTATTTCACGTAGAGCCTGCGCACCTTTTACAGTCTGTCGAAGCTTATTCCAAATAAGTCCACCGTATTAACATACTGCATTGCATTTTTTCTTTTAAATACCCAATTCCTTGTCCATTTCTGTTACATTGGCTGTTCTTTTCCCCCGGAGTCTAATACAGCCCATACTGTACAGACACACGTTACTTTTCAAAGAAAGTAACGTGTGATTTAAAACAATTTTGTATTAATTAGAAGACTGACTGTGTGCCACTCCAGCTCTCTATTTTTGCAACAAATCTAATTTTAGATCGTCAACAGCACAACACGGACATTGTGTTCAAACCTCCAGCTGTATTATCATTAAGGACCACTTGGGCGCGCTTTAGACCACAGCAGCGTCACCAAAACTGAACATTAAACTTTAACTAGTGACAGGAAAAAGCAAATTCAGACAGTAAAAGTGACAGCAAACAGAAACAATAAAAATAATATTGTGTTATGGTATAATTTCTATTGCACCAAAGCAAGTTCCTGTGTTTGTGAATTTTGATCACTGACAATGGCAGTAAACCAATTCTGATTCTGATTTTGATTTAGTTGTGTTTAATTTTCCAGTACAATTTGATTTTCTAACTTTTTGTTTGCTAAATTTACAAATGTGTAAAGCCCAGCGACTGCTGTTTTGATTTTGGGCTCTACAAAAATCAAAATGATAGCTGTTATTCATATGTAGCACTAGCCCTACAGTCGTTTAAGTTGTCCGTTCTGTTACTGCAGTTACACTTTTACTGATCTAACCAGAGTCAAAGTCCTGAGTTTGTCTTACAGCCCTAATAAAGCTCCGAGGGCTGAAGGTCAATGAAGAGGAAGCGTAATAATAAACTACACTGTGCTCTTCAGCGTCAGGATGGACTCTTGGAGGACACTGTTGGCGGTGGCCCTGGTGGCCTCTGTAAACACTGTGAGTAAAACAAGCACAGTCTGTTCACTCTGTGGTTGTTATTATTAACATGACTTTTGTTTTGTTTATTTACAGATACCTATTTCTCATGAAGTGCACGGTAAGGCAATAAGTGAGAACATGAGAGTGTACAAACAACTCAAAACGTACTGTAAAAGTCTTTAAAAACCCGTACTACTACTGCTACTGCTACTACTACAACAACTACTACTACTACTACTACTGCTGCTACTACTGCTGCTACTACAACTACTACTGCTACTACTACAACTACTACTATTGCTACTTCTGCTACTGCTACTACTACAACTACTACTACTACTACTACTACTGCTGCTACTACTGCTGCTACTACAACTACTACTGCTACTGCTACTACTACTACAACAACTACTACTACTACTACTACTGCTGCTACTACTGCTGCTACTACAACTACTACTGCTACTACTACAACTACTACTATTGCTACTTCTGCCACCGCTACTACTGCCAACTACCACTACCACTACCACCACCGCCGCTACCACCGCCTGCCACCACAACCACCACCGCCGCCGCTACCACAACCACTACCACCGCTACCACCGCCACCACCACCGCCGCTACCACCACAACCACCACCACCGCTACCACCGCCACGGCCACCACCACCGCCACCACCACAACCACCACCGCCACCGCTACCACCACAACAACCACTACTACCACTACCACCGCCGCCACCACCGCTGCCACCACAACCACCGCTACCGCCACTACCACAACCACCACCACCGCCGCCACCACCGCCGCTACTGGCCAACCACCACCACCGCTGCCACCGCTACCACCACAACCACTGGCGCCAACCACCACCATCACCGCCGCCACCACAACCACCGCCACCGCCGCCACCACAACCACCACCACCGCTGCCACCGCTACTCGCCACCGGCCAACCACCACAACCACCACCACCACCGCCGCCACCACCACCACACCACCGCCGCCACTACAACCACCACCACCGCCGCCACCGCCACTGCCACCGCCACCACCACAACCACCACCACCGCCGCCACCGCTACCGCCATCGCTACCACCACACAACCACCACCACTACCACCACTACTACCGCTTTCGCCGCTACCACCGCCACTACCACCTACCACCGCCACCGCTACCACAACCACTACCACCGCCGCCACCACCGCCGCCTACAACCACCACTCACCGCCGCTACCGCTACCACCACCAACCACTACAACCACCACTTCACCACCGCCACCACCGCCAAACCACCACCGCTGCCACCACCGCTGCCACGCACAACCACCACCACTGCCGCTACCGCTACCACCACAACCACAGCCAACCACTTCACCACCGCTTCGCCACCGCCATCACCACCACCACCGCTCGCCACCAACCACTACCACTGGGCCATCGCCACCGCCACCGCTCACCGCCACCAACCACACCACCAACCGCCGCCACCGCCACCACCACGCTACCATTAACCACCACTACCACCACCACCACCACTACCACCACTACCGCTGCTGCCACCGGACCACTAATATCACCACCACCACTACCACTACAACTCCACCACCGCCGCTGCCACCACCACCGCCAACCACCACCACCACCACCACCACAACCACCACCACCGCCGCCACCACTGCCGCCACCACCGCCACCACAGCCAACCACCACCACCGCCACCGCCACTACCACAACCACCACCACCACTCCACCACCGCCGCCGCCACCACCGCTACCACCGCCGCTGCCACCACCGCCACCACCACACCACCACTACCACCACCACCACGACCACCACCGCCGCTACCACTGCCACCTACTACCTGCTGCTACCACTGCCACCACCGCTACCACTACTACTACCACGCACCTACCTACTGCTGCCACCACCACCACCATCCACTGCTACTACTATTACTATTACTACTACTATTATTAAAGTGATATTGATTTATCTTCTTCCTGTTCCTTTTGTTCAGGCCAATAATAATAGTAACACATATACTTAGTTGAGTCTCATATTTATGTTTATTGTTTTTTATGTTTTCTTTTTCTTTCTCTAACAAAATGAAATTACATGTCAATAAAGAAACTACTACTACAACTTCTATTGCCATTACCACTCCATCCATCATCAGCTTTTGTATTTTATTAGTTAGTATAGATCTACTTTTACAAATACTTTCTGCCAGTATCGTCAGTGCAATTACTAATATACTTAGGCCTATACTTTAAGGCTGTGCTACAATAATACAAACGCTTGTTATTACTTTTCTGTCTTTGATACCATTGTTTGAACATGTCTGTCTAAAAATCTTGTTTATCTCTCAAATGTACTTTTGTCTGCCACGCCAGCAACACAGTCAAACAATACGTAATCAGCAGGAGTCTGTTATATTTTGTTGATGAATTGTACTGAATATTTAAATGTTGTTGCAGAGGTTTATGAAAATGGAGAAGATGAGAATCCACTTTTGAATGAAGGTGAGAATTATTCATCTGAACAGTCTAAAAGTAATTACCATCTTTGATCATTATTATAAGTGTGTGTATTTGTGCTTCCGCTTTAGGCTCAGACGTCAACCTGTTTGAAGGAGACATTTTCATTCCTGTAAGTTCAACAAAACCATGATTTGACAAATGTTGAATTTGTTTTTATTAATGTTTTATTGCACAGGAAGGAAGAAATGCCCTGGTCAACCAAAAAGCCAGATGGAAGTTTCCAATCCCATACATTTTGGGCGACGATTTGGGTACAACATGGTTATATCAAAGTACAATATGACAAGTACAAAGACTGCAGCGAAACAAACACGGTGAACAAAACAGCACGCGGGAAATTTAAGATACAAAGGTGTCGGAATATATGACAAGAGCGACGTATAACACTGCAGGGGTCACGCGTTTCTTCTGGATCTTTATACTGTTTATTGTTTTATTCACTTTGTCCTCCTGTCTCAGATCTAAATGCCAAAGGCTGTGTCCACCAGGCCTTTGAGATGTACCGCCTCAAGTCATGCATCGACTTCAAACCGTACGAGGGAGAGCGCACTTACATCAAGTTTGAGAAGAGGGGCGGGTATGGACCGCTTTTTATCTGTATTAAAGGTGCACTATGTGACTTTTCTGGTGGACACAAGCAGGTGGCGCGATGGAAATAAGTTACAGTTATCTGCGTTTTTCAAGGCATTTTTGAGGAATAAAACACCCGTCATTGAACAAATATGAGATAGAAAAGCGTAATGCCATACTGCGGAACCTTACAGCAGAGCGGTAACATCTCCATGGAGACAAACAGGTGGAACAATGACAAGAAATTACAGTTAGGTCTGTTTTTCAAAGTCTTCTTGAGTAAAAAGAACATCTGTAATTGAACAAATACTGTATGAGATAAGTGGAACTGGAACATTCCAGGCAAAGCAGCAACATCTCCATGGCGACAAGCAGGTGGCATGATGAAAGTTACAGTTATCTGTGTTTTTCGTGGTATTTTTAAGCAAAATAATATCATTAATTGGAAATAATGCACGATAGATACACTAAATGCCATACTGTGGAACATGCAGGCCAAGCACTAACATCTCCATGGAGACAAGCAGGTGGCAGACTGTACACCCAACCAGAAAAGTCACATAGTGCATCTTCAATTTATTTATTGTTCATCTTTTACTTACTTTTTATTACAAAACAGAACCAAACCGGATTTGAACTCAAATCACATCAAAATTGGGACTAAACCTGGACTAAACCTGGATTAGACCAGGACTAAACCAGGACTAAACCAGGACTAAACCAGGACTAAACCAGGACTAAACCTGGATTAGACCAGGACTAAACCAGGACTAAACCTGGACTAAACCTGGATTAGACCAGGACTAAACCAGGACTAAACCAGGACTAAACCAGGACTAAACCAGGACTAAACCTGGACTAAACCTGGATTAGACCAGGACTAAACCAGGACTAAACCAGGACTAAACCAGGATTAAACCAGGACTAAACCAGGACTAAACCTGGACTAAACCTGGATTAGACCAGGACTAAACCAGGACTAAACCTGGACTAAACCTGGATTAGACCAGGACTAAACCAGGTCTAAACCAGGACTAAACCAGGACTAAACCAGGACTAGAACAAGCACAAATCAAGTCTACATCCGAACTAAACTGGGCTCAAGCCAGAACCTGACCAGGACTTGTGTGAACCCATTTTTTCATTCACCTACAGAGCCTTTACTTTATCAAGTTAATGTTTTTATTTTAATGATGATGATTTAAATGTTCACCAAAATGCAGCCTTCGTACATTATTTCTGTTCACTGCACCAACAAATACACATAGACTTGTGTTGCCAGGTGCTTCTCGAGCGTGGGGGACCAGCAGACGGGGCAGATCCTGTCTCTGGGGTCCGGCTGTGACCACAAGGCTGTGATCGAACACGAGCTGCTCCACGCTCTGGGCTTCTACCACGAACAGTCACGCACCGACCGAGACGACTACGTGGACATCTGGCTCGATCAAGTCACAGACGGTACGAAGACGTTTGACAGAAAAGGAGAGGAAAGAGAGGACAGATAGGACACACGCGTTTTGAATCAAGTTTTTGGGTGTTTTTGTTTATTGGGAAAAAGGAAACAAACAGAAACGTGATTGAAAATGGTGTGGCAAAAGTTGGGGGTCCATTTTTGCAACCAACATTGTGCCCTTTGTGTGTTATTGGTTGTGAGGTTCTCTTCTTGCACTGGGCCCTGGGTAAACGGTCTTAAAAACATGAAATATAGTTACTTTTAAACTGTTTACAGCAGTCCACATGCATCGCTTACTTATCTAATCCATTCTTAGCATCCTAATTCTTCACCGCGATGAGTTTTAAGCGTTTTTTCACATTTCTCTGACGTCAGAGCGAGTTTTGCCGCCAGGGTAAAGCTAACAACAACTAGCACGCTACAGCACACTTCCTGCTTTGTGGAGAATAAAACGCTGTAATAGTTTACAACAGAGGTGGATGAAGTACTCCATTTTGTTACTCAAGTAAAAGTACAGATACAACAGCAAAAAATACTCAAGTAAAAGTAAAAGTATCACATTTTAAAAACTACTGAAGTAAAAGTATTAAAGTACTCCTTTAAAAATGTACTTTTAAAAATAATTCTGTTTGGTTTGGAGAACTATTAAAGCATCAGATTGTAATCTTGATTGATTCATGTTAAAGGCAACTTTCCAGGTATTTTTATTTATTTTTTTGTTTGCTCAAAGGGAACTAGAAAAAAACAAGCAAAATGTCGCCATAAATGTGTTAAAAAATACCCCCTCCTTGTTCAGTAGGTCTATAAGCTTTAGAAAATATACTTTTACTTTTCAGTCCAGTTCAAAATTGTAGTGGAGTAGAAAGTACAGATACATGCTCTGAAATGTAGTGAAGTAAAAGTTAAAGTATCTGTAGTAAAATGTACTTAATTAAAGTACAAATACCTAAAAAATCTACTTAAGTATCTTAAGTAACTTTCCACCACTGGTTTACAATAGAGTTTGGATACAAATATTATTAAAATATGACTATACAGGTTATTTTATAGTACTTAAAACTTAATAATTGTACAGAAACATTTCATTAAGTTTGTTTAGCGCAACTATATTTTCCTTCACAACATTTCCAAATGCTTTACTACTATATTGTTTTAAGATCATGACAATGAGTCTCTCCTTTCCCGCAGGACTTCAACACAACTTTAACAAATACAACGACGACTTCATCACGGATCAGAACACTCCGTATGATTATGAGTCCATCATGCACTACCGTCCATTCTCCTTCAACAAGAACGCGTCCATCCCCACCATCACCACCAAAATCCCAGAGTTCTACAACATCATCGGGCAGTACCTGGACTTCAGCAAGATGGACGCCCTCAGGCTCAACCGCATGTACAACTGCTGTGAGTGACATCCACTTACATTTGGATTTTAAAGTTGCTCATTTTAATTATAGTCCCCAGTGTTATGCTTCTTTTTTTCCGTCAGTTTGATCTCTCAGCAAAAGAGCTTTCACGAGGAAACAATAATAATTTTCTGATGATTAATTTTCCCCCATAGGGACATAAAGATTATCCCTAATGCATGTTTACAATCTTGTTTTTGACAGATTGTACACAAGGCTTTGCTGATATTTCATGCTAAGTCTGATTAAATCGTCAACAAAATGAAGCAAGACATTTAAACTTCGCTCTATCCATTTTACAGATTTATGTCCTAAAAATACATACAGTGCCTTGAATTATTGCATATTTAAAAATTCAAAATACATATTTCCCCCTACATTTATGTAAGGAAACTACAGAGGAACCTTCAAATACTTCTAAATTTAAGACTTCTTAAAGAAAAGTACTGACGCCGAGTTGAGCCACAGTCCTGCATTCTCCTTTATGTTTCTTCAAGTTCACCCTGCATCGACTACACCAGTGTTTCCCAACCAGGGGTACGGGGACCCCAAGGGGTATGTGAGGCATTACCAGGGGGTACTTGGAATGGTTTCAGGTTTAAATGAAGATTAAATGTACTTTTATCTGTTCTAAATTTTGCATCTTTTTGGAGTATCTTGGACCATAAATACATTTAAAACAAAACATATTGTAATAATCGTAAGTAATATAGTAATAAGTAATAATACTCTGAGTGTGAAACAAACCTTAGGGGGTACTCGAGACAAAAAAGGTTGGGAACCACTGGACTACACCATAAAGACAGATTAGATGTCAAGCAAAGTCGTTGCATGCTTTTCATGTGTGATGAGTGATGAAAGATGTGCACAGTTGCCACATTAATTAGCAATTCAAATCTAATTGTTCTATCTTTTCATTAAATAAAAGTTCTCATAATGGTGCCTATAACAGGAAGTTGAAACCCATGATTTGGCTTGAAGGGCTTCAGGCTGCTATGGTAACCTGAAGTAGTGGGTGACCACAGTGGAGTGTCCAGGGACCCTTTTCCTGATTTCAAGCTAGGATTAGCCTGTTGTGTGTTGTGTTTGTGGAAACCTGTGCACCTGGACTTAAAAAGACACAAGGAGAACATGCAAACTCTATAATTAAAGGGCTGCATCGGGAATCGAAGTCCCTCCAGTTACTGTAACTTAACACATACACACTGAAGTGCACTTGGTTTGATTACAGAATTATTCTAAATCTAATCTATACATTTTCGTGCAGCTGGGCCTTTGACTTTTCTGGACCAGTGTTCTTTTGAGTTTGCAAACATTTGTGGCATGATCCAGAGCTCGACTGACGACGCTGACTGGATCCACACCCAGAGCACGGCAGGACATGAGGACCACACACTGCTGGGCCAATGCAGAGGTAAACACCACATAATGCAGCGAAACATCCTCTTGTTATGCCCATTTAAGATTGTAGGCTAACTCTGGATTAAATCAATCAATCAATCAAGCTTCATTGATTGATTGATTAAGCTTTTCATACAAAATTGTAACACAAAGTAAAGAGTGTCTGAACTTAACTTAATTAGATAAGTCTTAGACCACCACCTTCTGTGCTGTTAGAGGAAACATTTAACACTCACAATTGAGACTTTTCCAACACTCAGTTATTTATATGATTTTAAATATAAGTGTAATTATACCTAGAATATATGTCTGAAAATCTACTCAAAAAATCGACTCAATGACAATGACGTAATGGGCACATCAGCACTTGGCTAGCTCAGTGTTACCCTTGGTGTACACTGACTCACGCAGGACGAGACTTAAAGTGTTTAAAATCAATGCTTGCTGTTACACCGACCTGGGAGTACGGCAGCTGTGGGTCTGAGGAAAGAATCCACAAGAAGTCTATGGCGTCACTACTTCCTGTCTAATTCTGTCTCTACGGGTTTTTTTGTTAAGTCAGTCTAAAATCACCAAATAGATCAGGCAGTGAACAGCGAGCTGTGGTGGATGTCTCTAACAACATGTTAAAGACTTGACAGTGTTTATTCAACTTCATTCCACGCCCCACTTTTACAGAGCCACACTCGGGTACTTCCGGTAGATTGATATAAAGTAGATTGAGTTGTGTAAAATGTGTAATGAACACGTGCAACAAGTCAGCAATTGCACTGATTTCCTGGGGGCTGAAAACAGCTTTTTAGTCCGTGTAGAACTTATTTTCTGTTGAGTTCATCTGCCCCATGTAAGCTAATACAACAGAAAAAAGATAAAAAAAAAACAACCTAAAATATTTTTGCATATAAACAATCAGAGATTCTTTCCTTTAAAATTGTATGAATTAATTAGTTACAGTAATTCATTTATATTTTACATTTTAATAAAAGTTATTATTAGCTGTAACAAACACTTATTAAAATTGATTTTAATGCGCTTTATGAATGAAGTATGAGCATCAAAAGTTGTCTTAACCTTCAAACCCTAAGCGACCCTGATGTAATTAATTAATAAAGACAAAAATGCTGTTTTTAGATGCTGGATATTACATGCACTTCAACACACGGACTGGAAAGGCCCAGGAGTCTGCCCTGCTGGAGTCTCGGACCTTGTACCCCAAAAGGAGCTTCCAGTGTCTGCAGTTTTTCTACAAGATGACAGGGAGCCCCCAAGACCGACTGGTGGTCTGGGTCAAGTTGGACGACGGCACAGGCGCAGTGAGAAGAATGAAGAAAATACACACTTTCACAGGTGTGTCCTGACTGTAGACTTGCTCAGTCAGGAACAGGTTTGCATCAAGGGACACACAGATTTGAATATTAAGATGGTCTGTGGAAATATTCAAATTCAAGTTATTTCAGGGACTCACTAATGCACCTACGCAGAATCAACATTTCCTCTGATTAGGAGAATAGGGAGGATCATCAGGAATATCAGGAATTAAAGCTGGTTTATGTCATAAATAAAGTAAAACAAGGAGATTTTTAGATGTTGCAGAGTGAAGCGAGACGTTGAAAGAGGTGAAGAAGTTTATTTTGGATTAAAGGATTTGACAAATACATGACCAATGTTTTGGTAAATGACAAGGCAAAATGACAGAGAACTGGGTTTAGACAACACAAAAATAGTGAGCAAGTTTAAATAGAATCCTATTGTAAAGTACAATAACAATAATAACAGTTAACAACTAATTGTGCCTGGTCAAATATAAAAATTGTAGTTGTTGGATAATTGGAATCTTATCTGGACTTAACATCAATAAAAATAGCTCAATAAAACACATATAAAATTATCTTTTAGATAAAGACAGTGCCATTATTTAATCAAAATGTCAAAACTAAATAAACATGTGATAGAAGCTTTCAGTCACAATATTTTGACAATATTTCAACATATTATATCCTTTCATTGGAAAAAAAAAAAAAATCAGCATTTAAAAGGAAGCTGAATGTATGTCGTGTGGTTTATAAAAAGTGAAATCTTCAAACGCTGCTCAATCTGCCAGAGGAACCCTCATGAAGATTGGTCTAAATAACATGCTGTCTATTTTGTATGCACAGCAGCAGTGTCAGCCTCCACATGGACGATCGCTCACGTTTCGCTGGGGGTGGGTGTGAAGTTCCGTTATGCGTTCCAGGGCGTCCGTGGTGACCCCTCCTCGTCAGCAGGGGGCATCTTCCTGGACGACATCAGCCTTTCAGAGACACGCTGTCCTAACGCTGTGTGGACCATCCCAAACTTCTCCAGAATCATGGAAACAGCAAAGCGCGGGGCCAGCATGGACAGCCCCATCTTCTACAGTCCGGAGGGTTACGCTTACGGCGTGCGCGTCACGCCTCTGTCCGACTACACGGACTACACCGGCAACTACACCGGGCTCTACTTCTTCCTGGCCAGCGGCCAGAACGATGTGGCGATGCAGTGGCCCGCGGTGAACCGACAGGCCACTCTGGTGGTGATGGACCAAGACCCAGATATCAAACTGAGGATGTCCACCGCCCGCAGTCTGACCACAGACCTCAGGAGTACGTTATGTTTGTGTTTAAAAGTGACACAGTAGAGTCAGGGTCACTGTAACTAACAGCATTGTATTCACACGTGAAAGTGAAAAGAACCAACACACACGGTGGATCTGTCAATGCAATTCATGAAGTTTCATCCCGATCTCCAAACGCAACAGAAACAGTTCAAAGTCAAAGATAAAACCATGAGTAGTTTTCTTGACATCTTGATTAAGAAAAACAAACAAAAACAGATCAAGTCGTTTTTCCATTATATGCAGTGCTGTGTTTAGAAATACAGATTTCCTGTGCAGCTTGTTTTATTGGCTGCTTAATTCTAATTCTTCTCAAATGATGCTCTTTATTTCATTGTTGTCAATGGACAGTACTTTCCTATGTTACAGCACCTTCTCTGTTTGATATTGTGCTGAATCTGATGAAGATGATACTAAATGTCCTCAAACATGTCTCCTCTTGCAGTTGAAAATGGACAGTACTTGTGGGACAACCCCTCCAAAGTGGGGAACTATGACCCCTCCTGTGGATGTTACAAAGGAAAATCCTGGGGCTGGAGGAACTTTGTCAAACACTTTGACCTCCGCAGACGCAGCTACCTGAAGAACGACGACCTCATCATCTTCATCGACTTTGAAGGTTCGTGATCACTATTAAAGTTAAATGGCTTTTTACCATTTTTATGACCAAACCTCTATTCTGTTTGTGCTTAAAACACATGAGACATTTGGAGATGACTTTAATATTTTCACAGATATCTCATCAATGATCAAGACAGAGGTCCCAGTCAAACCCACAAAGTGAATGAGACGGTCAAAAGTAAGAGTCAGTTATTTTCAATGTTGAATGAAGATGTTTTGTGTCAACTCACCAACAATTCCAATTCTTTTCTTTCAGACCTTTTTTTCTAGGTTTCCCATGTTGTTGAGGGACAGTGAAGGTGCATGGAACGGCAATAATGTACTTTTTAATGTATTTTAGTGGTTAAAACAATATAATTAAATAAACGATTAGGTGTGGGACATTTTATTCACTTTGAAAACAAATGTAAAATGAAATAAAATGAGAAATACATATTGTGCAATTGTAAATACATGTGACTTAATTTTGCCAAAAGTGTATATGTGTAGCAAAGTGTGCCGACTAACACCTTTATGAATTCAGAAGCTCATTCAAGATTATCACAAGCAGACAATCTGGAATGTATATGTTATTCCTCTTTGACCACATACTGATTTTGGCAATATTTAGATTTGTTTTATATTTTGCTCCATATGGTAAATGTTGTTTATGCTCCACTGTAGTTTATTTTTGGTCAGTGCCCTCTCTTATCAGCTATTACTCTGCCATCACTGATATGAGATGTTCTACATAAACAGATAAGTGTGTGCATGATACATTAGACTTTGAAATTGAATGCATGCATTATCAGTCATGAGACGTTCAAATATGAAGACCGATCTGTCACGCTAATAGTAACATGCCTTTAGTTTAAAAGGTTGTAAAGAGTAAACAACTGCAAGAATAAATGTGTGAAAAAGGGAGAGACAATTAAATAAAAAGAATATGGGCCAAGTTTTAGTCCAGGGATGGTTTGTGAGTCTTTCAAACCTTTGCCAGAATTGTGTATGTAATGTATTCATGAATCAGTGGAAATTACAATCTGCTTGGGTAGAATAACCTCGTCATTTATAGTTGCACTGCGTAACAGGTCAGGGGTCTTATGCATGAAGCGTGCATATAAAAATGTACACATGACTTTCCGTGTTAAAGTTGTGATCTATTTTTTAAAAAAAGCTGAAATTAGTGGCAATCTGTGCTCAGAGAAATGAGAAGTGAACAAGTTCGAGGACATTTGTGGGAGTTTGAAGAAGTTTGAGCAATTTTGAGTTATAGCTTAAGGAAACTGAAGGAAGTGTGAAGGAGACACACACACACACACACGCACAGACACACACACACACACATACTTTTTACCTTTCTATTATTGTTATAAATTGTTACATGTTGCACCTTACTGCCAAAGCAAGTTCCTAGTTTGTGAATTTTCCTTGTTTGTGATCTTTATAAAAATGGGTTCTGACGATTGATCATAAGAAGCAATTTTCATGGTAAATATAGTTTAATTTGTTTTGCTCAAAGTTGGAATAATGCAAGCAAGATGTCTCCATAAATGTGCTAAAAAACAAACAAACCCTTAGGCCTAAAATGTAAGAAAAATACTTTTCAGTCCAGTTAAAAATGTAGTAGAGAAAGTACAGTTACCTGAAGTAAAAGTAAAAAGTATCCACTGATACAGATACCAAAAAATGTCATTTGAGTACTATACTATTACTTTTGTACTTTGTTACTTTCCACCGCTGATTTTATAATAATAAGAGGAAGACAGACGTATGACATTAGCTACTCCAGAGTCTAAAATAGATCAGTGCTATTCCACCAACATAAACTGGTCTATTAATAATGCTTTGTATGTGTTTGGGTGAGATTTGCATACACTGATCCAAATAGACTTCATGGGTGACACTTCAGTGATTCTTGTACAATGCCATAAAACCTTGAGAACGTGTTCATCTCTGTTACACATTGAAAGCTATGGAGGCGGTCAAAGTTCCACCAGTCTTTATGGGTCTGTTTACTTTCACGCCAGATTCATGCTCATGAGCCGATATCAACATGAAGATTGCCGTTTTCCTCTGTATTTTTATCATTCTAAAGGTAGAGAATGTGAATGAGCAATGTTTTCAATTTATTTTCAAGCCAATACCAGAAACAAAATGCTGCTAACACACTTTGTATGTCTTTTCTGTCCTGTAGGTGCAAGCATTACCAACATTATCAGGTTAGCTGTGGTTGCTAAATCTATCATTTCACAGCTTATTTACTGTTGTAATGTTGAGCAAAATATCACACAGGTGAAGATGCGGATGCAGGAGAATTAAGAGATGACATACTTGATATCAACAAAGGTAAATAATAATTAGTGGTGGGCATAGATTAATTTTTTTAATCTAGATTAATCTCACTGTAATCTTGGAATTAATCTAGATTAATCTAGATTAAAATGGCTCATTTGAATTCTGACGAAGACATTCAGAATATGTGTGCTACCCAAATAATGACTAAAAGTAAGTCTTTGAGAACGGGTTTCTCAAGCCAGGTGGCGCATTAGACCAGGGGCTCATCGCATCAGTGCTTGGCCCGGCATTAGCTAAGGGATGCTTTGCGTTTAGGTGGTACTTGAGACTGGAAGAACTCCTACAGTAAACTAATTCCGCATTGCACAAGGTGCAAACAACCTTAGTCTTGTCGAGATTTCCATTGGGAAGCTTCTTAAAAATAAATTTTCTAGTCAGTGTTTCTCTGTGAGCTGCACTGTTCTCCTCTCTGATCACAGCCCCTCAGCTATAAAAAGGATCATCATTAAGTTGTGTTCAAATCAGAGTCATGGTGTTTTTTCCCTCCAAAGCTTTCAGTTTTCTGATCCATTTTAATATAAAGATTGACTCTTATCCAGCAACACTTCTGTGTTCTGTGTTAATTCTGTATTAATTTAATTCTGTGCTTAAATTTCCCCTGGAAGCCTCTGGACAAAGTAACCTGTCTGTCATGTTTAGATCATAAGCCCATGTTTCAAATAGGCCAAATGATAATTTACAGTTAATTCTTGAAGGATGTCATTGATTAGACTTTACTGTAGCTCTGACACAACAAGTCAGTCTTCAAAGCCTAAATAAACCTTCCGTCAGTGGCCATTCATTTTCATTCTTCCAGTTTTCACTTGGGATTATTCTGTGCATAAAACACCTAACGCCTCGTTACGCACGCTGCTAATTTACATATCAATACACGAGAAAACTGTGCAAAGCGCTAAACTTTGTAGATGCGCTGTGGCGTTTGCTTTGATTGGTTCATGATTCTTCACTGGTGCTGAAGACAGAGGAGTCTGTGGGTCTGCCGCGCTGCTCACGGCGCTCACACCGCTGCCGCGTAAAGACGCGCGGAGACAAGTCAGATCCAAAATGAATGAACTCAAATCAAGTTTGTCATCGTGAGTTCTGAGAGTTCAGGGTTGGACTGATTAAATCTCCAAAAGTGCACAGCCCGACCCTGGATTAAGTTTGTGTCTAATGTGATGGTTTGACTCCAGAGACAATGATTTTAGTGGGACTACTTTTCCGTGCGTAAGGTGGAGGAGCTCGTCTACGTGCCTGCTGGTACAGCGTACTTCCACCAAATGTTTTAGGGGTCCGCAGTAACGGGCCGGAATACGTTACTTTCAGTCCTGATGGGGAGCGCAAATCTTCGCGGTAATTTGCGCTATTCTAGACGCAATAGTTCGTCAGCTGTTTGTTCTCAAAACTACGAAAAATACGAGGCGGGTTGGTCCAGAAGAAAGACTAGTTAAAAGCGTATGGGATGTAGAACTTTAGTTCCGAGCCTTTGATTTGGCGCTATGTGTGTGTAGCTCGCGTCTCTCGCTCTCTTTCTCTCTCGTTTTCTCTCGTGCGCGACAAAGATTTTCTCTGCGCGATGCCCCTGGGAGCTGTGCGCAATTGCGCACGTGTGCAGTTTAGAGGGAACAGTGCTCCCAACCCAACTTTGAGAATAGATTAACGGCGATATTTTTTTTATCGCCCGATAAGAGTCTCACGTTAACGCAGCACGTTAACGCCGTTACCGGCCCACCACTAATAATAATATAGCATTTTCCCAAACAATGTGCACTATTTTGTTATAACTTGTTAACATTTGATCTTAGGGTTAGACCATTTGTCAGAAGGAGATATAGCTGGTGATGTGAGTCTTTCAAAGCTGATCATTTGCTTCAAAGTTTATTCATATTTATATTGATGATTTCACAATATTTTTGCAGCGCGGCAGGAATGCACTCGTGGATGAAACAATGCGGTGGAAATTCCCAATTCCTTACATTCTGACCGACTCTCTAGGTAAGTTATGGCGTTTAACTCGTCTTGGTTTACAGAAACAAATTAAAATGTTGCAAAAAGTGAGTAACATATCATCCATACCAGTGTTATCAAACTGTGGAACATGTAGCATATGAGCTCCTTCTGGTGGTGAGCAAAAATCTCTAAAATTCTAGTCTTTAAGTAAATTTTATCCACCTCCTTTTCCTCTTTTGGGTTATTCTTTGGACAGAGTTGTGGAGGACACTGAGAGCCTCGTTAAATGACATAAAGAGTTTTTAATACATCGAGTAACAGTATTTTAGTGTGTAGTGTATTTAATACATTGATTAACAAGAGCTTTTATCAAAGGATTTTGTTAAGAGCATATAAACTGATTGACAAAAGATTTTCATTCATTCGTTCATTTTCTACCGCTTATTCCCGTTAGGGGGATTTTATCAAAATCAATTTTAAGAGTATTTATTAAATGTATCAGTAATAATAAAAAAATATAAATCCTTTTAGGAAAACCTTTTGTAATCTGTGTTACCCTCTCCTGGTCCTCCTGGCTACTGTCAAGAAGATGATGGCAGTGATTGGTTTCCCAAACCAATTAGAGAACCCCTTCATTATTTACTTGACATTAGGACGACCAGGAGAAATGCAAATCAGAGAAGTTAATTAGAGAGGCTAATCAGACCAGCTATTGCAGTTGGCAAAAAGTATTTTACTAAAACAATTTGTTAAATTAATTGTTAATTTTTTAAATTGTTAAATTAAATGTTTTGTGTTTTTTGTGTATTTTCCCCCCTTTTTTATTTACCAAATCGAAGTTTTAAATTGTCTATTAAAATATGTAACACTAAAGGGATTTTAGGATAATGTTATCTATCAGGATTTACAGTTGCAATTGAGATACTCGTATTGCCTCTTTGTCTTCAAACTAAATTATACCAGAACATTAAAAAGTCTGGGTGACGTTTCAGATTTAAATGCCAAAGGTGTGATCCTGCAGGCCTTTGAAGAGTACAGGCTGCGGTCGTGTGTGGACTTCAAACCGTACGAGGGAGAGTGCACCTACATCTCCTTTACCAAACTGGATGGGTGAGCAGCATTTGAGCAGGGAAAATATATTAATATGGACTTGTGATTAATGTTAGAAGAAAAAGATTTAATGTGTTCTTCTAGATGAGTGTAAGAACCATCAGGTATTTCAAAATTACAGCCTGAGGCTGTATCATAAAATGGATTAATACTGGATGACAGTGATGATTTGGAGATTTTGGAGGCAAAATTAGAATATTGAGCATCCAAAAAAATCACAAGACCTCGGAAAAATAGTACATTAAAATGTACTTTTATTTTATTTTTTTAACATACTTTTACATACAACATACTTTGTGTAATCTTCCAAATAATGGTATGATGTGATAATTTTGGCCTTTTTATGTTTTGTACAATATTTATACCTCAATACAGGAACTTTGGAGCAAAGAAAGAAAGCTGATTACAAAAAATGCATAGATATATTTATCTATCTCACACTATTAGAAGTTTTTCTTTCGTTTTTTTGTGTGTGAACATAATGCTGTTGTTATTGAATGCTCTTTGATGAATACATTCATTCTCCTACATCCGTTGCTTCTTTCTAATTCCAGCCGTGCAACTGTGATTTTGATTTGGATTGAGTTACAGTGAACCTTGCAGCTTGTCTCAGAGCTTCATTAACCTGTCTCCTCTGCCCGGCCTCAGATGCTGGTCGTTTGTGGGGGATTTTAAAGAGGGTCAGAACGTGTCCATCGGGGAGCGCTGTGACACTAAAGCCATTGTGGAACATGAGCTGCTCCACGCTCTGGGCTTCTACCACGAACAGTCTCGCTCCGACAGGGACGACTACGTCAAGATCTGGTGGGACCAAATCCAAGAAGGTGGGTTGAACTGAATTCAGTCTGTACATTATGTTACTACACACTACTATTCACCTTTTTCTAGAAGTTTCCACGGCACAACCATTAACTAGGACCCTACAGGGCGTAGGGCCTATT
The DNA here is from genome assembly GCA_019453435.1 of Rhinogobius similis. Lineage (NCBI taxonomy): Eukaryota > Metazoa > Chordata > Actinopteri > Gobiiformes > Gobiidae > Rhinogobius > Rhinogobius similis. The sequence goes on from CM033620.1 coordinate 20,452,398, forward strand.
GCTTTGAACTGTTTCCGGCCCCCGTTGCCCCTGGCATTGAGCAAGAAAAGAGCCCATGGGACATGCATATTCTTCTTGCTATGAGATAACCATGAGTCAATATAGACACTTATTATGCACAAAATTGTTTATATACTTTTATGTGTGTTTTACCAGAAATGTGGACTTAAGTCAAACAAAAAAAAAAAACAGTTTTCTTTCTGCAGTTGATGTGACCAAGACTTGTTTAAACTATACAAATCATATAAATTGCAAAATATATGAGCTGCTTTTTGTCATTTTGGACTTGAACAAGGACTTGGACTTGATTTGGACTTGTGGGCCACTGACTTGGGACTTGACACCAAAAACTTGAAAACAAGGACTTGATCCCCACTCTGCATTTTACAATAACAATGACCATTGTTGGTTCTTCCAGGAATGGAGCATAACTTTAACAAATACGAAGACGACTATATCACGGACTTGAACACTGCGTACGATTACGAGTCCATCATGCACTACAGACCCCTGTCGTTTAACAAGAACGAGTCCATCCCCACCATCACCACCACCATCCCCGAGTTCAACCAGGTCATCGGGCAGCGCCTGGACTTCAGCGCCATCGACATCACCAGACTGAACCGCATGTACGACTGTGGTGAGTGCTGTTATCGTCAAGTTTGGCTTAAACAAAATGAACCAAAGTAAGATATCATCATGTAGAAGTATTCATTTAGATCAGTGAACCATAGGGCCGGGGCCCAAAGTGAGCACCTCCTTGAGGGCCGCATAATCACTCAAATATAATACATTGAATATGAGATTGGGCCTCAAGTTACTTTATACGGGAAAAGTCAGGCCTCAAGGTAAAAAAGGTTAAGAACCCCTGATTTAGATCATGTACAAATGTGCTTATTGGTTAAATAAAGCAGCACTGCATACAATTCAGACACTCCACCCGCATTACTCCACACAGAGGGAAAGGTAAAACCAAACTTTGGAACAATCTTCATGGACTCTATCAGTTTTATGCCATTCTATGAAAACAGGCAGGTGGCAAATCGTCCAACAGAAAAGTTATAAGTGAGGTCTGTGGAGAAACAAGCCCCTTCACAGCAAGCGTACATGTTTTACTATTACTGTTTTTTTTAAATTATTATTATTAAAGAAATACCTGGAATGAAACAATTGCCTTTATTTAAGCTTATTTTTTGGGAGAAACCTTACACGGTGGGGATATAATTATACATATTTATTGTAAGAAACACAGTTGTCCCACAAACAGTAGGGAAAGGTGGCACAAGAGAAAAGTTTTATTTCCAAATCCCGTTTGACACATTTCAACAAAACCAAGTGCTCTACAGACACAAAGCAATAAAAACAACAAAAAAGTTTGACATGCACTCATTGGATCTCACTAGAGCTAAAACAATACAACCATGTAAATTAAACAAAGCAAAACCATAAAACCATAAAATAGCAATAAATAAGCAACATTTATAAAAATAAAAACACAACCACTGACCCTCGGACCACAGATTTAAAGTAATCATCATAATCATAACTTGATCCAAAAATCTGCTTCTCTTGAAAGTTTCTGTGTCCCTCACTGGTCAATTAGAGGAGCGGGCGGGGAAAGTACTTTATATTATCATGTTGTCTTCTCCTGATGATTTGCTTTTAATTGATGATTTTTTTTTTTGCAGCAAACTCTCACACTCTGCTGGACCAGTGCTCCTTTGAGCTGATAAACATCTGTGGAATGATCCAGAACGAGGCCGACAGCAGCGACTGGGTCCAGACTCTGAGCACCCCGACAGACCCGGACTACACCCTGGGCGGCCGCTGCAAAGGTAACACTGGGGGACTGTCCCACATCTCAGCTCCTGTAAGTGCTACAAGTGTTTATTATCAGGACACTCATCATCTCAACGCCCCTCTCTGTTGATAAGACCCAAATTGAAGTGCTTTAAGAAGAAAGAATGTTTTAGATTCGTTTGGAAAATGGCAGGCTGTTGAAACAGGTGATTTCCCGATTTGGGTCAGTGCCAGATTTGCATCAAATTCAAATGCACAAACGTTGGTCTCTACATTTAATAAAGCATCAATTGAGGTCGCGATCATGCTGTCATACGTAACAGAATTTTCAGTTAGCCCAATGTCAAGTCAATGAAGATTTTAAGATGTTAAATAGCTAACTTAACCTTAATTCAAAAGTATTCTAACACTATATATTGCTAAACGTATTTACTAGAAGTGACTCAGCAGGTTCTTCCATGGATTTTGTGTTCACTTTTTTACATCGTTTTGGCTAATGTTTCTCTGTGTAAGTTTAACCCACCAGCTGCAAACATGGCGGATTTCCATGGTAACGGCTGTTTTTGTTGTTTATCCCGAGCTCTATGCCTTATATCTTTAACCGTGTTTATTTTAAGTTAAATATGAGCCCAACATTCCTGAAAACACAACATTTGATCAATAAACTTGAGCAAACAGATCGAGGCCAGCTGACTTTAGTGTGTGACAGATTTTATTTTTTAAACAACATAAACGTTATGAAACTTTCTTAACAAACTGTATTTAACTTAAACTGACGAACCAAAGCTAAAGCTAAAGCAAAAACTGACAGATAACATTATTAACCGTTTCTGGCTCTTTAAATAATGAAGATTTTAGCGCTCACGCCTTTTCAGTGCTGTCCAAATGTCCATCAGGTGAAAAAGTAGTGCACTCAAAATTTCCCACATTGCACCTTGAATAGACCACAATGCATTGTGAGAGCTGTAAAAACAACAGCAGACAGTGACAGACTGAAATTTGGCAAATGCCTCTGACTGGGGAATGAGCATGGATGTATTAAATGAACTGGATAAGGCACACCCCCTCTGTCTGTGGTCCCAGATTGATTAGTGGCCGTGTGAGGTACTGCAGCCTCTTGGAACCAGCCTTTTTCTAAAATTGCACATTATAATTGCAGACAGTACTGAATTATTATCAGTATTTAAATAAAATAGAAGGAAATGTTCTTTTCTACAGTTTCTAAAATCACAGAAATTACCGTTTTTATATGAAGTGACGTCACTGCAAACATGTGCGAGTCACGTGAACGAGCATGTCGGACGATACAAACAGAAGCACATGGACAAGGCTCGACTAGCGATACCTGTAAGTTGTATTTTATTTCATTTCAGACGCTTTCACGTGTGTCTAACATGAAGAATACAATTACAATCACACAAGCTAACGTTAACACAAAAACTTGCAAGCTGCGTGGTCGTTCAAGCCGCTCAAAGCATCATGGGGGATTGTCGTCACGTGGCGCCCTAAAGCAAAGATGGCAGCCTCTGTATCAGGAACATGGATGTATTAAATGAACTGGATAAGGTACGCCCCCTCTGTCTGTGGTCCCAGATTGATTTGTGGCCGTGCGAGGTACTGCAGCCTCTTGGAACCAGCCTTTTTCTAAAATTGCTCATTATAATCACAGACAGTACTGAATTATTATCGGTATTTAAATAAAATAGAAGGAAATGTTCTTTTCTACCGTTTCTAAAATCACCGAAATTACCGTTTTTATATGAAGTGGGGGATTGTCGTCACGTGGCGCCCTAAAACAAAGATGGCAGCCATCGTTTCAGGAAGTAAAACAAAGATGGCAGCCATCGTTTCAGGAAGTAAAACAAAGATGTCAGCCGCCGTATCAGGAAGTAAATGCGGAAGTAAGAAACTTTTTTGGGGTCATGCGCCAATGAGCACTCTCCATAGGGATAAACAGGACGGCCATCTTGGATTCATCTTCCAGGTTTTATTATAGTTCTATGATCAGGAAGTAAAGCAAAGATGTCAGCCTCCGTATCAAGAAGTAAAGCAAAGATGTCAGCCTCCGTATCAAGAAGTAAATGCGGAAGTAAGACATTTTTTGGGGGATAGGGATAAACAGGGCGCCATTTTGGATTCATCTTCCAGGTTTTATTATAGTTCTATGGGAATGACTCTGACAGATCTTCATTTTGTGTAGATTCAGGTTACTACATGAAGTTTGACAAGTCGTCCGGCGCTGTTGGGAGCAGTGCGCTGCTGGAGTCTCGTATCCTCTATCCCAAACGCTCAGAGCAGTGTCTGCAGTTCTTCTACAGGATAACAGGGGGCAGTGGAGACTCGCTGGTGCTGTGGTTGCGCACGGACGACGGCACAGGCAACGTCACCAGCCTCAAGAAGGTCCACACCTTCTCAGGTACACGCTCTGGCAAGTCGTGACTTAGACTCTAGTCAGACTTGAGACTTGACTTCATGAAATGGACAAAGACTTCGGACTCGACTTGGACTTGAAGGACAGTGAATCGGAACTTGACTTGGACTTGGAGCCATATGACTTGAGATAGCTGTTTCTCCTTAAAAAGATACATGAGTGTTTAAAATGTTTTCTCTCTTCAGCTGATACGTAGATGTGACCAGGAAATTCACAAAAATAATTTAAATTGCACATATATAAGTTGCTTTGGTAATTTGATACAAAGACTTCAAAGGACTTGAAACTCAAAGCATATCTTGGACTTGACTTGGACTTGTTTGTCTTGGGCCTAAAGACTTGAGAGTTTAAGACTTGTAAAACAAAGACTTGGTCCCACCTCTGACAGGCTCATGATGACCATAATACAGCACCTTCCAACCAAAATGATCCACAAGTACTTCACAGAATACAGATACAAATCAAATACAGTCAGATAGACCACAAACAATGATAATTAAAAAAAGAAAAAAAGAAATACAAAATGTTCCCAAAAGCCTCTAGCATGAGAGGGTTGTTAAAACTAAAGTTTTGGTTTATTTATTTTCATTCTAAGAAACAAATTTGTATCAAACATGTAAATATTCAAGCAAATTAAATGTCTCGTCTGCCAGCTGTAATGAAAGACACTGATTTATACCACAACATGATGCAGCAAACATCCTGTAATTCAATCCAAAATAAATACATAAATATAAACAATCCATAAAAAGTTGATGTTGAATTTAAAGATGCACTATGTTGGTTTCCTTGTTGAGGGTCTGTCGCCTCGTTTTCTTATGACATTGTTTTTGCTTTACCTGGAAGGTTCCACAGTGTAATATAAACTCATTTATCTTTCATTTACCAATTAAAGGAGCTTTTATTACCGAAAAGTACTTTCTTTGTACTCTGCTTGTCTTGATGGAGATTGCTTGGTTTTATTCCATCTCCAGGAGAATATAATGTTTCATATCCTGCACCAGCAAATAGTATGGTTTAATATTTAATTATGTATATTTATCAATTTCACCAATATCTGTGTTGTTTCCAGGAGATGCAGATGGTGACTGGAAGATAGCCCACGTCCCACTCAAAGTAAAACAGAAGTTCCGCTACGTCTTTCAGGGAGTCCGCGGCACCGCAACTTCAACCGGTGCGATTTTGATCGACGACATCGCCCTCACAGAGACCGTCTGTCCGAGCGCTGTTTGGCAGATCAGGGACTTTCAGAATATAATGGACTCCACTGCAGACGGGGCCAACGTGACGAGCAACTGCTTCTACAGTCCAGAGGGATATGGTTTTGGTGTGACTGTGTACCCCAATGGAAGAGACTCGGGGTATGCAGACTACGTGGGCGTGACCTTTCACCTTTGCAGTGGAGAGAATGATGCCGTGCTGGAGTGGCCCGTTAAAAACCGACAGGTGACAGTGGTGGCCATGGACCAGGATCCAGATGTGAAACTGAGGATGTCGTCCACACGCAGTTTCACCACAGGTCTCTGCTCTTATTCTTTTATAAATGTGATTGAGCTCATCACACATGTATTAAAGAATCTATCCACCTGTGAGGGACACATTGTAAGTACTGAGCGAGGTGCTATACTTATGTGAATAGATTATAGTGCAGGGCTATTCAACTCATTTTTGTTGAGGGCCAGATTTTTCGGAGGGACTGCAAAAGGATTTATTGACATTCTGAACCCGAATTAGGGTGCCTTCACACATGCACTCAGCACATCAAAATGGGGACTAAGCCAAGACTAAACTAAACTAAAACTAGACTCAACAAGAAATTGGGTTCCATTTAGGACCAAATAATGATATGAAACCAGGACTAACCCAAAATGAAACCAGGATCAAAAGTCTTAAGCAGAAGCAGGCTCCAGGCACCCGTGACCCCTAACGGGAACAAGTGGTAGAAAATGAATGAATGAAAATAAGGACTAAATAAGCAAACAAGACAAAATATATATTTTCATATCTAGAAGATGGGGTCAGATCAGATAGTTTGAAGGCCTGACCTGGCTTAAATCGAAAATGCCTGTATAGAGTATAATAGGCAGGTTTGAACCAAAATGCAGCACGACTGACAACAGCAACGGTTGACACAACTTTAGCAAGAGCAGAAACCAAGGGATCTGGCTCTGGGTGAGTGTGGAACTGGAGATTATACTGTTGATGAAATACAGATAATGAGCATAAAGGTAATATGGAAACTCCTGGAAACTGGAGGTTTGTTTATTTATTTGGTGGGGACAGTGCATGGCAATGAACATACATGATACACATGCTGTAAACACGCCAGATTGTAGCCTGAGGCTCATTTCTATCAGTTTCTGGAGACTGTGGAATAGGAGTGGCTTCAGCAAACCTGAAACTCCTGGAAACTCCCAAAAACTCTTTTGAGAACTCTGACACAGTGAACAAAATGTAAAATAATGATAATGACAGCTACAATTGCAGGTGGAGGCTTGAAGCCCTTTTGAGTTGTTTTGCTTCTTCCTGCACCTCTTTTTTTACAGTATCTTTTTTATTATATGTTGTATACATGATAACGAAATACATACATACATAAATAAATAAATACATAAAAGTGTATCATAGTTTAATACTAAATCATCAAACCATATATCTTTAAAAGAAACATGCATCGTACTGTGAACGGGGTCACCTCTCAGTAGATAACTATTTCCTCTTTCGCTTTTTTTTCCCTTCTTCATATTGTTTGAATAAAATTCAAATTCAGCTTGTTTCTTTCCAGGAATATTCCAGGGAAAGCACATCTCCATGGCAACAGGCTATAATACACACAAGTTTTAATGCTCCTCAGTACTGCAGTGGTTAAAAAATTGTTAGACTTTTCATTTCTGTGTGTCTTATCACACCAGTTTAATCCAGTTGACTAAATTGTGTCCTGTGTTTATGTCTCTCTTCTTTTCAGACTCAGACCCTCGCTGGAACCGCCCCACGGCCTCCTCAGGGGCCACTTTTGACCCCTTCTGTAACTGTTACCGGGGCCCCGAGTGGGGATGGAGCACGTTCATATCCCACACACACCTGCTACGACGTAACTTCCTGAAAAACGGCGACCTGATCCTCACAGCCGACTTCAACGGTATCACACTCTAAAAGCTTTCAGACAAACTTATTAGCTCTCAAGCTAAAGTACAAAACAATTACACCGTTAAAGCACTAGCACTAATAATAATGTATTCAACTGGACACTCAAAGATGCGTCATTCATTCATTCATTCCACACAAAACACTTTCATACGATGCCCATAGACCCAACAACACTACTCTTGACCTACTGTCACTTTATTGAGCTTTATAACCCACGCTTCATAATACTTTTTGTTATTTCATATTTTCTAACTTAAAGATTCACTACGTAACTTTTTAGAATGGAAGGTGGAAGGCCACAGTATGGCTTTAAATATATCTCCATGAAGACAAGATGACACCATCATGCCAAGTGACAGCCCAGATCTTTGTCTTGTCTTGAAAGTGAATACAAGATTTTAAGTTACTTTTAATGCCATACTATGTGTTTTATTATTATTTGCAGGGACAATGCTTTTGAATCAATTCAATAAAAATATGCCAGAGGGCTATTTTTCGTCCGTTGTCCCTGGGCAGATGTTGAATTTCATCTGAGGAGTAAAACTACAGTTACATTATTAAAGGAAAAAGATACATCATTAAAAGCATACATCACATCAAGGCAAAATAGACCCCCCACTGGGAAGGTTACGTAGTGCATCTTTAAAATAAAACAAGTTTGGAAAGCGTGTCTTGCTCTTTCACCTTATCTTTGAACACTTGAATACGGAATGCATCAGCATATTCATATCTTCACATTAAGACTATTTTATTATTATATAAAGTTGAGGATTTTTTCCATCACCTGTAACATGTGGAAAGGTGTTCAGACTACAAGATGGCCCCCTGCGTCTGAGGATGACACAGACTTCCTCAATGAATTGGACTGTTTTTACTAAACGGCTCTCCTGCTGAGAAAGCTGTTCCCCACTAGGATGACCAAGCACTTTGTCTTTCCTCTGATATCAGATCATCAGACTGACAATAAAACGGGTCTATTTTAGGTGAAGATTATTCATGTGTAATTGAATTGTATGAATAAATAACATCCTTTTTCCAGACTTGACTCACCTGATAAAGACAGAGGTTCAGGTGAAACCCTGTCCCTCCAGTGAAGAGAAGGACGAGTCAGTCCGAGCTGGTGGCCCGAAGCCCAGAGAGGCCCGAGCTGTCAGCGCCTGCCACCCGGAGCTGTGTCTGAACGGAGGAGTGTGTGTGGAGACCGAGGACATCGCCGCCTGCAGGTCAACTAGGAAAACTACAAACGCTTCATTCAAATTCAATTCAAAGTTTATTTAGATAGCAATCTTTACATGAAGTCAAGACTTAAAATCATACTTCGGTACAGTCAAGTTCGTGGAGATGCAAAGCCTTCTCATAGAAAGGATGTATGTTTTTTAGTGCAAAAAACATGATTAAAAAAAACCCCACAAACGCACACAAAAAGGTAAAGCTAACAACGACGAGCATGCTAACAGTGCACTTCTGACTGGACAATAAAACACTTTTTAATTAGATGGAAAGAGTCCACAAGAATAAGTTCCCATGATTTCACTAAATAAGATTTTACTTCTCTATATACATATTTAAATATTTATTATGAATAAGAAAAGGGTAAAAAAATAAATACGATTAAAACAGTATCATTTTTCATGCATTTTTGACCATAACTTATGTAAAATGAGTTGTAGTGGTGTACATTAAGAGTAAAATGCATTTGTACAGTGTAAGTAGAAGAAAGCAGTAGATCTTGCAGTGATTCTTTCTTTATTCTTCATTCCTCTATCCAAATGAGTAAAGTTAGACGCACTCATAATAATGTATTTACATGGATCGCACAGTGGATAGCACTGTATACACACTGTAACACAAGATGCCAATTCAACATGACGTAAATAAGAATTTGAATTGCAAATATTTCATGCCTCATTTGTTAAATTTGCAAATCATTCTAATGTTGTAAACGATATGGTGTTTTCAGGTGCGCCTCGACTCAGACCACGTTCTACACAGGCGACAGGTGTGAGCGCCTCAACATCCACAGGGGCATTCTGGGAGCTCTGGTCGGAGGAGTGGCCGGGACCATCATCCTGACAGCCGCCATTTTTACCATTGTGAGGAGAACTTAGGGCCAAAACTGCATTTAAATCAGTCAATCCTGAATAGGCCACACAGAGTAAACAAAAGCCCTACAAAAACACAAATCTAAGCCATAATAATATAATAAATAATAATAATAATAATAATAATAATAATAATAATAATAATAATAATAATAATAATAATAATAATATAAATAAATTATGACTTTGTCCCATCATATGCATGTATACAGAGTCGTTATTGTTTTTACTTTTTTAATTAAGTGAAAATATATACTAGTTTTTGATATGAATAAAGAAGCTAATTAATTTTTTTAAATTAAATCATATATTCGCAATAATTTTCTTAATAAAAACAACAACAATTCACAACTTCATTTTATTGCAGATAATGCATTTTACACAGCAGCACATATGCATACAGTAGTTGGCTACAAACATATCAACAATAAAATACATATAGTTTAAGACTAACATCTTTGTACATTAAATATCTTAGTTTTGTCAAACCAACTCAAATAACATTCTAAAATGTGACATTTTACATAGGCAACATTACACTACACTGAACTTGCTTTAAATTATGGCTTCTTCTAGACTTTTTGCTACAAGCTAAACCCCCAAACGCTCTACTGCTGTGGTTCCCAAACTTAATTGTGCATTATTCTTCGTTTATCTCCTACAAAACGTAACTGCATATTAATAAATGATCAGCATTATTGTGGGCAACCCCTAACGATTTACAAATGGAAATAAAACGTCTGAAAATTAAAAACCATGCTGCGGAACATTCCAGGTGATGTGCCTCTACTTTACAGGATCAACTGAACTGCTCCTAAAAGCAGATACATAAACAAATATACCGGATTATAAAACATACTATAGATGCAAATGTTTACGATCAGGATGTCAGCCTTAAGTTAAGCCTCCTAATATGGTTTTATGATTTGTATATTTTCATACTTGTCTCAGACTGTACGTTTTTTTTTTAAATATTCTCCAAAGTCTTTTTGTATGGCATAATACAACTAAATCTGGAACCACTACTTTACATCTTGAATCACTGCTGGGGTCACTTGTGTGGAGCTCCTTCTCTTCTGCCTCTTCTCAATCTGCAGGGCAAAATCAAGAACTTAAGAAATAACAAAATAAGTTTGTTATTACAAAGTTTTATCACTGAAGTGTCAATAATAATAAATGACACCACATTAAGATTTAGACATGTATAATTATCATCGTAATTGGGTTGGTGTTTGTACTGACCTGATCACTTGTCCTTTGTGTACATGGTGGAGGTGAGATTCTTGGTGCTGTCACTTGAACCCTTATTGCCCTGAGCAGAGGTGGACATGCAGTTAATACTTATTCATGCTTACTTAATACTTAATAGTGGTCTAATACTGTATTTCCAATTGAAATGATTTAAATACAATGTGGGAACTTACAAACACGATCTTATACAGCTCATCCTTGACCTAAAAATCATTTTTGAATGAATTAATGTTCAACTCTTTGTCAGTTTGACGGTGTATCATGATATTAACAAACCTTCTGCTCGGCCATGAACCCGGTCAACAAAACAAAAAAACCCTGGAGAAAAAGAGACAAAAATAATATTATTACATTATCAAACATTATTGTTCCATACTGTTGAATAAAAGCTACACAACTTGAATGAAGGTCAAGCTTTTATTTTGCACCAGCAACATTTAGACCTATTGGGCATCAAATTATTCAACTAGAAATAGCTCAAGTGCATTGTGGGTCATATTGACTGTAGATTATTGAAGCATAATTAAAGAAGAGTATGTAGAACTTTTATGTCAAATAGTTTTATTGCTTTTAATGATAACAAATATTATGTTGATTTATCCTTAGAAAACATGCAATAGAGACTTATTCAGAAATCCTAGGCTGCTAATAGCTCCACGTTGAGCTGAAGCCTAACTTACTAACTAAAGTGACAAAAGAAAGAAAGAAAACAGGCAAGAGCACTTCATTGGGTCCAAAAATGTATGTGAATGTGTGTGAAAAAAGTCAGGTGCACTTCCAGGAGTTTAACTTAAAAAAAACTACTTGCCTATTGCCTATTGCCTACCTTTAGAGTAGTGTAGGAGAGGCAGAAAAAGCTGAGGCGCACTGAGCGCATAAATTAGAAGAAGACTGCCATGGTCCAAACGCGTTGGCATCCCTTTACTCAAGAACTTTTAATTTATGCCGTCAGTGTGCCTGTGTTTTTTCTGCCTCTTCTATAGTTCTCCAAAAGGCAAGTTGCTTTTTCCAAGTTTCCATGAAAGAAACAAGCCCGGGTCAAAGCAGCAGTAATTTAAGGTTTCAGCGTGCTTTGTGCATGCTCCTGGCGAATCTAGAAGGGCCAGCTCAATGGAGTTGTGATGTTTTTCATGATCTTACGAAAGTTAACACTAAATAATTAGACGTTCATCACAAGACTGACAATTACCTGGAAGGAGTTGACAATGGTGAAGGTGTAGTTGAAGATTGGATATGCAGGGTTAGATGTATTGAACACAACCAGGCAGAAGCCAATGGACCATGTGACCCCGAAGACTGGCGCCAGGACTAGAATGACTTTGATGATGCTTTTGGCTGTGTCCTTCTCATCTGTTTTGCTGCTGTCATTTTTTGAAGACTTGAGCAGGGTCACGATTACGACACCCAAGGAGAAGATATTCGACATGAGGATAGTTCCAATGGGCAGGAGAAAGGCATGCAAAGAGCCCTCTAGGAGGCGGTCATATGTCAGCCAGCACGTTGTCGAGTTGTAGTAGGGCTTGTTGGTGTACTTGTAGTAGACATAAGTGGATCCCACAATAAAAATGGGGAACATGTAGCCCACGATGCTGGAGAAATACATGAAGACTTTTTTCCGGAGGGGATTGAACACAAAGATTAGCTGATGGACAAGCATCGCGCTTAGACACAACATCCAGCAGAATTTGACCATGAAGAAAAGGTGCTTGCAAATGGTCAGGGCGAGACACATATCTGGGGAAAGAACCGGCGGGTTGGTGGAGGCCAGGAAGCTTATGTCAGCCAACAGAAGGAAGAAGGCGATATTGACCATGCAGGTGTGCCGATAGTGCGACAATTTAGTTTTGACCACGGCGGACCACACCAAATACTCAATGATTAGGAAGATGATAAGCGACACGATGGATACGGCCAGGCCCACGTAGGTTATTATGTCAAGTACAGGGTTGGAGACGTCACCACGAGCCATCAGTACGGAGAAAGACGTGAGATGGGTGCACTCGCAGAACACCCCACTGCCATTAGCTGCCTTGACTACCTTGCACCCTTTGTCGTCCCAATCATACGCCTTGTTGTCCCAAAAAACACAGTGCGGTATTTCTTTGTTCCCCGCAGTTGCCTGGAATTGCATTTTGATGATTATGTCAGAGTTGTTGACGTTTTCCAGAGTGGCTGATACCAACAAATCAGTGCTTTTTGAATTCATAAAGGTGTTTCTCAGTTTGCTCATGAGATTCTTCACTGCAACGGTTTTCAGGATGCCACCTGACTTGTTCAGGTTGACACTAATGTTAAAAATGTCCAGGCTGCAGTCATCTTCAGCACAATATTTCAGATCCAAGTTTGGTGTGTTGTAGTCAGAATTGTTGTTAGACATATTCACAACGATATTTTGCACCAACCCCTCCAAAGACATGAGGTAATTTGCAGACATGTTGTATACAAGTGACTGGTTGACTTGTGTCCAGGTCTTGTTCAACATGTTGCTTGCAGCACTGACAAAAGACTGGAATAGAACATAAAGACACATCAGATGTTATGCCTTTTTTTGCTAGAGCTATTCGTATGACTGTCCACACATTTCCTATTCTATAACTTCATTCAGCGAGTGTGGAATGTTTTTGATTCTGAGAGTAAATTATTTTCAAGATCAAAAACAAAAAACACAAAAAGTTGTAGACAAGCTTAAATAGAATGACCATCTTAATATTAAACAATTTCCCAATTTAAAATAATATTTTTTTGTTACATGCTAACAAAGGAACACAGGCACACAGTACAACCTAAATAAAGTTGAATTTCTTACAGGGAGGACTTTCTCGCCAAGTGGAATATTTCCTGAAGCTTTCGCCATCATGTCCAGAACATTAAGGGAAGCTGTGAGGTCTGCTATGTTGTCACCACTTTTAGAACCACCAGTGTTATTGTTGAGGCCGCTGAATATGTCAAGAGCCACATTTTCTGTCGCACCCAAGCCTTTCAGAAAACTCTGGGTGAAAAAAAATCATCTTGCCTTCAAATAGAGTTACATACATGTATTTTATGCCTGAAGAATTGAGAGGAACACTTACGTCTGCCGCGTTGGAGAGTTTGTTGAGCTCCTGGTTGACGCAGTAGTCGAACACTGGGGCCCACACAGTGTTCAAACAGGTGCGTGTCTTGTAGCCCACTCTGCCGGCTGCACATGTGTTATTAACAGCTGTGTCTGTTGCAGGAGTCTTTGGCCACAAATCTCCATCTTTAATTTCCTCTGGGCAAAACAATTTCCCGGCTAGAAAACACAGTATGTGGTAGAGGACTTATTATTATGCATAACTTTTTACATCTAATGTCTTTGCATTTATTGTTTCAATCCTTGGCCATACTGAAGGTATCAGAATTGCATACCGTAGATGACGGGAACAATCACTGAAGCAGTCTTTGTTTGATTGATGTCATTTTTAAAAGTTACATTGATCATCTGTGATGTTGAAACTTTCTTACAGCTGATCGATACGGTAAAAACATAGTCGATGTTTGCACCTGCATCTGAAACACAGTTTGTTGATTAAGTAATGAAATGTTTCTTATTTTCTATATTTGACATGTCAAACTACAATCAAAATGAGTTAAATTGAAGTATTAACACTGGAAAATGTCACATAAATTATAAAATATAAGCTTTCCTGAACAGTTTTAGAATGATTGTGATCCATATCAGAACTAATATAAAACCACATGATATTATTGAAGACAAAACTATCAATTTGCGTTGAAAAGTATATTCTATTAAAAAAAAAGTTAGAATTGTGACAACATTTTTGTGAAGATAAAGTTGGATGACGGGGGTCTTTGAGACAGGTGTTAGATTTTAAATCTTCTGTTCTCAGCCCCCTGCTGTTTACACTGTATAATAATGATCTGCCGACTGTGTAATACTAAACTAGTTATGTATGCTGCTTATATATATTTATGGTAAGACTTTAGGTGAAGTTGCTCAAAAGTTGACAGAAGAGATGAAGAAGGTTTCTGCCAGGCTGAAAAACTCTTGCCTCACCTTAAAAGTTGACAAAACTTTATCTGTGTTTTTTACAAAAAACGAATTGTCCTGAAATCTTCATAGAAGGTCAGAAGATGAATAAGATCGATCAGATCATATATCTAGGAGCTATTCTGGAACCAAATTTATGTTTCAAGAAACACGTTAAAAATTTACTAATACACTAAAATTTAACACAGCCAATTTCAGATACATCAGAAATTCCCTGTTGAGGCCTCAGGTGCTTATCCCTTGTGCTCTCTTTGTTTGAGCAATGCACATTTGGTCAAAGAGCAATATACATTTTTACACATTAGGAAAAAAAAATGTTTAGCATAAATTGTATGTTAGGTGATGTTTTGGACCACCTGCGAAAGTTTCATAGTGATGCAATAAAAAAAATCTAATCTAGATGGTGTCAATGAGAGTTCCACATTTTCTTTACTGTATAACAAGTTGGTCACAGTCCTGTAAATCTGTCCTGAGACCACTTGAATCATTATATAAAAGTTCTCTGAAGATCCTTGACAAGAAAAGTTGCGTATTTCATCACTGCCATATTCTTATAAAACTTAACATTCTAAGTTTTGAAAATTTGATTATGTATACAAATGTTTATCTGCTGTATAAAATCATTCATAATACTGCTGCTTCTCTGCTTAAAAAGTTCATTTTCTGAGCTCTGAAACACTCGATCCATTGTGCAGGGCGAGTGCAGGATTCCAAAACGCTGGACTACATTTGGAAATGCAGCTTTTTGCTGAATGGCTGTCCACCAGTGGAACATGTTGCAACTGAGCTGATCACATGTTCAAACCATCACACATTTTCACGCCTGGCAAAATCAAACTTGCTCCCATTATATGAAGTGGTGAGTGCATGAGCTGTGGAGATAGACTGATGACTGATGTTCTGGGAAATAATTAATGGTTTGATGTTTGTGATGATGATTTTAAGCTGTTGGAGATAATTGAATGTGAAAGATGTCACAAAACTTTTATGTTGGAAAAGTCATTGTAGTGTCATTTTCTGGAGTGCTTTTTATGTTCTATAACATCAGTATGGGGTGAGATTTGTTTCATATTAATTTATTGACGCAAAAAGAAAGATTAATTCAAAATCCCAGATTTTTTCACAATCCCTGACTTGCATTTATGGATTTATGCACGCAAAATTAGATTTGCATATATATATATTTGTGAATAAAACGTATTTTTGTTTTGTGAATCTGTGTTTTTGCATGCGAGAATCTGATACTGAATTTGAGGATCACCTAAATTGTGCATTCTTCACCTTTGTGAATGTGGATATTTATGAGACAAATGTTACACATTTTGTAAAAAATATCTATGCAGAATTTTGGATTCACGCAAAATCCGGATTTATTCAAAAAGTTAGACTTGCATGCAGAATTTTTTCACACAAATTCTCAATTGTAAAAATTAAGTTACATTTTATTTTGAAATCTGTAGTTTTGCATGTGAGTGTGTGACTTTGCATTTGTGGATCGCTCACCACGTGCATTCATCCTCTGATCTCGCCGAGGATCTTTTTGACACAAACATTCCGTGTTTCCGCACTCTCTCAACTCATTCAGAAGACAGCGCTGTTCCTCTGGTAACCACTAGGGGCAGTGTTGACCAACTTTAACTGTATAGAAGGGCATTTCCGGATGTAGACGGACCCTTATTACCCAAAAAGTGGCGGAGAGAGACCAGAGTGAAGTCGCTGGATGGGTTACATAACATATGTTTATCGTTGTTCTAGCTAGCAGCATAGTATTTCAGCATAGACATTTAAATAAGTAGACACGGCATTCACTGCTCATGCTATCGACCACTTAGCAACACGACCTCATATATTTTCCCTATAGCCGTTAGCATTAGCTCACAAAACACGCAAGTTATGAATAATCCATTTTGAATTTTATTTTAAATAAATAACGTGTACTGTCATGTGAGCTAAAGGCTAACTGACTTCAAGTTGAGAATTCTTTGTGCTTCTTGTGAGCATCTAGCGACCACAAACCATTCTCTTTTTTTATATGTTACAGGTGAGGATAGCAGATAAATGCCATAAATAACAAGTTTTATATACTTTAATAAGGGGATTGGCTTCATTCATTTGTATGTGACGGAACCGGGAAAGGCTCAAAAAAACACCAACACTGCCCCTAGTGGTTACCAGAGGAACAGCGCTGTCTTCTGAATGAGTTGAGA
Source organism: Rhinogobius similis (assembly GCA_019453435.1). Classification (NCBI taxonomy): domain Eukaryota; kingdom Metazoa; phylum Chordata; class Actinopteri; order Gobiiformes; family Gobiidae; genus Rhinogobius; species Rhinogobius similis. The sequence continues at coordinate 20,469,366 of CM033620.1, forward strand.
GAGTGCGGAAACGCGGAATGTTTGTGTCAAAAAGATCCTCGGCGAGATCAGAGGATGAATGCACGTGGTGAGCGATCCACAAATGCAAAGTCACACACTCACATGCAAAACTACAGATTTCAAAATAAAATGTAACTTAATTTTTACAATTGAGAATTTGTGTGAAAAAATTCTGCATGCAAGTCTAACTTTTTGAATAAATCCGGATTTTGCGTGAATCCAAAATTCTGCATAGATATTTTTTACAAAATGTGTAACATTTGTCTCATAAATATCCACATTCACAAAGGTGAAGAATGCACAATTTAGGTGATCCTCAAATTCAGTATCAGATTCTCGCATGCAAAAACACAGATTCACAAAACAAAAATACGTTTTATTCACAAATATATATATGCAAATCTAATTTTGCGTGCATAAATCCATAAATGCAAGTCAGGGATTGTGAAAAAATCTGGGATTTTGAATTAATCTTTCTTTTTGCGTCAATAAATTAATATGAAACAAATCTCACCCCATACATCAGCCTGCCCAGGGACTACAGGTGTAAATTAGCACAAGTGCTACAACCTGGTACAATGCATGTCTGTTGTATGTTGTACACTGTCCCTGTCTCATTAAATAAATGAAGTAAACTAAACTAAGGTGAAGGTACAGAATGCACAGTGTAAGCTAAAACCGGTGTGGTGTAAAAGACACAAAGTACAACAGTACAAGCTATTTTCAACGTTTAACCAAATGAGGATTATTTTTCTAACACTTACCTTTAGGTGCGGCAGTTCCCTCTGTGCCGTACTTCCAGCTGAACGCATATGTGTTGTTGCTTTTCAGGATAGTGGCTGTGACACTAACTGGGATGGCGTCCATCTCCGTTAGTTTCGAGCAGTCGCCTGTGATGGGGTCTGTGGTGAGGCGAATGGTGTCAGGCAAACGGGCCACACTCAGGTAAGCTCTGGCTATGTGCCGCACTGAGTTCTTAGTGAAGCCACACTCGTATGTTCCTACAAAAAGTTACAGTTAGTCATTAATTCAGTCCATTTGAAACTGATACTGTTCCCATGCATCTTTGATACATAATTTATAGGGGATTCTTAGCCCTTGGTTTCTGTTAATTTAGTGGCACGATTAAAGTGATGAGATCAGTCTAATGCACTCATGAACCAATATTCTTCTTTTGATTGGCATTTGATTATATAGCATTTTTAGCATGTGATATTTTGTTTTCAATTATTAATAACCATGGCAATGGGAATGGGTTTATCCAAGTGGTGAAAAATTATTACTTTCAGTTCATGCCAGTGTACATCACATATCATTCATTCATTTCCTACCGGTTGTTCCCATTAGGGGTCGCGGGTGACTGCAGCCTATCCCAGTGACTTTGGGCATTAGGCGGGGTACACCCTGGACAGTGGTTCACTCATTGCAGGGCTCATATATTAATTCGGGTCAATTTCCAATTTTCAATGTACCTAACACATACATGTCTTTGGACGGTGGGAGGAAGCCGGAGAACCCGGAGAGAATCTTTGGTAACAAGGGGAGAACATGCAGACTCCACCCAGAGAGAGCGTGTGATGTTGGTCTGGTCTGGGAATCAAACCCACGATCTCTTTATTGGGAGGAGGATTGGGAGGAGAATTGTGATAGAATTCAGTTGCAGCTTGTCAGCGACATATTGTTTCTACACAAAGTGATAAGTTAATACTCTTTGCCTTTTTATAAATTCAAAGATGGTTAAAAAATTTTGAGTGAAAAAGTGTTGTCATTGTAGATATCGCCTTTACGACTTTACACAGAAAGACTGCCAGCATTATATTATATTACATTACATTACATTACATTACATTACATTACATTACATTATATTATATTGTATTATATTATATTATATTATATTATATTATATTATATTATACATACATTAATTCTATTACTATTAATTTGTGTAAATGATATACATAATTTACGCCCTCTGTGATGTCATCAATGAACAAAAAATGCAGGGAATTTAAAACATATTTTAAACAATCATTCAACAAAATAAAAGTGTTGACGGGTATTATTACTTGTATAATTCCTAGTTTGTACTTTGGCAGTTTGGTTGCTAGGTAACCGTAGACGTAGGGGAATTACCTCTACCTTATCTATCATATCTGCTGCATGTGTTCAACCAGTAAGTACAATTATAAATATCACTAACATGGTCAAACTTGGGGAAAATTTACTTTTTTTTGTAGAATAATCATATTCCCTATGAAATGTATGGTCCAACCTGTCATACGCACTTCAAGATAGAAATCAATGATCTGGCAGTGGAGAAATGAACCTGTCAAAGCTGCTCTTAATACATACTGAAGATAGCAAGGTATTGCATGCTTACTATCAAAAAACATACTAATAATAATAATAACAACAACAATAATAATAACAACAATAATAATAATAGTAATAATAATAATAATAACAACAAGGGCATTTACAGAGAATACATGTCATCAAAAGAAGATGAGACAAAATATGGACTTGCCTTCCCAGACGCCTGTCACTTTTTTGAGTGTGACTGCCACACATGAGCGGAACTCCGGTGGTGTTGCACAGGCGTGGTCCAGCATCACCACACTGCCGTTGTTTAGCTCGAATCGCTCAAACGTGGTGCTCATGTTCCAACCTGCACTGTCTGTGGCCTCATCAAACGTGCACTTGAGGATTGGGTCCGACTCGTAGCACACTTTTTTCAGAGGGGATTCAATCGTCACCAGTCCTGTTCAACAATAACACAATAACAATAATAATCTAGCAGCAGTGTACCAAATTGTGACCATTTACACATGCACTTTTTTAAAAAAACAAATTCTTCTTTTATTATCATACAAGTCAATAATATTAATCCCCATCATGTAACTTTTTAGATTTTTTTTTTCTTGCATTGGAGGAGAGCCTTCACCTGCCTGTCTGCATAGAAATGCATTTATATCTGCTAATGTACTACAGTGTTGATAAATGTCCACCGACGTGCTATAGATACTGAGTGAAGGGGAGGTACATAAGCCTTGGCTTCTGTCTACACCTGGTCATATAACAAATATTTATATCCCCTTTCTTTTTCTAGGTTGTGCACATTTATTACTTGACCAAAAAAACCAAAACAAACCAAATAAACAAACAGTTTAGCATAAAGCAACATCAGATCAGGGAGAGATTATATATATATGATTTATATGTGTGTGTGTATATATATATATATATATATATATATATATATATACACACATATAAATCACAGATTGTAGATTTTAAAGTTTAAGTTTAGAAGGATTTTAAAGTTTAAGTTTAGAAGTTAAAGTTTAGAGTTTTAAATTAATTTATAATGTATATTTGTGGGTTAGTGTTACCTACATCTGCCAGTGCATTTTTACTCTGAACTATGAATTTTACGTTGAATGTTTCTGTGTCAGTGCACCACATGGACACTGTTACGCGCCCTAGCGTAGTCTCCGCCCCTTGCTCTCGATTCTCAGCTCTGATTGGAGGTCACCAGGGTAAAAGGAGCAGAAGTGAGACCACCTTCCTCTCCTCTTATTCTCCTCCTCCCGCCACCTCGGACCTCTGCCATAGGGTCAGGGTCCTACCAGCCACACCAGCTGGGCAAGGTTTTGGTATGAAGTTTATGGATTTGCCTATGCACTCAGTTCAACTCAACTCAATCAGATTTGGTTTCTGTTGCTTCGTGTCCCACCTTACCTATTAAAGGAATAGATTTTCTCCTGGGAAACGTTTTAGCTGGGGGTAGAATTTTGGTAAACCCCAAGGTCACTACTGTGCCCCTGGTTTCACACAGTCCAGATGAGTTGGAGGAAAAGTTTCCCTCTGTGTTTCCTGTGTCTGCAGTAACACGTGCGATGTCTAAAAAGGTTGACTCGCATGTTTTTGAGTGTGACTTGGAGGATAGCTTTATGGCAGACGCTGACTTGGAGATACAGTTATCTGATACAAGCCCTCCAGCGCGTAGTGTTCCAGCGCGTAGTGTTTCTGCGCCAGACATGGATGGTGTGTTAAACTTCTCGGATGTTGGGTAGTTGCAGGCTAATTTTGATGACTTAATAACTGAGCAAAAGCGCAATCAATCACACTGTCACCTCTGTTTGAGTCTATGGTGCCTGAGAGCGAGTTGTGAAACGTCTCTACTGGCTATTATGTTAAGAATGACATTTTGCTTCAAATGGTACGTTCCTGCAACTGATGAATGGAGTGTTGTGACGCAGGTGGTTGTCTCGACCAAATTCCGACCTGAAATACTTAGCCTTGCACACAACAATCCCCTAGCTGGGCATTTGGGTGTTAAAAAGACATACGACCATATCTTGCATCAGTTTTATTGACCTGGATTGAAAACGGACGTGAAATTACACTGTAAAACATGTTACATTTGTCAGGTTCCTGGAAAATCTAACCCATCTGTCCCACTCCATCCTATTCCAGCCATGGACGCGCCGTTTGATCACGTCATTGTGGACTGTGTTGGTCCATTGCCCCGCACTAAATCTGGGAACCAATATTTGCTGACTATAATGTGTGCATCTACTCGTTTTCCTGAGGCTATTCCGATGCATAATATTACTGCACCTGCTGTTGTGAGGGCCCTTGAGTTAAGTTTTTCTCATTTTTTGGTCTTCCTAAAGTCGTGCAGACGGACCAAGGAACTAACTTTATGCTGCGTATTTTTGCACAGGTCACAAAAGAGCTGAGTTTGAGAAGGAGTGGGATGATGGCGTGCCGCTTTTGCTTGAAGTTGTTCAGGAGTCGACTGGCTTCAGTCCTGCAGATCTAGTGTTTGCACATGACGTGCGTGGCCCACTGAAGCTGCTTCAGGACAATTGGCTCGGTGACTCGAATAAACAAAATGTACTCGATTCTGTCAGCTCTTTTCGTCGCAAACTACTCAGGGCTTGTGAATTGGCTAAGGAAAAATGGTCTTCTCAGACCAAAATGAAAAGCTGGTTTGAAGGGAAAGCAAAATTTAATCAGTTTAACCCTGGGGATAAAGTTCTTGTATTTTTGCCCCTTCTTGGTTCAAGCCTCCGGGCATGTTTTAGTGGCCCTTATGTAATTCAGAAGAAAGTCAGTGACAGAGATTATGTCGTTGCTACTCCTGTGGGGTCGGCAGTCTTCGTTTCCAAACTCGACCTCCTTAAGGGTTATTGGCAGGTGCCTTTGACTCTGCGGGCCAGGGAAATACGTGTGTTTGTCACGCCAGACGCTTTTCTGTAATATACTGAATATACCAAAAGAAGTTTTTCAGAGGCTGGACAAAGCAAATCTGACCATTAACCTCGCAAAGTGTGAGATTGGCAAAGTGACCGTGGTTTATTTAGGAAAAGTAATCGGTGGTGGTACAGTAAAACCAGTTCACGCAAAAATCGAGGCCGATCGCAGCGTTTCCTGTCCCGGTCTCACGCTGTGAGTTCCAGCGTTTTTTAGGAATGGCTGGTTACTATCGCAGCTTTTGTAAAAACTTTTCTGCTGTCGCTGCTCCACTCACAGACCTACTGAGCCCAAAGTCCAAGTTTAAATGGTCGCTTGAGTGCCAGCACTCTTGCGACTCTATCTACTCTATCTTTGCTTGTGAGAGCGCCTGTCTTTGCTGCTCCAGTTTATGAGCGTCCCTACAAGCTAGCTGTAGATGCTAGTGGTGGATCACAACCCTCTAGACTTCTTGAACCAAATGAAAAACTCTAACCAGAGATGAATGAGATGGCCTCTTTTCCTGCAGGACTTTAATTTGTCTATAAAACACATCGCTGGCAGGAACAACGTCTTTGCTGACTCCCTTTCTCGCTCTGCCCATTGCTGACCAGTGCGCCTACTGGTCACCTCTTGGGGGTGGGGATGTTACGTGCCCTGGCATAGCCTCCACCCCTTGCTCTCGACTAATTAACCTGTTTTCAGCGCAGCTCTGATTGGAGGTCGCCAGGGTAAAAGGAGTGGAAGTGAGACCGCCTTCCTCTCCTCTTCTTCTCCTCCTCCTCCCACAACCTCGGACCTGCCATCGGGTCCGGGCCCTGCCAGCCACGGCGGCCACACCAGTACCTTTTTACCTTTTTATTGTTTAAAATATAAAAGAAGCCCGGTGGGCTCAAAAATCCGGCCCTTTCAGAGCCGGGGTCGTAACAGACACAATTATAGATCATTATTCTATATAATGTCTTTATTTGTTCACATTAGTTTGGCAGAACTTGAGAATTAGATAAAGGACAAATACAAAAATTCGAAATACCAAAGCAAAGTTATTACAAAATTATGTCTCAAAGTCCAGTTCCCTGTTAGTTTATGTGTTCTTTAGAAGAGCTTTCCAACACAACATGGCTGCTTATAGGTTACCATGGCAATTATCTCTGTAACTCAATCTCCACGGGGATTGTTCTGAAGTATGGTTCAAAATTTACATTTCATCAAAGTTATGCTGATACTTACAAAGACATGAATCAAAAACCCAGTGTTTTCTTTACTGAAATGATTAAACCTTCTGTAATTCCTTAATAACTGTAATGCTGAAATTACACGTACATATATATATGAATATGAATTTCCTACATGGGATGGATACTCTAATTCAGTGGTTCTCAAACTTTTTCAGTTGCGACCCCCAAAATAACAATAGTTCATATCCGTGACCCCCAAACACAAAACCTAGGCGACACGCAAAGTGATAAATTAGCCTTATATCTAATGTCTGATTTTATTTTGAGAATATATACCTAGAAAAATGACTTTGATTGGCCAACAAATAGGATTCTACATTTACCACTGCATTTGAATGGTGTCAAGCCTTGTTTAACACTATTGTATACATTTTTCCCCATCTGGGGACCCAACGGAAATTATTTTTCACGACCGCCATTGGGGTCCAGACCCCTAGTTTAAGAACCACTGCTCTAATTGACACAAAACAAATGCCAACGAAGATCACACGTTTTTTCCCCTCAACAAAATTTGCATAAAAAAGACTGAGTTTGATTGGGCCTTGGATAACATGCAAACTACAAACCCACCCTAGGAACACATGATGATGCTCCAAATCTTAGTATGTGACATTCAAGACATCCTGGTGTAAGATGAAGGGCCATTACTCTTTGGGCAATTCACAGTTTTAAACTAATCATAATTAAATTAAAATGAAAATCCACAAATGTTGTTTCTTATCATATACAGAATTAATCTGGCTTTAAATCCTTTCAACTAACAATACAGCCTTTGCGATGAAATTATAATTTACAGTATGTTGTAATATATATACTGTATTTATGCTGACAAAGAAGACATTTAACTTTGTGCCCGTTAAGAATCATCTGCATTTCAACAATTAAAATGCAGATTTTACCATAAAACTGGTTTTGAATGCTGTGATGTCACATGAATTCAGCCGTTAAGGCTGAGAGAGAATAACTAATGCAGAACACATGCTGAAACACATTTTATGTCATAATCACAGATGTTGGGCAAGGCCTATGGTACTTGAGATTTAGTGCTTTTGAAAGAAATATCCAATATAGAAATCCATAACATTTAATTTTATCATTATTTGTCATGTGCCTGAATGTTACGACGTCATGTGACTGAATGTTACGACGTCATGTGACTGAATGTTACGACGTCATGTGACTGAATGTTACGACGTCATGTGACTGAATGTTACGACGTCATGTGACTGAATGTTACGCCGTCATGTGACTGAATGTTACGACGTCATGTGCCTGAATGTTACGACGTCATGTGCCTGAATGTTACGACGTCATGTGACTGAATGTTATGACGTCATGTGCCTGAATGTTACGACGTCATGTGACTGAATGTTAGGAAGCCATGTGACTGAATGTTACGACGTCATGTGACTGAATGTTACAACGTCATGTGACTGAATGTTACGACGTCATGTGCCTGAATGTTACGACGTCATGTGACTGAATGTTATGACGTCATGTGCCTGAATGTTACGACGTCATGTGACTGAATGTTAGGAAGCCATGTGACTGAATGTTACGACGTCATGTGACTGAATGTTACAACGTCATGTGCCTGAATGTTACGACGTCATGTGACTGAATGTTAGGAAGCCATGTGACTGAAGGTTACGACGTCATGTGCCTGAATGTTACGACGTCATGTGCCTGAATGTTACGACGTCATGTGCCTGAATGTTACGACGTCATGTGCCTGAATGTTACGACGTCATGTGACTGAATGTTAGGAAGCCATGTGACTGAAGGTTACGACGTCATGTGCCTGAATGTTACGACGTCATGTGCCTGAATGTTATGATGTCATGTGACTGCAACTTGTTGGAGGCAAGAATACATGAATAAATGGATGGACTGACCGTTTGTGTCCACACGTATGTAGGCCGCCAGGAGAATCTGCAAAGTGTTAATGATGTCCTGAAGTCTGTTTGTGTCAAATTTGACGCTGAGCCCAACTTCAAAGTCAGCCACGGTGCTAGATAACCTGAGTACCAAAGAGACAACAGATTTTGTCATTTGTAATACTTTTAAACCAAATGAATTCTGAAGTGGCACAAAAAGTTTCACTGATCAATTAATAAATAAATTCAACAAAAAACAATGATGACAGTACCTTACGGCTGTCACGTTCAGCGACTCAAAGCCGTTCAGTGTTTGGAATTTGTTTTGAAGCTTCAGAAAGACAAGTGCAGATGTTAGTGTGAACAGAACAACAGACTGTAAATCAACTTTAAAGGGTGAGGGGTATTACCTCGGTTTTATTTGCGTCCGACCAAGTTCCCCCATTTTTTATCACTGAGCCATTGACGTAAACTGCAAAAGACAAGACAAGGTGGTCCAGAGAAATTAATAAAATGAATAAAATGGTGAAACATCTTCATAGACATTTTGCCTGCTGTTAACATGTGGTGCCCTGTCCTTCAGTAGGTGTATGCCCATTGAGTTCAGAATCTGGAAACATTGTTTTTACAGTTGAGTTGAGCTTCCCCTGTGTAGAAAACTAAAGAACTATTAATTGATGGATAAATTGTCCCCCAAAGTATGCTTCCTGCTCTAATTTAGTCTAGTTACGCTAACATTTAAGCAGAAAAATCATTTGATTGAATTTGGAGATTTTATAATCAAAATGTGTTACAATGCTATTTATGTCTGTACTATAACGTTTTTTCTATTCCTCCAGCTTTTATTTGACCAGGTGAGAAACCATTGAAATCAAGACCTGTTTTTCAAGGGTGACCTGGGGCAAAGTGAAAATATAACAGCACACAAAAAACCAAACAAAAAGAAAAACATTGACACATTTAAGAGACAGTTTTTAAAGGATCCATTCTTTTTGTTCTTTACAATAAAGTGGAAATTCCAAAGTGAGACCAGTGCACACAGCCTCAAATCCGACTGGAGGGAGTTCCAAGCCACAGGAGCAGCATATGGAGCATATAGCACTACATTGTAGTAATCTGATTGGAAAATTTGTCCATCAAATTAAGTTACCCTATTATAATTTATATTTACTCTGATGCAGAAAGGAAAATATGACTAGACCCTTGAGTTGACAAATATTATAGGTTTAAACAATGTTATGAAGTGTTAATGTGGACATCTTTGTTAACAGTAATATATGAAAACTAATAATAAAAGTCTTCTCGTACTTACCCTTGATTTTTGGGATGCAGAGCGGGGTGATGTAGGACACGTTCTGGTTACAGGTGACCTCCCTGCAGCAGTTGTAGTTGTAACACACCTCATTGCTCCAGATGTACCCAGCAGAACAGTTACAGGACGTTTCCAGTCCAACAATCAGGCATTCTGAAAGATACAATCAGATACTAACTGCAGCAAATACACTAGACGGCGCACAACGATGATAAGGTAGTGTGTTCTAATTCTAAACAGTGCTGGTGTATTGGTGATATTAGATTAGATCAGTATGGATCTGACATTGGAAATTTTGCAGATATTTGGCACAGATATTCTTGGACCCTGCAGCATTCTGTGTGGGTCATTTGTCATTCCCAGTTCACCCTCAGTGCATCAGATTTGTCTTTTTGAACAGATTAATGAAAAATAGAAATAGGAGGCCAATTAGGCTAAAAACATGGCTGCATATTATTACACAGTCAGGCCAGAAGCAGTTTTATATCCTAGACAAATACATTTTGTTATTAACTTTGTTATCAACAAATCATTATTGACCACAACTTTAAGACATACAGTATATATCGGATATCAGACAAATCAGTATCTGTTTAAAAAAATCAATCTTGGACCGTCCCTAATTATAAAATAAATTTTGGTACTGAGGAAAGGCTTTACACTTGATACCTCCATAATAATAAACAACAGAAAAAAAAAGAAAATATATTATTTTCTTTGATATTATTGTGTGGCCTTATAGTTCTGAGTAGTTTTAATGATGATTATGTATGTTTTATTGTGATTTCAATGCATCTTTTCTTGTTCTATAAAGCACTGAATTACTTTGTGGATCAAACGTTCTCTACAAATAAACTTGTAGAAGAATGTCTCTACCGACTGAGCAACTTCCGCCACGAAGAGTTTGTGAGCTTTGCATTTAGGCTGTGCTATTTTTCCTGTCTTCATAGGGAAATTTGTCCTCTGCATCTAAATACCCCAAGACAATCGTGGTTTTCTTCGCTTCCTTTCCTTTTTGTTTTGTTTTCATTTTGCATGTGGTGCCTGTTTTGTTTGTTTTTACATGTCAAGGTCTGCTTGCTTCACCATGTATTTTGAGAACCACAAGCCTGCTTTGTTCTAATAGTAAAGCTTTGAGGAAATAGTTTACTAAACAGAAACAGCTTTAGAGCATGGCATAATAATTATTAGGAGAATAGAATGTAAGAATTAACTCAGTTTGGTTTATCCAATTTGAAAATGTTCTTACTTCACTGCTGAAAAATGTATGGCTGTATTATGTAACGTTTTTGGTGGAGGGTCTGCTTTGTCTATTCACCTTATTCTGCCCCGCCCACTTTTGCCTCTTTTTGCCACAGATATGCACTTTTGTTGTAAACGCACTTCCGTTTGACGAGAACTCCGTTAAAGCTAATGACGAACGAGGGAAAAGTCTCGCTGCTAAAATGTTACATAAAGTAGGTTAATTTGTGTAAAATGTTTAATGAACACGAGCAACAACAAGTCAACAACACACTGATTTCCTGGTCAGTCTGAAAACGTCTCTTTAGTCCGTGTAGAACTTATTTTCTGTCGAGCTCGTCTGCCACGGATGAACTAATACAACGGAAACAAAATGGCGGCGCCCATGACAACTTCCAGAATAAGGTGAATAGAGATGTTATAGAGGTTATGCAGAGGGCACGACATTCTGAATTTTAGCTGTGATTGGAAAAACACGACAATGTCACGTCAATGCTGATGACATTTTATCCAGTTAAAGCTCAAAACACAACTAAAATGGGAAAAAGCTGTGGAATTCTAATAAGAAATATAAAAGTCTACAACTCTGCTAAATATTTAGTTTGTACCTGACATTTAAAACTAAGAAAATCAAGTGAACAGTTGTAGAAAACCAGATAAACAACAGGAACACGGCAATCTCCGCTCAGCTTTTGGGATCACACACTGAACTCATAACCATTCTCTGCTGAAATAACATGTTTCTGAATACAAATGTTGAGGAAATTAATTGTTGTGCTGTTGTTGATGATGTGTCCTTCATCTCCGACTGTCGTAAGCAAACAAGCTAGCTAAGCTCTGCGCAGCAACAAGAAACTACTTTCAATTGATTTCAACATTGATTTCAACAAAAAAAAAAGCCCTACGGACAAAAAAGAGGCATTAGAAAAGCAAAGAATCACATTTTATCAGTTGTAATTCTGCCACTCAAGTCAGAATCTAGAGGAGCATTTTTCGAATAAAAGAATGTCTCTGCATAACCTCTATTGTTTTGCTAGGAATGTTCCGCAGTATGGCATTAAACTTGCTGTCTTGGAAGCGTTTTTATTGCTCAAACAACATGCATGCTTCTTAGAATCAGAATCAGAAACGGTTTATTTCCATTTTCAGTGATCAAAAATTCACAAACATAGGAACTTGCTTCGGCGTAAGGTGCAACATAGAGGGCAGAGTCGCCTCTCCACAGATCTGACCTACAAACTGGCCTTGAGGAGTCACCTGCTCTTCTCCATGAACGTAAAGTATAATGCCATTTTGTGGAACCCTCCAGACAAAAGCGTCTTCACGTAAAATATTCAATGGATAGTGAAACTGACTTCAAATCAATCTGGGGGACTTTTTTTTTTTTTTTTTTCCAGACGTGTTGCATGTCCCACCTGCGACGCTCTGAGTCTCAAGAAAGGTGACTGTATAAGGTGTTCCGGCCCCATCTGTCACAGAGAGGGTGGTGATGTTTTTTAGAATTCCCAAAATGGTTGCCGCCTCCAGAGTGACGTTACTTTCCACCATCAACTCAGCGACGTAGATGTCCTCTGTGAACAAGCAGCAGTAATGATACACTGTTTTCTCCTATAGCAGAAAAACGCTGTTTGGGGTGAGGTTTTTAACTAGCACATGCCTCTATTCATAAAACAAAACAACAAAACATATTAAATCACTCTGAAACAACAAGTCTTAATTACTAGTTTTGCTTAAAAAGTGAAATAGACTCTGATATGTACTGGAATCATCAAAGAGATAGCAAACCACAGCGCTAGAAACAATGAAAATGGACTTACGTGCTGAAGCATGTTGTGAATGTAAGATCTGCAAGCAAAGTCAGTTCACATGAATAACAAATCTGCACATGTATTCAATAAACATTACTTTGAGTTATCGTTACCTCAGTGTAGCAGAAAAAAGCACCAAAGAGAAACATAAATCCTCTGGCCCACATTGTTCCTGTAAGAGATAGATGTCATTGTAAATCTATCATCAACTCAAATATGGACACAAAGTTAGATGACAAAGATAAAACAGGGACAAAGCAAGTTCAAAGCAAGACTGAAAATAATCAAACACAAACAAAAATCCCAGTCGAAAACAGATCACTTGCAAAAAAGTCTCCACCAGCTCTATCTACTTTGAGACAGCAAATCCTTTAAATGCCACAATATAGAACCAAGGCCTTATTTTAAAATCAAATTCACTAAAGTACATTAAAGCTTTGACTCATTACCTGCTAATTCTTATACAAATGTGGGAGCAGACGGGCCTGACTTCCTCCTCATTATTCAGAAGGGATAATCTGTCTCTTTCCGCACAGGACTCATTTCAATATCACCACCACTGAACCATGATGTTACGCACTCATTTCTGAATCAGGAGAGAGTACCATTGCAGTGCCAATGCGGGTGACTGCGCAGTGGCAATTTCAAAGAGACTGGACTGCAAGAGCTCATGGTTTCAAGTTAGTTTCACGCAATCAAGTTTTGTCCAATGCGGATGTTGTGAAAAGTTCTAGTTAAACCTCATATAGTTTTTAGCTATTAAGTAAAATACATTTACCATTTAAGGCCAGAGACAACAGGCAATAAAAAAAAAATAAAAAAAGGCGCTTTGCTCTCTTAACAGATCAGCTTTCATGTGGAAACAACAAACTTCTCCAATCTGCCCCTAAAGATGTTTTATTATTCATTGACTCCACTTCATCCATAGATTTCTCTGGGACATTGTAACTTCAAAGGCCGTTTTCTTAAAATGAGACATAAAATAAAGTAGCACCCACACACACATCAAACATTACAATCTAAATCTTAATCTAATCTCAATCTTAGTAAAGTAAAAATATATAATTAATATGTGTACAAAACAAACCAAGAAATTTAAACCTGGTTCTGTCCGTTTTTCAAATTGCTATCCTAAGAAAAGTGGCCATTTTACACACAAAATTCCTTATTTCTATGTGACAACATTACATGAGGAAACTTAAAAAAACATTTTTAACTACAGGAGAAGTTTCAAATGGATGTTTTTAAATTTCACCTGCAGCGTCTCACCTTAATTCAGTATTATTATCTGTTGAGCCCCCCCCCAGGAAGAAGAAAACACCCCCCCCACTCTCCACCGCGACTATAAATAGTTTCATTTGTCTATTAAATTGTGATGTTCATCTCTGCATAACATTGTATCCTTATTAGCATTAAAGAAAAAAAAAAAAAGAAATAAGAAACAAATATAGATCAACGTACGACAAAGAATAACATAATTAAGGCCAACGCACACCAGGACGCAAATTATTATCCGTTATTTTCTATGAGCAGTCTATTTTGCACTTCTCCGGTGAGTACAGACACTCTTCATTGTGACCGACAGAGTACCTGCTCGTCTGCTGTGCTTCTCCTGCAGAAAACTCTCATCTCTCGCTAAACTCATTAATAATCTGCTCAATCCACCGTCTTTCCTCTTCTCACACAGCCTCGCACTCTCATATTGTCTGTAATCTGTACGTTTTATTCAAAACGTCTTAGAGTTGTTTTATAGCCTTTTTAAGAGCCTCGATGCGTGTGTGAGGCCCCGCACAGGCGAGGATCAGCGGTAGGGGCCCGAACAAGTGATTTATTCCTCCTTATTTTCTTGTTTTGGGAAATGACACTTTATTCTAGTACGGCAAAAAGCATGTTCGCCGGGGTCACGCGCGCCCCCCTGGCATCACACTACACTGCTGTTGCCTCTTGTACCCAGATCTTGGTTCTAAAGGGTGGGTCAAATGCAGTGGACCAACTCTTTCCAAGTATCTGAAGTATTTGAATATCTGTGGCTAATGAGTGATTATGTGTGTTTGCCAGTGTATTTTCTATGTGTTTCATTGTTGACATTACGTGATGCTTATCTCCTCTGTGCTGCAGCTCATTTGCATTATGTGCAAATGAGCTGCAGCACAAACAGCGCATGGTGGTTTTCTTCTGCTTTTCTAACAGAGCCTGGCTTCCAGCATCGTTCCCCTTGTATTAAACTAACCACTTTATTTTCTTTTCACAAAGCAACGACCATAACTGAATAACTGTTGATAACTGAGGCAAATGAGTAGTTATGGATCTGTTGGTATGCAGTAAAATGAAACATAATTAACTAAACTAGACTAACTAACTAACTAACTAACTAACTAACTAACCAACTAACTAACTAACTAACTAACTAACTAACTAACTAACTAACTAACTAACTAACTAACTAACCAACCAACCAACCAACCAACCAACCAACCAACCAACCAACCAACCAACCAACCAACCAACCAACCAACCAACCAACCAACCAACCAACCAACCAACCAACCAACCAACTAACTAACTAATTACCAAACAGCTACTTAATGTAGCATTTTCCCCCTCAAATTTGTTATGATGTTGAATATTTCAATCCAGTAATAATCAAGTAATATCTGATTATCAATGTGTAGTAAAATTGTTTTCTCTAACACTAACTCTAACCTTAATCTTAATTATGTAGTTACTAAGCCTGAATCATGTTTAACAAACTATATATTGATTATTAATTAAGTCTTTGTTAATGCTTTATTAATGCAAAATAAGATGTAGTTATTATAAAGTGGCACCAGCATCTCTTTTTCTGCACAAAACCAATGCCTTCATATAGAAATTAGGGTTAGAATATTTGTTAAATAGTTACTAAGTCTGAATCATTCTTAATAAACAATTTGTTGATTATGAACTAAGTCTTTGGTCATGCTTTATTAAGGCATGAATAAGTGTAGTTATTATAAAGTGTTACCGAGATGCTCAGGGCTTCTTTTGCAGACACTGAAAGGGCCCATATATCCTGTGTCCTGTTGCAGAATTGGTTTATTTTAGATTCTGGCTAATTAGACTTGGACGAACTTTATTAATCCAGGATGAAAATTGCTAGCCCACTCGAGGTTTCACTGTGACTATAATCTAGGATCATTACCATACATAATGAACATAATATTACTTATATTACTGTTTGAGAATAATAATTATAAGAAGGTTACATTCAAATCCACATTTTGTCACAGACTAAATCCCAGATTAAGTTTGGTGATTAAGTAAATTTGTACTTCATTATGTCTTGAAGGTAAAAACATCAAAGTCTTACCTTTATCTAAAATAGCTCAGCAGAGAAACAAGAAGCTTGAAGCATAAATTCTCTTAAAATGTACCCATCTGCTCCTCAGGTTGTGTTGTGAGCTGTTCTGATGCTGTGTGCATGTGTGTGTGTCTGCATTTGCATTAATAGCAATCTCACCATGCCTCCAGATGATTGGGCCTGAGGGCTCAGCCTTCCACTTTCCATGGACATTTGTTTAGCAAATCCTGCATCTCCTTCAGGAGGGAGAGCTGACTTCCACACTGGTGTCTGAGTCTTAACTCCCCTCAGTGTTAACTCCAACGGGTGGCAGTGATTTCATGAGGAAGGTTAAAAAGACTCACAAATTCCACAATATTGAAAAGTTACACCTGCACTGGTGGCCGAGTTGCCAAAGCACTTTCGCCTCAAAGCGAGAAAGTCCTGGCTGCCTTTATATTCAATCCTCTTGGTTGTCCTGGACCTGGCTCTCAGGATCTGACAAGAATAACCCCCTGCTCAGACCAAACCCTGTCTACCCTAATGTCGTCTGTTGGCCAGAATGTACCCCTCGATTTGTCTTTATCTCATTCATCTCATTATGTCTCGTTAGCTAATGTACTTACTTAAGCAGATTTTTCAGAGTTTTGTTCACACTCACTGATTCATATTTTTATCCACATTTTTCTAAAGTACAAGCCTGAAATTTACAGGGAGGGTATGTTGAATTGTTATATTTCAAATATTTTTAAACCTGTAAGATTATAGGCTATACCTACCTTTAAAAAGGAAGAAAAACATTGACATTGAGTTGTTACGGATGGGGAAGCTGCATGTTGGACAGTTATCAGAATATTATATTACAATTGCATCAACATTTGTGGATGTACAATTTTTTAAAGTTGTTTTCTAAGTATAAAAGTGTTTAGAGTTTTAACATTTAAGTCTGATGGATTAAATATAATTCCTATTAGGTCTCTCTGTGACATGACTCAGATTGTATTGCATTTAAAGGAGCACAGATAACAGCTATGACCTTTAATTTACAACGGAACTCTACTGATATCATGGCCGTATAATCTGGCCCAGGGGAGTGTGAATTAATCTAGCCCATAGAGTAACCAAAGTATGGCCTAAACCTGAGCATAGTTTGGTTTAGACCATAATAAAGTATAAAATGACAAAATATACCTGGCTGAGTGTAACCTAACCTAGTCCCCTTTAACCCCGGGTATATTCCAGGCCCCGCTACACTTCGGCCTGTTAGATTGAACAAAAGTCTAAAAAACTAAATCTTGCCATCCTTGTAGACTGGATGTAATTACTTTAATAATGAATAATGATCAAATTCTTGGGAAGAAAAAAAAAAAAAGTCAGGGATATCAGTTGGATGTGATTGTGCCTCTACTTAGTTTAGCTCAGGTTAAATTTTGTAGCCCCTGGTCCAGGTTTGATTTCAGTTTGAAGAAAAAAACAAAAAAACAAAAACAAAACAAAAAACACCCTTGGTGGTTCTTGAAATTAAAAAAAAGTTTAGGATTTCAGTTACTCTCAGTCAAGTCCAGATGAATAATTTTACCTCTAAATTCAGTCCAGCTAGACCAGGGGTCGGCAACCTGCGGCTCCAGAGCCGCATGCGGCTCTTTCACCCTTACACTGCGGCTTACACTTACACTTACGAGTGGCTTGGGTAAAAAAAAATAAAATAAAACAAATACATATTTAATTTGATGATGATTTTTATGTGTGTTAGTTATTTTTATTTTAGTTCTAAATTGGAAGATTATTGTGGTCTTGAAATACAGTATGTATATTTTTTTCTTTTCAATAAATGCAGGTTTTTTCCCCCATTTTAAAGGTCAAAAAGTATTTGCGGCTCCCAGTGTTTTTTTTCGTGGAAACCGGGTTCACATGGCTCTTTCGGTGTTAAAGGTTGCCGACCCCTGAGCTAGACCAACACAAGTCGTCATGAGGCGTCAGAGTAAACAAGTGTACAGAGCTGCCTGATACTGCCCTGTTTTTTGTAACCGATTTGATTTGCAAAGTCAACCAAGACAAAGTGATTTTGCATGTACTTTGTGGACATTTTCTTATTTAAAATGACCCGGTGATTCATTCTAAATGTAAAACCCCTGAAAAGAGGTACAAGTAGTACAATGTTTATTTTAACATTTGAAAAACCAAGTGTGAGGGTCATTCACCCTTTAAGCTCGCTCATTTTCGTTACAATCTTTTGTTATTATTTAACAAAATAATATATACAATTTAACCATCAAAAACATTCTTCACAAAATGGGAGAAGGGATTAAAAAAGATTAAATAGGAGTCAGCTTGACACAGTATGTAGTACAACCTAAAATTCACCAGAAACAAATAATTGCTTTGCGTATTCTCCGAGGTGGAAACAATAATAACATTTAAGAAAGTATCAAAGTGCATAAATTGCAGGTGCTTTTATGACACTTTTGTGCTTGTATAACAAACTTAATATTAATAATTACTAAAAAATATATCTTTTTTCAATTGTTAAAATATGAAATGGATGAGTGAAGAAAAATAAAAAGTAAATACCCATAAATTAAACATAACAATTTAAAAATAAACATGGTTCAATCTCCTGTTTGTGTAAGATAAGGATTAACTTCATAAGTTAGAAGCCTTAATGCAAAGTAGTGGAGTGCTTACGTAAAATATAAATCTGTCACTGCAGTTTATTCATTTGTAATGCCATTGAATACAAAGAAAATATTTAAAAAATAAAATAACAGACTGTGGAGGGAATGCTTGTTTTATCAATAAAATCAGCTTGAAATTCAACATCCAAGACATCCAAGTTTACTTTGCTATTATCATCTGGTGCTAAAATCTATCTGGGTTTTTGCACGTTTGGATTGTGAGCTGTTGTGTTTAACACAGTTTTACGTTCAGAGTGCAGTGTTGCTTGTCTATATGAACAGTCAAGGGACAACAAGCCTCTTGAGCTGGAACAGGTAAATCTAACCTGCCATCTAGTGGTTATAGACTGCTGTTTTTACCAGACCTTCACAAATAATGTAAAGTACTGTCGTAGTGTACCCAGCAACACAAAATGAACCTGAACTGTTTAGCCTCTGGTTGATGGGCCGACACAAGGGCTCACACTACATCAGTCCAGAAACATTTCAACTCTATGAAGCTTAGTCTCAAATGGAATTCGAGACTAACAGCGCAAAAAATACACACTGTATTTTCTTAGTTACAATGGGTAAAAAAACAAAACAAAACAGAATGTGATGAATTGGTCGGGACATCTGCAATGCATTTTCTTTATTGAGACAAAGAGACTCTAATTGTTCAGAGTAACATTTTATAACATAATATTTACATTATAAAATATATATGTATGTACAACATAAGATCCATATTTACATCTCTGACATGTTAGTGTCATATGAACCGTGTCATACTCAGAGGACCTCAGGGACCGGCCTCCTGCTGGTGTCAGAGTCAGGACTAAACATGGACCGGCCTCCTGCTGGTGCCAGAGTCAGGACTAAACATGGACCGGCCTCCTGCTGGTGCCAGAGTCAGGACTAAACATGGGGAATCAGTGTTTCAGTTTTATGCAGCTAAAATCTGGAACAGTCTCCCTGAAGATGTGAGACAGGCCTCCACTCTGACAATGTTCAAATCCAGGCTGAAAACAGTTCTGTTCTGTTCTGTTCTGTGCACACGACTGAAAGATTGTATCTGGACTCTTCTCTTTTAGATCTTTATAGTGATTATTTACGTCTTTAAGTGTTTAATGCATTCATTCTGTTGTGTAAAGCACTTTTTCAGTTACTTTGTGTATGAATTGTGCTCTACAACTAAACTTGCTTTGCCTCTTACACATGTTTAGCAGGAAATAGACTTGGTGTAACATTAGTAAGATGCACGGCAGGTAGAGTCTTAACTTTCAAAAATAGTTCAACGTCTTATCTCTCAGCACTAATTACAGTGCAGGAAATAGTTTTGTTTTTCCTACCTTTCCCTCGTGCTTGTGCTGTTCTATTAATACACACTTCACTAAACCAAAGAATTTAAAAGTAATCAGGTTTGCCTGCAGGGGATTTCCTCCTCCGTCAGTTTCTGTTGCATATACTGTACAAAGTTTGTTCAATTTAAAGTCTACACACATTTCCCTGGGCCACAAAGTTGGCTAATGTTTCCTGTTGTTGAGTTCTTACTGTGTTTTGTTTCCCCCATTGAGAGACCACGTATTACATTAGAGGTGCTAATTGTACCCTTTTGACCGTGAAGGTTTCCCCACACAAAATAAAAGCTCCCCACGGGCAACACTTTGAATTAGTCCCTGAATGCAGGTTAAGTAAACTCTGCAGATTTCACACTTTTAATTGAAGACTCCTTTGAGAGCCTTTGAAAAAAACAACTTCCCCCAAATAATTATGTGTATATTCAACTCTCCATCATAGAAAAATTGGCACAGAATTGACAAGTTCAGGCAGGTTTTGTTAAAATATCTATTGTGGTTACAAAGATTACAAAAAACCACTGAATGACTGTTTTTGTTACAAATAACTTTTCACTGTATTATCTGTTGTTCATTTCACTCAATCCTAAGCAGCCCATAGTTAAATAAATAAAAAGCATATTAAATGCATATAATTACGGTTTGAAAATTATGTTAAACTATTGGTAAGACATCCGTCAAGTATTAGAAACTGAAGAATCCCCATTAGATGATATATTGTAACCTGAGGAGAAAAACATCCATATAAGATTTTTTGCAACATTCATATAGCGTGTGATTCTGCGTTATTCTTGTACTATACCTCTCAGCCTTCTCATCCTGTTTCGAAAAAAGTCCAATCCACTTGATGATGAAGTCTGTCCACCCGATGTGCTCTGAAATCATCGCAAAATCATGAGACAACAGCAAATAAGACAAACAATACATTGCCAGATTAAAACAATAATGACTTTTCTTACCCTTGTTGCCCCTGAACTTGTAGATTTCAGTGTCATTTCCTGCCGCACCTTTAAAATAACATCAGCGTTATCACAAATTCCATCAATGTGAACATAGCTGCACAACAATTTAATAAATCACTTCGCTAGATACCTTTTTGTCCAGAAGAGTTCCAAAAAGCAGCACAAAGAAACCCTTGAAAACATTAAATTCATTATTAAGTGAGCATTAAAAAGGTTTAGACTGTGCGCTATTGTGGAAATATATTATTGCCAATTGGTTCATGCCAGCCTATGCCACTTATCAAGAATTGAATTAAATTGCGGCTGGTCGGAGAAATATTGTTTCAGTGGGAAGTGATGAGTGTTTACTTTTTGTACTTTGCCTTTTTATAAACGCAAAATTGGGTCACAGTTGTTGCCTGAAAGTGTTGGTTTTTGCCTCTAATTTCTCAGATATTAGAATCGTTAAATGACTTTTTCACTACTTTACACGTACTTTCAACTGGCAAAGACCTTCATCAAAGTCAGGACTTAAAGCTTAAAATCACCCAAAAACTTGACACTAAGTGCGGCACTATTACTGCACACAGGGAAGGTTTCAAGTCGTATTTCCGTTGTTACATTCCGTTGCAGTCCATCATGTTTGGGCTGTAGCTAATAACCAGCAATGCTAATAATTAATTAATTAATTCCACACAACTCGCTTCAACAAAGCCACATTTGCGTTTTAAAATGCAGCTGGACTTTTGCACAATGTCATTTGTTGTTGTTGAACCAAATCTGACCGTAAAGATTAGGACTGTTCTGATATTTGAGCAGTTTATGCAGATTTCCTTCGGAGGTTGCATTTGTTTACATTAGCGACCAGAATCAAGATGGCCGCGGGTGGCATACAGGTCATGTGGCTGGCATGAACCTATTTAGTTTTAACACATTGTACACATCATCATCATCATCACATTATATCTGTTCAAAGTCATGTTGTGATACAAAGTTATCATGTTTTTATGACATGGCCTATGGTTGTTCTGAAGCTACAAGAGTTAAAACTAAAGCTTCAGATGTTTTTATAGATTTAAAAGTGCACAACGTAACTTCTCAGTCCATACATACAGTGTCCAAAACACTAGAGGGGTCTCCTTCTTCCCCGGAAGACGCTGGAGGGACTATGACACTGTCTTAAAATTCTCTGGCTCTGCCTGTTTGAATGTTTAAAGTCTATGGTTTTCGTGATATTCTAATTCTGACTTAGTTTGGTGGGAGGGCACCTGTGGAAAATCTGTGACATGGCAGTTTGTGAAGAAATTTTGAAAAATAAAAGTTTAAAATTACAGGAAGTAGTGCTGAGTTGTAAAACAGAATCCCTCTATGATGTCATCAAGAAGCGACATGCCATTGTAAATATAGCAACAATTTACACACAACTGACACATTTTTCTGACAGTTGTTAAATGGTCCTTCAACAAAATAAAGGTGGTATTAGGTATTCTTTGTCAAATCATAACTACTGTGTAATTTATATGGATTTTGGTCCTTGTTTACAGTATGGTTGCTAGGTAACAGCTGTGTATTACCTCTACCTATGTCATATTTGCTTCCAATGTCCAACCAGGAAGTACAATTATTTCACAAAAACTGTCAAACTGGAGACAAACAGGCAAAATGTTTAGTAAAATCTCAAATACTGTATAATCATGTTCACTACATTGTAGTGAAATGTGTTGTCTGTCATATAAACTTTAAGGGTTAGCAATCTTTGCCACATGGTTGAATGCCTTGATTGACTTGCCTTGACTTGGTTGATCCCAAGTGGATCTGGAGAAGGCATTCGACCGTGTGCCCCAGGGCGACTTGTGGGGAGTATGGGGTCCGGGGCCCTTTGCTAAGGAGCTGTTTTCGCATTGCCGGCAGTAAGTCAGACCTGTTCCCGGTGCATGTTGGACTCTGCCAGGGCTGCCCTTTGTCGGTTCTGTTCATAATTTTTATGCACAGAATTTCTAGGCGCAGTCAGGGCGTGGAGGGTGTCCAGTTTGGGAACCACAGGATCTCATCTCTGCTGTTTGCAGATGATGTCATCCTGATGGCTTCATCAAACTAGGACCTGCAGCATGCACTGGGACGGTTTGCAGCCGAGTGTGAAGCAGCTGGGATGAAGATCTCAAATCTGAGGCCATGGTTCTCGACCGGAAAAAGGTGGTTTGCCCTCTCCGGGTGGGTGGAGAGTCCTTGCCTCAAGTGGAGGAGTTTAAGTATCTCGGGGTCTTGTTCACGAGTGAGGGAAGGGTGGAGCGTGAGATTGACAGGTGGATCGATGCAGTGTCTGCAGTGATGCAGGTGCTGTATCTGACCGTTGTGGTGAAGAAGGAGCTGAGTCGAAAGATGAAGCTCTCGATTTACCGGTCAGTCTACGTTCCTACCCTCACCTATGGTCATGAGCTCTGGGTAAAGACCGAAAGGACGAGATCGCCGACACAAGCGGTCGAAATGAGCTTCCTCCGCCGGGTGGCTGGGCGCTCCTTTAGAGATAGGGTGAGGAGCTCAGTCACACGGGAAGAGCTCGGAGTAGAGTAAAGTCTTCTCTCAAATGTTTCTTAAGTTATTTACAATGTCCAGTCTGAACAGAATCCTACTTTATACTGCTATGCAGGTGAGACTCAGCTGTATTTATCAATGAAACCTGATCAGACTGATCAAGTAGACAGACAGACTTAGTGTCTGTGTGAAAGACATAAAAAATCTGAATGACACTTAACAATCTACTTATTAGTCTGCAGATGGAAATTAGCTGTTTAGCTAAAATCTGGTGCAGATCATCTCTGTCTTACGAGCATAATGTCTCTGTACACTGTCCCTTCAAATAAAGACTAAACTAACTAATTAACCCTGAAAAAAACTGAGGTCATTGTACTAGGCCCTAAACGTCGGCGAAACTTTTTATCTGATAGTTTCTCTGGACAATATCACTGTAGCCTCCAGATCTACTGTAAGAAAAAAGGAGTCTTATTTGACCAAGAGCTCTCGTTCAAAGCCCATATAAATAAAGCCTGTAAGACAGCTGACTTTCATCTGCGCAACATAGCCAAAAAATGACGCTGAAAACTCATGCATGCATTTGTCACATCCAGATTAGAGTGCTGGAATGCCCTGCTCGCAGCGTGTCCTAAAAGCTCTATAAGAAAATTTCAACTGGTTCAAAATGAAGCTGCAAGATTACTAACAGGTACTAGAAAAAGAGATCATATTTCGCCAGTATTAGTCTCTTCACTGGCTTCCAACTTTCTCTATCAACAATATTTAAGATTTTAGTTCACATGCTGTCTGTTCATTGCTGTTCACATGTTTTTCTCTTTCTCCACTTCCCTTAGAGAGTGGACACGCGGGTGCTCCAGTGATTAACTGTTTTTTGGGCGCTACAAAAATAAATTGAATTGAATATCGTGAATCGAATCTCAATCACTATACTTTAACGTTTCTATAGTGCAGTTCAACATTGTCTCACAACAAAATCTTTTCATTCTTTTCATGCATCTAGGTAAGTATTATGGAATTAAAAGGTACAAATGTTACATGATACTGTACCTACATGATATTCTTGAAACTTGAATGATTTTTTGTTACATTAAGGTGATGCTTAGCTTGTGAAAACATGCAACTTTGTAAATATTTTCATAATTTTAGGGTCAATCTTCTTGTTTTAAAATATGATAAATATAGATAATGATGATGAACTGAAATTGCACTCAACTGGCTGTAATAAAAAGTTACCTGGAGGGAATTGAAGAGTGCAAATGAGACATGAACTCCAAATCTAGAGTTGTCATCCTTTATGTCTATCATTGTTGCCACTCCAAGACACCACGTTAATCCAAAGAAGGGGGTAAGGAAAGCCAGGCAGCGGATAATCACCACCATGACATGCTTTTCTTCAGCATTTGTGCCATTTGTCGTTGCCCTTCTTCGGATAATTTTGTAGATGACCACACACAAGATCAAAAAGTTTATCACAACAATTGTCAATGCCGGGATCACAAATGCCAGAAGGGCTTTAGACTCATTCCAGTTAAGCCAGCAGACATTATTTAACTGTGTATAATGTTTTTGTCCAGCAGTAGCTGCAATAGTCACAACAGCTATGATAATGGGGGCTCCGTATCCAATGGAAAAACCAATTGCCAGCATGGTTCTTTTTCTCACTCCACTGTCAAAAACGCTGATGGTACGGTAGAACAACAGCAGCCCTGACGCTAACATCCAGAAGAACAGAGCCAGGTAAAAAAAATGGATGAAAAAAGTGGCTGCGGTGCACGAAGGTTGGTCTTTCGTTTCAGAAATACCAGCGCCAATCATGAACCAGATATCGGCGGAAAGCAGAGAAACGGCGATGTTGACGATGGTGACGTGACGCATGTACGACACTCTTGGCTTTCTGATCTTTTTCCAAACAACGGCTTCGATTATGAGGCATATCAACAAGGAAGCAATTGATATCGAAACTCCGATGTACGTTATGATGTCCAAGGCCAGTTGATTTTCCTCAGTGAAGGAGGCAAACGGAGACATGAGGACTGAGAATGACGTCAGGTGGTTGCATTGGCAGATTACTGAGGAGTTGGTGGCATTAACCAGAGTACAGCCCTCGTCGTCCCAGCTGCCAGAGTTACTGAACAGGTTGAAGTTCCAAAATACACACTGGGGGCTGAAAAAAGAGTCATTTCGGAGGTCAAAGGTGAAGGTCACATTGTTAACTCCACTGGATTGAACAAGGACAACTTTAGCATTAATGTTTAAATTGGAAGAATCATTTTTGTTAATCGCAGGTAAAACATTATGCAAGGATTCAAAAGTCAACACTGTAATTTCGTTGTTTTGTAGTCCAGATTCTGGTATTTCTATTTGCACTGAGTCACTGTATTCCTCCAGGAAGGTGTTGCTGAAGACAGTCTTATTAAACACTATCAAATCTGCTGCAAGATTAGCAGATTGATTCTCAAATTTACGTGTATAAAGTTCAAGATTACGCAAAAATCTGGAGCTAGCTGCGGGACGTTGTTTCAGCGCAGTTCTTGTTTTGCTTTTTGAAGTGTTGATGTATGTTTTACTGTTGAGTTCGGCCCACGATGTCTTTGCCTCATTCAAAGTTAAGATACTTGATGTGCTTAAGATATCCTGAGGAAACAATTGTTTCAAGAACACATTATTGTTGTTTTCAAGAAGACATTATGCTTTTTTCTCTTGGTATTTACTAATAATTAATCAGACATATAGATTCATATTCACATTCTCTTCTATTTAAATTGCACCGCTGATATAAAACAATCAAATAGAAATGGGTTTGCATGAGTCAGTCATTAGTTAGATACACCTACCTCTGGTTTTGTGGTGTGAAAATTAGCAGCTTTAAAACAATACAGAATTACTCAAATAATATTCATCTGGAAAATTCTTCTGGTTGTAAGCTCATAAACGTTTTTCTTTTACTTAATATGTTTTTAACTTGAAATCATACAAGAAATTGTTTACCTTCATTGATTTCACTGATATGTTTTGGCTTATGTTTGCCAAACCTTCCATCACTCTCACAATTGCTTCAATTGTGGCAGATGATTCTGTAACATTATTCTGTAAATCATTTGTGACCTTATTCAGCTCCTGCAGTATTGCTGGGACTTGAGCGGGATCCTTCAGTTCCTATTCCATAAAACAAAATAAGAAACAGATTTAGGGGCAACAACAGGGGGTTATGGTTTGAATCAATCTCTACAGTTCATGTTGTCATAATGTTCACCCATGCAGTCTAGCTCATCTGAGCACAGGTGACATGAAGGTGCTCTATGTAACCTTTCTGGTGGAGGGTCCGCTGCCAGCTTGTCTACATGGAGATTGTCTTGTTTTACCTAGAATATTCCATTTTATGGCATAATACACACCTATCACCATAGCAACAAGGTCAAAACCACGCTCACAGTAACAATGTATTTTGTATTTATTTTGTAGGACAAATATTATGAATTATTTGTGTTATCATTAGCCTTTAAACACGCTCTTAAGTATCTACTATTTTTAAAAACTAAAAAAGCAATATCACTTTATCACAACCATGGTTCCATCTACTGGCTGCAGGATTTATGGACTTACTGAATGGCGCTAGTAGATGGCACCTTGTCTGGTGATGATTAAAGGATTTAAAACAGTGACGTATGAAAGCTAAAAAAAACATCAGTGATTAAGGGAGTTCAGCAGGGAGTGTTTCTGACAGTTGGGGAGGAGAGGATTTCCAAACTAACATTCCTCAAAACAGTGTGAATACGAATAAACTCCAAGAATGTTTTTGATGTCAGAGTAGAAAATTCTCTGAGTCACACATCGAGAAAACGTCACTCATCGAGGGAATTCAGAATGGAATGCTTTTGATGGTTAGACGGGAGACTTTTAAACCAGAATTCGTCAGACAAGCATGATAGAAGCTAAATTAATACGGTTATTATAACCAAAGTATAATGCCAAATTGTGAACATTTTTGTTAGCCTCATAGCATAATTGCCTACGTGATTACTCAGGACTTTGGGAAAAACACAAACAGAAAAAAAATGATTTAACGTTTTTTGGTTTCTACTGTCATAATAACTTCTAGTAGAGTTGTGAAAATAGTTGGAAACATGCAGTCGTGTTGTATACCATACAATACAAAAAAAAATATATATATATATAATTTGGGCATTGAATTTGCTGTGACTTTGGCAATTTTACACTTGAATTCTATTGTTTCTATTTGGAGACTGAACTTTTGTGCAGCCTTAACAGTTAAATAAAAACTTCAAAACACAATTTATTTCACTTTTCTAAATATAAACAATTATTTTAAAGATTGTTTTGTCTCACTGGTAGCAAGTCCTCAAATCAAAGTTAAGTTTTATACATTTTGGGAAAGGAAACATGTCATGAATGAATGAATGAATATTAAACCATATTAAACCATTACTGATTTATAATGCCGTAATATCTTTTGTTTACATTGTCTCACTGTCGGGTGTCCACTGTACGATTTTTTTCTGTCTTATACGATTTATGGACGTCACACTGCAAGACATAATGAATTAAAAGTCGTGGACAGAACGCAGTCACGTCGTGCGATGAAACATACGATCAGTTGTAGCTACGGCAAAAGTTTATCTGAGCAAATATCGTGCTCAGGCGCCGTGTGGTAAAGTCATCACAGAGGCTTTCCGCCATGCCTGCGGTGTTTTTACGATTGTAAAAGTTGCTAAATGAAAGACAAATGGGAAGATAAGATCCCGTTTGCGGAGAGCTCCTCTGCCGTTAGCTTTTAGATACATTTTTGACAAAGATTGATCGTAGACACAGTGACAGGAGGGCTCACTCTGCGACCAAGATTCCAAAATATCAAACATGTTTGATATGAATCGTAGCTTAGTTTAGTCTTTGTTCCCGTCACACTCTGAGACATACGAGCCACGATTTTGAGCTACGACTTAAGATTCTTCCCACGATCAGAAATCCAAAATCGTGCAGTGGACACCCGGCTTAAGTCAAAAAGATGACTTAGGCGCACAGTGTTTTGAGGGCATAAGAATTGTTTTATTGGCACAATGTAATGTGACTGTATGTATTCAGTGTGAGATCAGTTGCTTTTTGAATATAGTTGGTTTGTAGTAGTTGGTTTGTAGTAGTAATTTTTTGTATTTGCTGACCTCCGTCTGACTGAGCAGCTCCTGGATTTTCCCGAGGACACAGTTATCTTCCACTTTCCAGTCTCCGTTCAAACAGGTAGCCACTTTTATTCCCGTTTTACCTTCTTCACATGAGCCTTCAACTTCATCACCTTCCTTTCCACCGCCAAACTCCTTACTGAAGCAGTCAAACACTGTGGGGGAGTATGAGCCGCAGTATAGTTATTTAAATGTTTCATGAACTACAATGATGATGTATAATTTTGTTTACATACCAACTGCTGCTGATTCCAAATTCAATGTTACTTTTTTGTTATACTGTGGATAATCTGCTGCTTCACAAGTGAATGTAAAAATGACCGGGCATTTGGTGACTGTGGCTGTAATCTGGATTTTACCAAGGGCTAAAAAAACAACAAAATTAAATATTATGGTCAATGATGAGTTTTCTGATATACTATCAAACTCATAATCGTTCATAATCTCTTATTCATTGAACAAATGTAAAATCTGAAATGCAATTTTAGATGTATGTAAAACACGCTCTGATTTCACTCACGTGTATCTGAATGGTTTTCATTTGACAAAACCACCTGGATTTTTCATATTTTGTGGTTAATTCCAGTTTCTTCATTAAATTTACATGTTGTTATGTTTCACTTCACTTTTGTCTCCATTCCAGAATTTGGAATCTTTTGTTTAAACTTTTAAAGGGTCTTTGGAGAGCTCATTTTATAATTATGATGACCACTCATAATTAAAAAACTGATAACAAAGAAATGAATGCATCTATGGCCCAGTTGTGTGAACTTTGTAAACAAGAAAATACTTTAATTTACTTTACCACTTAATTACTAAATGGTAATTTACAATCACATGTAGTTCATACTGGGTTAGTGGGTTTGGGTTAGTGTTTATCATACAATGAAAGTAGAATGCTAGATGTGTCCAGTTCCACTAATACTTATCATACTATTAATGTGCTGTATTGTACTATTTGATTACCTGTTGAGCCTTGTTCTTTCCATCGGACCCGATAGAAGTTCTGAACAGTGCTTTGAACAGAGCACTCGATGACTTCTGTGTTCCCCACTGTGCACACTTTCTTCTGAGAAGCTGTGTTTAGGTTAATAATTGGCAGCTCTATAAAAGTCAACTCTTTTGTAGATCTTTGTCTGAATATTATGTTTCCATTTGTGAGTCTACACTCATAAACACCTGAAAAAGTTCAAATGAAAATACAGTTACCGAAATGTTATGCGCCATAACATCTAATTTTATGAATGGTTTCTGTGTTGTCTATGGTCTTCTAAAATACCACTACTAGTGTAAAACTTGACCTATGGGTGATACAATGCATGTGAATCCTTTACTGGAATTTTACCATTGTGGGACAAATAAAGGTTCTCCGTTTTTGTCCTATTATTTTTTAACTTATCTTGTCTTATGATGTCCCAGGGCTTTGTAGCCAATTAACTGAATTAAACAATTACATTTTTTTAGAGAAGGCAGTTAACATTACAAAGAAAATGTGACTTCAATCAATTTTCAAGCGTGAACCCAAACAGCCTCAACTATGGGTTGAGCTGTTGCACATTATGAAGCAAACTATAATGAGAAAACACCATTTAGTCAGCCAATAGTCATCTTTATCTTCAGTCTTAAATAGACAAAGGTTGATGATTCATCTTTGTCACACTATAGAAATCCATTAAATTAAAATTTGTTTAATTCTCGTCTTTTCCCCATGTAAAAAAAAAGTGGCATTTCAGTGTAGAGGTCAAATTAATGTGACCTGTCTGCAGTCACTTTGCAAAAGATCATATACAGATCAGGTTTAGTTCCACATATGATAGTGGCCTGGGTCACATTTGGGCAAAAAAAATCTAATTTGACCTTCAGTGCGAACATAGTCTTTCATAGGTGGCACTAAAACAGATTTGAACCTGATCTTTTACATGGGAAAATATAGGAATTAAACAGATTAAACCTTCAAACGAGAATTCAACAAATTAAACCTTCAAATGCCTACAAACAACAACAAAGAAAGAAATGGCTTTTGCATTAAGAGACAGACTAATTTGCATAATTTGTCCACACAAGCTTACAGTCATCTTTATATATTTATCTTTAAATGGGGAAAAAATCAGATCCAGGACACACAAAAAAACCCAAATCTGATTCAACCTGCAATGTGAATAGTTTTGTAACCCTAATATCCATGCCCTTTTTACCTGAGTTTGTCCGAAAAAAACGTTCAATTGTCAGCACTGACTTTCCACCAGCGTTGTTAACTGTATGTTGAGCTGTGATGTCAATGTCATTTCTGAACCACGTTGCTGTCCAAGAGCTGCTGAAATTAAAACCTGACGGGTCACAGGCTAATTCAGCCTTGTCGTTGAAAAGCACTGGCCCGTTGAGAAAATCCAAAGCTTTACCTGAAACATATCCACAATATGACCACATTTCTTAACAAATGAAAATGTAAAATACTGTGAAAAGGCAGCCGACCATCAGTGATGACTTTGAACGTCTTCACCATTTCATTGACGACGTCTTGTTTTACTTCTAGTATGTCCACTGGAAATGACGGTGCACTAATACTACTCTCAACAATTGTACTTCCAGATCTGTGAAATAAACAAAAAACAACACAATTCACTTTCTGTAAAAAATCTGAATTACACAGTTTTATGTTATGTGGGCAATATTCTTACTTAAAACTTAAACTCAGTATATTGCAAGCTCCGAGCTTTTTTTTACAACCATCCAAAATCTGTGAGAAACATGAGGGTGTTTATTTCCTAACACAGAATAAATAAAAGAAAATGAAACAAAACGGGAGACTTACCAATTGTGTTGTGTCCTGGTACATTTTACTGTCCGGAGAATTGAAGGAAGAATCAAACGGAACATCCAAAGTGACTGACAATGATCTTTCTACAGGGGAAAAAAGTTGACATGGATTAAAAAACAACATACCAATGACACATACTGGTTGTTTACATAGGGCTATTGTTGTCCTGTGTTCTATGTGTTTGAGCAAAGGACTTTTGTGTTGTGCTATTTCTAGCCTCTGTATCTCCCTTCAAGAAGGATGTATATTTTAGAAATGTTTTGGCATTACTTTTTGAATGGGAATTTCCAGACCCCGACAAGAAGCATGTTCAATTTGTGAATTCAGTGGCGGACGTAAGAATTTGGGGTCAAAATGAAGTACAAGCCCCTCCTCATCAAGTGTGATTTTCTAGAACTTTTGTTGTGTCTCTTGAATTGTACTTGTTTTTGAGTGACTGCCTATGCATAGGCAGTCACTATTTGTTCTTGTATTTTCCTGTTTTTCGGCACGTTTCACAGGCCACAGTTTTTAAATTCTTTTAATTTTAATTTTTCAATAGTTCCTAGCCTTCTAATGTCTGCTATTACTTTTGGTACATGTACCTTTTGTAGTTTTTTCATAATTTGCCGAGCAGTTTTTCCCTAGCCTTTACAGTGGGAGCCTTTCTGTTGGTCCTCTACAGGAAACTTTGCTGTTTAAACTATTTTTGGCGGGAGCACGATGGCAGAGCGGCTAGAGCTTCTGCCTGCCAATAAGTAGATTGTGGGTTTGAATCCCGGACCAGACCATATCACACGTATTCAATTGCTCAGTCACTCGCAATAGCTTCAGCTATTGCAACAGCATCTAGTTTTGTGTTATTTGTTGTTTTCGTTTTTTTTTTGTTTTGTTTTTTTTTATTTTTACATGTGGTGGCCAGACAGGTTAATAATAATAATACATTTTATTTGTAAGCGCCTTTCAAAACACCCAAGGAAACTGTACATGACAACAAGATTAAAAACAACAGAATAAGATGACATCAGGTAAGTTTTGAGTCTGGAGTAAGTTTTGAGTCTTAGAGGTTCATAAATTTGGTGTGGTAAGTAAATTATTGGAAAATTTGAATTTATACTTGCAATAGCTCACAACATTTAAGAAATCAGACCATATTTCCTGCATGTTGCAACATTTCATCCCTCGTTCTCTCTTCATCTGAGCAATGCACATTTGGTCAAAGAGTAATATACTTTTTCATATCAGGAAAAAGTGTCATAGCGATGAAAAAACAACAACCTTTAACCTAAAATCTTGATGGGGTCAAATGGACCCAAAGATAGCATGAGGATTAACACATGCTGCAGCTGATGGGTTTCATTTGTAATTTTATGTTATATTTTATGTTTTATACAAGAATATTTAGCTGTATTCTTGTTTAAAAGTACACTGCACTACTTTACTGTGATACTGAGAGAAAAGCAACTGTTTCAGAGCCTTGCGTCTATGATGATCAGGAAGGCCATCTTATTGGGCCCCAGGTCATCGTAGCCCCACTGTTATCTGACAATGGAAATGAAACTGTTCTGAATCTGATTTCTGGGGCCGTCCCCAGATATGAAGAAATGTTGCACATGACCTTCTTTACTTTGTTTGGGGGATAGTAAGTGTGGTAAACATTTATCATAGTTTTACAGATATCAAAGGGCAGTTTGTGAAGTAAAGTTGAACAAACAAAAAGTAGACGAAAGTAGTTTAACTATTAATTTAACAAAATGAAAGGTATTTGTTATATAAAATGGGCAAGCTTTACTCTACAGGTGCTTGGTAAAAGTTAGGGAATTGTTGACCACGTCCAACAGGAAGTAAAATCTAAACTTTTACAATTCCCCCCCCTTTTTTTCAAAATCGTATTTATAATCATGCTAACCTTGTTTTACTGAAATGTGTATTCTAACCTGTCATTCAGACT
This sequence comes from Rhinogobius similis, assembly GCA_019453435.1. Classification (NCBI taxonomy): domain Eukaryota; kingdom Metazoa; phylum Chordata; class Actinopteri; order Gobiiformes; family Gobiidae; genus Rhinogobius; species Rhinogobius similis. The sequence continues at coordinate 20,502,834 of CM033620.1, forward strand.
TAATAATATTAATATGTCATGTTGATTTATTCACGTCTACAACATTTTTTTGTAGTAATTTTATGTCATGTTTAAGTTGTTTATGTTTACATTTTTGATTTTGGTTCTCAAGACAATTTTATAACCAGATGATGGTGATTGCCTGATCTGATCCAATTAGAAAATGTCTCTTGCCGATCGGGAAACTCACAATCAGTCCTCTGTATGCAATTTTTAACTGATGCTAGTCCAATGTGGATTTCAGAGCTATGAGACCAATTTCAAATGAGATTGTCCATGTACTGAAATTAAGTCGGTAAAACCCACATTATGGTGTAAATATAAGTCTTTTTCAAACTGCAGGAGCTCAAGCTACAAGCACTACCTTCAAATCAGTGACATTTTAATAGTTACTCTTGAAGCTGGTATTAACCCAAGGTAAAAACCTTGCCAAATTAAAAGTGCAAGAAATTGGTCAAGTAACATGGAATAATTCAATGTAAATGAAAAACATACATATAATACATTAAAGGATGTAGTACCTGATACTAACTGGGTGGTAGTAGGTGGCTTTGTGGTTGAAGTAACAGCAGTAGTAGTAGTAGTAGGCGGAGATGTTGTAGTAGTAGTAGTAGGCGGAGATGTTGTAGTAGTAGTAGTAGGTGGAGGTGTTGTAGTAGTAGTAGTAGGTGGAGGTGTTGTAGTAGTAGTAGTAGGTGGAGGTGTTGTAGTAGTAGTAGTAGGTGGAGGTGTTGTGGTAGTAGTAGTAGGTGGAGGTGTTGTGGTAGTATTAGTAGGCGGAGGTGTTGTAGTAGTAGTAGGTGGAGGTGTTGTAGTAGTAGTAGTAGGCGGAGGTGTTGTAGTAGTAGTAGGTGGAGGTGTTGTGGTAGTAGTAGGTGGAGGTGTTGTAATTTCTGGCCCTTGATCTGTATTTGATGTACAGGTTGTTATAGTTGTTGGCAGTCAGTTTGTATCAAGGGCAAAGAGAAAATGAAAGAAAAACGTTAGATTTTACATCTGATAAAAACAAACAAATCAACTTTTGAAGACTCTCATGGTTTCCTACCTGGACATGACTGACATTTATCTGAAAAACACAGAAAAATACAATACATAATTCAGATTTTGTAATCTAGATCTGTAAAGTAGTTATGTTATTTTATAATTTAAAGTGACTTGAATTTTACTGTTTTGAAATATGAAACACAGAACGAGTTTGTTTTAAAGTCTTTATAGCAGTCACATGCATCTCTCACTTGCCTAATGAAGTCCCAGAATCCTAAAGATTCACTGTAATCAGTTTGTAAGCAATTTTTCCGAGTCTCTGAGCCCAGAGTGTACCGAATAAAGCTAACAAACATTAGCATGCTAACTGCACACTTCCTGCTTCTCGTAGAATAACACGCTGGGGGGTCTCATTTTTACTCAAATAGATGCTTTTACAAAATATCTGTACTAAGACAAAACATTAATTTTATTACATACAAAAATTGGGTACTTGACTAGTTGTTTTTGAGGTTTCAAAACTGTAAAAATTAGGTACAGCCCCTTTAACAAGAAAATAAAGATACACTCTGCTACTTTTCCTTTTACAATGATGTATTATGTTATAAATGAAATAAAATAAAAAATAAAGATGACCGCAGAAACTAATGACTGCTGGCTTTTGTGTAATGTGAGGCCGTAAAAATAACACACAATAAAAATAATAATTACTGTTATTGCGACTATCACAAAATCCATAGGCCTGGCCTGGTTTTGGTGTTGGTTTTGGTGTTGTCCTATGGCAGTGATTCTCAAACTGCGCCCCCTAGTGGTCCGTGAGAAATTTTCAAAATAATATTACATTTTATTTAATTGTGCATTAAATGAATACTTTTTACATTTTGTAGAACTTTACTTGACCTGCACCTATTGTATGGAAACATAATTCTAGTCAGTTCAGTTCTTATTTAATCTGTTTTCTCTACAACGCGACACAAGCAGGCTCCGCTTGAGACAGGCACGGAGGTGAGGAGCTCAGGGTGGCGCCGCGAGCACATTGATACGGCAGAGCACGGACACAGACACGGAGGCGCAAAGTGGAGGAACTCAAGGAGTCACGCGAGAATATACGGAGAGATACGGCAGAGCACGGGACGGACACGGACACATGGTGACAGACAGCGGAGGTGCTCACAGCGGCACCAGGAGCACAGAGGAGGGAGAGGAGCAGGAGAGACACAGAGGAGGAGGAGGAGCAGGTGAGGCACAGAGGGAGAAGAACAGGAGGAGCAGGTGAGATACAGAGGAGGGAGATGAGCAGGTGAGGCACAGAGGAGGGACAGAGGAGGAGGAGGAGCAGGTGAGGCACAGAGGGAGAAGAGCAGGAGGAGCAGGTGAGATACAGAGGAGGGAGATGAGCAGGTGAGGCCCAGAGGAGGGACAGAGGAGGAGGAGGAGCAGGTGAGGCACAGAGGGAGAAGAGCATGAGGAGCAGGTGAGATACAGAGGAGGGAGATGAGCAGGTGAGGCACAGAGGAGGAGGAGGAGCAGGTGAGGCACAGAGGGAGAAGAGCAGGAGGAGCAGGTGAGATACAGAGGAGGGAGATGAGCAGGTGAGGCACAGAGGAGGGACAGAGGAGGAGGAGGAGCAGGTGAGACACGGAGGAGGAGCAGGTGAGGCACAGAGGGAGAAGAGCAGGAGGAGGAGCAGGTCAGGCACAGGGTGTGGAGTCATGTCTGTTTTTGTCTTTCAGTTATTGACCAATGACTTTGGGAATGTAAGAGGAGAGGATTGTTTAAAATACTGCACTGATGGACCAACTGCAGATATTTTGTGATCAAAATACAACCCTATTGCAGTCATCAAATAAATGCATAATTAAACACAAAATATCCTAATCTAAGTCTCAGTTTAAATTTTTGTTGGCGGTGGGGGCGTGTTTGCTGGACAGGTGGTCCTCGGTTTTGTTTTCAACAGCAAAGTGGTCCTTGGTCTGAAAAAGTTTGAGAAACACTGTCCTATGGTAAAGTAGAGTTGCAGAGTAAATAAAACAAATTAAATAAATTAAAAACTAAGCTAACTAAGGAAATAAATGTAACTTACTTGTGATTGGTTGACAGTACTCATCATCAGTGGGCAGTCCATAAACGGTGTCACATGTGGAGTTAATGGTGGTGTTGGGGCACAGGCTGTAGTTGTAACACTTTTCACACGGCCAGCTGTATTGGTCCTCACACTGACATCGCATTTGGTTTGATTCAGCAGAACAAACTGAGAAGAAAAAATTGTAAAATATATACATTCTCTTTTTGTTGTGCTGTGGTCAGACCACGTCTCATTGGACTGCACCACCTGCTTGTCCCCAAAGAGATGGACATGGTGTTGTCTTTAACGTTCCACAGAATAGCATTAAACGTATCTCTCTCCTGGAGAAAGCAGGTTATGCCACCAGGCCAAGTTACAGCTCAGTTCTGGGAGAAGTGTTTTTTTCAAGTATTTTTCGCTATAGAACAACTGTTCGCAAGATAGATCTCTACGGACACATGGTGTGGCTAAACTTGCTCCAGAAAAGTTACATAGTGCATCTTTATATTAGCGCTACAAATGATTTGAGACCAAATTTAAAAGTGCACTATGAAACTTATCTTGTGGAGGGCACGCTACCTGCTTGTCCCCATGGAGATAAGTTTAATGCCATACTGTGGAATAATCTATGCAAGGCAGCGTAACTTTAACCAAAAAAGTTACATAGTAAACGCTGTACGTTGCTTTAACCTTAGTAGAGTAGAACAAAATACAAATTGAATATTAAAGCCGCAAATTATACTGGATAGTTTATTGTGTTCTTTTGTGTCAAATTTTAATGGTCTTTTTGAAATGGAAATTATATTGTAAATGATGTGTGAACTTGCATGTGTTACCTGTAGTTATGTTGACTGATGACAACAAGGTCTGTGCTTTCAATATTTGCCTAATGCCATTCATAATGATTTGGAGGTCGGCCTCTGGGACATCGCTGAGGGACACTATCACAGATACATCATAGTCGGCAAAAGTAGTATTAGGTGCTGCAGTAGTTGTAGTCGGCACTGCAGTAGTTGTAGTTGGCGCTGCAGTAGTTGTAGTATTAGGTGCTGCAGTAGTTGTAGTTGGTGCTGCAGTAGTTGTAGTCGGCACTGCAGTAGTTGTTGTAGTATTAGGTGCTGTAGTAGTTGTAGTTGGTGCTGCAGTAGTTGTAGTTGGTGCTGCAGTAGTTGTAGTATTAGGTGCTGCAGTAGTTGTAGTTGGCGCTGCAGTAGTTGTAGTATTAGGTGCTGCAGTAGTTGTAGTATTAGGTTCTGCAGTAGTTGTAGTATTAGGTGCTGCAGTAGTTGTAGTATTAGGTGCTGCAGTAGTTGTAGTCGGCGCTGCAGTAGTTGGCGCTGCAGTAATTGTAGTAGTAGTTGTAGGAGGCGTTGTAATAGTTGGTAGGTCAGTTGTACATTTTGACACAGCAGTTGGTGGTATTTGATGTACAGGTTGTTGTTGTTGTAGTTGTTTCCAGTCGATTTGATGTCAAGGGCAAAGATATAAGAAAACTTTGTTAGAATTTACAGCTGATAAAAACAAAATCATTTTAAACACACGTTTCCTACCTGGACAAGACTGACATGCAGCTGAAAAACATACAATAATACAGTTTAATAGAATACTGATATTCTAATACAAATAAATGTAACAATGTTTATAGTTTGTTTTATTTGCTAGTTCTTATTATTGAGCACATTTAACTCCATTAGCCAGTGTATGTAACTATTATTCTGTTTTGGAAGACGATAAATAAACTGATGAACACGTGGAGAAATACAGAAGGAAATAAATGTAACTTACTTGTGATTGGTTGACAGTACTCATCATCAGTGGGCAGTCCATAAACGGTGTCACATGTGGAGTTAATGGTGGTGTTGGGGCACAGGCTGTAGTTGTAACACTTTTCACACGGCCAGCTGTATTGGTCCTCACACTGACATCGCATTTGGTTTGATTCAGCAGAACAAACTGAGAAGAAAAAATCTTAAAATATATACATTCTCTTTTTGTTGTGCTGTGGTCAGACCACGTCTCATTGGACTGCACCACCTGCTTGTCCCCAAAGAGATGGACATGGTGTTGTCTTTAACGTTCCACAGAATAGCATTAAACGTATCTCTCTCCTGGAGAAAGCAGGTTATGCCACCAGGCCAAGTTACAGCTCAGTTCTGGGAGAAGTGTTTTTTTCAAGTATTTTTCGCTATAGAACAACTGTTCGCAAGATAGATCTCTACGGACACATGGTGTGGCTAAACTTGCTCCAGAAAAGTTACATAGTGCATCTTTATATTAGCGCTACAAATAATTTGAGACCAAATTTAAAAGTGCACTATGAAACTTATCTTGTTGAGGGCACGCTACCTGCTTGTCCCCATGGAGATAAGTTTAATGCCATACTGTGGAATAATCTATGCAAGGCAGCGTAACTTTAACCAAAAAAGTTACATAGTAAACGCTGTACGTTGCTTTAACCTTAGTAAAGTAGAACAAAATACAAATTGAATATTAAAGCCGCAAATTATACTGGATAGTTTATTGTGTTCTTTTGTGTCAAATTTTAATGGTCTTTTTGAAATGGAAATTATATTGTAAATGATGTGTGAACTTGCATGTGTTACCTGTAGTTATGTTGACTGATGACAACTCCAGCATTGGAGACACTGGATAAGGATAGGTCTGTGCTTTCAATATTTGCCTGATGCTAATGATGATGTTTTGGAGCTCGGCCTCTGGGACATCGCTGACGGACACTATCACAGATACATCATAGTCGGCAAAAGTAGTATTAGGTGCTGCAGTAGTTGTAGTATTAGGTGCTGCAGTAGTTGTAGTTGGCGCTGCAGTAGTTGTAGTATTAGGTGCTGCAGTAGTTGTAGTATTAAGTGCTGCAGTAGTTGTTGTAGTATTAGGTGCTGCAGTAGTTGTAGTATTAGGTGCTGTAGTAGTTGTAGTCGGCGCTGCAGTAGTTGTAGTTGGTGCTGCAGTAGTTGTAGTTGGTGCTGCAGTAGTTGTAGTTGGTGCTGCAGTAGTTGTAGTATTAGGTGCTGCAGTAGTTGTAGTATTAGGTGCTGCAGTAGTTGTAGTCAGCGCTGCAGTAGTTGTAGTTGGCGCTGCAGTAGTTGTAGTATTAGGTGCTGCAGTAGTTGTAGTATTAGGTGCTGCAGTAGTTGTAGTTGGCGCTGCAGTAGTTGTAGTATTAGGTGCTGCAGTAGTTGTAGTATTAAGTGCTGCAGTAGTTGTAGTATTAAGTGCTGCAGTAGTTGTTGTAGTATTAGGTGCTGCAGTAGTTGTAGTTGGCGCTGCAGTAGTTGTAGTATTAGGTGCTGCAGTAGTTGTAGTATTAGGTGCTGCAGTAGTTGTAGTCGGCGCTGCAGTAGTTGGCGCTGCAGTAGTTGTAGTATTAGGTGCTGCAGTAGTTGTAGTATTAGGTGCTGCAGTAGTTGTAGTATTAGGTGCTGCAGTAGTTGTAGTCGGCGCTGCAGTAGTTGGCGCTGCAGTAATTGTAGTAGTAGTTGTAGGAGGCGTTGTAATAGTTGGTAGGTCAGTTGTACATTTTGACACAGCAGTTGGTGGTATTTGATGTACAGGTTGTTGTTGTTGTAGTTGTTTCCAGTCGATTTGATGTCAAGGGCAAAGATATAAGAAAACTTTGTTAGAATTTACAGCTGATAAAAACAAAATCATTTTAAACACACGTTTCCTACCTGGACAAGACTGACATGCAGCTGAAAAACATGCAATAATACAGTTTAATAGAATACTGATTTTCTAATACAAATAAATGTAACAATGTTTATAGTTTGTTTTATTTGCTAGTTCTTATTATTGAGCACATTTAACTCCATTAGCCAGTGTATGTAACTATTATTCTGTTTTGGAAGACGATAAATAAACTGATGAACACGTGGAGAAATACAGAAGGAAATAAAACTTTTATCCCGCACATCAAGAACATCACAAAAATAGGTTTTTATCACTTAAAGAACATAGCCAGAGTCCGCCCCATTCTCTCTCGGGCCAACACGGAGACGCTGATGCATGCTTTTATCTCCAGTCGTATAGACTACTGTAATGCCCTGCTCTCTGGTCTTCCCAAAAAGAGTATTTCAGGTTTGCAATTATTACAAAACTCAGCAGCACGTGTCCTGACTAAGACCAGGGGGCGGGACCACATTACACCGGTTTTAAAATCACTGCATTGGCTCCCCGTGTGTTTCAGGATCGATTTTAAGGTTCTTTTACTGGTTTATAAATGTCTTAATGGTCTTGGGCCTTCTTATCTATCAGAACTGCTTTTACCATATGAACCCTCGCGGCCCCTGCGCTCCTCCGGCAGTCGGCTCCTAGTCATTCCCAAAGTCAGGACACACACTCACGGCGAGGCGTCCTTCCAGCACTACGGCCCTCGTCTGTGGAACGGCCTGCCGGAGAACCTCAGGGCCGCAGAGAACGTTCAGGTTTTTAAGAGCAGGCTCAAGACCCACCTTTTTAGTTTAGCTTTTGACTAATATTTAATTTGTGTATTTGTTACATTTATTTATTGTGTTTACTTATTTTATATGTATTTATTTAAGTTTTACTCTAGTTCTATTTATTTATTAATTACCCATATTTATTTATTTATTTATTTATTCTTTTATTTATTTTAGACTCCAGTGTTTCCTCTGAGGGGCCCTCTGTACTGGGAGCGGCGGTCGGCTGTGGCAGCTGGGCCCTGGCTCATGGGCCCCTGGTGGAGGTTTGGTGCTTGCCCCATCTCTCCTCGGGGCCCTGAGTCTGTGTCCTGTGGCTACAGACTCTCTGCTCCTGGTGCAGACGGCTCCTCTGATGGTGCTTCCTCAACTGGTGTATCCGCACTCAGCCTATTGTATCTTAGGGTATGTGTGTGTAAATACGTGTGTATGCACATAGATGGGTGTGTATCTGTATGTGTGTGTGTGTGTGTGTGTGTGTGTGTGTGTTGTGTGTGTGTGTGTGTGTGTTCAGGTGTATATGTGACTGTGGGTGGGTTGCTTGGCTGGTGGGAGGCGGTTGGGTGGGAAATGGTCATGTGTGGGAATGTTTTTAATATACACTGTAAAGCACTTTGTGCTACATGCTATGTATGAAAAGTGCTTTATAAATAAAGTTTGATTTGATTTGATTTGAAATGTAACTTACTTGTGATTGGTTGACAATACTTATCATCTGTGGGCAGTCCATAAACGGTGTCACATGTGGAGTTAATGGTGGTGTTGGGGCACAGGCTGTAGTTGTAACACTTTTCACACGGCCAGCTGTATTGGTCCTCACACTGACATCGCATTTGGTTCGATTCAGCAGAACAAACTGAGAAACACAACATTAAGTCAAAGCAGTATGATGGAACGACATGTTCTCTTGGGCCAGTGTTCTGTCGAGTTGGTATTTGTTGAGATGATCAGCCGATTGCTCAAATCAACAGCTCCGTCAACTGGAGCTTGTTTGTCAAAAAGATACACCTGTGTTTAACTTGATAAGATCAATATTAAACAATTATGTAGGTACACACTAAATTCAGTCATTTTACGTTCTGCGTTGGATTAAATATCAATAAAAGGGTGAATTAATTAGACGGACACCTGTCCAGATCAAATTATGATTATGTATGAAACTGCAGACGTAGATTTGTATTTGTAGAAGGTAAAAAAGAAATAATAATAATGTAAAAAACAACAAAAACACACACACACACACACACACACACACACACACACACACACACACACACACACACACACACACACACACACACACACACACACACACACACACACACACACACACACACACACACACACACACACACACACACACACACACACACACACACACCAAATGTAATTGGTCTGGTTCATATTACAAATAAAAAGACAATAAACTGAATTGAACTTAATTTGAGTGTATGCTTTATAAATGGAGCTTTGGCACACGTTTGCCAACCACAATCTTTTGGCAGGTATTTTATTTAATTTCAGAGAAACCGTGACTATTTTGTATGTGACTTCAATCCCCTCGGTCATAATCAAATGTCACATGGATACAAGTTCACTTTCATTCTTACAACCTTGTTTTCATACGTAAACAATCCTTTTTAGTATGTTTTTTTTTTTTGTGATGTGTCTGTTATATTTTGTAATGAATATTCTGCAAATGATGTGTGAACTTGCATGTGTTACCTGTAGTTATGTTGACTGACGACAACTCCAGCATTGGAGACACTGGATAAGGATAGGTCTGTGCTTTCAATATTTGCCTGATGCTAATGATGACGTTTTGGAGCTCGGCCTCAGGGACATCGCTGAGGGACACTATCACAGATACATCATAGTCGGCAAAAGTAGTATTAGGTGCTGGAGTAGTTGTAGTTGGTGCTGCAGTAGTTGTAGTTGTTGATGCTTCAGTAGTTGTAGCTGGCACTGCAGTTGTCAATGCTGCAGCTGTAGTTACTGCGTAGAATGTTGTATAAATTAGTGGTGTGCCGAGAATGCGCAAAAAAAACAAAAAAAACAAAACAGGAGATTAGAATAGGTCCATGCCTTTGTCAAGTAAACTGTGTACCCAAAGTACTACACTACACTACAGTGACTGAGCAGTTGAGGAAGTCATAACTCTTTTTTTTTGGAAGGAATGATGTCCCAATAGTTGCCATGCTATTACAAGTCAATCACGCTATCTATGAATAATCACTGAGTGGCAATTACATCATCATCTGAGCGAGGACCAATACAAACCAATTTCCCACAGTGAGACAAAAGCACCTCTTTGTATTCAGATTAAACCAGGATCAAGACTGGCAAAACTGAGGGGTTATACTAATGGGCATATGTTCTACTGAAAGCAAATTCCACAGAGTTGGTTTGCGTTTGTGGCTATAAATTGAAATGTGTCAGTTACTTTATTTTGTTATTGTTTGAGGGCCTTTAACCATTCCGCGTTTTTTTTTTTATTACATTTTTATTAAAACAAAATTGTTACATCCCATTGTTAAGTCCCCCTGAAACTGAATATATCAATTCCAATTCATGCTTGTTCAAGTGAGTCTGAGGATGCCACTATATGGCAACATGTATATCTTACTTTTATATTTTCAATTTCAACTGTTTTGCCGCATCACCCCTTATCAGCCTTGTGATGGGCCCTAGATTTAATGCCATATTTTGGACCACTCTGTGTATAATAATAACGTTACTATGGAGACAAGCAGGCAGCAGACCCTCCACCACACATGTGCATTCTTAAATATAAGTCTCATGTATACCACCTGATTTAAAGGATCTTTTAAGACAACAACATTGACAACATTCATAGTGTAGTAAAATTCTCAGTCCTTTGCTCGATCACATGGTCAGAGTGACGTCAAATTGAATGTTCCTTCACAAACTAATAAATGGTGAAGACAATCCTCGGATTAAAATATATAACATGTTTGTTTAATTATATTTATCTGGTCTTTTCACATGCAAACAAAATGTTTTAATTTCAAAATATTTTTACAAGAAGCACATAGGATTAGAAATCTTAACTTGAAGTCAGTTAGCCTTTAGGTCAGATGCCAGCTTACACATTAATTATTATCTAAAATAAAACACCAAAGGTTTATTCACCCACCAGTTACTTTTAATGAAGCTTTGACTTCACCTAAATGTGGGCGATGGGTTGGTAGCAGCCCAAACCCTCTCGATTATTCATATTTAATATTTTTCTAGGCTAATTGTAACGGATATAGATGAAAATACAGGCTCTGGAGTCCTTAAAATTTTACAAAATTGGTTGAGTTACTAAATGATCTGTTCTAATTATCCACGTATAATTCAGAAGATGATATTTTATGTATGTTTTTTATTTTAAAAATGCTATAGCAATGGTCCTAACATGAAACCCATGGATGAATACTCAGCACTATCACCAACGTATAAATAAAAGTGCATGATGAAATGGATGAAATGCTCAAGAGGAAAAACCTACTTGATTCTCTCTTCACTCTCTCGTGTACTGCTGACAAATCCATCGTCATAGACCTCTAAAAACATTAACATTTGCACACATTTTTAATTTAATTTACACAAATGTTTAATTAACACAAATGATGGCTGTTTGATTGTGTAAGTTTTACCTGAACCCAAAGTTGTTGGGCCTCACATCTCACAAAACCATACACCAGCAGAACCACGGAACACAGGAAACACCTCTGTGGTGACATTTTCACTGGAGATGACATGAAATTAAATCAATATACATATTTTATATTTGTCAGTATTATTATTGTGTCTGATTAACTTGGCAAATAGAGCGTCTAAAATAATAATAAAACAAACATAATAATTTCATGAAATATAATTAAAAACAATTCTTTTGACTGCACCAAAGCTATGTTAGAACAGTTTCTACACAAAAACGTATTTGCACAAGAGGACGCTTATTATCAGAAGCACACAAGATCAGAAATCAGCTTAAAGTCTGCAGCCTTTAGGTCAGATCCCAGTTTTACATGTTCATTATTATCACTAAAATAATCACTAAAGGTCAGAAAGAGTAGGAACAGTTCATACACAAACAAGTATTTGAACAATGCGGAGGATCTGGCTTTGACATTTATTTATCATCTTCTTCCTGAAATGCTGATCGAAGAGCACATCCTTAACACCTCTAACCAACATTTATGTGACGCATTGAAACCATTATTTTAAATCTTAAAATGGGAAAAGGAAAAGAAATCTACTGTCCAATTAAAGTAAAAATGCTTTGTATAAAATTATTCATATTCAGCACAATTAATTTGCATACTATTTGTCCGTATAGAAAAGCTAGGTAAACTTTGATAATTTATGTTTTAATCCACAAACATCCTTAATGTTCCCTTTGGTTGGTCTAAAACTAAAGTCAAAACCAAAAAATACTGCTTATTGAACCATCAGACAAAACATTAAAATAAATACAAAGCAATTATTGTAAGAATATTTCATTGCTTTTACCTGTTTTGGTCTCGGATGTTCTTGTGAAAGAGCAATCATTGTTGTAGTCTCTGGGCAAATGGAGGCGTGGCACAGTTTGAGATTCATCATCATTTCCCATAACACGTCACACCTGTCTGTCCAGTTATGTGACAAGGCAGAGGCATCACATCAATGCAATGCTGTTGATTAATGCAAGTAAACACCCAGCTTCTGAAAAGAACAAAATGGTTTTCAGCTAATTGTTTTGAACAGGATGTATGCGATTTTACAAAACTGTAATATATGATATGTTCTTTAATCTGGTATTTCAAAGCAGTAAAGGAAACATTATGCTTAATTAATTGATCAACATAGGACCATACAGATGTGTTTACAGAACCTTTTTATAACATCAGAGACCAGTTTTGATGGTCATATTTTTAATACAGGGGCGTGCAATCATATTTTTCACCGAGGGCTGTATTCGAATCCATGCAGCAATGGGCTCGACCACCACAATCACTGGTGTAACAAATGCTCATTTCTGAAAATATAGGCTACTCTATCTCCACTATTTATCTATTTATTTATTTTTTACTGTATTTTGAATATATAAATACTCAAGTCTGCTTTAATACCTCTCTCTGGTCTAACTCTAACAGGTGTTGTTTATTTGATCAAGTATCAAGTCATATTTACTGCAACATATCTATGTAGATCCGTCATTCCCAACCTAGAGGTTGGGACCCAAATCTGGGTCCCCAAAAATTGTAAGGGGGTCCCCAGGAAATCTTAGAAAAGAGGTTGCCGCTAGATTTTGTAAATTGTAATTAGAGAATTGAATTTTAATTGTTTATATAAAGTATATTATAATCGTTATCGTTATGTTAACTTATTGATTATTTAATACATTCTTTATTAACCAGTAAACAATTATATATTTTTCTTCAAAGACAGTAGCTTCCTAGGTAGGAGAAGGATGATTGGGTCTTGGGTGTCTGACGACGTAAACGGGTAAAATATAGGTCGCTGGGAGAAAAAGGTTGGGAACCACTGATGTAGATCATAAAGCCTCATTACATAAACTAATAATAATTCACTCTAGACTCACTGATGGTGAGCTAATTCTGTGGCCACACCCGCCCTGGTGCAGACTGATGAAGGTGAGGCTGCCAATCTAAGATACTGACCACTCTGACCACATTCATACATGGGCAGGGTGGGTCATGTCTCCAAAAACATCAATGACCTTTTCGTTGGTGGGCGTGTACGTTCTAACTTCTAAGCCACTGCTGCCACATGTCAGTCAGTTTAGATGTTTTGACAAATGCACCAATGTAACACTTGAAAAAGGAATAAGGTTTGTCTATCTTGTTGAACTTTATACATTTTATAATTGACAGACAGCTGGCTCTTGTTTCACAAAAAATGTGACATACCAAAAGTGACATGATTTTAAAGTATTAGTGGGTGTGTTTTAATGCAGAACTAACAACAACTTTTATTTTTAACCTAAATGTCTTTGTAAGCCATTACAAAGCAGTTGCTGATGTGTTTTCGGGCCATTTAAAGTGCCTGTCGGCTCCCCTTGCTGTCTCTGGGCAGAAAATCAGCCATTTGCCGACACCAACCCGAAGACAACTATTCTGAGAATCCCTGGCTCTTTTTAAAATATTTAGCAACGTGAAAAGTTTTTGTATGTAACTGTACTTCCTTAAAAAGAAGAAGAAAAAAGAAGAAGCTTTGGTGTCTTTTCACTAGAAAGCAGCAGGGGGAACTAAAGTTACTTAGTTCTGCTTGGATTGTGTAAACTTGTTGATGAGATATTCTTATAACAATAATATATATATATATATATATATATATATATATATATATATATATATATATATATATATATATATTTTTTTTTTTTTTTTTTTTTTTTTTTTACCGAAAAAAGTAAAAATTGTCCAATTGAATATTTTGGTTGTAACTGTTGTAATGGTTGTTAGATTATTTAATAACTCAGTGTTGTCCAACCTTTCCATTGCAGCCTTTTTATTCTCACCCATACATTTTGACATATTCTGCTGATACACACAGTCAGTTTCTGCTTGTGAAACTTTGAAAATAAACTTTCAAGCCACGCCACGTCACATGATTTAATCTGTTTTCTTACTGGCCAATTTGGTTTTTTTTTATTTTTTTTTTTTTTTAACAACATTAGTCATCAGTGATAAATTATGAATGGTGTTAAGTCTCTCCGACTCTCCTTTAGTCTTCTGCACATTGCCATCCAGTGTTCTAAGTCAGAGATACGATTGTCAAGGACCATCAGTTTATTTGCAAACAAAAAGATGGACAATAGAAAGCAGCTGAACTGGACAGATAGCTACATTGATTTACATCCATGCCACAGACTTAATGTGAATTCCCTCTTGCTGACAAACAGCCCCACAGCTCTATGTTTCTTATTGCATGTTGTCCTTGCTTTTCTGGCTTTTACCACAATATGTGGTAACCTTCTTGTTATCATTTCCATTCTATATTTTAAACAGCTCCACACTCCAACAAATTATCTCATTTTGTCTCTTGCTGTGGCAGATTTGCTGGTTGGATTTGTAGTTTTCCCTCTAACTTTAAACTTCTCCATTAGCTCGTGTCGGTTTGAAAAGGACTTGTTTTGCGTTGTCCGCAGCACGTTTGACATTTCCTTGTGCGCCTCTTCTATCCTTCACTTATGTTGTATTTCTATTGACAGGTTTTACTCCGTCTGTCAGCCTCTGACTTATCGAGTAAAAATAACTGACAATGTGGTTTTCCTTATGATCTCTGTTAGTTGGACTGTTTCAGCTTTTATTGGAATCGGTCTTACAGTGTTGAATCTTAAACCGTGTGGGGGCAGTTGCTTCATTGTTGTACTTGTAAATATCATGGGCCTTATTTTTGCCTTTTATGCACCCATGTGTGTAATGTTGTGTATATATTTTAAGATTTTCCTTGTTGCACAAAAGCAGGCACGCAGCATCCAAGGTTCTCAGACTGGAGCGATGGAAAAAAAGGCGACCAAGACTTTAGCCACGGTGATGGGTTTATTTCTGTTATGTTGGTTACCGTTCTACATTTGCTCGACTGTTATGTCTTTCAGTCGTGGTTCGTTCGTGCCCCTGGCCTTCTTTGAACTCCTTAACTGGCTCGCTCTCATAAATTCAACTCTCAACCCATTTATCTACGGTTTCTTCTACAGTTGGTTCAGAGCCGCTTTTAGAATGATTATCTCAGGGAAAATATTCATTGGTAATTTTGCCAACTCTAAATTGCAATAAATACAATATTTTACAAGTGTTTATTACAGATGGGTTGCAATTATTTTGGTAAATGTTACTTGATGTTTTGTGTGTCACATTAGCCTTTTGTTTACACCTGTTTTACACACTCTTTATCCCTTTCTTCAAGATGTTTACCAGAGGTGGAAAGTCACAAAATACAAAAGTAAAAATACTGTGCTTTAAGTAAAATTGTAGGTATCTGGGGTGTCATTTATAATATGTGTGTACATAGATCTTGTCATTTGCAAGAAAGTCAATTATAATCAAATGATATCAAATTAAACAAATTATAGCCCATTCATTCATTCATTCATTCATTTCATAACAATTTGTGTGAGTAATTACGAGGGTGTATCCTGTTAATGTTTTGTCAAATGCCTTTGAGTGAACAAAAACATACATATAAAAACGATAGAATATTGAGAAATTGATTCACTAATGAAAAGAAGATGTACTCCCATCAGACAAGGGTAGCCGGCGGCCTAGAGCCCCCAGGTGTATCCAATCGTTTGTCCTCCACAGTCACCGACGGCCCAAACTTCAGAATCGTTTAAAAATCTATCAATATTGCAATAAACGAGAGATTAAATTTAAACGAGAAAACGCCATTAAAATAGTGTAGAGTCACAAATTTCACAGCATTAAGTATAAAGTACAGTATGATAACTTAGTCCTTATTTAGCGACAGAATACTGGAGATTATTTATTTATTTTTTGTAACGGAGGATTCAGTCGGTTTTTGAGTGTTGAAAGGTAATGCGTGTGGGAGTAAAGCTTAAAGTTGCACTTAACTGTAGACTGCACCTGTCTGTTTACAAAGAGATGCTTTGTCTGATGTTTCACAGTACTGAACATTTATCCACTTATTTTCCAAGATGATGAGACACCTTTGAAATGCATACATTCTTGATCAGCAGGTTTTCACCTCAACACGGATATGACCTCTTCTCTATGAAGAAAGATACATTTCATGCCAAATGATATCTAATCTTCCCTCAAGGCTGAACAGCTCGCCTCCTTCTATTCTCGGTTCGAAACCTCAACCCCCTCCCCCACCCATCTCACTACAATGGACATCTCTCACACCCCGGGTCCCCCCACCTCCCCCACTGGACTTTAACTAAACAGTGAAAATGTTAGTAAACAGTTTAGGAAGTCCAACCCCATTAAAGCTGCTGGACCAGACGGTGTCTCCCACGCCAACCTGAGACACTGTGCAGATGAGCTGACTCCTGTCTTCACAGACATTTTCAACACCTCCCTGGAGTCATGCCATGTCCCAGCCTGCTTCAAATCGTCCATCATCGTCCCTGTCCCCAAGAAGCCCCGGATCACTGGACTTAATGACTTCAGGCCTGTGGCGCTGACGCCTGTCGTCATGAAGTCCTTTGAGCGCCTGGTCCTGCCCCATCTCAAGTCCTTCACCTCCTCCGCCCTGGACCCACTGCAGTTCGCCTACAGAGCCAACAGATCTGTTGACGACGCCATCAACCTGGCCCTCCACTTCATCCTGCAGCATCTGGACTCCCCGGGAACCTACGCCAGGGTCCTGTTTGTGGACTTCAGCTCTGCATTCAACACCATCATCCCTGCTCTGCTCCAGGACAAGCTCTCTCAGCTCCACGTGCCTGACTCCATCTGCAGGTGGATCACTGACTTCCTGACGGACCGGAGGCAGTGCGTGCGGCTGGGGAAGAATGTCTCAGAGACTCGGACTATCAACACAGGAACTCCACAGGGCTGTGTACTTTCTCCTCTGCTCTTCTCCCTGTACACCAACTGCTGCAACTCCAGCAACGACTCTGTAAAACTGATCAAGTTTGCAGACGACACCACCCTCATCGGACTCATCTCGGACGGCGATGAGTCTGTTTACAGGAGGGAGGTGGATTGCTGGTGTCCTGGTGCAGCGATAACAACCTGGAGCTCAACACCCAGAAGACAGTGGAGATGATCGTGGACTTCAGGAAAGTCTCAGCCCCCCTGCCCCCCCGCGCCCTGACAGACTCTCCCATCACCACCGTGGACTCTTTCCGCTTCCTCGGCACCACCATCACTCAGGACCTCAAGTGGGAGCCGACCATCAGCTCCATCATCAAGAAGGCCCAGCAGAGGATGTACTTCCTGCGGCAGCTGAGGAAAGCCAAGCTGCCGGGCGCAGATGATGGTGCAGTTCTACACGGCCATCATCGAGTCCATCCTCACCTCCTCCCTCACCGTGTGGTGCTGGAGCCACAGCCAGGGACAAACAGAGACTACAGCGCATTGTGCGCTCTGCTGAGAAGGTGATCGGCTGCAGCCTTCCATCTGTCCAGGACCTGTACGTCTCCAGGACTCGGGGACGAGCAGGTCGGATCACAGCTGACCCTTCTCACCCTGGACACGGACTATTTGAGCCACTCCCCTCGGGCAGGAGGCTACGGTCCATCCAGACCAGAACCTCCCGCCACAAGAACAGTTTCTTTCCCTCTGCCGTTGGACTCATGAACACTTTATAACACCCGTCACTTTAACTATATATTATATAAGGACAATCTATTTGCACTACCACATTTGCACATGGCACTGTCTGCCAACTGTACATTCTGTATATAGTCTATCTTAGTCTATTTTATTCTTAATTTTTATGCATGCCTTTTTATATATTTTTTATATTTTACTCATTGCTTTATGTTTGCACCTTCGCCGAAGCAAATTCCTATGTTTGTGAATTTCACTGACAATGGCAATAAACCGCTTCTGATTCTGATTCTGATTCTGATTCTGATTCTCAACTGGTCTAATGTCTGTACCTGTGCCTGTCCAGTCTTTTATCATTGGCTCAGTCTGTGTCCATCTTCTGATGAGGGCCTTCTTCTCCGCTACCGAAGAGTGTTCCAAAGATATCATTTACTGATGTAATGGCTTTAAGGTTTTAATGCTGAAATATATAGATCTTGAGTCCAGTGACAAAGACAGTTCATTAATTTCAGTTAATTTCAGTGCAATATCTCTGAGCCACAAGACAGACCAAAAACATGACAATGGTGAACCTTGTGGCCCAGTTTGTCCAAGAGCTAGTATTTCTTGTGAATAGGGAGCACTTTGACGTGGTGTTATGAAGAAACATGACACATTTTCCCAACAGAACGTCCTCCAAACATCTTCCATTGTGGGGTACATTACTGTAGTTTACCACGTTAAGCCTCCCTGGTTTCCAATTAATGTTTAATATATTTGGTAGTACAGCAATTCAGATTTTTTATGCATTTATATAATTTAAATATTATTCCCCATGAAAGTTCTGATTTATATCCCTTAACTTAATAAATATTTCAGTCAGAGGATTGTAATGGCTATAGTGTCTTAATTGTGTATTGTGACGAGCAATGCATGAAGAAGTGCGGAAAACAGGTTTTCTCGTGATCAGGTCTTAGTTTTTATTACCCTGGTCAACTGAACAGTACAGGCTTACCTCCTAACACAGTGAACTCACTCATGGTGCAACTGTACTAATAACAACAGCAAAGAAACACACTTCCTGAAACGCATCGCGGCAAAGTCTGCTACAACGCCACACAGCCCCCACCTAGTATAATTAACTGTTTCCAGTAATCAAACTGTCCACAACAAAGTCTCGCAGATGTGAAGGGAGTCTCCGCTGTCTCTGAGACTCACACTGTAGACTGATGGGGGCTACTTGGTAACGTCTGGTTGGAGTCAGCCTGATGGTACTGGTGACGTGACCAAGGGCTGATTAGGAGCAAGTCGGTCTCTGTGAAGAACTACCACCCAACCCTTCTGAGATAGTTTCACCCGATACACAACATCTGACACTCTGTCAGAGGACAGAGGACAGTGCACGGCCCCACCCAGTGGCTACAAAGCTTAGGTGAGTGTCTTCCTGACTGGGCTATAGACCCACACTTTGTTGCCCGCAGTAAAGTCTTGCCCTTTGCTGTGGAGGTCATAGGCCCTCTTTTGCTGGAGCCCTGCACCGGCGAGGTGTTCCCAGGAGAGTGTATGGACTGCCTAGAGACGCTCCACCAGGTTGTAAAACTAGTTGGACCCGGGCTCCCCCCGCACTGTTGGCTCTGGGGGTGACCCAAAAACAAGGTCCACTGTAAATTCCAAATCGGCAGAACAATTCATTGATCAGCTTCTGGGCAGTGGTGACAGCGCTTTGGTCAGGAACCGCGTATGCCTCTGGCCACTTCGTGAAGTAATCCATTGCCACAAGGACGTACTGGTTGCCTTGGTCTGTAACAGGAAACAGACCCAAGATGTCAACACCCACCCTCTCCATGGGTGGCATGGCAGTACTGGCGTCATATCGGTGAACAAACATTTCTACATCGCGTGTGCATCATGGCCAATGCAATCTCTGCCTCAGCTGCTGTTGGGTTTTTGTCTTTGTCACCAAAGTGTCTGGCTCCCACCAACCCATGGACCCATTGGAGAACTTTAGGCCGCATACTGTGGGAAATCAAGAGCTGCAGGGTCTCTCTTTGTCCATTACAGCGATAGAGGAGCCTCTTCTGCAGTTGGACCACTGGGAATGCAGATCTTTGGTCTCTTGGTCCAGCACTGACATGACTGACCATTCGGGGCGTTGGCCAGCCCCCACCCAAGAATGAACTCGAGCCAAGATTTGGTCCTGTTGCTGGTTTTGCTGGAGTTGCTGGGGATCCATAGTCTCCTGGAAGTCCGGCACCACCAAGTGCTGCAACGCTGCCACTTTGGCTTCTGGGTGCCACTCTTTCACCCGCAGGTAGAACCGACATCTCTCTTCACATGGCCTCTGTGAAAGAGCATCAGCATTACTGTGGAGTCGGCCTGCCTGGTGCTGGATGTCAAAATCATTGTCCTGCAGGATCTCTATGCATCTGGCTAGCTGCCCTTCAGGCTCTTTAAAATTCAACAGCCATTGAGGGAAGCATGATCAGTCCACAGGACAAAGTGCTGACCATACAAGTATGGTCGGAAAAGGCAAAGACCCAAGACCACCGCCAGCAACTCCCGGCGGGTAACACAATAGCTTCTTTCTGGTTTGCTCAGGGAACTACTGTAGTAGGAGACGACCACCTGTTCACCATGCTCCCCCTCCTGGGTAAACCAACACTGGTGCTTCAACTAGGGCACAGCAAAGGTGGTTGAAGGCTGCAGCACAGTCATCCTTTTGGTCAACCTGTGGAGAGGACTTGCAATGGTGGCAAAGTCCTGGATGAACCTTCGGTAATCGGATGCCTTGCAGCGCTTTAATTTTGTCTGGGTCAGTGGTGACTCCTTCACCGCTGACGACGTGACCCAAGAAGGACGTTTTCTTCC
Organism: Rhinogobius similis; assembly: GCA_019453435.1. NCBI lineage: Eukaryota > Metazoa > Chordata > Actinopteri > Gobiiformes > Gobiidae > Rhinogobius > Rhinogobius similis. Next base: position 20,523,440 of record CM033620.1, read on the forward strand.
TGAACAGATGGCACTTCTTGGGGTTCAGGCACAGGCCTGCTTGACGGATGCCTAGGAGGACGTCCTTTAAGTTGTCTAGGGTACCTTGGAAGTCTGCAGCATGGGCCAGTAGATCATTCAGATAAACCACACAGGGGCTCTGAGGAATGTCTGCAAACATTCTCTCCATCCAAAGGTAGCTGGAGCGTTGGAGAGGCCGAGGTCATAACCTTGAAATGCCACAAGCCCTAGCCGATGGAGAAGGCGGTCTTGGGATGGACCTCAGAACTCAGCTCTCTCAGTCTTCAACTTTGGCAGCAAACACATCAAGCAAACACATCTAGTAGAGCAGGGGTGACCTACCAGTCAGAGACATTTTTTACTGTGTTACTGCACAGAGCCACATCATCCATATGGGCACACAAAAACATCACCCCATCCCTTCCACACACGCAAGCACAGGACACACGTTCATTGTTAATGTACAGTGTTTTTCCCTAGGTTCACCTGCGGGTGTTAACTATGTACGTGCACGCAGACGCGGTCAACCACACATTCACATGCGCTGTATGAAGAAATAAAGGCCTATAGGTTTATATTTCTTAGTGATCATAATTGCAATGGTTTTTAAATTTCTATGTTATTTAATGCTATTTAAAGTGATTAAATGTCTTTAAAAAGCTTTATAAACACGTTATGGAATCTGGGCTTTAGTAAATAGGCTACTTATAGTTTGTTGTATCATATTCAGGCCTTATTTGCGTGACTATTTCTCTCTCTCTCTACAACACATGCACAACTTGATTTACCAGTGAAAAAACTACTAATAGCTTTAAACTGCTAGGGTTCATTTGCCTTTTGTCAACTCCAAATGCCAATAAACAGGAATAAACATATTGTAGCGTCTCACCAGAGATAATGCACAAGACAGAGAGCTGTTCACAGACTATTGTTTAATTGTTAGAACAGAACCACGCCAATAATCATTTCAACATAGCAAAACTAATCAGAAGCTAGCTCCCAGCCTGCACGTTACCTCTTCTCTTCTCTCACCCACCCCACCACACTGCTGCCCCCCTTATCCAATTACATAGTGACATGAACTTCATAAAATAACAATGCAATAACAGGAGTAATAAATGACCAGAACAAGTTTTGAACATTACTGCAGGATCGCTACAATATTTTACCATTCACACGTTCGAGTGTGTGCTGGGACAGTTTTTGTCACGTGGTTCATGTCGTGTTCGTTGTTGCTGGATGTGCGGGGTGTCTTTTCATCCACCAGTTTGTTCGGGACATTAAAACATCATTTAATTGCGTGTCGGGTTGGAACGGGTTATACAATCCTGATCGCCATCTTGCACGTGCACAGTGCGCTCCACGTGCATCTTTACATTTTGTGCGTCTAAATTAATTTCCTGGTTCGGATCGTTGCTCCATCAATATGAAACAAATTTTAATAAAACACGCAGCGTCTTGTAGCTTAACACACAGAGAACGAGTCCGTGCTGTTACTGTTCCCTGTCCATGATGATCTCAGACCTGCTCCTGTGGGTGACGCAGGGTCGAGAGAAAGAGAGAGATAGAGAGAGAGAGAGAGAGAGAGAAAGAGAGAGAGGGGGAGTGAAGGAAAAACTCAACCTCCTAGTTTATCTCATTTAGTCTTGGGTTGATTTTACACGAGAGAAACATCAGAGAAAATAATGGCTATAAAAACAGTAGTTTCTTATTGCGTAGTGGTAATGAGAGTCGTTTTGACGATCGATGATTAGCGCAGCATAATGTGATTGACAGGGTGGGAGAGCTGTTGGGGGGACGGGAGGAGCTCTAGGGGGGCGGGGCGCCCTCCCTCTTCAATGGTAGGAGAAACACTGAAGTAAGAGCCGCATGAAACCAGACTCTTGGAAAACTGAAGACCTTTTTCAAATCTTCCCTTTGTCTCCAAAATCCTTAAAAGAGTGATAGTCAAACATCTGTGTCGCCACCTACAGGACAATCATTTATTTGAAGTTTTTGTTGTCAGGGTTTCATACCACAGCACTGAAATTGCACTAGTTATAGTTACAAATGATCTGTTATTAGCTGCTGACAAGGGACTGGTCTCAATCCTGGTTGTTTTGGACCTCAGTGCAGTGTTTCACACCATTAACCACAACATTCTACTGCAGAGATAGGAATGTGATGTAGGTGTCAGAGGGACAGCCCTTTGCTGGTTTAATCTTATTTATTGGATAGGTACCAGTTTGCTGTGCTCCTGACCTTGTTCTAAAGTAACCTACGGTGTGCCGCAGGGTTCAGTCCTCGGTCCAGTTCCGTTCACTCTTTATATGCTGTCGTTAGATAAGATTATCAGAAGGCATGGTATTAACTTCCACTGATATGCTGATGACACACAGCTGTATTTATCAATGAAATATGATCAGACCGATCAAGTAGACAGACTTACTGTCTGCGTGAAAGATATGAAAACCTGGGTGACACTTAAGTATCTACTTCTTAACCCTGAAAAAACGGAGGTCATTGTTTTAGGCCCTAAACGTCTATAACACTTTTTATCTGACCAGATCGTCTCACTGGAAAATATCACTGTAGCCAACAGCTCTACTGTAAGAAAAGAGGAGTCTTATTTGAACAAAAGCTCTTGTTAAGAGCCAATATGAATCAAGCCTGTAAAACAGCCTACTTTCATCTGGGTAATATAGTCAAAATGAGAAAAATCCTACCCAAAAGTGACACTGAAAAATTGGTCCAGATTAGTCTGCTGTTACGCCCTGCTTGCACCGTGTCCTAAAATCTCTATAAAAAGCTTTCAACTGGTTCAAAATGATTTGATTTGAGAATGTGAGAGTGAATGGTTGTCTATCAATGTCTCTGTGTCAGCCAGGGCGATAAGTTGGCCACTGTCCAGGGTGTACCCCGCCTAAGGCCCAAAGTCACTGGGATAGGCTCCAGTTGCCTGCGACCCCGGAAACGGGACTAAGCGGTAGAAAATGAATGAATGAATGAACAAATTAATTAGTGTCATGCACTCAGGCGCATGTATGACACTATTAACATCTGTCAAAGAAAGATGTCCGTCACAGGCAAAACAAAAAGTATCCAACATAATTACAACTTCACAATCACAACAAATTATCTCTAGATACAAAATATTTTGTCATAATGTCCAGGCTTTCTCTACAAAGGTTGCCACACAAAACATTTCTTCTGTCTAAAAACAATAACCACTGCTGCTATAATTGCCTTTAGCACGTTCACTTAATAATATAGCTAAATGATTTGGCGCCATCTACTGGCTGGATGAATAAATAAAGTGTCTTTTAAAATTTGTATTATTTAATAATAAACCTTTTAAATGCTAAAAACAATAGAAAAATGCATATTTTCCCTTTAACATTTCTAATTTCCCCTGCTCTTTGTAGGTGTCAAATAATGTCTTCCTGAGAACAGTGGTCTTGCACTATAAATTATTCAAAAACAATGGTGGCAAATTTACTTCCAAAAAGATCTTAAGGACCTCTTTGTACCGTACTACGGGTGTCTGTGAGTTAAACACTTTTTGTGTAAGTCTGTCCTCTGGTAAATGCACAGGGCAGTTCCATTGTCTAAGGACTTCTGCTCTTTGACCACACAAGGCTCCCAGCCCAAAAATAAACTGAACTGAATTGAATGGGGTGATGGATGAGCCCGCCTCTGAGCCCTCAGTCTCTGCTTCCTCTTGGGATGAAATGACGGCGGGATTGAGGAGATCCTCCTCCTAAGTATTATTCCACTGTCCGACAACATCCCCTGTCAAGGTCAACAATGTTGGTGAAGCTGGAATTTCTCTCCTCCATGGTCTCTTCAAACTTTTAGCCTCTGCAACTGAACGGGCCGTGGTACACTTGGCCTGCCGGTGACAGGTACTGCCAAGCAGCTGACAGAGGCCTCTGGAGTCCCACAGGCCAACAAGGCCTGATAGGACTCCTCCAAACTGTCGGCATCCCTTACTTCCCGTATCCACCACTGAGTTCGGGGATTGGCGCCACGACAAACACCTGAGACCTTGCGACCACAATGATGTTAACAAAAATGAATATCTCTATATTTTAAAAAGAAAATCTTGATAACAACTGGTACTCTGGATTATTCAGAATGTGCGTGTTTGCAGGCTAATGCTAATGGTTATATGGAAAATACATTAAGCATTTTTTTATTTTTTATTTTTATTTATTTATTTTTTCTTTTTTTCCTTTTTTTATGTGTGAACATAAAAAAAGGAAAAAAAAAAGAAAAAAGTTGTGATGGTGATGCGGAGGGGGCACTGGTGCAGACGGGGGAGGGGGGTCACGGAAGGAGGGTTTGGGGGGGAGTGAGGGTGTGTGCCCTGTCTAGGCTACCCCACTTTGGTGGGACACAGCCCAGGTATATAGATAGATAGACATTAAGCAGGCCCCGCTCCGGAGTCCTAGAAATCATACCGGACTAGCAAGTGGTTGATAGTATGAGCATCAAATGCTGTGTCTGCCTATTTATATGACTATGGCTTCCTGCTCCAGTTTCTTTGCTTTCCTCCTCTTGTATCTGCTTTCAACCTGTTTTTGACACCCGCTAAAGATCCCAGATCCATGCCACTACTCCATACGTGCTTGTGCTCGCGCGCCGTAATGACACAAAACATAAAACGCAATTCCCCTTATGACGAACATCCCGTTTTAATACAGTCCGAAATGTAAAGGCAAATGCATTTCACAGCTAATAACGCATTTCCTTTTGCACTACATTGTTTGTTGTGTAATTATAGACTTTTATAGATTATTACACTGACTCTTTATGTTGATCTTTTTGGACATAAGATCTCCTCCCCCAGGCAGAAACGCTGTGGTTTTAGCTCATAAACAGCATATTGAAATACATATTTCGATATAATTAATATAATTAATAATCTAATTTTGCATTTCAACAAAACAGGATATAGGATATTATTGTGACAATGATACATCGCACACCCCAATTCCAAATAAACAATGTTCAAGAGAATTTTGTAAATGGATAACTGTCCCAGAGTATTCCCCATCCCCGACCGTCATTCTCAATAAGGAAAAAGAAAGAAAGAAAAAGTAGAAACCTCTGGGGAGATCCCACCCCCACGGACGGACAGGCTGCAGATGGTCCAGCACTGACTGTGGAGCCAGAACCACTCAGGAGGAAGGAAGGTGGCTCTAGATCTAGTGTAGAGAGAGCTCCTCCAGGCAGACTTTATTTTCATTTATTTGTTTATTTATCCTTATTTAACCAGGACAGTCACACTGAGATTCAGAATCTCTTTTTTGGGGAAGGCCTGGCCCCAGAGAGGAGGAGCACACAAAACCTGATTAAAAAACTTAGATAATAGATAGATAATAATATAATAGATAATTATCCTCTTTCAAGGCTTTTGGAGACAAAGGTAAGATTTAAAATAGGTCTATAGTTTGCCAACAGGTGAGGGTCAAGAGTAGGCTTTTTCAAAAGTGGTTTAATGCCTATATATTTGAAGGACTGCGGGATATAACCGCTTTCTACACCTTATGCAGAACTTGCTCATGAAGACTGTAGGCAGATTTTCCATGCTTTCAGGGATTGTTCTGTGTGGGAACGGAGCAAAGGTCTCTCTAATTTTCTTATCCTTTTTTTGTGAATGCAGTTCTTCATAGTACCACAGGGAGGCTCGTTTTGGCCAAATGACTTTCTGTTTTAATGGAGCTGCAACATCAAGAGCAGACTTCAGAAAATTCATGATAGTGTCGACAAATTCATCATTAACACCAGGATCACCTGACGTGTCACACTGGATACTGGCTTTAATATTTCTTTGAACTTTGAAATTGATTTTTCAGATATTGTACTTTTCTTTATAGTTTCAGTCAGAGGGGCTGGATAATCCTTAAGAATAAACTGAAAGGTAATTAGGAAATGATCATTATTGGGTTTTGGGGGAAGACATTTTGGTCAATACTTATTCCATAGGTTTGAACCAGATCCAGGATGTGCTTGTGATTGTGGGTTGGTTTATATTCTGAGTGAAATCAATACTATCTCATAAAGCGATGAAGGCATTACTGAGGCAGTTAATTGGATGTTCAAGTCTAATCTAATACTAACTTTGATAAGAAGTCAGAGAACTCAAAAACTCTGAAAATGGACAAGAAAGTCGATAGATCATTATGAATAAAACATTATGAATAATGAATAAAACATTATGAATATAAATATGATGCTTAGTTTTTCTATTATAAGATTATTTTGCCAGAAAAGTACTCTCCGAGTAAACTATAAAAAATACATGGCATATTTCCAAATTTAAAAGTGTGAAGTGGAAAAATTTTTGAGCCTAGCAAATGTCAATATTACTGTGTTTTGCATGGGAGATTTTTATGCACAGAAAAACTGCATATCTCCATTGTTTACCATTATAAACACATACGGTCCTGAGCAAAAGTTTAACACCAGTTGAAAAATGGACAAAAGTCACATTTTGTATAGTTGGATCTTAACAAGGTTCCAAGTAGACCTTCACTATGCAACAGGAAATGGGAGTGATTGAAAACAACAATTAAACTGAAAAAAGGTTTAGGACCACATGCCTTTAAAAGACCAAATCCAAATAATTTTATTGGAATTATATTAAAAGGTTTTATCAACATATGTGTTTATAATGGAAATCAGTGGAGAGATGGAGAAATCAAAACACAATAATAATAATATCTTTTTTTTTTAATCTGCTTGAATTATTGACATAGGGTCTAGTAAATTTAGCTCAAGTTTTCCACTTCACACTTTTAATATTGGAAATATGTAATTTTTCTACTTTTTATTGTTCACTCTGGGTGTACTTTTAAGATTATATGGCCTTATAAAGTGAAAATTATGCATTATATATACCAAGTCTGCACATTATTGTTATGAGTAGATGAAGAGATCTGAGTTTTGAAAGTACAAAAAAATATGAATCTAGGTGGATTTTGGGCCATTTAAAAATGGGAACCCTCGAAGGTCCTGAAGGTGACGAACACGACTTTTTAAAATAAAGTCATCTTACTCAAAAAACAATAATGCACTTTTTTTTGTCATTATGACTTAAATTCAGCTAAAGTTTACCACTTCACACTTTTAATTTTGGAAATATATGATTTTTTAAATTTCACAGTATACATAGGGTTCACTTCTATTAAAAAAATTACTCCTATAGTAAAATGTATGCTTAATATATTGAAAGGTTGCACATTTTTGTGTAAAGTAGAAGTACATGAAGAGATCTGAGTTTTTAAAGTGCAAAAAATATATAAATCTACGTATGTGGATTTTATGACCATTTAAAATGGGGACCCTTGAGGGTTCTGACAGTGATGAACGTGACTTTTTTGAATAAACCTCTCCCATTCAAAACACAGTAATACACCAAAAAAATTTAAACATTGACTGTAAACATGGCTGTATTGAAGTTAACATGACTAGATTTGATGGATCCATTTAGTCATAACTATCTTGTTGAAGCCAATGTTTTGAAGAAATTCACCAAATGTTTAGCAGGGCAGATTTTACATGCTTATTTACTATTTGTACCATGTGTAGCTATTATTTTTGTTAGGTTATTTGGTCTGAATGAGCGGTTTTGGGATCTGACTTTTTGGTGCTGTTTACATGACGGACACGACAGTCTCTATTTGCCTTGACTCTGAACACTTGATCTGTGACAGCGCGGGCGAGTGACAGAGGAGCGTTTTACACTGCTGCTCTGCACCCGGGGCTCATCTCTGGATCATTACTTTAGGCAACTAAGGCTATCGGTCAATTTACGAACTAAAAGGGATGTACCCTCCGATGTCGTACCAAAACACACACCCACTGTCAACGAAGACTAAGTTGTTTTGAAGGCACCAACTAGACAACGAGCGGTTGGATACTGAAAAGTGGCTGTACATTTCAGCACTGATCCGACTGGACAGGGGACCAGAAAATATAATGGTCACAAAATCCAAATGTTTGCCCATACCAGTATTAGTGGATGTGCTTTTACTGTGCAAACTTGGTGATGAGATATTATCACAACTCTTTTTTATTTTACTAATAGCTCATATGTCCTTGTTAGAATTGACCATGGCTTGTTAGGGGATTGATCGCTTTACTTAACGTTTCCTTTGCACCCTTTTTATTCTCAGCTCTTAAAGAAGAACTATCCATCCATCCATCTTCTTCCACTTATCCGGGGCCGGGTCGCGGGGCCAGTAGTCGTAGTAGTACCCGCATCACTGCAGACGCTGCACTGATCCGCCTGTCAATCTCAGGCTCCATCCTTCCCTCACTCGTGAACAAGACCCCGAGATACTTGAACTCCTCCACTTGAGGCAAGGACTCTCCACCCACCCGGAGAGGGCAAGCCACCTTTTTCCAGTCGAGAACCATGGCCTCGGATTTGGAGGTGCTGATCCTCATCCCAGCCACTTCACACTCGGCTGCAAACCGTCCCAGTGCATGCTGTAGCTCCTGGCTTGAATAAGCCATCAGGACGACATCATCTGCAAACAGCAGAGATGAGATCCTGTGGTCCCCAAACCGGACGCCCTCCACGCCCTGACTGCGCCTAGAAATTCTGTCCATAAAAACTATGAACAGAACCGGTGACAAAGAGTCCAACACGCACTGGGAACAGGTCTGACTTACTGCCGGCAATGGGAACACAGCTCCTGCTCCGGTCATACAGGGACTGGACAGCCCTCAGCAAAGGGCCCCGGACCCCATACTCTCGGAGCAATCCCCACAAGGCGCCCCGGGGCACACGGTCAAATGCCTTCTCCAGATCCGCAAAACACATGTGGACTGGTTGGGCAAACTCCCATGAACCCTCGAGCACCCGATGGAGAGTATAGGGCTGAAAACCACACTGCTCCTCCTGAATCCGAGGTTCGACTATCGGTTGGATTCTCCTCTCCAGTACCCTGGAATAGACCTTACTGGGGAGGCTGAGGAGTGTGATCCCCCTGTGGTTGGAACACACCCGCCGGTCCCCCTTCTTATACAGAGGGACCACCACCCCGGTCTGCCAGTCCAGAGGCACCGTCCCAGACCGCCACGCGATGTGGCAGAGACGTGTCAGCCAAGACAGTCCCACAATATCCAGAGACTTAAGATACTCGGGACGGATCTCATCCACCCCCGGAGTCTTGCCACCAAGGAGCTTGCCAACCACCTCAGTGACTTCAGCCAGGGTGATGGACGAGTCCACCTCCAAGATCTCAGCCCGCTGCTTCCTCTTTGGAAGACGTGACAGCTGGATTAAGGAGATCCTCAAAGTATTCCTTCCACCGTCCGGACAACATCCCCAGTCGATGTCAACAGCTCTCCACCGCACTCATAAACAGTGCTGGTGAAGCACTGCTTCCCCTCCTGGAGGCGTTGGACGGTTTGCCAGAATTTCTTTGAGGCCAACCCGGATGAATCCTCCTCCATGGCCCCCCCGAACTCCTCCCAATCTCGAGTTTTTGCCTCTGCAACCGCCCGAGCTGCAGCACGCTTGGTCTGCCGGTACCTGTCAGCTGCTTCAGGAGTCCCACAAGCCAGCAAGGCCCGATAGGACTCCTTCTTCAGCCTGACGGCATCCCTTACTTCCGGTGTCCACCACCGGGTTCGGGGATTGCCGCCGCGACAGGCACCAGAGACCTTGCGACCACAGCTACGAGCTGCCGCATTGACAATGGAGGTGGAGAACATGGTCCACTTGGACTCCATGTCCCCAGACTCCCCCGGGATCTGGGAGAAGTTCTCCCGGAGGTGTGAGTTGAAGACCCTGCCGACAGAGGGCTCTGCCAGACGTTCCCAACAGACCCTCACAATACGCTTGGGCCTGCCAAGTCTGTCCGGCTTCCTCCCCCGCCAGCGGATCCAACTCACCACCAGGTGGTGATCAGTTGACAGCTCCGCCCCTCTCTTCTCCCGAGTGTACAAGACACGCAGCCGAAGGTCAGATGACACGACAACAAATTGGATCATCGACCTCCGGCCTAGGGTGTCCTGGTGCCACCTGCACTGATGGACACTCTTGTGCTTGAACATGGTGTTTGTTATGGACAAACTGTGACTGGCACAGAAGTCCAATAACTGAACACCGCTCGGGTTCAGATCGGGGGGCCGTTCCTCCCGATTACCCCTCTCCAGATGTCACTGTCGTTGCCCATGTGGGCGTTGAAGTCCCCCAGTAGAACAACGGAGTCCCCAGGCGGTGCACTGTCCAGTACCCCTCCCGGAGACTCCAAGAAGGCCTGGTACTCTACACCGCTGTTCGGCTCGTAAGCCGACACAACAGTGAGAGACCTGTCCCCCACCCAAAGGCGGAGGGACGCGACCCTCTCATTCAGGTAAACTCCAATATGTGACAGCTGAGCTGTGGGGCTATGAGCAAGCCCACACCAGCCCGCCGCCTCTCCCCGCGGGCAACGCCAGAGAAATGGAGCGTCCAGCCCCTCTCGAGGTGATGGGTTCCAGAGCCCAGGCTGTGCGTGGAGGTGAGGCCGACTATATTTAGTCGGTAGCGCTCGACCTCCCGCACAAGCTCAGGATCCTTCTTTCCCCCCAGCGAGGTGACATTCCATGTCCCCAGAGCTAGTTCTGTGTCCGAGATCCGGTCGTCGAGGCCCCTGCCTTCGACCACCGCCCGGATCTTTTCGCACCGGCCCCTTATGGATCCTCCCACAGGTGGTGGGCCCACGGGAGGACGGCCCCACGTCGCTCCTTCGGGCTGGCCACCAGACGCTCGCCGTCGAGCGCCCACCCCAGGCCTGGCTCCAGGGTGGGGCCCCAGTAATGCCGATCCGGGCGACGTAAACGACCTTGTTATTATGCTACTCATAAAGGGCTTTTGAACCGTTCTTAGTCTGACCTGTCACCCAGGACCTGTTTGCCATGGGTAACCCTACCAGGGCATGAAACCCCGACAACATAGCTCCCAGGATCATTCGGTAAAAAGAAGAACTAAGTAAGATTTTTACCTTATTAAACGTCTTTGTAAGTGCGTGTAATGGTGGCAAATGTATTTTCGGGGCGTTTGAAGCCCTCGCCGTCTCCCCCTGCTGTCTCTGCGAGAAAAACCAACCTTTCAACTTTCCTGTCGGCGACCCGAAGACAACTCTCCTGAGAAACCCTGGCTCTCTTTTTTATATTTGGCAACATGGGATGTTGTACTTCCTTATTTCAATAAAAAGGAAGAGGAAAAAAGGGGTGGGGGAGTGTTTTTACTGGCAGTGTATTCACCTTAATCCGAAGATTGTCGTCACGCTGCTGCTGTCTTGTTTCTGTTGTATTAGTTTACACGGGGCAGACGAGCTCAACAGAAAATAAGTTCTACACGGACTAAAAAGCCGTTTTCAGACCGCCCAGGAAATCGGTGCGTTGTTGACATGTTGTTGCTTGTGTTCATTAAACATTTTACACAAATCAACCTACTTTATGTAACATTTTAGCGGCAAGACTTTTCCCTCGTTCGTCATTAGCTTTAACGGAGTTCTCGTCAAACGGAAGTGCGTTTACAATAAAAGTGTGTATCTGTAGCAAAAAACGACAAAAGTGGGCGGGGCAGAATAAGGTGAATATTCAAAGGGGAAATGCAGGAGGAGCTCTTTTGCTAAAGCTACTTAGTTTTGCTTTAAATGTTGAAATATTCTGCTGATATAAACAGGTGATTTCTGCTTGTATAACTTAGAAGCAAACTTTCAAGCTAAGCCACATCACATGATTTAATCTGTTTTCTGATTGGACATTGTTTTTTTTTTTTTACATTAGTCATCGATGATCAAATATAAATGGTGTTATGTCTTCTCTTTGCTGCACTTAGCCAGGATATTTGCTAGTGTTGAAAGTCAGATAATGTCATTGTCAAGGACCATCAAGACTACTAATTACCATTTATTTACGAATAACAAGATGGACAATGGAAAGCAGCTGAACGGGACTGATAGGAATACTGATTTACATCCATGCCATAGACTTAACGTGAATTCCCTCTTGCTGACAAACAGCCCCACAGCTCTATGTTTCTTATTGCATGTTGTCCTTGCTTTTCTGTCTTTTATCACAATATGTGGTAACCTTCTTGTTATCATTTCCATTCTATATTTTAAACAGCTCCACACTCCAACAAATTATCTCATTTTGTCTCTTGCTGTGGCAGATTTGCTGGTTGGATTTGTAGTTTTCCCTCTAACTTTAAACTTCTCCATTAGCTCGTGTCGGTTTGAAAAGAATTTGTTTTGCGTTGTCCGCAGCACGTTTGACACCATTTCCTTGTGCACCTCTTCTGGCATCCCATTCCACTTATGTTGTATTTCTATTGACAGGTTTTACTCCGTCTGGTCAGCCTCTGACTTGCTCGAGTAAAAATAACTGAGCAATGTGGTTTTCACTTATGATCTCTAAGTTGATTGGACCGTTTCAGCTTTTATTGGAATCGGTCTTACAGGTGTTGAATCTTAAACCATTAATGTGGGGGCAGTTGCTTCCATTGTTGTACTTAGTAAATATCATGGGCCTTATTTTTGCCTTTTATGCACCCATGTGTGTAATGTTGTGTATATACTTTAAGATTTTCCTTGTTGCACAAAAAGCAGGCACTATGACATCCAAGGTTCTCAGACTGGAAGCGATGGAAAAAAAGGCAACCAAGACTTTAGCCACGGTGATGGGTTTATTTCTGTTATGTTGGTTACCGTTCTACATCTGCCACGACCAAGTTATATCTTTCAGATCGTGGATTCGTTCGTGCCCCTGCCCTTCATTGAACTCCCTAAAAACTGGCTCAAGCACTCCTAAATTCAACTCTCAACCCTTTTTATCTAACGCTTTCCTTCTACAGTTAGGTTTCCAGAGCCGCTTTTAGAATGAATTATCTCAGGGAAAATATTCATAAGAGTAATTTTGCCAACTCTAAATTACAATGAAACTAGAAATTTGTAACTGCTTGACACAAGGGGTTGGTTGCATTTATTTTGTTAAATGTAACTTGATGTTTTTATGGAAATTTGTACTTCTATATCTTTATCATTTTTTTGTCTGTAATTTTTTCTTAATTGCACTCAGCCTCTTTTCTGTGTACATATTTTACATACACATTTTGTTTACCAAGATGTTTTCAGTGATGTGAATTTAAAAAAAGTACAGACA